>JASAUF010000525.1:1545048-2812596 GCA_030180095.1 Magnolia changhungtana
TTTCTTTTCCTTTTCTTCTTTTCATTTTTCTGGTTTGGTTCGGGTAAAAACCTATCGATGGCGAGTCCCTATCGATGGCGAGTCTCTCGCTCTCTCTCAGCCGGTGAGTAGACCTTTAGCCTCGGTTTTAGGCAATGGTGGCTAAAAGGTAGGGCGTTTAGCCTCGGTTTTAGGCAACTGAGGCTAAAAAGTAGCGCCCTCATCTTCTTACGCTCGGTACAGGTGGAGGCCCCACGGGCCACTAAGGGGACACCGTGATGTATTACTTTTATCCACACCGTCCATCCATTTTTCTATATCATTTTAAAATACTGAATAAAAAAATAAGGTAGATGAAAGGCTTAAGTGGACCACACCATAAGAAGAAGCGATGCTAAGAACGCCCACCATTGAAAACTTCGTAGGGTCCACCGTGCCATTTATTTTCCATCCAACCTGTTGATATGGTCATATAAACCTGGATGAAGTGAAAAAATAAATATCATACTGATCTATAACTTCTGTGGCCCTGAGAATTTTTCAATGGTAGGAATTTAATCCCCACTGTGTGGTCCATTTAAGACTTGAATCTATAACAACCGAGGTAAAAGGGTAGCCTTTTGGCCTCAGTTTTTAACAACCGAGGCAAAAGGGTAGACTTTTGGCCTCATTTTTTAACAACCGAGGCAAAAGGGTAGACTTTTGGCCTCAGTTGCTTACCAATCGAGGCAAAAGGGCAGACTTTTGGCCTCAGTTTCTTACCAATCGAAACAAAAGGATAGACTTTTAGCCTCAATTTTCAACAACCGAGGCAAAAGGACAGAGACTTTTAGCCTCGATTTTCAACAACCGAGGCAAAGGGCAAACCTTTTAGCCTCAATTGCTCACTAACCGAGGCAAAGGACGGATTTTTAGCCTCGGTTGCTCACCAACAGAGGTAAAGGGTAGACTTTTGGCATCGATTTCACCAACCGAGGCAAAAGGGCGGACTTTTCGCCTAATTTCTTATCAACCGAGGCAAAAAGGGCAGATTTTTGGCCTCGTTCTCAACAACCGAGGCAAAGGGCAGATTTTTAGCCTCGATTGCTCACCAACCGAGGCAAAGGGCGGAATTTTGCCTCGCTTGCTCACCAACCGAGACAAAAGGGCGGACTTTTGGTCTCGCTTCAACAACCGAGGCAAAAGGGCGGACTTTTAGCCTCGATTGCTCACCAACCGAGGCAAAGGGCAGACTTTTGGCCTCGTTTCTCACCAACCGAGGCAAAGGGCAGACTTTTGGCCTCGCCACCAACCGAGGCAAAAGGTCAACTTTTGGCCTCGGTTTCTCACCAACCGAGGCAATAGGGCGAGTTTTGCCTCGATTTCTCATCAATCGAGGCAAAAAGTGAATTTTTAACCTCAGTTCCTTTACAACCGAGGCTAAAAACCATATTTAGCCTCCTTTTTTTGAACTGAGGCTAAAAAATTGAGGCTAAAGGCCTACTTTCTTATAGTGTTGGAAAGATGTGTTCCTATGCATTAGATGGAATTAACACCTTCATATACACAATGATTATATGTCTAAAAATACCATGGTATTTTGACCATTCAATCCCATATTTGGAATCAATTTTTTTAAATTAATTTTTTTAAAAAAATTTTTGAGAGAAAAACACAATGTTACGTGAAATATTGTGTTGCGTTTCAAATCAAATTCTTCCTTTGGAAAAATACAACGTTCCAAAAATACAATAGTATTTCGACAATCAAATCTAATATTTGGGATCAAATTCTTCATTTGAAATATATATATATTTTTTAGTGAAACCAGTGTCTTGTAGATGCTAGAATACTAGATTTCACTTATGATGCTAGTCATTATTATTAATATGCAACTCAAGTGTCACATGTAAAGGGCGCATATGGATGGACAACATGGATAAAGTACATGCATCAACGTGAGTGGCTGACGGATGTAAAAAATTTCGAAATCCACTAGAAATTCTATTGTATCTCGGACTGAAAAGGTGATCAAATCTCTAGATTAATCTAATCTTTACCATTGATTCCAAATGTGGGATGAAATTTATATCCCACCTAATTAATGTAATACCACCTAATCCCACGATCCAAACAGGCCCTAAGTGGTTTAACATCCCCACGATACTGTATTTGATTCCGGTGATGTCTTTGGCTATGTAAAAGAACCTTAGCCTTGGCACCTTCAACCTATCTTGAATTTTGTTAATGAATCCCATCACCTCATGCTATTTAGGCATCTTTGTAAAAATGGGGCCACTAGTGTGTGGATAGATCTATGGTGACTTTATCACTATAAAAATTCTACCTACAAGATTTTAACTCTTCCATGACTAATCTTTAAGAAATAGATTACAAAATTATTTAAGTAGATGGTCTATCCTCAGTTGACAAAAAATAAATTGAAGATACACATCACTATCTTATACAATGTCAAATCAATTTGTTTGGAGAGAAGGGTATCGTCAGCAAACATGAGATGCCATAGGAGTAGATCTCGAAATTTTGAGTGACTTGGGTTCGACCATTAAGGGTATGCCAAGGAGGAGGGAAGAGCTGGATCCCAAACCCATTTGTACGATTAATTTAACTTATTCAACTTTAAGGAGTTACCTAAACAATGCAGCATCACAAATAATAAAAAGCCAGACAAAAGTGGATCCCCTTTCCTATGTCCCCTTTTTTGTTTTTGATGAATTCATGCAAACTATCATTGACTAACAATAGAAAGGTTGGGAAAGAGACACCCCAAATACAAATTTAGTCAGCATAGTACGAATTAATGGTCATTCAATTATATCATAGACATATTTTAAGATATGTTTTAAGGCAAAAGGCACTACATTTAAACCTTTTGTGCTTTTGAACGAGTTAATAATTTCATGAATTACTAAGATACTATCATGGATTTGTCTGATGGGGACGTAAGCATCGTAGAGAGGGAATATGGTTTGATGTCCTACAATCCACAAGCTGATAAGCAGATAGGTATGTAATTTCTAACTTCTAGGTTTTTTTTTTTTTTTTTTTTTTAAAATTATTATTTTTCAGATTTATATTTGTATTAAGGTTTGAAGTGTCATCTAAAACCGGCTAGTGTTGGCCGATAAATACCGGTACTGACCATAGATGATAAGGGTATAGTAGCCTGATGTTGGCCCGAAATGGGATGATAACGACCCATATCAACGATGAATTATATGATGCACAAAATTTGATTTTTAATCCTTGATTGTATGATTCATGTGTGCTTCAATGGATGCGCATGAAGGTTCCAACTTCTTGCACGACTACAGTGCTCCACTTATACAACTAGGGGTGGTTGTGGGTTGGGTTGACAATTATAGCCCAAGCTTGACCTGTTAAAATTTTAGCTCAAACCTGACCCATAACTCATTATTGTTGATTGATGTCTTAAATATGTAAATCAATATGTCTGTTGATGATAGTTTGATGCCATTGAGCAGGCTTTGATGCCATTGAAGTTCAGCTTGAGGCCATCGTAAAAATTCAGAATTTCTCATGTTAGTTGGCGGACACTTTGAGTGACCTATTTGATGCCATCGAGTGGGGTTTGATGCTATCGGAAAAATTTTAAAAATTCATGATTTATCGCTGGAATGTTTGGTGTTTAGTTTGATGACATCGAAGGATGTTCGATAACATTGAAGTCTCATCGAAGTCTCATCAAATAATCACGCAGAAAATATGTAGAATTGCGTAAGTGCGGGATTTGTTTCCTATTTCGATTGTGAATGTGATTCACCTGGAAGCAATATATATGGGTGCAATCGGGATTAGGGGGTATCTAAGAGCTTTCTAATTCGTTCATAGGGTTTTCGAGGGCTTGTAAGGAGAGATTCGAGGCTTGTTCGAATCGGGTATTTTCTCTATCTCTTGTAATTTCTGCTTTCATAATAGTATTTGTGTTATTCCTAATTTTTTCAATTATTTTCTATTTAAACAAAAAAGAATAAGAAGAAGAAGAGCAATTAGCTGTTCAAACTTGGCCCGACTCAGTTTGAAATTGTCAACCAAACCAATCCTGACATGAACTAAAATTTTCTGCACCAAACCAAACTTGTGCCGCATGGGTCAGCCCAAAATCCAAAACGAGCCGATTCATAAAATGGGGTGGCACAAAAATGAGCCAAACCAAACTAGGGCTAACTCAGCTCGGCCTGATCTGTATTGTTGCCCACCTCTACCTATGGTCAGGTGTTCAAAGCTTTTCTCTCCCTTTGCCTTTTTATATTAAAGGCCATTTAATTCAATGGGTGACTTGGTTTGAGGCCCATCATGTCGAGCTAACTCAGCAACAGTCTTGACGAGTCAAAATAAGATTTGTGTTGTCAACAAGTTTCAAGTCAAGCTGATTGGACTGAGTTCGAGTCAAATCACCAAGTTTTAGAACTATGGCCCAGTCTACTCTTAACAGTTTGCCTTGATAAAAATCATACAAATCATATGATCCAAACAGTGCAAAAGTGGATGGACAAGACCGTTTCATAATAGATAGGTTCAGTCCACATTTTGATGTTTGTGTGGTAGTTGAAGAAGAGTGAAATGATGGGGCTAGACTATGCAATTAAATGATATATGGATACTAACAATCCCAAATGCAACTATGTGCACCGGAAGGTTTCTATACAAAGACTACTTCTCATTACATTTGGCCCATACTTGGGCTTTTATGTTTTAGGGCGTGTTTGGTTGTACCAAATTTCATTAGACGCTATGTAGTTTTGTCCGAAATTAGATTGATTAATCATACAATATTATGAAATTTTATTTTGAAGATTCTCCTAAGGGCGTGAGGTGCGAAAGAGTAAATCCCTCTTTGGCCAATGGCCGCATCGATTATGCTTTTAAGATTATTATGTTGAATTTTCATTATTGATGCATAAACAATCTGTTAATTCCATAATATTAAAATAAAACCAAATGCTTTATTAAAATTCTTATCCTTGTACCTCTTATCTGTACTCGTAAAAGTCATAATAACTTCTAAGGATATAGATATATATATTTTTGAAATCACATATTTTCAGTGTATTTATTTGACTAAATTGCCCTAACCTGGCCTAACGAATATAATGGTATAATTGAAAAAAGATAATACGTAGGAGAGGATGGTTGCTCTACAATCCCTTGTAGAATAAGCTTGCATGTAAAAATACCTGTTCATTTCCATTTAAAAGTCGTTCACTTGCATTCACTTGCATATACACCATTGCCTATGTGGGGCCACGGTATTGTGTGTATGCTATCCAACCAATAACTGAGCTTGTCCATGATGATGTGGTGTCCCAGATGAAACCAGACCTATATCCATTGTCCCTGGTGGGCCACACCATAGAAAACAATGAAAACATTCTTACGCCCATAACCTCTAAAAGTCATGTGGTGCAAATGAGTTTCAGAATGGCTTGATGTTTCGGCTATCCATTCATCTTGGTCGAATTCATCTTCTTAATGGATTAGATGACATATACAAAACACCGTCGGTCCACATAAAATCCAGAAGGTTTTAATGGTTGTCTTCTCTATCTCGTCTGTTCCCTGTGGTGTGGCCCACCTAGGTTTTTAATCAGATGGATCTTTTGGCCTTAATGAAAACATTAGACTGCACACATCATAAATGGATTGGATGTCATTAAAACATTACGGTGGGTCTCACATGCCAATTTATACTTTAAGTTTATCCTATAAACATTTATACCGGATATCCCTCCTCTTGGGGAAAAAAGTGGAAAAAAGTGATGTCACGGGTAATTTCATGGCCACGATGGACCAGAAAAGGACCGATCGGAGACGGAGATGATCTGGACCATCAAAACTTAAAACAAACGTATCTCTCAAACTGAAACGAGCCATCGGACATACTATATATGATTTTGGGGTAGGACGAGCTGCTTTAGCCACCCAACCCCACTATGCCAGGTTGCGCATGCTGAATTTGTGAAATATCATTAGATTGACGGTCGAATTCCTGTTTTAATTTCATTTTTACTATTAATAGTAAGTTTTAGTTTTAGTATAACTTTTCATCCATTAGGCTTTAGGAGTTGCGTCCAACATGAAAAGTGCTTAGAGTAATGAGTAGAATAACGTGATTGAGCCAAATAAGACACTTACTATCGTTGGCCGAAAACTATGTGCACTGGTAGGAATCACGACTATCTATAAATAGTAAGTTTATTATTTATAGTAAGTCGCGATTTATAGGAGTTTTAATTCTAGTTTAATTCCGAAATTTCTCCCTAGGGTTCGTAGCCTTATTTAAAGAGTTGTAATCTAGTTTTTCATCATCAATCAATTATTTCAAATATTTTAGAATTATTTCTATCTTCTTTTCCTCGTGAATTTGAGATTTCTTTGTGAGGAGTCAAGAGAAGATCCATGGATTCAGAACAGTTATTCCCTGAGGAAGACGGTGCTCAACCTCATGTCCCTTCCATGTGTCAAATAGAGAGAATCTCAAGAGAGGAGAGAGGGAGGGAGAGTGTTTCGCAACAAGCCACGCTTGCATGCTTTGCCTAGGTACCTAGCTAGCTCACTTACATGAGCGGAGACCCACAAGGTGGAATTCTCATGAGATCTTCAACAGCTGTTGTAATTTCACCCGCCTATCACTACACCTTATCAGCTAGGGTGGGAACGACTTCCACATCCAACTTAAGGTTTTTTACATAAATGTTACTAAGGATTAATTATGTAACTTTAAGGAGTAGTATAACCATCTCTCTGGAGTTTCAACCAGGACCTTACTCTTACCCGGGTGGTAGACTCCCTGGAGTTTCAACACCGGGTCAAGGGTTCGAGTACCCATGGTGGTGAAATCCCACGGTGTGCGTGTGGCGTGAGTGTGTGGGGGTGTGTGCTCGTGTGTTAAAAAAAAAAACCATCTCTCCATTGTACACATGTCAGAGACGTGTATAGATCAAGTCTATTCATTTCTAATACCTAGTATAGATGGATTATTTTAAAAAATCATGCCTATAAGGTTTGTTTTGAATAACGGATACCCGAAGATATTTTTGGTTCGTTAATGATTTCCCATCCCAATTTGGTTTTAGCTAGATGCAGTCTCTTAATCTGAAGGCGAACCTCCCTCAGATCAGGTTGACAAACTAAGTCCCAATCCAACTGAGTTTCCGGTTTGATTTTCTCCACAATTGTAAATCTTCCTAGGTTGTACGCAACTTTGACATGGAGCTTACAGGTAAACATTAAAGGCCTATTTGGAAAGATGTGTTCTTACGCATTAGATGGAATTAACACCTTCATTACACAATGATTATATGTCTAAAAATACCATGGTATTTTGACCATTCAATCCCATATTTGGAATCAAATTGTTTTTTTTTTTTTTTTAGTGAGAAAAACACAATGTTACGTGAAATTAATGTTGTGTTACGTTTCAAATCAAATTCTTCCTTTGGAAAAACACAACGTTCCAAAAATACCATGGTATTTTGACAATCAAATCCAATATTTGGGATCAAATTCTTCATTTGAAATTTAAAAAAATTTACGGGAAACCAGTGTTTGGTAGATGCTAGAATACTATATTTCACTTATGATGCTGGTCATTACTATTAATATGTAACTCAAGTGTCACATGTAAAGGACGCATATGGATGGACAACATGGATAAAGTAACATGCATCAACGTGGGTGGCTGACGGATGTAACAAATTTCAAAATCCACTAGAAATTCTATTGTATCTCGGACCGAAAATGTCAAATCTCTAGACCAATCTAATCTTTACCATTGATTCCAAATGTGGGATGAAATTTATATCCTACCTAATTAATGTAATACCACCTAATACCACTATCCAAACACGCCCTAAATGGTTTAATATCCCCACGATACTGTATTTGATTCCAGTGATGTCTTTGGCTATGTAAAAGAACCTTAGCCTTGGCACCTTTAACCTATCTTGAATTTTGTTAATGAATCCCATCACCTCATGCTATTTAGGCATCTTTGTAAAAATGGGGCCACTAGTGTGTGGATAGATCTATGGTGGCTTTGTCACTATAAAAATTCTAGCTACAAGATTTTAATTCTTCCATGACTATTCTTTAAGAAATAGATTACAAAATTATTTAAGTAGATGGTCTATCCTCAGTTGACAAAAAATAAATTGAAGGTACACATCACTATCTCATACAATGTCAAATCAATTTGTTTGGAGAGAAGGGTATTGTCAGCAAACATGAGATGCCATAGGAGTAGATCTCGAAATTTTGAGTGACTTGGGTTCGACCATTAAGGGCATGCCAAGTAAAGGTACTGATTTGGGGGGGAAGAGCTGGATCCCAAACCCATTTGTACAATTAATTTAACTTATTCAACTTTAAGGAGATACCTAAACAAGGCAGCATCACAAATAATAAAAAGGCAGACAAAAGTGGATCCCCTTTCCTATGTCCCTTTTTTGTTTTTGATGAATTCATGCAAACTATCATTGACTAACCATAGAAAGGTTGGGAAAGAGATACTCCAAATACAAATTTAGTCAGATTAGTACGAATTAATGGTCATTCAATTATATCATAGACATATTTCAAGATATGTTTTAAGGCAAAAGGCAATACATTAAAACCTTTTGTGCTTTTGAACGAGTTAATAATTTCATGAGTTACTAAGATACTATCATGGATTTGTCTGATGGGGATGTAAGCATCGTAGAGAGGGAATATGATTTGTTAGTGGTTGGTTTTGGTGTATTTGTTTTTATATATAGTTTGATGACCTACAATCCACAAGCTGATAAGCAGATAGGTATGTAATTTCTAACTTCTAGGTTTTTTTTTTTTTTTTTAAATTATTCTTTTTCAGATTTATATTTGTATCAAGGTTTGAAGTGTCATCTAAAACCGGCTAGTATTGGCCGATAAATACCAGTACTGACCATAGATGATAAGGGTATGGTAGCCTGCTGTTGGCCCGAAATGGGATGATAACGACCCACATCAACGATGAATTATATGATGCACAAAATTTGATTTTTAATCCTTGATTGTATGATTCATGCATGCTTCAATGGATACGCATGAAGGTTCCAACTTCTTGCACGACTACAGTGCTCCACTTATACAACTAGGGGTGGTTGTGGGTTGGGTTGACAATTATAGCCCAAGCTTGACCTGTTTAAGTTTTAGCTCAAATCTGACCCATAACTCATTACTGTTGATTGATCTCTTAAATATGTAAATCAACGTGTCTGTTGATGACAGTTCGATGCCATTGAGCAGGCTTCGATGCCATTGAAGTTCAGCTCGATGCCATCGTAAAAATTTAGAATTTCTCATGTTGATTGTTAGACACTATGGGTGTCCTGTTTGATGCCATCGAGTGGGGTTCGATGCCATCGGAAAAATTCAAAAAAATTCATGATTTCACTGGAATATTTGGTGTTTAGTTTGATGACATCAAAGGATGTTCGATAATATCGAAGTCTCATCGAAGGTGTCATCAAATAATCACGCAGAAAATATATAGAATTGCGTAAGTGCGGGATTTGTTTCCTATTTCGATTGTGAATGTGATTCACCTGGAGGCAATATATGGGTGCAATCGAGATTAGGGGGTATCTAAGAGCTTTCTAATTCCTTCATAGGGTTTTCGAGGGCTTGTAAGGGGAGATTCGAGGCTTGTTCGAATCGGGTATTTTCTCTCTCTCTCTCTCTCTCTCTCTCTCTCTCTCTCTCTTGTAATTTCTACTTTCATAATGGTATTTGTCGCTTCGTGCTGTGGTTTTTTCCCGTAAGGGTTTTTCCACGTTAAATTAGGAGTCTTTGTGATTAGGCTTGATTGTGCAATTGGAATACTTTGCTTGATTTATCTCTGCATGCTTCTGCGGTCCTCCAACAAGTATCGGAGCTTAATATTGGGGTGCATATTGAATCTGCAAGCAGAGTATCGATGGCAACAAATCCTAAGTTTGATGTTGAAAAGTACTATGAGAAAAATAACTTTGAACTATGGAAGGTCAAGATGATAGACCTGTTAGTTCAGCAAAGATTATATGATGCACTCCTTGAAAAGCAGCCGAAATCGATGATTGATGATGAATGGAATAACACTGATAAGAAAGTGAGAACCTCTATCTAATTGTGCCTAACAGATGAGGTCCTCTACAATGTCATGAGAGGAAAAACTGTAGTAAATTTATGGGTGAAGTTAGAAGATATCTATGTGAAAAAATCTCTTAAAAATCACCAATACTTGAAGCTTCAGTTGTTTAATATGAAGATGGTAGACGGAGGTGATGTTGAGGCGTACATGAGCAACTTTAACAAGATGATTTGCAAATTGCTAGACGTGGATGAAACAGTGAAAGATAAAGATCAGGCATGTATCCTGGTAAATTTTCTCTCGGCTTTGTATGAGTCATTCAAGGACTCGTTGTGCATCGGTAGATCAACTCTTAATGTTGATACCGTTATCGCAGCCCTTCAAGAAAGATTATGGGACAGAAAAATGGTAACATGGGTGCCTTTACTGATGCATTAGCTACGATGGAGTGGAATTCTGAGCGGGATAATAGATATTCTCGATCAAGATTCAAATCCAAGTGCAACGGCAAAGGAAAGTTGAAGTGCTGGAACTGTGGGATGTCTGGGCATATGAAGAAGGATTGTATAAATCTTAAGGCAAGAAAAGAGAACTCAAAGGCTTTTTTCAGGGAAGCCAAGATTGTTGAGTTTGATGAAGGTACGAGTAGAAGTGACATGTTGTTAGTATCCATGATTGGACACTTATACGATGATTATAGGGATGAGTGGATTTTGGATTCTGGGGCATCATATCACATGACTCCTCATCAAAGTTGGTTCACCAATTATAGAGAATGCGATGGTGGCCAGGTATTTATAAGCAATGACAATGCCTGTAATGTGGTGGGTGTTGTATAAGAAAATCATGCTTCCACAAAACAAAAGTAATACTTGGAATATCGGGAATCGAGTTCGTGCTCGACCATTGAAATTCATGATGTTACAGGGTCAGAGTATCACATCCAAGGGTTGATCTCATGTTTAAAATTCAAGCTTACTTCTCAATGGGGTTAGGCTTGGATAGTAAATAACAACTTATCAATCAGGCAAGTTTTAAAAAAGCTTGATTTATAGAAGACCTGCAGGCTCGAGTGGGCCCTATTGCAATGTTTATGAGAAGTCCACACCGATCGTTAGGTGTGTCACTCCATTTTAGGTTCATGACCTAAATATTAATTACATCTGTGATTCAAGTATACCACATGATTGGAAACAATGTACAAGGCCATGCTCACAAACGTATTTTATAAAGTTAACGGTGGTTAAGCTTTACTGAGTCCCTTTTTTATTGTAATGACCCAATAGGCTTTACAACTGAGGAGGGATAGTTAGTTTTTTATTGAAAAAACTATATTGACCCTTTACGGCCTTTATGGCCCTATAATAGTCGTTACAACACACCATGATGCTCACCCTCCAAATTGTTTCTCTCGTCTTGATCCACCTATATCACTTATGGGCTTGATTTTTTGGGTCTTAATTCTAAATTTTGATGCGACATCTAATTTTTAGAGTGGATTTTATATAATCATCATAGTAGGCCATGTAAAAAATCAAGGGTGAATATCTCTCTCCAAACTGTTTCATTTGGTATGGCCCACATGAATCATATGTAAGCCTAATTTTTTAGCCCTAAGCCTATTGTTGGATTATACATCTAATGGTTGGAGAAGAGCTCATATACGCATCATGGTAGGCCCAACAAAAATGGAGGCAATCATTTAACATTTTTATGAGACGCCCATCCTTGAATTTGGATAGGCTACCATGATGTTTAAATAAAATCCACTCTCACAATTAGATGTGTAATTCAATGTTAGCCACAGGGATAAAAAACGAGTTTTTTTACCACTGTTAGCCCTACCTTTTACCCAGCGGCTTTTCTAAACGCTCCCAAACTTTACTTTCCAAAACTAAACCATTCGTGGACGAAAATACCCTTACATTCACGATGGCACCGTGATATCCACAGTGCCATCATGGAACTCTGTCTTGTCCACGATGGCATCGTGGAAATCACGGTGGCACCGTCAAATACCAAAAAAAGGGGCCAAAGGCCATATCTATAGCTACGAATTATAACTATAGCCATTGGTAGCGTAGCCACTGCTTCATTAGATTCGTAGCAATCAATTCTATAGCTACGGATCTAAACTATAGCCATTGCTTCTAAAGCCAAAAGTATATACAACTATGGATAATTGAGCGAGCCTAACATGAAATTGAATGAGCCTAACATGAAATTCAACGAGCCTAACATGCCTAACATGAAATTCAACGAGCCTAACATGAAATTCAACAAGCCTAACATGAAATTCAACGAGCCTAACATGAAATTCAACAAGCCTAACATGAAATTCAACGAGCCTCAAGGTAAATTGAGTGAGGTAAACATGAAATTGAGCGAGGCTAACATGAAATTGAGCGAAGCAAACTGGAAATTTAATAAGACAAACATGAAATTCAGCGAGGCAAACTGGAAATTGAGCAAGGCTTAAAGGAAATTGAGCAAGGCAAATTGGAAACTAAGCGAGACAAACATGAAATTCAGCAAGGCAAACTGGAAATTTGGCAAGGCAAATATGAAATTCAGTGAAACAAACTAGAAATTGAGCGAGGCAAACATGAAATCAAGCAAGGCAAAGAGGAAATTGAATGAGGCAAACATGAAATTGAGCGAGGCAAACCGGAAATTGAGCAAACATGAAATAGACAAAGAGGAAATTGAGGCAAACAGGAAATTGAGCAAGGCAAACTAGAAATTGAGCGAGGCTAATAGGAAATTGAGCGAAGCTCAGAGAAAAATGAGCAAGGCAAACTGGAAATTGAGCGAGAAAAACATGAAATTAAGTGAGGCAAACTAGAAATTGAGCGAGACAAACTGAAAATTGAGCGAGGCAAACTGGAAATTTAACGAGGCAAACTGGAAATTGATCGAGGCTAACATGAAATTGAGCAAGCCAAACTTTAAATCGAGTGAGGCTTAAAGGAAATTGAGTGAGGCAAAGAGGAAATTGAGTAAGGTAAACATGAAATTGGGTGAGGTAAACTACAAATTGAGCAAGGCAAACATGAAATTTAGCGAGATAAACATGAAATTCAGCGAGGCAAACTGAAAACTGAGCGAGGCAAACTGGAAATTGATCGAGGCAAATAGGAAATTGAGTGAGGCAAATCGAAAATTGAGCGAGATAAACTGAAAATTGATCGAGGCTAACATAAAATTGAGCGAGGCAAACTGAAAATTGAGTGAGGATAACATGAAATTGAGTGAGGCAAAGAGGAAATTGAGCAAGGCAAACTGAAAATTGAATGAGGCAAACATCAAATTGAGCGAGGCAAACTACAAATTGAGCGAAATAAATTCAAAATTCAGCGAGGCAAACATGAAATTTAACGAGGCAAACAAGAAATTGAGCGAGGAAAATTGAAAATTAAGCATGACAAACTGAAAATTCTGCGAGGCAAACTGGAAATTGATCGAGGCTAACATGAAATTGAGCGAGGCAAACTGAAAATTGAGCAAGGCTTAGAGGAAATTGAGTGAGGTAAACTGAAAATTCAATGAGGTAAACATGAAATTGAGCGAGGCAAATATGAAATTCAATGAGCATTAAAGGAAATTGAGCGAAGCTAACATGAAATTCAACGAGGCTCAAAGGAAATTGAGTGAGGTAGACATGAAATTCAATGAGGCAAATAGAAAATTGATCGAGGTGCGAGGTAAACATGAAATTCAGTGAGGCAAACATGAAATTCAACGAGGTAAATATGAAATTCAACCAGGCTTAAAGGAAATTGAGGGAGACAAACATAAAATTTAACAAGGCAAATAGGAAGTTAAGTGAGGCAAACATGAAATTCAACGAGGCTCAAAAAACTAAATATTTTTTCCCTTTTCTTTTAAAGGTGGTGAAATCAAGAATTTTTCATAGAAAATTGAGCGAGCCTAACATGAAATTCAACGAGCCTTAAAGGAAATTGAGCAAGGCAAACATGAAATTCAACGAGCCTTAAGGGAAATTGAGCGAGGCAAACATAAAATTCAGTGTGGCTAACATGAAATTCAACGAGGCTAAAAGGAAATTGAGCGAGGCAAATAAGAAATTCAACAAGGAAAATAAAAAATCGAGCGAGACAAACAGCAAATCGAGTAAGGTAAACATGAAATTCAGTTTTCCTCGCTCAATTTGATGTTTGCCTCACTCAATTTCTTCTTTGCCTCGCTCAATTTCATGTTAGCATCGCTCAATTTCCTCTTTGCTTCGCTGAATTTCATGTTTTCTTCACTAAATTTCCAGTTTACCTCACTCAATTTCTAGTTTTCCTCGCTCAATTTCATGTTTGCCTCGCTCAATTTTTAGTTTACCTTGCTTAATTTCCTTTGAGCCTTGCTCAATTTCCAGTTTCCCTCGCTCAATTTTTTGAGCCTTGCTGAATTTCATGTTTACCTGCTCAATTTTTTTTTCTCGAATTCAATTTTCTCTGAGCCTTGCTCAATTTCTAGTTTCCCTCGCTCAATTTTTCAGTTTGCCTTGTTGAATTTCATGTTTGCCTCGCTCAATTTTCAGTTTGCCTCACTCAATTTCCTGTTTGCCTCGCTCAATTTTCTCTTAGCCTCACTTAATTTCATGTTAGCCTCGCTCAAATTCTAATTTGCCTCGCTGAATTTCATATTTGCCTCGCTCAATTTCCTATTTGCCTTGCTCAATTCCTGTTTGCCTCGCTCAATTTTTATTTTATTTTGCTCAATTTCCTTTTTGCCTGGCTCAATTTCATGTTAGCCTCGCTCAATTTCATGTTAGCCTCGCTCAATTTCCCGTTTGCCTCACTAAATTTCGAGTTTGCCTTGCTCAATTTCTAGTTTACCTCGCTCAATTTCTAGTTTGCCTCACTTAATTTCCTCTCAGTTTGCCTCTGTCAATTTCATGTTAGCCTCGCTTAATTTCCAGTTTGCCTCGCTGAATTTCATGTTTACCTCACTCAATTTCTAGTTTCCCTCGCTCAATTTCTAGTTTACCTTGCTCAATTTAATGTTTGCCTCACTCAATTTTTGATTGCTTGCCTCCAAGTGCAGAGGTTCGTAAGTAATATTCTGTGAATACAGGGTCGATCCCACAGGGAGATGAATTGCAAGAAGAAGAAAATCAAATACAAAATCAACTAAGTAATAAAGACTAAACTGATAATTTGATTTTAAGATTTTTGAATGGATGTAAATTCAACTGAATTAAAATAACACCAATGTTTCAAAGTTCCACACATAGGTTAATGTTCCAAAATCATGATGACTTGGATAACACAACTAGGTTCTGAGCACTATGGTCAGCCTAATTGAAAAATAAAATAGTTTAAATATTTTAATAAATGATATAAAATACTAGAAAATAATGGATTTGCACCATTGATATATATTCTCAAGCGTCAGTGATTTTAAGAATTCAATATCAATGAGATAATGAAAATCAAAGAAATATAACAGGTGAGAACCTCTCTTATCTAGGAAATCTGATTGATTCAGGGTAAGCCTATCCATCAATGTGGATCTCATATGATGGAAACATATGGATCTCACAAGAGGATAAAAAATAAAACCTAAATAATAGATCATATGCATTTACCATTCTTCTCATCATTAAAAACAATTAATCATCAAAACTTAAAGAAATATTAAACCCATGTGCTTCCCTTGTACCTTGGGCCAGAGGGAACTTAGAAAAACATAACTAGAATAGAAAAAGAAAGGAACAAGAAAGAAATAAATGCAAATAGAAAAGATTTAAAAGGAAAAAAAATAATTATAAAATTGAAAACCCTTTAAAAATCCTAAATATTGCTCTTGAATGCTTTTAATAATGGTTAAGAATGCCCTACGAATCCCTATTTATAAGTAGGGAACTATAATTTTCGTACAAAGTTGAAAAACCCCAGAAACCGCCTCAAATATACGCAGTTTTTCAAAATAGACTTCTCGCTGCACAGTTTATTAAAACAGATTTCCTGCTGCACAGTTTTTCAAAATAGACCTCAGATCTTCAGAATACACTTTTTCAGGATTCTTTACTTCAAATCTTCGATTTTCTTTATTCTTCACTTGGTTTTCTTGGATCTTTGGCATGTGAATTCTTCAATCTTCGTCTCCTAAGATCCATCCCTTGACTTGGTAATTTTTTAGCATCAAATTCATGCTTTTAACATCCTTTTTCAATCCAAGCACTTAAATTCACCTTGCAACACATACATGAGTAAAATAGAATATTAAGTGGATTCATGTTCATAAAACCAAGATATAAATGGGAAAAATTATGCAATATTTAAGTCCCAACACACCCCCCAACCAGCATTTTGCTAGTCCCGAGAAAAATAAGTGAAGAAAAATAAAAATAAGAATAAAAATTAATTCTAGAAACACAATTAAAATGAAAACAAAATTCCAACTACACCACTTTCGCAGGTAATCTCGATTACATTTAGCATATGTAACAAGCCTTTAAACGCCTAGGTTTCCCCTAGTGGACGAGTTATAGTCTCGTGAGGGTTTCCAAAAATGTTACCTACAAACAATGAAAACATGAAAAATAGTTTAACACTTAGAAATTTATACAATTATGCCTCCATTCATCATATGAATTCCAAAACAAAATAATACTTACCCTAAGCCTGAAATTAGTTAGAATTTCAATTTCTTAATCCATTACATCCTTAAGTTCAGAAACCTAATCAAAATTTAGAATAGTTATGATCCAATATACTTAGGTGCTCGTGACACTAGTCTAACTTTGAGAAATATGCATGTTCCCTATCCTAACTCCTTTCAATCATCCCAAGAATATGAAATCTCTAGTTATCTCATTTTCTTCATGATATTTCTTCTTTTATCATCATATCCTCATTATTATAGACCACCCTTAAATAAAGATTCCCACCGGGTTTGCTTCATAACATAAGGTATTGTACTTGTAATGGTAATAGTAATGGATACTTAGGTATCCTTACTCCGGATTACTAACACGATTGTTATGGTCATTGCATTCATGCTCTATAATAAAAAAAATTTTATCCATCACTCTTTTTTCCTTCAATATTCTCTCTTTTAAACATATATCAATGGTACTTGTTCATTCAACCTTGTTTGAATCAAAAGTTGTTATTCTCGTTCACATATCATATTCCTTACTTAGTTAGCTAGGGTGTATTGTGAATTCAGTACATCAAATTACAACTCACTTTAAACTAGTGATTAGATAATTGAAATCAAGTCTATAATTTTTAATTATCAGAATTCTGACTACTATCAACCTAGACTAAGTATTAACTTTGCCTTTGGAATTCACATAATATCATGTTCACATTCTTGTATATAAAAATATTATTTTGAAAATGTTGAAAAAAAAATCCCCATAAACCTTTAAAAAAAAATAAATCTTACATGGATGACTATCCACTCTCCCAATCTAAAATCTACATTGTCCCCAATGTAATGATAATGTAATATAGAGAACTATAAAAATAAAAGAAAGAGTAGATAGTACCTACCATGAAGAACTCACCTGCTAGGTGACACTAAAAAAATTAAATATAATACAAATATTACACAAATGCTCTGTCAGACTAGGAGCATCAATCTGAATATTCTGGCTCATGAAGAGGAATGACTCCTCTCCCAAATGAAAGTTTTCCACATAAGGCTTCAATCTCTAACCATTAACCTTGTACACATTGCCATTACGTGGATTCTCAATTTCAACAGCCCCGTGAGTATAAACATTCTTCGCAATGAAAGGGCCTGTCCATCTTGATCTTAACTTTCCCGTAAAGAACTGGAGACGAGAATTGTACAATAGGACCTTTTGCTGAGGTTCAAAATTCTTCCTCAGGATATTTTCATCATGAAAAGCTTTGGTCCTCTCTTTGTGGATTTTAGAATTTTTATAGGAGTCTCTCCTCAACTCCTCTAATTCATTCAACTCTAATTTTCTTTGTCCACTTGCTTGGTCCATATCAAAGTTTAATTTCTTTATTGCCCAGTAGGCTCTATGTTCCAAGTCCACAGGCAAGTGGCAAGCCTTCCCATACACCAATATGTATAGAGACATTCCAATTGTGGTCTTATAAGCAGTCCTATAAGCCCATAAAACGTTGGATAGTCCGAGGGACCAATCCTTCCTATCTAACCTTATAGTTTTCTCTAAAATGTGTTTGATTTTTCGATTAAAAATCTCAGCTTGCCCACTCGTTTGTGGGTGGTATGGGGTGGTCACTTTATGCTTGATGCCATATTTATTCATCAAAGCCTCAAATGTCCTATTGCAAAAGTGAGACCTGCCATCACTGATGATGGCCTTTGGAGTTCTAAATCTAGAAAAAATATTTTCCTTGAGGAATCGTATGACCACTTTGTTGTCATTGGTCCTACTTAGAACTGCCTCATTCCACTTTGAAACATAGTCCACACCAACCACTATATAAAGAAATCCAAAAGAAGATGGAAATGGGCCCAGAAAATCAATACCCCAACAATTAAATATCTTCAATGGTAAAATTGGGGATAAAGGCATCATGTTGCGCCGGGATACTCTTCCCAGCTTTTAACATCTATCACAAGCAACACAGAAAGCATGTGTTTCTTTAAACATGGTAGGCCAGTAAAAACCACACTGTAGGATTTTTATAGTAGTTTTCTTAGCAGAAAAATGGCCACCACATGCTTCCATGTGGTAAAAAGAAATAACACTCTGAACTTCATCTTCTGGGACACAACGTCTAAAAATTTAATCAGTCTCATATTTATATAAATACGGGTCATCCCAAAAGAAATTCCTAACCTCGATTTCAAAACGCTTCCTATCTTGTGACTTCTAATGATATGACATTTTTTCGTTACAAGATAGTTCACTATATCCGCATACCAAGGCAATTTGGAGATCGTAAATAATTGTTCATTAGGAAAAGTGTCTTGGATATACATCTCCTCGATGGAATCATCTAACACCAATTTGAAAAAGTTATCGGCCATTACGTTTTCTACTCCTTAATTTCTTATCTTTTATCTCTAAGTCAAATTCTTAGAGTAGGAGGATCCATCTCAAAAGTCTTGGCTTTGCATCCTTCTTAGATAGCAAATATTTCAAAGCTGAGTGGTCCGTGAAAATGACCACTTTGGATCCCAACAAGTAGGACCTAAACTTATCCAAAGCAAAAACTACTGCAAGTAACTCTTTTTCAGTTGTTGAGTAGTTCACTTAGGCCGAGTTTAAAGTTCTACTCACATAGTGAATAACGTAGGGCCGTTTATCTTTCCTTTGGTCCAAAATAGCCCTATGGCATAATCACTTGTATCGCACATTAGTTCAAAAGGAAGTGTCCAATCTGGTGGACGCATGATAGGTGCAGTGGTAAAGGATGATTTAATTTTATTAAAGGCACTTACACACTCATCTGTCCACTTAAATGAAACATCCTTTTGAAGAAGATTAGTCAGGGGTCTAGTAATGACACTAAAGTTCTTAATGAATCTTCTATAAAAACCAGCATGCCCTAGAAGTGATGTAATATCTCTAACAGTTCGGGGGATAGGTAAAATAGTAATAATGTCGAGTTTTGAGCGATCTGCCTCGATTCCATTTTTGGGGATAACATGACCCAAAACAATTCCCTTTTGAACCATGAAATGACATTTCTCCTAATTTAAGACAAGGTGTTTCTCTTCACACCTATACAAGATAAGAGATAAATTGTTGAGGCATTCCTCAAAACTACTCCCAAATACAGAGAAATCGTTCATGAAAACCTCAAGAAACTTTCCAACCATATTTGAAAAAATACTTAACATACACCGTTGGAAAGCTGCGGGGTGTTACACAATCCGAATAGCATCCATTTGAAAGCAAACGTGCCAAATGGATAAGTGAACGTGGTTTTCTCTTGGTCTTCTAGGGCTATCTTTATTTGGTTATATCCAGAATATCTATCATGAAAAGTATAGAAGGAGTGACCTGTTACCCTTTCTAAAACTTGATCAATGAATAATAGAGGGAAATGGTACTTCTTTGTGACATGGTTCAATTTTCTATAGTCAATGCAAACACGCCAACCAGTGGTGACACTTGTTGGTATGAGTTCATTATTAGAATTCTACATAATAGTTATTCTGGATTTCTTTGGGATTACTTGAGTTGGACTCACCCAAACACTATCGGATATTGGGTAGATGATTCCCACATCCAATAATTTGATCACCTCATTTTTTACAACTTTCATCATGTTTGGATTGAGACGCCTTTGAGGTTGTCTAATTGGTTTGACGTCCTCATCGAGGTGGATCCGATGGGTGCATATGGAAGGGCTTATACCCTTACAATGTCAGAAATGGTCCAGCCCAAGGCTCCTTTGTGGTCCCTTAGAACATTCAACAATTTAATTTTCTGATCCTTGTCTAAAAATGAAGAGATCACTACATGATAAGTTTATTTTCACCTACGTATACATACTTAAGCTCATTTAGTAATGGTTTTAAAACAAGCTTTGGAATATTGGTTGGGATGGAAGAGGTTGCGAGTCCTCGATAGATAGGATTTGAGTGTGGGATCTCCATTGGTATAAACCAATGTCCAGGGTGGTAGTGCTCTCATTATCATCACAAATTTCAACAAACACTTTTTTGAAATCAAAATTTTTTAAGTCCCCAAAGACTTGAATCAATTCCTTAGTTAGACTAGGTTCCAATTCCTCTTCTTCTATTAAGCAGTCCATGAAATTCAGCTCATGGATTTCATTATTATCAATGGGCCGCTTACATAGATTGAAAATATTTAGCTCTAGAGTCATGTTACCAAAAGATAAGTTCATCATTCCATTCCTGCAATTTATGATTGCATTTGAAGTTGCTAAGAATGGATGACCTAAAATGATGGGAACTTAAACGCTAACGTTTACACATGGTTCAGTGTCTAGTACAATAAAATCCACGGGGAATAGAATTTCTCCACTTGGACTAGCACGTCCTCTAAAATTTTCCTTGGTACCTTAATAAAGTGGTTAGTGAGTTAGAGTGTAATTGTGGTTGGTTTAAGCTCGCTTAACCCCATTTGTTTGCAAACTGAATAAAGTACTAAGTTGACACTTGCACCCAAATCTAGCAAAGCATACTCAATTTGGAAATTCCCAATAATACAAGGAATGGTGAGACTTCCCGGGTCTTTGTATTTGGGTAAACCCCTTTGTTAAATGATAGCGCTTACTTTCTCAGTAAGGAAGGCCTTTCTGTGCACATTTAATTTCCTCTTTACAGTGTACAAGTCCTTGAGATATTTAACATATGATGGAATTTGTCTAATGGCATCAAACAGAGGAATATTGACAGTAACCTTTTGGAGCACATTCAACACCTCTTGATATTTCATGGGGACAGTTGGATTCCAAAGTCTAGATGAGAACGGAACTGGAGGCTCATATGACTTAGTCTCTTTATCCTTTTGTTGTTGCGGCTCTTAAACCATAGTCGGTTCATCATTTTCTTGAGACAGTGGCTCATCCTCCAGTATTCCTACCCATTGCATTATCTTGTTATCGACCTCTTTTCTACTTCTCAAGGTAATGATGGCCTTAACTTTTTCATGATGTAGCTCACTTGGATTTGAGTCTCCAATAAAATGTGTGTTTCTAGGGTTTGGCACAGGTTGAGAAGGAAGTGTGCCTTTTTCTATAACATTTAGTTGAGTCTCAATCCTAGCCACAACTGTCTTTAATTCCTGATTTGATTGGATTAGAGACTGATTCATTTGAGCTTGAGAGTTCATGAATGCGGTTAATGCATCCTCCACAGATGATCACTTTGGTGGGGGCACATATGGTGCATTGTTAGGTGCCCCAAAGAAGTTGTTTTGTGGAGGCATTTGAGATGCATTGGACACATTAATTTGTGGTTCATTCCTTCAACTAAGATTAGGATGGTTACGCCAATTTGGATTATACGTGTTTCCCATTGATTGCATAACTGACCTTTAATAATTATTTATAGCATTTGCTTGATCATGCTCATGCGTGATATTTTGTACAACTGAGATTATTGGACAATCCTTTGTTTCATGGTCTGTACCACCACAAATGTTATAAAAATTACCTAAGGAAGTGTTTGTTTTAACTATATCAACCTTCCTAATTTCCAAGACTTCGACCTTTTTAGCCAATGCAGCGAATTTTATATTAAGGTCGTCTTTCTCTCTTAGGACATACATCCCCACTTTCTCTCTAGGAATGGGTCTAGTTTGGTCTGATTTAGCAGAGGCATCCCATGTCTGCGTATTCTCTGCTAACATATCTAGAAAACCCAAGCCTCATTATGATCTTTGTTAAGAAAGGTTCCACCACACATCATTTCTATGAACTGACGGGTATCCATGGTAAGCCCCTTTCGGAACGCATCAATCACGTGTCATGGTTCATAACCGTGATGTGGACAAGTAATTAGAAGGTCTTTGAAACGCTCTCAAGCTTGAAAAAACAGTTCATTCCCCTTTTGGGAGAATAACATGATTTCTTGTTTTAGTGCATTTGTTTTGTGCTTGGGAAAGAACTTTTTCAAAAACTCTCTACTTAAAGCTTGCCATGTAGTGATGGTATTAGGTCTTAGAGATTTGATTCATACTTTGGCCCGATCCATTAGAGAAAATGAGAATAACCTAAGCTTAAGTACATCCCTATTGCCATTGTTTACTTGCAACGTTGTAATTACTTCTTCAATGTCCTTGAGGTGCAAGTAGGGGCTTTCAGAATCTAAGCCATGAAATTTATGAATTAATTGAATCACACCTGGTTTAAAATCAATGTTCCCTGTGTGAGCAGGAAACACTATGCAAGATGGTAAAGTTGATCTCCGAGGGTGTAGATGTTCACGTAAAGTCCGTGGTTGGTTTAACACATTCCTATGAACTTCATTTTCATCCTCAAGAGGAGGATCAGGTTGATTTTCTTTGTTTTGATGTATAGTTGGATCTGACAGATTTGAATTTGGATTATCAACTGGGTCTGCCATGGAATCCAAGTGATGTTGAGTGCCTCTTCTAAGTGAATGATCAAGGCTTGGAACTAGTCCACCTTCGGAGGAGAGTCGATTGTTTTGATCCCTACTCCAACGGGACATAAACCATCCATACCACACAACAAATATCACTAATTCAAATACCAAGTATAATACTTAAAATAAAACTAAAAACTTAACCAACAACCAAGGCGGCAGGGCCAATCATGTGGGTTCAGTTCACAAAGAAAAATAAATCAACAACCTAGTCGGTAGGGCCAACCATGAGGGTTCAATCCACAAAGCAAAAATAAATCAACAACGTAGGCGGCAGGGCCGACCATGAGGGTTCAACCAACAAAGCAAAAAAAAAAATCAATAAAAGTAAAACTAATGCAGAAGGTAAGCTATGCTAATCTAGAAAATAGATTCAGCAGATGATCCTTGTGATCAAACAACAACTGTAGGATAACCATAGCACTTGGGTGATAAAATTCCAAGTAGGACAACCTTATTTCATAGTTAGTGGTTGAAAGACCCAACTGAATTTATTTTCAATAAAATAAAATAAAATCTACAAAAAATTTAGAGAGTTTAGAAGAGAACTTACCTTAGATCAAGAAAACATATCTTAGCTATCTTGCACAGATCTGATCTATCTCAGTCTCTCTCCGGCAACGGCGCCAAAAACTTGACTGCTTGCTTCCAAATGCAGAGTTCGTAAGTAATATCCTGTGAATACAGGGTCAATCCCACAAGGAGATGAATTGCGAGAAGGAGAAAATCAAATGCAAAACCAACTAAGTAATAAAAACTAAACTGATGATTTGATTTTGGAATTTTTGAATGGATGTAATTCAACTAAATTACAATAACACCCTAGCTTCAAAGTTCCATACATAGGTTAATGTTCCAAAATCATGATGACTTGGATAATACAACTAGGATCTGAGCATTATGGTCAGCCTAGTCGAAAAATAAAACAGTTTAAATATTTTAATAAATGATATAAAATACTAGAAAATAATGGATTTGCACCATTGATATATATTCTCAAGCGTCAGTGATTTTAAGAATTCAATATCAATGAGATAATGAAAATCAAAGAAATATAACAGGTTGAGAACCTCTCCTATCTAGGAAATCTAATTGATTCAGGGTAAGCCTATCCATCAATCTGGATCTCATATGATGGAAATATATGGATCTCACAAGAAGATAAAAAACAAAACCTAAATAATAGATAATATGCATATACCATTCTTCTCATCATTAAAAACAATTAATCATCAAAACTTAAAGAAATATTAAACCCATGTGCTTTCCTTGTAGCTTGGGCTAGAGGGAACTTATAAAAACATAACTAGAATAGAAAAAGAAAGGAACAAGAAAGAAATAAATGCAAATAGAAAAGATCTAAAAAGAAAAAAATAATTATAAAATTGAAAATCCTTTAAAAACCTTAAATATTACTCTTGAATACTTTTAATAATGCGTAAGAATGCCCTAGGAATCCCTATTTATAAGTAGGGAACTTTAATTTTCGTACAAAGTTGAAAAACTTTAAAAACCACCTCAAATATACACATTTTTTCAAAATAGACTTCTCGCTACACAGTTTATTTAAAATAGATTTCCTGCTGCACATTTTTCAAACTAAACTTTAGATCTTCATAATACACTTTTTCAGGACGATTTCTGTCACGCCCCAAACTCGGAAACCGGGCTCACAAAATTTCCGATCGCTGAATCCGGCGCCGACAGCCTCTGTAGAACCCCATTCTCAGCTCCCAGCGCCCATACGCCAGGTTCCGATCCGGGATGCTACAAGGAGGATTTTCAACATCAGTTTAATTCGTCATAAGCGTAACCAAAGGCATAACCCACAAACAACAACCAAAAACTCCATCACATTTTTACTATGTTTAAAAACTTTACAAGTATAATGAGCATAAAGGAAAATAAAATGATGATAGACAAAAGGCTCCAAAAAGATCTGCTCTGCGCTCCTGCCTCAGCGCTGCTCCGTCCTCGCGTCACCTGCACGCAACGGTCGTGCATAAGCTTATAGAAAGCTTAGAGGGTGGTGAAAGTGTATGCACAAGGTAGTAATGTAGATATGCAGTATCAGAGTAATGCGGAACATGTTGGTGAATCCATGAATACCATTAGCCGTATCGAGGCTATGCGATGCAAGGCATGAATGATGTCGGTTGTACCAAGGCTATGCGATGCAAGGCATGAATGATGTCGGCCGTACCAAGGCTATGCGATGCAAGATGCAAGTCAAGCATACAAATCCTCATCTAAGTCCACATATCAGTACAGTTCAAAATCTGGGATATCACTGGGGTCTAATACACTCTAAACCAGATTGCCGCCCCATCGCGCGCAATAAGGTAAGTGGAAGAGACCTCACTACCCGCCTGCCAATATCGGGCTTGGCTCATCGATAGTGGACCCATTCCTCAAGCTAGTCAGACTCAGCCTAGCATTACCCCCTCCTCTCGGGCGGGTAAGGCCGTACCCCCTTCCAACTGACCACGACACAGTGGAAAGCGCGACCTTCTGGTAATTGGCCCTCGGTGCTCATGCACCCACTCGGTTTAGACGTTGGAGCAACCTCTTGGTACCATAAGGGTTTAAGGACTTTCACTCAGGGATATCTATAGCACCCCATGTAGAACAAGATTTCCGGTATCCAATCCTGCCAACCATGATATGCTTGTGGAGGCTACGGCCTTGATGTCGCTAGGGCGTATAGTAACCATATCACACCATGCGAATGCATGAATCACACTATCCAATCATGCAGCAATCCTGCGCGTATCGTGCGCTCATGTAGGGCAACACCGCCTATCCGAGAGTCCCTAAACAATCTGCACGAAGGCATATGCTATGATCAGTCACTTATCATATCAAACATACATATGATGCGTATGATCATGAACCATTGAACTATACTAAACATGTCATAAAGTAGTAAACTATCCTTATAATGCAGATGGGCCTTGACATAGATGACCTACACACAACTGGCACGACCTATCAATGGCGCTAGGGAGAGTCATAATGCGGATATTTAACCAATACTATACTGCAATGTGGACGTCAAACCAACATTGCTCCCGAGGCATTGCCCGTCGTAAACATCATTACATAAATCATGTTGGGATCACACATTGCAATGGACCTTAGGTACATCCCATTGGGCCTTAAATACATCAAATGGGCCGTATCACATGGGCCTTACATTCATCAAATGGGCTGCATTAATGGGCCTCACCAACAGGCCTTATGTACATTGCAATGGGTCATAATCCATGGGTCTTAGAATGCATCAAAATGGGCCTCGTAACATGGGCCTTATATATATCAAAGTGGGCCTCAACCACGGCCACAAATACATCGAATGGGCCTCATAATATGGGCCTTTCATTCACATCAAAGCGGGCCTCAACAACGGGCCATAATTATGACAAGGTGGGCCTAATCATTTGGGCCTTATGCATATCAAGGTGGGCCTCAACGGATGGGTGGATATAATACAGACATCAAGGTGGGCCTACTGGTGCTGCACCCAAGTCCGAGAGGGGAACCAGGCGAGGATAAAATACATACCTCGCAATGGGTCCCACCATCAAAATAGATGTACGGCGTGTGTAAAACGCATACATCATGGCTGGGATCCACCGTCAATGGGCTAGACGGTGGATGCAGCGCATCCCCAAGGTGGCCCACATAAAAATAGATGGACGGCTGGAGTAAAACACATACTTTAAGTGGGGCCTACACCCTGCTGACGCACACAGGGAGAGAGAGAGCTAGAGAGATGTAGAGAGAGATAGAGAGAGATGTAGAGAGAGATGAAGAGAGAGAGAGGGAAAGAGAGAGCAGCCACGTGGAGCCTCTTTTTCCTTTTTTTTTTCTTTTTTTTTTTTTCCTTTTCCCTGTCTTTGGTCAGAGACCAAACAGAGGTGGGTCCCACGTAGGGCCCACCATAGCAGCTATACATATTAGATATAATATATATATATTATATAATATATATAATATAATATAATATATATTACATGATTACCGTCCAGGCCTTGGACGGCCTGGACAAAAACATACATCATGGTGTTATCCCACACGTGGGGTGTGATTCCCACCGTCCAATGACGGTGGACGGTTTGGATCAAACACACATCAAGGTGTGGCCCGCCAACTGGATGGACGGTGAGGGTGGGTGCCATGGACCGCACGCCAGCACACTTCACTGTCAGCCACCCCTGCTGGAGGATCGATGCCAAGACCTTAGTGTTGAAACGAGGTATCTCCACTCAGACCGCCAGTTAAGCTATTGGATCTGGGCATTAGGGAGGGCCCCACACGATGGGGTGGGTTCCACCGTCCAAGGACGGTGGACCACAGGGCATGGTGGTGTGGCCCACGCCAACTGGGTGGACGGTGTGGATGGGTCCCATGGACCCCACACCCTTGTCAGTACACACATCAGTGCACACACCCCATGTTAGTACACATTCATGTCAGCACACACTCCATGTTAGCCATCCCACTGTCAGCAACGTCCAACACCCTTGGACGGGTGGTGTGGATGGACACCTCATCAAGTGGGTCCCACATGGCCCACCTATTTTGAACAGCATGATATTTGTGTTTGCTCATCACCTAGGCCCACTAGATGGCCTGGAGAAAATAGATGGACGGCTTCGATTAAAAGGGGTATGCTCATGGTGGGCCGTACCGTTTTGGATGGCATGGGTAAAAATACACACATCATAGTGGGCCATGATCATAGAAAACGAGAGGGAAAGAAGACACCAGCAAAGATGGAGGGACCCCGCCACTATGGGTCCCTCTTTGATACAAAGGCTACATCAAGGTGGGTCCCACTACATGTGGCCCTTAAATCACACAAATGAATGAAAACAAAATTTCAAAAATCACCCACCGTCCGATCTTCTTGCTCCTATGGGTTCCTTAGCTCCTTAGCTTCAATTTCAATGGAGGAGATGATGAATGAATGGCTAGGATGGGAGATCTTGGGATGAAAAGGTGGGCCACACTTGGAGCTTTGAAAGAGAGGGAGAGACTCATACATATGGAGGGTTTTGGGGTTGTTTGGAAAGTGTTTTGAAAAATGAGAGAGAGAGACTTGTAAAGGGAGAGAGAGATGGATGATGTTTGATGGAGTGATGGATGTGGTGGTGATAGGTGTAAGAGCACCTTTTTGACTTTGTTGGCCATTTGTGTAAGAGAGGCATGGCTTGTGTAAGAACTTTTTGACTTTGAGGCTTACTTGGGAAAGGGTGAAAAGTGATGGATTGATGAGATTGATTGATGGGTGATTGATGTGACATCTCGTTGAGATTCTCTTGGGTTTTGCAACGCGCGGCGTTTTCCTCGCACCGAACGTTGGCCTACATCTCCTGGCCAGGGTATCGCCTCGGTGTGCAAGTCGCGGCATCGAAACCGCGGCGACGGTGCAGTCGCAATGGTACAAGTCTCGGTTTGAGTTGAATCAGATTAACGACATGTGAATCAAGGTCGCACGCAACGCCGGTTAAGGGTCGAAGGTTGCCGGAATTCGACCGGAAAGACCGCAAGAACCTACGAAACGGTACGGTTTAGGATACGGGTCTTACAATTTCAGGATTATTCACTTCAAATCTTCGATTTTCTTCATTCTTCACCTGATTTTCTTGGATCTTTGGCATGTGAATTCTTTAATCTTGGTCTCTTAAAATCCATCCCTTGACTTGATAATTTTTGAGCATCAAATTTATGCTTTTAACACCCTTTTTCAATCCAAGTACTTAAATTCACCTTGCAACACATACATGAGTAAAATAGAATATTAAGCGGATTAATGTTCATAAAACCAAGATATAAATGGGGAAAATTATGCAATATTTGAGTCCCAATAATTTCCTTTGAGTCTCGCTCAATTTTCAGTTTGCCTCACTCAATTTCATGTTAGTCTCGCTCAATTTCCGGTTTGCCTCACAAAATTTCATGTTTGTCTTACTCAATTTCATGTTTGCCTCACTGAATTTTCAGTTTGTATTGTTCGATTTCCAGTTTACCTCACTGAATTTCATATTTGCCTCACCGAATTTTCAATTTGCCTCGCTCAATTTCCCTTGAGGCTCGTTGAATTTCATGTTTGCCTCTCTCAGTTTCCTTTGAAGCTCATTGAATTTAATGTTAGGCTCCCACAATTTCATCTTAAGCTCGATCAATTTCACGTTAGGCTCGCTCAATTATACATAGTTGTATGTACTTTTCGCTATAGAAGATATGGCTACGGTTTATATCTGTAGCTATAGAGCTGGAATTTAAAGAAGGCTACGCTACTAATGGCTGCGGTTATAATCCATATTTATAAGTATTTAGCTACGGCCTTTGGCCCTTTTCCTAGTTGTCACCATGATATCCACAGTGCCACCATGGAGAAGGCAAAGAGTTCCACAGTGCCACCATGAATACAAGGGTATTTTCATCTGCAAATAATGTGTCCATACAGAATGGTTTAATTTTGGAAAGTAAAGCTTAGGAGCGTTTGGAAAAGCCACTGGCTAAAGGTGGGGTCTACAGTAGTAAAAAACTCCTAAAAAATCGGTGTGACCATTGATCCACGTGAGCAACAATAAAGGAAACATTTAGTAGAGAGACGTCCATTCTTGATTTTCACATGGACCATCCTGATGATTATATGATATCCATGTTGGAATATTTGGTTGAATTAAATAGACTATTAAAATCAAGAACCAAAAAAAAAAAAAAAAAAAAAATAAGATTTTGAGAAAGAAGAACTTATTGAATTGAGTCGAGGCGTGACCGAGTCACTCGGCTTGAAATCGAATTTGCTCCCCTTGGGACGGCGTCCCAAGTGCAACAGTTTCGAGAGCAATCGACCTCCAGGATACAACGACTATGACTGGTCCCGGTGGTGCACTCCTTTGACGCGGGCTCGAACCACTTGCAGTTTAATCCGAAAGTGCTGAGTTGACTCAGCGATGAACTCAGTAATAAAATTTCGTATCAGAGAGAGTTTTATAAGAAAGAAATATTTTCGTATATTTAAAACTGGAATCGGTTGTCTATATATAGACTCCGAAGTGGTGTATAAACACCCTTTACAAAAGGTTAGGTCCGTTGGGTTTAAACCCAACAGGTGCGACCAACCGGAAGGGATGCATCTCTCTGGTTTAAAACGAAAAAGCGCAAGTGCGAGTACACTCTCGCAAATAAAGTCCCGCGAGTACCCATACACACACAAGCGAGTACACTCACACCGCACCCGCACCCGCACCCGCACCCGTGCCCGCGCCCAGCCCAGCCCGGCCCGGCCCGGCCCGTCCCGTCGCGTCGCGTCGCGCACGCGCACACGGACTCGGACTCGGCTCGGCTCGGCACGGCACGACACGGCTCGGCTCGGCGCGCGCGCGCGTGTGTGGTCAATGGCATAGATTAGAGCTATTGGCATAGCCCCCCCACAGGACCAAATTCACATGCCCCCTGAAAGGGGCACAAGCCCTAGGCAAAAATACTATCTTATATACAAGATAGTTTACTTTGTCAAATCCGATGTGGGATAAAACCCATAACCAAAAAATACCACAACTTTTCAAATGTGGAGGGAAATCACCGAAAATTTGAAAATTCAAATTTAATAATATTTTAAAACAAAATATAATAATCCCCCACATGTTTTAAAATAAAACTCTTTCGGATTAAAGCGTAATAGTTGTGCAATGGTGCCGGTGTCACCATAGACTTGAACCAACATTAGAGTAAGCAAGACAGGTCTACAGGAATCAGGTGACACCATAGTCTTGAACCTGAATCCTTTTAATGTAGATCGCAAGTACATGCCACTCACACAACTCTTCCTCTGCAAGTGATTCTGTGGTTCGGTGCGTTTCGGCCATACACCATTACCTGGATTTCATGAGTGCTCTAGAGAATTCGCCTAGATTCTCATAGGAAGCGGCCTCCACCTCCACACCCATATAGGTGAATTCCATCAAGTGTATACAGCAACTATGTACACCACCAAATATATGGCTATGGATTCATTAAGAGTTCTAACAACTCATCCTTCTGCGTTGCTGCTCGCACTGTACACCATAGAAGGGGCTCATACAACTCATTGCAATCGTCTACTTCGTGTCTTGTTGTTTACCCATTGAACCTATCTCATGGGATCTCCACTTGTATAGGTTGGGTTACCGACACTGGCAGCTCATATATTAGGCTCAGCCCCATTCCCTTCGATGTATCATTGACTAACCTTTTAGATAGTCCTTTTGTCAGAGGATCTGCTAGATTTTTTCGACCTAACAAAGTCAATAGATATGACTCCCATCACGCAACATGTGTTTCACCATGTTGTGTCCGAGTCTAATATGCCTGCTTTTCCATTATATATTTTACTCTTTGCTTTTGCTATAGGCGCTGTGACGATCCTGATGAATAGACACGTCCGATCTGAGGCTTTGGCCACAATGGTATATCAGCTAAGAGATTTCTAAGCCACTCGGCTTCTGATCCAGCCTTTTCTAAGGCAATAAACTCGGATTCCATAGTAGACCGAGCGATACATGTCTGCTTGGTAGACTTCCAAGAGACTGCTCCTCCACCCAAAGTAAAGACATATCCACTTGTAGATTTTGTCTCATCTGAATCACTGATCCAGTTAGCATCACTATATCCTTCTAATACAGCAGGATAACCATTATAATGTAAACCATAGGCCATACTGCCTTTTAGGTATCGCAAAATCCTAGACAAGGCATTCCAATGTTCTTTTCCAGGATTATGTGTATATCTACTTAGTCTTCCTACTGCAAAAGCTATGTCTGGTCTAGTGCAGTTTGTTAGATACATAAGACTACCAATTATTCTGGAATACTCCAATTGAGACACACTATTTTCTTTATTCTTCATGAGAGTCACACTATAATCATAAGGAGTACTGACAGGTAAACAGTCAAAATGGTTAAACTTTTTCAATATCTTCTCAATGTAATGAGATTGTGATAATATAATAACACCATTTTTCCTGATTACTTCAATACCCAAGATTACACTCGCCTCTCCTAAGTCTTTCATGTCAAACTTAGATGACAAGAATTTCTTAGTTGAATTAACTAAATTAATATTAGTTCCAAAAATAAGCATGTCATCAACATAAAGGCATATAATAACATAATTATTTTCAGAAATTTTACTATATACACATCTATCTACATCATTAATATGATAACCATTTGATTTTAAAACACCATCAAACTTTTCATGCCATTGTTTAGGAGCTTGTTTTAAACCGTATAGTGATTTAATTAGTCTACATACTTTGTTTTCTTTACCTGATATCTTATAACCCTCAGGTTGCTCCATATATATTTCTTCTTCTAAGTCTCCGTTTAGGAAAGCCGTCTTAACGTCCATCTGGTGTACCACCAGTTTATATATGGAGGCTATCGCTATTAAAACCCTGATTGATGTAATTTTAGTTACAGGGGAATATGTATCAAAGTAATCTATTCCTTCCTTTTGTTTAAATCCTTTTGCAACCAACCTAGCCTTAAACTTATCAATAGTTCCATCTGGTTTTAGTTTCTTTCTAAACACCCATTTACAGCCTATTGGTTTGTTTCCAGGTGGTAGGTCTACAAGTTCCCAAGTATTATTAGATATTATAGATTCCAACTCATCATTTATTGCTTCTTTCCAAAATGTTGCATCTGGAGAATTAATAGCTTCTGTATAGGTTGTAGGATCATCTTCTACTAAGAATGTGAAAAAACCATCTCCTAGGTTAGTTTCTCTTCTAACCCTAGTACTTTTTCTTAGTTGTATCTCTTCTATTACTTTATCATAAACATTTTTACTAGTAGACGCAATATCTGATTCATTGACTTCCTCTATTCCTATAGATTTAGATTTCATAGGGAATACGTTCTCAAAGAACTCTGCATCCCTAGCTTCTATAATTGTGTTAGGATCCATAACATTGTCCTTAGATTTTAAAACTAGAAACCTGTAGGCTGCACTGTTTTGTGCGTAACCTATAAATACACAGTCAGTCGTTTTAGGACATAATTTTCTTTTCTTAGTTTCAGGCAATCCTACTTTAGCAAGACACCCCCACACTTTAATATATTTGTAACTAGGAACATGATTCTTCCAAAGTTCATAGGGTGTTTGTTCAGAAGATTTAGAAGGAATCCTATTTAGGATATAACAAGCAGATAGAATTGCTTCTCCCCACATATTTGAGGGTAAGCCCGAACTGTTTAACATGGCATTCATCATCTCTTTTAGAGTTCTATTCTTACGTTCTGCTATTCCATTCTGTTCTGGTGTATAAGGAGCTGTAGTTTCGTGAACTATTCCATTCTTTTCACATAATTCTCTAAACTGTGAAGATTCATATTCTCCTCCTCTATCTGTTCTAAGTCTTTTAATTTTTATATTTAATTGATTTTCAACTTCAATTTTGTATTTGGAAAAAGCATCTAAAGCTTCATCTTTGTTCCTTAACAGATAGACTCTAGTGAACCTAGAGTAGTCATCTACAAAAGTTATGTAATATCTTTTTCCACCTCTAGACATGTGATTTCTAAAATCACCTAAGTCACTGTGTATTAACTCTAATAGAACAGATGATCTTTCTATTCGTTTAAAAGGTTTTCTAATAAATTTTGATTCTACACATGTTTCACATTTTTCGAATTCTTCATTAGATATATTAGGTAATAAACCTAATCTTTTCATTTTCTTTAAAGATACTTTATTCACATGACCTAATCTATTATGCCATAGATAAAAAGGTTCAACGATATAAACAGAACTAGATGCCTTCTTATTATTATCATTTGATACATCTACAATGAATAAACCATCACTACAGTATCCTTTACCTATAAAAGTTCCATTCTTGGTCATTACAAGCTTATCTGAATCAAATACTAACTTAACACCAGCCTTATTGAGGAGCGAACCAGAGACCAAGTTCCGTCTAATGTCGGGCACATGTAGAACATCATTCAACATCAGAGTCTTTCCAAGTGAGTTTGAAGTACTTTCCCTTTTCCTACAACTGGAGACGTTCTAGCATTACTCATGAACACCTGTTCATCATCTCCTGATACTTCGTAGGAGGTAAACATGCTACGATCCTTGCACATGTGCCTAGTTGCACCAGTGTCTAGTACCCACTCCAAATTGTTTATCAGGAAGACTTCTGACACCACAGCTACTACCATGTCAGACTCATTGCCTGTTTCTGTAAGATTAGCCTGCGGCTTATCTTTGTTTTTCTTAAGCCTGCAGGTTTTAACATGATGTCCGTGCTTTCCACTGATTTAATAGCGATTTCCTTTTTCTTGAATTAATTATCTGCATTCTTCTTTTTGAGCCTGCATTCATTTGCGTAATGTCTAGGTTTGCCACAGTTATGACAGTTGACCTTTTTCTTATTATTTGCCCGACTTGATTCCACAAGATTCACCTTTGAATCTATCTCATTTCCATTTTCTTTTTGGTCCCTGATTCTATTGGCCTCCTCTATTCGTATATGTACGATAGTAGTTTCCAAAGAAACACCGTTCTTTTTATGTTTCATTCTATTCTTATATTCTTTCCAGGAGGGCGGTAGTTTTTCTATTAGCGCTCCTGACAGAAATACTTCATCCAACTTAATTCCTTCGTCGATAGTTCGTGAACTAGACTTTGAAAATCATGAATTTGATTTGTGACAGGTTTATCGTCTGTCATTTCATAATGAAGGAAATTAGCAATTGCATGTTTCTTAGCGCCTGCATCTTCCAATATATATTTCTTTTCCAAAGCAGTCCATATGTCTCTAGCGGACGCGTAAGAAGCATACACATCATATAATTCGTTGGATAAAGAATTGAGAATATAATTTTTACAATTATTTTCGTCCGTTACTTCAGTTTAATTTGCTGGATCTATAGTAAATGATTCAGATAATATGTATGAAACTTTCAGGGTGGTCAAAGCGAACATCAGTTTCTGTTTCCACCGTTTAAAGCATTGTCCGGCGAACGGTTTGATTTTGGCTAACTCAGCAGAAGCATTTATAGTTACTGTAGCCATAGTCTATGTAATTCAACAAATTCGATTTCAAGATTGTTGGAATATTTGGTTGAATTAAATAGACTATTAAAATCAAGAACCAAAAATAAAAAATAAATAAAATAAGATTTTGAGAAAGAAGAACTTATTGAATTGAGTCGAGGCGTGACTGAGTCACTCGGCTTGAAATCGAATTTGCTCCCCTTGGACAGCGTCCCAAGTGCAACAGGTTTCCAGAGCAATCGACCTCCAGGATACAACGACTATGACCCGGTCCCAGCGGTGCACTCACTGTACGCGGGCTCGAACCACTTGCAGTTTAATCCGAAAGTGCTGAGTTGACTCAGCGATGAACTCAGTAATAAAATTTCGTATCAGAGAGAGTTTTATAAGAAAGAAATATTTTCGTATATTTAAAACTGGAATCGGTTGTCTATATATAGACTCCGAAGTGGTGTATAAACACCCTTTACAAAAGGTTAGGTCCGTTGGGTTTAAACCCAACAGGTGCGACCAACCGGAAGGGATGCATCTCTCTGGTTTAAAACGAAAAAGCGCAAGTGCGAGTACACTCTCGCAAATAAAGTCCCGCGAGTACCCATACACACACAAGCGAGTACACTCACACCGCACCCGCACCCCAGCCCAACCCGGCCCGTCCCGTCGCGTCGCGCACGCGTACACGAACTCGGCTCGGCTCGGCACGGCACGGCACGGCTCGGCTCGGCGCGCGCGTGTGTGGTCAATGGCATAGATTAGAGCTATTGGCATAGCCCCTCCACAGGACCAAATTCACATGCCCCCTGAAAGGGGCACAAGCCCTAGGCAAAAATACTATCTTATATACAAGATAGTTTACTTTGTCAAATCCGATGTGGGATAAAACCCATAACCAAAAAATACCACAACTTTTCAAATGTGGAGGGAAATCACCGAAAATTTGAAAATTCAAATTTAATAATATTTTAAAACAAAATATAACAATCCACTCCAACCATTAGATACTACACTAAATTTTAAGCATAAGGCATAAAAATTAGGCACACACGTGATTCATAAGGGCCAGAAAAAGAGAGTTTGGAGGGTGAGCATTACTGTATATTGTTTCCAACCTTGTGGTCCGCGTAAATCACTCGTGAGGCTGATATTAAAGCCTTTTGGGCGTAAAATGGAGTGACACTTTTAGTGGTCAGGCTGGATTCCACGTGAACATTACAGTGAGCCCACCTGCCACCCTCGTTAGTTAATCCTTTCTTTCTGATCATCTTCAACCTCAGCCTTTTTCATCTTCCCATATCCAAACCACGTCCATTTATTTTCCCAGCTCCAACCTTCTTTCTATCATTCTTACTAGTTCATCTGATCACTGCCTCCCGCCGAACTTCTCCAGCCAAAACTGGCGTGTTTGGGCAGTGGGATTAGAAGGGATTAGGTGGGATGAGATTCATCTGGTCATGTGCCAATTCCACTCCATGTTTGTTTGGGAAGAATGGCAAAAACTTGGAATTAGATTAGATGGAATCGCATGGGGTCAGTGCCAATTTCAAAATAAAATATAAAAAAACAAAAAAAAAGTGCCAATTTCACTCAATGTTAGCAAGTTGTGTAGGTCCCACCATGATGTGTGGGTTATATCTACACCGTTCACCCATTTTTCAAGATTATTTTAGAGCATGGGCTAAAAAATCAGGTAAATCTAAAGCTCAAGTAGACTCCATTATAGAAAGCAATGGGGATTGAATACTTACCGTTGAAAACTTCTTTGGGGCCACATAAGTTTTGGATCTACCTCATTTTTAGGTCCATGTCATAAAATGAGGTTACAAAACAAATGAACGGTTTAGATATAACACATGTGTGTTATTCTCAGTAATTTCAAATGATGGTGGGAGTAGCCCATTCAATGTACCACTTCCAACAAAGTAGGGCATTAATCTTATCACTGGAGACAGGGACAAGGTAATAATTATGTTTTTTAATCCCATCCCACCTATTCCCTTCAAATCCCACCGCCCAAACACGCTCCAGATTTTCGCCAAATTCTATCGCATCTAACGCCATTCTCGTATTATAAATACTGAACAACTGGACCAACCAAATCGCCTCTCTAGAAGAACCCCATATGGCCTTGTGGCTTATGAGTAACGAGCCTTAAACATCTCTGTCAGATTAGAGAAGCACTTGGGTCGGGCTCAGCGTACACAATTAGGAGAGGGGGTGGACTATTTTGGTTTGTCGTGGGATCAAGCTGCACTCGAGCCAACGTTGAGTGATGTGGGCTGGGCTTGGACAGAGCTTGGCCTAGCTCTAATAGCGCCCTTGACACCCCAAATTCCGGGCATGAACAAAGAGATTACCAGCAGCGAGGGATGTAGGGGACTGTAGCAGCCCTACGTTCTGTGTGGGACATAAAGATGTATGTGTCACTGGTTTCATCTATTTCATCAGTTTATTTTAAGACATGAGCTCAAGTACACGTGTAAAAGTTGAGAATTAACACACCTTTAAGGATCGTTTGGCACCATGGATTTGGGATTCCCTCAAATCCCGTGATTGTTTAGCACCATAGGGGGTTTCGAATTCAGAGGGTTTCAAATCTCCTCAAAGAGGGACTTTGAAATCCACATTATGAGCTTGGATTACCTATATGTGTAATATGTGTCACTAGACTTTTAAACTATTGGGCACATGGCCTGATGGGTTTTTGGACCCGTCGTCGACCGGTCGTAAGCCCTGCTCAACCGGTCGAAGGCTGGTCTCGACCAGTCGTGGGAGTCGAGTCGTGGCACGACTCAAAGTCCAGCGAGTTCGGACTATTTTTCTCCGGGGTGCTCGACCAGTCGAACGAGGTGCTCGACCAGTCGTAGACTCGGTTCGATCAGTCGAGGTTACGCAGATTCGTTCCACGATTTTGCGCGGATTTCGTGTGTAATACCCTGTATCTTTTTCAATAGTGGGTTCCACCGTTGACCCATTGTTTCATATGATGTGGCCCACCTGAGAGTTGGATGACTCTCATTTTTGGGCCCATGCCCTAACTTTGAAGAGCAAATTTTATGAACGGTGTGGATTTATCACATCATAGTTGTGGGGCCCACTTTTCAAAAAAAATAAAAACAAAAAGCAAAGCAAGTGACGTGTGTCACTTGCTTTCCACTTCCCCACAACTCTTTCCTCCATGACTCCCTCTCTTTCCCACTTCTCTGCAATGGTTGCGGATGGGAACCCATTCATCATCATGGTGGGACCCATTCCTCAATCTAAACCGTCCATTAGACTCAAAACCCATCAACTCACCTGACATTTTTTTTTATACCCCATTTCTCATGCTACATATAGAAAACCATAGAAAAAAAAATCACAAAAGAAAGATTTTGAGAAGAAAAGAGAGATCAGGAAAAGGGAGTACGTAAGGGTTCAACATCGAGTTCAAAGTGGATTAATCCAAGTTAGTGCACGTCAAAATCAGCATCTCTTCAGATTATTTCCTCCTATCACACTATTTTTCCATATCAGGTAGGTGATCATTCCCAAATTGAAAAATTCATATCTATTGCCTTATATAATCTAGACATTGATATATTCATAAATAATTCCCCATTGAAAAATATTCTTTATTTGACTACTGTATAAATGCAAATGTTATTATTATTATTATTATTATTATTATTATTATTTGCATTTGCATTTGATATTATCTAGGGGTGATGATGAATATTTATTATGTGAACAATTTTTTTTTATTTTTATGCAATGATCCTTACGGGTGCTCTGCCCTAAAAGGATCACCATATTATTTGTTACGAGTGCTTTAATATTATTTATTTCAATGTTTTCTTATAAATTATATGCATCATATGTGAATAATTATTTTTGTACAATGATTCTTACGGGTGCTCTGCCAAGGGTCATTCCCGAAATGATCATCACGACACGGGTGCTCTGCCCAAGGTCATTCCCAAAAGGATCGGCACGGGTGCTCTGCCCTGAGTGATTCCCTAAAAGGATCAATACACACGGGTGCACTGCTCTGGGCTTTTGTCCCTAAAAGGTTATACCGGTGCTCTGCTGAGGGTCATACCCTGAAAGGATCAACACCGGTGCTCTGCCGTGGGTCATCCCTTAAAAGGATCAGCACACATGAGTGTTTTGTCACTCCAAATCTTAGCATTTTTAGAAAGTTATGTTAAACAATTCATTTATTTCATATTCATGAATGTCAAATTATTAACTATGATTTTTACATCCTGTGTTCGTCTTATTTTGATTAATGTGTCAAGATTAAATTTGGTAGTAATTGTGAGATTTTCAACTCGGGATTGATGTGATCCTATTGAGTTGTCAACTCATTATGTTTTAACCGTTTCAGGTTACGAATATTTTGAAGATGCAGGATATTACTATTAGTAGTGGAGCATGTAATGTGGTTGGATGCACGTGGCATGTTATTCTACATTGAATAAATTTTATTTTATTTTAGAACCATGAATGTAGTAATGTTTGACTTGATTTTCTTACTTCAAGTTAAATTAAATAGTTATGCATTGTGTAATAACAAATTTTGTAATTAATGATCTTAGCATGTGTTTGGATTTTAAATTTTGGACTATGGTGGGAGAAAATGAAATGTGTATGAAATTGTCATATTTTATTTATTTTTATTTTTTATATATAGGTCACGGGTCTGGAATTCGGGTCCTGGACACCCTATTCGGGTACCCGAATTTTGGGGCGTGACATCGTGTCGCAAGTCCTTTCACAACTGGGATGCGGAAAGGAGTTTCTTAAAACTTTAAATAGGAGTTCCTAAGGCTTTCTAGAAAGGACAAGAGGGATTCCTAAAGCTTTACAAGGGATTTGCTAAAGGATTTAGGGCTATCAAAGGTGAGAGAGAGAGAGAGAGAGAGAGAGAGAGAGAGGAAGCTTATAGAAGGGAGGTTCTGCTCGTGGAGGTTATCTACTGTGCAATCTATATCTCAGCGCTTCTATGTCCTCGTAATCGGTTAGATCTCTCCGTTTTCTCTATTTCTCTTATTATTTATCCACTCTTGCGTGAGTAAAGAAGTTTGTAATGTTCCACTTCATAATGGATTGTTGATCTGGACGAGGTCCCGTGATTTTTTACCTCTTTGAGGGTTTTCCACGTAAAATCTCTTATATGGTGTGTGATTGATGCTTTAATTTATTTCATTGCTTTTATTATCCATAATTCTGGTTTGTTCTGGAGGGCTAGATCCTAAGGTTTGTGCAAGGCCCCCAACAAAGTGGTATCAGAGCTAAGTTCATTGAACGGGTAGGATCGGTTTTAAATTATGGAAGGTGGCTCATCAAGGATGATCAGTCTTAATGGTTCTAACTGGACCATATGAAAGGCTAAGATGGAGGACTTGCTTTATTGCAAGGACCTATATTCTCCAATTTTAAGCATATCAGCAAAATCCAAGGATATGACTGATGATGATTGGAAGAAGATGGACCGAAAGGCGGTGGGGTTTATTAGTCAATAGTTGGATGATTCTGTGTTCCACCATGTGTCTACAGAAACCTCATCCGCTAGCCTATGGCTGAAATTACAAGGGCTGTATGAGAGGAAGACCGCCGGTAATAAGATTTTTCTGATAAGGCGATTCGTGAATCTCAAGTTCAAGGATGGTGGTTCTGTGGCCGAGCACATGAATGAGGTCAGCAATATAGTGAACCAACTCACCTCTATAAAGATGGTCCTAGATGATGAATTGCAGGCTTTACTTTTGCTTAGTTCATTACCTGACAGTTGGGAGACATTGGTGGTGTCTCTAAGTAACTCCGCGCTAGACGGAAAGATATCCATGGAACAGGTAACTATCTTTCTCTTCAATGAGGAGACAAGGAGGAAGTCTCAGGGGTTTACTCAGTAAGAGGCCCTTGTGACACAGTGTAACGCCTTGAAAATCAGGGGTCGAGTAGCAACTCAACACCCGAGTTCCAAAACATCACTTATGCAACATAAATGCTTATGGTTGAATGTTGTTTGTGTTAGTGTAATAATCATGAGTGAGATTATACCAAAACAGTAATTCATACTCCAGATCAAGTTATAAAATGCAAGCGGAAGAGTGAAAGATGTATATAAATGTATATAAAGCCAAAACGTCACAATCAGTCTCCAGAGTATGAACACCTATTGAGTCACCATATACATGTATTAGTTTCAAAATCAAAATGCCAAAAATGGTATAACTATAATGATAAACCCTGTAGTCCCGTCATCTGAATGGCCTAAGCGAAGCCTCCAGAGAACTGCATATAGAAGAACTCATCTTGATCATCGTAGTAATCAGGCTCAGCCTCCTACGTCTCGTCGATACCTGCATCTAAGACAGAGTCTGGTTGGTGTATACAACACCGTCCCGTAACGTGGGAGTGAGTAGCTAACTCAGTGGAATAATAAAGCATAGGTTAACATGTTATCAATTCAGTCAAGCAGTAATGATGAAGCAGTACAATCAAACATTCCTAATTATTCTTGTTAATGCAAGTATGGAATGCAGTCATGATGCATGCCCTTGCTAAATCACCCTCGTGCGACACCATCTTACGTTCGTGGCATGTGTTTATCCCTCAGTGCTCCACAATGCCAGGCACATGCAGTGCTATGTTATGAGCGTGATTACCGAGTTGTTATTAGTCCTTTTCATACAGCAGTATTGGGAAACTAAGGTACCTCCCTTATATCATTCCCAAACAATGATCCATTCTAGGGTCATCAGTCCTAGGTAATCTCATACGATGATGCGGTTCTAGGTTGCTTGTAAAGGGCTGCCAGGGCTGTTACACGCAATCGTTACACCACTCCCCCATCACCTTATCGATACAGGCCTAGTTTATACTCTGCCTATTACGGGAAGGCTCGTCGCCTCTCTGCAGATTCAGAGTATGCTCGAGGTCACTACAAAGGGCTGCCAGGGCTATTACACACAATCATTATACCACTCCCCCATCACCTTATCAGTGTAGGTCGACAGCTCGAATATAGTGTCTCATACCACCATATTCGGCTCACGAGTCTGGGTTACTCACTAATTACTATAGGGAGGCACATCGCCCCAGCGTAGGCAGACAGCTCGACCATGGTGTCCCATACCACCATGTCTGGCTCATGAGTCTTAGCGGATCGAGGTATCAAGGTTAACGGGGTTACACTGGTAAGTTTGGTACCTTAGGTTCAAGCAGTAGTGTCCAAATATGGTGAACATATATTAAACAGATCGGGTTACTTGACGAGCTCGACTAGCACGAGCGCACAACCAGCTGAATGACATGAAGTGCATAAACACTTCGCGTGGCCTAACCACTGTCGCCAACCGAAGTACGACTCGGGTTCGTCAAACACATCCTACGTGGTGACGGAATCTTAACCACGAATTCAATCCCGTTACCGATTGTCTGGACTATAACATAGCCCCAATCACATTCCAGAAGCATGTATAGTAATCTAAGCAGAATTAACAAAGTAATTCAAGCATGTTAACAAGCATGTTATAAAGCACAATATAAACAGGAAGTACACACACATACATTTCATAAGTGAGTGATTAAATTAAACAACCAACATGGAGGAAATCATATATGACTCTAAGTTAGTTGAGAATTCTATCTCAACACCTACCTAAAGCACCATCATCTAAGTACTTACTCTTACAAGCATTTTCACAAACACTTAGAATACACTTATTTAACATATATAACATATATTAGCAAAAACATGTATTAGGGCGAATCCTTTCGCCGAGTAAGTATTACACATATATATAGCATGTACACACAATGATTTTTATATACGATATTTTCTACAAATATACAGAATACACTATACACCATATTTTGTATACGTAACTGAATCGCAAAACGAACGTCGCATTTTACATGTGAAATAACATGCAGATCATGAATCTATCATTATCTGATATTGAAAGTTTTGAAAACAATAACCTATACGTTTAAAGTCCGCACCTTACGCCGTAAAAGTGTAACGAACTTAATGGAAACTCTACGCTTTCGTCAACGTCGATATGACGACCTATAACACAAGGTAAGTCAGCTACTTCGCTACTTGTACTAATAGAAACCCTAAAACAGGTTAGGGTTAGGGTTTCCTTACCTAAGAACGAAGCCGGAATCGCCGGAAAAACGATTAGATCGTGATGGTTAAGCAAGTAGAATAACAGGGTAGAGTATCTGGAAGAATCTCTCACTCTTCTCACACTTTCTCTCTCTTTTCTCTCTTCTCTCTCCTAGGATTTTCTCAAATTCGTATGGGATGGGAGAGTGAGGGTTTAAGGTCTTTATATAGGCTTAAAACTCACTAAATTAAACCCAGGACCAAGGTATACTTAGGTTATGTCCAAAGGGCATCTATTTCAGCTCAACGGAGCATTTCCGGAGCCCCCCTGAGCCAAAGGTCGGACTTAAGCTCACTAACCATGGATCTAGGTTGAGTTAAGTTTTCATTCCAATCGGGTTCTCAGATCACACATGGCGGACCAGTTTCAGTTCAACGGTAACCGGAACTCGATCAGGGTTACAAGTACAATGCCATGTGTATGAAATTTCCCCTGATCCGAGGGTATATTTAGGTCAGATTCTGACGGTCTGATTGCTTATATCAGGCCCATAAGTGACAGGTCTCAGATTACTTAAATTAGGTTTAATTTCTAAAGAAATCTTCATTTTCTCACACTCCTCACTCCGGGCTCAAGCGGATAGCCTCGGGATACTATCTGGATTTAATTTCCGAGATGATTGTCAAGCCTAATAAGGCGGTCCTAATTTTATAACCTCGTATCTTTGGACTTTCAATGTGCAGTCCAGATCTGATACAGAGATTCAATGTGCTCTCAAGAGCAGTTGGGTAATGAGTTTGATCCTAGTTTTAGGGTAATCTAGCGTCAATGATTCTACAAGTTTTGGGTCTTGCAGATCGTATTTAAAGTCAATCAAGAGGATTTCGTAGCTAATCTAGCTTAGCACATAGTTAACTTTGTCTAATTTCTAAAGGATTTGGTCTTGATTAATTTCTGCCTGAGGTGGTACTCGGGCCTTTGTACGGGATTTTCTGAGTTGTTACACACAGGAACGGGGGAGAGGAAAGAACAGGAAGGGCGGTAAGGCCCGAGATAAATCAAGAGGTAGGTCAAGTAACATGAAAGAAGTTGATTGCTGGAATTGTGGCAAGAAGGGACACTATAAGCATGAATGTCGTGGTAAGAAAAATGACAAGAAAGGAAAAGGGAAGGAAGATGAATCATATTCCACTACGGTCACTTCAGATGACGACGTTGTAATTACTCTTTCTGTAGATCATGATGTATGTCTCACGGCTACAAGTCAGACACTGACTGGGTGATAGACTCAGGAGCTTCTTTTCATGCGACTTCACATAGGGACTTCTTCACAAGCTACAAGTCAGGTGACTATGGGATTGTGAAGATGGAAAATTCAGGCGTATCAAAAATCGTGGGAGTTGGTGATATTTGTGTGAAGACCGATGTGGGCTGCACATTGGTTCTCAGGGATGTGAGGCATATCCCAGACCTTCGTCTCAACTTGATGTTGACGGAAAGGTTGGATGATGATGGCTATGAAAGCTGGTTTGCTGGTGGACGATGGAAGCTCATCAAGGGTTCATTAATTGTGGCCAGAGGAAAGAAGTGTTGCACCCTATACAAGGCAAGTGTCAGTATGTGTAAGGGTGGGTTGAACGCAGTGGAAGATTCAGCTATTGACATGTGGCACAGGCGTCTAGGCCACATGAGTGAAAAAGGGCTTCAGGTACTAGCAAGGAAGCGGCTCCTTCCAGATGTGACAGGTACACCTCTCAAAACCTATCTTGATTGTTTATTAGGGAAACAAATAGAGTTTCATTCATTAAAACTGTTTCTCATGCTAATAAAGTACATGCATTAGATTTGGTTTATTCTGATGTTTATGGTCCTATGAGGACAAAAACCTTGGGTGGGGCATTGTATTTTGTTACTTTTATAGATGATGCATCTAGGAGGGTTTGAGTTTATGCTTTGAAATCTAAGGACGAGGTCTTTGGTGTGTTTAAATTGCTTCATGCTATGGTCGAGAGAGAGACAGGTAGACCATTGAAGTGCATCCGCACTGACAATGGTGGTGAATACATTGGTGACTTTCATGAGTACTGCAAGTCCCTGGGTATACGGCATGAACAGATGGTTCCTAAGATCCCCCAACATAATGGTGTAGTTGAGCGAATGAATCGCACCATTGTTGAGAGAATCAGATGCATGTTATCCCATGCGAAATTGCCCAAGATGTTTTGGGGAGAAGCAATGCACACGGCGGTGTATTTGATAAATAAGTCTCCATCAACCCCGTTGAATGGAGAAGTGCCTGAGAAGGTGTGCACTAGACATGATCCATCGCACAGTCATCTCAGGGTATTTGGATGCAGGGCATCCATTCACAAACCAAAGGACGAGAGGTCCAAGCTCGATATGAAGATCAGGCAGTGTGTGTTCTTAGGGTACGATGATGAAAAGTTCGGTTACAGGTTATGAGATCTGACTGAGAGGAAGCTCGTCAGGAGTAGAGATGTGGTTTTCTTTGAAGATCAGTGTATAGAAGACATTGGTAAGCCAGAGAAGAACCAGCCTAGTTCAGGTGAGCTAGAGGACATGGATCCGGTTATTCCTCCCGTGGTGCCTGATGACGGGGGAGTACAGTAAGGTGCAGAGGACGAGGGAGTTCCTTCAGAAGATGGACCAGGGGAGCAGCCCTCACTTGATCCACCTGTTGAGCCACAGGTGAGGAGGTCATCTAGGGACAGACAGCCGTCCAAGAGGTACTCGCCACATGAGTACATTATGCTGACTGATGGAGGAGAGCCAGAAGATTATTCTGAGGCCCTAGCCGACGAGCATAAGGGGGAGTAGTTGAAAGCTATGCAAGAGGAGATGAAATCCGTGCAAAAGAACCACACCTATGATATGGTGAAACTGCCTAAGGGCAAGAAAACTCTAAGCAACAAGTGGGTGTTTAGAAAGAAGATTGAGTAGAAGAATTCACAGACGAGATTCAAGGCCAGACTTGTGGTAAAAGATTTTGGTCAGAGGAAAGGAATAGACTTCGAAGAGATATTCTCATCAGTGGTGAAGATGACATCCATACAGGTGTTGCTTGGGTTGGCGGCTAGCATGGATCTGGAGATAGAGCAGTTAGATGTTAAAACTGCCTTCCTCCATGGTGACCTGAAAGAAGAGATCTACATGCACCAACCAGAGGGGTTCGAAGTCAAGGGTAAAGAGCATATGGTGTGTAGGCTGAGGAAGAGCTTGTATGGGCTGAAACAAGCTCCACGGCAATGGTACAAGAAGTTTGACTATTTTATGTTGAAAGATGGGTATGACAGAACGGAGTCAGGCCACTGTGTGTTCACGCGCAAGTTCTCAGATGGTGATTTCTTAGTTCTGATCTTATACGTTGATGACATGCTCATCATGGGAAAAGACATCAAGAAGATCGACAGGCTGAAATAGGAGTTGGGCAAGTCTTTTACGATGAAAGACTTGGGCCCGACTAGACAGATCCTAGGAATAGAGATAACCCATGACAGAAGCAGCAGGAAGCTTTGGCTGTCACAAGAGTGGTATATTGAGAAAGTGCTAAAGCGGTTCAATATGAATGTAGCGAAGCCGGTCAATACTCTACTAGAAGGTCACTTCAGATTGAGCGACAGACAGTGTCCCAAAATGAAGGCAGATGTGAAAAAGATGCAGAAGATACCATACGAGTCAGTGGTAGGAAGTTTGATGTATGCTATGGTGTGTACACGCCCAGACATAGTATATGCGGTTGGTGTTATCAGTTGGTATCTTACCAATCCTAGCAAAGAGCATTAGGCAGCGGTGAAATGGATAGTGCGGTATCTACGAGGCTCATCCAGGTTGAGCCTATGTTATGGTGACGAAAAACCTGTGTTAGAGGGCTACACAGATGCAAATATGGAGGTGACATAGACTCCAGGAAGTCTACATCGGGGTTCATGTTCACGTTTGCAGGGAGAGCGGTTTCTTGGCAGAGCAAGCTACAGAAGGTCGTAGCATTGTCGACGTCAGAGGCCGAGTACATCGCAGTTACAGAGGCATGTAAAGAGATGCTTTGGATGAAAAAGTTCCTACAGGAACTTAGTCTGAAGTAGGAGGAGCAAGTGGTCTATTGCGATAGTCAGAGTGCTATACACTTGAGCAAGAATCCAAGTCAGCATTCCAAGTCGAAGCACATAGAGATATGGTATCACTGGATCAGGGATACTTTGGAACAGAATGTGTTACAGCTTGAGAAGGTCCACAAGGATGATAATGGGTCAGACATGATGACCAAGGCTTTGCTCAAGGGAAAATTTGAGGTTTATAGAAAACTGGCTGGCTTGAAGAAGGTGAATCCCTCCTGGGTCAAAAAGGGAGAGATTTGATGGGTTTTGAACCCGTCGTCGACCGGTCGTGAGCCCTGCTCGACCGGTCGAAGGCTGGTCTCGACCAGTCGTGGGAGTCGAGTCGTGGCACGACTCAAAGTCCAGCGAGTTCGAACTATTTTTCTCCGGTGTGCTCAACCAATCGAATGAGGTGCTCGACTGGTCGTAGACTCGGTTCGACCAGTCGAGGTTACGCAGATTCGTTCCGCGATTTTATGCGGATTTCGTGTCGCAAGTCCTTTCGCAACTGAGTTGCGGAAAGGAGTTTCCTAAAACTTTAAATAGGATTCCTAGGGCTTTCTAGAAAGGACAAGAAGGTTTCCTAAAGCTTTTCAAGGGATTTGCTAAAGGGTTTAGGGCTATCAAAGGTAAGAGAGAGAGAGAAAGAGAGAGAGGAAGCTTATAGAAGGGAGGTTCTGCTCGTGGAAGTTATCTACTGTGCAATCTATATCTCAGCGCTTCTATGTCCTCGTAATCGGTTAGATCTTTCCGTTTTCTCTATTTCTCTTATTGTTTATCCACTCCTGCGTGAGTGAAGAAGTTTGTAACATTCTACTTCATAGTAGATTGTTGATCTGGACGAGGTCCCATGGTTTTTTACCTCTTTGAGGGTTTTCCACGTAAAATCTCTTGTGTGGTGTGTGATTGATGCTTTGATTTATTTCATTGCTTTTATTATCCATAATTCTGGTTTGTTCTGGAGGGCTAGATCCTAAGGTTTTGTGCAAGGCCCCCAACATGACCCACTAATGATATCCCAAAACAATTAGATCATCAATTGCATCACTATAATTGCTTTAATATGATGATCAACGCCGTCCAAACTTTGTCCATTTAAATCAATGGTTAAAAATAGTTGGTTAGTCACTCGGACATGATCTTATGCTTGTGGTTCATTCAAGACTTGGAATTTCATCGTTTTTGAGCAAAGTATATATTTCAGCAGGCTTATTACAACCATTGTGTCAAACATTACATATGTGCACTAATTAGATATATTAAAGTTAATTTAATAAATAAATTCCAACCCTCATAAATATATTGTGCATAGCTACTTTTGGATTAAAGTTTGATTTTGAAATCAGGGTGTCAAACACAATAAGATGATTTCAAATCTAGTGATTCCGAATCCACGCTCCCAAAACAAGCCTCTTTTTATTTATTTATTTATTTATTTCATAAATTTTTTTATACACCCCCACACACACACGCTCGCAAAACAAGCCCTTGAAACTTCTTTTAGCCGCGGCACAAAAGTCATGGATTAGTTAATATTTGTATTTTTCCTTCATCCAGGTCGATTCATGTAATGATGGGGTTGGATAACATGTAAAAATTAATTGTGAGCCTAGGAAAGTTTCAATGGCAGTCGTCTTCATCTCTTCTGTTTCTTGGGGGGTGTTTGGAGCATGGGATTAGATGGGTTTAAGTGGGGTGGAATTACCAAAACGTAATGATTACAATGCATAGGAATTGTCGTCTAATCCCATGGCTTGGAGGCCATCCCACTTCATGTTTGGGAAATAGATTGGTTACTCATCTTGCCACTACCGGTTGGTGCTCTATGGGCCCCACCATGATGTCTGTATTTCATCCATGCCGTCCACCCATTCTTCCATGTCATTTTATGGTATGAGCCCAAAAATGAGTTTGATCCAAATCTCGAGTGGACTGCATAGTTCGCCTTAGGAGGCTTTTAATGGTGTAATTTAATCACTACTGTTTTCCCATGGTGTGGTCCACCTGAGATTTATATCTACCTCATTTTTGGGATCAAGCCCTAAAATTATATTTCAAAATGGATGGATGGCATGGATAAAACATATACATCATGGTGGGGTCCACTTAGCACCGACCACCGGAACGGATTGGCTACTCCCCCGCCACTGGCCAATGGCTGGCGGTCGTTGCTCCATGGGCTCCAACATGATGTATGTGTTTCATCCATGCCATCCATCTATTTTTCCAAATTATTTTTTAGTATGAGGAAAAAAATGAGGTACATCCCAAACTCAAGTGGACCACATTACAGGAAACAGTTTTTAATGAGCGTTGACCATTAAAAACCTTTTGGGGGTCATGAAAGTTTGGGAACAAGATGATATTTGTTTTTTCCCTTCATCTGGGCCTGTATGACCTAATCAACAGATTGCATGTCAAATAACCAATATAGTGGGCCTTCAGAGGATTTTAATGGTGGATATCCATTCGCTATTGTTTTCCTGTGGTGTGGTCCACCTAACATTTATATCCCTCCCATTTTTGGGTAAAAGCCCACCATACATATATCATGGTGGGCCCACAGAGCACCAACCACCAGCCACCGGGCTAGTGGCAGGAGGAGTAGCCAATCCGTTCCCGACTCTAGCCACGCGAAACCAAAGTACGAATGTATAAAGAGAAATTTAGGACTGTGGACCCCACCTTTTATCTAGCTGTTTTTATGAAAGAAGACAAGCCTTCTTTTGCAACTTAGACCTCCACGTGTGGAGACAAAATTTCTGGACAAAAATACCCCTCCTTTCACGGAAATGGATTGGGTACTCCCCTGCCACCATGCAATGGTGGATGTTCGGTGGTTTGTGAGCCCCACCATGATGTATGCTTTTCATCCATGCCGTCCATATATTTTTCCACATCATTTTATGGTATGAGACAAAAAATGAGGTATATGCAAATCTCAAGTGTACCACATTACAGGAAACAGTGTTGAATGAGCATCGACCATTAAAAACTTTTTGGGGGCCCACTGTGATGTTTGTGAGAAATCCTCCCCATCTAAGTTCATTCATAGGGTCACAAAGACCTGGATGAAGAGGAAAAACAAATTTCATAATGATCCAAAACTTCTGTAACCCCTAAAAGGGTTTCAATGGTAGATGTTCAATTCCCCACTGTATTTTACAGTGTGGTCCACTTGATAGTTAGATCTATCTTATTTTTCGTCTCAAGCCTTAATATGAGCTCACCAAATAGATGGACGGTTTGGATATAACATGGACGTCATGATGGGACCTATAAAAGCAACATAACATATATAAAAAAGAAAAAAAAACAACACAGACTGCATCGATATATTGACCATATGTCGATATATCGACAAAATCAAGCATTGATATATCGACATATATATCGACATATTGTCGATATATCGACGTTACATGGAATTTTTTGGTTTAGTCGCTGGACAAATGAGGACTTAATTCGATATTATCGACCATATGTCGATATATCGACAAAATCAAGCATCGATATATCGACATATTGTCGATATATCGACGTTATATGGAATTTTTTGGTTTAGTCACTGGAAGAATGAGGACTTAATTCGATATTATCGACAATATCAGGCATCGATATATCGACATATTATTGATATATCGACGTTACATGGAATTTTTTTTGCCCTGCCGATTTTTTAGTTTCCCCCGCCAATTTTCATACTTGCCCCGCCGATCTTCTAGTTTCCTCGCCGATTTTCATGCTTGCCCCGTCGATTTTCTAGTTTCCCCTGCCGATTTTCATGCTTAACCTGCCGATTTTCATGCTTGCCCCGCCGATTTTCTAGTTTCCCCCGCCGATTTTCATGCTTGCTCCGCCGATTTTCTAGTTTCCCCCGCCAATTTTCATGCTTGTCCCGTTGATTTTCTAGTTTCCCCGCTGATTTTCATGCTTTTCCGATTTTTCTAGTTTTCCTCCTTAATTTTCATGCTTGCCCTGCCAATTTTCTAATTTTCCCCACCGATTTTCATGTTTGCCCCACCAAGTTTCTAGTTTCCTCCGCCGATTTTCTAGTTTGCCCCGCTAATTTTCATGCTTGCCTCGCCAATTTTCTAGGCTATGGATATGGCTACGGTTATAATCCGTAGCTATAGATTACTTTTTTTTTTTAATTAATATTATTATTATTTTTTGCTGTTGTAATCCCACCGCCTTTTGTGGGTCCCATCATGAGGTCTATGTTATATCCAAACTGTCCATCAATTTGGCGAGCTCATATTAAGCTTGAGACTTAAAATAAGACAGATCTAACTATCAAGTGGTGGGCCCTACAAAATTTTTAACGGTGAAAATCAGTTTTCCCGCTGTTCTTTGTGGTGTGGTCCATTTGATCTGCATATGAATTTTTTTTTTGGATAATGCTCCGAAATGATCTCTAAATATGGATGAACGTTGTGGATATAATAAATACATAGTTGTGGGGCCAGGTAACTTTGATCTCTTTTGAGCCGTTCGTACAACTCTTGGCTGGAGGAGCGTCAGCGCTCGTCTCCGAAAGGGAGGAGTATTTTCGTCCTCAAATTCAATATCCGTACGCCTAAGTCTAAGTTGCAAAAGAAGGTTTGTCTTATTTCATAAAAACAGTTGGATAAAAGGTGGGGTCCACAGTCCTAAATTTCTCATGTATAAATCCTTACTTAGGCCTGGTTCGAAGAAAGGGCTTCACAGGCCATACCTTATGTGAGTTCGGAATATGACATCGCAATCAGCATGGGATCTTAAAACCTACTCCCACCTAATCCCATTTAAAACGCACCCTGATAGTGTGATCAATGGCACACATAGTCGTCCCGACTGGATTGGCTGGCCTTCTTTGGCATTGCGTGATCTCATAGTAAGAGGCTTAAGCCTATTCAACGAACTCATATAAGAGAGAGAGAGAGAGAGAGAGAGAGAGAGGATGTTGTTCCTGAGCTGGAAGCGGCCATCTCCTCAACAACAGAAAACCTGCATTGATAAGTAAGTAATAGCCTACCCTTCTTTCCTTTTTCTTCTCTCTCTATTTCTCCCCGTCTCCTTCTTGTATGCATATTTTAGGTCGGGAGGGTTCAATTACGAAATCAAATACGAAGGCGCTTCTTCCAAAATTCTAACGTCCTCCCAAAAACAAGAACTCTCCAAAGATGGATTTTTCGTAAACGAGGCCCGCATCCTACTTGGCTCTGGCCTTTCTACTTACAACCATGCCAAGACCGCTCTCCTTACCTGGAGGTACCCCTATTTCCGACCTTTTTCTTTCCTTCTATTCTATTATCTCTTTCTTCTTCTTCTTCTTCTTCTTTGCAATTTTTCAGGCATTTCAGCTTGAAATGGGCATTTGTCGATCCCAAGACTTCCCTCCAGACCGGAACCAAGTTCTGTGTCTGCGTCAAGGAGTTTCTCCCTTGGATCATGATGCCCCTTCAAGTAGCCTATGTTGTTGACGAAAGCAGCAGCAACAGAAGTGCCGCTGATCGCAAGCTCACCAAGGCCTCTTTTGGGTTCGGTAGCGGTACCCTTCACGGCCATTTGCTGGTTAGTAGTATTACAAGTGTTTGCCTTTTGCATTTTTTGCTGCTGCTTGTGTGGTTGCTCCTCCCAACTGATAGGCCCACATGATATGTTTGAATATATGCCCATGTGAGGAATTTAATCTTGCTACATAGATGTAAGAGAAAATACTAGGGACACTTTGCATTTCTCTAGGAGCAATGAGATTCTGAGAGTGTATAACAGTGAAGTAAGCATTCCTCCAGTGAGCATGGAACTTCATTGCCAAAAATTAGCCATGAATTCTCACAATCTTTCACACAATGGAACTTCTCGCAAGTCGAGATTCGGAAGCATACTACTAGTCAAATAATCTCCACAAACTTGAATATCTCTTACCGACCTTTTTAATACAATTACTTCCAGTGAAATCTCATTTGGACGAACACAAGACAAAATCTTAATCCATACTCTTAAGGATATCATTTCAGGCAAATACCTTTTAGAAGGATCAAATGAGAGGGTAATCAAACTGTTTACATGATAAAGGAATTTGCTCGTACGCTTCCTCATGTTAAGAGACTAAAAATGGTGAGAAAAAAATATGCAACGGAAGCAATCTGTAAGCAAATTAAAATGCTAAAGTACTTTGGATGTGTAAGGCCATAAGGTCATACAGAGCTCCTACTTTACCATAAGGGGCTCTTTTCAAATGAACTTCTTTTCTTTACTTAATTCAATCTCTTTACTACAAGTAGTTTTGTGTAGTTTTTTTTTTTTTTTGCCCTCAATTCTCTCCCTTCTTCACTTTCACTCCTTCCCCTTTCTCTATTTCTCTACAATCCGTACTCTCATATTTTTAAGTAGTTATAGACTTAACTAAGTAACCTAATAATTAAACATTACAAATTCCCATAACATTTACATCTTCCCATACACTTGTTTTATCGTTTCATACATCATTATGTTTGTCCTTTCAAATTCCTAAGTAATAGAAGAACAGGGGGCCCTCTCTAATTAATTTTCTTTTTCAAAATTATCGCCCAACAAAATTCCCCCTTAATTTTGAATTGATCTTGATTTTCTTTGGAAAAGTTTGCAATTGTTGCTTCTAATTCTTTCTTTTGCTGTTGCACCTTGAATACTCATTTTTAGTAATGTTTAATTCTTTCTTTAATCGCTAACACGAACATTTCTTTTGCAATATTTATTTGATCGAGAAACATTATTTTCTTAAATTCTTCTTCTTCTGAATTTTTATTCAAGTCTAGTATGCGTCCATTGATGTCTTCAATCTTCATGATCCCTTCTCGCTAGTCCCTTCATTGTGCTAAGAGTCACATGTTGTGTGTGTGCGTGCGTGTGTGAATTGTCCTCCTATGAATCATATCATTGCAACATACGAGAACTGATGATCTGGTCCATCCTGCGATACTATCTTGAACAGAATAGAAGCTTTAATTGGACTCTTTATCTCTAAATAATAAAAAAATGGCCATCCACGTGGGTTACCCTGAACCTACATTAATCACGATGAGTAGCACGCCTACTCCGGCCAATCCAACATTGTGGATTTTCTAACCACCATCCATTACACATTTCATTAAAAAGGAAAAAAAAAAAAAAACCTCTTGGATGATGAAGTTGGATTACATTGAATAATGTTTATCTACTAATCACCCTCTCACCATTCCAAATCTTCAATCGGACTCATTTTCCGATATGCTTGATTTGGTCATATTCCAAATCCAACTATTATTTTTGTTGATTTTTAAATCACACTCGGATCACTTACCACTTGGGTCACACTCTTGATCCATTTGTGAGATTTCAGTCTCACCCACACAGTGAATCCTTTCAACTTATTCTTTCAAGAAATCATGATTTGTTTTAGGAAATTACCATTTCTCATATCAATTCATCAAACATTCCCCATTTTCAATTTTTTTTAGCCAATATCGATCGTTACCTTCGGCTCTAATACCAATTTATTAATTAAAAAAATGGTGAGAAAAAATATACAGGGGAAGTAATCTATAAGCAAATTAAAATACAAAAGTAGACTTTGGAGATGTACAATCCTACTTGAAGAGTCTCCTTTCAAAAATGAACTTTTCTTTACTTCATTCAATATCTTTACTACAATTAATTCTCCACATTTTTCTCACTTCTTTCTCTTCTTCACTTACACTCCTTCCCCCTTCTCTTTTTCTCTACATTCCTTCCTCTCATATTTATAAGTAGTCATTATATATGCTAAATTAAGTATCCTAACAATTAAGCTCTACAAATTCCAATAATATTTTTCATCATTACATAACTCATTTCATCTTCCTATACATTATTGTATTTGTCCTTTCGAATTCTTGTGCTAATAAAATAACAGGGGCCAGTAATTGGCATTTTTTTTTTCCAAATCGAGATTAATTGTGATTATGATTTGCAGGTTGGTTAAGGATAAGTTGGGGGTTTTGGATATATGGTTTTGGGAGTTGGGTAAGATCTTAGGTTTGGATAGATATGGGGAAAGAGGAAAATAAAGCAATTGAAAACGAGACAAGCTCCCAAGCAGAGATTTTGGCTTTGATACGAGAGTTGATGTGGCCCAATTGAAGAATTGAACTGGAATGGACTAGATTGGATACATACCCCTTGTAGATAATTCAATCCTCCCATTGTAGTGACGAAAATTATAATTTCTCTTCTTGAAGTAGAAAATAAAATAAAATAAAGGGAAAAGAATAGATACATGGAGTCAAATTACAAAGAAAAACCCTATGGTGTCACACAAAAGTGATCGAGAGGCATTGTGCCACTAGATTCTAGATTGTGGCTCTGGTACCAGTGTTGATGTAGCACAATTGAAGAATTGAACTGCATTGCCTACATTGGATTCATACCCCTTGGAGATGATTCAATCCTCCCAGTGTAGCCATTTGTGGCTGATCTCTCTTCTTGAAGTAGAAAATAAACTAAAAATAAAGGGAAAAGAAGAATGGATACATGGAGTCAAATCACAAAGAAAACCCTATTGTGTCACACCAAGGTGATCGAGAGTCATTGCACCACTAGATTCTAGAAGAATCACTCTCCTAGGCTAGAGTTCCATCAAGGAACTAACAAATACTTTATTTAATCAGTCAGTTTATCAAGGATTTATTGTTCATATGTATGGCTTAATAGGCCTATTTATAGGCTTCAATCCCTCCAAAGAAGCTTCTAGAAGGAAGCCTCTAGAAGATCCCTATTGTTATTTCCTATTGGCCCATAAAATATTGTCATCATCTTTTTGAAAAGAATGAATTGGAAAGAGTTTGGATGTGAATATTGTAGAAGAATAGATTCTAGGATGGCTTCCAAATTGATCATGCTTAAATGTCTAATTATCGATGTGGATAATGCATTTCATGGGAATTCATCAGTTTCTCATGACCTCTAACAATTATCTTGAGCAATATCTATTGGCCAATGATAAACAAAATGGATGGTCCAATTCTTTGAAAAGAAAGATCCAATCATGGATCTAGACCATCCGTCATGTGGGCCCCACCTCTGCTGGGCTATCTCTCAATAATTGCTCTGATTTGATGATCCTTTCTATCCCATCAATTGCATTAAAATGGAAAGTCTAGATAATTTTTGACAAAAAAGTTTGATCATGGATGTGGACCATCCATAAGGGGGCCCACATTTGGCTCTAAATGGATCTTAAGGAATCAATTTGATCTTATGAGCTAGCCACTAATCAATGGCCAACAAAAGTTAGTCCAAACCATTTACAATAAATAAGGTCGGATCATGGATTTGGACCGTCCATGTTTGTGGCCCCACCTGTAGTTCCCCTTTCCTCTCAAGAATCGCGATGATATAATGATCTTGACCATCTAATCAATGTCCAACAAAATGTATGATCCAGATCATTTATGAAAAAATGTCATTTGATCATGATCTAACCGTCAACCCAATGGCACCATCTCTGCTTTCGTGTTCATCTCAAGAATCGCTTTTGTTTGATGATCCTAGCCATCTAAGCAATGGCCAACAAAATGAATGGTCTAGCTCATGGAAAATTTGTCTGAACATGGATTTGGACCGTTCATCTTATTGTTGCCACCATAATATCCCCATTACTCTCAGGAATCTCTTTGATTGTGATCTTAGACATCCAATCAATGCCCGACAAAATTGACAATCCATAAAATTTAACCAAAAGTTGTTTGTTCCTGGATCTAAACCACTAATGTTGTGGACCCATCTTTGCCCTTGTTCCTCTAAAGAATGACTTTGATATGATGATCTTTAGCCATCCATTTAGTGGCCAACATAATGGACGGCCCAGATAGTTCATGATGAAAATCATCTAATTTAATCATGAAGAATCACTTTGATGTGATGCCCCTGACCATCCAATCATTGGCCAACAAAATGGAGGGTCCAAATCTTTATTCAAAAGTTCTACTTGTGGATCTAGACCATCCATCTTGTGGGCACATCTATGAATAATGGATCAAAGATGGGGCCCACATGAACATGAACTATTCATCCTATCGGCCCCCCAATTGTTCGACTAGCAGGGAGAGATGGATGAAGGTGGGGTCCATGGCTCCACAACTGTTCGACTAGCTGAGAGAGATGGATCAAGGTGGGGCCTACGTACACGTGGACTATTCATCATATGGGCCTCACAATTGTTCGACTAACAGAGAGAGGGAGGGAGGGAGTTGGGTAAGCCTGATCTTCAACCTAAACAATTGGATGGATTGATTGGATATTTGGACCCTTGGATTAGCCCGATCTGTAATCCGAAACCTTGGATGGGCTTGATCGCACAATCAGCCATCTATCAGAATCAAGTAAGGCGTTGATTCCTTTTAGTGTTATCTATTGGATTTCCAGGAATAGCTTATGTCCATGTGGAATTTATGGGAAATTCAGGATCTGGCTAGAGGTTTTGATATATCTTAGGCTTTCTATGTCAATCAAAAGGCCTACAGATAGCCTTCCATAGGAGTGGGTTCTAGATCTAGGATTGTATTGGACAATATCTGTCCCTTTTTTGTTTTTGTGGATATGTTATTTGTTAAAAAAGAACTGAGGCTTAACAGTTGATTTTTTTTTTTTTTTTTCAAATATAACCTTGATGTGCTAGGTTCTTAGTATGCATTAATTATGAAGCAAGAGGACACACGTTAATGAAGTTTTCCTTCATTATGACTGTTGTTTCTTTACTAGAGACTCGGCTCGTGTCTTGATACTTTTTTTTTTTTTACATTTTCTCTCCTGTTTTCACTGGAGGCTTGCCCATTCTAACTTGTCTGTTTAGTTAATTGAGGCTCTCAATCATAAAGCTGCATGACCGAGTCTGAATTCCTTTTATTTGGTGGTCTTGAATCATGGAATACAATAATATTGTTTTATGTACGCCTCTTCCACTTTCATGTTTCTTGGTTTTAGCTATAGAGGATCAAACTTCTGCATGTCTGCCTTTATATCATGTTTCCTTTCACTAAATTCAATGAAGACATCAATTGGCTATGGCTCCAATCTTTGGTTTCATCTTTATTTACACTATAGCATGTGCTGTTATCTGCTAAACAGTAAAACCATAGTCCATAAATGATGTTTGTCGTGAATCTGTTTCATGCAGGCTGGAGAAGAGCGGTTTTCAGTCGAATTAGATGAGAAAAACCAGGTCTGGTATGAAATCCTTTCATTCTCAAAGCCTGCCCACCTTTTGTCATTTATTGGGTACCCATATGTCCAGCTAAGGCAAAAGTACTTCACTCAGCAATCCATGCAATCTGTTGTGAAGCATGTCAATGCTCAACAGTGCACAATGTAATAGCATCACTGATATTTTTGTATTACAACTGCTTATATTATATCATCAATATACCCAAGTGTATGGGAAATGGATACACATGCAGACACCCAAAGCATTCATCAGAACTCTGACGTTGGTTCCTACAATTATATGATTTCTGAGATCTTCAATATGTAGCATGTATTTGGATTCCTGATTTAATAAACCATATGCCAGTTTGGAATTTGTGCATTGTTCCTGTCTCTCCAACTTTTGTGTCTCTGCAATCCTGGTTCAACTTCAGAATTGTTTTCATTGCAGATTCTTCCCTGTCTATGCAGCTTTAGCAATTACTCTGCCTCCTGTAACAACTTCATAATCTGTCAAAATATGATGAACCAAAAAGCCTAGTTAATATGCAGAACATCTATGGAAGGAGTTAGAATAGAAATTCCTTAGGGCCTGTTTGGGTGCTTGGAAAGTATTTAGGTGAAAATTAGTTTCCAAGAAATGACTCTTTTTCCCGATTGGCATTACTTTTTGGTGTAGAACAAATTTTTTATATTAAGAATGTGGTTTCATAGAAGTCCTAAAAGAATTTCCTTGCACTCCCCCGGGTTTGTTTATTTTCTCTTCAATCCAAATGCTTTCTTGCAAAGAAAATGTAACTTCGTCTCCTTTTATTTTTCAAGCTCCCAAAACAGGCCTTAAAGCAGAAAAAGAAGAAGAAAAAGAAAAAAAAAGAAAAAAAAAGAAGAAGAAAAGGAACTTGAATAGAAGTCTGAATACCAGAACATCTGAGTTAGAATGCAAATCTGCATACCGTTGTCGTTGATGGTCCTCTAGGCGAGAAATGCACAAGGAAGAGTTGATGGTCTTCTAGGTGAGAAATGCACGAGGCAGAGTCAGAGGAAACCTCCCTGCCTCAAGCATTCAAGCAGGGTTCTATCAGCTTTTTGACAGTCTATGGCTGCGTATATAAACGAGATTTGCTGAGCCCACACTTGTGTACAAGGGATACGATCTCCACGCAACCACATGTGCCAGTGTGGCAGACAACTGCAATATCCAAGCCGTCCCACCAGGATGACTCAACTAATCAGGTGGGTAACCATTTTCAAAACAGGTGGATGACTCAGAAAACTTAATACATGCTTCTTTAACTATACATTTTCGTCATAAATTGCAGCCACCTGATTAACAGATGAACCTGATTCTTGGGCCATAACATCTGCATAATGTGACCTTGCTGATGGATGGTATTGATATTTGTATCTATGAGCCATGCTGTGATGTAGGATGAGTGAAACTAGCCTAGGATGAATGATGTGAGATCAAACTACATATTAATTTAAACGTTCAACAAGAAAAATCAAGCAGAATCACATTATAAGTTATAAAAATTCAGATTAATCAATCAATGGACCTAGGCTATCACATACGCGGTGCATGAAAGTATAAAATATCACAAGAGTGGCCCACTCGGAAGTTGGGACTTTTAATCTAGCATGGGTAGGGCAACATTCACATGAAGAAACAATGGCATTATAAAATCAGATTTTGGGAAAATTGGTTTATTTGAAAATCATATTTTTTTAAAAAAAATGGGTTTTGAGAATCGGGAATCAAGGTTTGGGGATTTTAGGAATTAGGAACTAGGGGATTTAGGAAATTGGGGATTATGGTTTTAGGTTTAAGATTGATGCTAGGGTTAGCAAAAGGCTGTGGAGGATGATGTAAGGAGAAAGAAGATGTAAAAAGGAGGGGATAGGGCAGTCCATACGAACGTATGGCTGTCTGTAAGGCTGGTCCGTACGGACGCACGTATAGACGTGCGTGTGGGTTCGATGGATGGTTGATTTTGATGGGTTTGATGGGGAAAGATTTTTTTAAAAATGGATGTGGGATGAAAGAGTTTTGGTTTTAGAGGAGTTGTAGAAAAAAGAAGAAGAAAAGCGAAGAGAGTTGTGTACTTTATTGGAGAAGAGAAAGAGGAAGAAGAGAACTGTGGAAGAGTCCACCACCAATCAATCTTCTAGCGCTTCCGCAAACCAATTGGAATGGAGGGTTTTCTCACAAACCTTAAAGAAAGACGGAGGGCTTTTCTCAAGTAAAACAAGCCTTTTGGATTACCATCCATTTAAGTATTATGCCCATAATCCAAAAAAAGCACGCTAAAACACGTAAGTGCAATATCTACCATCTAATAAATTCTAAAAGAACAAAAAACATAAATAAAGCAAGAGCAGGGTCCAAGGGCCGAAGATGGCCTGATCGATAAGATCCAACAGTCAGATCGACCCGAAAATAAAAATCTATGATTTAAAATGTCTCCTAAGCAGCCCACATGCATCATCTCAATGTGGGGTCTTCAAAGTGGACCAACGGGCCCCATCTGGAACTCCTCTCATCCACAAAGAGGGTTGTGCTGATGTTGGTGGTCGCCTCTACCTCTGGTATACTTGAGCAGGCCCTCTGATGTCCCCATCAACTCTCCCCGACTGAGAAGAATTCACCACTGGTGAAATAGAACTGTGTTAGTGGTTGAGGAGGTTGGGATCAATGTGTTGGAACTCTGCCTCTGAAATCTAGGTATTGTCTGACTCTGGCCTGGCCTTCCATTTCACGATGTAATTCTGATATCCTCCATGGCGGGTAGAGACCGCTTTATGGCCCAAAACATCCTTGTTCTCTTCTTTCAGTCCAAGTAGTGATGGAAGAGAAGGCAACGGGTGGGAAGCAAGTTCTGGCAAAGGCCATGGGCTGGGGTTGGGGTCGGGGATACCATCACGTGGGGTAGGAAAAAAGTCTGCAGGAGGGTTATAAGATGGATGTGTGGGTTTGTCACAAGGCACAAGGTCCTCCACACTGAATGTGTTATTAATGCCCATGGTAGATGGAAGGTTTACCACATGCGCATTAAGGCCCACTCTTGTCAAAAATTTATATGGACCTGCACTGCGGGCATGCAATTTCCTCATGGTTCCCTGTGGGAATCGTTCGGGTCTAATGTGGACATGACGTAACTGCCCACATGAACTCCTTAAACCTACGATGTGAATCTACAAAGAGTTTATAGTGCTGATTACTAGCATTAATGTGCTTCTTGATCTCACTATGCAAATCATGAATATGTCGTGCAAATGTGTTTGCGGACTCAAATGGCCTACGTGAGACAGACATAGGTATGAGATATATAGGCGTTCTAGGCTTATACCCAAGTACTATCTTGAATGGAGTCGTTCCTATGGACTTATTGATTGAACTGTTATATGCAAACTCAGCCATGAGTAAAACCGCATTCCAAGTCCTAATATGGTCTTCCACCAAACATCGTAAAAGATTCCCTAAGCTTTGACTGACAACTTTTGTCTGACCATCAGTTTGATGATGATATGCTGAAGAGAATTGTAACTTAGTTCCCATTACGTGCCATAGAGTTATTAAAAAATAATTCATAAATCACACATCTCTATTTGACACAATGGTCTTCGGCAAACCATGCAGATGAATTACTTCCACAAAGAATATTTTAGTCACGTTAGTAGCATTAGATGTTTTAGAACATGAAAGTGGGCCATTTTTTAAAAACGATCCATAACCATAAAGATGGAATCGTGTTTTTTTATCGTCTTGGTTAGCCCAAGCATGAAATTTATACTAACATCAACCTATGGGGTGTGGAGAACTGGCAAATGAGTATATAATTATATATTCTACTTTCTTTGCTTTGCTAGCTGACTAGTCCTACATCGCCCTACAATGTTAGCCACATCTTGATTGATACTTGGCCAATAGAAATGCTCATCTACAAGGGCAATAGTCTTGTTACGCCCAAAATGACTAGCTATCCTTCCAGCATGAAGCTCCCAGACAAGAAAGTCACGAAAGGATGTATAGGGTATACACAATCTATTGCCTCCAAACAAAAACTCACTAACCAAGACAAACTCACTACTACCCCTATAATGACCACTTAAAAATGATGCGTATACCACTCTAAACTCTAGGCCACTAGGATAATCTTCCTTTAATCTCTCAAACCCAGTGACTCACATGCTCATAGATTGGAGTAACGCGACCCTACGACTCAGTGCATCGGCATGTTTATTTTTGACCTCGGCTTTGTGCTTCAACACAAAAGTGTAGTCTTGAAGAAACTTAACCCACTTGACATGCTTTGGGTACAACTTATTTTGTGAGTTAAGGTTCTCATGGTCAGAGAATAAGACGAACTCCTGTGGTAACAAATAATGTCACTAATGGCACAAAGACTGCACTACTGCATAGAATTCATTGTCATAGGTATAATACTTTTGTTTTGCTTCATTTAGCTTCTCACTAAAGAAAGCGACATGATGCCCTTCCTAACTAAGCACTCTACCTATACATAAGTCAAACGCATCACATGTAACCTCAAAAACCTTGAAAAAATTCAAAAGTCAACAGAAGCTTCAATTATCTTGATTTTAATCTCCTTGAATGCTCTAGATGCTGCTTTAGTCCATTGGAACTGCCATTTCTTTATTCAATCGGTACTGAGAGCCATGATGGAAGTAAACCCTCAAATGAACTGCCTATAAAAAGTGACTAAGTCATGAAAGCTACACACTTGATGAATATTGCGCGGCTGAGGCCAACTGACTATGGCCTTGACCTTCTCAAGATCCGCAGACATGCCTTTAGATGACACGATAAAACCTAATAAGGTAACACTATTGGATAGAAACGAACACTACTTGAGGTTGGCATACAACTTCTCTGCCCTAAGGATCCCACACACTTGCCTCAAATGATGGAGATGTTGTTCCTTAGTTATGTTATAAATAAGGATGTCGTTAAAGTACACAACTAGGAATTTCCCCATGAAGGGTCTCAATACTTGGGTTATCACTCGCATAAATGTACTTAGTGCATTGGTCAGCCCAAAAGGCATGACTAGCCACTCATACAACCCATCCTTTGTGTTGAAGGCAGTCTTCCATTCATTACCTAGGCGAATGTGAATATGATGATACCCATTCTTGAGGTCTATTTTAGATAAGATGGTAACATTGGCCATAATGTCCAACATGTTGTCAAGACATGGTACGGGAAACCGATACTTGATGGTAATCTTGTTGATGGCCCTGCTATCCACACACATGCACCACGTGCCATTCTTCTTGGGCGTTAGAAGGGAGGGCACAACACATGGGCCCATGCTCTCCTGAATGAAGCCTTTTCACAGAAGCCCATCGACTTGCTTCTTAAGTTCCACATGCTTTGTTGGGTTCATTCTGTAATAAAGAGGTTTGGGAGAGTCAACCCGGAGATAAGAACAATGGCATGCTGGATGTCCCTCATAGGTGGAAGCTTATCTAAGAGATCATCAGGAAAAATGTCTCTAAACTCATCCATCACCGAAATCACCTCACTAGGCAACTCTACACTAATATGGGGTGTAGCCTCTCTAGCCACAAGGGCATACACTTCTGAATCCTCTCTGGTCTCTTTCACGAACTCTTTCGCATAGATAATATGAAAAGACTTAGGCTTGGACTTCCTTGAAGTACCAGGATTACCCCTAGTGGTCTCCTTTTCCAGGTGTTCTTGGGTGGCAAGGGACTTAATCTAATTTTCTTACCCTAAAACATGAATTTACAAATATTCGACTGACCGAATATTGTAACATTCAAATAAAACAATAAGGGCCTACCTAAGATGAAGTGGCCGACATCCCATGGGAACCACATCGCACACCACGACGAATCTTTATACAACCTAAACTAGATGGGGATAAGACATTGCTATGAAACTGGAATGGTGGACTCATCAATCCACGACACTCTATAGAGCTGAGGGTGGGACTCGACTTTCAAGCCCAATCGACTCACGGTGTTGGTAGAGACCATGTTGGCACAGCTACCACTGTCCACGATACTTTACAATTCTTTTCTCCACACTTGGCATAAGTCTAAAAGATTGTGCTCCTACGCTAATCATCATTTTCTTTAGCTTGGGCAAAAACGCATCTAACACTTGCAAGTGTCGGGGTTTCCTGCTCATCAAACTCCTCGTCACTAGCATCAATGTCAGGCTCATGGTCCTCTACATCACAATCGCTCTGACCATCCTCTTCCATCTCATCTATCATAAGAGCTTTACCTCTTTCTTTGTTCGGGCATTCCTTTGCGAGGTGACCATAGCTATTGCAACGGTAACGTTGCATGTGCTCACTTCCCTTTGAACTAGTGTTGGCTAGACCCTTATCTTTAACATATTTGTTATAGGTGGGAGCACTAGTTGGGGCCTTAGTCTGGTTTCTAGGGTTAGGTTTGGCTCCTTGAGGAGTAACCTTGCCACTGGAATCCCTAGCCCCAAACAGCTTCATGGTTGGTTGCACTTGGTATCGCCCAAGCTCCTCTACCCTAAGGTAGGCTTCCTCTAGTGTACTAACATCATGAGGGATGAGCTCACGCTTAACGTTAGCTCAAAGGCTCGTCTTGAAATGAGACGAAGTCACTTAAGGGTGCTCATCGATGTCACATTGCATCATATATTCCTAAAACTTGGCAATGTAATACGTGAATACATCGGCCCTTGTCTCAAGGACTGTCAATGGTCCAAAAGACGCTCACGGTAGGAAAGCGGGAGATATTTTTCTCTAAGGACCTTTTTCATCTCAACCCATGATGTAATGGGCTCATCTCCACACTGCACAACCATCCATTCTGTATTGGTCCAGAATAGCTTGGCTTGACCTATCAACTTCATTTTTGCGAATCTCACTCGACGACGATCTAACATATCATGTCACTCAAAGAAGTGGTCCATGTCAGCTACCCAGTTAAGGAAATGCTTTGGGTTCAAGCGGCCATCAAAGCTGGGAGCATCGACTTTGATGCCCTTCATAATTATGTCCTCGGTGTTGTCATGATCCCGCGAATCTCCACGAGGTGCACGAGCGCGCGGTCCTACATGACCTACTCCCTAACCAAAGTTTCTATTATGTCCCCTAATGAGTTTTATTGGGATTGGACCCCGTTCATCTGGGCCCTCACCCGTTGGCTTTCCTGCTTGAGACTGGTGGTCTTCCCTAGTGACTGGGGTGCTGTGAGAGGTAGCTTCTAGCCGGGTGATACGCTAGTTGTTTGTAGTCAATTGTGCGGCAATGGTCCTATTGTGCATCTCAATGGCCGTCAGACGGCGGTTAATCTTTTTGAGAGCCTCAGCAATCATATAGGTTCATGGTGGGGAATAGACCAAAACTACGACATGTTTGCATTTGCATACACTCAACGACCCTAAGGAAAGACAACCTAGACTCTATATGCACGATATGATGAATGCAATGAAAATTTCAGATTTGACAATGCTTAATGCGATACTAATCTAGGCATGCAATGGGATGCTCTTAGATTCTAAATGCACCTAACAACTCTAGGTACAAATGGGGAACACTAACCTAAGCTAGAACCTCACTCTGATACCAAATTTGATGTAGGATGAGTGAAACTAGCCTAGGATGATTGATGTGAGATCAAACTACGTATCAATTTAAGCGTTCAACAAGTAAAATCAAGCACATCCACATTATAAGTTATGAATATTCAGATTCTCCTCTTTTGGGTCTTTTGCCTAGCTAAATCCAAGTTTATAGGGTCTACAATCAATCTAGGATGAGTAGAGATTGGTTTGATGATTATAATTTGAAGAAGAGAGGAGAAATTGAGAGAGGAGGAGGAGGAGAGTTTGGGAAAGATGTTGTGTTAGGCTATCTTGCCCTAACACACAATATTTTATTATAATAGAGCGTATAGTACACCGCAGGAGAAGAAAAAAGTGTGCAAATGCACTTACACCAAAAAGGGCCACTACACTATACACTAGCATTCTCTGTAGGATGTTCACTGACTCTACTTGGGTTGTATTCTTTCTCTTTTGGTTGGCTTCCAAAGCTTCTTTGAATATATAGGTGCAATTCTAACAAAGTGATGCATGGGTATGGGCAGTGTTTAAATTATCGACAATATTATCGAATTTTTGCCGATAATTTCGGTATCGCTGGAGTTGTGACACCGAAACTCCCTTTTTTCGTTTCTTTTCCTAGTATCGCCGATTTTTCGACGATTTTATCGATTTTTTGCGAAAAGTCTAGTTGTCAGCGAGAAATCAGTGACAAACAACCCATTTTCAACGATAAAAGGACCGATAACATCGGAGCGTTGTGTAAATACGCAAAATATCCCAAAAAAAGGGGGGGGAAATGGGGAAACTTACAGATTTTCGTACCTGTAAAAGAGGAAGGCCAATCGTAGAAGTGGATCAGTGAACGGAAATTGCGGTGGGCCAATTGATTGATCGGTGTGCCGTGGGAGCCATCTAATCTCTACTTTCCACTTTTTTTCTTCGAATACGTCAAAAATTTCAAATCTAAAGATGATTTCGGCAAAGAATCTGTTGAAGATTAGGGATTTGGAGAGATTTTGTTTCAGAAATTTAGGGTTTTGAGGGTTCCCTTCCGAAACCCTCTTCCATTTCGAAAACGGCCTCACGATGGGTGGGTTTTTACGGACGCGGATTTCCTGCGAAACCCTTTCGCGAAATGGGATTGCGTACTGAGTTACTCAGTATGCTTTTATCGTACTAAGTAGACTCGTTTGGGCCTACTATGAATATATGTGAGTTATCCATGCCATCCATCCGTTGTTAAAGATCATTTTAGTGGTTGATTCCAAAATATAAGTACGCCCAAAGCTCATGTGGACCACACCAAAGGAAACAGTGGGAATAATGACTTCCACCATTGAAACCTTGCTAGGGCCGAAAGTGATGTTTATTTGTCATCCAACCTGTTCATAAGATCATAAAGACATGGATGAAGGGAAAACACAAATATCAGCTTGATCCAAAACTTCTGTGCGCCCCAAGAAATTTTCAACGGTAGAATTTCAATTCACACTGTTTCCCGTGGTGAGGTCCACCTGAGATTTGGGTATATTTCATTTTTGGGATCCAACCATCAAATTATCTATTAAAATGGATGGACAGAGTAGATAAAATATGTAAATCACGGTGGACCCCATAGAGTTTACTCAGTACGCTTAACGTACTTAGTTACTCAATACGCAATCCGCTTCCCCCTTTCGCAGGAAGTTCCTGCGCAAGGATTATGTGTGGTGCCCGCTTAGATGTTTATGAGAAATCCAACCCCTCTATCCGTTTTTTAAGATCATTTTATGACGTGAGACCAAAAATGAGGAGGATCCAAAACTCAAGTGGGCTACACGAGAGGAAACAGTGGATATTTAGTGACCACCGTTGAAACATTTATATGGCTATAAAAGTTTTGTGACGGTCTAATTTTTTTAGTGTTTTCACTTTATCTGAGTGAAAATGATCTTATAAACGGTTTAGATGGCATATAAACAGCAATGCGGAGCCTAGGAAGGTTTCAACGGTAGACATTCCTTTCCCCACTGTTTCATCTCCTATGGCCCACTTGAGTTTTGGATCCTCCTAATATTTGGTAGCATGTGTTAAAATGGGGTCGAAAAACGGATGGATGGGTTTGATTTCTAACAAACATCTCAGTGGGCCCCACCTAAAATCCTTGCGCAGGAACTTCCTGCGAAAGGGTTTCGCAGGAAACCCGCGTCCGGTTTTTACGAGGAAATTGGACTGCGTACTGAGTAACTCAATACGCTCCTTTGGTACTGAGTAAACTCCGTTAGGCCCACCGTGAATGTATTTGGTCTATCCACGCTGTCCATCCGTTTTTCCATCTTATTTTAGGGGTTGAGACTAAAATTTAAGCATACCCAAAGATCAAATGGACCATACCGTTGGAAACAGTTGGAATAACAACTTCCACCGTTGAAACATTTCTTAGGCCCACAGTGATGTTTATTTCTCATCCAACCTGTTCATAGGATCACACATACATGGATGAAGGGAAAACACAAATACAAGCTTGATCCAAAACTTTTGTTGCCCCCAGGAAATTTTCAACGGTAGATGTTCCATTCACACTATTTCCCATTGCGTGTTCCACTTGTTTGTATCTGTGGATTGATAGGTCGATGTTCTGTTGGGCCATCATAATTATAAATAGTTTATCAATGTCGTCCATTTATTTTGATAGATAATTTTAAGGCATGAGTCAAATTGAGATAGATCTGCATCTCAGGTGGACCACACTAAGGGAAATAGTGGTGATTAAATGCCCACCATTAAAAACAATGGTATGGCCCACCACCAGATTTTTGGATCTGCCTAACTTTTAGAACACTGTCCTATTGTGGCCTTTCAAAACAGATGGTAGGAGTGGATTTGTGACGTACATCTCTATCATGCAAAAACCACACTGATCGGATAATCCAAACCATCCTTGATTTGGCATCTTTAAGTTCATTCACTTTTACATGTCTTGATTACTGTATGCCAGCTGCATTTGCAATATATAAACTCGTTTTGGTTGCTATTAAAGTGATTTTTTATGGCATCGCATGCTTTTTTGGGTCCCATTAAATGAAAACTTATTATGTAATGCATTCTTTTTGCAATTTTTTCATTCATGAATATGTAAATATGTGTATTCATGCATGTCCTGAAGTTTCACTGAAAAATTCCACCATTTTCTCCATGTTTCCCCCTTTTTTCTGGCATTTCCAGTTATCGGCGATAATGATATTATATCTTTATCTCTGTCCAGCGAAACTTGTAGCGATACTGACAACTCGAACACTAGGTATGGGTTCATGTGGGTGCGGATTATTGGCTCTAATTATGGGTTTGTGGGTCGGAAATCTCCCAATCTTGTCCGGTAATTGTATTCGTGATGAACCGAGGGTCCCGCTTCTTGGTCATGCTAAGCATTTAGCGGTTGTTAAGGGATAGTGGGGCAGTTTTATCGAAGTACAACCAATGATTCGGGAGTAGTATTTTGCAATTTAGGTGGGGTGTCTACTCCTCTTCTTTTCTGTGTTTGGACATCACCAGAGAGGGGAGATCTCTCTCTCTCTCTCTCTCTCTCTCTCTCTCTCTCTCTCTCTCTCTCTCTCTCTCTCTCTCTCTCTCTCTCCTGTGTGTGGACATCACCTTGGAGAGGATAGATGGTATGCCCAGGACTTGTGCCCTCTTTCCTTTGAGAATAGGATCTATTTCTAGGAGGCGGCTAAGGGTTTAAGCGTTGCACCTGTTATGTTGCTCCACCACCGTATGAACTTTGGTATGCCATATAACATCAAAAACCCATAATTTTGCCTAATACAAGCACCTTAATAGATCCATATCCTTCCACTTAACTGTTGCAACCAATTCATATCTCTAAAACCCAATTAAAGGCTCAAAATTGAATAGCTAAAGATTTGACTATTAAACTTTCATCAAGCTTCATAAAAATAAATAGACAACGAGAACAAATGATCCAACGGTTAAAATTCATCTAATAACTACTTGAAAACATATGATTATGCTAGCCACATTTTTTAGCTTAATGGAGCATCCAAGAAGCAAAATCTACCCACTAAACTTAGTCCCAAGCGATAAGTAGATTCCTAAGTACATTGGCCTCAACTAAATCTTAAAGTAAGAGCTCAATAACATGTGTCAGCCACTAATATAGCATAAGCAATTGTATCAAATCCCTACATTAGGATCCCTAAATTCCTTTTGCAATGTCAGGTGTGAAGGAGACTTATGCAATCCATCCAATATAGATATTGGATTGAGCCTAAAAATATATCTGATATGTATAGAGCATCCATACTCCATTCACCAAAAGAGATTAGGAATGACCAACCTCTTGTAATCCGCCTATAACAAACAATGTTGGTGATTGATGCCCGAATACCCTAGCAATGATTCTGACATTGAAAGAGAAAAATTATATTATGTTTTTGCAATGACAATATTGTCTAAAACTAGAAACTTATGGTATGAAAATCAGCACCAAAATGGGATTAAAGAAAAAGGATTTTTCGTAGAGCATGTTTGGTTTTGGAATGCAAAATCCCAGTCTGGACGCTGTTTTTTATAGACCATAGTTCTAAAAGTTGTTGACTCGACCCGAAACTCAGCCTAGTCAACTCGGCTCAGCGAGATTTCCAACTAAGTCGTCAGGCTGTCGAGGAACTCGGTGCTGAGAGCGACTCAACCTTGATTCGGAGCAAGTCTAACTCAATTGACTGGATTCTTAACTAGTTGAGCACATACTTAATTGTTATTACATATTATATATTATATTACTTATACTATATATCTATTTTAAATATTTATTAACTTCTCTAATAATTTTAATTTATAATAATTAACCATTGAGTCAAGTCAAGTTTTTGTGTCAACCCAATTTGGCTGAACATCAAGTTTAGTCTAGTTTTTGGGTTTTGAACTATGATATAAGCATCTAGGTGGCCTTTGGTTTGGTTCTTTGTTAGTTCAGAACAATCACATGCCTTTTCATGGCATTCCTTGACCTGTTTTGAATCTATTTGAACTTGTGTTGACCGTGGTTAATAGCAACTGGCATCCATACCATTTATAAGATCATTTCTACTGGGATGGACTGAAAACACAAAAATATTAGCCTGATATAAAACTTCTGTGGCTCCACAAATGTTTCAACAGTGAACATTCAATCCTCACTATTTCCTTTTTTTTTTTGGCCCACTTTAGTTTTTAAGCTGCCTCATTTTTGGGCTCATGTCCTAACATGATTTGGCAAAATGGATGGACAATGTGAATTTCTCGCAAACATCATGGTGGGCCACACTTAGCTTCTGAGTGCAAGAACTTCTGGGACAGGGTGTCACAGGCAATCCACATCCGAACTCAATGAGGGTGGGACCTGCTAACATAATGCACATTGAACATGGGAATTCCAGGTCTCATGAACTACTATCATACTACTACTTTGACTTTGCTTTTGTTTTGTTCGTGACTAGTACATGGGTCGGCGTGGGTTTAAGCTCAAGCAATATTGGAAGAGACTTAAGGCTTCTCATGCTCCTTGTGATTATGTGTACACACGTATAATGCAAAGTGCACCAAAAAGGTGATATGCAGGCGTGAATGAATGCTGCGGAGCACTATCTTTGTGGTGACTTAAACCTTAGCTTATGGTATCAAGATGCCCTTAACAAACCTATCTAACCTCTGCTCTTTTTATTAAAATTTTGAAAATTTCGAAATACAAAAAAAGTAACATTTTCAAAGTAATTGAACTTAGAGGGAAATGAAAATTTCATTTTGTTGAAAAGAGTCTCTTTTTATATTTCAAATATACACCATCATTTTTAATAAACAATGCCAAAACTTTAATTTAAAAAAATATCCAACATAGACCACAAGCATGGGCACCATACATTTGGATGAAATGCATATTGCATGAATCGCACATGAACTTATCTATCATACTAGCATGAACACAAGCACATGCATCACTTAAGCACCTGTTCTACTTGGCCTAAAACACTTCCATCTACTACATAATGTGAATGTACATAATGTACATGAGATGAATGGTATGCATCCATGTAATATATATTGAAATTGCATGGATTGTCTACCATAACATGTGGAAGCTTAGCGGAGCTTGAAATTACGGCTAAGTCTCAGAGGGGAGTGAATAAGACCACTTAAAAGCTTTTGCCTAATTAAAAGAATTTACCAATTTAAACTAAGAATGCAAATAGCACTTGGGCTTTAAAACCAAGTAGGTCCAATCACATGGACTACAAAGAATACAACAATATAAGTAACTAATTTATAAAAGAGATAGTGATCTTAAGTATTTGTATGTGTGTGTGTGTATGATCAATTAGATGTCTGGCATTCAATCCATTCAAGCATTCATATAATTCAATCAATTAAACTCATAATTATTAATAGAAATTTATATAAATGACAATCACGAACACAAGCAAATATAGTGCTTTGGCTGCTTGCTTACTCCACTCCCGACAGAGGTGCTATCCTCGAGTGTACCAGATTTCACTATTTCGGAGATTTTAAACCAGGTTCACCTTTAACCTTTATAGCCATATATGAGGACCTAACGCACGTACACTCTCGTTCAGAGGAACACATTTTTACCCATGTTGGTGACTCCTGCAGAGAATTAGTTAGTTTTCTATCGGCTAATAAACAAATACTACAGTCGTAATCTAAGGACGGACTTACACTCCCGCCGGAGGCATCCTTTAGAGACTAATACATACGCACTCGTGTCCAGTGAATGTTGTCCTAATCCAAGACTCTACATTTACTCCTGCTAGAGGCTCCTGTGGAAACTAACATGTATGCATTTGTGTCCGGTGAATTTGGTCATACTCAAGAACCTAGGTCCTACACAAGAACCTATTCAAGTTTGGGTCATAAACTTTACACTCAATCCTACACAAAGAATGAGTGTATGGACTTTAAAATGACAACTTGCCGAATTTAGCCCCATTGTTGCGCCTTATTAATATGCTTATTCAATGCACTCTCTTGCTTGAATCAACATCTCATTTGTTTCCACGATTATTAAAGTCAAATGGTTCATTTCTACAATTAAACATCTTGCATGCGGTGACCAAGGTAGTGGGAGTTAGGTTAAATCTCCTACAACTAATAGTTTTAGTTGATTCCTATAGGGATTCATTTAGATGGATATTCTAGAGGATATAAACAAAGATATTCCTATAGGCTTAATGTTTAATCTCTAGAAAATTGTGGAGATCAAGTGCATCTTCGTAATTGATGTTGGAATCGCTATTATAGCGGTAATCTCATGGAAGATGACTTGAATCTCATAGGTTTAGAGGCTTCGGAGAATGATTAAGAGTGGAGAATCACTTAAGCTCTAATGGTACCAAAAACCCATCCAAATGCCCAAAGCCCGAATGCCATTTATAAAGAAATCAATTTGCAACGGCTATAAAACGGACATAAAATGACTAGTTCGATCAATCGAACGTGGTTGAAATAGGTGAGAGAACTCGTTGGACAGCTTTAGCCATCTCTGATCGATCGAGCTCGACCTTCAATCTATTGATGTCGACGTCGATTGATCGAGCTTTGAGAGTTTACTATTTTGGGCAGTTTGGTTTACAATAGCTCTGAACCTCTTCAAAACCTAACTAAACATGTTCCAAGTGTATTCGTAAGGCTTGAAATTGTGTGGATTGTCTACCACAACGCGTGCGGAAGCTTAAAAGAGCTATAGAATTATGACAAAATCATAGGGGGGGGGGGGGGGGGGGGGGGGTGATTATGACCACTTTAGAATTCTTTTTCGAATTAATACAAATTTACCAATTAAAACTAATAAGGTAAATTAACACTATGGCTTCTAAGCCAGAGTGGGTCCGATCATATAGACTATAAAAAATATGCCAATTAAGCAACTAGTCTATAAAACAAGATAGTTATCTTATGTGAGGGATGTGTTAGCTATTCAACTTATAACATATATCTAATCATACATATACATAATTCAGCAAATTAAGTTCACAAGCATAGTTAGAAATGTGCTCGATTGACAATCTCAAACACAAGCATGTATGGTGGTTTGGTTTCCCTACTCCGCTCCCGGCAGATGCACTCTACTCGAGTGTATCATTATTCACTATCTGAGGAGTTTTTAATAGGTTCACCTATAACCTTTACAAGTGAGAGACCTACACAAAGACTTACAAATGTACACTCCCTTTAGAGGCCTACACAAGGACGTATCAAATGTACACTCCTGTCGGAGGCTTACACAAGGACTTACACATGTTTCTACGTATGTTGGTGGCGATACGGTCCTACACAAGGAGGTACATGAGTTTGGATCACAAACTCTATACTCAATCCTACACAATGAAAGCTATGAATTGATTCTACAATTGACACTTAATTGTCAGATTGAGCCCATTTATAGTGTCTTGCTTGGGTTGCTTGATCAATGCTCTTCTGTGCTTCAATTGGCTCCTCTCATGCTCCCCAGATCGATGACGCCAATGCTTCGGCTCCTTTGATAGTTTACTTTGCATGTGTCAATGAGGTTACCAAGGCAAGGGAGAATGGTGGAATCTTCTCGAACTAATGGATAGTTGATTGCCTACGAGATTCGCCTAGATGGATGTTCTAGAGAATTTAGACAAGAATTTGATGATAGGTTTAGTGTGTAATATCTAGATCATTGAGGATATCAAGTTCATCTTTAAAGGGAGCTTGGAATATACATTTAAGTGATAAATCACAAGGAATATGACTTAGATCTATTTCATTTAGAGGGTTAGGACGGATAAAAGTGGGAAATCACCTAGGCTTCTATTGCACAAAAAGCTCACCAAGTGCCCAAGAACTGAATGCCCATTTTATAGAGTTCATGTTGTAACGGGTATGAAACGACTAGTTAACGGCTCTGTCGATAGGATTGAAAGGACATTCAATGGAATCGAACTGTCCTTTGATCCCATTAAGAAAGTGGTTGCTAAACTATTTCTTCAATCTCATCGAGCTAGTCTTCGATGCAATCGAGACCCATTGACAGACTATCAATGGGATCAAGGACCATGCGAAAGTTGTTTTTTTGTTTTATGTATTTTATAACAACTTAGCACATCATTTAGCCTAGCTTATCATGCTTTAATTATGCTCCTAAGACTATGTGATAATCAATCAAGGTTTACTTATAAAGGTTGGGATCATATAGATGCTAAGGTTAGGGTCACCAAGGCAACTCGATTTATCTGTTTCTTCAGTCCTTAATGCTTCCTATCCTCTTATGTCTTCAATCTTCAGCTTTTAAAGGCTTAACCGACTCCCTGATGCACAGACGCATGTGATTGATAAATAGGTGCACAAATCAATGCACTAAAAAGGTTGAGGGATGATCAATACAGGTTTAGCTATCTAGTAGTTAAGGTTGTTTTGGGTCTAAGGTTATGATCATCAAGGCACCTCAATTTACTTGTTCCTTTACTCCTTACTGCTTCATGTTCTCTTGTGTCTTTGGTATTCAACTTCCAAGGGTTCAATTGACTCACTGATACACTAACCCATGTGATTGACAAATAGGTGCACAAATAAGTGTACTAACAATCTTCCCCTTTGTCAATTACATGACAAAAACTTAACCTATACCTTGTCATGATCCATACCAATGAAAAACTAAAACAATTAAAAATATTACATGTCAAATATAAAGATTTACAACTCGAATACAACAAGATATGTAAACTTGCAATGCTCCCCCTTAATTGCTCCCCCTAACTCCATCAATTCCCTGCAGCAACAAACAGATCCTGCAAGACAGAATTCAACTTGTTTGGTGAGACTTGATCTTTCTCCCACTTTTTGTCATTATTTGACAAAGAGTTAATTCCATGAATATCCAATACAAACAGAATATGAAAAATGCTATAAATCAGAAATATACCTATAAGCACATACTAACAATGAAATATAGGGTGCATATAAACTTTTAAAACATGAAGCATATAATAAATGGTCATCTAAAAGATATACCTATCAAGTAACGACCAATGATAGTCTAGCAATAAACATATGATACTAAACAAAGTAACTTTAAAGTTAAACTATTGAGAAAAAAATGAGGCTAAAATCCTCGAATTTACGTATAAGGCTTCAAAAAATGAGGCTCAAATTCTTAGAATTACCTATTAAACATACACGGACCTTCGAAGGCCATCTATCCCTTTACAAGGTGTCATGGTCACTGAAGTTTGTAGGGAGGGAAGCAGCGGTAGAGGCCATTAAAACATGTAAGTGTCCAAGGTCTTCATCATTAGGGGAGTCTCTTGAATCAGATCCAAACTCCTCTGTACCATCCTATGTTGCTGCTATAGCTAGAGGTGTACACGAGTCGAACCGAGTCGAGCTTAGCACAACTCAACTCAGCTAGGCCACTTGTTGACCCCAGCTCAAACTTGGCTTGGCTCGATCTTCGAGCCTGATTGGCCATCTCGGCTCGATTCGGTCAGTAGCTCGAGCCAGTTCGAGCCAAGATTGAGCCGAGTTCGCCTGTGCAACATTTTCACAAACACATGGGCTGCACCTTCAAAATCTCACTACATGTAAAACACAAGCAGTGGTTTTATAGGTATTTCATCAAACACCTTATAAGGAACATAAAAATTAATAATAAAAAAAAGGGTATTTGTTTCATATACTTACCTTCATTGCCACCAGCCACACTTCGTTGAGTCATTTCATCAAACGCTTGGTGAGCAACAACAATATTAAAGTAACCGAGTCACCGAACTGGTCCGATTCGAGTTGGGTTTGATCCGAGTCGAGTCGAGCTCGGGCAAGCTCGAACTCGGTTTGAAATTTTTTCGAGCTTAAAAAATCAGCGCGACTCGGCTCGAACTCAGTTTCGAACCGAGTTGAATCGAGCTTTTTTGAGTCGAGTCGAGCGAGCTAACTGTGTTAACTCTACTTATGTACAGCCCTAGCTATAGCCTTGCATTTGGATCTTACTTTGCTAGTGCATTTGGAGGCAATGTGTCCATAACCCTCACAGTTGTGACATTGGATATCTTTCGACTTCTTGAAGGGTTTACCTATATGCATAGGTTCAAGAGATTTTTCCATTTTTGTCATAATCCTTCCCTCTATTCTTTTTAAAGAATTTCAAGAAGCTTTTAGTCATTATCTTCATTTCTTCTTCATCTTTATCTTCATCTTCATCATCACTGTCATCTTCAGAAATGTGTATCCTGTGCTTATGTGAAGTCTTTAAAACAGTGTTTCTTCTTTGAATGTTTTTTAAAGTGCAATTCATTTGTTTGTAAGGAACCTATAAGTTCTTCTACTTTCATCTTATGTATGTTTCTACAATTTTCTGTTTAGGTTATCTTAAGATTAAACCTATCCAGAAGGGATGTAAGAATTTTCCTACATAATTGGCCATCCAGAATATTTTCTCTTAAACCCCACATTGAGTTATAAATATCGTTCAATTTACTATAGAACTCCATGAAAGTTTCAGACTTTTCCATTTTAATATTTTCAAATTATGTGGTCAAGAGCTAAAGCTTTGATCGCTTTACTATGCTAGTTCCCCCATAGGTGGTTTTCAATATGTCTTATGCTTCCTTTCTCATTTCACATGTGCAAATGCGTTTAAACTCATTGGGTGAAACTGCACAATAAATCACATTGAGAGCTTTAGCATTATAGGTATACTGAACTCCCTCATTAACACTCCATTTGGATCGATCTTTGAGAATGTTAATGGTTTTATTGTCAATCATAACTTATTCTACGAGCATAGTCCATCCTTGTTCGACAATAGCCCAAACATATGGTCAATAGATATCAAGAATACCCTCATCATAGCCTTCTAACAAGCATAGTTAGATCCATCAAAATAAGTCGGTCGTGTGACAACACTCTCCTCATGGGTAGACATAATTCTAAAGCTCCTAATGGATCTTACTCTATATGGTTTAGTCCTTGAAGAGCAACCTGACTCTGATACCAATTGAAATTATGTGGATTGTCTACCATGATAAGTGGAAGCTTAGTGGAGCTTAGAATTACGACTAAGTCTTAGATGAGGGTAAATAAGACCACTTAAAAATTCTTACCTAATTAAAATGATTTATCAATTTAAACTAAGAAGGCAAATAACACTTAGGCTTATAAGCCAAGTGGGTCTAATCACATAAGAGTACAAAAGATAAAACAATGTAAGCAACTAGTTTACAAAAGATATCATGAGTGTGTGTGTGTGTGATCAATTAAATGCCTATCGTTTAATCCATTTAAGCATTTATGTAATTCAACTAATTAAACTCATAAGTAATGTTGTCGAATCGCATATACGATCATGTGCAATCGTATATGCCTATGCACATATGCGATCACACAATCACATATGCGACCACGTTTTTTTTTTTTTTTTGAAAAATAAATAAATAAAATTGTAAAAGAAATATAAGAAATTAAGGGTAACTTTCCTAAGTTAATAGATAACTAATTTTACATATTTTAAATATATTTGAGAAAAATAAAATCATTTAAACAATGAATTAAACATCAAATGCTTGAATCTTGATCTTCCATCTTCTAAGAGAGGAAATGTAGGGGGGGGGGGGGGGGGATTAAGACCACTTGTAATTAGGAAATGTAAGAGAAGAGGAGAGTAAGAGAGTTTTTGTGTGAGAATATTGCAAATGGTGGAGGTTTAGAAGCTTTTTTTATAGATAAAAAGTTTTTTTTTTTTTTTTTACAAAAAAAAAACTTAATGTGCCAACCATTAGCCAATATGTGATCGCATATGTTCTATGCAATCGCATACATTACATATGCGATCACATATTTTCGCATATACGCGTATCAATATGCAGTCGCATATATGGATATGTGCATATGCGATCGCATATGCAGTCGCACATGACAACAATGCTCATATGCATGAATGGAAATATGCACAAATGACAATCACAAATACAATCATATATAGTGGTTCGTCTACTTACTCGACTCCCGACAAACACATTCTCCTCAAGTGTATTGGATTTCACCATCTCTAAGTTTTAAATCAGGTTCACCTTTAACCTTTAAAGCTCTACATAAGGACTTAATATACGTACACTCCCGTGTCGGATGAACATGTTTTCACCTGTGTCAGTGGCTCCTGTGGAGACTTAGTTGGTTTTTTATCAGCTAACCAACAACCAATATGATCATAATCCAAAGATTTACATACACTCCCGCCTGAGGCTCCCTATGGAGACTAATATGTACATGTAGACACTGAAAATCGGCGCCCAAGCTGATTTCTATGTTACGTTTTGGTGGTGGGGGTGATTGAGCTGATTCGTGGATGTTGGAGTCACCACTAGCTAATTAGTCTCAGAATCCCACAGTCAGCTAGAACCCGCGGAATATGTAAGGTTCGAGAAATCCGAAGATTCTCTTACCTTAGATTGACTCCTGGTCTGCAATCTGGGATTCTAAGTAAGAGACCTCGGTTACAAAGAGGGAAGGTATTAGGCACCCTCTCTGTCCCTATGAACATATGGTCTCTACTTAGTGCAAAAAAAAAATCTTAAGGGATGGATAATGTGGTTGAGATAGGACTAGGCGTACACATGGATTTCTGATGCGGTAAGATCCGAGATTTCGGCAAGCCACAGAGCATACATCCAACGGTGTGTCTAGAAGGCGGATAAAATGATGCTTATGCAAAGAGGTAAAAGAAATGGACTAGATCACTAGAAATTTTTGATGTGACAGGATCCGATGTATGGCAAGTCACATAGCATACGCTCACTAGAGATCTAGAAAAGCAGAGGGGTTGAGAAGGGAATATGTGTCATGATGAATGCTTGCATGTAAAATGAATGGATCTTTGGTTCGATTCTCGGGTAGGCTAAGACATGGGCCGAACCATGATCAAATTGGGCTAGGTTGGATGGGTTAGAGAGGTCAAGAGAAAAGGCTAAGGGGGGTGGCTTAAAAGATCAGAACTTTGAAGGTTTGGGAGCTCCTTCCCTTTCCTTCACTCTCCTTCTCACTCTCTTAAGCTTGCAAATGAGAATGGCTTGGTGAGAATGTGAAGTGGAGAGGGCTATTTATAGCCTTCTCCAATGGTCCCATGGTAATTTTTGGGTTTGGGAAGGATGAAAGTTGATGTGGCAAGAGGTGATTGGTTGGAGAGAGAGAGACGCCACGTGGCGCACTCTCATTGGCCAATGGGGTTGGTAAAAGGGTAAATAAGCTTGGATATGAGGGTAATTTCTTGAAAGAGTTGACTTTCGAACGTTGGGACAGCTGTCCCTAGATGTCCACACACGGGCCACGAGCGGAGGTACTCCGAATACCACCTGGTAGTCGGACTACTGCCGGGGTCGTGCTCGGGTCGGGCCCGAGCGTGTAGGCCTTGCTTGATGTACTAGTTTGATCGGTGGTCTCCTTTTGGGGTTTTATGGCTCAGATAGGTGGGCTTAGGTTTGGGTAAAGGAATCCTAATCAGGGTATAGGGTAAAGATGTGGCTACATGTGGATTGAATGGTTTGGATCACTGTTTCTGGTTGCGGGTTGGCAATTTGAGACTTTCAGGTTGGGTTTTCAGGTTTAAGTTGTGATCAGGGTTTGGTTTGGGATATGATCATGATTCTTGGACTGTCTTACCCTTTTCGAGATGTTTATCTTGGGTGGGGTGTCTACAAATGCCCCTCTTTGGCCGAGGTTGCAAGCAACTGAAGGCCAAAGCGAGTGGACAACCCACCATTCTGGTCAGAAAGGATAGTGATTCGAACCTATTGCTTACCATTGTATCATTGTCGGTTGACTGTTTGGAGGAGAATGACTTGCACATATCACGAGGGTTGAGAAAAACATTGTGATTGTCTCCTACGCATTCATCACGGCTTTATGGGTCACCAATAACAACCCTTCACGTCAGATTGTTAATAGCATTAGAGGGTAAGTCTGAAAGTAGGGCCTCTACGTGTTGGTGCGGCTTTACGAAGATTCTCATACTATTTGGTCTGTTATTCCTTTGCTACATAATCACCCTAGGAGTAGTCGCGATCCATTTGATCGTCAACGTGGTTAGCTACCCTACGCGTTAGTGCGGCCTTACGGAGAACTCACTACGCCGACTTGGACTCAATTAAATTTTGCGAACATCCTAGACTAGGTATGTGCAGGTAATCTTTGTCATGCAGTCTTCTAATTTTGATACTTTGGTTACAATAGATAGTTGTCACTTCGAGTTTGATTATTCCCTCCAGAGATAGATCCACTCATTTCTACTAGCATTTGTATGACTGTCCAAATATAGAGATCGGGCCAACCGTACTTGTATTATGTACGGATTGAATTTTATTTGGCTGTTTGCACTGACCGCAATTGGAGAATATAGAAGATTCCTTAGTGTACTGTGCACCGTGTGCGTTGGTTTGAAATTTTTTTTTTTTAAAGCTATTCCCTTCGGAATTAGATTCCCTGGGAATTTTATTTGATTTTTTTTTTTTTGAATTTTTTGGAAAATATCCGTTCGATTTCGCGGGTGAGCGTCGTCATTCGGTTTTTTTTTGTGCAAATTAAGTAAACAATCGCGTTGCCTCCACTAATGATTTGGTGGGGCTAATGGTTTTTTTTTTTTGAAACAGATGGCCTCCACTTAATAAATTAATGGGGCTAAAGGTTTGGAATATTGTTGGATGAAAGGTGCGTCCGATCTCAGAAATCAGATGACCTCCGCTAATAAATTAATGTGGCTTTTCACTACCATTTATTTACATTTTTCTTCTTATTTGTATTTTTCAGCAATTTTTGAGATATCACTTTGTTGAATTTCTCATTTTCTCATGAGAAATTGAATTTATCATGGGATTTTAAAAAGGAATCTTTGCCTTTTTTTGCCTTTGCTTGGAGTTATTACCCAATGGATCGGAGGAGGATCCGGTCGGTCCAAGTCATCATGGGGGACAGGTCTGATGCCCTATGTACGTTTGGTCAGGCGACAGTCTGATTACCGCCGGTCCGTCAGATGGTCCGTTGTGTGTGCTGGTCAGACGGTGGTTCCTTTCCCTCTATTTGAAATTAACCCATGGACATCCAGGGACTCCATTGTGGTCCCTAGAAGCTTCTTGGTGGAGGTTTTTGTTGATTTTTGGCTTGTTTTTCTCTTATCATCTCTCATTTTCAGGTAATTTGATCATTCATTTGAGGAGTTTTGTTTGGATTTTGCTGGATCACCATTTCTCTTTGTTTGGAGGAGCTATTGATGGGCTTGGATCTTCTCTTGGGATTTGGGAGGGCCACGATCAGGACCGTTGATCTGTTTTGACTCGATCTTAACCGTTGGACCTTGCTGGATTTTGTTTTTGGGCCAATGAGTTGGCTGGATTTTTCCTCTTTTTAAAATTTTTTTTTTTTTATTTTGTTTTATTAGAGTGGGGTGTGATAAGAAAGGAGCCCCATCTTTTATTTTATTTTTATTAGTTTTATTATTTTTATTTTTTTGTTAATTAATTTTTGAATGATTTGGACGGTCGGATGGGTGATTTGGGGTTCACTTGAGTGCTTTGGTGGTGTAGATTTTTTACGGTTGGTGACTTTTGAGGATGGCGTATGGGTGGGATTTTTCAAGTGGGCCCCTTATCATGATCTTGGCATGTCCAGATACATTCATTGGAGTGTGTGGTGAAGGTAAGCAAAACAAAAAGGGCATTAAAATGGATCATGGAATGGGCTTGAAGTGGACTTGAGAATGGCCCTTGGAAATGGCCTTTGACCATGGGCTTTTAAAAACAGGCCTTAGATGGGCTTTTTGAAATGGGCTTTAACCCTGGACTTTTGAAAACGGGCCTTGGATGGGCTTTTTTGAAATGGGCCTTTGAAATAGGCTTAGAAATGGGCGTAGAAATGGGTCTTTGAAATGGGCTTTGACCATGGACTTTCTGAAATGGGCCTTGAGATGAGCTTGGGCCTTATGGGCTTTGACCATGGATTTTTAAAATGGGCTTTGGAATGGGCCTTGAGATGGGCTTTTGGCCTTATGAGCTCGTATTTTCTCAACTGAATCTTATTGCCTTTTTACGATGAGAAGGACACTTACCTATGGACCTTGTTTGTGCAGTATGCCATGTCGTGGTAGAAATGAGGTTGGTCCTTCCCGTCAATCGACTGATCCGTGCCATGTGCCGCGAGAGGGCCGGCACCTTTCTGATATAGCTCGGGAAGGTGGCGCGCCTTCAATCTTGAGGGGATGAGGGGTCAGAAAGCATTGACCTGACTAGTTTCATGATCCACAGTCGTTGTTCTTCGAGGTGTTGGAGCGTACTCCATTCGTTCACCTCTTTCGGATTCGTCTGAGCAAGACGAACATGTCCCTCTTATCTGCTTTAGCTGAGCGATGGCACCCCGAGACCCACACTTTCCAGTTGCCTTTTGGGGAGTGGGGCATCACTCCATATGACATATATATGCAGCTGGGTCTCCGATATGATGGAGGATCTGTCCCCTTCGAGGATGATCTTCCGGTACCCTCTGAGGATGATTGGATGGAATTGTTGGGGATGATGCCAGATGCCACAGACTTTTCCGATCATCGATTCAAGTTGTTATGGCTAGGGGTGTACACGGGTCGGGCCGAGTCGAACTGGCCTTAGCCCGTCCAGGCCCGTTCAACAGCCGCACCAGGTCCGAACCGGACCGGGCCTGGTCACCGGGCCAACATCTCCAGTCCGAACTGGGCCCTAGGCGAGTTCAGGCCGAGTTTGGGCCAGTTTCGAACCTTTGAGTTCGGGCCAGTTTCAAACCTTATAGCAAATTCATGTGAAGGGCTTTGGCAGGTAATCCGCATCCCATTACAAGGCCCTTGATTAACGGTTTAGATAGTTAAATTATAAACTCCACAAAAAATCTAACTAGTCAGGACATTTACATACATTTGACAAAGCATAAAATAAAACATTTTATACAAACTGAATACAGTCATACACTACTGACTACTGTTGAGGAAATTCATCTGATGAACCCGAGCTGCTATCTAAATCTTTATATACGTACTCATTCATCTCTCCCTCTTCAGAAGGTGGAGATAGCTTTTTATCGCCCTCCTCTTGTATAGTTTGAATTAAAATTTTCAAACTATTTTTGTGAGAATATTTATACGTAGTTCCCAATGTCTTATAAAACGCGCCCAGACTGGAGAGAAACTTAGCTGAATTCTTACTATTCTTCTTTTTACCCGTGCAGCTTGAACTTGCTTCAACATCATATGGTGTTGGAGAACATCGCTGATGTGTAGAAGGAAATCGGATTGCGTACTGAGTTACTCAGTACCCTCTTATCGTACTGAGTAAACTCTGATGGGCGCACCTTGAATGTATGTGGTCTATCCATGCCGTCCATCCGTTTTTCCATCTTATTTTAGTGGTCGAGGCCAGAATTTAATCATACTCATAGATCAAGTGGACCATACCATAGGAAACAGTTGGAATAATGATTTCCAACGTTGAAACTTTTTTAGGGCCCACAGTGATGTTTAGTTCTCATCAAACCTGTTAATATGATCACAGGGACATGGATGAAGGGAAAAAAATAAATATAAGCTTGATCCAACACTTTTTTGGCCCCCAAGAAATTTTCAACGGTAGATGTTCAATTCACACTGTTTCCTATGGTGTGGTCATATACTTCATTTTTATTTTCAAGCCCTAAAATTATCTTTTAAAATGGATGGATGGAGTGGATAAAATACATAAATCAAGGTGGACCCCACAAAATTTACTCCGTACGCTTAAGTTACTGAGTTACTCAGTACGCAATCCGCTTTCGTGTAGAAGCCTCTTCCATACCGCGCTTTAAGGCGAGTTGGAGTTGTTCTTCTTCCAATGCTAATAATTTAGCTTCCTTCTCTGCCTCAGAAAGTTTGGATTGGGGAGTGAAAGTTTTTTGTTTGAGTCAAGAACTGCTTGGAAAAGAACTTGGATTTCTTTTGAGACTTTAGGACACGGTTTTGCATCTCCACCCCAACAGGATAAGTGTAATATGGACCGATTAGTTTTGTTAACAAACTTAGCTCCACACAAATTACACAAAATCTTTAACTTTCCAGACTTTGGAGAATGAACTAAGGAACCATAGTCCCAAATGTCAATCGATGGTTCGCTTGAAGACATCTGCATATTGTGTTCGAAAAGTATTTTAAGCCTTTTAACAATAATGAAATACCGACATAAAATAAAAACAATTTATGGATAAAAAGAGCCATTAATGCATTACGCAGCTTGCATAACATCCATCAACATAACAGAGAAATAAAAATAAAAGTCAAAAGAGTACCCATTACAGCATTTGCAAATTCAAATAAATTAATAAAATCAAAACATTCATCCCAAACATCCATCATATTGCTATTGTTTCATATGTTGCGGCTTCATTCACATTCTCCTCCTCGTCCTCATCCAGATCATAACCTGTTAAACTCGGACGCAACCAATCTTGTGTACAAATTAATGCTTTCACTGTATCTGGTGAAAGGGAACTTCTAGTCTTGCTCACGACCATGTTCCTGTACAAAAAACAGATTCTGATGCCACTATTGAAATAGGAATTGATAAAATAATCGTCGATAGTGTAAGATATTTTCCTTCACTAACTCGCAATTTCCACCACTCCAAAACATTGAACTTTGAATCCTGCTGTGGTACGACTGACTCTTTGAGATACATGTCTAACTCTGATTCTTTCATGTCTATGTCTGTATTTTCTTTTGCTAAGAAAGACATGAAATCAGCATCGTCGAAGCTTGAAGCAACTTGCAATCTAACTTCAGAAGCACTTGGTGCGGATACTGTGGTTGTGTACGCGTTGTACGATGCTTGGATTGCGTCACGAACCTTCGAGGTTTCAGATATTGCCTTTTCAGTAGGATAAATCCTCGTGAAGATGTACTTAACATAACTCATCTTGCGCCGAGGATTAAGAAGAACAGTTAAAGACATTATCAAATGACAATCATCTCAGTACTTATCGAACTTCATTTGCATACCATCTGTCATAATTTGGAGAAAAAATGGACCGTCATCAGCAACTTTCTTCAGGGCATCCTTAATCTTCCACACAGATGGAAGAAACATATTTGTTGTAGGAAACTTGTTGCCATAAAATATTTACGTACAGTCATAAAAAACCTTCAAAATTTTGTGAACTTCTTTCGCTTTGCTCCAATCATCATCAGTAGGCAACCAGGTATATGTTCTATCACGCACTGCATATTCTGGAAAGGCATGTTCCAATTTCAGGGCTGAATCCAACATCTCAAAAGTGGAATTCCAACATGTGCATACATCTAGCTTTAACGTTTTTGGAGACGTCAAATTCAAACATTGAATGATGTCATTCCATATACTCAATCTTGACGGTGAGCCTCTTATGTACTTCACACTTTCGTTCACATTCTCTATAGTTTGGTCAATTGATTTCAACCCTTCTTGTACAATTAAGTTGAGAATGTGTACACAACACCGAACATGAAATATTTTTTCCTCAAAAAATAAACTGTCGGTTGCCTTGAACTGGTTACGTATGAATTGTATGACACTGTCATTTGTCGAAGCATTATCTAAAGTTAATAAACTGACTTTCTTTTTAATGCCTCAATCTTGTAGACAGTTGTAAATGCAATCTGAAATAACCAAACCAGAATGGGGAGGTAGAAGGTGGCGAAAGTTCAATATTCTCTTATAGAGTTTTCAATTTTCATCAATATAGTGTGCAGTCAATGAAATGTAACCCTTTCTTTGATTTTGCGCCGTCCACATATCAGACGTCAAACTTACCCTTGAAATCGAATCTAAAACTGCTTTTAGCTTCATTTTCTCACTGGCATACATCTTCATGCACTCCCTCTTCACTGTAACATGGGAGGCCTTCTCAAACTGAGGATTAAGGTATTTACTGTATCCCATAAATATTTCACTCTCTACCATCTTAAATGACTGCTCATCAATGATAATAAGCTTTGCAAACCACTCCTTCAGCTTCCCTTTTTTAAACTTATGAGTGGTAAGTGTACCTTCAGAAGCAAATCCTTCGGACTTTGTAAACGATGACAATTGTTGGCCTGAACGTGGAAGTCTAGGTCTCCTTGCACAAGTTTTTCTATGTCTGTTTAAATGAGACGTCGACCCCCTGACACTTTTGGTGTATAGACTTTTGCAGTGCATACATCTGATCTTGGGGACATTGTTAACTACTTCTTTAAAATCATCCCAAACAGCTGACCGTTTCTTTCCTTTGTTTGCAGCTAAAGACCCCTCTCCCTCAACAACAAGTGGTAATGTGGCTGACGCACTGGCACCGCTACTAGGGGTAGCCGTAGGTGGGACTTCATCCTCACTAGCCATATCTAAAGATATGAAACAATTTCATTTATCCATGGACCTTAGTAAAGAAATTTTTAAGCGGATAAATCAGTTACCCATTCAATGTTGGATAGATAGTAATGCTTTCATTATTCAATTTAAATGTCACGCCAAAATTTTGGCAGCATCTCCCCTTATCTCTCCAGAATATATTAATCTTGAATTTGATTCACACGTTAACTATCCACACAAAGTGTGGATATTTGATGAGGAAATAAATGTAAGAAATATATCCAGAGAGAATTAGGAGAGATGAACCGAAACAGGCATGTGCATTTAAATTAGAATAAATGAAAACATTACTGTCTATCCAACATTGAACTGTTCAAAAAGGGACAATTTGAGAATTTCTATGCATCCATGAATACACTCAATATATGTCTGGTAACATAGAAATCCTTAAATGGGTAACTGATTATCCTATACTACAACAACAACATAAAAAATAATTAAATCAATTACCCATTCAATGTTGAATAGATAGTAATGCTTTCATTATTCAATTTAAATGGTACGCCAAAATTTCTGCAGCATCTCCCCTTATCTCACCAGAATATATTAATCTTGGATTTGATTCACACGTCAACTATCCACACAAAGTGGGGATATTTGTTGAGGAAGTAAATGTAAGAAATATATCTAGAGAGAATTAGGAGAGACAAACCGAAACAGGCATGTGCATTTAAATTAGAATAAATAAAAACATTACTATATATCCAACATTGAACTATCCAAAAAGGGACAATTTGAGAATTTCTATGCATCCATGAACACACTCAATATATGTCTGGCAACATAGAAATCTTCAAATGGGTAACTGATTATCCTATACCACAATAACAAGAACAAAGAAATAAAAATATATCTAATAGGCAATTGGTATAAGCATAAATATCAATCGTAATTCACATTCAACATTTAGCTAAATGGTAACAAAATGTGTTTAAACTGAATAAAAATGTCGGGAAAAAAAAACTCATCTAACTTTAGTTAAAAATAATTAGGTATTAGAAATTGTGATTATATTTTTTTAAATTCAGTTATGACTATACAGTTCGCATTTTTAAGAACTTCTATATTTTCTTTTTCCTTTGTAAGTGAGTCTTTACCAACCAGTAGATGTTTTAGCAGGGAAATCTTTTTTAAAAAATAATAATAGTAAATAAATCTGAATTTGCCAAAAGAATATTGCCACTTTTAGTGGGCCCCCTGTGCCTTGATGTAGCCCGATTAATTAATCCGTTCCTTCTACCATGTGCATCTTGATAAACGGTACTACAAGTTTTAATCGGATCAAAAACCGAATTTGGATGATGAAGATATGGCAAGCCAGAGTTTCAATGAGAAATCTGTATGAGTTGGCCTGATCTGATTTTAGCCTTACATATGAAACTTAGGTCAGGGCCTTATCTGTACCTATGCTTGGGAGTATGACTATTAGGTGGGAAGAGGGAAGTAACATGAGCTAATCACCCTGTGAAGAAAATGGGATAGTTGAGAGGGATTGCCTTGTTAATATTAAAAATAAAAATACAAAATCAGGATAACTAGAGATTTAGGTTGGTAGGTGAAAGCTGTTATGAACCACTTATCATTCCAGAATAACAAATTATTTTAAAAGAGAGATTTTAAGAATTGTCGAATGAGAAATCAAGGAAGGCTCTCTTCTTCTTCTTCATAGCTTTTGACAATAGCAGCAACAACTCTACTTAACTAAAAGTGGTGGTGTGTCACAGATTCAATACTGATGTTAGTACAGACGTACGTGCACACACGCCACAAAGCACACACACATGTACTTTATCATTTACAAAATATTTTATTTCTAAATTGATTGAAAGATTGAAGGATAGTGCTCAGTCAATGAAATCCTATGTTCAGTGTTCACCAAATCCACCACTCCATAGTCATTTCAGGTTTGAGACTCATAACACCCCCCCAAAGAGAGATGCAACCATGATCGTTACTTACTCGAAGACATAAATTACCTTTTGAAGTATTTTTACAATGCGTTAGACATAACAGAGAAATCAACAAGACTGAAAAACAGTACCTTTTAAAATATTTTTACTATGGAGACATAACAGAGAAATCAATAAGATTGAAAAACAGTAACTTCCAATATACTGCTCAATATGCGGCAGTCAGCTTGCATAGATTTGAAGTATTCCTTCGAAAAAAAATTTCTACATTAATCCAGCATGAATGACTGTATTAAATTCTGGTATCATTTGCTTCTTTTTCATAAAGATGGATAGCACCTATGGCGGTCGGCCAACAACACTGCTCAAATTAAGGAAATAGAGGTTTGATGGTGACAATCATACCTGGTGGTTGGACGGACGGACGGATGGACGGACGAGCATAGAGGCGGAGGTCCTCTGGTGGTTGGACGGCCGGACGAGTAGAGACGAGTAGAGAGAGGTGGACGGCCATACGAGCAGAGACGAGCAAAGAGAGGTGGCCGGACGGACGAGCAGAGATGGGGAGAGAGAGAGAGAGAGAGAGAGAGAGAGAGAGAGAGAGAGAGATTTGGTGGGGCCGCTGGGGCCAAGCATGGAGAGGGTTTCGTGGGGCCGCTGGACGGAGGGATGAGCAGAGATGAGAGAGAGAGAGAGAGAGAGAGAGAGAGAGAGAGACTGAGAGAGAGATTTGGTGGGGCAGCTGGGGCCGGGCAGGGAGAGGGTTTCGTGCCGCTCGAGTCGGGCGTTTTCTCAAAAGGGGAAGGGAAAGCAATGGACAAGGTAGGGTTTTTTTTTATTTTTAAAATAGGGTATATATATACCCTAAAGTGCGAGCTGGCCGGGATGGACCGAGTCAGGCTGAACTAGGTCAGATCCGAACTCGGCCTGAACTCAGAACGGGCTTAGAAAATTGACCCATCCTGACCCGGAACTTAGTTCCGGGTCAGGCCGAGTCGAGCTTTTTCGGGTCGAGTCGAGCAAGCAAGCTAACTTGTACAGTACGGTAGTTGTGGCTGTCATCGATTTTTGTCAGACGCATCCCTGAGACTGAAGTCGCGGCTGTGATGAAGGCTCATGCCTTGATTTTGTACACCATGGGGGCGATGATCTTCTGCCATGGGAATGAACTGGTGAGTTCTTGTTTATTGTCACTCATGGCAGATATCACCTTTCCCATGCTGTACAACTAGAATGCAGCCCTCCTGGCCCATTTGTATAAAGGACTGGACAAGGCCAGCCGTTGTATCAATCGATTTTTTACTGGCTTTTATCCAGTCATCGAGGTATTTTCTTGATGTTCCTTTTGTATCATTCTCTCTGGGGATGGTCTAGTGTGCCTTTTCTGATTGTGGTCTTGTGTAGGTCTACTTTTTCGATCACTTTCCCCATCTAGCGCCCACTTTGATCAATGATTCTCCTCCTTTTTCTCGCATGATGTTGTGGTACAAGGATAACCGCAGACACACGCGCCTATTCTCTGATCTCACCTGGAGGTCGAACATCGATGACCTTGTTCCTGATGATGTGAGTGATTTGTATTGCCTTGTATTGTCCATGTATTTCTTTCTACTTATCTTTCGGCCCTTGACATTTCTCCTTTCGCAGTTTCACACCAGACCATATCTCTAATCTAATGCGGTGCTTATTCCCGGAGCTCAGGAGGCCTTTCAGGCCTCACGGTGACGTCGTATTCTGGAGGACCCTCGTGTGATGAAATGGTACTTGGGAGAGAGGCTCTTTTGGCAGTCGACCGGCAGCCCATTGGTCCCACTTAGTCCATCATCTGGTCCTTCAGATTGAAGGTCGGTACCCGAGAGAGAGTTGACCGCTGCCCTGGAGGGTTTTGATGCTAGTGCCTTCGTTGATCCAGAGAGAGATTATAGCTCCTGGTGTGAGCAGTATGGCATCGGTCCGATTCTACAGCCTGACTATGCTTCACACAGCGGTGCTCGTTTTGCTGGAGGGGGGATCTTAGGACCTCACTTTCATCGTAAGGATACAGATACCTATCTTCCTGATGACGATTAGTTCATTGTATCATGTAATCATATATCCTTAGCTATGTAATCCCCATGTTTATATGAAGTTTCAGTTGTTCAATGTTGCCTTCGTGGGTCATTTTGTGATCATTTTTCGCAATCCAATTGAGCACGTGGGGGTGCATTCCTTGGTTCTAACCTTTTGAAGTGGACCCTGCCCGAATTTCACCCGAAAGTGGGCCCGAGCGGTAGTCGGACTACCGGTCGCTAACTTTCACAAGTTCCGTCTGCTCCGTCAGGTGCTCAGTGATTCAGATATGTCAGTACCTGCAACGGTACTTTGAGTGCTGCTAGCAGTAATCCGATTACCGCCTCTATCCGTGTTTTCTTCCAGCAAGTCCCCTTTCTTCTCTATTCATTCTCTTTGTCCCTATTATGCTTATTCCTTCTTGTTTAGACCGTCCGATTCCCATCTTTTGTGTCCCTCTTTTCTTTTTGTCTTTTCCTTTTGTTCCTTTCTTCTTTTGTCCTTTCTTTCTTTTGTCCTTTGTTTCTTTTGGATTGATTATGGCCAACCATGATGAAAGGGTTGATGGATTCTTGAATAGTTGGGAGGTTGGTGGGCCCATAAATGATGGAGAGGATCCATTTAAGGAGGCATTGATGGAGGTTGGTGGACCCATAAATGATAGAGAGGATCCGTTTAGGGAGGCATTGATAGAGGTTGGTGGTGAGGAGGTTAGTAGTATTTATGGCATGGTTCCTACCACCATTAATGGGGGACATGAGGTTGGTTTGAATGGAATGGATGGGTTTGATGGGTGTGATGGTCTTGATGATTTTGTGTTTGGTGGGCCATTGGATGAGGTTAGCATGGGTGATCTATTAGATGGGGGAGATGGTGTTGGAGGGATGGTGGATGGTGAGGATGGCGCGATGACGGCCGCCGATGGCTTGATTGATGGAGAGATGGTTATGGGCGGCGTGGATGGTAATATGGTGATGATGGGTGGTTTGAATGTGATGGATCAGGCTTGGATGGGTGGCGGGCCCCATCTTAGTGGTTTGGATGGCTTGAATTTGACAGGTGATGGACTTCTTGTGAATGGTTTGGGTCAGATCTTTGGTGCGGATTTTGAGGTAGTGATGGGACAGCCAGCTACTGTTGGGCTCTAGGGTACAGATCCTGTTAGCTATTGGGATACTTGGGTGTTGCAGCTCCTGGGGCTTGTTTATTTCAGACTGCTCCTGACGTGATGGTCGTTGGAGATTCGGGTCCATCTGTTGCAGCTTTCTAGGATACTTTTCGAGATGCGATGGGGGAGTCAGGTTTTTTCCGTCACCATGAGATTGACCTATTAGATGAGAGGATGCCCATCTTTGACAATTCTCCTGCGGATCCCGAGTTTCAGATTGTCGAGGGTGTACCTGTCCAGACCTGTCGACTGTAGCCACGTGGTACTTGTTCTGAGCAGTTACACATATGGATTGAGAGCCTGATCGAGTCTGAGATCTTTGAGCTGGGCTCCTTGGGCTTTCGGGAGGTTCTTCACCTTCATTGAGTTCGCCTAGACTGTCGACTGTTGAGTGCAGCTTTATGCGATTGGATTCCAGCTTTGAACCTATTTTTCTTCAACGACCTGGAGCTGGGCCCATCGTTGGAGGAGTTTGCGCGCTTGTCTGGTCTTCCTCTCACTCGGGAGCCTTATGTTCCTTCGTCTGAGCTGGTTCGTCCCACCAACCTGATCTCTTGGTTTAGATTTCTTGTTGCTCTTCCTACTGCAGAGGGCAAAGTTGTTGAGCTTTCACTTGAGCTTTTATATGATCGTTGTTCTACTTCCCGTGGAGGTCTTGGGTCAGATCGCTAGCTTCAGTGCTTGAATGCACTGATATTCTGCGTCTTAGCCGAGCTGCTTTTCTTAGGATGGCAATAGTCATCATTGGCGGTTTTGCTAGATGTATTCCGTCGTGTCTTGCATCGCAGGAGCATTACTTCCTTGGTGCTGGCAGAGCTCTTTTTGGGGCTGATCGAATGCTCACTTGGACGCACCCGTATCCTCCAGGGTTGTTGTTTATTCTTTCAGGTATTTTTTGCTCTGATCTCCCCCTTTTTTTTGTTTGCAACTTGAGCTTGACTTGTATTTTCCAGGTGTGGCTGTGGGAGCATCTTTTTATGACCCCTCCGCATGTGTGGCCCGATTCCCACTGTGATGATGTGCTGTGTTTGCTACTTGATGGCCTTCCACTTGGTGCTGAGGCCATTAAGTCGTTTATACCACAGTATGCTCTTTTAGTTGTGGGGGTGGGAGATTAGTTGGGAGGCTCCCTGGCTCCATCGTTCCCCTTTAATTTGCAGTGCCGCTCGCACTCCTTTACTGTTACTGGGACTCGGGGGGTACTATTCCTACCATCATGTGCGCTTTCTTCTGCAGTTTGGCTTCTGGCAGGATATTTCGGACTTTGCTTTTTTTAGATTTGGGCATGCCCCTCTTCCTTTTGATTTGCCTGCTTTGTACAGACGAATCTGGATTTCTTGGCAGGGATCTTTGGATGCGGCGATTCTGGGGCTCGAGTCTTGGGCTCCTCCCTTGGCCACTATGTCATACTAGCAATGAGTGGCAGAGCAGTCACTTTATTATCAGGTTCTAGGCTGGCATTTGGCGGACGAGGCTACTGATAAGGATATAGTGGGCGATACTGCTTCATCTTCCTCATGTGTTGACGATTCATTCGAGGCCTTTGAGGAGCGGCCTTTCCTTGATCCGTCTTTCTTACTTGCCACACATGGTCATCTAATCTCTGAAATTGAGGATATGGCTCGTCGACTAGCAGTGGGACAACGGTATGATGAGAGCATGCTTGCGGCACATCGCCTATATAGGGATAAGGCCTTTTATCTACGCATGGAGATAGAGAGGCTCAGGTAGAGATTATCGATGTATGAGAGATAGGAGCTCACTGTGATCTATGGTTTTGATTAGCTGCTTATCCCATATGTACAATATTTTATTTTTTATTTTTTATTTTTGAGAAAAAAGGAAAGAAAAGTAATATACTTGTAAAAAAGACTTTAAAGAAATGAAAGACTTCATGCCGAATTTGTCAGTGCCCTCTTGTGTTTGGACTAGTGCTTTTGGATGATTGGGATCAGACTCTTGGGCTCATCCCACGTTGTGTGCAGTAGTCTAGATTGCGTTCTTAGGGTCTTGGTTCCCTGAGAGGGTGTTCGGGATCGCATTCCATGGATTTGAGCAGAGTTTGATAGAGTACTGATCCGAAGTTGATTTTTCCTTGTATCTCGTTGCGGCGCTTGCTGCCTCGGATTCTTCTGTACCTGCACTTTATTATATTTTTTATTTTTATTTCTTGCCATTTTTACCCGTAACGCCCTTTTAGGTTTTCACTACGTCCGGTTCTTCCCGTCTTTTTTGCCCGTAGCATCCTTTCAGATTTTCACTACGTCCTGGGTTTTTGATCTTGCCTGCCCCTTGACAGCTGTGCTATTTTTACCCTTAGTGCCTTTTCAGGTTTTTACCAAGTCTGCTACATGCCCGCTATTTTTACTCGAGGCGCTTTCGGGTTTTCACCTCGCCCTTTGTGCTTAGGCATGCCTTTTTTTTGTTGTTTTGGAATGCGAAGAGAAATTTCCTTCATAGCCGGCTAATTGGTTACCTTCCTGTCCTTGTCTTTGAGTACAATCATAAGTTGCCTTTTAAGTTGGATTATTTGGGATTGTGGAATAGACTTATTTTCTTTTTTTTTATCTTCCTTTTCCCGTCTTTTCCTTCTCTCTTTTTTTTTTTCTTTTCTCTTTCTTTTTTTTTTGTGCTTTTCTTTTCTCTTTTTTTTTTGTGGGAGAAATGACGGGTGTTTCTGATGGGAGGTGGTGAATACTTTTTATTTTTGGCGGGAAAATAATGGATACAGCTTTGCGAGTGTAATCGTTGACGTGGCTAAATATGGTTACCTGTGATAGATTTTCACGTTGTCGTCGTTGATGGGCTTGGGAAGATCTCCTCTCAGATTGGTGAGCCGAAAAGCGCCTCCTGGGAGTACTTCCCGAATGATTAGCGGTCCGTCTCATGAGAGTTTGAACTTTCCTCTGGGATCTAGTGAGTGAGGTGGTAGGATGTGGTTCATGACCAGGTCTACTACTTTGAAGCTTCTCTTCCGGACCCTCTTGTTGTAGGCTCAAGCGATTCTTTTTTGATAACATTGAGAGTGGTTTAGTGCCCGCATGCGCTTTTCATCTGCTAGGAGCAGTTGATCATACCTTGCTTGTTGTCACTCGCCTTCCTCGACTTCACTTTCCATATTATCCGCAGCGATGGGATTTCGATTTCAACTGGTAATACTGCTTCCATTTCATATACGAGTTTGTATGGGGTTGCGCCTGTAGCAACCCGTACAGACGTCCGATAGGCCCAGAGTGCATAAGGAAGCATTTCTGACCAATCATGATATGTCTTCACCATCTTCTCCAGTATGCGGATGATAGTTTTGTTTGCAGCCTCGACCCCACCGTTCATTTGAGGACGGTAGGGGCTTGACCGATGGTGTTGAACCTTGAACTTGTCGAGGAAATCGCTCATCCTTTTATTGAAGAACGGAGTTCTGTTGTCCGTGATTATGGCCTGAGGGACCCCATAACGGCTAATGATGTTGTTCTTAATAAACTTGACCACATGAGATGTTGCGATGGTGGCATATGATGCTGCCTCTATCCATTTGGTGGAGTAACCGTTTGAAGCTTTGGGGCTGATCTTGCCGATGATATCCAACCCCCATACAGAGAAGGGCCATGGTACCGTCAGGTTGTAGAGTTCAGAAGTAGGTGCATGGATCTGGTTCACATGCTTCTGACACTTAAAGCATTTCCTGACGTGTTTACAGCAGTCTGTCTCCATCGTGAGCCAATAGTAACTGAGTCGTAAGATCTTCTTTGCCATCATGTGTCCATTCATGTGTGGGCCGCATAGTCCTTCGTGGATTTCTGACATAATCTGTGTTGCTTCTGTCTCATCCACACAGCGGAGAAGGACTTGGTTGAATGATCGTTTGTAGAGGATCCCCCCAATGATCACGAACTGTGTCGCTAACCGTTGGATAGTGTGACGGTCGGTCAGTGTTGCTCCTTCCGGGTACTTCTGGTGTTCAAGGTATTCCTTGATGTCTGTGTACCATGTCCGATCATTCGAGAGATGTTCAACTTCGTTGATTTGTAAGCAGAGTGTGGGTTCCTCCTGGAGTTCGACGGTGAGTTCCCATTCCGTAACTCCTTTTAGGATCTCCAACATTGAGGCGAGAGTAGCCAGAGCGTCTACAAATTGGTTTTTGACTCGAGGCATGTACGAGAATGTGATCTCATCGAATTCCTCAATTAAATTTTCCAGGTAAATGTGATATGGGATTAGCTTTTCATCTTTGGTCTTCTAATCGCCATTTATCTAATTGATGATGAGTTGCAAGTCTCCAAAGACTTGTAGCTTCTTCACGTGGAGGATGGTGGCTTCTCTTAGACCAGCGATACATGCTTCATATTCAGTCATGTTGTTAGTGCATTGGAATGCCAATCGCCTAGATATGGGGATTGGAATGTCATCAGGAGAGTAGAGTATGGCGCCTACTCTACTTCCTTTTGAATTTGTGACTCCATCAGAGAAGAGTGTCCACTCTCCTGCCTTTCCTTATTCTTCTTCCTTAATTTTGAGGATGTCTTCGTTAGGGAAGAAAGTCTTCAGCGGTTGATAATCAGGCAGAGAGTGTGCTGTTAAATGATCGACCAGTGCTTGCCCCTTGATTGCTTTTTGGGTGACATATGTGATGTCAAATTCTGAAAGCAGTAGCTGCCATTTTGCGATCCTGCCCGTTAATGCTAGTTTTTCGAACAGGTACTTCAACGGGTCCATACGAGCGAGCAGAAGGATTGGGTGAGCGATCATATACTGTCGTAGACGTTGTGTTGCCCAAACTAGGGCGAGGCACGTCTTTTCTGAGCTGGAGTATTTGGATTCATAGCTGGTGAATCATCGGCTTAGATAGTAGATCGCTTGCTCCTTTCTTCCTGTATCGTCGTGTTAGCCAAGAACGCATCCGATTGCTTCTGCTGCGACGAAGATATATAGCAATAATGGCCTACCTGGAGTAGGTGGCATGAGCACTGGAGGATTTAGCAGGTACTTTTTTATCTTGTCGAAGGCCACCTGACAATCGTCATTCCATTCTTTTGGAGAGTTCTTCCGTAACAGCTTGAATATGGGCTCACAAACCGGAGTGAGCTGTGCGATGAATCAGTTGATATACTGGATTTGCCCGAGGAAGCCTCGAATTTCTTTTTCAGTCTTGGGTGGTGGCATTTCGATGATCACCTTTGTCTTGGTCTCATCTACTCGGATGCCATCCTTACTGACAATGAAGCCTAACAGCTTGCCTCTGGTCTCACCAAAGATACATTTTTACGGATTGAGATGGAGCTTGAACTTTTCTAGTCTGACAAAAATCTTCTTGAGATCTTCGAAATGTCCTTCAATCATGCAAGACTTGACTATCATGTCGTCTACGTAGACTTCCATTTTCTTGTTTATCATGTCATGGAACAAGGCGGTCATGTCTCGCTGATATGTAGCTCCTACATTCTTCAGCCCGAAGGGCATGACCTGATAGCAGAAAGTCCCCCATGGTGTGATGAAGGAAGTCTTCTCTCGATCTTCGATGGCCATCTTGATTTGGTTGTAGCCTGAGAAACCATCCATGAAGGAGAAGATCTTATGTCCAGCAGTATTATCTACCAGTGTGTCGATGTGGGGCAAATGGAAATCATCTTCCGGACTTGCTTTGTTGAGGTCCCTAAAATCGATGCACGTCTGGACTTTCCCATCCTTCTTTGGAACTGGTACGATATTTGCGAGCCATTCTGGGTACTTAGAGACTACCAGGAATCCCGCATTGTATTGCTTAATGACTTCATCACGGATCTTCAGGGCCCATTTTGGCTTCATTCTCCGCAGCTTTTGCTTGACAGGCTTCATGTCTAGCTTTGTTAGTAGATGGTGTACCACCAAGTCTTCATCGAGCCCTGCATGTCCTCATAAGAGAAGGCAAAGTTGGACAACCTCGGTTTCAGAAACTCCATCATCCTCTGCTTATGTTCCGGGGAGAGTGATCTTCCGATGCGCACCTATCTGGGGAGCTTTGCTGACCCTAAGTTCATAATTTCAAAATCGTCTGCTACGACATTGGCCTTTGTTTCAAATTTTTTGAGAGAATTCTCGAATTCGAGAGCAGTATCATCATTTCCCTCATCCAGGGCTTCATTCAAACCCATGAGCTCGAAGTCCAACTCTAGATCGAAGTCATACGAGTTGACTTCGAACTCTGGCACTGTTTGTGAAATGTTTGGCACGGTGACTTTTGAAGATTTTTCTATTGTTTTTGTATTTCAAGAATTTTCTGATGTTTTGTGATTTTGAGGAATATTTGATTTTTTTGTGCTTTTTGGAATATGTGATGTTTTTGTGTTTTAAAAATTTTCTGATTTTTTTGTGTCGCCAAGGGGTCCCGAACAGGATGGTGTTATGAACCATGATTGATCCTGTCCTAGTTCGAGGTACCAACTACTATTTACATTGACATTTTTTTTGGGACCGGCATCCATGGATGGCCTACCGGCTGATTCGATTGTCAGGGGGATGGCTAACCAGCTTGATTCTTTCCCCCTTTTGATCTTGTTATTCTGCTCTGTTTGTTCTTGAGGGTCACCTGTCTTGATGACCATGATGTCTGCTGGGTTAGGCTCAGAATCGGAGTCTGATTCGATCTCTTCGTTCAGAAGCTGGAGCTCTTCGGGCTCCTCCGATTTACCTTGCAGTGGGATCCTAATGTTCGTCCAATCAAGGGAAGGCCACTTCCCTTTATCAATCTAATGGATCGGTTGCTTCTACCCCTTGTGTTGCTGAGCTGATGGTGGGGATATGTCCTCTTGACTGCGAGTAGGGATGGATGCTTCCCTGTTCCTGCCTGTTTCCTTTGTAAGGGGCACCTCTGGTTCTGGGTCCTTTGTGTGTGGATCCTTTTCCATGCCCCTAGCCTCATGTGGTGGGTTTGAGGGTTCTGCCCTTGGCGTCAGATGTCCTTTTGATGCCCTGAGGATCATATCCCACCTTATCGGTGGCCAGACGGACTTCTGATTGGAATGCTCTGAGAGTTTGAGTCGTTGGAGGTGATCCTCAAGAGAAATCATTGTGTCTTTACAAACTGTCCCAGCCTTAATGAACTTGATAGGTGTGCACCTAAGCGGTTGACCCTTTTTGGGTTTTTCATCTTGATCTTCTGATGTCGGCTGATATCCTAGTCCCCATCTCTGCACGTTGGCACGTGCTGACCTTACCACCATACCTTTTTCATGAAACTCGGTACGGTAGTTCAGGATTAATCGTTTAGCAGGGGGAATGACATATTCAGTAGCGAGAGGTCGTGGATTGGCAATTGCGTTCACATTTTCAAATTCAAAACTGTGATATGATATGTCGCTCTCTGCATGTTGAACGTCAATCACTGGGATGTTGGTTTCTGGGATATTGATCGTCACTGGTAAGATGGTTTCTGGCTCGGCCAATAATGAAATGATTTGATTTCCCGAAGGGAATTTAACCCTTTGATGGAGGGTAGATGGGATGGCTCCAATAGGATGGAGCCATGGCTGCCCTAACAGAAAGTTAAATGAGGCAGGAATGTCGATGACTTGGAACGTGACAAGGGTCGTGTCTGGTCCGATTTGCAATTCAAGGTCGGTATCTGCCTCAACCTGCCTTTAGGAGTTGTTGAAGGCTCTAACGCTCATAGTGCTGGGCCTGAAAGAAGACGGTTCTACCTCTAACCGTTCGATAATCTTCAAAAGATAAATGTTAAGGCTGGATCCGCTGTCAATGAGCACGAGTGGGACTTTGAAATTCTTGTGACGGGCAACTATGTTTAATAAGCGTCCACGCTTGCGACCTTCGGGTGGTAACTCCTCATCAGAGAAAGTGATGGCTCGTGGTGCGAGGAGTTATCCGATCATACTTACCACCATTTCGGGGGGGGGGGATCAGCAGAGATATGGGCATCATGCAATGTTTTTACAAAGATTTCTCTATGCAATCTTGACGTGCATAGAAGTTCCCAGATAGATATTCGTGCGAGAATGGTTTTGAGTTGGGCCGCTATGTCATAAGCGACATCGATTTTACAAGTGGTTCCCGACAAAGTTCCCCAGGTTTCTTTTGGATTCTGGTTATCTCTCCTAAAATACCTCTCGTTGTTGCCCACTTCGCCGCATTCTGGGTAATACCATGGGACTGCTTTTGGGTTGTAGGAGGGAACTATTCTTCCTTCTAGGTATATCAGTGGTTCTTGAGGCTGAGAGACTATGGCTGGAACTATTTGTGATGGACTTGACGATTTCTCTTGAGGTGTCACCAAGTCTTGACCAGTTTTGGCAATGGAGTTCTCTTCCCCCTTTTGATGTTTGGGAGGGGTCCTCTGGGCATGTGCCAGTTGGTGAGGCATTAGGAAATTTGGTGTTTGAATTGGGGGTGCCCCTTACAAGGTTAGCGAGGGTAGATCAGGGAGGCCTATTGGGAGAATGATAGGTTAAGAATTCGACGTTTTTGGATGTACTGAGGATGAAGTTGAGTGTGCCCCTTGGGGAATGAGATGCTGAAGATGTGACCTGTTAGGTGCTGCTTCAAGGAATATGAGAGGTTGCGTTGCAGGTGACGCTTCAAGGAATACCTGTGGTCCAGGTGATGGCGCCTGTTGGTATCCTCATGTCTGATTGGGCATGATTGCTTGTATGGAATGATGTGGAGACGAGTGTATGGGTTGCCCTCCTTCAAAATGGTTGACAGTAGAGGTACTAGGTGTGTTGGGTCCTGCTTGATGTGATGGCAGGGAATTTTGGAGAATTTTGGCCTGAGTCATATTGTTAGCCTGCAGGGTGATCACAATCTTTGGGCTTTTGATCAAATCTTGGACCGCGTGTTTCAAAGCAAAGCAGCGGTCCGTTGGGTGGCCAGGAGTCTGGTGATATGTGTAGTATTGATTTTCGTTGTAACTAGGTGGCAAGGGATTAGGTGGAAGTCGCGGTTGGAGCGGTGTCAAAAGTTGCTTTTGCATTAGCATTGTCAGAACCTGACTGTATGTTTGTGACAAAGGGGTGAACTTCCTTCCTAACATTGCCTGCTTGTATGGACCTTGCCTATTCCCCCTAGGCTATTGAGTTTGTTGTTAAATGGCTGTGCCTGATATCCCTGTTGGGTTTGTTGTAGTTAGTACTGTCTATTTGATTGTGGCTGGTACTGTTTATCTTGTTGTGGCTTTGGTTGTGGGGCATACTGATTGCCTTGAGTGTTGGCGACGATGTTGTTAACCTCCGTAGTACGTTGCATGAGATCAGTGCTATTTTTATTCCCATATCCCATGGATTTCCCTTCGACTTTGTTTCTTTTGATTGAAGGGGCCTAGTGTGGCAATGGTAAAATGGTCCCAGCCCTGATCCCGGCTTCCACTGGTTCTCCAACCCGAATGAGTTGGGAAAATTTTACATACGGATACGAGTTAGATATCCTGAAATGCTGTGATTTTTTGAATGTACGATCATAGATATCTGCTCTTCGTCATCGATGGGATTTCTCATTCGAGCTGTCATGGCTCGCCATCATCCTACGTATGCTGATAAGGACTCATCGCTTTTTGTCTCAAGGCAGCCAGGTCAAATCTTCTTAGAGTCATATTCAGGTTGTATGAGAATCTGTCAATGAATGCTTGGAAGAGCTTTTCCCAAGTTCTGATTTGATGGTTGTCCAGTGAAGTGTACCAATCTAAAGCGTCACCCTTAAGAGATTTCTGGAAGAGCTGTATTAAGGCTCCATCGTTTCCTGCTATCGTATTGAGTTCCCCACAAAATGCTTTTAGGTGTGCTGTGGGGCACCCACTACCGTCATACCTTTTGAATTTTGGTACCTCAAAGTTTGGAGGTACTCAGGCGTTTGGGAAAGGACAAAGGTCCCTGAATTTGGTGGATGGGTGGTCCACAAAATGCTTTACTGCGGATATCATGCCCCTTGCTGTAGGGCTTGTGTTGCTTCTTTTTCATATGGATCGAGAATGGGGGGTTGTTGGAAAGACGGTGGACTCCCGTTGGCAGGAGGTAGCTGGAATTAAACACTACTCCCTTTCAGAGGAGGGTGTGATGTTCGAAAATGGCTCTCGCCTGGGGTATCTGTCAATTTTGGCATGTTACTCCCGTTAGGGGGAGTGAATTGGACTCGAAACTGGCCCCCTTCATGGGCATCCGCCAGTTCTTGTCTGTGATTCCCATGAGGGGGAACTTGTGTTGTAACCTGATTGTTGTGATGTGCTGAGTAGAGATGTGTGGGAGGGTTGCTCCCGATTGCTGGTTGTTGTTGATCTTGTGCTGACTCTTCTGGGAGGGTGAGCACGGGATTTGTTGGGGGAATGAGAGAGAGGGCAAAAGGGGTCTGAGGGAGTGAACTGTTTTGTACACTAGGCTGGGTTACTTGTGTATTCAGTGTGGCATTCGACACTAGGCGGAGTAGTAGCTTTTGCATTGCTCGAAGATTTTGGACTACTTCTTGCATGGTGGTATTGGCTTGTGGGTCTATTGTAGCTATTGGAGGTAACAACGTAGGTGTTGGTGTAGGTGCGGGTGCTGATGTTTCAGGAGCTGGCTGAACTGCCGGCTCTTCCTCGTGGGTAGCTTGAGAGGTCATGGCCACGTGGGATCGAGTGGTCATGGTTTGAATCTGTACCTAAAAAGTGCAAGATAAAGATTTTTTTATATGAATGCAGTGATGATATCCCTTGAGATTAAAGAGCCACAACACTTTCAAGTCGGGTCTCAGCTAGTGTGCTTTAAACCATTCCCCAGTGGAGTCGTCATTCTGTAGACACTGAAAATCGGCGCCCACGCTGATTTGTATGTTATGTTTTGGCGGTGGGGGTGATTAAGCTTATTTGTGGATGTCAGAGTCGCCACTAGCCAATTAGTCTCAGAATCCCGCAGTCGGCTAGAACCCGTGGAATATGTAAGGTTCAAAAAATCCGACGATTCTCTTACCTTAGATTGACTCTTGGTCTGCGATCCAGGATTTCGGGTACGGGACCTCAGTTTTAAAGAGGGAAGGTGTTAGGTATCCTCTCTACCCATATGAACATACGGTCTTTACTTAGTGTGATAAAAAAATCTCAAGGGATGGATGATGTGGTTGAGATAGGACTAGGCGCACACATGGATTTCTGATGCGGTAAGATCCGAGATTTCGGCAAGCCACAGAGCATACGTCCAACGATGTATCTAGAAGGCGGATGAAATGATGCTTATGCAAAGAGGTAAAAGAAATGAACTAGATTACTATGAATTTTTGATTTGACAGGATCCGGTGTATGACAAGTCACATAGCATACGTTCACTAGAGATTTAGAGAAGTAGGAGTTGAGAAGGGAATAGGTGTCATGATGAATGCTTGTATATAAAATAAATGGATCTTTGACTCGATTCTCGGGTAGGCTAAGACATGGGCCGAACCATGATCAAATTGTGCTAGGTTGGATGGGTTAGAGAGGTCAAGAGGAAAGGCTAAGGGGGGTGGCTTGAAAGATTGGAACTTTGAAAGTTTGGGAGCTCCTTCCCTTTCCTTCACTCTCTTTCTTTCTTACTCTCTTAAGCTTGGAAATGAGAATGGCTTGGTGAAAATGTAAGTGGAGAGGGCTATTTATAGCCTTCTCTAATGGTCCCATGGTATTTTTTGGGTTTGGGAAGGGTGAAAGCTGATGTGGCAAGAGGTGATTGGTTGGAGAGAGAGAGCGCCATGTGGCGCACTCTCATTGGCCAATGGAGTTGGTAAAAGGGTAAATATGCTTGGATATGAGGGTAATTTCTTGAAAGAGTTGACTTTGGGATGTTGGAACAAATGTCCCCAAATGTCCACACACGGGCCGCGAGCGAAGGTACTCCGAGTACCGCCGGTGGTAGTCGGACTACCACCCGAGTTGTCGTCGGGTCGGGCCCGAGCGTGTGGGCCTTGCTTAATGTGCTCGTTTGATCGGTGGTCTCCTTTTGGGGTTTTACAGCTCAGATAGGTGGGCTTAGGTTTGGGTAAAGGAATCCTAATCAGGGTATAGGATAAAGATGGGGCTACATGTGGATTGAATGGTTTGGATCACAGTTTCTGGTTGCGGGTTGGCAATTTGAGACTTTCGGGTTGGGTTTTCAGGTTTAAGCTGGGATTAGGGTTTGGTTTGGGATATGATCATGATTCTTGGATTGTCTTACCCTTTTTGAGATGTTTATCTTGGGTGGGGTATCTGTAATACGCACCCATGTTCGGTGAATGCGATCCTTATCCAAGGCCATACGTTTACTCCTGTCAAAGGCTCCCATGGAGACTAACGCATATGCATCCATGTCTAGTGAACTCAGTCCTACACAAGAACCTATTTGAGTTTGGGCTACAAACTCTACACTCAATCATACTGAAAGGAGTGTATGGACTATAAAATGATAACTTACTGGATTGAACCTGATTGTTGAACCTTCTTAAAATGCTTCTTCAATGCTTTCCTGTTCTTGAATCAACTTCTCATTTTCTTCCACGATTGTTGAAGTCGAATGGTTCAACTCTACGATAAAAAAAAAAAAACTTTACATGCGATGTACCTGTGAGGTAACCAAGGTGATGAGAGTTGGGTTGAATCTCCTACAACTAATGGTTATTGTTATAGGTAAAAATGGATTGGCCAATGGGTCGAGGCCGGGTCGGACATGCCAATGGGACGAGGTTAGGTCGGACATCGGTGCACATCATGAACTCAGCCGCCGGAAGATGAAGTACCCACTTCCATCGAACATCGAGCTCTTCCACCGTCCCATACATTTTCGAGCTACCGATCATATCTTAAGAACAACTTTTGTTATCCCCAACGTCTCGCCCACATTCTACTAAGGAAAAGAGCTCGGTCTCCACCCCTAACATGACTTCTAAGGGCAGCATGGTAGGTCAATAATCTTCTTAATACCAAGGGAAAACTCGATTGCAACTCACTAAGAGAATTTAGGTCAGCAAAACTCTCTTCGAAACGACCGTCACCTTAGACTTTTACCGCGTGCCCCTACCCCGTCCAACTTGATTCCAACTGTAACTACCCGAGATCCTAGCTGAGGATCCCGGAAGACGATCGCAACACAGATCCACCTGAGATCTCCACCGAGGATCTCTGAAGATATTCGTGACATACTTGGGATCCTAATCCCTTTACAATATGCACCTACTAAATATGGAGATCGCCCTCTACACTACCACCCTCTCTCAACTATAAAAAGGGCGTCCCTAATGGTGAAAGGTACGCACATTCCAACCTAGAAAATACACCAAAAACATTCACGTTCTACTAAACCTACCTTTCATGTTTGACTTTGGCATCGGAGGGTCCCCTGCTGCAACCAAGGTCTCCATCTTTGTCTTATGTTGCAGGTCTCAAGTGGTCTAAGGAGGATGTCCAGATTTTTGCATCAATAGTTTGGCGTTGTCTATGGGAACGACAGTGAAAGTCGTTCCCCTCATCTACAGTGCTCCAATAATGACGAAGGGGAGAAAGAAAGCCTAAACCACTACTGTTGTGTTAGGCCCTACGCCGCCAAAGCAGTCTGTAGATCATCGGGACTCGTCTTCCCAACTTCAGGCTGATTCCGCACCCGCAGGCCTGGCACAGTGATCTGGGAACCGGGGAGGTCGATTTGTCTCTTTGGAACAATGAGTGGAGGCACTGACCAGCAACATCGATATGATAAAACGAATGCTAGAGTAACAGATCCCTCCCCGACAAGGGGACTGAGGAAGTTATTGCCCGGGTAGTCACAAAAGTTTTCGCACAAACTCGAGCACCCACTGGATCCCGAGGAAACCGATAGGTCAGCGAAGCATCGATACAAGTGCCATCTCATGTTTCGGGCACTGCCACACTGGCTGCCTCCAACTTGTGTCATGAGTTGGAGAAAAAAATGTGTGGCAAAGCTCCTGTGACTGTGGCCGAAGTAGTAGCCAAGAAAGTGGATCCCTAAGAGGTCGAGCTCAACGAGCTGTGAGGTCAGATTGGTGATATATGACAGGCTTATCGCGTACACGTTCCGACCTTGATAGAAGCCATGTTGGAGGAAACTGAACCCCTGTTCACCGACGACATCATATGAGCTCAGCTCCCATCCAGATTCAGGATGCCTCAAATCACTGCTTACTTTGGGTCTACTAACCCAACGGAGCATTTGGAATCTCCAGGATGTGGATGGATCTCCATGGTGCTTCGACCGCAGTAATGTGCTGAGCATTCTCCCCAACTCTGTTGGGAGCAACTTGGAAATGGTTGGAAAGCGCTTGATTTCGTTCGTTCGCTCGCTCAGTAAAGCGTTCATCATTAACTTTATCGGAGGGACAGAAATACTAAAGCCAACAACTCACCTCTTCACCATCATCCAAAAAGGCAACGAACTGTTGAATAACGACATCAAACGCCTCAACCTAGAAGCAATGCAAGTGGAAGGTTATTCGGATCAGATTGCGTTGGCCGCTATGATGGCCTGCCTGAGGGAGGGGAGGTTCCTCGTCTCGCTCGCAAGAATCCCTCCATGACTTGGGCTGACCTCCTCAATCGAGCTCAAAAGTACTCCAATGTTGAAGAGCTTTACAACTCATAAAAAGATACGAGGAGTGGAGGAAGCCCGACCAGTGAGAAACAACCCAAAGAAGAGCAAGCATCCGATCGCGGCAACAAGCGTAGGAGGGATGACGACCCGACCAAGGGTCAACAACCGAGCAAACGACCCGAGAGCAGGTTTAGCTCTTACACTCCCCTCAACACTACGCCCGAGTAGGTCCTCATGGAGGTCCAAGACAAACGACTTCTCAAATGGCCGAACAGTATGAATATAGATGCCGACAAGTGGGATAAATGGAAGTACTATCACTTCCACCATGACCATGACCACTCCACTAGAAACTGTTTCGACCTCAAGGAAGAGATCGAAGCCCTCATCCGGAACATACATCTATGGGAGTATGTTAACTGAAGGGAAGAACGATCAAATCGGAAGACCGAACAACCCAATGGAAACAACAACGAGGTCACAGGAGAGATCCGCACCATCTTCGGTGGGCCTGCAGGAGAAGGAGATTCTAACCGAGCACGCAAGGCTCATGCTCAGAGCATCAATCATAATAGCTTGGAGCACCAGATCCACCTCACCTACAGACCTTCGAAGGAGTAGAAAGTGACCTCTTGCGAACTGACGTTTACCGAAGAGGACACCTGAGGTGTCCACCATCTTCGTGATGATGCCTTAGTGGTGACCATGACCATAGCCAACCGCGAGGTGTTCTGAATTCTGGTGGACACCGGCAGCTCGATTGATATCCTCTTTGCCGACACTTTCGATCAAATGGGGGTTGGACGGTCCCGACTCCGACCTATCAAAACTTCCCTGCTCAGATTCGTATGGGACAAAGTTACCTCCGAAGGGTCCATTCAATTTTCGGTCACTGCAGGAGAAAGACAGAACCAGACGAAAACTATGATCAACTTCCTTGTGGTCCATTGCCCTTCCGTCTACAACATCATCGTTAGACGACCGTCCCTCAACACCCTGCGAGCAGTAGTGTCAACTTACCACCTCGCAATGAGGTTTTCGATCGAGCATGGTGTCAGACGAGTCCAAGAAAACAAGCAAGAAGCTCACCAGTGCTACTCCACGACACTCAGAACGTAACATCCCACAATGGCCATCACCTCTCTTGATCCCCGTGAAGAGTCGGTCAAGAGAGGATCTCTAATGGAAGACCTCGTGGCCATCCCCCTCAATGAATCCGACCTGTACTGCACAGGTCTACTCGTCACTAGCTTTAGCCCTGCGAGATGAAATCAAGAACCTACTCCACCACCATGCTGATGTTTTCGATTGGTCCCACCAAGACATGCTCGACATTAGCCTGGAAGTGATGGTTCATAAACTAAATGTCGATCCTAATCAACGACTAATAAGACAGAAGCGACGAGCATTCAAGCCAGAATGATATGTCATTATCAGTGAAGAGGTCGGCAAACTTTTGTAACACCCTGAAAATCGGGGGTCGAACAAAGCTCAACTCCTGAGTTCCAACGCATTACTTATGCAACATAGATTATGATGATTATTATGAGTGCATTCGAACATGAGTGGGATTATACTAAAACAGCATATCATACTCCAAGGATAACTAAATTGAGCAAGTGGAAGACTGTGATAGATATATAAAGTATATAAGTGTTTCACAACCTCCAGAGTATGAGTATGTTACCAGGCTGAATATATACATATATGGTTCGAAAATTTATAAATTATCAAAGTGTAAATGTCTAACTAATCCATAAGTCCTTGTAATCCTGTCGAATCAGCACGGGGTCTACATAGACCCGTCTGAGGGCTGAACATAGGAGAATCCTTCCTCCTCGCCTACGAAGTCCAACTCTACTGTATAGACCTTACCATCACCTGCATTTAAACCAGAGTCTGGGTGGTGTTTTCAAACACTGTCTCAGGTGGGAATGAGTATCTAATTCAGTGGAAATATAAAGTAAAGGTTAACATGTTATCAACTCAGTCAACCAGTATTGATAAAGTAGTACAACAATCAAGTCCTAAGTACTCTTATTAATGTAAGGATGGTATGCTATAATGATGCATGCCCTTGCCTGCACTCCCTCAACGACTTCATCTTACGTTCGCACATGGCATCCTCCCGAAACGTGCGCTTCCTCGCTAAAGCACATGTAATGCGGTGCATGATCATGTTAGCCAATATTTAATTAGGTTTATTTATGCAGCAGATTTGGGTAGCTAAGGTACCTCCCTTTATGTCAATTACCCTAACAATGATCCATCTAGGGTCGTCAATCTTAGTTAATCACATACGATAAGCAAGTTTACGAGTTTATACCATAGGTTACTACGGGAGGCTCGTCACCTTAACGTAGGCTTAATTCACACTCGAGGTCACTACCACCAACGCCCTACCAACTGACAGTCTATTTTCGAAGGCTCGTCACCAACCCGATTGGGGACCACAGCCAGGTTGCGCCGGGGTAGGCCTATTTTATACTTGAGGTAACTACGGAAAGGCTCATCGCCTTAGCGTAGTCCCAGCATATACTCTTAGTCACTACGGGCTCATCACCTGATCGTAGGCCGACAGCTTAAATACAGTGTCTCATACCACCACCGTATTTGGCTTACAAGTTTAGATTGCTTGCTGGTCACTACAGGGAGGCTCATCGCCCTAGCGTAGGCCAACAGCTCGACCACGATGTCCCATACCACCATGCCCGGCTCATGAGTCTTAGCGGATCGAGGAACCAAGGTTAAACGGACTTTTCACTGGTAAGTTTGGTACCTTAGGTTCAAGTAATAGCGTCCACACATGGTGAACATACATTGGGTCAATCGGGTTACTTGACAAGCTCGACTAGTACGAGCATACGTTGAATTAATCGACATGGAGCGCATATGCATTCCTCGTGGCCTAGCCACTGCCACTAATCACTGTACAACTTAGATTCATCGAACGTATCCACTGTAACGTCCTAGAAAAATCCGTACAAAGATCCGAGTAGCACCTCAGGTAGAAATCACTCAGGACCAAATCCTTTAGAAATTAGACGAAATTGACTAAGTGTTAAAGTAGATTAGCTGAGAAATTCGCTTGAACCACTTTAACTATGAACCACAAGACCCAAAACTTGTAAAATCATCAACGTTACATTACCCTTTTATTTAGGATCAATCTCATTACCCAGTTACTTTCGGGAGCATCACAAAACTCTGTATCGAACCTGGACTGCACGTCAAAAGTCTGATTACCGCGAAACTAAACGATTATGACCGCCTTGCTGGGCTTGACAACCATCTCAAAAATTAAGTCCTGACTATGTCCAGAAATGCACAACTTGAACCCAAAATAAAGTGTGTGAGAAACGCGAATACCTCTAGAAATTGAACTCAGATTTAAGTAAACTGAGACATGTCGCTTACGGGCCAAATATAAGGATTCAGACCGTCAGAATCTGACCCAAATACACCCTCGGATCAGGAGAAATTTTCCACACATGTTAGTGCACTTGTGGCCCTGATCGAGTACTGGTGACCGTTGAACTAAAACTAGTCCGCCACGGTCTATCTGTTGGTTATAACTTAAGTATACAATGACCCTGGGGCCATTCCGGTCAGTTCTGGGCCTATATAAGGGCTTACTTCCCTAATAAAACAAATATAGCATAAACCCTCTCTCTCTCATTCCATACGAATTTGGAAAACCTAGGAGAGAGAAGAGAGTAAAGAGGGAAGGAGAAAGAGAGAGAGAGAAAGAGAAAATGAGAGAGAAAGTGGGAGTAAGTTCCTGGGATTCAATCTCATCGCTCCATGTGCTTAGCTACTGCTTCTGTATCGCTATTCCGGCGATTCCGACTCCGTACTTGGGTAAGAAATCCTAACCCTAACCTGTTTTAGAGATTCAAAAAGAACAGATGGTGGAATAGCTAACCTATTCCCTGTTATAGGTTGTTGTGGTGCTGTAGACAAAGGCTTAGTGTTTAAACAGAGTTCGTTACGAGTCTACCACCGAAAGGTGCGGACTATAGATGTATAGGTTATAGTTTTCAAAGCTTTCAATGTCGGTTATTGATAAATTCCTGACGTGGATGCTATTTCACATACAAAATGCAATATCTGTTTTGTGTTTCAGTTATATATGAACTATGTGGAGTTTAACGTATTCTCTGTATTTGTAGAAAGTACTGTATACGTATGAAATTTGAAAGTATGTTTGCCATGATTAACTGTCGTTTATGTATACTAGATGTATGTATAATAACTCCTGGGCAAAAGGATTAGCCCTAATACATGTTATATCAACATACGTTGTGTATGTTATTATGTGTAGCTTAAGTGTTTGTGGAAATGATTGAATGAGTATGGAACTTGAATTCGTGCCTGCTACGATAACCCGTCGTGGGTATATACGGGTTGCATTCGTGACAACTCCTTAGTGAAAGGATTTGCTCTAATACACGTTGTGATCGGCATACGTCATGTATGTTGATATGTGTAGTCTAAGTGTTTGTAAAAATGTTTGTATGAGTAAGCACTTGGTAAATTGTACTTTAAGTGGGTGTTGAGATAGGATTCTCAACTGTTTTAACGATGTGTATGATTTCTTCAATGAAATTTGTTTTATATTAATTGTTTTACTTATGGAATGCATATGTGTGGATTCATGTTTATGTCATACTTCAGAAAATGCTCAAATAGTCGTAGGATTTGAATCACTTGTTCATTACTGCTTTGATTATCTCATATGATTACTTGTTGTAATTGAATGTGATTGGGGCTATTATATAGTCCAGGCAATCGGTAACAGGCCTTGATTAGGTGGCTGAAGTCATTTCGCCACATAAGACACGTTCGATGAATCCGAGTCGTACGATGGTCGTCGACAGTGGTACCTTGTCGGCTATTTCAACGTACGCTCGTACTAGTCGAACTGGTCAAGCAACTCGATTGGCCCGATATATGTTCACCATGTATGAACACTACTGCTTGAATCTAAGGTACCAAACTCACCAGTGGAAAGCCCGTTTAACCTTGGTACCTCAATCCGCTAAGACTCATGAGTCAGACATGGTGGTATGGGACACCGTGGTCGAGCTGTCGGCCTACGCTGGGGCGACGAGCCTTCCTGTAGTGTTCAGTGAGCAATCCAAACTCATGAGCTGAATACGGTGGTATGGGACACTGTATTCGAGCTGTCGGCCTACACTGATCAGGTGACGAGCCATTTGTAGTGACCTCGAGTATAAAATAGGACTACCCCGGTGCAGCTTGACTGTGGTCCTCAGTCGGGTTGGCGACGAGCTTTCAAAAATAGACTACCGGTTGGTAGGGCGTTGGTGGTAGTGACCTGAACTTGCCCATCGTATGAGATTTACTAGGACTGACGACTCTAGAATGGATCGTTGTTTGGAAAATGATATAAGGGAGGTACCTTAGTTTTCCAATCCTGCTGTATGAAAAGGACTAATAAGAACTTGAAAATCACGTGTATGCACCGCATTACGTGTGCGTTTGGCGTAGCAGGTCAAACACTGAGGAAGGGTTTCATGCCGCGATCGTAAGATGAAGTCGCCGAGGGAGAGTAGGCAAGGGCATGCATCATCTCATTCATATCATTCTTGCATTAACAAGAGTACTTAGGACCTGATTGTTGTATTGCTTTATCATTATTGCATGACTGAATTGATAACATGTTAACCTTTGCTTTATAGTTCCACTGAGTTGATCACTCACTCCCACGTTACGGGACGGTGTTGTACATACCAACCAGACCCTGTCTTAGTTGCAGGTGAAGGCGATGCCTACGAGGCGGAGCCGGACTATGAGGATGACGAGGAGGCGTTCTCGTTCATGCAGTTTTCAGGCGGGTTCATGTGAGCCGTGACCTGATCGACAGGGACTTCTGAAATGTTGACTAGATGCCCTTACACTTATTATTTTATCTTTTGAATCATACATGTATATTCATTTTTTATCCATTTTAGGAAGTACACATGTACAAATTTAACCTGGTAACATGTTCACACTCTGGAGACTTACAACATTTTATATACTTTATATATTTATCACAGTTCTTCTGCTTGCGTAATTTAACTGTCTCTGGAGTATGATATGCTGTTTTGGTGTAATTTCACTCATGTTTAATGCACTAACACGGACAACATTTAATCATCATTATCTATGTTACATAAGTGATGCGTTGGAACTCGGGAGTGGAGCTTATGCTCGACCTCCGATTTTCAGGGTGTTACATCCGCCGTAGCTAAAATGGTCCAGCCACTGATAGTAAACTATTACCGATTGCCTGGACTACATCATAGCCCCAAGCACACTCTAAACAATAGCATTCCCATGTGATAATCAAAGACAGCATGTGACAACCAAAACTAAATATAAATCTTATTTGAGTATTTCAACAAACACATACTACATAGGTTATCATACATAGGCATTTCATACATAAATCACATAGTAGTAAGATAGGTTACATGAAAGAAATTGTAACTATAGATAAGTGAATTGAGAATCACATCTCAACAACCTCATTAAATACATTACAACAAGCAATTTCTCATGCAGGCATTTTATCAAACACTTAGACTACACATATCACATACATGTACTATATTAGTTAAAACACATATTATAGCAATTCCTTCCACATAGGAGTTGCCACATGTACAACAATCATGTATTCCCAACCATCAATCATAACAAGCACCAATCATAATTCCATATTCATTCAGACATTTCAACAAACACATAAAATATATTATTTTCAACGTAATTCATATATATGTGTAATATATGGAATACAGCGTAACTAAGCATATATGATAACAATCAAGTCAGTCATAAATCATTAACTGACATTGAAAGCCTTGAAAACCATAACCTAAGCGTTTATAGTCCGCGCCTTTCGCCGATAAACCCGTACCGAGCGCAGTTTAAACACTACATCATTGTCTACGACACAACGGCTACCTGGATCACGAAATAGGTTAGTTATTTCGCCGATCTACTTATTTAGATACCTAAAATAGATTAGGGTTAGGATTTCTTAGCCAAAAATGGAGTTGAAAGCGATGGTGTAGCGATACGGAAGAGACAATTCGACACGTGGAGCGGCGGGATCGAATCCCAGCAACTACCTCTCACTCTCCCTCACTTCTCCTCACATTTCTCTCCTCTTTCCTAGGGTTAGGAAAATCGTATGGAATGAAAATGAGGTAGGTTTAGGCCCTTATATAAGCCCAGAACTGATGAAAATGGCCTCAGGGCAATGGTATACTTAGGTTATTGCCAAATAGCGGCCGTTTCAGTCCAACGGAGCACATATGGAGGCCCCTTTTCTGCAGATGGCCCAAAGAAAGTTCCCTGATATTAGATCTATGCTAGGTTAAGTTTTCAGTCCGATTGAATTTGTGGATTGACCGTGGCGAACCAGTTTCAGCTCAAGAGTCGTCGTCACTCGATCAGGATCACAAGTACATTGACCTGTGTAGGAAAATTTTCCTGATCCGAGGGTGTATTTGGTCAGATTCTGACGGTCTGAAACCTTAAATTTGGACCGCAAGCGAACGGCCCAAATCACTTAAATCTGAGTTCATTTTTTAAAGATATTCGCGTTTCTCATACACTTCGCTCCAGGCTCAAGTTGTGCGTTTCTGGATACTATCTGATTTGATTTTTAATATGGTTGTCAAGCCTAGTAAGGCGGTCATAACCGTATAGTTTCGCAGTAATCGGACTTCCGACGTGCGGTCCAGGTCCGATATGAAGTTTCAATGTGCTCCCAAGAGCAACTGGATTTAGAGATTAATCCTAGATTTTTAGGTAATGTAGCATTAGTGATTCTACTGGTTTTGGGTCTTGCAATTCGTATAGAAAGTGGTTCAAGCTAATTCTACTGATTATTCAGTTTAGTACTTAACTAAATTATGTCTTAATTAGACAGAATAAGGTCCTAGGACAGTTCTACATCCCTTTTTGACACTTTTAGCTAGTATATTATTTTAATTATTTTTTTATTAGTTCTTCATCAAGTCTACTTCATCTCTACCAAATTTTATTAGATTTCGTATTGTAGAAAAATTCTAAAAATTCTAGAAGCAGCGGCTGTCCAAACTAATAGTTTTTGGATATTTATCACAATAATCTATATTTAACCATATTTAAATTTTTATTATATTTTTCACTTATTTTTATATGAAACTAGACTCATCGAGCTTCAATTTAGCTTTTGAATCACCTAAATTGGAGTTATATCGAGGAAGATATGACTTTTCGAAATTAGATGAAAAATCACAGAAATTGAGGCAGAAAATAGGCCGCCTGGCCCGCTGTGGCCCGCTGGCCGGCGAGGCCTCACCGTCACGGCGATGCCATCGCTGCTCGTTGTCCTATCTAGTGGTGGTTTCACCACCTGATTTTGAAATGGGTGCATTTTGCAAACTACAATGAGTTATTTGACGTGCAATATATGATTTTGGGGTAGGAGAAGCTGCTCTATCCAAATAACCTATTATTTCATGAGATTTCAAAAGTTTAATGCTTAAAAATTAATTTTATTTATTTATTTACTATTTATAGTAAATTTTAGTTTAAGTATTGTTCGTCATCACTTAAACTTTAGGATTAGTGTCTAATATGAAAGTACTTGGAAAAATTTGAAGAATAAGGATGTGAAAGGTGAGATTTTGAAGGAAATGGGTTAAAAAAGGATTTTTGACTTTGGGATTGAGTTCTGGGAAGTTAATAAGGTTTATGATTGACCCAGTGCCTAAGAACGTCTATTTCCAAGTTAGCAAAAATCTAGGACGTTACACTTCTCGAAGCTGGTTTTATTGAAGAAATCTATTATTCTGACTGGATCGCCAATGCGGTTTTAGTGAAAAAGTCCAATGAAAAGTGGCGGGTTTGTATTGATTACACTGACCTGAACAAAACTTGCCCCAAGGACAATTTTCCTCTTCCACGGATCAACTAGCTGGTGACAGCACAGCCAGACACAAGCTCCTAAGCTTCATGGATGCTTACTCAGGCTACAACCAGATCGCCATGCATTCCCACGACAAGTAGAAGACGACCTTCATCACTGACAAGGGACTCTACTGCTATAAGGTCATGCCCTTTGGACTGAAGAACATTTGAGCCACGTACTAGCAATTGGTTAATAAGATGTTTACGCAATAGATCGGACGCTCTACGGAGGTCTACGTCGATGATATGCTCGTCAAGAGCATCAAAGCTACAAGTCATGTCGTCGACCTCGAGGAGATGTTCACGATTTTATGACAGTATTGGATTAAGTTGAATCCGAGAAAATGCGCCTTCGGCGTCAATTCGGGAAAATTCCTTGCCTTCTTGGTCAACCAAAGGGGGATCGAGGTGAATCTTGACAAGATCCGAGCTGCACTGGACATGAGCTTGTCTAAGATGATGAAAGAAATTCAATGCCTCACTAGGAGAGTTGCTGCTCAATCGCTTGGTCTCCCGAGCCACCGACAAGTGTCTCCCCTTCTTCAAACTGTTGAAAGGAAAGCAAAAGATAGAGTGGACCGAGGACTGCAAACTCGCCTTCCAGTAGCTCAAACAATACCTAAGTTCACCCCCGCTACTCTCAAAGCCTGAGCAAGGAGAGCTCTACTATTATACTTAGCAGTCTCGACAACAATGATCAGCTTGGCCCTTATCTGAGAGAAAAAAGGAAATAGTTACCGGTATACTACGTAAGCAAAGCCTTGGTCTCAGCCGAAACTAGGTATCTAGATATCGAGAAGCTTGCCTTGTATTCACACCCCAAGTATAGGGTTGCGATGTAGTAATAATCTTGGTAAGACCGAGGTCAAGTCCACAGGGACTGAACCTTGTATATAATCTGAAAGTAACTAGAAGAAGATGTAATCTAAACCAGGGAAAATTTAGGGGAATAATTATGAATTTAATTAACTAAAACTTGTGAAATTCAAAGGTGGGAAACTAGGGTGTCAAGGATCCACTTGTAGCAATCAGGGAGATTTATGCTTGATTCACAAACACAACTGGATTCAGAGTCTTATCCTCATCCAGATGGAAGATACTTCATTAAAAACAATTATGACTGTCCTTTGATCTAGTCGTCAATGGATAAGAGGTATGATTCTATCACAAGGCCATGCCCATGAGACAAAGCAAATTAACAACATAATCTAACCAATCTACATCCATCTGAGAGACTTACGAACATTAGGAAGGGTTCCATCATCCAACCATGCCTAAGAGACGATGGTGAACAACAGGGCCTCCTAACTTCATAATCATAATAATGAAAAGGACATGCTCAAAGCTATCGCAGATCTATTGTAATTTAAGTCACAGCAAACCATTAAAAACTAAAGGCATTCCTTATAATCAAACTGAATCAACACCAGTTCATCTTAAACCTAAATCAAAAGGCATAAAGAAGTCTCCCATCTCACTACAAGCTTCACCTCTTAGACCTAGCTAAGAGGTTTAGCCCATCATAGACATGGTGAACTCAAATCTCTTAAAGGAAAACATCAAAAGGAGAAAAAGGAGAAGAAAAACTCTTATTGCTGTCTCCACGATCTCTCTCTCTCTTCTCTTTTGTTCCACGGCTGATTGGATGCCTCTCTTGTTCGTCTCTCCCTCTCTTTATAGGTAAGGGATGCGGTGAAAGGGATGTCGGTGTTTACAAAAGTAGGCGGGATTCAATTTCGTGTTTACCGAAAGACCTGTTATGTCATCATGGTGGTCGGTTTACAAAATTGACCGTGATTAGGATCACGGTATGGCCCATAGTGGCCGGATCTCGGTGATTACTGGAATGCTCGGTGGGCACCATTTGCATGTGGATTTGCGTAAAAAAGGAGTGGATTTAGTCAAGCTTTGGTGCGGTCCACTGCATCAAATCAACTCGCCATCCATCTTGCTTTTTCTGGCAATCCACATGTGTACGTGCGCAAGGGACCAAAATGCCACCATGGCTAGGGTCGTTCCTACCCCAGGGACGCAATGGACGACTCAGATCATGCGTTTGGATGATGGGTGGGGCCCACTATCAAAACCTAATCGGCTCGGGTGTGTCCGCTGGGCGTTTTGAGATTAAAAAAAAAACTATCGGTCAGCGCACGCTGACCAATTTTGGTGGTTGCGGTGCTCGGCAGGAGTGTGCATACTGTGCACATGCGCCCTCTCAAGTGGGGTCCATCGTGATGTTTATGAGAGATCCTCTCCATCCATCCATTTTAACACCTCATTTAAGGGGTTGAGACTAAAATTGAAGCATATCCAGATATCAGGTGGGCCTCAGATCAGTATTTTGGGGCTGATCTGTCCGTTGGGCCACTTTCACAGGGATCCAATTGTTAAAATTTGACGTGTACGGTTAATTTAGGGTCCTTAGGTTAGATATAAAGTTTCAAACCAAATGGATTATGGGAACCCTGTGATCTTGCATTCTAGATGACTTTCGGACCTCTTTATCGTCGATCTTTTGATTTTCTTAGATCTCTAGTATGTAAATTCTTCGATCCCGGTCCCCTAGGGTCTGTCCCTTTCATTGGTGATTTTAGAGTATTAAATCCATGCTTTTAATACCCTTTTCAGTCCAAGCTCTTTAAATTCACCTTGCAACAAAAACATGATTAAAATAGGACGTTAAGCATTTTCATGTACGTAAAATCAAGTAATAATTGGGGTCTAATATGCAATATTTGACCCTCAACACCTTGGCTTTGGTCGTGTCATCCCGCCATCTCCGACCTAACCTTACTTTCAAGCCCATACGATTATTGTTCCGACCAACCAACCTCTCCACCAAGTGCTCCAGCCCATATGATTATTGTTGTGACCAACCAACCTCTCCGCCAAGTGCTTCAAAAGCCCGAGGTGTCAAGGAGGCTCACAAAGTGGGCAATCGAGTTCTATAAATTTAATATCCAATACTAACCTCGGACTGCCATCAAGGGTCAAGTGGTTGCCGACTTCATTGTCGAGCTCGCCTTCGGCCAGAACCTGGAAGCCAGTCCAAACAGCGACACTGACTAAACAATCAAGGATGATCGGGTGATTGGGCTCAACCCACCAACCTGGATATTATATGTCGATGGTTCATCCAATTCTCAAGGCAGTGGGGCCGAGGTAATCCTAGAGGCTCCTGACCAAACCTGCACATAATATGCCTTAAGATTTGGATTTCAAACATCAAACAACATGGCAAAATATGAAGCATTGCTCACTGGACTTCGGTTGGCGGTGATAATGGGAGCCAAGAACCTAAAAGTCTACAATGATTCACAGCTCGTCGTTAACCAAGTTGTCATACCAGGTTAAGGAGGAAAGAATGATCGCCTACTTATAGAAGGCCTAGGAACTCATAAGTAAATTCCCCAAGTGCGACCTCATCCTGATCCCCAGGTCGGAAAACTCCAAAGCAGATACTCTAGCGAAGCTAGCCACAGCAACCGAAGACGATATCCCAAGGATGATCCCAATCGAGTTCCTGGTCGAGCCGAGCATTAACAAGCCTAACCCAAGTACAGCCCTCCCAATAAATCCGGTCCTGAGCTGGATAGACCCGATAATCGACTATATTCGGGAGGGCAAGCTGCCCGAAGACCAACTTGAAGTGTGCAGGCTCCAATCCAGGTCAGCTCGGTACACTATGGTTGGGGATACCCTATACAAAAAGGGGTTCTCTCTACCTTATCTTAGGTGTCTCCGACCTGAAGAGGCCGAGTATGTTCTGAGAGAAATACACGAGGGCATTTGCGGCAACCACTCCGACAATCGCGCTTTCGCTCACAAGGTCATCCAATAGGGGTACTTCTGGCCGACCATTTAGAAAGATGCTAAGCAGTTCACTCAGAGATGCGACAAATGTCAGAAGTTCGCAATAATACCTCATCAGCCACCAACCAGCTAACCCTCATGACTAGGCCATGGCCGTTTGCCCAATGGGGGATAGATATCATCAGCCTCCTGTTGACTAGAAAAGCTTAGACAAAGTTCGTAGCCGTCGCAGTCGAATACTTCACCAAATGGGCAGAGGCCGAGCCGTTGGTCAAGATTACTGAGCAGAAAATCACCACTTCATCTGGAAAAGAATCATTTATTGATATGGGATCCCCCACCCGATCGTCTCGGACAACAAAAAACAATTCGACAATGATTGGTTCCAAGGCATGTGTGGGAACCTCGGAATTCGGAGCGCCTACTCATCACCTCGGCACCCCCAAGCTAACGGTCAGGTCAAAGCTGTCAACAAGATCATTAAAAACTACCTCCGAACCAAGCTCGAGAAAGCTAAGGGGGCCTAGGCTGAGGAGTTCCCCTATGTCCTCTGGGCATATCAGACCATTGCCCGAACGACCAAAAGAGAAACTCCTTTCTCCCTAGCCTTCGAGGCTGAGGTCGTTGTCCCCGTCGAAATCGGGCTCCCTACTGCGTGGATTTACTCTTACTATGAAAATCAAAATGTCAAGTAGATGGCATTGGATCTCGACCTACTCAAAAAAAAAAAAGGGAACAAGCCCAACTCAAAGTCGCAACTAGACAACACCAGGTCACCCGATTCTACAATTCCAGACTGAGAACGAAAAGGTTTCGAGCTGGAGATCTGGTCCTCCATCCAACCTTCCAAACACCAAGGAGCCTGGATCAGGGACTCTAGAGCCGAACTGGGAGGACCCTACAAGATAACGGGCACCACCTGACCAGGAACCTACCGACTCGAAGACATGAAGGGACGACCTTTGCCACATCCATGGAACGCAGAACATCTGAAGATCTACTACCCGTAAAGACCAACTAAAGTTCAAGATAGAATCTTCATGTCTACATCTCAGAATCTACAAATGGTTGACCTACTAGATCATAATCTACGTGTCTATTGTTCAGATTTTGTCAATAAAAATCCTGAAGCCAAATTTTTTTTAATTCTACTCGCTATCTATAGTGTCCGATCTACATAGTCTATGTTCACAACCCCAAGTGCAAGGTCACGATATAGTAATAACCTGGTGAGACCGAGGTCGAATCCATAGGGACTAAACTTATATGTATTGTGAAAAGAATTAAAACTAGAACTAGAACAAGAACTAAACCCAAATCGGGAATAAAAGAAAGCAATTGTGAATGAATTATTAATAATCAAAAGGAAACTAGAGCACCAAGGATCCACTTGTAGCGATTAGGATGCTACCTCACTTGATTCAATAAACACAACTGGAATCGAAGTCCTATCTTATCCAATTGGAAGATAAAATAATTAAACCATATATGAATTTTCCATTGAATTAGTTCCCACATGAAGCACTATTGTGATGATTGGAAGGGAATTCAACCATCCACCATGCCCAGGAAACGATGGTGAATTACGAATTTTACCTATCTCACAATATCAAAACAGGTAAGAAGATATCCAAAGCTCTCATAGCATCTACTGTAATTGGAGTCACAATAAACCGAAGATATCCAAAGCTCTCATAGCATCTACTGTAATTGGAGTCACAATAAATCATAAAAAACTAAAAATATTCGTTAATTCAAACTAGAAATCAATATATGTTCAACATAACATGAATCAAAGTAAGATAAACATCAAAAATAAACTACAAGCTTCACCTCTTAGCCCTAGCTAAGAGGTTTAGCCAATCAAAGACATGATTGAACTAAAAACTCTTAAGCGAAGTATAAAAACTGCATAAAAGAAGAAGATTAGGGAAGAAAGAAGGACTTCTTGAAAGTCTCCAACACTTTGCTCCACTCTTCCAACCCGAATTCGTGCTTAGAAACAATTAAGAGACCTATATTTATAGTATTTGCTTAAACCGACTTTGAAACCGCCTTAAAATTATGTAAAAAGTGACGCTTCAGTCGAACCAAAGTTCGGTTCGGTTGGACCAAATTAAGGCTGAAAATCTCACTCTCTCGCTGGGCAATTCTGCGTGATTTCCGTCAGACCGAAGTTAGCTTCGGTTGGATTAAAGTTGGCTTCGGTCGGACCAAATTAAAGCTAAAAATTCTGCTTCTTGCTGTACTGTTTTGCCCGATTTTGGTCGGACCGAAATTCGGACCGAAGTTTGTTTCAAAACATTTCTGTTTTAGACTCAGAATTCTAGAATATATTTTTTCAGGACAATTTTCGGGAATATATTTTTTTCAAGACAATTTTCAGGATTCCTTTTCTTCACTTCAAATCTTCGATTCTCTTCATTCCTCACTTGGTTTCCTTGGATCTTTGGCATGTGAATTCTTCATTAATGACTTCCAAATCTTCATTTAGTAATCTTTTGAGCATAAATCTTCCTTTTGACATCAATTTCACCTTAAGCTCTCGAAAGAACCTCACACATTAAAACATGTATAATTAGATCGATTATGCACTATCATGTTTATAAAACTAAGGTATAAATAAGGAGAATATGCAATATTTCACACTCAACAGTCTACTGAGGACTTCCTTTGATACAAGAGAAAAATAGTCCTCACCAGTCGTCCGACCCTTAGAGAAGAGGTCGGACCACTAATCAATTCTACTACATGGCCTATCGAAGACTTCCTTTAGTGCAAGTGAAAAACGGTCATCACCAGTTGTCCAACCCTTAAAGACAAGGTCGGACCACTAATTAATAATACTACTAGTATCGTGCAATATACAATGAGGACCCCTTGGAAAGGGGGAAGACAATCCTCCTAAGCAAACTGTTCGGTCCTCTGAGAAGGGATCATTACAGCTTGTTCATTTATTCCACAAGGGAAAAACTTCCTTAATAAAAAGGGTCAAGAGCTCGCCCCTATGTCCCTACTCGACTAACATGCTCGATCATCAGTATGGCCAGCGTTTAACAAACCAACTTACTAAATCTACTTAGAATCTCATACATGGCAAATCATTGCAAAAAAAATTTCCTTTTCATTAAATGATAAAAAAAAAAACAAAAAAGGCACTAAAAACATATCAGAGTCCTGCCGAGGTCGGCTGCTCAGCTTCCGGCAGAGTCGGCTCTTCAGCAAGGCTGTCCCCGAGAGAAGTCAGGTCGAGCTCGGGATATAACTTTTTAACATCCTCAAGGCACTCGTCAGACCCGAGGCCATAAAGCGCATCCCTCTCTTCCTCCCACTCCTTGGAGGCCTTAAACTCTTTTACGGCTGTCGCTCGAGCCTTCGGATTAGCTGCGTAGGCTTCCTTTAGTTTGATTATGAAATTGTACTTCACCTCGCCTAGCTCAGCCTTCATCTGGGGCCATTCTACTGGGTTTTCTTCAGGAGCAAACCTGACGCTTCCAACTTGACCATCACTTGGGACTCGTTCTTTCGAGCCTCTTCAGCCTCGACCTTTAAAGCAACAACCTCGTATTAGAGCTGCTCGGCCTCGACTGTCTTTCTCATAAGACCCGCCTCCTCCTCCTTGCACTTCTCCTCAACCTACAACATCTCGTGGCAAGTAGATAGGACAATGGGGGTGAACTGAAAAATCTCTAAGTATAAAGGGACAACTACTATGAAGGGAACAACCTACCTTGTAAAAAAGCACCGCCACCTGGCCGATAGTGGCTGTCGGAGGCATCTCCATCACCTTGGTGAACTCAGCATTAGGAATATGTCTAGTTATTCAGGGCAAGAGGCCCTCTGTAGTGGTGGAAGCAGATATGAGGGTTCTCCCAGCCTCGCCCCCTCAGCCACCAATGGAACTGCCCGCCTGGACCTGGGTTGAGAGGGGTTGAGCCTTAGAACCAGGAAGTGCCCGAACCTCGGAAGGTTGGGCTTCAGCAACGGGGGCCGCCTCCGCAGCGACCCCGACCACCTTAGGGACCGCTGACAGGTCTGGAGGGGAGGTGGTAGGAGTAGTCGCGAGGTCGGTAGCCATGCTCGATCGACCAGTCGTGGATGAAGGGGTGGCAGTTCCCCTCTTCTTTGAAGATTTTTTCTCTAGGCCACCTCGGCCTCAGAAGGAGCATGGCGTTTGGAGCGACTCTGCTCAGGCGTCCCTGCACGGCAAAAGAGAATGATTAGCAAACAAATGAATAGAATAATCCTCAACTATCTATTAGAGTATACTTGATATGGATGAGGTGAGACCTAATTTAAAAAGAAGCTCGGGTGTAATGAGATGCCTCCAAGACCTAGACGTGGCATCCACTGACCTCATCTTAGCTATTCGGTTACGCACCGACTCACTCACCCTAGCAGGGTACTTGGGCAAACCTGCTAAAGACAATTACAGTCAGAGACGAGGAAAATAAAAATAAGTTAAGGAAAAAGCCAGTTCCGACATACCGACCTGGTTGAACAAAATGGGTCGGAACCCAAGGATGTAGCCCAGAAGCTGTTGGAGCCTCCCAATCTCCTGACACCCAGAACCACTTACTTTTCCAGTTCTTGTTCGAGGATGGGTCATCGTGATTATGGCATTGCCAGTCTTCGGCCAGGCCAAAAAATAATACCAACTCTCATGATAGGGCTTGGACTTCACCTGGTATGGGTGGAGGAATTCATCCACAATCAACTCGAGTTGGTCAAGCTCGGCCCAAAGAATAAATGACCCCACCAGCGCTCTCCAAATATTTGGGATTATCTGCCCAGGAGCTAACTCTAGGCGCAAGAGGATGTCCCTAACTATACGGTGAAAGGGGGAGCCTCAAGCCGCACTGGAGGGTGACTAAGAATATAGCCACATCACCGTCTTGGGGCTCGTTTGGAATTTCACCAAGTACGAGAGCTCAGAGCACCATAGAGTCTGCAATGTGGTACTTCGACATGATCCGTACTAGGGTAGATTCCGTCAACGTCGACCCGATTGGCCTGGTTTCTTCTGACTCCGATGAAGATTGACCGATCTCCTCACTGGCTAGGCAGCCCCCTCAGCGTACACTGGCCACCCGGCCGAGGACTGGGTAGTCATCCTAAACCCATGAGACACCTGGAAGTCCCTGTTGCTCGTCATCACTAACAGAGAGGGCGAATTCTCCCGAAGATCAAAATCATCCGGCCCACCATCACGCTGGGACGACTCCCCCCACCATCCTAAGGAACTTGTCATTTTTTCTTTTTCATTGGAAAGACTATTGAAAGTTGGAAACCCAGAAGAAAAAGGAAAAAGAGGGAGGGAAGACGGGAGATGAAGCTCACCGGAGAAGGAGAAGGAGAAAGAGCCCTTCGAGGATCGTCGAAAATCGCCTAAGTCCGAAGAGGAGAAGAGAAAGAGGCAGAGGGATGACATAGCAAATGAGCCTAACGATGCTAGGGTATTCCCTTTTATAGGGGATTCAACCGTACAACATTTAATGCTCACACTTATTGCAGTAGCCAAAACGGCTTCTCGATGCTCGCTTTCAGGTACGTGGATCTCTCCCACTTGCTAGTCGACCTAACTCTTCAGAGAACACCACGCGTCAACACCTTATAGGTCCAAAACCGAGTAGACGTGCCTATAGCGCACGTGACCTCAAGTGGCATGCATTATCTCGAGCATGTCGTATCATGATTGAACATATGTCCCGATTCCCGTGCACGCCGCCTTACCTTGCATTAATGACAAGCTGGCCCAATGCCCCATTTGTAAGAACGTTCGACCTCACCGAACAGAACTTACTTTTCGAGCCCGCTGCGTGAGCTCGAAAGTAGGGGGCTTACTGTTATGGGTAAACATGGACTGGCCAATGGGACAAGGTTAAGTCGAACATGGCAATGGGACGAGGTCAGGTCGGACATCTGTGCGCATCATGAACTCAGCCGCCGGAAGATGAAGTACCCACTTCCATCGAACCCATACATTTCCGAGCTACTGATCATATCTTGAGAACAACTTTTGTTATCCCCGACGTCTCGCCTACATTCTACTAAGAAAAAGAGCTCAGTCTCCACCCTCTAACATGACTTCTAAGGGCAGGACAGCAGGTCGATAATCTGCTTAATGCCGACGGAAAACTCGACCACAACTCACTAAAAGAATCCAGGTCGGCAAAACTCTCTCTTCAAAACGACTGTTCACCTCAGACTTTTACCATGTGCCCCTACCCCTTCTGACCTAATTCTGACTATAACTTCCTGAGATCCTAGTCGAAGATCTCGGAAGATGATCGCAACACAGATTCGCCCAAGATCTCTGCCAAGGATCTCGGAAGATATTCGCGACGTATGCGGGATCCTAGTCCCTCTACAATACGCACCTACTAAACAGGGAGATCGTTTTCTATGCCACCGCCCTCTCTCAACTATAAAAAGGACGTCCCTAATGGTGAAAGGTACGCACATTCCAACCTAGAAAATACACCCAAAACCTTCACGTTCCACTAAACCTAGCTTGCCTGTCTGACTTTGGCATCGAAGAGTCCTATGCTACAGCCAGGGTCTCCATATTTGTCTTGTTTTGCAGGTCTCAAGTGGTTTAAGGAGGATGTCTATATTTCTGCATTAATAGTTATAGTTTTTCTTTTCTTTTTTCCCTAGTAAGAATTCACCTATATGGGTATTCTAGATAATATGAATAAGGATAATAACTATAGGCTTAGTGTCTAATTTCTAAAAAATGGTGAAGATTAGGTGCATCTTCATAATGAAGGTTGGAATCTTCATTAGAGTGGTAATATCAAGGAAAATGACTTGAATCTCATAAGTTTGGAGGCTTAAGAGAAGGATTAAGAGCGAGGAATTACCTAAGCTCTAATGGCACCAAAAATCCATCCAAATGCACAGCCGGATTCCCACATGTAGGCCATAATTTTCCAGGTCAGTAAAACGTCATAAGTAAAGAAGTGAACCGTCTTGAACCATTGATATAAAGAACTTGGGACCGACTACTGTGTGAGTGTTGATGTTTGGAAGCACAAACAAACCTAAACATACCTTCACCAGAAGGGCAGTATGATGCTTCTCGGGCATTCAAGAATCATATACATGGTATGCACTAAATACAATGATTGAACTGGACCCTTGGCTGCTCTTCTTCATATCAACCGTCCCCTAGATGTCCACCAGTCGGTTGGTTACTTTGAAAATTGCACGTGTGTGCATTTTGGTTTATGATCCATCTAGAATGGGCCTCGCAATTTTGAAATTTGAGCTTAAGAGTTAGTTGTATGCTATGCAATGCGCACAATAGTAGTAGGTGTTTTTCTTTCCAACACCAATATGGGAATCTCAACCTGGCGCTAAGAGGGTTCCATTGGGTAGATGAGGTGGCATGAAATCATGTCAGTCCATTCATCAGGTGGCACACTTTTTAAGTGTATACAGAAAGGTTTTACAAAGGGTCCTCATAATGGAAAAGACCTTATATTTTGTGTTGGACTGTTACGTGGTACGTGTGCGACATGGTCAAAGCTCAGCTTACGCAAAAGTTCAGATGTGCCACGTCACATTCGTGCCAACCTGGCACGTGTGGGCCTTATGTATAGATGCATAAAAGACTAGCAAACTCTTATACCCACGTATCAACAGCAACCATGTGATTGAGGGGCTTGAATCGAGCAAGTGCACTTTGTGGCATTAGCTTTCGCTTAATCCAAGCCACTTCTTAAGGCCCTTTACACGGATGAGATGATTTCCGTCTCATCATCTGATGGGCCACAACAAGTTCACATTTAGGTGATTATGCTAAATTAGCAATTGTCCAAATTCTCAACAGAAATGTGTCCCATCAGCTAACCAAATCAATCAACATTGGTTTTTAAAACAGGGAATATATTCAGTTGGATGTTGCAAATGTATGTCTAGATATTCCTGCTCTAATTCACTTTTAGCATTGACATGCTAACAACCTGCCAACCATCGCATTCGCAGCATTCATGTGGTTAAATCCAAACCACCTTAATAGTGGGAAGCTGATTAGCTGTTACCCGGGTAACAGCCTAGTAGGTGTTACCCTAACTGTGTGGGGCCCACCTTGATTTATTTTTCGTGGATAGCCGTCCATTTATTTTCAGTCTCATATTAGGATAAGATCCCAAATCATAAGAAGATCAATCTGATCTTTCTATTTTCCCTTCTTCCAGATCTTTTTGACATCATCAACAGGTTGGATTGCAAATAAACATTGCCAAAACCTTATGGGCCCTTTGGAATTTTTAATGATAAGGCACTCAATACTGTTTCCTGTGGTCCACATGAGATTTGGATCTGCATAAATTTTTCGTATCCCGTCCTAAAATGGGATACAGAAATGGATGGACGGCATGGATATACAACACATCATCAAGGTGGGCCCTCCGGTATGGGGGTAACACTAACCAATGGAAGGGGATTGGTTGGTGTACCACACACGCTGTTATAGGTACGTGTCGTGCGAAGACGGGCGCTGACGCTCCTCGAGCTCCGAGTTGTAGGAACGGTTCAAAAGAGATCAAAGTTACATGAGCCCGACAGTGATGTATTTATTATATCCACACCGTTCATCCATTTTTATATATCATTTTAGAGTATTATCCAAAAAAAGAATATGAAACATATCCAAAGATCAACTGGACCACATTTATTTTCCATCTAATCTGTTCGATCGTACAGACCTTGATGAAGAGTAAAAACAAATTTCATATTGATCCAAAACTTCCGCGACCCTAAAAGGGTAATGGTAGACATTCAATCCCCCGCTGCTTCTTGCAATGTGGTCCACTTGATAGTTATATCTATCTTATTTTTTGTCCCAAGCCTTAAGACGAGCTCGCCAAATGGATGGACAGTTTGGATATAACACATACCTTATGATTAGAACCACAAAACTTGCTGACGTCAATACACCAGCTATATAGCTGGTGTGTGGTACAGCAGCCAATCCGCGTCCCTCACCAAAGCTGTTACCCAAGTAACACCTAGTCCGCTCCCTGTTCGTGAACCTTTTGGGTTAGACCGTCGTGTTTTCAGTCACCCGACCCAAACCCTTTATATGATAGAGCCACACCAATGCAAAAGCCCCTATCACCAAAAGGTTCCCAGATTGGAAGACCCTAGTTATGACCTCTTTGCGGTGGAATATGTAATGTCACTGTATTTTCTCAACTACATATTTGCGGTCATCAACAGTTTGGATCACCAAACAATGTGCCCCGGCTGTACAATGCAAGTGAGTTGGTAACATAGCTTTCACACACAATTTCCAAAACCATGACACATGAGAGGGGTTCCAGAGAACCTGGCGAAATTGCTGTCCAAGTTCATAACAAGGATATTATCGGCTTACTCAGTTACATCAAGTAGGAATAAGCCGAATATGACATGTTTTTCTGTTAAAATCTCCACTCTGAATTTCTCATCACTGCCTTCCATGCACACCACAATATATATTTATATACAACACACGCAATTGTTTATTGTTGGCATAGATGCCCAAAGCACACAGGACGAGAGTACCAAGAGATCTAAAAACTAGATGCCCAAAGCACGCAAGACGAGAGTGCCAAGAGATTGAAATCATATGAATAGACATTATAAAGAGTACGAATTGGGGGGGTTCATGGGGGGGCCAGAACACATTACCCTGTAATCTTACCATTTGCAGCAACCATTAATCTGTATTTAGGTAACAAGGTGATCAATAAATGGATGACGAAGAAAACAGCCACAAAGATTGAAACCAAGGAAACTTGCCTGTGTGATTAAAATTGAATCATTCAGCAACCTGCAAGTGTGACGTAAACAGTCAATACCGAAATTAAGAAGGATGACAAGGATGAATATTAATAGTATGAAAACATCTGAATGTGTTTGCTCTTCTTCTTCCTTTTTTCCATTATTTTTATTTTCTTTTTTGAAAGAATGAAAAATTATCAAAAGTGAGAATTTGATGACAGGGAACAGATTCTAGATGCAAAGAGCAGCATGGCGTACTCCCTTCTTGGCCAATGAATCAGGAAGCACCATTTGCCTCTCTTCCCACATGGACAGATTAAATATTCAGCCCAAGATAATGGCACGGATCTTATAAAGAACTTTAAGACATTTTCCAGGGCTCGTACTGCTTGCCAAAAGCCCACAGCCAAGATAATCAGACTTGACATAACTAAGCGGAGGATCTTCCACCTGGCACAAATCAGGAATTGACAGTCCATTGTCGCTTGCTTCTCCTCATCCAGAAGGACAAAATCATCCAAATGGCATCCTTGCTAATATTGAATGATGAAAATGTTGACATAGAATAAGAGGCCCTCCATTGTTTTCCATTGAGTTGAAAGGAGTAGCCCGCCTGATGATCAGATCTGCCTATTTTTGGGGGTGTCCAATCACCATGGTGGGGCACACCTATTGGATGGATATGATGGATGCATGCCACATGGACCCCATAACGGCTCGACTACAAGGTAATTGCCATGGGGTTGACTCCATGTGATGATTCCCCTGTGTATGATATATATATATATATATATATATATATATAGTCACTCTCATTATTAAAAGATACACATCTTATCAAAAGATTCACCTAAAGCTTTGTAAATGCATGATTGACCTTAAGATTCTTGAGATGAAAGTTATATCTTTTCTTGGTGACAGAACAGTGATCCACTTGTATATAGTGGATAAATATAAATATTTCCACTCAGGGGCAAAAAAAAAAAAAAAAATTGGGAAACACAATTCCTAGGAGTTGGAAGCATACATGTTTAGAGGAAAATTGTGGATCATACAAGAAGAAGTGCAAAGCCGTAGTTTAAGCAGGAGCCCTGCAACTATGGTCCCAAAACTGTCCACTACAACCCCATTACCAAAATCATTAAACAGGTTCACAATCCTCAATCTGTCCACTTTCAGCCTATAACCCACTCCGTTACAATGTCAAAACTATCAACAACCTTCCCACTTTCAGCCTACTTATACCCCTAATCTGTCCAGCAGATTATACCTACATGGCCATTTAGATGCAACTGGTGTTACAGACAAACTGTCTACTTCGTGCTGTCTTGATAGGTTATTTAAGTAATGCTGTCTTGTTCCTCGGACACACTGTTATGTTTGTTGTTTTTCAAACACCCTGGAAAAAGGAATGAAAATGGACTGTGGCACGTGGCACATGTGGGAAGCTTAAGATGGCTATTGGGACATGTAGTACTTAGAGCACTTGTGCCCATTGACACGTGGCATATGCAAGCCACTTGAAGATTGATGGGGGCACAAGTAGCCTCCCTTGAACATAGATGGTCACACATGTGGCACAATGGTGATAGGTGATGCGTGCAATGAACATTTTGTTCCTGTGAGCAACAAACTAGGGAAAAGCTTTCCTCATCTTTATTCAACGTTTTTCAAGAAACATGCTATCCTTGTTTTATTCCTACTCTTGGAGAATATTGTCCCATTTTTATTGGTTATTGTGCATAAAGAGTTAGACAAACCATTGACAGCTTGCCTGCTCACAACAAGGTATTCAATATTGGTAAGGGTGGCCGCAATGGCCATTATGATATAGTACATAATGGCCGTTACAGCCCCCGTAGCACAGTTGAATTCTTTTTCAAAGAAAAACAACATCAGCCTGTTATGGACCATTTTTTTCAAATCAGGCATTACGGCCCTGTATCACGTAACAGGCACCACCATTACCGTTACAAAAGGGTAGTTACAGCCATTACGTAACTGTGTTTCTGGGTTTTTGAATACCTTGGCCCAGACAAATTTTCATACATCCGAATGACTGCTAAATCCTTAGCCTTAATACTGCAATTAATCAGCCCACAAAACCTCACAATAGCAAATTCATACCCAATCTGTAAAACAATCCCATTCTAGCCCACTCAATTCAATTTGGTACCAAAATTTGATGCCCACACATAGCAGGACTATTTTCACTACTAGATAGCAGGAGAAATTCAAAACAAGATGATGCAGCAACGACCACTGGACCACAACACAACCATGGCTCAAGGGCAAGGCAATTGTAATCACATTACAAAGCAGAATGAATAACATGTGTTTTAAGGAGGATGAGGCCATTTTGCATTATCTTGTCCAATAAAGAATTATAATTCTGTGAGGAACAGGAATAAGAGTTTTCAAGTAGTGGAGGTAGTCAAAGTACAGGCAGAGGCTAAAATAATGACAATTGAAGAACCAGAGAATGAGCTTCTCGAGCGTACTACATTTACTGTGAGGCATACTCAGACCATGCCTAAGAAACAGAACTAAAAGATTGGCTTATAATAAATATCTCCAATGCCCAAGTAGAGAGTCAAGGAAAACTCTGCTTCATTGATGGCAGAAGTAGTGTGAATGTATGCATGTGACTTCACAATAGCTGGATGATACATGGAAGATGGAGAAGCCATACCAGATTGTGTCGGTAAACAATGTACATATTCCAATATATAATTGTTAGGTTAACTACTCAAAAGGATCACATTATACTGAGTCTGTTCAGAGATATCACTCCCTTGATAGTTCTATAGCTTAATGGAAAGCCCTTGGTTACATGATACTAAAGTGCAACACTATTGTTTCACCAGCACATATGCATTCATGCACAATGTGAAGAAGAATCATAAAAACTAAGAAGACAACATACCACATGAGAAGGATGAGTTAAAAACTCTAGGATTCAGGATGATTGGTATGACTGAATGGGCAGAAACAGACAGGAAAAGTAAGAAAGCATCGGTAGAGATCCAAGGTACATAGCCAGCAAAGCAAGGGTTGGCAGCAAAAATGAAGACACTACGAAGGACGAGACCTAAAAGAGAACACAAGACAAAGAAATGATCTACAACAAGATCTTCAGAAATTCTACTGGACCTCCCCACCAGCTTCCACTGAAGCACAGAAAGGCTTAACACAAGGCAACCTAAAAGAGAACACAAGACAAAGAAATGATCTACAACAAGATCTTCAGAAATTCTACTGGACCGACAAGTGGGACTTCACCACCAGCTTCCACTGAAGCACAGAAAGGCTTAACACAAGGTAACTCTGGACCATGGATTAACACTGGCTCCAAACTCGAAGTCGAGTTCTCTCTGGCCTGAGAGAATTGATGCAGAAAGACCATCCAACATGTATCCAAATTAGAATCATTGTTGGCCAACTGAAGATCAGACCCATCCCAGGGTCCCGATTAAAAGGACCATATCAAGAGTCAAATTAGAGCAATTGAAGATTTTGACCACACCAACACAGCTTAAAAACCCAATAACTCGATTTGACTCGATATTAGTAATTAACAATTATTATATTTGTAATTATAAAGAATACTTAAAATAGTTAAATATGATATAAGTATTATAAAATAAGAGATCTAACAGGTACCTTGTAGGTAGGTGGTAGAAGCTGTCATTAAGTATGCCAGAGGACGTGACTTCGATTCTAGTTACCTGCGCATTTTAGATTTAACTAGAACCAGATTCACGAGCTGAGTGACTCAGGCTCAAGCTACCGCAAGTCGTGAGTTGAGTTGACTCAGCCAAGTTTTGAGTCAAGTCAGCGAGATCTAGACCCATGCACCAAAGGTCCTGATGGAAGATTTGAGGACCACAAATCCAATTGAGTGGTCCAGGTTATCAATTGGTTGAACTGTGGGCCTACAAAACCAATCAAGGTTTCTAGGGTTATATGTAAGCTAAGGGAGAGAGGCTTTGTACAAACCACACAGCATTTAAGCCATACAGTTGTGTGTAAACATCGACTTTACTATGCTTTCGACTCTGTATGTTAACTTCACATGCTTAGTTTGTTTCCTTCTATTATGAGCTTGTTTGAATTAAATTTGGCAATATGCATGGGCTAATAGGATCCTATTTATTGGCTTTATTCTAGAAGCATACTAGAGATTGCACTGATGTCTAAGTGAACCTCTCTAGGGCCATGAGTACAGACATGATATGATATTGATTATTGAATGAAATCTGAGTTTCATGAGAATGGGTCTCGTTTGTGTGATTTCTGGCTTTTAGACTACAAGGCTGTTGGGTTCTCCCAGTCTGAACTTAGGGCTTAATTTTAATTTTGTAGCAATTAGAGGTGAGAATGATCTCCTAGAATTAGTACCATCATTTTTCTTTGAGTTCATACTCATTATTTTATTACACCTGGTTCTTGGAGAATGACAGTGAGATTGGAGGGAGATGAATAGGCTACTTTCAAAGGTTGAATGAAAATGTTGCTACGAGGATAATACTAGGTAAGGCCTTGAACCCTAAGATGTTGGGAGTACATGTGTATTATTGTAGAACTCAGGTAGCCATTTGGATTCAAGAAAAGATGTGCCCGGTGCAAGCTTTCCGTAGGTAGACAAGTTGTCCATGATTTGTCTAACCCAATTATGCATGGCAACCAAGAAAAATAGGATAGTTTGTCCACAAAAAGTGGAATAAAGAAAGGCTAGCATGTCTCTTGAAAAATGTGGAATAAAGGTGATGATAGCTTATCCCTAGCTTGATGCATGTAGGAACATAATGTTTCGTGCACATGTGTCACATGTGCCAAATGTCCACTTGTGTGACCACCCATGTTCAAGTCCGCAAGTGCCATGTATGCCACCTGTATCTTGCCTGTGCAACATATGTCAATGTGCACATGCACCATAAGTGCTACAAGTGCCACACCAAACATCTTAAACTCTTCACATGTGCCAAATGTGCCACAATGCATTTTTAATCCCTATTCCAGGGTGACAAATAGTGAACATAGTAGGTAGTCTAAGAAGTCATTACTTAAACTTTCTATCCAAGACAATACAACCTAGATAGCCTATCTGGAACTCAAATTTGCTTGCATCCAAATAGCCTCTAAATGTAGCCTTAGGGAGGATGAGGAAAGAAAAAGCTATGTATGGGAATATATCTATGTAAGTATGGATGGCAATTCCCCCAATAAATTTTCAGAAAAATTGAAATTAGATTCCGACAAATAGTGTTGCCGATTGAGTGACCACTCAATGCCCCAAATCAACCTCAAATTCATGCAATCTATTAACACTCATCCCACTAATTTAATTAGCCCCGGATTGGTGGACATTTATTGGACAGTGAAAATTGAAAAATATCCAATGGTCTTATTAAAAAAAAACCAAGTGTTCATAGATCGGCAGTTAGGATCATTCAAACAATTTGATTTTGGGACTGTGACTTAGTAACAGCAGGTCAACAGGTCGCATAATTTAATTTTGAGTTAATATACCCCACACATACAATATTTTTAAGTGCAAGTGTGTAAAGCGTCATACGCCACCAGAGTATCATATAAGGAAAAAAGAGATTTTGAATTAATACACCCTGCATGTACATGGATAACAAGGTACTGTCAGTGTTTTGAATAGCGCTGTAACGTAGACTGTAGCGCACACTATGTAGCATAGCGTAGCAAAAAGGCTACGTAGCGCCCTCAAATAGTGTATTTCCCCTGTAGCATAGTGTTGCGTACGCTATAGAGGTGTAGCATGTACCGTATGCTATCGCCTACATTTCTTTCTTTTCTTTTCTTTTTTAAAAAAAAAAAAAAGAGAGAGAGGCAGTTTGTTTCGCTGTGAGTTTAATCAGGTTATTTAAAATGGTGGTGGCCCATCCTGCTCACATATGGCAATCTGTAGAGCAATGTGCCGATGATTAATATATATTTATTGAACCTTTTAGACAATTGTAACCATTTAGAAATGGGTTTCCACATGTACAACTGAGAGCTTATGCCATGTTAAAAATGGTATAGAACTCAAATATTTAAATAAATAAAAAAATCTCGTAACTTAAAAGGGTTTTCAAAGAGGGCTTTTCTTTTGAAAGCCCCAAGTATTATGTCAACGACGCAACTTCCGTCACGACCCCAAAGAGAGGTTTTCGATTTTCTCGATCCAAAGAACCATTAAAGATGAGATTAATGCTGCTAAATCGTCCCTGCAAGAAGGTCAAACTGTTGTATTTTCAAGAGCATTGAAGCCCAAACGAAGGAAAAATCAAGTTTCCCCCTTTTTCACATGCGTACGGATACGAAACTTTAAAAAATCAGTTTTCTGTTTGATTGAATCTCTAATCAAGGTAAGTTCTTGCCCTTTAATCTCTCTTAACAAGTTCTTTTTCATTTTGGATGAAGATTTATGGGTTTTTTATTTTTCCATTTTTTTCCTTTTAAGAGGTTGGTTCCTATGGATTTATTTTTTTTTCCTTTTTTTAACACACGCACCCCCCACACACCCATGCACGCCGTAGTGGGATTTCACCACCTATGGGTTTCAAACCCAAGTCCTCATGTATGGCATGCATGTGACCCATCCAAGCATCAGGTGGGCCATCATGTTGTGTTTGGTTGGTTGTGCATTGTGTTCTATGCAATGGCCCACTAGGGCTGAAAGACGGGCAGGTTCAACCCGGCTGACCCGTGATCAACCTTACATTGGGTTGGGCTCGGGTAGGATGTATCGGGTTCGGTTTCGGGCTTGGGCTATATAAACACCAACCCAATAAAACTTGGGTCGGGCTCGGGTTGCCCGACCCAACCCGAACCCGATCAATATATAAGTTATAAATTATAATTGAATGTGGATTGTCTACGTCGAAGGCACAGGAAATTCCAATGCCATCGGGTCTCATTGATCCCCGTCATTTCCGATGACTCAAGCTAACAAGATACACCGAATTTTTCTCTCCTAGATAGATCGCGTGCTACAAAACACGACTTTTACAGGAGTAGCTGTCCTATATTTTAGCTTGTTTGTTTAGAAAAAATGAAGTTCTTTACTATAAATAACTACATATATAATTAATAAAATCATAGGTAAAAAAATAAGACATGTATTGAAATATAATAGACTAATATAATAACAAAAATATTAGCATGTATCCAGCCGACCAACCCAACCAACCCCGCTTGGGTTGGGCTTGCGTTGAGAATTCCCAACCCGAGGTTGGGTTGGGTTAGGGTTGAGATATAGGAACAACCTTGGGTTGGGCTAGGGTTGAGCACCAACCCACCCAACTTTCAGCCCTATGGTCCACATGTGTGGGGTCCACTGTGGTGCGCATATGGCATGGAATCCAACTATTCAGTCTATTATGTGGGCCAACACTCAATAGTGTGTACTGTCAACTGTGTAGTGTCCAACTGTCAACTCCGTAGTGTAGTGTAGTGCAGTGTAGTGTAGTGTGTACTGTTTTTTTACTGGTTGTCTTACGTAGTGTACTTGAAGAATGAAGGATTTGCAGGCATATTTCATTTTTATTTTTTGCATTTTTTAATGTTTATTCTTACTATTTATCATATTTTTTCTATTTTTTAATAATAAAAATAGAAGTATCTTGTAACTTTTTTCATCTTCTTTTTTTTTTTTTTTGTTACACCCCACACATACCCACACCATAGTGGGATTTCACCACCTATGGGAACTCGAAACCACAACCTCATGTTGAAGTTCCTAAGAGTCTACAACCGAGGAAAGGACTCGAACCCGAAGTATCATATAGCTTACGCTACACGCTATAGGGGACTGAACGCTACGCACTATTTAAAACATTGGGTACTGTCCATGGTCCAACCAGCAGATAACTTCTAATTGGTTAAGTGCATGTGAAATCCCAAAATGAGGCAAATTTCATCCATATCTACTAATTGAGGAGGCTTTCTTTGATGTCACAAGAAGAAGAAGAAGAAGAAATCCAAGTATTTATTTTTTACTTCTTCTCTGGTTATTCGGCTGTTACGTGAGGCTATAACCAGTGTTTAAAATATCGGTATCGCATTGCGTATCGCACCCTTGGGATACGGATACGGATATGTATCGGTTATCGCATAGGATATATCAGTTGTATCACATAATATATCGTTGTTGTTGGAAACATTGGGAAATTTGTCAAAATTTTCAATGAAACTTCAGTGATTGTTAAAAAAGACATTAATACACACTTACAAATCAAAACATTATAAAAAAAAACAAGTGCACATAATAGGTTTTCTTTTTATAGGGTCCTAATCTATGCGTTGTTTAACTGAATTGATGCAAGTATATTCAAAGTCTATTCATATAATTTATAAATGTAAGAAGACATGTGAAAACAAAAGCAATACATTCAAAAGCAAAAGAAGAATCACTATATTAGGTTATATACATGTTTGATTTTATGTTTGAACACAAAGATTGCAACCGATTTACGAAAATTTGAAATTTTTTAAATTTTTTTCAATTTTTCGCAACTCGGCCCATCTCCTCCAAATCTCAAAATTGAAGCTCTCAATCCAAAACATAAAAAATCATGAATTTGTAACAATTTGACACTGATTTAACATGATTTAAAGGGAAAAAAATATCGAAAAATAAAAAATGCTTATCGGATCGAACATGTGGGATATATCCCACTATTTGTGTGTTTCGTAACGCACAGGTGAGATACAAGATATATCGTGGGATATATTGGCCGATATTGTCAATACTTAAAACACTAGTTGTAACAGACCATTATAGGTCGGTAACAATCGTTATGGCCCCATATTTTTTCAGGATTTTTTTTACGAAAAATAAAAATGATCATTACAAGGGCATAACAGCCCCGTAAAGGCCATTACGCATAAGGTAATAGTGGGGACCGTTACACCCGCCATTACCGTTATGGCACACCTTAGTATGAGGTTATGTTATGTTTATTAATGGGGCACATGAATTAAATTGCCTAAATTGCCCTGCATGTATGGCTACAGTAAGGAGGATGAGACATCGCAACATAAAAATTAGTGATGAGCATTTGATGCCTTTGGAGAGTGAGAACATACACAAATGTACACAACCACTATGTATGTGGCATGCTTCATACATGTCCCAGAATCCCGATTGTCTAAATCATGGGTCCCATCGTATATGGGTCGTTAACTCGTAACTCAATAATCACACTAGAAGGATGACCTTAACCATTTATGATGGTCATTGGCAAGTGAACAATTAAAGGAGAAATGGTCAAAGGTCAAAATTCAGCGAACAATGTCCATTACTCAAATGGTTAGGATTGTCTAATCAATCTGGAGCCACGCCACATCTACAATGGCGTTGTTGAACCATAAAATCATTATAGCCTGTCTTTTACTTTCTTCCTTTGACTTAAAGCTAGAGTTTCACATCATGTACAGAATTGCATCAAATTGTATTAAACTAGACCATCGAAACGGTTCATCAAACCATGTGAACACAAACTGCAAACTGGGCAGCTTAAAAAGGAAATAATAAGAACACCCCAATGAAATAAGATCTTTTAGAAAGTATCAAATTGCTTATCCGAACTCAAACTGGTCAAACTGAGAATCTTGTGACCATGTTGAAGGCTAGCTAGGATAGAATTAACAATGAGGTTATCAGAAGCAACATAAGAGTATCCCAATAAGAGATAAAACAAATGGAGAAACAGATCAAGATGGTTCAGTAATGTGCAATGAGGACCCGAGACAGCTCTGGTAAGGAGTGGAACATTGATTAGGGTGGAAGGGCCTGAAAAGAGAATGAGGTGTACAAGGACCTGGATTGAACTGGTGCCAATTCATAAAGCCAGCCACAGATAGTTGGGACAAGGCAATCATGATGATGATGTACAAGCACACATATATTCATACATATAGATGCATGCATACGAACATATCTGCATATTGGCAAATTGAAAGATATACTAAGAAAGGCCCCAACTATGAAGAGCATAAAATGACTTCTTGCATCTGTTTGCTCTGAGGCATACCTGGTTCAAAGGATTGTCTGGAGATTTCTTCCATAGCTTCCATATCATATCCTTGTATTGAGTGAGGGAGAGACCTGGCTTCTCAATTTTCAGTTTGGGAAGCTCTGCTTCCTCAAAAGCCTGAGCATATTTTAAGAAATCACATATTAATTATCTCAAGGGAAAGGAAATTTCTACAACAACACCTTAAAAAGGAAATTCCAACAACACCTTTAGAAAAGGAAAAGAGAATAATTAAATCAGACTTATTTAAGAAATGAATCAGTTCTGTTATTCAATCAAGTATGCCATCTGCACAATGTATGCATAGCCATTTAAAAACAAAAACAAAAACTATTCTGTTCGTAAATCTCTTACAAGTTGTAAGTGAGAGCTTTTAGGAAAGAAACGAAAGAAGAAGTGTGAAAGAAAGTTCCACACCTTGAATAGAACCTCAATAGGTCATTAGGAGCATAATAATTATGAAGGTTAGTGATGATATCAGCTATCATGTCAGCATGCATACCACGGTAGATAAGAAGTCCAAGATTAGCTAGTGACCATTTTCAGAGCTCTATCTTCATAGGGAGTAAGCAAAAAATATCATCTCTCTTTTTTTCAAGGATGCAATAATTATTATTATTAAAGAGGAGCAAATTACAACAAAGGGAGCCTCACATCACAATCTCATCTCTCTTCATTCTTCTTTAATTACTTTTCTTCATCTATCCTTCATTGTCAACTCTCTTTCTAATTTATTTTTCATTCTTTAGCCTTCTTCTGTCTTCCATTTGTACAGTTTCATCTTTCTTATCTTTTTCATCATCATCTAAGCCTGGTCCCAATTACTTGGGGTCAGCTACATGAATCATGTACCGCCATCATCTTTTTTTCTTTTTTTGAATGAAAGCAGAATTTATTGAAGACAAACGCTGCAGAAAACAGGGCCAAGAAACACTATTCCATCTTTCTTATCAGTCTTTCACCTCACCTTTTGTTCTTGTTTAATTACCTTCATTCTGGAGATGCCCAGCTGATTGAGAGGAATGATGGTGCATCATGGGCCTATGAATTGGTCAAATAGGTCGGTATGCTTATCTTTTGATGAAATGCAAGGCAATATGGTGTTGTCAAGCACCCAGAATTGAGGGAGAAAACCAAGCAAAGAAAGAGTAGGTATTCTATAAACCAAGCAAAGAAAGAGTAGGTATTCCATGAGAATCAGATAAATAAAATAAAAAATAAAAAAAAAGTAAAGGTATGCAGGTAGTTATGAACCTCAATTATTTAAGAAAAAGGATGCAAGAAACTGAGACTTCAAGTCAAATAGGCAATGCAACTAGGGGGAAGTCAATAATAACCTCACACTAATGATTACCATGTCTTGGAATGTTAGGGGATTGGATTGCCCCCAAAAAGAGGTGCAAGGTTGTTTGTCGTTGGGACAAAAGCTGAAATCAATATGCTACAGGTAATGAAAATGATGAATTGGAACTACAAACTAGGTTATCGGAGTGGGGAGGTCAGCAGTGTGGGCAGGTAAGCATGGAAGACAAGCTTATGCTTCATTAGAGCCCCTAACTTCAAAAGGCCTTGAAGCCAAGCTAGCTAACCACCTTGGGTGGGTCAGTTTGGAAAAGTTTGAGTGCTTCCAGACATGCTTATCATGATCTCCATCGTCATTGTCTAAATTGTCTACACCAAATATCGCATTGTCTGCTAACACAAATATTGCATCGATCTCCCTCACATCTAATAGGAAAGCTTCCAAATGGACTTGCCCAATAAAGTTAGAAAGGTTTGTTGCAATCTAACACATACATTCACAACGCTTATCATGATCTTCATACATTCTCACAGTCGCTTGCAAATCTGATGCTCAAAATCCTCTCTATTGCTCTGCTCACCACAAAGAGCACCATGATGAAGAGATGAACAAATTTGTAGTGTTTTACAAGCTCATCATCACCACACCTTCATCCATCGAGCCAATCATGCTAATAGAGCTCAAATCTCTTGATTAGACCTCTAAAGCTTTTTAAATATATTGAGCTCTTTCTTTTGCCACCAGAATTTTGTTAATGGGAAAAATATGAACCAAAGATAGGTGGGCCATGATCTTACCCCTCGAGACATAATACAAAAAATGCCCCATCATCATCATCATCTATGTGTTGTCCCCAATTAATTGGGTTTGGCTACAAGAATCATGTTCCACCATACCAATCTATCAAGGGACGGGCCTTCAGTTAGACCATAGGTCATCATCTTTTCTTACCACCTCCATCCAAGTCCTTTTGGGCCTTCCCCCTGCCCCTTGAGAGCCCCAAACTTGTAGCCACTAACTCCTAACCGGCACGGTTCTTGGTCTCCGTTGCACATGACCAAACCATCTAAAGTTTATTTTCCCTCATCTTATTACCTATCAGTGCTATCTCCTAAATTCCCTCGAGTGTATTCATTTCTTATTCTATCCTTCCTAATCTTGTCACTCATCCATCTCAACAATCTCATTTTAGCTACACTCATCCTATGAACGTGTTCTTTAACTGCCCAACATTGCATCCCATAAAGCATGGCATGTCTTATAGCTGCTTTATAAAATTTCCCTTAGTTTGGGTGGTACACAGTAATCACATAAAACTGAAACAGCACGCCGTCATTTCTTCCACCCAGCTTGAATTCTATGGGCAACATCCTTCTCAATCTCTCCACTCTCATGAATTATTGACCCCGTGTGTCGAGATTGGTCGTTTTGGAAAAATTCTTGGTCAACAATCTTAACTAATTCCTCATTTTCACTCCTATAATTACTAAATTTGCACTCCATCTATTGTTTTAGTCCAACTAACTTTAAATCCTTTATATTCTAAAGCATCTACCCATAATCTAGCTCTGTGTTCACACCCTCATCTTTTCAATCAACACTATGTTTTCTGCAAACAACATACACCATAGGATCTCTTCCTACGAATGCCTTGTTAACTCCATAACCAGTGCGAAAATAGGTTCAATGGTAGACCTTCCAAGCATAAAACCAAATTGATCTTTAGATCGTCTCATGCCTTAGTCTTTGCTTAATCATTCTCTCCCAAAGTTTCATTGTATAGCTCATAAGTTTAAACCCACAATAGTTACGCAGCTTTGCATGTCTCCTTTACTCTTCTAAAACAGTACCACAGTACTTTTCCTCCATCCGTCTGGCATTTTCTTCAATTTTACAATCTCGTTGAACAACTTTGTCAACCAAAATAACCCAGTATCTCTCATATACTTCCAAACCTCTATTGGTATACCATCTAGTCCGATGGCCTTTTCATGTTTTCATCTTTCTCAAAGCTTCTTTCACTTCATATATCTTAATCCTACAAAAGTATTTATGGTCTCCAACGTCATTTGAATTTATGGCTCCTTATATTTCTATGCCCTCAAAGTAGTTGTCGTTTAAAAGTTTTGAAAATAGCCTCTCCACCTTTCGTTGATCCCATTGTCTTTTACTAGTATCCTCAGGTTATCACTCTTAATGCATCTCACATGATGCAGGTCCCTAACCTTCCTCACTCTCATTTTTGCAAGTTCGAAGATATCTTTCTCACCTTCTCTTATCCCCAATCTATTACAAAGATCACCATGAGCCTTACATTTAGCTTCGTTGCTTTCTTAGCACTCTTTTTGCAATTCTATATTATTTAAGTTTTTCATCATTTCTAGTGCCTTGCCAAGCTCTAAAACATGAATGTTTCCCATGAATAGTTTTTTTGTACATCATCATTCCACCACCAAATTTCCTTAGATGACTAGCTTTTCTCTCTAGATACTTCTAAGACATCTTTTGTCATTTTCATAATGCACCCTCTCATTCCACACATCATTTACTTGTTCCTCGACATTACACTTTCCTTCTTCCGTTTATTTCTAAATAGCATTGTTCTCTCCTTTTAAATTCCACCACCTGGTTTTTGGACACCTATAAATTTCACTCTTTTTTCCAATCTCTTAATGTAAACATCCATAACCTATTTCATGTAGTCAAACACTATTGATATAACCTTGCAATCCTTACGGATTGATCATTCTGTTTTACTAAGTAGAATGAATCTATTTGGCTTGTATATGATTAACTTTTGAAAGGCACTATTTTTTTTATGATCTTTTGAAAGTTACTAAATGTTCATCTTTCTTTTTAAAATGTGTTTCCTAGAGCTAGATTGTATGCCATAGTGAAATCACAGATAGCATCCCCATCTCATTTCTTCTCCCAAAACTATATCCTCCATGGTGGTGGAATTTAAAAGGAAAGAAAATTCATATTTAAAAATAAACGGAAGAAGGAAAGTGTAATGTCGAGGAACAATTAAATGGTGTGTGAAATGAGAGGGTTGAGTGCATTATGAAAATGGCAAAAGATATTTTATAAGTATCTAGTACCCGCATATCCTCTTCATTCTTTTCCTACATGACCATTTAAGTTTCTTCCTACAAATACCCTATCTCCTTTCAGAATTCCTTGCATTAGTTCCATCCATATCCTCCCAAAATTGTCTCTTGATTCTATACTCCTAACCCTACCTGCGGCACATATGCATTACGTCAATTATCTCCTCTCCTAACACAAGCTTTATTAATAAAATCCTATCACTTACTCTCCTAAAATCTACAACTTTATCCTTTAAATCTTTATCTACAACCATCCATCAATTTCTCTAGTTGTGGCCCCTTTCCACTTGGTTTCCTAAACGCAAGTTATGTTAACTCTTCATTATGTCATCATGTCTACCAACTCCATACTATTACATGTCAATGTTCTTATATTTCATGTGGCAAGACGAATCCCATTCTCCTGGACTAGCTTCCTTACCCATCCGTGTCCAAAATGGCGAGGGAACTTTGCCTACTTAAAACAACCGGGAATTGTTGTGGTACGCCACTTCTTGGGGACGCCCTAGCCAACCCTTGCCCATTTCTCATTACACTCAGGTTCTAATGTAGGCCATCGCTTACTGGAAAAGCCCTAGCATGAGTTTGAAATGTCATATTGTTTGAATTCATGATGAAAGTAATGGCATAAGTTTGACAACAGCTGCCAAACTGATGCAACACTCCTTTATCCATGCTAGGACTAGCAGTGAGAGCACGAAACTCTCACAAAGCGCCGTGTAAGACTATTACATAGGTTGATTACAATCAAGCATCATTGAATAGTCTATTACATATGTTGATTACAATCAATAAGTTAAAGGATGCCCAATCCAACCCATGTATGCAAAACGACTTAGCTCTGATTTGGAAGATACTAGACTAGTTAGAGAAAAACACGAATCTAAGGTTTTGTTCTGCTCGATATCACAACAAAGTTTGCAAAAACATCAGCTAAATGGTTTCTTGATACATGGGAAAGAGAAAATCCCAATCCACCTAAATACCATTAAGTTTTAAACCACCATTACTAAACATTCAAGGAGTATAATCAATAAAAAACATATTAAACACCATTTAAATCACACTCAATGATTAACCCCATGAAATTATGAACCTTACAAAAATGCAACCCACTTAAGAAAAATCTAATTTTAGCCCCCATATTAGTGCAAATCCCATAAAATTGAGCAAATGCAGAAATGGTGTCCCCCTTATCAATTTTAAAATTTACCTTTGCCTCCGTCATTGCGGATTTTCCACAAGAAGCTCGATACACGTTCATTTGTGTGTAACCATTTGCTCAAAATCATTTTCCTAACCCAAACCAATTTACCTACAATCTTCAAATTATATATTGAAAGTTTATTTAGTAAACCACATTCTTCAAGAAACTCTGCAATGATAGCCGTTTCTATCGTTGAAAACGACACAAACAAAAATCATCAAGTGTAATCAAAGCAGAGTCACACTCGACATGACCAATCCATCTGACTAATCATCTACCTAGCTTTCCCATCATCTCCATCGTCATCATCCACCGCCACTATCACCACCGCTTGCGGCCAACACCATCATCATCCATTACTATCCATTCCATCTAAGTCATTCATCATACCAAATAGAGATTGCAAAATAAAGATTATCGAGGCACAAGCTGGGGAGATTACCTGAAAAGATGAGGAGAGAATTTCTCAAGAAGATAATCAAGTTGTGGGTTGAGGTTGAGCATCTAGAGAAAGAATATGAGAAGATGATGCAACATTGCTAACACGGTGATTTAAATCTTGAAGAGGATGCCTAGCACGTGTAGTAACGGATGTAGCACAGTCGCAATCTCCACCTTAGTGTGATTCTGTCCCAACTCTTCAATATTGAAGATGTGCCCGACAATTGATCTGTTGATCTCAATAAGGGATCACCAATGAGGAACCCGGAGAGATTAGCCCGAGCATCATTGATCACTTCCAAAAAGACATCATCAGCATCAATGACCATAAATCACCTTGCCACCTTATAGGTTTATCTTGGACATCATGAAGACGAGCACGAAAGAACATGCTATCCAGATACCCGAGGTATCACGCCAGTCCAAAGAAATTATTGGAGATGTGTTGCATGATCAAATAGTTTCCACACACCAAGAAGGGTATTAGAAGTTTCTCATTAAGTAGAAGGGCCGACCAAGATCCAATAGAACATGGATCTCTGCACATGATTTCAAGCGCATCAACCCGAAGCTCTACATAGCCGAGTTTTTCCAAGCTCTTCTTATAGGTCCTTGTAGTTTTTCTTTATATTTGTAATTTTGATTGATTAGTAAATGAGTAATTTTACAAGTCAACCAACTTTGCTAACTAAAACCTATTGCCTTGAGCATTCAAAATAATAAGGAAAAACCACCTATTGCCCTTATCTATTTTCCTTCTCCTTCTCTCCTTTTACTTTATCTCCTCTTTCACTTTATCCCATCTCGCTGAGTAAATCAATTATCAATTACTCCCTTCTTTTCTAATAAGGGGCATGTCAATATTTTAATCTAAGTGTTTTGGATGCCTATAGGTTTCTAAGTTGTAACTTTCACCTAAAAGTGACTTTCAGCTGCCTGTAAGTCACTTACAGGGAAGTGACTTCTCACCCCCAGCCCCATGAAGTTTTCTGGTTGTTTTGCCTGTAAGTGATTTAGATAGTTTCACTGGATTGGTGTAATTCTGCAATTACAAAGATTATAAAATACACATAAGAAAAAAAAAAGACCAAATTACCCCTTTAGGTGTGGAAAATAATGCTTCCCAATCCATTGGTGCGAAGAAAGCTGGGATTGGGGTTTCGTCAGGTAAAGAAAGAGAAACCCATACCTTAAATGATGCTTTCAGCCTCCTCTCTGGATGCTTGTCCACGGGCAACGCATCCGAAATGGCCATACTCGAGAGCGCATCCTCAACGGAATGCGCCTCAATGACCGAGTCATCCCTGTTGGTGTTAGCTACAAGCACCATTCTTTCATACTCCTCCTCCTCAGCGGTCCGTCTCTGCTGCTTCTTGGTGGCGTCGGCACGCTGCAGGATCTGTAGGCGCTCCTCTTCCCGTTGGCGGAGGAGCTCAGCCTCGGTGACCTTGGGGACGGGGATGGAAACGCGACTCGCCTTCTTGTCGGGCTTCTTGATGGCCTTGTCGAGCTCCTGCTGCTCGATGTCGGCGAGCCTGCGGATCTCGGCCCTGCGGGCGGCGGCCTCGGCGCGCTTCTCTGCCTCTTCCTCGCGCTTCTTGGCGGCGCGGGATCTGGCGCCCTCGGCCTCCTTCCAGTATTGATCTTCTTTGTCGCGGGCTTCTCTTTCCTTCTTCTCGGTTTCTGTGGCGCTCTTCCGAGCCCTAGCTGCCTCCGCCTTGCTGTTCGTTCCCATCTTCTTCGGCATCCTTCTTGATTTTCTCCTCTCTCTCAATAGGATTGACTGCTGCTATGTTTCTGCTCGGAGCCGCGAGCTGCGAGGACTCTATAAATCATGACCGGAAGGACACGGATTCGGTAGCGACCCCTCCAACACCGACTTCGGGGACGGAGAAATTTCCTACAGTACGACCCACTTATGGCCCACGAACCTTTTTAAGCCCACTTATTTTTACATCCCAAGAGTAGGCCACTACTGTACGGACGACTTTTCACGGGTCGAAAATGCTCATGCTTTATCAATTTCACTTCATTCTCTCCTTTACCCCCAAATACACGTCCAAACTCATCTCTATCATCCTTGTTCCTTCTTTTCACCGATTTTCTTAATTAAATCTCTGTACAATCTCCATCCTACCATCACATTAAATCTTCCATGTTGCATCTACTTAAGGCTAAGTACATTCTTTTTATGAGAAGACGTTGATGCATTGATAAACATGAAACTTATTCTTTTTTCTCGAACACGGATTTCACTGAGTGTAAGGGAGTGAATGGAGTTCACGGTCAATTACCTAGAAGTTTAAATTCTAAGTAAATTCTTAAGAAATTACCTAGAAGTTTATGATCAAGTTCACGTGGTTAATTTCATGCATTACTAAGTCAATTTTACGTGGTTATCCAATAAATTTCAAGAAGTTCACGGTTAATTTAACGAAGTTTCGTGGTCAATTTCACTTAGTTCCCGGTCAATTTATTGAATTGATTAGTCAACTTCATGCACTACTTGGTCAATTTCACGCATTTTACCGTCAAATTATAGTGCATTTTTATAATACGACTGTGAATTTGTAGTGCATTTTTTGTAATACGACTGTAAATGTTATATATTGAATACCTTTGTTGCTTTCTTTGAAATTGCGAATTTCTTACCACTGCGATTCAAATTTCCAATAAGACATTCATTTCATAGTCAATTTCATACATATCACGGTCAATTCCCTTCACTTCACGGTCAATTTCATGCATTTTACGGTTAATTTTATGCGATTCTCCCTCACTTTACGGTCAATCAATTCATTTCGCGGTCAATTCCCTTCACTTCATGGTTAATTGCATGCATTTCACTGTCATTTCCCTTTATTTCACAATCAATTCCATGCATTTCACAGTTGATTCCGGCGATTCCCCTTCATTCCACGGTCAACTCGATTCATTTCACGGTCAATCCCCTTCACTTCACGGTCAATTCCATGCATTTCACGGTCAATTTCCTTCACTTCACGGTCATTTCCATGCATTTGACGGTCAATTCGCTTCACTTCACGGTCAATTCCATTCATTTCATGGTCATTTCCCTTCACGGTCAATTCAATTCATTTCACGGTCAATCCCCTTCATTTCACGGTCAATTCCATGCATTTCACGGTGATTTCCCATCACTTCACGGTCAATTCCCTTCATTTCACGATCAATCCCCTTCACTTCACGGTCAATTCCATGCATTTCACAGTCAATTCCCTTCACTTCACGGTCAATTCAATTCATTTCATGGTTAATCCCCTTCACTTCATGGTCAATTCCATGCATTTCACGGTCAATTTCCTTCACTTCACAGTCAATTCCATGCATTTCACGGTCAATTCTGGCCATTCCCCTTCATTTCATGGTCAATTCCATGTATTTCACAGTCAATTCCCTTTACTTCACGGTCAATTCCATGCATTTCACCGTCAATTCCATTCATTTCACGGTCAATTCCCTTCACTTCACGGTCAATTCCATGCATTTCACGGTCAATTCCGGCGATTCCCCTTCACTTCACGATCAATTCCATGCATTTCACGGTCAATTCAGTCACTTGAAGGGAATTGTTTTGGAATTCGCCGGAGTTGCATATGGTCCACATTCAACTATAAAAACCCATCAACTATTTGAGTAAGCTTTCCAGTTGGAGAAAGTCCTGGGACCAGTGTTCGAAGTATTGGTATCGCTACAAGTTTCACTGGCCAGGGATACGGAAACAATATCGATATCGTCGATAATATCGCTAGGGCTATACACGAACTGGGCTAGCCCGGTTAACTCGCTCAACTCGGCTCGAAAAAGCTCGACTCGACCCGACCCGAAACTAAGTTCGGGCCGGGACGGGCCATTTTCTCCAGCCCGAAACTAAGTTCAGGCCGAGTTCAAACATGTCCCAGTTCGGCTCGACCTGACCCGACCCGGCCCGACTCGGCCGTTTATATATATATATATAGGGGAAAATACAAAATGACTCAAAGCCTCCAACCAAAGCTTGAAAGCTAACAAAAAATACAATACGAAGAAATGATGGAAAAAAATTAAAACAAACATATCACAAGCTCAGGCTGGGTCCAACTGGATTAGGCATGATATCATGCCTCTGAGATCGTCATACAGAACCCCGTCTTTCACCAACTTCTCCGCCCAATCATTCACAGACCTGTGAATGTGGTTGAAATCAACAGTCAATGAATCGGGGTCTTTTGCTTCTTCTAAAATGGATTACACCCTCCACAGAAAATGACCAACTCTGATCCAATTGATGACATGTAATGAACCCCCCCCCCCCCTCATGGGATTCCTTGGCCTCCAGAGCCTAACAGAGGGAGATGGTATTCTGCATGTAACCTTTAGCACATGAGACCATATTAGCATAGGTAGAAAAACTAAATACTCTTGAATCCTATTCGACAATGACACATGCCTCAGGCAATGCTTTCCAAGATGGCAAGGCATATAGTTTTTCAAGTTGGTTATCTCATGGATTTGAAGGCAAGTGCAACGGGATTGCACAAAACAGTCTGATATGATAACTTCATTTCAGCAACTGAACTTTCTGGTGGTTCATTACCACATTGAAATACTTAATGACATAAATTGACTAAAATTTTATGGGTGAAAGATCATGATTGAAAAGAGAAGGAAAAAAGAAAAAGAAAAAAAGGAGGAAAAAGATTCATTCGTAGATGGAGTAGGCCTGAAATTGGCCCGAACTCGCCCGACTATTGACCAAGCCGAGTTCGGGTTGTACATGTTGGCCTAGTGACCGGGCCGGGCGGGGTTCGGGCTGGGTTTGATAGATGACCGGGCCGGGCCGGGTTGATCCCAGTTCGACTTGGTTCGGCCCAATGTACACCCCTAAATATTGCTGATAACCAGAAATATTGATATCACTACAAGTTTCGCTGGCCAGGGATACGAAAACAATATCGATATCGTCGATAATATCGTTGATAACTGGAAACATCGGTATCACTACAAGTTTTGCTGGCCAGGGATACGGAAATAATATCGATATCGTCGATAATATCGCTGATAACCAGAAATGTGGGCAATATAAGTGACGCCTAGAATTTACATAGTTGAAAATATTGGTAAAGCACCTTGTACTACTTACAAAACACACATAGCATATCATTGCACAGTTGCTTTATTCAAGAAGTCCTTAACATGAGTTTAAGCGACACTAAAGAATCACGCACCAGTTGTAAATTCAGAGTTCCACTATAAGAACTATAGATTCTCTTTTCAACAGTAAATAAAATCTAAAACTTCTGCTCTTGCTGCTGGGCCAAGATTGAAGCGCCCCTAACTCATCGACTTTGGACATTCTACTGTAATTTGGTATGAATTTGGACTTCCTGCTGTAACTACATGTACAAAATCCATTTTGTAATTTGGGTGTGTCAAAGTGTTCAATTACCATAGCAATTTGAGGGGGGGGGGGGGGGGGAATTACAGCATATCAAATATAAAATACTTAAAAGGGGCATTTTTGAATCCAAGTTCCCTGAAATTGACACTTCCAAACAACCCCTTAGTTGACATCTTCCATACTTCTCTTTCCTTCAATATCTGCACATAAGTGAGTGAAATTGAGGTATCACTTTTTCTAAATCCTAAATCTGTGCCAATGAACAGAATTTTCAGAATTAAATCCATGCCAATGAACAGAATCTTCAGAATTAAATCAATCAGCAACAAAATGAAATGGAGCAAAAGATCAACAAATCAGGTCATCCTAAATCCTGAAATGGTATGTTCCTTAGCACGGTTTGTATATAAAGGGCAATCAGAGTTAATAGTGAGAGGTGGTAGAAACTCAGATAGGCAAAAAATAGAATTAGAGTTATGCAGAAAGTTCATGTAAGAATCAAACATTAAGTGGCACTTATACCATACGAAAAGCCTATAAGCACTAAGCACATTGAATAAAATCACTAGGTGATTCTTGAAAGTAGCATTGTCTACATCTAAAGCGTAATAGGGGTCAATAACCGACTTAAGGCTGGCTGCAAAACTACAAAAATGGTGGAATCCAAATAGACCCATATTGAATATAAATTCAAAAGAGCAAGTTTGGTTTTTCTGCAAGTAGCTTTCTTGAAACTGATGAGTAAGATTGAAAACACTTCGCGGTGAATTCGATTCATTCCATTCAATTCATGGGTGAATTCCCTTCACTACGAGCCAATCACATGAATTGATTGGATGAATTGAAAATTGGCCACATCATATGAATGTTTAGAGTTATCAACATAAAGGACAGACAAGGTACCATCAGATATCATCATTCATTTGCTTGAAGGGAATAACCAAAATGACTACCCCAGGTTTGGGTAGTATAATCATCATCCAACAAAAGAAGAAGAAGCCCTTTAAGGACATACAATATCCAAAAAATCAAAAAACTTCTTTAACAACATTTTTCAACTAAGCATCAAGCAGGGTAGAAGGACCGGCTCCAAGTGGCACGGTGTCATCTCGTCTGTATGTAATCATTGATATCAGGTCCTGTGGATTTTTCTCCACTCGCTCGAGTCTTCTTTACGTCGCACCTACGATCTCCTGGATCGAGGACAATTGTTCATCTTGTTGTCGAAGTTGATATAGAATCGAGGTTCAACACTCTTGGTGGCCAGCATGACGACGGGTATGTGGGACTGGCGAGAACGGAGCGTCACTGTGTTGTTGCCTCTCATCTCCAGTCTCTCCTACCTCGGTGTCCATTGCTTCAGTCTCAGCTCCTTCAGCTTCGGTTTCACCCATAGTATCATCCCAATGACGTGCGGAAGAGGAAGCTGGTCTGTCAAGCGGAGCCATTCTTTTGATGTTTAATTTGGTAAATTTGCAAGGCTCTAAAGGACGGTCACTGGTGGGAAGCAATCCCATATGTCGGGACAAAAGATGGATAAGATGAGGGAATAGAATGTACGTATCTCTAGTGGATTGGATTGCTAAGGCCAACTGATGCAACATGAGAGTAGGCAGACACAATTCCACTCTTTGGCTGACAGCATAGAGAATCACCAACATGAATGAGGTAAGATTAGACTTGTTGGTGCCCCTGTGATAGACGTTTGAAGAAAAAATTGCACGAAAAATGTGGAATTGTGCAGACATGTGGGTGCCACGTAAGGAATTACCCTCATGCCAAGGAATGTCTTGCCCATTGTAGAGACGTTTTGTAATTTTTGAACGAACTTCAAGAGAGTTGAAGTCGTACTCTGCAAAGCCTTGGGATTTTATGGGAATTCCAATTAATTGACCAATAATGGCAGGAGTGATGTGAGTTATGGTTTGGCCAATGGTGACATTTATGGCTAGGTGGTCAGATACTAGTGAATGACAGTTGGCTAAAAACTTATATATTTGTTCATTTCGTGTCACTCCTCCAAAGTCAAGCATACGAGACCAGCCAATGGCCTCGAGCATTGGTCCAATCCCATATGGAGATGGACAGGACCAGTCAACTTGTCTTTCATACTCCATCTTCCTTGCTTTAAACTTTTCATATAGAGCCTCAGGAGGTGGTGGCACAGTAGGGATTTCAAGTACGGGGGCCAGATCGTTTCTACGTGATGAAGAGACATTTTGGGTCGGTGGTTGAGCCGACTTTCGCCTGACAACTGTTTTGGAATGTTTTGGCCTGAGATTGGAGGATTCTCCCTGATGAACAGATTTACTCTTGTCTTTTCCCATTTAGAGGAAACCTCAGATGATATTCTTAAAGAAACTAAAGGGAAATTTAGGAGATTGGGGAAAATGACAGCAAATATGATTTACCAGCTAAAGGGAAATTTAGGGTTTTGATTGATTGAACAACAAAAATGATTTACTAACCTTAAAAGCTCAGGAAAATGGCTTGAATGCACCTCTACCAGCTTCTGGGAGTGGATGCGTTGCAGAGAAAGAAGGAAATGGAGTGATGAAGTGAAGTGGACGCTCCGTTTTATAAATACACGTGTTTCTTCAATATATTGAAGGTCACTCGATATGTTGAAGGGAGTCCAATGGTCGAGACAAAAGGTTGATAGTATTTTCAAGGTCTTTGTAATCGAGTACACTTCGATTGATATCGAAATGTCCTTCGATATATATCAAAGGTCACTCGATATCATCGAAAAATTGTTTATCTGAACACGAAGTCTCTGGATAGTTTTAGGTCTTTTTAGATATATCAAATGACATTCGATATATTGAAGAATATAATATCGAAACGACTTCAATATATCGTAAAATGCAGTGAATGGTTTAGTACGATAACATCGAATAGACTTCGATGTTATCGATAACTTAAGCTCAATATCATTGAGTAGTCTTCGATAACATCGAAGAGCGCATGACAATTTTACCTTTGACATCATCAACAAATTTAAGGTCTTTGCAATCGAGTAAACTTCAATTGATATCGAACTGTTCTTCGATATATCGAAGGTCACTCGATATCATCGAAAATTCGTTTTAAATGAACAGAAGGTCTCTGGACAGTTTTGGGTCTTTTTTGATATATCAAATGGACTTTAATATATCAAAGAATATCATATCGAAGTGACTTCGATATATCGAAGAGCACTTGATATTTTAGCTTTAACATCATCAATAAATTCAAGGTCTTTGTAACCAGCACACTTCGATTGATATCGAAATATCCTTCGATATATATCGAAGGTCACTCGATATCATCGAAAATTCGTTTATCTGAACATGAAGTCTTTGGACAGTTTTGGGTCATTTTCAATAATATCGAATGATGTTTGATATATTGAACAATATAATATCGAACAAGCTTCGATATATCGTGGAATGCAGTGAGTGGTTTAGTACGATAACATCGAATAGGCTTCGATGTTATCAATAACTTAAGCTTGGTAATATCGAGTAGTCTTCAATAACATCGATAATTCATTTTAAATGAACACAAACTCTCTAGACAGTTTTGGGTCTTTTTCGATATATTGAATGGAATTCGATAAATCGAAGAATATCATATCGAAGCGTATTCGATATATTGTAAAATTCAGTGAATTTTCCATGAGACAATTGCTCGATGAAACTGATTTAGTTACGAAAACATTCGTTACTTAATGAAGAGACTCACTGACAATAACATCGAGTAGTTTTCGATGAAATTGAAGAGTCCTTCAAAATTGTAGCTTTTGTTCAAAACTCAAGGTCCATGTATTCGACTGACATTCGATGATATCGAATTGTAATCGAGAATTCATTTGTATTGAATACAAGGTCTCTGGACAGTGTTTTCACTTATTCGACCATATCGTCTTACGTTCGATATTGCGAAGAATCGTATATCGAAGACATAGAAGAGCCCTTTAAAATTGTAGGTTTTGTTTTGTCGAAATTCAAGGTCCATGTAATCGACTGACATTCGATGATATCGAATTGTAATCAAGAATTCATTTGTGCTGAACACAAGGTCTCTGGACAGTTTTTTTTACTTGTTCGATCATATTAAATTATGTTCAATATAGCAAAGAATCGTACATCGAAGGTTCTTCAATATATAATGAAACTTATTGACTTCAAAATGAATTGACCGCGAAGTGAATGGAATTGACTGCGAAATGCATGAAATGATTGAAATTGATGGTGAAGTGAAGGGAATTGATAATTATATATGCAGAATGATCCAATGCTTAAAACACAGTAAACTATAGAGATCAGAGTTGCATTCAAGCACTTGGACAGTCCACTTGCTCAATCTAGACTTTCAATTTGATACAACATTCATGGGACAACATTAAATTAATGCCAATCAGATGGTCTGATACATACATAGGTTGGCATGTTCTAGATAGGATTGTTAGGACTGATTAAGTGATTCTTTGGAACCATATTGGATCCATAATTGGCCCCGATAAGTTGATTTCTCAATTTGACCGTGAAATGCATAGAATTGACCGTGAAGTGAAGGAAAGTGACTGTGAAATGCATGGAAACAACCGTGAAGTGAAGGGAATTGACCATGAAATGCATTGAATTGACCGTGAAGTGAAGGAAATTGACTGTGAAATGCATGGAAATGACCGTGAAGTGAAGGGGCATTGAATTGACCGTGAAGTGAAGGAAATTGACCATGAAAGGCATTGAATTGAGACCGTGAAGTGAAGGAAATTGACCATGAAATGCATGAAAATGACTGTGAAATGAAGGGAATTGACCGTGAAATGCATTGAATTGACCGTGAAGTGAAGGAAATTGACCGTGAAATGCATGGAAATGACCGTGAAGTGAAGGGAATTGATCGTGAAATGCATTGAATTGACCGTGAAGTGAAGGAAATTGACCGTGAAATGCATTGAATTGACCATGAAGTGAAGGAAATTGACCGTGAAATGCATAGAAATGACCATGAAGTGAAGGGAATTGACCGTGAAATGCATTAAATTGACCGTGAAGTGAAGAAAATTGACCGTGAAATGCATTGAATTGACTGTGAAGTGAAGGAAATGTGCATGGAAATGACCATGAAGTGAAGGGAATTGACCGTGAAATGCATTAAATTGACCGTGAAGTGAAGGAAATTGACCGTGAAATGCATGAAAATGACCATGAAGTGAAGGGAATTGACCGTGAAATGCATTGAATTGACCATGAAGTGGAGGAAATTGACCATGAAATGCATGGAAATGACTGTGAAGTGAAGGAAATTGATCATGAAATGCATTGAATTGACCGTGAAATGCATGGAAATGACCTTGAAGTGAAGCAAATTGACCATGAAATGCATGGAATTGACTGTGAAGTGAATGGAAATGACCGTGAAGTGCATGGAATTGACCACGAAGTGAAGCAAATTGACCGTAGAGTAAATGAAATTATCCAATACACAAACAAATCACCATTCATAATAAAATCACTATTAAGAAGATATCATTTACTACAAAATCATGACAAAATATACAAGACATCATTTACATCATTTCACCCTGAATATTTTACAAGACATCATTTATAACAATTTACAACATTTCACAAAATTTCCCGATTCCTCTCATGCTTAAGACAAATATATCATATTTTGTGGTCACTCAGGCAATCATAGGCTATTGAGTTCCTAAAGTTGGGAACGAATTCTTGCAAGTCCCTCCCTGACAAAATGATATCGCTGCACAAAATGTCGATATATTTTATAACAAAAATGTCACAATCATATCCGTTCATCTGCTTTGGTAATCAAGTCTCTTCTCTGACCGTCCAAGCCTTCCCATCTACGCAGACATATCTCCTATGGCATGGAATAATATAGGCAAGCCCTCCTTCATCAGCTCGATATATTTTTTTATATCGACTGAGTGCCCTCAAATATAAACTGTCGAGTATAACGATTTCTCAGTCTCGAGGGTGGATGACCATCAGATACCAATGACTGTTGGCATGGTTGACCGGTACATATGTCTGTCCATGTTTGACAAGATAAGATATCATTATAAACATTATAGAAATGGGTACACCTAGCGTTGATAACTTGTAACGACACCATTACCTGTTCATACTACCACATGGGCTTCTACCCTTCACGATGTTTAACAATGCCGTGAACAGTGAGTTTCTCCACTTCTAATAATGAACGCACTTCTTCGCTGCCAATATCCTAATACATTCTCAATACTAACATTTGGATGTCGATACATGGCTATTACAGATAACATACTAAATTAGAACATATATCATATAATGAAATAACATAATAACCATGATCCAATTTATATAGTTACCAGAAAAAATGTGGGTAGAACTTGCGGTCCTTTGTATATAAAGTAGGAAATGAACTGTGCCTTCTCTCTAAGAATTCGACGTACTTGTCAATAGCCTAATCAATAAAGATGAAAAATTAAGCTCTAGTCCAATATAAGTGTTGAATAACCATAGATGTATGTGTGTGAATTACTTACCACAATATCAACCCATGCATCTTTCTCCCATATGGCCCTGAACCAAACAAATTCCACCAACTCTTTGTTCGCATTGGCCCAACTATCTAGTTCATGCAGTCCATCCTCCGAAATTACCCTAAATGGATAAATCTTGGCCTGGAAGGGTATCGGAGAAGTACACAGTTCCCTCAGTTTCTTAGTGTCAGCGGCGTTGCTTGGAGTTGTTTGAATGATAGAGATAAAAGTGAATGGAGAACGCTTGTAGACAGACGACTTCACCGGCCTCTTAGTTCTCCTCTTATATACTGGAATGGAATGCAATGATTTCTCACATATATCAAATCCTAATGCATCTGAGTGTTGAAAATCCACCTCTCTATTCCCCTAGTCCCTACCTTCCAATTTCTCATCCTCAACAAACTCTTCCTTCTCCTTCTTTAACTCTTTCTCCTTCCAAAACTATATCTTCTCTATAAGAAATGCCCCCATCTACTTCTTCAACTCCGCCTTACCCTCCTTCAACTCTTCCTTCTCCTTTTTCAATACTTTATTTTTTATCCTCGGTTCTTCCTTCTGTCTCATTAGAATTTTCCTCTCCATCTTCAAAACTGCCCTCTCATCCTATTCTTCCTTCTCTAACCTCAAGACTTCTTTCACTTTTAGCATTAGTTCCACCTCCTTGAGTACTACTTTTCTCTCCCTCTCCATCGATTCTTCTCTCTTTTAGCATGCGTTCCTTTAGCTTCAACTCTTCTCTATCTCTCTCCAACTGAATCCTCTCCGCCTCCAACTCCTCCCTATCCTCCCTCGACTCCCCAGTCAATTGTAATCTCGCTCCCTCTCTCTCTTCCTCCTCACTACTCTCTTCCTCTCCCCCTTCTTCTCCCTCTCCCTATCCCGATCTCTCTTCCATATCTTCATCATCTTCATCTTTAATACCTTACAAAATGAAGCAATGTATGTATCAATTATATAACATGTCAAAGTAAATATAAAATATCAACATAAAAGAAGACTTTTGTGACATCTTATGTCAAATCTATCACGGACCAAACGAATAGCCTCCGTATCCAGCTCCTCAATGGTAGGCTTGAAGATAAGAACTATCTCAGTCTGCAAGAGAACATTTTCATTTTCATGTACAGAAACATATATATAGTTCAATGAGTGCCCACTTAGCTTCATAGAAATCGACTTACATCTTCACTCTCTAGTATTTGATGAATCTTCTTATACCTCCAACCTTTCTATCCCCGATTTGTATGAATCTTAGAATTTGGGAAGGAACGTATGAAATGATACATTCTCAGAGAGCCGGTACTCTCTCAAGGGCCCATATCTGTTACAATGAAATGACAAGATGATCTTAAATAAATATAGTTTCGTATAAACTATAAATTAAAATAGACAAGGAAAGAATTCTTACTTGCAGGGGAAATATGCAACTAGTGACATTGTAATGAAGCCCATGCGATGCCATCAAAGCACTATCGATCCCTTCAGTCTTCATCTGAAAGGACTAAACTACCCCAGGGGTAGATATTAAAGTCTTCCAACGAGTCCACAAGGTCGATGAAGTCTATACAGCATATAATATTTGTGTCGGTTCCCCTAACAAACTACTCTACACATAATATTAGGGCTACCTTCACGACATCTTGTTGCTTATTGTTATCAACTATCCTATTAAACACCTCCTGTACATGTTTCTTTAGGATAAGATATTCATTGAAGTATTTCTCTCTTATTGACTTCTTCGAACGATAGACATTGGGTATGGAGAGGTCACCAGCCTTCAGCCCTGTTATTAGGGTGAAGTCCATCTCAAAAAATTTTACACGGTTCCCCTGTATTTCGAATACAAGATTTCCTATATATCTCTCAATAAGAGAGTGAAACAATGCTCCTATAAACCTAAATGATGGAATGTGTAATAAAAATAAGAATGGGGTCTGCCTAAATATATTTAATCTATTGTTATTCTTCTCCAAACCACTCTTCACGCTATCAAACCACCATGTCAAAGAACATCTGCATGAAAGGGTGGGGGCTGACTCACCAAATCCCTTATGCAAGGGTTTGTCATCTGCAAGGATGAATTGAAAGTTATATCAACGATAACATTCAATATTTAACAAAGCATAATGTGAAAGTTGACTTGTTGTGGTGAAAAATCATAAAGTATGGTGTGAGTTTGCCGAGTCAGCAGTCAGTTTTTGGCAAATTCCAAATGAAAGTACAAGACTTATAAGTGAATTTTCACCAGTTTTGGGCCTGTTTCACTCATTTATCAGTCAATTTCATGAAGTTGTCGGTAAATTTATACAAGGTTGTCAGTCAAAAAGATGTCAATATCAAACAGTTATCGGTCATTTTGATGAATTCCATGTCAAAGTGGTCGACTCATAGGTGACATTCAACAAGTCTGCGGCTAATTTCACTAAGTTATTGGTCAATTTTTCGAGTTATATGTTGCATTTTGGCCCGAGAACGTCGTGAAATTGACCGTGAGTGGATTTGACCGAGGACTAAAAATGACCGTTAAGTGAAGGGAATTGACCATGAGTGAATTTGACTGAGGACTGAAAATGGCCGTTAAGTGAAGGGAATTGACTGTGAAATGCATGAAATTGACCATGAAGTGAAGGAAATTGTCTGTAAAATGAGTGGAATTGACCGTGACGTGAAGGAGATTGTCCGTGAAATGCATGGAGTTGACCGTGAAGTGAAGGGGAATTGCCAGAAATGACCATGAAATGCATGGAATTGACCTTAGAGTGAAGGGAAATGACCGTAATGTGAAGCGAATTGACAATGAAGTGAAGGGGATTGACCGTGAAATGCATGAAATTGACCGTGAAGTGAAGGGGAATCGCCGGAATTGATTGTGAAATGCATGGAATTAACCATGAAGTGAAGGGAATTGACTGTGAAATGAATGGAAATGACCGTGAAGTGAAGGGAATTGACCGTGAAATGCATGGAATTGACCGTGGAGTGAAGGGGAATCACCAGAATTGACTGTGAAATGTATGAAATTAACCGCGAAGTGAAGGGAATTGATCGTGAAATGAATGGAAATGACCGTGAAGTGAAGGGAATTGACCGTGAAATGCATGGAATTGACCGTTAAATGAAGGGAATTGATCATGAAATGAATGGAAATGACCGTGAAGTGAAGGGAATTGACTGGAATTGACCGTGAAGTGAGTTATATGTTTCTTGCAGTTGTGAGTCAAATTTCACTTAGTCCTCAGTCAATTTCATTCACTTTGTGGTCATTTTAAGTCAGTTCACGGTGATTTTAAGTCAGTTCATTTAACTTAGATCACGATCATTTTAACTCAGATCACGGTCATTTTAGCTCAGTTCATGGTCATTTTAACTCAGTTCACGGTCATTTTAACTCAATTCACAGTCATTTTAACTTAGTTCACCATCCTCATCAAAAACTCAGTGGGTCCTCGGTCTATTAACGCAGTCAGTGCTCAGTCTCTTTCACTCAGTCTTTGTTTAGTTTCATATCTCATTTTGTTCTTTGTTTCAAAAACCTTCAATGTGGGCCATTTGAGCATTGAATTTTGTAACGCCCTGAAAATCGGGGGTCATGTAGCAACTCAACTCCCGAGTTCCAAAACATCACTTATGCAATATATATACTTATGATTGAATGTTGTCCGTGTTAGTGCGTTAATCATGAGTGAGATTATACCAAAATAATAATTCATACTCCAGATCAATTAATATAACGCAAGCGGAAGACTAAAAGATGTATATATAGACGTGTATGAGCCAAAAGTTCATGATCGGTCTCCAGAGTATGAATACATCACTGAGTCACCATATACATGTAATATTTCAAAAATCAAAATGTCAAAAATAGTTCAACTACAATGATAAGCCCTGTAGCCCCGTCGATCCGGACGGCCTAAGCGAAACCGCCGGAGAACTGCATCTACGAGAACTCGTCCTGATCGTCATAGTAATCAGGCTCCGCCTCAGAAGTCGCGTCGTCATCTGCATCAAGACAGAGTCTGGTTGGTGTTTAAAACACCGTCCCGTAACGTGGGAGCGAGTGATCAACTCAGTGGAACTATACAATAAAGGTTAACATGTTATCAACTCATTCAAGTAGTAATGATAAAGCAGCAAAATCAGACATCCCTGAATTCTCTTATTAATGCAAGAATGACATGAATAATGATGCATGCCCTCGCCTACACTCCCCCGTGCGACACCATCTTACGGTCGCGGCATGCTTTCTTCCCTATGTGCTCTTCAACCTGGGGCACATGCAGTGCAATGTTATGAGCGTGATTACTAAGTTTTTATTAGTCCTTTTCATACAACAGGATTGAAAAACTAAGGTACCTCCCTTATATCAATTCTCAAACAATGATCCATCTAGGGTCGTCAATCCTAGTTAATCACATACGATAAGCAAGTTTAGGTCACTACCACCAACACCCTACCAACTGGCAGTCTATTTTCGAAAGCTCGTCACTAACCTGATTGGGGACCACAGCCAAGCTGTGTCGGGGTAGGCCTATTTTGTACTCGAGGTCACTCCACCAATGCCCTACTAACTGGCAGTCTATTTTCGAAGGCTCGTCGCCAACCCGATTGGGGACCACAGCCAGGCTGCACAAATGGAGGCCGACATCTCGAATACAGTGTCCCATACCACCGTATTCGGCTCACGAGTTTGGGTTACTCACTGGTCACTACGGGAAGGCTCGTCGCCCCAGCATAGGCCGACAGCTCGACTACGGTGTCTCATACCACCATGTCCGGCTCATGAGTCTTAGTGGATCGAGGTACCAAGGTTAACGGGATTTTCATTGGTGAGTTTGGTACCTTAGGTTCAAACAGTAGCGTCCAAACATGGTAAAATACATCGGGTCAATCGGGTTACTTGACGAGCTCGACTAGCCTGAGCACACGACAAGTTGAACAACATGAAGTGCATAAGCACTCCACATGGCCTAACCACTGTCGCCAACCAAAGTACGGCTCGGGTTCATCGAACATGTCCTGTGTGGCGAAAATAATATCAGCCACCAAATCAGGGCATGTTACCGATTGCTTGGACTATAACATAGTCCCAACCACGTTCAATTACAACAAGTAATCATATGAGATAATCAAAGTAGTAATAAATAAATAATTCAAATCCTACAATCATTGGAGCATATTATGGAGTTCAACTTAAACATGAATTTACACGTATGCGTTCCACAAATAAAACAAACACTATAATATATTGTACATGGAGGAAATCATACACATCGTTAAAGTTATTGGGAATCCCATCTCAACACCCATATAAATTACAATTTACTAACTACTTACTCATTCATACATTTTCACAAATACTTAGACTTCATATATTGACATACATAACATATGTTAATTATAACCGATATTTGGACAGATCCTTCCAACAAGGAGATGTCACATACACAATAGTCGAGTAATTGTATTCCATAGACACGGCAAGCACTAATCATAAGCCCATATTCATTCAGTCATTTCAACAAACACTTAGACTACACACTATAGCCTACATGACGTATATTAGTCGTAACATGTATTTGGGCAAATCCTTTCGCCAAGGAGTTGTTACACGCATAACTAGTATACACACATGGCAATTAATCATGGTAAACACACTTTCAAATTTTATACATATACAGTACTTTCTACAAATACAAAGAATATGCTAAACTCCACATAGTTCGTATATAACTGAAACGCAAGATAGACGTCGCATTTTGCATGTGAAATAGCATCCACGTCAGGAATATATCATTAACCGACATTGAAAGCTTTGAAAACCATAACCTATACGTCTATAGTCCGCACCTTATGCCGATAGATGCGTAACGAACTTAATTCGTTCACCCACGCTTCGTCTACGGCACAACGACAACCTATTACATGAAATATGTTAGCTATTTCACCATTTCAACTATTAGAAACCCTAGAATGAATTAGGGTTAGGTTTTCTTACCTAAGAACGGGATCGGTATCGCCAGTAGAGCGATACGGAAGTGGTGGTAAGGCACGTGGAGTAGCAGGGATCGAATCCCAGGAGTGACTCCAACTTCTCTCTCACTTTCTCTCCCTTTACTCTCTCTCTCTCTCTCTTCTCCTAGGGTTTTTACCAAATTTGTATGGAGTGAATGAGAGAGGGTTTAAGGTCCTTATATAGGCCCAGAACTAACGAAAATAGCCCTAGGGCCTTGGTATACTTAGGTCATGTCTAAAGAGCATCTGCTTCAGCTCAACGGAGCACTTCCGGAGCCCCCCCTTGAGCCTAAGGTCGGACTTAAGCCCCCTTATATTGGATCTAGGTCAAGCTGAGTTTTCGGTCTGATTGGGTTTACAGATCGCCCGTGGCGGACCAGTTTTAGTTCAACGGTCCATGATCACTGATCAGGGCCACAAGTACATTGACCTGTGTATGAAATTTCCCCTGATCCGAGAGTGCATTTGGGTCAGATTCTGATGGTCTGAATCCTTATATTAGGTCCGCAAGCGACAAGTCTCAGATGACTTAAATTTAGATTTTTATTTTTAAGATATCCACATTTCTCACACACTTCACTCCAGGCTCAAGCGAATAGCTTCGGGACACTATCTGGACTTGATTTTCGAGGTGGTGGTCAAGTCCAGAAAGGCGGTCTTAATTACATAATTTCGTAGTAATCGGACTTTCGACGTACAGTCCAGACCCGATACGGAGTTTCAATGTGCTCCCGAGAGCAACTGGGTAATGATTGATCCCAGATTTCAGGGTAACCTAGCGTCAATGATTCTACAAGTTTTGGGTCTTGCAGATCGTATTTAAAGTGGTTTAAGCGAATTTCATTGCTAATCTAGTTTAACACTTAGTTAATTTCGTGTAATTTCTAAAGGATTTGGTCCTAAGTGATTTCTGCCTGAGGTGGTACTTGGGTCTTTGTACGGATTTTTCTGGAATGTTACAAACTTGCTCATTTATCAGGACATGCCATACCATTCAGTGTTTTAAAAAAATAAAAATGGATTGTGGACCGTGTGCATATATAGTATAATATACAGTGGGGTCCACAAAAAGAAAGCAGAGATTTGAATAAACCTGCCGTTCGAAGCTTCTTAAATGGGGGGACCATTTTCGTCCTATCTTGGGTTCACTAAAGTCAAAAATGACGTGTGTGGGGTGTGTATTCTCGACCAGATAAAGGGGAAAGAAGAAAGCAGTAAAGGGAGGGTTTTGCTGCTAGGGTGGACAGTCACAGAGGGGGAGAGGTAATCAGAAAATGAGATTCTTTGGCTAGGATGAAGGATCAGGGAGTGGAAAGAACAAAAAACCTAATTTTCGAAGGAGATGCGGCTGACAGCGTTCGAAGGTGCGTCTGGTATAAAGCAGAGGCATTTTTGACCTGTGAAAAGCTGTCTGTACAGTTGGGGTTTATTCTGGGGAGCTAAAAATAAGTGGGCTTAAAAAGGTTCTTAGGCCATAAATGGGTCGTATAGTAGGAAATTTCTCTCGGGGACGCGGATTTCCTGTAAAAGCAGGAAGTTCCTGCGCAAGGATGCTGGATGAGGCCCTAAGAGATGTTTGTGAGAAATCCACCCCGTCCATTCGTTTTTCGAGCTCATTTTAGGACTCAGACCAAGAATGGGGTGTATCTAGTACTCAAGTGGACCACACGAAAGGAAACAGTGGGCAATCAGTGAGCATCGTTAAAGCATTCTTACGGCCATAAAAGATTTTTATGAAGCTATATTTTTGTTTTTTTTTTTTTTCACTTCATCCCATTGGGAATGACCTTATTAATGGTTTAGATAGCATATAAACATCAAGGTGGAGCCCAGGAAGGTTTCAACGGTAGCAATTTCTTTCCTCGATTCTCCCTCTCATGTGACCCACTTGAATTTTGTATCCACCTAATTTTTTGTCGTAAGTCCTAAAATCATCTCGAATAATGGATGGACAGAATGGATTTCATACACACATTTCAGTGGGCCCCACCAAGCACCTTATGTAGGAACTTCCTGCGAAAGGCTTTAGTAGGAAATCTGCGTCCCGACTTCGGTCTTGGAAAGCTCTGTGGGCCCTACCATTAAACGGATTGGCTACTCCAGTGCTCCCCTACCACCAGACAATGGCTGGTGGTAGGTGCTCTCTGGGCCCCACCATAATGTATTTATTTCATCTATGTCGTCCATCTATTTTTCTAGATCATTTTATGGTATGAGACCAAAAATGAGGTATATGCCAATCTCAAGTGCACCACATTATAGGAAACAGTATTGAATGAACATAGACCATTAAAAACTTTTTGGGGACCATAAAAGTTTTAAATCAAGCTTATCTTTGTTTTTTTTCCCTTCATCTGGGTCTATATGACTTAATCAACAGATTAGATGTCAAACAAACAGTACAGTGGGCCTTAGGAGGATTTTAATGGTGGATATCCAATCACTATTGTTTTCCTATGGTGTGGTCCACCGGAGATTTAAATCCCTCTCATTTTTAGGATCAGGCCCCAAAATGATCTATAAAAATGGATGAACGAAATGGATGAAACACATACATCATGGTGGGGCCCACAGAGCACCGACCACCAGCCACCAGGCTGGTGGCAAGGGGAGTAGCCAATCCGTTCTCTACCATGATGTATTTTATCCATGCCATCCGTCCATATTGCCAGCTCATTTTAGGAATGAGGCAGATCTAAATCTCAGTTGGACCACACCGTAGGAAGCATTGGTGATCGAACACCCACCGTTAAAAACTTCCTGGGGCCACAAAAGTTCTACATAAGCTGAGATTTTGGTTTTCCCTTTGTCAAGGTCTGTGTGACCAAATCAACTGATTGGATGGAAAATAAACATTACAGCGAGCCTGGGAAGTTTACAATGGTCGTCGTTGAATCACCACAGTTTCCTGTAATGTGGTCCATCTGAAATTTTTAGATCTGCCTCATTCTATGTTATGCCCAGAAAAATGATCTAACAAGATGAAGCCCTAGAATGAGGGGGCAAAATGAATGGACGGTGTAGATAAAACACATTCATTATGGTCAAGCCCTCGGAGCTTTTCGAACAATGACAGCAGTAGTCGAGGGGTCACTGCCGAAACCACATTTAGAATCCTCCATGCCATAAAACTAGCAAGCTTTGTGGGTAGAGCTGGGCATCGACCAAGTTAGGGCTGACCCAACTCGATTTGGTTTTGAAATAGGCCTGACCCGAACTCGAATCGACTTGATACTGAGTCCAGCATGCCTAGCCTGATTGGAGTCCGGGTCTAGCCCGGACTAATCCGGACCGAGTCTAACTTGAAGTCAGGTTGAGTTGGCACCAAATCAGATTAAGAGATGAGGGAGGGAGGGAGTATATATATATATATATATATATATATATATATATATATATATATATATATATATAGAGAGAGAGAGAGAGAGAGAGGAGGGTGGTGATGGTGGTGGGTGGCTATCAAGCTTGGAAGAGGAGAGAGGGAGGGAGTGGAGAGAGAGAGAGGAGGAGGAGGGTGGTGATGGTGGTGGGTGGGTGTCGGGCTTGGAAGAGGAAGAGGATTTTGGGTGGTGATGGCGGTGGGTGGATATTGAGCTTGGAAGAGGAGGATGAGAGAGAGAGAGAGAGAGAGAGAGAGAGAGAGAGAGAGAGAGAGTTTGGAATCAGGTTGGGGTTGGGGGGTCAGGTGCTGTGGGTAGGGTTAAAGATACTTAGAAATTATGATTTTTTAATTATATATATATATATATATATATACTCGAATCCAAGTTAGGTCGGGTCAAGTTACTGGGTAACTCAGATTCGACTCAGTTTAAGTTCGGACCTACTCACCCCATTTGATTCGGCTCGAGTCGGGTCTGAACAAGTCGGACGAATCGAGTCGTCCTATGCACAACTCTATCTATGGGCCCATCATGTTGTCCGTGTGATATTCAGTCTGTTCATTAGGTGTGCTAAATAAAAATCAGCATATGCAAGTTTGACAACCTGATACAATGAGCTTGCAAGCACAATACCACATAGAGCCTAGGTGATTTTCACGTGACATTCACTTTGTCCATTAGTTTCTCCTACTCATGTTAGGATTTAAAAATGAGTTAAATTCAAATTTTGAGTAGGCCATATACAATAAACAATAAACAGTGGGGATTGAACATGCATCATTGAAATGTTGTTGGGCCCGCCATGATGTTTATATCCCATCTAACTCGTGTTGGAATATGGAGTTTGAAAAATTATTTAGATAAAATAAAATTAAAATGAGAAAAAGAAAACTTATCGATTTAAAGAAGTCGATACGTGATTTGAAGTCACTCGACTTGAAATCAAATTTGCCATCTTTGAACCACGTCCCAAGTGCAACAGGATTCAATGAACAATTGACCTCCAGGATACAACGACTATTATCCAATTCCAGCGGTGCACACACTGTACATGGGCTCAAATCATTTGCAGTCTTAAACTAAACCAGAAAATACCTAAATCATACTTTGAACGTAAAACTAGACTTTTTCTTATACTTAAAAACATATGAGAGAAAGTTTATTTATAGACTTTGCGTGGACACCCATAAGGGTGTAATTTTTAAAACAAACATTGTGATTATTGGATTTAAATCCAATTGGTACGACCTCTAGGCCTGAGAAGATACAACTTTTTTAAAAAATAAAAATAAATGAAAGGGTGCTACCTTTTAAACTTGCATGAAAAGACACATCCATGGCTACAGTCAAGGCCTGCCCCAATGAAAATTTTAAAACATTAATTTATGTTAAAATAATTTAAAATACAACAATCCCCCACATGTTTTAAAATTTATAACACTTCGGGTTAAGACGAAAGAGTTATGCAATAGTGTCAGTGTCACTAGAGACTTAAACCAACATTAGAGTAAGTAAGACAAGTTTGCAAGAATCAAGTGACACCATAATTTTGAACTCAACTCCTTTGAATGTAAATCGCAAATACATGCTACTCACACAGCTTTTTCTCCATAAGTGATTCTTTAGTTTGGTGTGTTTTGGCCATGCATCATTACCTAAATTTTACGATTACTTTAGAGAATTTGCCTAGATTCTCATAAGAAGTGGCCTCCACCTCCCACACATATAGGTGAATTCTAGTGTATGAAGCAATTTGGTACACCGCCAAATATATAGTCATGGATTCATTAAGAGTTCAAAAACCCATCCTTAATCATTATTGCTCGCACTGCTACACCATAGAAAGGGCTTATTAATATAAGTGAAATTGTCTACCTTGTATCTTATTATTTACTCATTGAACCTATCTCATAGAATATTTACTTATATAGGTTGGGTTACTGACATTGGCAGCTCATATATTAGGCTTAACCTTATTCCCTTTGATGTATCATTGACAAATATTTTAAATGGTCCTTTAGTCAGATGATGTAGGACGTGGCACCGATACATTCCTAGCATGGTTGGACCAAAAGAAGGTGAACCGTAATATATATATATATATATATATATATATATATATATATGGGAAAAGGTACTATGCGCTCGAGCTCACGGGTCCGTCCCATGAGGTTGAGCTGTGTGGGCCCCACCGTGATGCGTTTCGAACATCTACCCCATCAGTCAGATGCACCATTCCATCGTGGGCCTAGGTCCCAAAAATCAAGTTAATCCGTCACTTGTGTGGGCCACACCACATACAGAAGTGGAGAGGGGTCGTACACCATTAAAACATTCATAACCATTTTTGAGGGCCCACCGAGATGTGGTTTGCAAATCCAGCCCATCCATTATGTGTATCCCACTTCAATGAGGGTTCATACCAAGTTTTAGGCGCATGTAAAACTCAAGTGGGCCCCACCAAGTGCTTTTATATGTTTTAACGATGTCTTCACATAATTTTAGATGGTATGGCCCACCTGAGTTTCGTATACGGCTGATTTTTGGGATATCCCATAATTTAAAGGGTACCCATCAAATGCACGGTGTTGATGGTCGACACGCATCACGGTGGGGCCCACACAACTCGACCTCACGATAAGCTTATCGTGAGCTCGAGCGCATAGTACCTTTTCCCATATATATATATATATATATATATATATATATATATATATATATATATACACCATGCTTATTAATATGTGAATATTCATCCAATTATGCAAAATTAATATTTATTTTTACATTTTTATGGTATAAGTGCTATGTTTCACTCCTTTGTAACCATTTGCCAACCCCAGTCCCACCTACAACTGTCCATCATCTTCAATCTCCAATGTTTATTTTTGATGAGATTTTGGTGAGATTTTTGTCAGAACTTATTAGCTCTCACATCTTTCGATATTATTGTTCAGATTTATTTTCTCCATCATATTATCATCTCCATTGTCTCTGGCGATCTTTATTAACAAAGATCACCATCCTCCACCATTATTTTTTATGACCTCGAACACTTGACAAAACCAACAACATTGGGATTTTCTTTTATAGCAGGCTTGCCTTTAATTTCGGTCCTCTATACCTAATTTGCAATATCATTGTGTCATCACCATCTTGATCAATGTTCTGGTAAGATCTACAACATGTCCAACAACTTCTTCTCGCCTCCTATTTGTGAGAAACCCAATATCATAAACATCGTCTTGTTGAAAAGGGCTTGTAAATGAGAGAAAGGTGTGTTGGGACTTGTGGAAGCACATAGAGAGGAATCAAACAAGATAATTACAATCGTACAAGCAAAATCAACCAAGAAACAATTCAAATTTATGTAGGAAAACTCTTATGGGAAAAAAAAAAACCACGACACAACGAAAATGCACTATGAAATATGAAGTTACAAGAGATGAAACCTTACCGATCAAAGCTCCAAGAGAAAAGCTATATCCTTTGCCCTTTAAAACCCTCTCAAATCCTTAAGCGTGTCAAAGAGAACCCTAATTCTTTCCCTAAACCCGATTACACCCGATATATATACTACCGCAACCAGAATAGGAAACAAATCGTGCACTTACGTAGTTCTGCGCGTGCCTTCTATGGGACCTTTGATGGCATCGACAGCCATTGAGGACCAGTCTATGACATCGAAGAACCTTTGATGCCATTGAGTAGCAACCTCTAAAAATGTCCAGCAATCAACATGGATTTTTCCAAACTTTTTCGATGGGATCGAGCATCTTTTAATAGCATCAACAGCTGCTCAATGAAATCGAGTGATTTGTCGATGACATCGACAGACTCTATTACAGACAGATTTAACACATTAGACAATAATCTTCATCATGTCTTCAATCTTTACACACTATTGCTCAATTGTTTTACTCGATCCTCCATCTCTACTTTGTCTTCATCATAGCTCCATAATCATCGCTTCTCATATACACTCCATCTTCATTCTATCTTTGCCAGACTAAGAGAAGTCTCACAGAATTTAAACTTCTTTATAGTAACCACCTTCGTAAGTATGTCAATTGAATTCACGCTTATGTGGATCTTCTCAACAGTCATCTCCTCAAGAAAATGTCGGATAAAATGATAATGAACATCAATATGTTTAGTACATGAGTGATAAACAGAGTTCTTTGCCAAATTAATCATGCTTTCGCTATCACAATTAATTGGCATGACCTCCTATTGAAGCCCTAACTGATTTATCATCTCCCTTAACTAAACCCTTCATTGAATGCTCCTGTCATTGTCATATACTCAGCATCAGTTGTAAAAAGAGCCACCAGAAACTAAAGCTTTAACATCCAACTAATCTCTCCACTCGCTAACACATATAAGTAACCAAAAGTTTACCTTCTATTATCAACACTGCTTGCGTAATCTGAATCCACATACCCTATTAACTTGTCCCCCGATTTTCCAAATGTTAAGACGTAATCCTATGTATCTCGAATGTGTCGAATTAATTATTTCACTGCATCTCAGTATTGCTTGCCGGGGTTAGCCATGTATCTAGTAACAACACCCATTGCATGTGAAATATCTAGTCTTAAATAGACCATGGCATACATCAAGATACCAACTACGCTCGAGTAAGGCATACGAGACATTACCTGCTTTTCTTCATCCATTTTAGGACACTGTTCAGAAGAAAACCAAAAATGAGCATGTGGAGAACGCTGACCGGCTTTACCGTGTCCATCCCACACTTCACCAATACCTTCTTAAGTTATTCAGCCTAAGATAACCATAGCCTGCTCCTCTTCCTGACTATGTGTGGGATCCAGGTCTTTTGCAACATCGCTCGTGTGCACACGTGTCCCAACTCGCACCGTTGATAAACCATGCACTGCACTCTAGTGCATCTAGAAAACTCACCTAAGTGATTTGTTCTGGATGACCTTGAGACCTTTATCATGTGGACCGCGTCGTCGTTGCGATCGCAATGGTAAAAACCTTGCATCATTCCAACACTCGATCCGTTAGTGAGATATGACCCATCGAATGTAAGACCCAAATTATGTATCTAGTAACACAAGCAACTTTTATTATGCTAGGCCTATTGGATTTGAGCCCATGTGGGCCTAAAGCCCACTTTTAGAACATAGAAATTACCAACAAATAGGACAATTGCTACATGACAAAATAAGATGCTAGCACATATAAGACAAGCACTATAAGACAATTATATTCTATCCCAAAACTCATCATTAGCTCTCTCCCCATGCCTTCGAAACTAATCATGGCTCATGTCTACCTCATCTAATGCATGCATCCAATACATGTCTTGATTTGTGCCACATCACTTCAAACAACCAATTGCAACACTCCACTTCATCATCCACCATGCATCACCTACAACCCACAACCCTTATCCATCCATTAGCCAATGCATGTCTAGATTTCTTCCACCTTGGCCAATGCATGCTTAGTACCATCCACCTCATCTATCCACTACCTATACCATACATCACCTTCCATCTCACTTTTAGCACCAATAAGATCTCATAAACTTGTCACATCATCTTGCCACCTCAACCCCCAATTCCCTATATAAGAGTAGGAGCTCTCTTGCACTTATTCTTTTCTATACTTAGAAAAATTTTGAGATTTTTTAGAGAGAGTGAGAGAGAGTAGGGCCAAGGTGTGGCCCACCATTGATCAAAGAGGGAGCGAACCACACATCATCATCCAACCATCCATCCATTGAGGTGAGTCTATACCCCTCCTGTCATCCTCCTCATCCTCTTCTTTCTTCCTCTTTCTTTTTTTATTTTCTTGATATGTGTGGGCCCCACTGGTGTGGAGTTCTTGTGTGCATGTATTTATGGTTATGGTGGTCAGCAAAGTGGCCCATGTCAGTATGGTCCACCATGATGAACATTGTATTCACATCCTTCACATGTAATCCTATTTTTTTTAGTATCTAGACAGCAAGTTCTAAAACTCATATAAAATTGGCCATGCTAAGATCAGAGTTGAAACTTAGGAATAATATGAACCACAATATGAACTAACTCCGAACCAAATTTCGTAGCCATCCAATGGTCCAATCATCCGCAAAACCAAGTTTACTTGGCAATTGTCCAACAGCACATGAAGGATTTTGATTTGCTTAAAATGGACCCATTTTTAACTCTTTTAATGAATGTAATGAAAATATACGTTCTGTTGGATTCATAGAAAATTGAACCATCTTTCCAACGGTATATAATAAATCTCAATCAGAATTTGGACAGCTGAGATCTTGGCCTTATACGAAAATGTATTTGGGGGCTTGTTATGACCATTCTTGTGTGGTCGATATCCGTAATTCCAACGGTCAGATGTATTTGATGTTTTCTCTTAACTTACTTAAGATAGTTATTGATCATATGTATGCTCCCTATGATCAAATTCTTTAATGATAAAATTTAAGAAATTCTGAACCAACAAATACGTCCGTAAGGATAAATCTTAAATTGTTTTGTATGGTCCAGATGGATCCAAGGCTTTGTATGATTGAAAACCTATATACAGCCTAAATGATGTATTACTAAACCATCCATTGGATCGAATTTTCTAACAAAGAATCTGATCATAGAGATTTGATCAATATATTTCATGTGTTACTAGATGTGTATGTTGGATATATGTTGTACATAACATTCATCCTCTTATTGACCCACTTGGGTGTGGGATCACTTGTGATTTATGCATTTTATTAGTTCATCCAATCTGAAATCATATTTTTGTGTGTCTCTGATCTATGGTTTGCTAGCATGTGGGCCCCACTTGTCATTGGATCTATTTCATTTCCTTTGCACTTTTTATTTGCTGAAATTTTCTAAGTACTTGACTGTATTACATGTAAGCCTCTTTGACACCTTGTAGTGGGCCCCATACTTTGTAGTTAAGGGTCCCACTTTGGGGGATGTTTAGCCCTTATATAAGTGAGTTGGGATGTCCCACCTTTTTGTCAAGAATGATCACTAAGTGTTTAAAATTTGGGCCTTAAGTTGTGACAGACCCCATTGTTGAAATTGTCTGATTATTTGTGATTTGTACCAACTTTGGGCCTTTGTAGTGGACCACATGCTGGAGATATGTATAGGCCACCACTTGGAACCTTTAACCTATACCAATTAATAGATAAATAATATTTTAATCAGGCTAAGTCAGACCTCACATGATCAGGGAGTGGATCCTAAAATGGGGCAAGGCACAGTTGTGCGGAAAATTTTGTGCAAAAAATTAAAGTACCTATGTTTGGCCTTATACCAAATATTATGTGTACACAACCAGTTGGTCCCAGCTTATAGTTTTAAAGTACATATATGGTACAGCCAAGGGCACCTGATGGGATACTAAAAAGGTGGTCCCCTGTGATCATGGGACGTACTCAAGATCGAGCCAAAATTAATTTTGTATTGTGTTTCCTGCACATTTCCTCCAAGTATCCATATTTGGGACATCACCGTAAATTGTACTCACCCAACCAATGAGGCCTACCTTATAATTTGTAAAGCCCATACATAGAGCTACCAGGTGGTTATTTTCTTTCACCATATGTAGGCCCCATGTAATCATGAATCTGACTCTAAAATGAGTCAAAACCAACCCTACGCCAAAAGTCTGTTTTATATAGAATTCATGTGGGGCCACGTCAATGGGGTCCACCACCTTCCCAAAGTATTTAATGCAGCATCTAAACTCTGAAAAATAACTCTCAAATATTGTTAGGCTTAAAAACTTTAAGTGGGCCATTTAGTATGGGTTATCTTGTATGCGCCTTACCTTTCATGTAATGAGGTCCACTTGGCATGTTTTATAAATGGGTGTTGTATAACTTATAAAATATTTTGTGGACAGATCTTGCTGTCTAAATGTTCTCTTAAGACATAGGTGGCCTTGGGCCCATCTAAACGATGAAACCCTAAGGCCCAAACGGGCCCAACACTAAGAGAAATCGTTGGGGAATGAGAAACTCACAATGGTAACCTTCCTTGAGCCTGTTGGGTAGGCCCATTGCCTATTGGGGCAACGTGCCTTTCATATTATCTCTAGTCAAGTGGACCACGCTTAGAGAAACCTATTTTACAATGCATAAATTGGATAATTGGGCTTTTTCTTGGTTTGTTGTATATGTGGCTAGTAGGCCCAATATGATATATGACATAAAAGATGTTAGCATGTTATCCTTTATGTTTGAGATTGTGCATTATTTCTAGTTGGTGGAATTTGTGGTGCCCACTTAGTTGTGGAATTAGATCCACACCATTGAAAGCGTTGTAGTTGAACATTTATGCTTTTGAGTTGGCTTATTGATTCACCAAGTGGGACTCACACTTGACCTATACGGCCCCATGCCTTGCATATAGTTCAAGTCCAGTGTGGAAGTCACACTAGGTAGGACACACCTAGTAATGGGTGAGATGATGATACATGTATGGTAACATGATAATGATGATTATGACTTGTTGGTTGAAATGATAGATATGATTTAATGGATGGTGAATTATGGCATATGCATTGATGATGGATGAGTAATTATTTATGTTACTTATGATATTTCTTATGTTAATCATGAAGTAAAAATGATCTTCATGGTAATGATGATGATATTATATATTTATATGCATGATGACAAAACATGTTAGTCGACTACCATGCTTGATATCCAAGTGATAATAATGCACGTATTGATTGTCGTGATGATAATGTGGATAAGAAAACCATATTTTACTTGATGTGTGGATAATGATAAATAAATGATGTTGGTGGACATAAGGATAACCTTATACATGATAGACAACTAATGCCTAGGGCATGTATAATGACAGTATTGGACAATGGCCATGATATTGATGATGTATATGAATCCCTATATACTATGTATTCTATGCACATGATTGCATGACACATGTTATGAGGATAAATTTGATGTTGAATGATGTCTATGATAATGATGATACATGTTAAAACTTGTGTACCACCATAAACTATGCACCTTATGTATGTGCGTGTTATAGGATCCCTGGTGGCCATATGTTAAGGTGGCCATATGTTAAGTATTCACAAGAGGTATAGGGTCTCAGTGTGCTATTGAAGACACTTAAATATATGGACCCTCACGTCACATTGGCTATTCTTATGTTTAGGCCGATTATTGTTTATATCTGATAGTCATGCTAGTGTACCTAGTCTAGTAGGACACACTGAGAATATGCTTAATATAACATCATGATACATGCCCATACGTATCATTTGCATGCTTGTTATGAGGAGTGATTGATTATAATATGTGTCATTGGGCTGGTTGTTTATAGGACTCCCTGAGAGACGAGTTGCCCCACATAAGCGTGCAGTACGCGCAGGTTTGATGCATAACCTCATGCATCTCGTATTTTGTGTGACATGGTCATTGTACGCCCTAGTGACATCAAGGTCGTAGCCTCCACAGGCATAGCGTGGATAGCAGGATTGGATACTGAAAATACTTGTTCTAACATGGGAGCATCATAGATGTCCCAGGGTGAAAGTTTTCAAACCCTTATGGTACCAGAGGATACGCCAATGTCTAGACTGAGTTAATGCATGAGCGCATGAGGGTTGAATACCAGTTGGCTACATCTCCCACTATGTCGTGGTCGGTTGGAAGGGGGTGTGGCCTTACCCGCTTGAGTGAGGGGGCAATGACTAGGCTGAGTCTAACCCAGCTTGAGGAATGGGTCCGCTATCGATGAGCCGTGCCCGATATTGGCAGGCGGATAGTGAGGTCTCTTCCACTTACCCAGTTATGCGCTTAAATGGGACAACAAGCTGGTGTGGAGTGTACTAGACCCCGGTGATATTCTAAAGATGAACTGTACTGATATGTGGATCTTGATGAGGATTGGCATGCTTGCATTACATCTCGCATATGACATCAGCCAAGTAAGCCTTGCACCGCATAGCCTTAGTATGGCTGACAGCATTGTACTAGACCTCAATGATATCCTAGAGATGTATGATACTAATATTATGACGCCCCATCACTGTTACACACGTGAGCGGACGCAGCGGGGCCTAAGGGTTTGGGCGAGCTACTAGTGGTTGGCAGGCTACTATGCTAGCAGGCTACTGTGCATACAGTGGAGCGAAACCTTGTCCCACATCGGAAGCGTTGTAGTGGTTATATGTGGATTTACTGAGTAGTAGTTGCATACTCAGCATCTGACTCATTCATTCATTCACTATCCACTCGGGCTGGTGGTGCGCAACTAAATTATTATGTGAACCTTCGCTATGGCCATGATTTTGGTTGGGTACGCGACCAACCTGAGATCGGGTGTTTACCACATTGAATCTAACTATCCAAATTTAGGTATGGGCCTATTTTGGATAGAAATCTCTTATAATGGACACCACAGCTTGCGATACTAAGTACTATCATCCTGACTCCACACACCAGCTCTGCCATTACCCTTCCATCATATGCCATATAGTATAAAATAGAATTTGATTTTCTTGTTCATGATGATTGGCTATTTTAATGATTTATGGTCGCTTGTTGAGTGACATGCCTATTATTGATGTTATGTTCATGATAACATGTATAGTTATACAATATGCTTGATTGATAACCTACTCACCTATGATAACATGATTGGTTGATAACATGCCTATGGTTGTTTTGGATGTCTTTATGGGAGCACCCTGATAAGACGTGTTTTACTTCCAGCACGCATTAGACTCACGATCTGTAGTTTGCTCATACGTATGACTTACACTTTTTCAGGATGCATACAAGAGCTGTTGAAGTTTGCCATTGTTTCCTTCATTACTATTGAGCTAGTGCACCATATTATGTGTGACATATCGAACAGATTCGTCTCTTCGATATGCATTAACACCATGAACAAAAGTTTAACTGCCTAAACAGATTAACTGTTCAAAAAAAAATCACACTGAAAATCCTCCTTGTAAGACCCCAGGATCGGAATCTGGCATATGGGTGTCAGGAGACGAGAATGGGATACTGCGGAGGTTGTCAGCGCCGGATTCTATGATCGAAAATTTCATGAGCCCGGTTTTCAAGTTTGGGGCGTGACACTATGTGTATGTCAAAGCCCCAAGAGGAAAAGCCCTTGCCTTTACCCTTCAAAACCCTCTCAAACCCATAAGGCATTTAAGGGCAACCCTTGCTCCCATCCAATTTTTGCCCTAGAGAAATAGAGAAAGAGAGAGTGAGAGAATGAGAGGATGGAGAAGAGAAAGAGCAAGTGAGGGGTAGATTGGTGTCTTCTTCACCGAATCCTTCAATCAAAGCCCTAGCCTCGATCGTTCCCCTTTGCTGAATCCACTCCACTCGCGATTGAGAGATAAGAAATGAACCCTACTTCCTAACATAGGTTTTCCTCTGATGAATTGCATGAATCTCACCTAAGTCCTTTAAATTTGATGTAGGAATCATTTTTCCCCAAAACTCTAACCTTATAAGCGCTACATCGAGTGAGTTGTTGTAAAGGTGCGGCCCATTATTCCTAAGTTACCATTTATTAACCCTTGAGGGTCTTAGTTAATGATTTATTATCGTAGATCTAACACATTCATATTTTAATTTAGGCTTAAGTAATTGTGTTATTTAATTTAGGCTTAAGTAATTGTGTTGTTTAATTTAGGCTTCATAAGAAATCTCGTTATGATTGCCTGATGAATTGTTAGCCCTTAGTGATGTTTAGAATTGCTGACAATGTTGGATTGGTCGGTAAATCGCCCGAACCAAGGGGTGGCCCGAGTTAGGTCAGCCACTCTAGGCTCATTCGATCGACTCGAGTTGAACACAGATGACTGACAACAACTGTGCTGTATGGGATGCCTGCACCCAATGCGAGTTGCACCGAGGTTCTTGCAGGTAAATCAAATTAGTGTAATGGCTAACTGATCATATATGTTCATCATGTATGACACGACCAAATTGAATATAAGATACCCCATTCCCATGAATAAGTCCATTCATAACCGTTAATGCGTTATGATCCCACAAAGACTCATGAGCCAGGTATGGTAGTATGGGATACCGTGTCCGAGCTGTCGACCTATGATGAGGTGACGAGCCTCCTTATAGTGACCAGTGAGCACTGATGGAGGTGAAATATTGTTGTTTGAATGGACTCCATCAAATACTCGATCGATAGTTCCGTGCCAGAGTACTGTTCAAATGACCTGGGTGTGAATGAAATTGGGTGATGAGCCCTTTTCGTTATGTTGATTTAGTTTTTATGTGACAAGCCTGCACATATAAATGAGTGATCATACTCAATGTTTGGGTAACGACCCATCTTATGTTGATCCTCATACCTTTGGATATCATGACATACCTTTGGAATGATTGATTTGTGAAATATATTGGGTGATACCTAAATTTGGATCAATGGACATTGGTGAGGAGCTGCTACATGCTGCAATGAGCCATGTGATCTGGATAAGGACTCGTGATATAATGTTGGTAGAGCTGAGTACGAGATGACTGGACTCGGTAAACTCGACTCGTCTGACTCATTTAGATCTTACTCGATCCAAACTGAGTGGGTGAGTTGATCTAAATCGAGTTGACTTCATCCAATCTGAACTCAAACCGAGTCGCATTCGAGTCACCTAGTAACTCGACTCGATTCGACCTGAAATCTAACTTGTTACTGACTCGACTCGATCTGTAACTCGATTTGCACATATATATTAAAAAAACTCAAATCTTATGTTTCAGATGTAAGATGTCCTGTAGTTGATGGAGAGGTTACAATTCTAGCAAGTTTATATAGGTTTTGAGTTGTGATTTCAACTCATGGATACCCACTGCACCCGACCAGACTCGGTACTTGTAACTAAGTTGGACTCAGTCCGTATTAGTCTAGGCCAGACCCGGACTCAGATTGGGTCAGGCATGCTGGACAGCTTCAATCGAGTTCGGGTTAGGCCTATTTTAAAATCAGATCAAGTCGAATCAGACGAAACTCGATTCGACTCGACTCGATGCCCACCTTTAAACGTCGATATTCTAGCTTTGCCAACCTACTGTTTGAACCAGAAATAATAACTACTTAGCTAATTATGCATATCATTATATTGTTGGGTTGTACTGTGGAACAGTCATTGCACATATGTTGACATCTTTGCTAGCAATAATGTTAATGTGGAAAGTTTATGACTGTTGTATTCCCAAACATTTATCATGTTAAACATTGATGGGTTGTGTTACGGACCAACCATTGTGTATATCATCATGTCATCTATGCATTTTAATAATTGACTTAGGAATTGTTTGTTTATAATGTTATCATTACCTGCGCTGATTGAATCGATAACATAAGTAACCTTAAACTAATGGAACCACTAAGTTAGCTACTTACTACCACCTGGGATGGTGTTTTAAAATACTAACCAGGCGATATTATCGATGCAGGTACTTTCGAAATCTCAAACGAGTAGGCTTAGATCGACTTGCACCACCACTGTTATGTTTTAGAGGATTGGGCCAAAACTGAAAACTTTACACTTTAATCATTTTAGATATGTAAATTATGGCTTGTATAATTCTCATTTAGGCAGACACTACTCTTGGAATTGTACATTTTAAATATTAACCATTTATTTCCGGGCTTAGTTGTCTCTGCTTAACTGTTGATGTCGTTGATTTAAAACTACTCTGATTGGTGCACATTAATCAAACTGCGTGAGAACTCGCCCACGTGCATTTTTGCTAGGTTCACACCCTGTAACTCGGGATCGGAGTCTCCATACTCGGGTGCCGATTTTTAGGGCATGGAAATAGATTACTTATTTAATTTACTAGATAGTTTAGTTGAGGAAGTAAGGGAGGATTATGTTGTCTACGTAATTATAAATAATGCGGTCTCGTACATAGTTATTAGTCATCATCTTATGGAGAAGAGGCGTTGTTTATTTTGGACCCCTTGTGCAGCTTATTATATTGATCTTATATTAGAAGATATAGGTAAGTTATTCATAAAAATGATTGCAAGGGTAAAAAGAATCACGATCTTTATATACAAAACGTCATTCTTCTCAATTGAATAAGAAAACACATTAAGGTAACTTGCTACGTTCAGTAGTCACCCATTTCACTACAGCCTTCACTATAAATATTAAATAATAAAATAAAAAACTTATAAGCTTTGTAGTGTCGGTCAATTTTATAAATGAGCATTGGTCAAAGATGGCTGAAGGAAAACATGTTCAACAAAACAATTATTTCACAAAATTTTTGAACACAAGTGGTAAAGGCACTAAAAACATTCGAGTCATTAGTTACTGTGTTGAGATTGGTGGACAAGGATGAAAGCCGACAATGGGTCACATATATGATGTGATGGAGATGATGAGAAATAGGATCATTGACCATTTTAACTATAGGGAGCGTGATTGCAAGCCCATTATAGATATTATATATAAAAGATGGGGCAGTCAAATATCATCTGCATTGTATTCAGTCGCCTACATTCTTAACCCAGCCTATTTGTTCACTTTCTCTGATCTAGTGGAAGTACAGACTATGCATATGGTTGGTTTAATTGTCGAGTTGGAAAGAAATATTTTAAATAAAGAAGAATATGATAAGATCTCAATTCTACTAGACTTCTATATAAAAATTGAGGGCATATTCTCAAGAGATATCGTCATCAGGCATCGGACAATGAGATTACCCAGTAGGTAGTATATGTGATTATCCCCACTCTTTTACAAATAGATTTTTTTTTTTTTATGATCTAATATATAAAGTTAAGGGTCTAACCTACGTTACTTAAATTATTTTTCTCAAATCTCAATTGACTGGTAGGCTAAAAATGGAGTAAATCCAAATATGAATGATCCATCTCTAAAGAAGTTGGTCATGGGGATTCTTAGACTTACGTGTTCTATTAGCAGTTGCAAGCATAATTGGAGCATGTTCAAGGTGGTAAGTTTGAAAAAAAAAATGAAAATGTTAATATGTTATAGTTCCTAACCTTGGGATAATTATAAGTGTAACCTAAGCTAATACCTAATGCACTTTCTTTCATGCAAATTCACACTAAGAAAATGAATCATCTTGAACAAAAGAAGTTCAACAACTTTGTCTTTGTCCAATCCAACATGAAATTACAAGAATGATTCTAAGCTAGGAAAGAGAAGCCTGATTTCTATGACCCTATTTGCTAAGATGATATACATGTAAATAATAAGTGACTCGTAGAGACAAAAGACCCATCCTTTACTAACGAAGAGCTGACATGGGTCCAAGTTGAAGATGTCGTATACGGATCAACACTTGAAGAAGGTACTTCTACTTTCGCTCGAAGGTGAAGGAGATGAGAGGGGGTGAGTATTAGCAGTCAACCCATGGAAGAGATTGAGGATATAGAAGAATGAAGAGATGATTATTAAGCTAAAGATCCATATCCACTGTTATATGTTGATGAAGTATTAGTACATACAAATGATGAAGAAACAAAAGAAGAAGAAGTATATATGAAAGAAGGAGATAACTCTGATGATGATAGTGATGATGATGGTGGTGGTGATCAAATGCCGCAATGACAAATAAATCAATGTATATAGTATTTAGTATTATTTTATTCGTGTGTATAATTTGTAATTTGTAAATTATATTTCTATTTTCTACAATAAATAACTTCCTCATTTTGTTGTTACTTGTTACTTGTTACTTGTTAAGTGTTATTTGTTAACTATATTGTTGAATAACGATGATAACTTAATTTTTAATTAATTTTATTTCATTCAAATGTATTTTTAATATGTAAAAATAGTTATCTATTAACTTAGAAAAGTTCCTTCTAATTTCTTTATATATATATATATATTACATTTTTTTCTTATTTATTTTTATTTTTTTAATAAATTTTTCAAAAAACATTATGTGGTTGCATATGCAATTGTGTGATCGCATATGCGCATATGCGATCGCACACAATCACATATGCGATTCAATAACATTGTGACTGTCATGCCCCAAACTCAGAAACCGGGATCACAGAATTCTCGATTGCCGAATCCGGCACCGACAGCCTCCATAGTACCCCATTCTCCGCTCTCAACGCCCATACGCTAGATTTCCCATCCTGGGATCCTACAAGGAGGATTTTCAGTGTAAATTTTTTTATAAAGGAGCATAACCACAAGTGTATCCAAATCACAAGAGCAACATCATCATCACATATCAACTATTATAAATCGTTGATTACAATACTGAAAGGAAATATATGAATATAATAAAATCTTCACAAAGCTCGGCCTCCACGCTCCTGCCTCAATGCTACTACGACCTAACGTCACCTGCACGCAACGGTCGTGCATAAGCTTATAGAAAGCTTAGAGGGTGGTGTATGTGTGTGAAATGCACGTGCTAAGCATATAGATATCAGAGTAAGCAAAAATACTGACAATTCCATCAATACCATCAGACTTATCCAAACTATGCGATGCAAAGACATAATAAGGCAAAGTCATATGTTGAGGAAGCAATGTAAATCGACTACGCAATGCGGAGATATAGTAAGCCAAATGTCATATCTAGGCCGTACAATGCAACATAGTAAACCTAATGTCATAAGTTGAGGGTGTGTAATATGCAAATGCAAAAGAAATGATAAAGCTGGAGTGTGTAATCGGGATGATAATACATGGTATATCGTAAGTTATGGGGTTCATCATAAGGAACTTCTATCTAAACTAGTCCCATACTTAAATTTGGATAGCCAGACTCAATATGGTAAACTCCTGAACTCAGGTTGGTTGCGCGCCTTAAACGAAATCCTAGCCATTGCGAAGGTACACATAACGAATTAGTTGCGCACTACCAGCCCGAGTGGATAGTGAATGAATGAATCAATCAATCAATCAAATACTGAGTACGCAACTCCTACTCAGTAAGTCCACATATCAGTACCATACATCTCTGGGATCATCACCGGGGCCTAGTACACTCTACGCCAGCTTGCCACCCCATCAAGTGCACAACTGGATAAGTGGAAGAGACCTCACTATCTGCCTACCAATATTGGCCCGGCTCATCGATAGCGGACTCATTTATGAGCTTGTCAGACTCAGTTAACATTGCCTACTCCCTCAGGCAGGTAAGGCCACACTCCCTTCCAACCGACCACGACATAGTGGGAGACGCGGCCTACTGGTATACGGCCCTCATGCGCTCATGTATTTTCACTCATTCTAGACGTTGGAGCATCCTTTGGTGCCAAGAGGATTTAGGGAATTTCACCCAGGGACATCTATAACACTCTATCTATAAAAAGATTTTCAGTGTCCGATCTGGCCATCCACGATATGCCTGTAGAGGTTACGGCCTTAATGTCGCTAGGGCATACGGTGGTCATATTATAAAATGTGAGATGCATGAGTCGTACCATCCAATCATGCACCAAACCTGCGCATACCGTGCGCTCATGTGGGATAACTTCGTCTCTCAAGGAGTCCCATAAATAATCAGCCCAATGGCACATGCTATGCTCAATCACTCCTCATAACAAGCATACAGATGATGCGTATAGGCATGTATCATGAAGTATACCGAGCATGATTATAATCACATACATCATAATGGATTGGTATAAGACGACCCATGGCCCATATAGGTGAATGGGTAGTGTGCAATAATCACCTACACATGGTGGTCTCAAATATACAATGGGCCTCACGCATATAATGGTCCTCACACATATGATGGGCCTCTTACATCACAATTGGATCTCATACAATCATAACGAGCCTTATACAACCATAATGGGCCTCATATAGTCACAACGGGCCTTGTACCATCACAATGGATCTCATACAATCATAATGAGTCTTGTACAATCACAATAGGCTTCATACAATCACAATGAGCCTCATACGATCACAACGGGCCTCGTTACATTGGCCGCATATACATCACATTGGGCCTCAAATAGGGCCGCATATATATCACAATGGGCCTCATATCTGGGCCGCATATACATCAAGTGGGCCCTACACATACAGCAGGTGGGCCCTGCATGTACAGCAAGTGACCCTGCAAATGAACAGACAGCATGGATTTAAAACACATACATGCGGTGGTCCCCACCGTCCAGACCATTGGACAATGTGGACATAAAATACATATATCATGGTGGGTATCCACTGTCCAGATAGCTGGATGGTGTGGATACAACACATCCATCTAGGTGGGCCCGGTGGGTAGATGGCGTGGCCATCACACAGCAGGTGGGCTCCACGGTCCAATGCGCTGGACGGTGTCGGTGCACAGATACATCACGACAGGCCCCACGGTGTGGCAAAACACATACATCAGGGTGGTACCACGTGGTGGCCCACCCGATCAAGCTAATATTTGTATTTCTCTTTGTCCAGTGGCGCTAGACTGCCAGCAGATGGTCGGTGTGGATAATACATCATCAAGGTGGGGTCCACGCGAGATGTGGACAGCGTGGATGGAACACATACATTATGCGGGTCCCATGAGGACAGCACGTGCCACCAAGGCAGGCCCAACCGTCCCTTATTGGACGGTGAGGATGCATCACATACATCAGTGGGACCCACCGTCCCAGGTCTGGACGGTGTGGGTACAACACACATGTGGGACCCAGAACTTACTGATGTCACATACAACAGCTACATAGTTGGTGTGAGGTACTTTAGCCAATCAGCTTCCCACCGTCCAGGGATTGGATGGTGAGGATACAACACATCCATCATGGTAGGCCCCACACACGTGGTAGGTGGGTGCCACTCATACATCAAAGCGGTCCACACGGATGGATGGTATTGATAAAACACTTACACCAAGGTGCCCCAACAAATGGACGGTTAGATTTAACACATGCCTCATGATCAAGCCCACAGAGCTTGCTAATGTTAGTACCCACCGTCCAAATGGATGGTGGGATACGATACATATATCACAGTGGTCCACAACCACGTCCAGATAGCTGGATGGTCTGGATGAAACAAATGGACAGCGTGGATGAATCACGCATCAAGGTGGGGTTCACGTCAGCATGGCCCACCTGTTGGACCAACTGATATTTGTGTTTTCTTTCATGCAAGCCCATCCACTGGATAGTCCAGCAAGGTGGGCCCATCTCACGGACGGCGTGGATCAGATACATCATGGTGGGCCACAAGATCGGAAAGAGAGAGATAGAGAGAGATGTGTAGTGGAGGAGCTCCACCACTATGAGCTTCTCTAGCAATTACAATGCATACATCAAGATAGGCCCCCAAAAATTGTGTGGACCCTAAATCAAAATCAAGATCTAACACTATGAACACCCATCGATTTTCACTTCTTCTAGGCACCTTGATCTCCCGAGCTCCTACGCTTTCTCTTTGATGGAGGATGATGAGAATTGAAGGGTTGGATGGTGAGATTTTGGAGTAGGAAGTGGGCCACACTTGGCTCCTTCTCCTTAGAACTTTCCTCTCATGGAAGCTTGGGAAATGGTAAAGAGAATGAGAGAGGAGAGGGTGTTATAAGAGGGATGGGATGAGAGGAATGGGTGTTGTAAGGAGGGTATGGGCTCGGTTGACTTTTGGGTGAGAGAGGGATGAGTGTCATGCCTTGTTGGTAAGAGAGGGATGAGCTAGGTATGGGTTATGATGGGATGAAAGGGATGTGTGAGTGATGGATGGTATGGGTTATGTAAGAGAGTGACATGAGAGGCATGGGTTGTGTTGACTTTTGGGTGAGAGAGAGATGGGTGTGATGGGATGTGTACTTGACTAGTATTGATTGATTGATGTGATGGATTGGGTAGAGATTCTCTCGGGATTTGCAATGCGTGGCATTTTCCTTGAAATATGCGCGGGCCCACAACTCCTAGCCTAGGTATTGTATCAGTGCGCAAGACACGACATTTAAACCATGGCGACAGCGTGGTCACTAGGGTACAAGTCTCGGGTTGAGTCGACTTTGGTCTATAGGATGTGACTTAAGGTCGCATGCAAATGCTGATTATAGGTCGCAGTTGCCGGAATTCATCAGGGAGGATCGCAGGAGTCTAAGGAATGGTACATTTTAGGATACGGGCCTTACAGTGACCAACATATCGTAGGTCCAACTGACAAATCATCGATTCGACTTGTCGGCCCAACAGATAACAACCTACAGATTGTAGGTTTGACTTGTAGTTTGACCTATAGATCGTAGGGTTAGACTTGTAGGTTCGACCTATAGATTGTAAGTTCAACCCACATAAAGTTAATCAGACTACTTACCCTCCAATTTTGGGAATTTTAATAAATTAGATCATTTAAATGGTGACTCCTAATTTATTGTAATTGATGAGTTGTTTATACATTAATGAAATGGTAGAGACCACTTGTGATTAATCAAGTGGGTCCCACATGAGATTCTGAGAATTACCCACCCTATGTCAAGGGTTGGATTTAAAGGGACCCAATTTTGGTTAGGTTACGAACCCTAATTAGGATCTCGATCAATTGGAGGTGGGCCCCTCCATATGAATTAACATTAAAGTGTTAGAAAAATGATTGTTGTTACGTATTGTATTTTAGAAAATTCTTGAATCTTCTCAATTCGATTATTCTATATTAATCGATCTCGCCAAATTATAAGGTGGGGGATCCTAACTTGTTTCCTTTCCATGTTAATCAAGATTGTGTGTGTGGATAATTTGATTAATATGCTAATTGACTATTGTTTCTACTATGCTATGTGTGAAATATCTAGTTCTTGTTTTTACTCAGTTACATATATGAATGTCTGAGAAACTGTAGTATCTAAAATCTATTATTTTACCTATACATACTAATTATCATTCATGTATGTGCTAGTTAATTTGTTTACGATGCCAATCTATAAATAATTGGTGAAACCCAAACATCATGCATTAATAGTACAATTGATCTTAGGGGACCTCCTTAGATGCATTACATTGCATAAGTTAATCCTAGGGGACCTCCCTGGCAGATATGTTGATTTTAATATCTACGCTGCCAGATGCCTACTGAAATGGTAAAAGCCTTCCCTAATGGGTGAATGTTGGTTGACAATCTTCCAACTTAAGCAGGTAGATACATCCCCTATCGGTGCATACATGCATCCACGCATTAATAAGATAAATTATTATTAAATGTGTATTTTATTTCTTTTACTATCATTGATTTTCATGTGAACGAATCCTGGTAGGAACTTTCATTGGGCTTGGCCAGCTCACCATTTATTAATGAAAAACTGAGCCATCGGTACAAGAGCCTAAAGACGTGGCTGAGCCAGTAAATGATTCAAGGGATACATGGCCATATTTAACTAAAGAGGAGCTTGTTATTTTGAACTAAATTTTATTTTATTTGATTATTTAAATATTTTATTTATTTTGATTGATTACGGTGGATGTTGACATGTATTCTGTGTGGTTGGATATTGATTATTTTAATTGAATAAGACCCCAAATGGGTAGGTCATTAGATGAATATATATATATATATATATATATATATATATATATATATATATATATAGGGAAATGTTACAATAAGGTCGACCTCGTGGGAACTTCCCACGAGGTTGAGTGTGTGGACCCCACTATGATGTGTGTTAGACATCAACACTATGCAATTGATGGGTCCCCTTTAGGTTATGGGATATTCCAAAAATCAGCCATACTGCCATACCATCTAAAACTATGTGAAGACATTCCTATAACATATAAAAGCACTTGGTAGGGCCCACCTGAGTTTTGGATGCAACTGAAACTTGGTTTGGCCCCTCATCTAAGTGGGACACATACAATGGATGCACTGGATTTATGAACCACATCTTGGTGGGGCCAAGAAACGATCATGAAGGATTTAATGGGCGGGTAACCCCTCTCAACTATTATATGTGGTGTGGCCTACCTAAGTCATGAATTGACTTGAATTTTAAGCCTGTGGCCCACCATGGAATGGTGCATCTAATTGATGGGGTAGATTTTCGACACATATCATGGTGGGGCCCACATAACTCAACCTCATGAAAAGTTCTCATAAGCTCAACCTCATAGTACACTTTAGTGTCCTTTTCGATGCCATCAAAGACCTTTCGATGTCATCAAAAGTTGTTCGATGCCATCAAAGGCCTGGTCGATGTCATCAATAATATCCGGATTTTCATGTTTGGTTGCTGGAACATTTTGGTATTTTTCGATGTCATTGAAGTGGCTTCGATGACATTGAAGTTTAAGTTTCGATTATATCAAAGTGTGTTCAATGACATCGAAATATTCTGCACAAATTTACGCAGATTTGCAAATTTGTGGGATTTATTTTCGATTTTGACTGGGATTCTCCTAGAGGCTATATATTTGGGTGTAATCGCGAATGGGAGGTAATCTAAGGCTTTCTAATTCGTTCATAGGGTTTCAAGGGCTTGTAAAAGGGAGATTCGAGGCTTGTTCGAATCGGGTATTCTCTTTATCTCTTATAATTTTATGCTTTCATAGTGCTTTTTATCGGTTTATGCCGTGGTTTTTTTTCACAAGGGTTTTTCCATGTTAAATTTGGAGTGTTTGCATTGTGCTTGCTTAATGTGATTGGATTACTTCACTTGATCCATCTCCGTATGCTTCCGTGGTCCCCCAACAAGTGGTATCAGAGCTATCATTGGGGCGCAGGCTTGAATCTGAAAGTGAGTATCAATGGTTGCCAATCCTAAGTTTAATGTTGAGAAATACTCTGGAAAAAATAACTTTAAATTATGGAATGTCAAGATGACTAGTATATTGATTTAACAAGGATTGGATGAGGTCCTTGAGAAGCGACCAGAATTTATGAATGATGATGAATGGAAAAAACTGGATAAGAAAGTGAAATCCTCAATCCAATTGTGTTGAATGAATGAGGTTCTCTATAATTCTTAAGGGAGAAAATCGCGTAAAATTTGTGAGCGAAGTTAGATGACATTTATGCAAGGAAGTCCCTTGAAAATCACATACACTTGAAGTTGTAGTTGTTCAACTTTAAGATGGTAGAGGAAAATGTTGAAGCCCACCTTAACAATTTTAACAAGATGATCTAAAAATTGCTAGATGTGGAGGTAGCGATCTATGAAGAAGATCATGCGTATATCTTATTGAATCACTCCCTGCTTCGTATGAGTCTTTTAAAGACACCTTATGCACCGGTAACACAACCCTTAATGTTGATACCGTTATCTTAGCCCTTCAGGGAAAGGTAATGAGAAAGAAAAATGGTAGCAAGGGCATCTATTGATGCATTAATGTTTATGAGGGCTTGAAATTTAAATTGGGAAACAAGATCTTCCCAATCATATCTTGATCATAGTCCAAATTCAAGGGCAAGGGCAAAGGTAAGTTAAAGTGCTGGAAATGTGGGATGTCAGGGCACATGAAGAAGGATTGCACAAATCCTAAAGCGAAGAAAGAAAACTCAGAGGCTTCTTCTAGGGAGGCCAACACTGCTACGTCTGATGAAGAGACAAGCAGAGGTGATGTGTAGTTAGTGTCTATGATCATACACTTATACAATGATAGTAGAGATGAATGGATTCTTGACACAGGGGCTTCATATCACATGACTCTTCATCAAAGTTGGTTCTCCAGTTACAGAGAGTGTGATGGTGGACAGGTGTTTATGGGTAATGATAATGCTTATAACGTTGTGGTTGTTGGTACGGTGTGCATCAAGATGTTTGATGGGATGGATCGTACCTTTACTAAGGTGAAGCACGTTCTTGATATGAAGAACAATTTGATTTCTCTCGGTGCACTCGAAGAAATAGGGTGCAAGTTCACCTGTTTTAATGGTGTCTTTAAAGTTTTAAAGGGAGCGCTTGTAGTTACGAGAGCACAGAGGCATGGTAACCTTTACAGGTTGGTCAGAAGCACTTCAACAGGTGGAGCTGCAGCTACGGTAGCAGATTTCATGTCTGTACGTATGTGGCATGCACGACTAGGCGACATGAGCAAGTGGGGCATGAAGGTACTTTCTGATCGATGCTTAATTCCAAATATTAAAAGTCTTGATTTAAATATATGCGAGCATTGTATATATGATAAACAATTTAGGTTATCTTTTAAATCTAGAAAACATGTATGTAAATGAGTGCTTGATTATGTGCATTCTGACATATGGGGGCGATAGGCCGTGGTTTCCACCGGAAGGTTGTCGTTGTTTATCACATTCATTGACAACCACTCTCGAAAAATTTGGGTTTATTTCATAAAACATAAATACGAGGTTTTCACATATTTTAAACAATGGAAGGCCAAGGTGGAAAAATAGACAGGGCGAAAGGTGAAAGTTTTAAGGACTGATAACGGTGGTGAATTTACTTTCAATGAATTTAATGAGTATTGTAAAGATAAAGGGATCATTGGACACAACATTATGCTTCACACAGCCGAGTATGATCATTGTGTCTACTTCAAGACAGTGAGTGATGGAAAGTTCATCATCCTAGTATTGTATGTTGATGACATGTTGATCGTCAGTCATAAAATGTCTAAAATTGATGTAGTGAAGACTTAGTTATCAGGGACATTCGAGATGAAAGATTCTGGGGCTATAAAGAGAGTTCTCGACATAGATATTCATAGAGACAGGAAGAAGAGCAAGCTCTGGTTATCTTAGACAGAATACCTTGAGAAGGTGTTGATCAAATATGGGATGGATAAGGCAAAGTTGGTCAGCGTTCCCCACGCAGCTCACTTCAAGCTTTCCTCAGAACAATGTCTCAAATCAAATGAGCAAAAGTAGGATATGTCCCATGTGCCTTATTTGAATGCTATTGGTAGCTTAATGTATGTCATGGTCTGTAAGGGACCAGATATTTTACAGACAGTTGACGTTGTGAGCATGTTAAACCCTGGCAAGCAACATTAGAAAGCAGTAATATGGCTACTTCGATATATTTGAGGTACGAAGACTATGTCTTAACTTTTGAAAGGAAATGGGCTTAGGTATTTAGATTCAAATTATATAGGCGGTACGGATTTTAGAAAGTCAACTTCAGGTTATTGATTTGTGCATGCGAGTGGAGCAATCTTTTGGATGTCAAAGCTTCAGTCTGCGATGGCTCTTTCCACAACCGAAGCTGAGTATATGGCGATGATAGAGGCTTTTAAAGAAGGTGTTTGGTTGAGAGGCGTGATAAATCAATTGGGGCTTTAAAAAGAAGCTGTGCCGGTTAATTGTGACAGTAAGAGCGCTATCAATGTGGCTAAAAACTTTGTTTATCATTCACGTACTAAACACATTGATGTTCGTCACCATTTTATCTGACAGGTGCTTGAGGAAAGAGATGTGTGCAACGTCCTGGATTTTTGCTATTTTGAATTTCCAAAAACCCTTGAAAACTTTCGATACGACTAGCCTAATTTGTCGCTTATTGGCCTTTGACGCTCGAAGTGAGCTTATATGTGGGTGGTACCTATAAAGAACCGCACAAATCCGATTAATCAACCGTAAAAAGCCAACGAATACGTCTGATCACTTAAACATTGGACTTAGCCTCATGATTTGTTCACATAGAGCCCAAATCTAGCCGACCTATTACTGACTAATCAAGACAACCATGACTAAATAAAGATCTACTTAAAACTGAGACAACTAAGTGTCAAATCTTAATTAATAAACCAAACTAACTCAATATTCTTTTAGCCTAAGAACCAACAGTTTATGGTGATTATAATCGAATCATTATTTCTGCTAGTTGCGAATAGGTCACACTATGAACTTAACTAATACAAACTCTAATCATTATGCACAAGAAATCTCGGTACCCAATTCATTCTGAAAATACTCGGATTATCCAAACAAGCTCTAAACCGCTCGTTAGCGGGCCACTAAACCCAATGTTATAGAAATACGTTCATCTTATTGGGCTTGACATCCATCGCAAGACATCAAGTCGAGATCGTTACTCAAATCGTTCAACTTGGACTTGCGAGGTCAGTGCATGAGTTATGTGAATATCCTTGAAATTAACCAAGAACTTAGGTCGCTTATCTGCATTAGGTTTTTGCCCAAGTTGTGGCTTTCGCACTGTTAGATCACAAATAAATTTAGGACAACAATATAAGTTAATATCTTGCATATATCTGTATAGCCGCAACCCTGATCGACCATCGGTGACCATCGAATAGACTTTTGATCATACATGTCGATCGACACATCCAAATGGCAGGTCAATTGTGTTTATGTGTAGATCATCACCAGGGCCAACTATCCAACTGTGGATGTCGACTCCTACGCCCTGTAGTGGCCCACAAAGGGTAGAAACACTCCCCTAGGGCTAGTATAGAAAAAACCTAGCCCTTAAGGCCATTTTCACCAATTCTGGCCTATATAAGGCCCTTGTTTGGGCACCCCCTCCTCCCCATACAAATTTTCCCTAGAAATTGGGGAGTAAGAGAGAAAGGAAGGGATAAAGGGAGAGAGAAAGAGAAAGATAGGAAGAAAAGAAGAGAGTGAGGTACTTGGTGCTTGCTTGAACTAAAATTCATTCTACAAAACCCAAGCCATTACCGTTTTTCTCCGTCAAATCCACCCCTACGCACGATCGAAGGTAAAAAATGCTTCCCACCTCCTATTTAAACTATCTCATGTTATGAATTTTACTAAGTTTTCTTTGATTTGATTAGGAATTGATATTTTTTCTAACACCCTAACGTTATAGGCGCTAAGTCGGATGAATCATTGCAAAGGTGTGGACCATTATGCCTAGTTTTCCATTTATCAACTCTTAAGGGTCTCAGTTAATGATGTCTTGTGTTGAATGCCTTGTTGATTGCTAACATATCCATATTTCCAATTTGATTACAACATGTATTATTAATTGTTTATGAATGCTTACATGTTTGATGAAATGCCTAAGTGATTGAATGTGTTGTTCTATTGATGCTCACATGTTTGATGAAATGCCTAAGTGAACGTATTTATCTATTGATGCTCATATATTTGATGAAATACCTAAGTGAATGTATTGTTCCACTTATGCTCATATGTTTGATGAAATGCTTAAGTGGATGTATTGTTGAATCCATGCTTCGTATGAAATCTCGCTATGACTACGTGACGAATTGCTAAGTCTGTAGTAATGTTTAGAATTGCTTACAATTTGGGACAGTCGGCTAACCTCACGAACTAAGGGATGGACCGAGTTAGGTCGGCCAACCTAGGCTTGTTCGATCAACTCTGGTCGAACACGGACAACCGAGAGTAGCTGGACTACACGGGATGCTGGCACTCAATGCTGGTTGCGCCAGAGTTCTCCAAGTCAATTAAATTAGCCTAATAGTTGACTGACCATATGTGTTCACAATGTATGACAACACCGAATAGAATCTAGGATACCCTGTTTCCATTAAATGAGTCTACTTTTAACCATTAGTGGGACGATCCATAAGACTCATGGACCAGGCATGGTGGTATAGGACACCGTGTTCGAGTTATCGACCTACGCTGGGGTGACGAGCCTCCCCATAGTGACCAATGAGCAATAAAAAAGGCTACGAGTCCGGTGCATCCAACTATAATGATGTTGCTACCACTCCACATTTGTGTTCAAGTGACGACTCTTATATCATTTGTGGCACCCTCCACCCATCGATGGGCTGCCTATACCTATGCGTCTGGGTTGTGTCATTCGGGTCCTTAGTAATCGGTCGGGCCAGTGTTTGCCTCACATTGATTGGAGAATTGTCGTCTGGGTGGTAAACCCGAATACGAATCAAGAGACACAAGAAGGAGCTGCTTCAACCGCCCCAAGCCTAGTGATTCAATTGAGACCACGTTAAAATGAGGATACCCTAGCTTCCCCAATATGCTAAATGAATGGAACCTAATAACTACTCAACTAACATGTGCATTCACCGCATTGCATTAGATAGGATTTGTGATTTGGCGTTGGGCCGCCTGCGAGGAATTATTAACACATGCGAAATAGGGGTTAAAGTCGCTTAGGAGAGAGTATTGTTTGGAAAGAGCATGCACCATATCATATCTTCATATGGACATTTAACAACAATATTTTGGAATTGTTTGATTTCTTGTTTTATCATTACCTGCGCTGATTGGGCTAATAACATGTGTAACTTAGAACTAATGGAACCATTGAATTAGCTACTCACTCCCACCTGGGACGGTGTTTTAAAACATCAACCAGGCGATGTTGTTGATGCAGGTGATATCGAGATCTCCGGTGGGCGTACTTTATCTCAATTTTAGGAATGTATTCATTTGGGCAGACATTACTTTTTTTATTGTATTTTGACAGTTAGCCCTATATTCATTGATTTTTGTTATCTCTACCTTGCTTTGGATCCGCTAGTTTGAATTATGTTACTCTAATTGCTCGTATGTGAAATGAATGTGAATCTGAACAAGGTCACACGTGCATTTTCATTTAGCTCACACCCGGGAACTCGGGAACAGAGTCTCTGTACTCGAGTGTCGATTTCGGGGCGTTACAATGTAATTCTGGAGAAGATTCACACGAGCGTGAATTCGGCAGACATGCTCACCAAAGTGGTTCCTGCATAGAAGTTCAAGTTCTGTGCAACTTCTCTGGGCTTGGCAAAGTCGTAAAAGGAGAAGTGTGCACGAGAAGCGATGATGTAGCTATGATGCAATGCATGATTGGAGAAGGAGAAAAGAAGCTATGGAGGATGGCGATTGAAGACATGGTGGAGATTGTTGATAGATGTCTTAAATCTGTAATTTCATAGTCTGTCGATGATAGATTCAATGCCATTGAGCATGCTTCGATGTAATCGAAATCGGCTCAATGTTATTGAGATTTTTCGAAATAAATCGATTTGGTTGCTGGACAGTTTGGTAACCTTTTTGATGTCATCGAAGACCATTCAATGCCATTGAAGGTTGTTTGATGTCATCGAAGTTTGTTCGATGCCATCGAAGGCCCGGTCGATCTCATTAGTAATATCTGGATTTTCATGTTTGGTCGCTGGAACGTTTTGGTATTTTTTCGATGTCATCGAAGTGGCTTCGATGACATTGAAAGATTCCTTGTAGATTTACACAGATTTGGAAATTTGCAGGATCTATTTCTGATTTTGATTGGGATTCTCCTAGAGGCTATATATTTGGGTGTAATCGGGATTGGGATGTAATCTAAGGCTTTGTAATTTATTCCTAGGGTTTCAAAGGCTTGTAAAGGGAGATTCGAGGCTTATTCGAATTGGTTTTTTTCCCGCAAGGGTTTTTCACGTTTAATTCGGAGTGTTTGCATTGTGCTTGCTTAGTGCGATTGGATTACTTCACTTAATTCATCTCTATGTGCTTCCGCGGTCCGCCAACATGATTGCAGTGTAGTAGTTGGGTTCTCATGAAGTTGTGAAGCGCAAGGCAACTACTCATTTCAATAACTAAACTTGCAAGCGCTCATAGGCCGACTAACAACAAGGGAAATAACATTTCTTGACCTAAGTGCGGGAGTTGAATCCTCTTAAAGCTGCGAAGTGCATGGGCATCTATCTCTATTCGGTTTAGCATTCGGTTGCACCCAACTTCTACTAAAGATAGGATATTTGTAGATACTCCACCCAAGATGAGAGAAATACTTTATAGGAACAGAGTTGAATTTCAAAATAAGACACCCGGTTAGACTCAAGATGACACTAGGAAACTTAAATCTGGTGGGAGCCCCTCATAGCCTCTGAAGTCAAAGCTTGATGGAAAATCAATAGTGATGGTGCCGACGAGAATCCAATTTTTGTTGGCCACCATCCACAAATCAGGGCATGATGTGTGGCAATTGGTTATTGTATGGAAATGTACCTCGAAAAGTGAGCTTTGTACAATGAGATTTTGATTCCCGACAAATCCATGTTCAACTACACTGAGTACATAGCAGCTGAGAAAATCCTTAAATTTCGAGATCAATTACGTAGGTGGTTGGTTGGAATCCAATTCCTGCCGACTGTACCTATATAAGCAGATCATCCCCACCTGTAAGTGGAGGTGGTGGCATGGGGTTGTCTCAAAAAGATAGGAGGCGCTGATTTTTTAAAGAGAAAAAGATTGGTGACGAAAAAAAAAAAAAAAATGAGAGTAGGAAAAAAGATCAGAAGGAAAAGAAAAGAACAGAGAGAAATTGAAACTTACATTGTCCCGAATTCAGCGAATAGAGTCAGAATCAGGATACCCAATCATATCTTCTTTTGAATATGAAATCACGGGATAGCATTTACGTTTCCGCAATATTTCTTTTTTTACTTGCTTACTCTAGCTCATGATCATGATCGACGTTGAATCTGTCTCCCTGATCGTAGTCATGGTCCTTTTATTTAAACTTTCCTTTTACTTATCTCGGGGTTTGGGTCGACATTGAGTGTTCCGTCTCCGCAATCCCAACCTGGATTGCAACTATTATCTAGAGGTTAGTAAACCTCAGAAAATAGACATCACATGAGTGTGCAGGTAGAGAAGGGTGCCTAATCCTTTATTCATCACTGAGGCTCTTCCTCGAAATCTACGGTAACAGATCTATAGTAACGAAATAATTATAGAAGTCACTCAAGTTGAAGAACCTTTGATGGGGCTCATAGCAATTCTCTAGTTTCTAACTTACATTAGGTCCTGAGCTTCATTGAACCGTAACGATTCCAAGTCAAATCACACCATTTCTTTTGTCAACATTACACCCTCCCCCACTGATAAGGCAGAGGGAGCGCGTCCCCTAAGAGTTCACAATTTCAGACATCTAATACAATTAAACCGTTCAAATGATAAGTAGGAACATTAATTTATCATGAACATTTTTTTATTTTTTATTTTCATTTGGTAATCTAACGATCACATTTATACTCATTTATTGGACAGCCAAAAAAAAATGAAGCATCCAGTGGCTGTATTTCATCAAACAAGTGTCAATTAATCGGAGTTCAAGATGAAATTATCATGGTTTTCTCCCTCTAAATTAGAAAAATTAGGTTTCACAATTTGGTCAGAAACTTGAACTAATATCTGCTAAGTGTACCATGTTTAATGCCTGCGTGTCATGCGTCATAGGCAAACTAGAGTATCAAATCTCCCCATTTTTCAAGGAAGCGGCTAAGGCCCGACCCCAGCCTCACCCAACACGGTACGGCTCTCACCATTGGCCCACCTTGATGTATGTGTAGTATATCCACGCTGTCCATCCGTTTTTCCAGCTCATTTTAGGAATTGAGCTTGAATCAGATTCAAATCTCAGGTGAATCACACTACAGGACACAGTGGTGATTGAACGCCCACACCACTATTAAAAATTTCCTAGGGCCCATCATTATGTTTATTTGCAATCGAATCTGTTGATAAGTTCACACAGACCTAGATGAAGGGAAAAAAAACAAATATCAGCTTGATCCAAGACTTTTGTAGCCCACGAGAAGTTTTTAATGGTCGGTCACTACTGTTTCCTGTAGTGTGGTCCACCTGAAATTTGGATCTGCTTCATTTTTGGTTTCATGCCTTGAAATGATTGGAAAAACAAACGTACACATACATCAAGGTAGGCTCTATGGTCAGGGCTGCACCGTATTGGGTTAGGCCGGGCCGCACCTAATCTGCTCCCATTTTTAAATGAGGCCAATTCATGTACGACGTCTGTAGAATAAGATTAATATACAACGCAGCTTGTGAGGCCCAGCGTCATCCAATCCCATGTGGGGAGCCCCATCAATTTCATCCTTTATACTTGAGGTTATACAAACGCCAAACATTGAATTCTTCCAGATTTTGTCTGGGCTCGAAGTTGTTTCTATTGGATAAGTTCTTGGAATGAAAGAGAGTGAGGGGCGAGGATTGCGTTCTGCCTCTGGCTGGACGGACTCGTTCCAGGCAGGGGATCTGTGAAGCCCATTATGACGTAGTATGTGTTTTATCCATGCCGTCCAACCATTTTGCCAGATTATTTTAGGGTATGTGCCCAAAGATGCGGAAGATCCAAGGCTAAAGTGCACCACACAGTGGGATCAAACACAGCCATTAAAACTTCTTGGGGCCATAGGTTTTGATCAAGCTGATATTTGTGTTTTCCCTTCATCCAGGTCTATGTGACCTTATGAACAGGTTGGATGGCAAATAAACATCACCGTAGCCCTTAGGAAAGTTTTCAACAGTGAATGTCATTATCACAACTGCTTCCTGTGGTGTGGTCCACTTGAGTCTTGGATCTGCCTCCTTTTCGGGCTCAAACCATAAAACGATCTGTCAAAATGCATGGATGGTGTGGCTAAAACACATACATCATAATAGGCCCCAGAGAACCACTGCCTGGACCGAGTCCATCCTTGCAAGAGCAGAACACCATCCTCATCCGAAAATGAGGACCTCGGACCTCACATGTTAATGGATTGATTCTATGAAAACATAAACGAGGACCTCACATGTTAACAGATTGATTCATTGAAAACATCATCGCGCTCCACACAAACTGATGTACGGTAAGCTGTATCTACAAATGTTGTAGGGGAGGGAGAGTCCCAAAGCAAGACATGGGTTTTAAGAGCGAGAGAAAAACAACCGAAAGTAATACATGGGTTTGAAGTTATTATAACTCGAGAAACTTGGGTCCAAACCCAGCTATATATATATATGCCTATCTGATGTGCTTTTCACCTTATTGTTTCCTTTTTCTCTTTCGACGTTCAACATGGGAGAATTTAGTTCATCCAAGAAATCCCCAACATTTTAGCCATGAAACTGTACCGATCTGCGGCTTCATCAATCTGCAACAGAAATGGCATGAATCCATATGTTAGACAACCACAAGCTGCTCATCAGACAATTACTCAGGATAGAAGAGAAACACATGTACCAATTTCTGAGTAGGACGTCCAGCTCCATGCCCAGCATTGCGATCAATGCGCGCAACAATTGGGTTGGTCTGTGGGCTGTTCTCCAAGCTAGTGCAGAGAACATATTGCATTGTCTGAAAGAAAAGGAAAAAAGAAGGGACAAACAGCAGAGTTTGGAAACCATGAGAGAGGAGTCTCAGAAACAACATCAGTAAGTGGGTGACACAATGTAATAAATAGATTCTAAAACAGTTGTGAATGGCAAGATCGACAAATACCACCTTGTAATGCACGACATGAAATTGATAAAATAAAAAAGGTTTGTTGGGTTGACCACGAAGTAATTGGATCCACCAAGTATAGTTTACTAGAGGCAACCTCAATCATCAACAGGTTTGGCGACGGTCAGTCCAGCTGGACCCATATTAGGTACGATGATTTGTTGCAGCCCACTACTGGAATATTGTTGTTGTTTCTTGTCTTTTATTAAGTTCACTTTTTTTCTATTATTTTATTCTTTTTTTCATTTCTTTTTTATCACAATTTTAGTCTTTACAGACTGACATATCAAATGAATACATGCTGAGCAAAATACCATTTTTGCCAACTATTCAGTCTTGAATCCTGCTACTTTCAGGATGATTTTTTGTAAAGATAAATGCTTGGGGAATCTACAGTGTACTACATTTTTCAAAATAAAAAATAAAATAAACTACAGTGATCCTACTCTGCCACCCTTTATAAGTTCCTACTTAGTAGGATGGGAATGGTCAACATGCAAGGACGGTGAAATTCTACCGGGTGAAACCCTGACCAATCATCATAGGCTAGTGGTCGTGGATGTGAGCATTACAAGACAGCAAAGGGGAGGCTGAGCATTACAAGATAGAAAAGGGTCGGCAAGAGTAAAAGTTGCACAAGAATACGATGGTCGAAATTATGAGGGGAAAGGCCTGTGTTATTTAGAGAAAGTATAAGAGAAATCAAGTGGAATGTTGAAGCAAGGCTAGAGATAGGTGGACACAAATTTTTGGTTTTATGAAAAGAGTTGACACAAGACACTTGACACATCTAAAGGGAAGAAACACACACTAGGAGGCCTCAGACCTGGATCTAAAGGGAATAAACACACTAGGAGGCCTTGGACAGAGGGTTGTGAGTGCATGTTTACAACAAAGAACTTGGACAGGAGAAGTAAAGGCAACCCTGATAAAGATGGCAGAAGGAAAGGCTGTAGTGACAAATATATACATAGACAAGATTCTAAGGTACTGGATAAAATTCACTTAGTTTGGTTGTCTTAGAACAAAATTTTACAAAAGAAAATCCAGATGACTGGTGAAGAAGAGAAGCACATACCTATTTACAAAATTAAAGGAGACGTAAGAAGTTGCACTAGTGATCAAGGGAACAAACTTAAGAATCACAATATGAAACTGACATAGGGTGGTGGAACAAAGATTAACACATGAAATAAGGATATCACAAAAACAATTTGGCTTTAGAAAAGAGAGATCATCAAAGGAAGCTACTTTCTTGCCCACGCAATAGATGAAAAAGTATAGAGATGAGAAAAAGAATCAACACGTGGTTTTTATTGATGGGAAGAAAGCATATCGTAGAGTGCCAGTGGAGGTAATGAGGAAAGAGGACCAAGTACAATATGTTGGCATCACTGAAAAGATACGCAGGATGGTGTCATTACAAGAAGGAAAATCGTCTATGGGATAAGTGTGCCTTCGAAAGCCAATCTGATCTAATCTTATGGAATCAAGTCATTAGTGAGCCCTAGTAACGAATAGAAAGAAATCATTAGAGACCTTTTTAAAAAAATAATAATAATAAAATAAATTGTATGTGAACCTTGGACAGATTATTTGTGTTTAGCAGGTTACAATGGATTTCTTTGTGGAATATAAGTCTAGAAGGCCTTGGGAAAAGAATGAAGTGAACACAACAGCCGCAATGGAGAATTGTGTTGCCACAGTTGTTGAGTAAAGCTACATTTGTGACGTTAAGTATGGATTGTTTAGGATCCAAGTGTTCTGCTAATGCGGACATCAGTGGTGCACCCTTTACATTGTACCAAAGGAGGAGGCGTCGCTGACAAAGTACCGGAGAGGAGCTGATGTGGATGGACGTTGGGTCCATCAGACCCATTTTCTGACGCACTATGAGTGCGGGAGCAGCGTGACCGCACCCTGACCATAGATCCGTGGGTCGGATTTCACACCCTATCACACGGGTGTTTTAGTTTTAAACGTTTTTGTTCTTTTTTCTTGTTTCAAGGGCTTTATTGCACTTTTTTTATTTTTTTCGTCTTTTTGTCATTTTTCTTGTTTTCCGAGGCTTTAGTGCACTTTTACTTTTTACATAGCTTATATATACGTTGTGAGAAACCCTATTTTGATTATTATTGAATGAATAGAAATTTGTATTTTTTCTTCATCTTTATTCAAGATATTAGGGTTTCAGGATTGGCCCTTGGGTGTTGAGGATTCCACCCCGATTTTAGGTTTCCTTTTTTCTAGATCTTTGAGGTGCAGGAAAATGTAAGAATCATCCTCCTTTTCTTTTGACGACAAAAGGACATGTACTTTCTTCATCTTGAATCCTTCATTTTTCACCCCTTTCGTTCCTCTTTGGATATCTCCTTTCTAGTTTAAACAGAAAAGATGGATGGTTAGTTAGTAGAATTAGATTCAAACTTGACCGTGGACTGACTTATGCTAGATCTGGAATATCCCCATATCCCTAAGTCATCTTTTTTTACTGTTTACGTGATATTATGCTAAGGGGCATGATCCTGACGGAATAACATCATCTTTGTGTTGAGATTTACCTAATCCATTTGATTGGAAAGGGTTAGTTAATTGGTGTATTTATTTAAACATTCTTTAACTTGATTATACATGCATCTAAGGTTAGGTCATCACATGTCCCAGCATCAAATTTGGTATCGGAGCCGGGTAGCGTAGGTCAGTCTATTATCAGTCTGTCTTTTTGGTGAAAATTTTCTATAGAAACCCTTTTATCCAAAATTTAAAAATCGTTTAGATTTCAGGCACTCCGCCCCGAATCCCGGGCAGGGGGAGAGGAGAGAGGCTGATATTCCAACCACCACTGTAGGTGGAGCCCAGGCGACCCCCGACATCGGGGTTGTCGATCAGTCCCAAGTTGTAGGTCCTAATCCGCTTAGGGATGATTTGGGTGCAGGCCAGGCCCAATAGATACAATGGGATATATCCATTACCACCTACACACAATCGTGATCCTGTTCTTCCCACCCATTGGGAGGGCCATGATGGGGTGCGTCGTCAGTACCCACGGAAATATCATGAGCACGAGGACCCTGCTTCTAGGGTTATGAAGGGCATCAAGGTTGACGCCCCTAGTTTTGATGAAAGATTGGACCCCAAAGTTTTTTTTTTCGACTGGTTAGCAAACATGGACCACTTCTTTGAGTGGCACAGTCTGCCAGACCCACGACGAGTTAGGTTCGCCAAGATGAAATTGGTGGGCCAAGCAAAACTATATTGGGGAAATGTGGAGCGTGGTCGTGAGCGATCTGGAGAGCGGTCAGTTCTCTTTTGGATTAAGATGAAAGAGTTGTTGTGAGAGAAGTATGTTCCCCTTTCTTAGAGGCCGAGGTTGTTGGATTAATGACACATTTTGCGCCAAGGATCCATGATGGTGACGGAATACATCGCCAAGTTCGATGAATATATGATGAGGTGCGATGTGGATGAAGACCCTGTTGTGGTTCTCTCCCGTTTCCGTATGAGCCTCAAGCCTTAGCTTCAGCAGGAGTTCATGCTTCACATGGTCACCAGTCTGGAACATGCTTATCAGGTGGTGCAAGAACTGGAGCACTGTGTGCACCAATCCAGTGTGAGGGGGATTGATTTTCGACCCACTATGCCTAGAGTAGCTCCGCAGGGAGCGAGACCCTAGGTTGGAATTCAACTCAGAGCTCAACCTGGTACCCAGCCAGTCAACAGAAATCGAAGTAATAATATGGCTAGATCAAGTACTAGGCCCGCGATGCCAGGGCAGTGCTGCTGTTGTGGTGGCATGGGTCACATCGCTGCCTAGTGTTCAAATAAGGGTGAGTGCATTACCTTTGTTTTCGAACACCCCACAGAAGAAGAAGTGGCAGATAAACTTGATCGTGACCAAGATGATGAAGAGATCATTATCCTCTCCCTTCACCCAGCTAGTGATGCCGAGGATGATATTGTGGAGACTATCCCACTTGCAGTGGTAAGGTGCGCCTTGACCCAAATAAAGGGAAGTGAAGATTGGCGCAGAACCACCATTTTCCACGCTTACGTCAAGTGCGGAGAAAAGAGCTACAAAGTGATCATAGACAATGGGAGCTGTGAGAATGTAGTTTCCCCAGTTACTTTGAGTCGCCTAGGGTTGAAGCCAGTCCCTCACCCCAACTCGTACAGAGTTTCTTGCTGTGACCTAGCGATGCCTTGTTCCGATTGAGTTTGAACCATACAAGGACAAGTTGTGGTGTGATGTAGTTATGATGGACGTTGGTAATATCATATTGGGAAGGTCATGACTCTATGACAAAGATGTCATAATATTCAGGTGTACGAATAATTGTGTATTTAAGCATGAAGGAAAGAAGATTGCTTTGAGCCCGCTCCCTCCCAAATCGTCAACAGGAGCGAAAGATGTTGCGTCCCCTGACGGTCCTAAGAGTCAAAGGGCGCCTCAGTCGAAGTCTCTCCACATCATAGATGCTAAGGAGTTTGAGAGAGAGACCAAGGCGGGGACTTTAGTGTATGGCCTACTGGCTAGGGAGAGTACACCTGAGGTTGATACAGGGATACCCTAAGAGGTTCGTCCGGTCCTAGAGGAGCTTCGAGATTTCTTCTCTAAGGACCTTCTAGACGAGCTTCCACCGATGCGAGACATTCAACATGCGATAGATCTCATCCCAGGGGCGACCCTACCAAACCTCCCTCACCAAATGAACCCCACCGAGCATGCCCAATTGAAGAGGCAGGTGGATGAATTACTTAAAAAGGGATTCATTCGTGAGATTCGGAGTGCGTCGTGCCCGCGCTTCTTACGCCCAAGAAAGACGCCACGTGACGCATGTGTGTTGATAGTAGAGCCATAAATAAGATCGCTGTCAAGTATCGGTTTTCCATCCCGAGTCTTGATGACATGCTTGACATGATGGCCACCTCTACTATCTTTTCGAAAACTGACCTCAAGAGTGGTTATCACCAAATTCATGTTCGCCCGGGAGATGAATGGAAAACTGCCTTCAAGATGAAGGACGGGCTGTACGAGTGGCTGGTTATGCCATTCGGGTTAACCAATGCCCCAAGTACGTTTATGAGGGTGATGACCCAGGTGTCGCGACCCTTTATGGGCAAGTTTTTAATTGTGTACTTCGATGATATCCTCATCTATAGTACGTCCTCTAGCCAGCACTTGAGGTAGGTCTGCAACACCTTGCGCGCAGAAAAGCTCTATGCGAACCTCAAGAAGTGTTCCTTCTTGACCTCCCGTGTTATCTTCCTGGGGTTCGTTGTATCGTCAGAGGGTATGTCTGTAGACCTTAAAAAAGTCAAGGTCATTGTCAATTAGCCTAAGCTGCGTACCATACACGATGTGCGAAGCTTTCACAGCTTAGCTATATTCTATCAGCAGTTCATCAGTGGATTTAACTCGATTATGGCTGCCATCACAGATTACATACGAAAAGGGGAGTTTCAATGGACTAAAGCCGCAACACGGGCTTTTTCAAAAATTAAAAGAAAATGACGAAAGCGTCAGTCACGCGTCTACTTGACTTTGCCAAAGCCTTTGAGGTAGCATGTGACGCGTCAGGAATTGCCATAGGCAGAGTGTTAAGCTAAGAGGGACATCTTGTTGCCTTTTTCAGTGAGAAGCTGAACGAGGCTAAACAACGTTACTCCACTTATGACAAAGAGTTCTATGCGGTTGTGCAATTATTGCGCCATTGGCGAAATTATTTATTATCGCAAGAATTCATCCTGTTCTCTGATCATGAGGCCTTGAAATATTTGAGCTCTCAAAAGAAGTTGAGCCCTAGGCATGCCAAGTGGGCACAATTTCTTCAAGAGTACACGTTTGTGCTTAAGCACAAGGCCGGAAAAGATAATAAGGTTGCTAACGCGCTTAACTGTTGTATCATGACGCTGTGGTCCATGAGTATTAAAGTTACAGGATTTGAGCAACTCATAGGCCCACATAAAATTGTGAAAAGGTTAGGCTCTAATGCTTATGTTGTTGATATCCCTGCTACCATGGGCATCAGTTCCACATTTAATGTGGAAGATCTAGTTCCCTTTCACGAGCCATTACCTCTATCCATTGGTTTCCCTATTTCTTCCTGGACCCCCTATATATGGACCTTGGCCACAGCTTGATCTTCTTGTACCTATCTTACCTTCTCTTCCACCTGCACCGAGAAGAGATAAGATAGAGGAAATTTTAGACTCCGAGGCGGTTTCCACTCGCTCTGAGGGTTTCCAGAAATTCTTAGTCAAATGAAGGAACAGACCCATTACAGATAACTCTTGGATCACAGAGACAGCCGCAGCACATCGACCCCGATTTGCTCGAGAGATACAGGAGTTCACTTTCGCCAGTGGTGAATTCTTCCTACCCGGGGAGAATTGATGCGGACATCAATGGTGCACCCTTTAGACTGTACCAGAGGAGGAGGTGTCGCCGACAGAGTACCAGAGCAGAGGAATTGATGTAGATGGACATTAGGTCCATCGGACCCATTTTCTGATGCGCTACGAGTGCAAGAGCAGCGTGACCGCAACCTGACCATAGATCTATGGGTCGGATTTCACACCCTACCACACGGGTGTTTCAGTTTTAGACGTTTTTGTTCTTTTTTCTTGTTTCAAGGGCTTTATTGCACTTTATTTATTTTTTTGTCTTTTTGTTATTTTTCTTGTTTTCAGGGACTTTAGTGCATTTTTACTTTTTACATAGCTCATATATACGTTGTGAGAAACCTTATTTTAATTATTATTAAATGAATAGAAATTCGTATTTTGTCTTCCTCTTTATTCAAGATATTAGGGTTTCAAGATTGGCCCTTAGGTGTTGAGGATTCCACCTCAATTTCAGGTTTCCTTCTTTCTAGATCTTCAAGGTGCAGGAAAATGTAAGAATCCTCCTCCTTTTCTTTTGATGACAAAAGGATATGTACTTTCTTCATCTCGAACCCTTCATTCTTCACCCCTTTCGTTCCTCTCTAGATATCTCCTTTCTAGTTTGAACGAAAAAGAGGGATGATTAGTCAGTAAAATCAGATCCAAACTTGACCGTGGACTGACTGATGCTAGCTCTGGAATATCCTCATATCCCTAAGTCCTCCTTTTTTACTGTTTACGTGATCTTATGCTAAGGGGCATGATCTTGACGGAATAACCTCATCTTTGTGTTGAAATTTACCTAATCCATTTGATTGGAAAGGGTTAGTTAATTGGTGTATTTATTTGAACATTCTTTAACCTGGTTATACATGCATCTAGGGTTAGGTTATCACATGTCCCTGCATCATCTGCTCAATAGGTTATTGACTTTAGAGCATCTAACATATGAAAGGTAAGTCTAGTTCTTTTTCATCCCTTGAAACAATATTAATGGGCTCATCTGTCATCTTGGCAGAGATGATACCCAGTCCAAAGTATATGATATGGGTATTGTTCATCTCACTTTTTCCATTCATTGTTTTATGTCCGTTGTCCCTAGATTTCCTTCAAGTCTTCTATCCGTTAGCAAGCTCACCAAATCTCTTAACTGCTCCGTGACTTTTTATCATTCACATTGTGTTTTTCATGATATAAAAATAAAGAAGAAGATCGGTGGAGGACATGAATACGATGGGATGTACTATGTTGACTATGAAGTTGTTGGAGCGGTAATACTAAAGAACATCTCCATTTATCAATAGAATTGCTGTTTAAATCATCCATCCTTGAATATTTAGAGTGAAAAGTATGTGAGTTGAGTAAATATCATTGTATTGCCCTCCAAACACATGCATAAAAACATAGTTCAATTACCTTTTCTTTAGACCATTCAAATGTTTGGGGACTAGTTAAAATTCCTAGGAGGACAGGGCATAAGTATTTTGTTACATTTGTTGATAATTTTTCACGAATGACTTGAATTTATGTAATGAAAGAGATATCCGAATTATTCTCTACTTTTAAGACTTTTCCCATGGAAGCACAAAACCAATTTAACTCAAAAGTATTTTTGTTTCATTAAGTTTGTATTTTTATTTTTATTTTTAAATAGGCATATTGCATCACATTGTGTGTGCACACCCCATAACAAAACAGTGTGGTGGAATGGAAAACCTATCACCTATAAGAAGTAACTTGTGCTTTATTACTTCATATGAATGTTACGTCTGTGCCTGTTGCAGTTGAAGAGGACATAGTCCAATCTCCTACCTCTGTGCCAGTTGCCTCATTTGTTCCCACTACACCTCAACTGAAAGTCTAGTCGCAACAAAAACCAACAAACAATGCAGCTATTCATGATGTGCCATCCACCATATTTTCTTTTCCAAGCCCCTTGTGATCCAATGGCTTCTCCAGATAGATTTGATGTTCCTATTGCCTTAAAGAAAGGTAAGCATGTGTGTACTGATCATCTGATCTCCAAATATGTGTCTTTCATATGGATGTATCCCACTGTTTGTAGATTTTTCATATCCTTGTCATCTCATTCTATTCCCAAGTCATACCCCTTGTTAAATAGGGGATTGAAGTAGGCAATGGAAGAGGAAATGGCTGCTCTTTATCGAAATAACACTTGGGAGCTCAGCAGTCTACATGCTGGAAAACGTGTTGATTGGCCATTTAAAGGCTCACTTAGTTGTTAAGGAAATATACTTAGACAATTAGTGTTGATTATACTAAAACCTTCTCTTGTTGCAAAGTTGAATTTTATCCGTGTTATTCTTTCCACGGTTGTTAATCATGGCTGACCTAATGCAGGGGCATTTTCACACTGGGCTCGAGTGGGGTCGCTTGTGGGATGCAGGGGCACACTCAGGGTGGGTGTGGCCCACGGAGGAGGTCTCGTGTTCGAGACTCCTCACCAGGGGTGATTAATGTGCATTTCACACCGGGCTCGAGTAGGGTAGCCCGTGGGATGCGGGGACACATTCGGGGTGGGCGGCCCATGTGATTTGAGGCCCACGAAGGGGGTTCGGCCCAAGGTCTTAAAAACCCATGAGATGTGGGGCCTGGGCTATGAGATAAAGGGATTAATTCGCCATACTCTAACAGTTCGAGCTTTTAGAGCAAGTGGTTAATTGTCCTGCATCAAATTGGTATCAAAGCGGGAGGTCTCGGGTTCGAGACTCCTCACCGGGGGTGATTAATGCAGGGGCATTTTCACACTGGGCTCGAGTGGGGTCGCTTGTGGGATGCAGGGGCACACTCGGGGTGGGTGCGGCCCACGAAGGAGGCCTCGTGTTCGAGACTCCTCACTAGGGGTGATTAATACGCATTTCATACCGGGCTCGAGTAGGGTAGCCCGTGGGATGCGGGGACACATTCGGGGTGGGCGGCCCATGTGATTTGGGGCCCACGAAGGGGGTTCGGCCCGAGGTCTTAAAAACCCATGAGATGTGGGGCTTAGGCTATGAGATAAAGGGATTAATTCGCCATACTCTAACAGTTCGAGCTTTTAAAGCAAGTGATTAATTGTCCTGCATCATGACCTCTCTTCCAACCAGACGTTAAAAATGCTTTTCTACATGGTGATCTCTTAAATAAGGTTTACGCGGAGCAACCACCTAGATTCGTTGCTCAAGGAGAGTTAGATAAGATCTGTAAATTAAGAAAGGCAATCTATGGGTTGAAATAGTTACCATGTGCATGGTTTGACAAATTCAGTAAACTTTTACTAAACTATAGCTTTGTTCGAAATCATGTCGATCATTTCGTCCTTATACGAAGATGCACCTCATGCCTTATTGTGTAGGTGGTATGTGTTGATGATATTATTGTCATAGGAAGTGATGATAATGAGAATCGAGGAGCTGAAGAAACATCTGCAAAGGTACCTTTTCACGAAAGATCCAGGTCATCTTCGATACTTTCTAGGTATAGAAGTTACTTGATCAAAGGAAGAAATTAATCGGTCTCAATGAAGATAAATTCTGGATTTACTCATAAAGATTAGTCTTCTTGGTACTAATCTAGTGGATACACCAATGAATCCGTCTTAACGAATTCATCTTTGATACTTTCTAGGTATAGCAATTACTAAATCAAAGGAAGAAATTAATCTATCTCAACGAAAATATGTTCTGGATTTACTCATAGAGATTGACCTTCTTAGTACTAATCTTGTGGATACACCAATAAATCCGAATAACAAACGTATTGGTGATCAAAGAGATGTATTTGAAAACCTAGGGAGGTATAGAATATTGGTTGGGAAACTCATCTATTTAACTATTACTTGACATATCTAAGTTGTGAGTGTATTCAACCAGTTTATGAGCTCTCTGAGGGTAGCACACATGGATGCAATTGTTCAAATTTTGCAATATCTTAAAAGGGCACCAATTCAAGGAATTCTATACAGATAGAACATTCATCTTCATGCTATAGGGTACCCTGATGCACATAGGGGAGGTTCTTTGGCAGATGAGCGATCTCCTACCAGGTATTGTACGTCTGTGGCAAGAAATCTAGTCACGTTGAAGAGTCAGAAGCAAAGCTTTGTGGCCTTATAAAATGTTGAAGCAGAATATAGAGCGATGGTTCATACTACTTTCAAATTAATGGTAGATGAAAAAACTATTACTGGAAATAGTATTCAAAGCATCGGTATTGCTACGAGTTTCATTGGCCGAGGATATGGAAACAAGTATTGATATCACCGATAATATCGTCGATTGTTGGAAATGCGGGGAAGCGTTGGGGAAACATGGGGGAAATGGTGGAATTTTTCAATGAAACTTCAAGAGATGTTAAAATACACATATTTGCATATTTATTAATAAAAAATGCAAAAAGAATGCGTACATAATAAGTTTCCATTTAATGGGGCATAAAAGCATGTATTGTTGCAAGAAATCAATACACCAATAATACAACAATAACGTAAATCTCATTAAACCAATTAACAAGAAGACAAACATTCATATATTATACATCTATGCATAAGTATATAAACACAATACACATGCATGATGATCCAACCATCCATCCCATCCAATCATCTAAACATCCATCCATCCGACCACCAAACCATCCATCCATCCGTCCATCCAACCATCCATCCATCCATCCCATTTATCCATCCACCCAACCATCCATCAATCCCATCCATCCAATCATGAAAACATCCATCCAACCATCCCATCCATCCATCCATCCAATTCTCCAAACATACATCCATCCCATCTATCTATCCATCAACCATCTAATTTTAACTTTCGAAAATATTTAAACATTTCTATTTTATTTTGATTTTCGACAAGCAAGTGTCCACGAATCAGAGGTTTGGATTATTCAAACAATCTAATTTGGGATTGTGACTTAGTAACGGTAGGTTCCACAATGTATCGCTTCATTACAAGTTAATATATATGCCACATGTACAATTTCTAAGTGTCGGTGTTCCAAGCAACCTACACTCCCTGATGACATATTAGTCTTTTCAGGTTCATTGATTTTGTCACACAAATCTAAAAAAGAATTTTTTAAAAAAAAAATAATAATCGAATATCCAAGCTTTTTCCTTCTTTTTTTTTTCCGAATTTTCAAGGTATTTACACCTCTCTGTTCCTGCGACATTCAGTGATTAGGAGACAGCAGTAGATATCAACAATATCGCCGATTTCTCCCCATTTTTGACATCAACAACAACATCATTAAGATATTGTCGATGGTTGGAAGAGAGGAGAACCTAGCGTTTTGGTATCGCAAGGGGTGTACATCGAGTCGAGTTGGCCTCAGCTCGACTCGGCAGGCACACCCAGCTCGAACTCGGCTCAGCTCAGTGATCGAGCCATCACCTCCAGCTCAACTCAGCTTGGTTAGCAGATCGGACCAGTTTGAGACGAGTTCGAGCTTGAGCTTTCGATAACGACTAACGACTGGCTCAAATCGTCGTTCGTCTTCTACGATGAGAATAGACAGTTGATGAGAGTCAAGGTACAAACGTGCATGCACCTCCCTACTCTCTCTCTCTCTCTCTCTATGAAATGGATTTTTTTTTTTTTTATGGCCGCCTGTATTTTTGTATTGAGATGAACACAACATTCAAGGAGTCTCTGTCGCTGCCAGAGCTGTTCCATGGTGATTCAATCAGGGCCGGCGAGGAGGCCTCCATCGGAAAGACGATGAGGTGGATTGAGTCGATCCATGACGCGGGGCACTCATTTGTGGGGATAGCAAAGGCACCGTACCAGGACATCGGCAACTTGTCCTCGTCAGGTTATGACCCACTTTTCTACTGCCACCATTCGAACGTAGACTGGATGTGGCACATCTACAGGAAGATGCAAGGAAACAAGGTCGACTTCAACAAGGAAACAAGGTCGACTTCAACATCTACAGGCAGATGCAAGGAAATAGCCTGTATTTTTGTATTGACAAAATTGCCCTCACTTTACCACACTTACACCGACCATACGTGGGGCCACCTCGATGTTTATGAGAAATCCACTCCGTCCATCTGTTTTTTCAACTCATTTAAGGTCATAGGACAAATTTTTGAGGCATATCGAAAGCTCAACTGGTCCCTTGATGGCCCCAAGTATTTCAACTGTGGGAGTTCTTTCCCACTCTGATCGAGTCAATCCGAGTCGAGCTCGAGCCAGCTCGAACTCGGCTCGAACTCAATTTCGAGCTCTAAAAACCAGCTCGGCTCGGATCGAACTCAGCTTTGAACCAAGCTGAGTCGAGCGAGTTGACCGAGCTAGCTCGGTTTGTGTACACCCCTAGGTATCGCCACTACAATGATAACAATAGTATCGTGATAATATCGATAAAATCACCAAAACTTCAAACAATGGCAGAAAATGGGGGAATCTACATATGCAATTGTTCTATGATTATCAGCCAGCATCCCACATTGCAAACCAATGTATCATAAAAGAACTAAACATAGCAAGGATGATTGTCACTTTATCTACGAGGTCTCCATTTGCAAAATATCTACACTATATATCCTGTCTCAGAATCAACTTGCTGACATATTCACCAAAGCCCTTATCACAATCAGTCTACGCGCATATGTTCCAAGCTTGAATTAACAACATCTCTATTTCAACTTGAGGGGGAACATTGACACATACTGATGTGGGCCGTATAGTTGTATGGTCCACCTATACAGCCCACCTAGCCCTTTTCTTCTTCATGATGTTTATGTTAGAGTAGGAGGTTTTTAGTTTAAGGCTTAATGGGGATTTTTTTCTTTGTTACTTAACAGTAATTTGGTCCTTCCAACTCTTATTAAATTAATATAAAAAGGAGAAGGGGAGAACATCGAACCCTAGGTCTCTCTCTCTCTCTCTCTCTCTCTCTCTCTCTCTCTCTCTCTCTCTCTCTCTCTCTCTCTCATTACTCTGTAATTGTACAACGATGATGATAACACTGACAACAACAGTGATGATGATTCTAGTGGCAGTGGTGACAACAATGACAAGGAAGAGAGGAGAAGAAGATTAGTAGAAAAAAAACGGTTTCACCCATCGCCACAGCCCCACCTACTTGTCACAGAAAAAGAATGAGTTTCTCCAACCCCAACTGCCAAAGGGTTTCTCCCACCTGAAGAAGAGTGTAGGTCTAGTTTTTTCCTCTTTTTTTTTTTTTCTTTTTATAATTTTTTTCTTGATTTCTTTTAAGAATATAAAGAGGTGAATGTTATTTTTCCAACTTTTTTACTAAAGAAGAAGATGATGAAGAACAATAAGAGAAAAAAATACTAATATTTATTTATTTTATTTCAAAAATATAACAAGAAATAATAAATTGACCCGACTGGTCAAGCGACCTGACCTGGTGACTGAAAGAGTCCCAAGCTGGGTCCATATTTGCAAATTATGAGTGCAATCACAACAATAGCATCCACCTATGGTTTACTCAAAACAAGGGTTACAAGGCTATAAAACCAGGTCCTTACTCACGCCTCAATGGTAGACACACAAGAGTTTCAACGCGAGGTCATGGGCTCCAGTACTCATTGCAGTGAAATCCTACTGTGGTGTGAGTGCATGGGTGTGTGCGGAGTGTGAGTGCGTGTGTTGAAAAAAAAAAGGTTAACTTCTACATAGCAACTGGTTTTGGAAGCAACTAAATGTTTAGGGATGGATAACTATAGTTAATAGAAGGTAAGGAGATGGAGACCATATTTCCAATCTTGATCATCAAATCATCTAAAACCATGTGATAATGAGAAGAGAGTGATATCAGCAAATCAATCCATTTCACATGTTAGAATACATTTCTGTGTGAGAAGTTTGATGTGTAGAACATGACAACTACAGATAAAATAGCAAACTTTTACTCAACTTGTGGGTAAAATAACTGTTACAGTGATGCCACAATAAAGAAAGTGGAACGCAAGCCTATAATCCTATTTAAAATAACGAGTAGGAACTCACAGCCAATAGCTTCAATGAGTGTAAGGGCACCACCCGATCATCATGATCAGCTGTCAATAACATGATAGGGGGGTATTGGCATGTCTGACCACCAAGATGTTCCCATGGTCTTTTCACATTATGAAGTGGAGAGTATCTGAGAAGGAAAATATTAATGCTTAGCAACATCATGAACTAAAAGTCAAATTTTGAATGTGAACATACCAACAGCAGGATCTGGACGAAACAACACTAAATCGCAAAAATATTCATCATATTGGAAAAAGAGAACAGATCAACAGTGTGTGTGTGAATCATATTGAAAAAGGAGAACAGATCAACAGTGTCAGTTTGAGTGTGTCATCATATTGATAAAAGGGAACAGACGAACACTGTCAGCGTGTGCGTGCGTGTTTGAAAAAAGGGAAACAGATTAGCAGGGTGAGCGTGTGGCGTTTGACAAAAGAGAACAGATTAACAGTCTCAGCATGTATGATTGTCCCTCCCTCCCTCACTCTCTAAACAACGACAGGCATGGTCTTTGTGAATATACCAAACTCCACTCATAAGGAGTCCCACCATAACATGGAATACGAGACTCTAAAATCAGTAAAAATGCCAACAAATGCCTTAATAAGCTCAAAAATGAAAATCACGAGGCCATCAAAGAGTTTACAGCAAATAGGTCCCAAATGGTAATCCACAAAAATAAATTTAGATAACAGATAGGGATAAAAAGAACAAGTTAATTTTCTCACTTGATAAGCCATTGGAATTCTTCTTCCTTGTCTGAACAACCGTAATCAGAAGTCCATGCATGGCCTAGGAATAGAAGCCAGATACATGCATCAGAAAGTATAAGCAAAATGGACAACGTGCAAGAATTGAGCTACCTAGTAGTGTTTAAAGAAACCTCACCTATGGTGAACTTATGGAAACGGAGCATGTCCATAACACCAACGTGCGCAAGAGCACAGCCAAAAAGGTCGGGCCGCTGTAACCAGAAAATGTCTAATTTGTTTACTTAAAACGTGATTTCGATAACATGAGAATACACTGAAAAGTAGCCACTAATTTACCAACAAGCAAATTTCAACTTATTCAACAAAAATGAGAATGTGATGGCTACTCGCCAGAGTAGAACTTTGATTCATAATTTCCACACAATTGCCAATGTATCACATTAAAAGATGTGGCTCATTCATCAGGTGAGCCCCAGACTGCCTATGGCCGCAAATCATGCTGGTCCAGTCATTGGGCAGGCAACGTGTATTAAAAAAAAAAAAAAAAAAATTTATATATATATATATATATATATATATATATATATATATATATATATATATATATATATATATATATCAGCTGACAAGAAGTGACAACAGATCTGCAGTCAACCTAGATGTGTGGCTCACGTGATTATCAGACCAGCTTGATTTTCCTGCTATGGCACATATTCAGTGGAAGCTCACCTGATGAACAGCCTAAATCTACCATACACACTGCTGCTCATGGAGTAAGAGTAAGGATTGAAATCTTACTCTTGCAAGTAGCCACAAGTACAACAAGGCCTGTGGGAAAACGCAAGAAACCAGAAACAACAACATGTTGATAGCCCCTAGCTCCCTACCTGATTTACACAAGCTGCAACTAGAAGACCACCATTGCTTCCACCTTCTATGCACAGCTTCTGAGGCTGGGTATAACCAGCAGAAACAAGATATTCAGCAGCAGCAATGAAGTCATCAAAGCAATTCTGCTTCTTTGAAAGTGATCCAGCTTTATGCCACTCCTCTCCGTACTCTCCACCACCACGGATATTTGCAGTGGAATAGACAACACCTAAGTGTCTCGTGAGAACAGTTCGGCTCACACTGAATGATGGTGTTATACTAATGTTAAAGCCTCCATAACCATATAATAAAGATGGATGCGATCCATCCAAAACAATATTCTTCTTACACATGATGAACATCGGTATCTTGGTACCGTCCTTACTAGGTGCGAAAACCTGAGAACCACATCCAACAAGGAGGAGATAATCAATCATTAGGTGGTAGTGTGATTTCAGAACTAAATTCATATTCTAGTCGTTTTCTGGCTTTTAGCTTTTCTATCGTATTTTGATTTGATATTAAGAATATCGCCATTGATTCATGTTAGAATTACGGACTGCATTTTGGAGAATTGTTATCTTTCATTAATATAAGAATCATTGCACCATACACATCCTAAGAACCGAGATGACAAGCATGTACAGCTGTGTATAGAGCTGACCATATCTACTAGACATGGTCTTGCAGACACTAATCTACTCCTCCCTCAAACTCAAGCTTGCTCAAAGGACTAGCTTGAGTTTAAAAGGCATGGATAACATCTATTTAGAAATAAAAACTCCCACGACAATGAAACTTGAGCAGCAATGAGTAGCATGAGTGGCTAGCTGCAAGCACATTATGGTGATAGCAAACATCGGGTGATTGATAGCAGCGATAGGAGAAAACATCTTTGGAATGACATGATTTTCGATAACTTCTGGGATGTAAACCACTGGCACTTCCAATAGCGGGCAAAGAATCCAGCAGCACTCTTAGTGGCTCAGGTTTGAAGTGTTGGTCTTCCGAAGGCAACGAGACTTTTTGTGGATGACATCTGAATCATGGGCACTTCTGATGGCTCTAGAATGTTCCAACAGCAAATTGGTCATGGAATTAGTTCTAATTAGAAGCCTGAGAGAGATGGAATTGAACGTCCACAGAATTTGGTGCACTTGCAGAACACCAAACCAAAACTTGAAACAAGAAGTAAAGCTGGAGCTCAAATGCTCTTTCTTCTTTCTTTCTATACAGGCACTGGGCAGAGAATGCTGCAAATGGGTTCCCAGGTACAACAGGAATGGTGGTGAAGAATCTATAGCTCTGATGGAGTTCCATGTGGATGGCAATGGGGTTCCGATGATGAAGATGATGATGTGGTGACAACAGCGGCTAGGAATGGGTTGATTGGATCTGGTTCTTGTTCAGATCTAGATCCAGTGAGTTCTCTCGATGAATGGACCAATTATAGAAAAAAACAATCGAAAATAGAGGTGGAAGATCAAGTTTGGGTTCAGATCAGTGTTTTAATAGCGGTAGTGTGTTGTGTAGTGCTCAGCCCCCTATAGCGTGTAGCGTAAGCATGTTCAAACAAGTTTTTTTTTCTTTTTAAATACAAAACAAGTTATTAATTATCATTTATCAAAAGCCAATCCACATATACAAATCAAATCAAATAATTACCACATCAACAACTTTCTAAGCAAACTACTTTAATTAATAATGTCTTATTGGAACCACTTCATAAGTACGATAAATAAATAAAAATCCCATAGGTTAAAAGTATCAAGTACAATACAAGTCTCGCATTTCTCAACATTAGATACAAAGAAAACGTTAAAAAAAATAATAATAAATAAATAAAATAGTTTTAAAAATGAATTGTAGTGTATGCTACACGCTACGTAGTTGTAGCGTGTGCTACAACCCCTATAGTGTACGCTACACGCTACATAACTGTAGCGTAGACTACAACCCCTATAGTGTACGCTATAAGGGATTTGCACTATTTAGTATGATATGCAGCATTACGGCTACATTACAAGCATTACTTGAAACACTGGTTTAGATAGATGTTGCATATTGTGCAGTTGTGATGGGTTTACTAAGTGATGACCAATTCACCGGCCAGATTTGGAGAAGATGAAGGGAGGAAGCATGTTCTGCAATGCACAGTAAGGGGAGGGTGAGATGCAATTGGAAATAGGTTGGCATATTGGTCGATATGAGGATCTGCTACAGGTAGGCAGTGATGGTGGTGCTTGTAGGGATGGTGATGCCGGAAATATTGGCGAGTTGTGGTGTGCTACAGATCTTGTGGTGAAGAGATAGACGAGGATGTCGGATATGGTTCCGGTCTGAGCTCGCCAAGCAGATTGCATTTTGGAAGTGGTTCAGGTTGAATGGAGGTTTGCGAACGGTGGTGAGTTTGGACAATTGGCGAGCATACCGAAGCAAGGAAGATGGCAGCAGCAACAGTCAGAGACGATGTACAACATCCCTCCCTGTTGAGAGTGCTCGAATAGACATGGCATCTGATAGATCAATGATGTTGCAGAGGTCAGCAACGGGTTCAGCGCGCCAATTCTTGAATGTCTACGTTGGATCTGATCTAGGGTTTCTATGGAGATGGGGCCTGCGACGAGCGATGATGCTCTCAGATCTGAAGATGGTGATGGCTATGGCAGTGGTTACTCTAATCTAAGGTGGTGAGCGGCGAATGGTGGTGGTTGTGCTATGTTTACAGCGTGCGATCTATTCATACGTGAACTGCGGCGGGTGCAAATGGAGAAGAGGGCAACCCTAGATCTCTTAGATTCAGACCTAATGCCCAAATTTGGAGATGGACGTGCTGGGTTGCACATGGGCAGCTAGATGCCTATGAGAACAGTGGGTTCTTCATCTCAGTAGCATCAGAAGCAGGAGGTGGTGGTTGAATAAGCATGTACATCAGAAACGTAGCTTTTTTTTTTTTTAGAGGTAATGAAGAGAATGCATTAAAGAGAAAGGCAAATACAAAAGAACTGCTGAGATAGCAGCCAGGAAAGCAAAAGAACTAGGACCCTTACAATCGTCACCCACTCTAAGACCAACTTTTTGGCAAAGGAGCCCACTGAACTAGCAAAAACCTGAGAATCGTTGAAAACTCTCTCATTCCTTTCCTTCCAAACAGCCCACCAAATTGCAATAATCGCCGTTCTCCAAATTTTGGTTTTCACTTTACCAATCTTATGACCATGCCAAGCCGCAAGCAATGAGGCAGTAGAATTCGGAAAACAGCCAACAAAATTGAATCTAGCACTAAAGTCGCACAGGATTTGAGAGGTAAAGGGACAGCGGACCAAGAGATGATCGACAGTCTCTTCATCACTCATACAACACCTAAGCATATATTAACAATCTGCATTCCACGCTTCCTGAGATTATCAATCGTGAGGATCCAGTTCCTAGCAGCCAACCAAGCAAAGCAAATGAATTTGGGAGGGGTTGCGTATTTCCAAATGAAGGGGAAGGAGTGGTGCGCGGAGGAAGAGATGGGAGCCAGGGAAGCATATAAGGATTTCACCGAAAATTTACCGAACTGGTGGCAAGTCCAAGTCAGCTTATCGGTAGAGGTCGGGTCTAAAGAGACTGCAGATAAACTTTGGAGCATTTCGTCATATTCGCTGACCTCCCAATCCCGGAGATTTCTGACACAGATGATTTCCCACACCCCATTCGAGCCCGAATAGGATATATTACCGGCTACCATGCTATCTTTGTTAGCCGCAATTCTATATATTGCCGAAAATCTGCTTTTGAGGTTATTTTCACCTTGCCAGGGGTCATCCCAGAATCGAATTCTTGTTCCATTGCCAAGACTGAAAGCAATATTGGACATCGCTTCGTTTTTTTGGTGAATGATGCCTTTCCATAGAAAAGACGCTCTGTAAACCGAGGTGTTATTGGTCCACCACCCACCAGGAGACGGACCATATTTTCCTTTGACGATGATGTTCCATAGAGCTTCTGATTTCGTGCCCAGACGCCAGAGCCACTTGCCTAGCAGCGCCGCGTTCATGATCTTAAGATTTTTAATGTTAGCTCCTCCATACTGGAAGTGGGTGCAGACTTCCTTCCAGTCCATTAAGTGGAACTTCCTATGATTATCCTTACCGTTTCAAAGAAAATTTCTTCTTAGCGCATCGATACGATTCAAGATCGGAGCCGGACATCTGAAAAGGGACATGAAATAGAGCGGGAGGCTGGAGAGAGCTGCTTTGATCAACGTGATTCTGCCACCAATCGAAAGGTAGCGACATTGCCACAAAGCGAGTTTCTTTTGAACTTTATCGACTATTTTGTCCCACATCAACAAAGGAGGAGGGCCAAAAGAAAGAGGAAGACCAATGAACGTTGTAGGAAAGGAACCCGGCGAACAGCCCAAAGCACCAGCATAACCATTTAACTCCTGGTCTGAGACGTTCGCCCCATAGATTTTAGATTTGGCTAGATTAATTTTCAGGCCTGAGACCGCCTCGAAGCAGCGCAGGGACGTAAGAAGATTGAGGACGGAATTTTCGTCGGCCTCAATCATAATAAGAGTATTATCGGCAAATTGGATATGCGTGATAGGGGCGACGGTATTAGCGACGACTGAACCTCTGAACAGACCAACAGCTTGCCCTTTAAGGATCATTTAGGACAAAGCCTCTCCGATAAGAAGGAACAAAAGCGGGGAGAGAGGGTCTCCCTGACGAAGCCCTCTCGAAGAGTGGAAGAAACCCTTTGGAGTGCCATTTAAGAGGATGGAGAAGTGCGCCGACTCCACACACGATCTTATCCAGCCACTCCATTTGTTCCCAAAACTCATTCTCCGCATCATGTATTGCAAAAAATCCCAGTCTACATGATCGTAAGCCTTTTCGATATCCAACTTATAGAATATGGTTTTCGTACCCGACCTCTTAGCAGAGTGTAAGCATTCATTGGCAATCAGCACCCCGTCGATGATCTGTCTTCCTTTAATGAAAGCATTTTGATGAGGAGAGATGAGATTTCCTATAACAGTAGCAAGTCTATTTGTCAGGATACGAGCCAGAATTTTGTAAGGCCCTCCGATGAGGCTAATAGGTCTGAATTCAGAAAAGGAAGAGGCTCCTGAGACCTTGGGGATCAAGGTGATAAACGATGCTCCTAACCCCTTTGAGAGTTTTCCCCTTTCATGAAATTCGTGGAGGAAGTCCATAATGTCTTGCTGGACCATGTCCCAAAACGCCTGAAAGAAGATCATGCTGAAACCATCTGGACCAAGAGATTTATCTCCCTCCATAGCAAAAACCGCTGCTTTCGCTTCTTCAACCGAGAAGGGAGCCTCCAACCTGTCAGAGTCAGATCTTTGAATTGTCGGGAAAAGGATGCCATCCAACGTTGGTCTTGACCACGCCTCTGAGGATAAAATAGCACGGAAATGATCTACAACAAGGGCCGCAATTTCATCTTTGTCTTCAATTTGTCTATCTTCCACCGAGATGCGTCGGATGGCTTTCCCACGAGGTCGCATATTGACTATATTGTGGAAATATTTCGTATTCCTGTCACCCTCTTTGAGCCATTTCAAACGAGATTTAACCTTCCAATTAACTTCCTCCTCCAAGGCACGAGCAGATAAAATCTGAATAATCTGGATCCGTCTAGACAGAGATTCCATCGGAGTGTTTGCTCCTTCATTAGCCGCATCGATCTGCTGAAGTTCAGCCAAAAGGGCATCAGTCTCCTTCTCTCGATTGTGGAGTTCATTGACCTTCCAATCCTTGATTTTTTCGTTGAGAAATCTGAGTTTACACATAACTCTATGCCCGGCAAAACCTGCCCCATGGAAAGAGTTCCACCAATCCACAACTTTATCCTTGAAACCTTCGACAGTAAGCCAAACGGAGTTAAATTTAAAAGGTTTAGGACCCCAATTGAGATCATCCATGGCTAGCATGATCGGGCAATGATCGGAGGTTGTTCTGGGGAGAGCCACCTGATAAACCGATGGAAAAGCCTCGAGCCACTCGGAAGAAAGAAGGAACCTATCCAATCGGGACTGAATAGGGGATTTGCGGCAGTCGGACCAGGTGAATGAAGCACCTACCATCGGAAGATCAATAAGCTCATGCGCTTGAATCCAGTCAGAAAATTGCATCATGGCCGTAGAAGATCTCCTCGGGCGAGAGTGTTCGTCAGAGAAGCGAATCACGTTGAAGTCTCCTGCAAAACAGGAGGGACCCGGGAATAACTGCCTAACCGAAGACAACTCGCTAAAAAAAGAAGACCTGAGAGAGTCATCGTTAGGCCCATAAACAGCAATAATATTGCAAGAGAAATTAGAGGACTTAGCTAGAAGAATGACAGAGACAGAGAAATTCCCGATATGCGACGATTGCAAGGACCAGATGGAAGATTTCCACGCTAATAGAATACCACCGGAAGATCCGACTGCATCTAAAGTGACATGGTTAATATCGGCCGCTTCCCAAATCGACGCCATTAGTCTATCAGAGAAAGTGGGAACTTTGGTTTCCTAAAGACGGATCATATCTGGATTTTTTTTCCTGATGCATTCTTTGATTAGACTCCTTTTTTGTTTGGAGCCCAGACCCCTAACATTCCAAGAGATGATATTCATTGGGGAACTAAGCCGCCCCGAGATTCCTTGCGGCCACCTCGACCCCTTGACGCAGACGGAGGTTCAGGACTGAGATGAAGACGTAGCAGCTCTCTGTTGGAGGACCGTCGAGGAGCTTTAATGGGAGTTTTGGGATTCGGAAGGGGCCTGCCGCGCTTTTCTATGAACTCGAATAGGCTAATGTAATCTTCAGACCTGTTTCCGAAAGTTAAACCGAGAGATCTCCCTACGTGTCCAATCACATCGCGAATCCATCTCTTGTTCTGGATTTCATCGTAAATCTTGTCTCTACTATACATCTCCGGATTAGACCCTGAAGAGCCTTCCTGACGAAGATCAGAAGAAGGATGACCTTGCTCAAACGAAGGACTGTTTGGGATCACCTGGAGGGGGACTGCATCAACCACCTCCGAGGACTGTTGATCTTGAAAGAGAGAGAGATAGGACCCATTTCGAAACTGTTAGAGTTGAAGACCGGGGACTTAGGTTGAGATGGAGGGCTGGAGGGCTGACTATCCGATGCCATACTATCTGAATCTAGCCCAACGGAGGAGACGTCTCCCCATTGCAGGGGAAGGAGATCGGAGGAAGGAACTGGTGGAGAGATAAGGGCAGAGTAGGATCCTTTTGGCGGGGATATGATAGAAAGAACGAAATCAGATATTTTAATCGGACCCCTGCTATTCGCGGAGAAGCTGAAACGAGACGACTCCAGACCCGATTCTAAGGACCGTTGATGAAGCAAAGGCCCCGATTGAGTTAGCTGATCGGACACGTGGACGGCTCTGGAGGAAGAAATGGCCGTATGGGATGGCGGTAGATTGGAGGGCACGCCTCCTTCATAAATGCAAGCAGTCGGGCCAGTCTTACGTGTCCCCTCCTTAGTTGGTACGAACGCTGAGGGAGAGATCATGCGAGATTTGAAAGCAGACGGAGAGACACATGTTGTGTTCTTAGTGGAGATGGGTACCGTGACTGTGAAGGAAGAAATATCGTCTGACCGCGTGTGAGTCGGGCGTTCGGATATGCAACCACGTGTCTGATACGAATCGCGATTGAAGAGACGTCGCTGCTGAGAGTCGATATTTCCCGCCTGGCTATGTTCCGGTAGTCCGCGGGAGCTCCTGGAATTCATACCTTCGTCGATAATGTTCTCCTCCAACGAGAGCGGCGACGCGGAAGCTCTGTTTGCCCATAGCTCGCCCCATCGCGGTTGAGAAACTCCAGCGATCTCCTGCTGAACTGGAAGGAGGATAACACGATTATCAACCTTTACCCTTATAACTTCAGGGAGAGGGAAACCCTTCTTTCTTCTAATCCTGGCCCGAATAACACCGACTTCGATTCCTAGTTTGGTTTTAGAATCCAGTTCCAGAAGAAAACCCAGAGAGGATGCGGCCTCTATTAAAAATTCATCATACCAGTATTCCATCGGAATGTCCCATATGAGCACCCATATATTTTCTTTACCAAAAATTGAGAATTGTTCCCATGACAGCACTTTGAACACCGGGGCCAAAGAAGATAGAGGGATTTCCGACCAATCGGGGAGATAAGACACACCTGCCCTAAGCCACAGGGAATTTTTCCCCAAGGGTATAAAATCAGACAATCCTACCTTGATCCCAGAAATATCAAAAAACCAGTCTCTAACCGAACCAATGGATGCGCCGTCAATGGTGAGTAGGACTATGGAGTTGGCTAGATTTACGCTATTCTGCTGGAAGATGGCTTGATCGACGGAGATAATCGGATCATTAATGGCATGAAGGTCGTCGGCTGGGGGGGAGGAGCTCCTAATTTCAACCGGAGACGACGAAACCTGTTTAAATACATCGATCAACGGATGAGGAGTTGAATCAGGCGCTCCCCGGATGAGAGCTTCTTTAAAAGACTGAGATGGGATCTTCGCAGCACGCACTTCAAGAGGACGATAAGCCGACGTAGTTTTAGCCGATGGAACGCTGGATTTAGAAGAACCCTGCTTAGGAGGTGCTAGCTTACCGGATAACGAATCTGGGCCAAACCTTGCTCGTTGCACTAGAATCTTGTTGTCCCCAAAACTCATACCATGTAACATACTTACCACTCTTGCTAGTTCAGCCTCACTTCCCATACGAATGAGAGCGAAACCACGATAATTTCCACTCTCTGTCCCTGGGCATGATCACTTCCATTACTGCTCCTGCTCGACCAAAGATTTTTTCTAGATTAATGGGATACCAGTCGTAGGGATATCCTTTGACGAACAAGGTTGGGTATGAGAAGTATTTGGACTTTCTCGGATTGGTAGGTTCTTTCGAGTTTCTTTTGTGCTGCACTGTAACCCATTCCCCATCTTCATCTTTCTCCGCGAAACGGCTGTTAACATCGACTGCGAACTTTTCTTTCTCCGCAGCTATTAACATCGACTGCGAACTTTTCTTTCTCCGCGGCTGTTATGCCTACCTATTTGGATTGGCTTGGAAAAAGATTTTTAGGTTTGGAAAAAGGAAGAAGGCCTGTACTAGCTTTGATACCATGTTAGAATTAGGAACAACATTTTGGAGATTTGCATTGTTATGTTTCATTAAGATGAGAATCATAGTGTTTATACACATCCTAAAAACCAAGATGACAAGTATATACAATTGTACCAGATCTACGAGATATGGTCTTGTAGATTACTAACAATCCAGAAGAAGTATGAAAAACAAAAAACACAAAAAAAAAAAAAAAACCAAAAAACAAAAAAAAAAAAAAAAAAAACCTTGAAGCCTGTTTTGTGAATGAAACTATGACTGGAAAGTGCCAACTCCAAAGTTCAAATAAGCAAACAGTTCTCAAATAAATCCCATCTTTACTAGACAAGACGAGACACTTGGGAGTGGGAGGGGGGCCGTTGTGAGGGATTAGGGTTTGGAGGAGTAAGGAGGGTTGATAGGTATAGATGGGAGGGTAGGGAGTGTTTGAGAGGATGGGGAAGGAGAGGAGGGGATGCTCCATAGAAGGTTTTCGGGAGTGAGAAAACAACTTTGGCTTCTTTTGCTGAGAAATGGGCTTTTGACCCAAAACTCTCACCTTTTTAGCAAATGATTTTTGCTTATGTTGGCATCCAAGTGCCGAAAAAGAAAATCATTTTAGGCGACTTTTTATTCAGCAACACCATCACCACCAGAGCCTTCTCCCAGCTATTTGGGATCAGCTTTAAGGTTCCTGTTTCACCATCCATTTGAAGGCCCTATCCTCAATATGTTAACAAGCATTTGTATCCCTCCTTACCACCTTGATCCCAAGTCCTTTTAGGTCTTCCTGTCATCCTCTTTAGAGGCCCTCTGACCACATTTTCCTTCTTGAGTTGTGGTTAGCCATCTCTGGTGAGGAGACTTTATACAGGAATTCATTTGGAATAATTTTGGGGTGGCATCAAAAGGGCCCCTTGGGTTTATTAATATTTCCACAACTCCACAGAACTTTCAGGAATACATGTGAACATGCATCAGTAGACAACAAAACAAGTGCCCAGACAGGCAAATGTGTAAAAGCATAGAAGATCCAAGCCATCCATCAGCCTGGCACCACAGTTAATGTAGCCAAACGAAAAAAAAAAAAGGCAACTGCATTAATCAGGTGGTCCACAATTGTATGAAAACTGTATGGTTAAAGAAAGGATAACCATTGGTCCACACCCAATTTACATATGTGGCCCACCTGATAAGAAAACCAGCCTTTTTTTGGTCTAGGGCACATTCACTGAGGGCACCATCTGATGAAAGGACCACGTCTCTCACAATGTGCCACAATAATGCGTGTAGCATGCTTGCAGATGCATTCTGCAAGTAGCATTCCTCCACAAAAGTTTTATTCAGCTCACTGGGAGAAGAGTATATCTGAAAGACAGATACCATAACAGCAAGAAAGCCTTTAGGTTTGCAGCACAAAACATATTTTTTGTAATAAGCTTACCTGATTAACCTGGAACTCTGTGCGATCAAATCCAGATATAACAATCTCACGGAATATCTTCATTTCTGGAACCTCAGTTGCTAAGTTGCACCTATAAATAATGCCGGGAGTAAGGAAGCTAGTGAAGCTAATAAAAACCTCATGGTCTTTACGCTTTCCAGAAATCCCGTAAACGGTACCTATGTCTAGTGGTATGGGATGTTGCAATAGACCTGTTTCCAAGTCCCTTATCTGCAGAACATACTTGCAATCACTCAAATAGCTCACTAAAAGCTGGTTACCATTCACGGCTTTTGCCGATTCGAGCACGTCCTTTTCAGCTTCTTGGAGCACATCAGTCCATACACTTGGCTCCCTGAGGTCTACCCGGACCAACTTATACTTTGGAGCATCTTTATTTGTTCGGAAGGTGAATTGGCAGCCATCATTTGAAACTGCTTCATAAAGTGCATCGAAATTATCAACAAGCTTAACAAAGGGGAGCATATCATCTCTCTCCCTTAAACCTTCAAGCCCTTCAGGAAGTGCAGACAAGTCGCAGTAGTAAAGTTTGTTGACTGGATCACAACCTTCCCCAATAGATAAAAGAAGATACTGCAGGTTCGAATAAAACAAGTCAGATACTTAGCTAGAAAAACTTTACACAAATCTTTCAGTCTATACTACAGAAAATAAGATGAAGATGTAATGTGATGCCCTTATTTATGATACAAAAATGTATAACTGGTAACTTTGATGAGTAATGACGAGTCATAAAGCACTGACTTATTTCTATTTGAAATGTCAAGTTCTACAATGTGAGCTATTGTAATGGTAGTAAAATGCTCGAATATGCATGGTTAGAAGCATTCATCTGATATCCAATCAGGTGCAACGAAAGAAGAAATTAGCCTGCTCTATACCATTGAAAACCAGCATTACATGGAATCTCCCTTTGAAATCCGGATTCATAGTTGACACATGTCAGACTAATCAGACATTGTGTCTGACATTTAGACCATATGCGCAAAAGGATAACAGGCATCAATATGTCAAACTAGAGCACCATTCATTTCAATACTTGAATTCTATGACTCATCACTTCAGAGCATTATATTCAAACCTCATGCTCATACGAGCAAAGCTTGATGATTCATTGGTCAAGGACTGGAGCTAGGCTTTAGTTCTTTGCTTTCTACAACAATCCAACCAATGTGGAACAATTCCATCCTCAATATATACAAGACTTAAAACTCTAAAAAGAGGACAAAGCATAAGAGAGAATAAAAAAAGACGGTTTTCATCATATGCCATGTTATGGCCCATATGTTCTGCCAAACGATGTCCCGTATAACCTAGCCAGTCGAATAATTGTCTTATAAAATTTCCTTTATATCATATGCATGCAGTGATGACACAAAGCTCTAAAGGCACATCTCCATTTCATCCACCCAACTCTAGTTATGTTGAATTAAAACTAGGCAACCTATTCATATTGTACATTTGTCAATAACGACTGAAACAAATGAGGATGGTTAGAAGCTTAGAGGTGATGTACGATGAGAGTTTCGTACTTTCTACAAAACAATTTGAACTATAAGAAGCCATCCTCCTGTTTGAAACCATGTGTCCTTCAGTGGAGACAGACCTTTTGTGATCTTCAGATTAGGAAGCAGCAATGGTATTTTAGTGCTTTTAGCAAAAGGTAACTGAGTGGCTGTGGGACCTAAAGATATTGCCGCCACTATTCCACTAATGTTTTCGGAGAATACCTTGCAAGGACAGATATAATCTTTACACACATAAATATATATATATATATATATATATATATATAAGAACAGAAAATCTGAATGCATCACATTCGATGTTTTCAATTTAAAAAATTAAAATAATAATAATAATAATAATAATAAAAAGATGAGCAGAGAGCATGTTACCTTTCCGTCCTCAGTGACTTCAGCTGAAAATGACCATTTTGGGTGCTCCGGATCCTTCCAGCACAAAATATCTTGTGATTGATCTTTACCCAAGAAATGATAATAGACCTCATGATTAATGTTAATGTTGGTCTCTGTACCAGCATCCACTTGTTCCCCTTCCCTATACAAGGCCAGAACAGAATTACCCATCCTGAACATAATATTGCACGAATGAATGCATTGATATTCAAACACATCATTCCATGTCATTTAGTTGGAGCTAATCCAGAAGATTAGTGGCAAACAAGATTCACGAAGCCAACCCTAATAGCTGGGACAAGGCCATGATCACAATGATGCTGACAGAGAAGTATCACTTACTTCGGAGCCGGATAACGAGAATAAAAGAAACCTTTATTATCATGAGTCCAGCTAATAGACGAAAACTTGACCTGTAACAAGTAAAATATACAGACATAAGAGACTTGAAATAACAGAAGTACAGCTATTTTTCATTTGTTAAGAAGTACACGAAGCAATTCTAAGTTCAAATGGGATAAACATCATGAAAGCATTTTCCTTAAGAACATGATTCACAAACATGTAGAAATATGCATCCATATGGTGATTAGGATCTTCGATTTGGAAGGCCATCATATGCATGGACCATACTCCAAGTGATGCATAGCTCTGGAACTCCTACAGACAGGAAAAAGAACATTGGGACCCCGCAACCATGACAAAAATGAGAAGAAAACAGTGGCACCGATGCCTGCCTGATGACATCAGCGTGCAATCCTGCTGAGGCCAGCATGAAGATGTCAACCCAATTTGGGTATGAAGGAATTTTGTGGAGGCAATTCTAGGTTTAGTAAGGACCGTTTGAAGAATGTTTTGGCACTGTCATTTCAGTTTTTGGTTTTTTGAAACATTCTAATTAATTTAGGGATTAAATTACGAGCCCGTTTGGGGTTTGCTTTTAGGAAGTGCCTAATTGATTCACAAAAATAAAAATAAAAATAAAAACTCCAGAATTGTTATGAGATATGCTTATGCTTGAAAAAAATGGGAAAAAAACATAAGGTAGTTTTATTTGACACACGGACCATGCAATCATCAATGTGGAATGTTAATCCAGTCTAACCACACTTCATGGACCACCTATTCAAGATCGCACTTATCAGCCAATACTACTTGTTAGATCAGCAGCCTGAAAAATAGATGGTCCAGATAAGTTGGTAAACATTGTCTTAACCATACATCTGGAGAGTCAAAGAGTGCGTGAACATGGATTACTTGCATCTCTCAAGTACTTTGGAGGCATATAGAGCATACAGTGATAACAAAGAGAAGGGCCATTGATTGGATGGTTAGAATCCTCATATCATTGTGATTTTTGCAAAATGGCCAAGAAGAGTGAGTGACTGGCTGGACAGTCTAGCTCACCTTTTTGGCTGTATTCTCTTGTTTAAATATGGGCACGTATCTATTAGGGGTCATTTCAATGACTGTAAAATCATTAAGTGGCAACCAAATTACAGGTAATCCAATTATAGGTGTAAAGTGTTTACAGCCTGTCCCGTTTGGCTTTAAGCTGTAATCTGATTACAGGTAAACAGTCGTCTGTGTTTGGATAACCTGTAATCGGATGTTCAAGCACGGATGAGCTTAGAGTGCTAGATCCTTTAAAAATCATCAAATAACATATGAAGTTTTCATTTAAGATAGATCATTGGGATAAGCCCAACTCAATAGAGCCTATGGCCGATCGTTACGCTAAACCAATCATTTGGTGGGCCACAAAATTGGGCCCACTTATTCAAATTCCATTTTATGATGAGATGGTTTGTATTCATCATATGTGGCTCGCCATCTACATCCATTGAGATGATCTAAGCCGTGCTTGATAAAATCAACAATGTACCATTCTTGCACAAGCAGACTCGGATTTGGTAGTGATCCCTCCACCACCATGGTACTGGTTTAGTGCTCTACGGACCCCACCATGATGCATTTGCTCTTTCCAAGCCTTCCATCCATTTTTCTTTCTCATTTTAGGGAATGAACCCAAAAATAAGGCAGATCAAAATCTCAGGTGGACCACACCATAAGAAATAATGGTGATTGAATGCCCACTATTGAAAACTGTAATGTCCATCCAACCTGTTGATTAGGTCACAAAAACCTAGATGAAGGGAAAACAAAAATATCAACTTGATCCAAAACCTATGTGGCCCCCAAGAAGTTTTTAATGGTGGGGTTCAATCACCACTATTTCCTGTGTGGTCCACCTGAGATTTGGATCTGCCTTGTTTTTGGTCTCATGCTGTAAAATGATCTAGCAAAATGGATTGACAGTATGGATGAAAAGCATACATCATGGCGGGGCCCACGAAGCACCGACCTCGGTAGTGGAGGGGTCACTACGGAATCCCAATCCCGTTTGAGGGGTTTCTTGCGAAACCCTAGTGACAGTAACCCGAGAGAGAGAGAGAGAGAGAGAGAGAGAGAGAGAGAGCCTTGATCCAAACACTTGCCGAGGGAGAAGGTATGTCTTCATCTTCTTCTTCATCTTCCTCTCCTTCTTCCTCTTTTTTTTCATTTTGGGTCCTTGTGTAGCCATTGGAAGATGATCCGCAACTCTCCCCCAGATTGGAATTTTTCAAAAATTAGAACCGATGCCAGAAATCACTTTACCTGTAATATGAAACACGACCTTTAGCCATGTTTCAGATTACAGCTAAAAGTTGTAATCCGATTACAGCTTGCAATCTGTTTACAGGCAAATACAACCATCCGACGCCCCCTGTAATCAGATTACCACTCAATGGTTTTACAGGCATCCAAACAACGCCTTACATGTATTCCATCCCCTCACAAGAAGGGCCACTCATTGAATCACGATGCTTTTGAATGAGTGGAAACACCTCCTCGGCAATGTCCCCTGGCACTTAAGAAAGAAGTGTTGTTTTAAGTAATTGTGTCTTGATGACTAATTAATGTGGGCCCCAAACCAAATATTTAATGCTTAAATAAGTGATTCTAACAGTTATAATTGTCTAAAAGCACGGAATAACACAATGCAAAACAGCCCTGCATATTTATATTATGGAAAATTTTGTATTTTGAAAATTACATCACAACCAAGGGTTTATCATGGTTTGGTAAGTTTTAAGCTAGGGCACTTCACTCATGACACATCTTATGTAGGTTTATGAATGGTCGAGATTAAAATTAAAGATTGGTCATATGGTCAAGATATTATCAATTATGGAAGTCACTCTCCATGATGTTTCCTAGTGATGTTGCTCATCTTTAGATGGAAACACCCAACTGCAGCAGACCTTACCAATTGTCTTCTACCCAAAGTTTTGTAGGGTATCTCTCACTATTAGGCTTTTGTGAGACGCATCCCTCGTATGATGCTCTCCATGCCTTTTGGTGCCTCTATTTTATACATGTGCCTAAGGATCGACGACCAAAATTTGATTACAAATCCGAGTGATGTATCACGGTGGTATATAGTGACAACCACATTCTCTCTTAAGCACAGGAAGATTCTTGTATCTTGACATGTTACCTTCAGTGAAGTTGCCTTCTTTGATCTTCTGACACATATCACATCCAGGCTTGACAGATTGTGTTCCATTGCACTTACTCTTTGCTCAAAAAATGTGTTGAACATTGTTGTCTCATCATATAAAGTTCTTCCCATTATGGCATCAGATGCACCGCAGGAGTTTCCGTCCGTTAGCAGTAAACCTGCTCCTGCATCCAACCCTATGATGTCCTCGATCCAGCCATTTCCCATTGTCTATCAATGTCAGAATTGGGGTTCGTCTTCTTCAGCTACTGATGAAATGCCCATTGCTCTCCTGAACGGAACAAGGCTGTGCATTGTATACTAAAAAGTTCCTATTAGGATTCATCTCAAACATCAAGACAAGTTGCTGAAATCACATCATGTAAAGAATCTAAAAAAACCACCACCATTGGATCAACGCCATAGGCGAAGAAATGGATGCCTTACACACAAATGATACATATCGTTCCTTGACCTATGAATAGAAATGCTTCCAGTTGTCAGTGGATCTGAAAGGTGAAATACAGAGACAATAGGAGAAATGAACGCCGTAAAGTAAAGATTGTTGCTAAGGGATATACAAAAAATAGCATGGCATTGATTGCGATGAGATGTTTAATCAAGTCATCCAGATGGCTAACAAGCTTATTCTTGCTATTGGCAACACATACTCGTGGCTGCTTCATCAAATGGATATTAAGAATGCCATTTTACATGGCCACTTTAAGGAAGAAATTAATATGTAAAAACTATTCTGTTTCTCTCAAGAGGGATAAAAGAAGTTTGTATGTCAACTCAATTGTGCAATTAATGGGCTCCAGCAGGATTCTCGTGTCTCATTTGAGCTTTCTTCCTGAAGCTCTCTGAAATCAAAACTTTTACAGAAGCGTTGCAGACACAACTCTCCATTTGTCGAATTCGCTTATGCAACCATTATGGTGGTCCTCGTATACGTTGATGGCATTATCATCACAGGTAGTTATGCAGCTTCCATTTTGACATGAAAAAAGCAGTTGTATACTCATTTCAATGTGAAAGACCTCAGCCAAGTTACACTACTTTCCGGGTGTTGAAATTACATCTTACTCACGGGATGCATCTACTAACCACCAGTGTTCAAAATATTGGTATCGCGTTACGTATCACACCCTTCGGATACAGATACATATCGGTTATCGCACGGGATACATCATTTGTATTGGGTAATTTATCGCACTTTTTGGGAAACATGAGGAAACATTGGGGAAATGGTTAAAATTTTCAATGAAACTTCAACAATTGTTAAAAAAGACCTTGATACACTTTTAAATCATAACGTCTCAAAAAAAAAAGGTGCACATAATAGGTCTCCTTTGTATAGGGTCCTAAGTTATCCGCTTTTTGACTAAACTAATGCAACTATATTCAAATTAAATGCATAACATTTTGAGTGTATGTGATGATCACTTCATCAAACACTCCTAAATACTTCAAAATTAGTCTCAATTGACATCTGGTTGCAGGAAATTTTCAATATATATATGTGTGTGAGTGTGTGTGTGTGTGTGTGAGTGTGTGTGTGTGTGTGTGTGTGTGTGTGGAGAACATGAAGAACCAATGGATATCGAAATCAAAGCTCCGACTCCATGATTTTTCATGCAAAACATGAAGAACCAATTGATTTGAAACCATTTGACATTGATTTAACATAATTTCATAAAAAAATGGATCGGAAATTGAAATTGCTCCCCGGATCGAACATGTGGGATATATCAGCACTACTTGTGTGTTTTGTATTGCACATGTGGGATACAAGATATATCGTGGGATATATCGGGCGATATCGTTGATATTTAAAACATTGCTAACCACTATCAATGCAAGTATGTTTATTACTTCTCAAATGTTTTAGGATGCTTAAGCATAAACCAATTGACATTTCAGCTATTCTTAACAAGAAACTAGATGATGACGATGATAACCTGCTAGAGACCCTATGGAAGGTAGTCTCCAATATCTCATTGTCGCTAGACCTACCGTTACCTTTGCAGTAAATAAGGTTTGCCATTTCTTTCATCCATCAAGAATTTATCACCATCAGAGAGCTAAGATAACTTTTCCGTACATCAAGGGAACATCTGGCTATGGCATCCTCTATTATTCCTATTGGCACCAATCCAATTCATCTCTGTGGCTATTCCAATGTTGATTCAGATGGAAACCCAGATTCATGGCATTCACAAGTAGCTATTATTATTTATTTATTTATCATATGACGAAACAAGGAATTGGCAAGCGTGTACTGTCATGAAGGTAAACAGACAACAATAAGTAGATAATGGGCAGAAAATTTTCTTTAATGTGTTTGGTTGAACAATTCCCACACCTTCATTTCCTTTTCTGTTGCGTGCATGGTTCTTAAATAACCCTAAATATTAATATACTGACATGAAAGGGAATTTGCATTGTGCAATGCAAGGATATCCCTAATGCTTTGTCACAATCAGGCCAACGGATCGCCATCTACAACAAGCCGCGAGATCATATCCTAGATTGCCACCCGCCGGGATGGATTGCCATAAATCCCAGGAAAAAAAACAAAACAAAACAAAACTGAGAGTAATTAGAAGAGGCAGATTAAAGGAATGTGCAATTAATTGCTTCATCAGTGTCTTTTTTAATACTGCTTTTTTCTTTGAACAGTAGCCTTTTAATACCATAAATAGAACGTTATATTAACAGTCACATTTCACATTATAAATATTCAAGATAAAATGAGCTTTGTGCATGTTATATCAAGACTCACCCATGATAATGAGTCCGGCTCAGCAATCTTATCCTCAATCCGCATGACTTTGATTGTGACCCAATCACTACCACTTGAACTAAGTCCATAAGCCAAAAACTTTGCATCCTCGCTTACAGAAGATATACTCAAAGCGACTGTTCCATCCTTACTTAAGCCATTTGGATCAAGCAAAACTTCTGGCTTTCCCTCCAAATCATCCTAATAGACAAAAATGAATCCAATATACAGCCCGTTCATAATTGATCTCCAAACCAGAACAAGAAAAAGTATCCCATCAAATTTGCACCTACATACCAGCATGTATAGAATACTCTGCGCCTGTAGTCCAGTGTTGTGGGAGTAGAAATACTTGTCGGCTTGTTTGGATGGTGTATCATACCGCGGGTGATCGAAGAGTGTCAATATCTGGTTCTTTAGCTTCTCCCTTGTCTCACAAGACTGAATCAACACCTCCGTCAAAGTTGCTTGCTTCTCAACGAAGTCCTTAACCTCATCAGCATCCGGGTCTTCAAGCCTAATAAAAAGACCAAGGCCTTAATAACAGAATGTGAGCATATTATGTGAACTTCTCAATCATATAGACCGTTGTAGCAGCCCTAACAACCAGAATCACAGGACATTTGAGTTTTGAAATAATAAAGAAAAGACTCCTTAACAGTTTCTAAATATTAAAATAGGCATGTGTATGGCGTACACCATACACAGCTGCAGTCTTGTAAACATGAATATGGTTGTGTGCATAGTTACCTCGGTCTCTCAGTCTACCCTCGAATTATGATTCAGTTCGAGCAACCAAAAACACAGTTTGAATTGCTAAAATTCAGTGGTTACAATCATACTAGATAGTTCCGGTTCAATCCGTAATTCATGAACCCTTCGATGCTAAAATGAAAGTAATTCATCCCGTGACAGTGTATATGCTAGTCAGGGCCTGCTTGGGTAGATGCAAACAGTTCACATCGACAAGACATTTGCAACCGTTCGGGAAGCAGCGGATGATGCAAATGCAGAGTGTTTGCATTTGCTTCCCTTCAATAAGGGAGTACAACCCATTTTTATTTTTTTTTCAAGTCAAATAGACAGAAAAGAGTTTGCCTCCAATATGACATTTTAAAGGCAATTTTGGAGGGAAAAAAAAAAAGGTTTCCTTTGTGAGATTGTGAACCAAACAGTTTCAAATGCAAAGGAAAAGCATTTTCCGGGACATTTCTTTAGCAAAACAAAGAGGTGCAAAGCATTTGCTTCCGCTAGCAATGATGTCAGGTTACCTTCCACTTATGTCACATCTTTGCTTTCCCTTACATTCTCCTAGTTTACCTTTAATCCAAACAGGGCATTAGTGGACTATATACTGTGGCAGTGTATATGCTAGTTGGGAGAAGTGCTGACATACTTATCGTAATACACCACCATTTTAAGAATGGTGGTGATTCCTTACAGCTAGCATAGTTGTACAGTAATACAGACCATCCAAATTGCTGACCCAATTGTGGATGGATAATAATCCAAACATTAGACTGAGAAGTGACAGTGACCATCTGATTTTGTCCTAGGCATTTGGACCTCTCATTATTTTACTTTTAACCATCCATTTGATAGCCATCAATTGGATGGTCAGGAATGCTAGATCAGACTGGTTTTAAAGATGTTCTCCACCCACAACGTGCCTCACAATTTGAATGGTGTAGATGGCAGTGCATGAGTACCACGTGTGAGAAAAATGAGCCGCCACCATTTTGTGGGAATCTATACTCTAGCCTATGGCAGCAGCCGCACATTCATGATGCTGTAGACAAGGTTTTGATACTTTTGCAGAGTATATGACAGCAGATTCACTCAAATTTTGTACACGGGCAGATGTTGCAGTAGAATATAAGCACAAAAATTTGTATACTCTAGTCTAATGATATGGAAAAGAGTATTTAGTGTATATTTTGGGCCTATCATGATGGAAATCATATTCGTCATTCACAAACCCAAGTTTGACGGCCATTTAAATTGTGCTAACAACCATGGATAGGTCATCGTCCAAAAGTGTCATTGGTCAAACAATCCTTTCTGTCAATAGCATTTGTTTGTTGAATTCAGATTGTTGTATAAATAAATCCATGTTGAACTAGAGTAATGAACTGGTATATTGAACCTGGCAAACCCAAATTGCAAATTAGAAGAATTGAAAAACAAATTAAATAAGCTTACCACATTCAATTGAGGAATTTTGAAATGCATCAAACTGTGACATACAAATTCAAACCCAAATTAATTGAATTTTGATTCAAGCAACTATGGTTGTGTATACTTGTTGAATATAGAAACACAGACAGAAGTATTCATCCCTACAATAATAGCCGGTTTGGCATTCTATCCTAAATAATAGCAGATATCTGCATAGGTGAAGAAAACAGGCATCGCTTCCATCAATTGGGTCCGAGATCTGATTAATAACAGATGTAATACATATGGCTTGAAAGGTCGTGCTGTTTGAAGGTTTCCTATCAAGTGTTGTCAAATTGCATATGCGATCGCATAATCGCATATGTCATCGCTTTTATTTTCTTTTTTGAAAAAAAAAAAAAACCTAAAAAATTAGGGAAAACTTCCCTAAAAGAATGAACGAATGAGAAACTATGAAAGAAAATGGAAGAAGAAATGAAATGATCTTGATTCTTGATCTTGAATCTTGATCTTGGATGGTTGAACACTTCAACTTTTAACTTCAAATTCAAAGTTCGATCTTGAGTGCTTGAATGATGAATCTTGATCATGGATGGTATTGTTGAATCTTGAATGATCTTGGAAGAGTTCAAGTTTGTAAATGGGAAATTAAAAGTAATAGAGAGAAACTTGAAATAAAAGTTGATGAGGACATCAGACCCTTCAAAGTTTATCAAAGACAAAGACGGCCGACGAATACATCTTTATGGCTCGATGATGGTTCGTGGCACAACCAATGAGGATTTTGAAGACCTTACATGTGTCCCTGGATTAATTGAAGGCCACACATTAGGACAACACACGTGTAGGATGAGTTAGAAGACCGATCTGTTACGCGGGATTTATTAGAAAGTTTTGTTTGGCGCGTTTTTTTTTTTTTTTTGTAATAGGGGTAGTTTAGTCTTTTTTTAAATCCGAATTTTATAAATAAGGTGTTTTCTACCCTAAACCTAATGATGTTTTTTAATGAAAGCTTGGTGCCTCCTTCCCCTTTCTCTTTGTGGTAATTTCTTGTCTTCCCCTAATCTCATCTTCTTCTAAATTCCGTTTTTAGCCCTCCAACATTCTTCTTCTCTTTCAATGCCTAGTAATCTTTGATTGTTATTGTTTACAATTAGATTCTTTGAAGTCCCCTTACCCTGAAAATCTGAGAATTGATCCCAACCCTCTTAAAATTTTCAACCGTCCCTATTCCAAAAATCCTTTGATTTCCTGGACTAAAGAAGCTGCATTGATTGTTGGATTGAAACCATGCAAGATCAGGAGGTTCCATCCCTCGCCGGATCCAATCCACGCATGATTTAAATACGGTACTGCAAGATTGTGATGATGGTCTTCAACCATTACATGTTTCCTTTGTTATTATCTTTACTATGATGTGGATTGTTGAATATTTTAATTGATTTGCTTAGTTTATTTTGCTGGATAATTTTTGTGCTCACACACGCATCCGAGTTTAAACCGTCCCGCATCAAAAGTGTCCCGCATTGAAAAAATAAAAATAAAAATTGCTCCCAACAGTCAAATTTCGAACTGTTAGGAAATATGCGATCACATATGCAATATGCAATCGCATACTCGCATATGCCATAGCATACTTGCCAGGGATCGCATATTCGCATGTGACAACAATGTTTCCATCAAATAAGCATGTTAATGCAAACCGTATGCATATCCTCCTATTAAAAAGGATCTAGAACATCCATTAAAAGCAGGTGCTACATCATTTGTCGAGGATAAAGAGGTTCATATTGGGCTAAAAAGTGTGATAAAGTTATTAGAGCCTGACTTAAATTCGCAAATACGGGCGTCAAACAAAGGGAGTAAAAGTCTTTAATTATTGGTCATTACTTATTCATTGCATACATATTTTATTATTATTTAAAACAATATGAATGATTTCATGTATTGTCCACAGTAGGAAATATATGGACTTCGCATGAGCAGCTTCTCCAATCCACTTGCACAAAGAAAAAAAATTTAGACACCTCTGGGTAAGAAACTAATGTTTTATTACTATTATGTAACCATATAGATTGTTTTATTAGTGATGTCGAGTGGGCATTTGCCAATATTATTGTTACGTGCATAACATAAGGTTCTTGATCGGTGGCTTCATTTTGGAGAAAGTGCAAAGGTTCTCAAAACAATTGTAGTGAAAGTTTCAAGCCAAACAATTCCTCTAACTGTGAGAAAAGCTGGAGTTGTTTTGCACACATTCATTCGAAGCAAAAGAATAGGTTGCAGGCCAAGATAATAGATCGGCTTGTCTACGTGTGCTACAACATAAAGCTGAGATTACAGATTGCAAAGCGTGTGATGAACCTTATTGAAGAAGGTGACATTTGTACAATGAACTTGGACAACATCTACAGTGATGAGATGTGTCTGAGAGAGGACCCGAGAGAAAACCTAGAGAGAGAGAGAGAGAGAGAGACATTCGAAGAGAAAAATAGAAGGAAATTCTGAGAATTAATCATAGAGTGAGAGAGGATTCGAGAACGAAGGCTCTCTCATGATGCCTGAGAGATCCTCTACATCATTTCTTGAGCAAGAAGCAGAGATAAAGAGGAAGTTCGAGGGTGCAATCGTGAGGAAGAGACGACTGAGGAGGTAAAGAGCGACATTCAAATCATGTCGAGTACCAGAAGGACCTCGGAGCTGGAGCACATGGTATAAATAGAGGCCAACTATTGTTAAGGTTCAAATATAGAGAGAGACCTTGCTGAAACTTTCGACAGAGGTCACCTTCTGGGGATTTTAGGAGCTGAAGAAGAAAGGACGCTAACCCTTCTGCAATGAGGTGGGTTCTCGGTTTGGAGGAGCCTTGGATGATACCTCCACAGTCTAGGCAAAGGTTTCTCTACCAGGCATCTTAGGTAGGTCCCCTAATAGTTCTCTAGTGAAGGAAGGATGGACAGTTGTTTCCCGAAGGCACCCTTCTGCCAAGCATGTGATCAGTGTTCAAAATATCGGTATTGCGTTACGTATCACATCCTTAGGAACAGATACGTATCAGTTATCGCACGGGATATATCATTGGTATCGAGCAATTTATCGCACTTTTTAAGAAACATGGGGAAGCATTGGAAAAATGGTTGAATTTTTCAATGAACTTCAAGAATTGTTTTTAAAAAAGGACCTTAATATATACTTTTAAATCATAACATCTCAAAAAAGAAGTGCACATGATAGGTTTCCTTTGTATAGGGTCTCAAGCTATGCGTTGTCTGATTGAACTAATGTAACTATATTCAAATTGAATGCATAACATTTAAGAGTGTATGTGATGATCATTTCATCAAACACTCCTAAATACTCGAAATTAGTCTCAATTGACGGCTGGTTGAAGGGAAATTTCAAAAAATATATATATATAATAATATTTTGTTGAGTTTTAATTAAAAATTATTTTTATTTTTTGAAAATTGACAAGGACTTAACAAATCAGTAGATCAACCCTCATACATGCTTGATTTCATGTTTGGAGTGCAACATTGCAAGCAATTTGGGAGAAATCCCCAAATCAGACCACCTACACTCAAATTTCGAAATTAGAGTGTATATGATGATCATTTCATCAAATACTCCTAAATACTTCGAAATGAGTCTCAATTGACAACTAGTTGAAGGAAAATTTTGACAAAAAAAAATATGGAGAAACATAAAGAACCAATGGATATCGAAATCAAAGCTATTTTTCATGCAAAACATGAAGAACCAATGGATTTGTAACAATTTGACACTGATTTAACATAATTTCAAATGGGGGGGAGGGGATGGATCTCGCATCTAAGATATATTGGCACTACCTATGCATTTCATATCACACAGGTGGGATACATGATATATCGTGGGATATATTGGCCGATTTCGTCAATATTTAAAACATTGCAGACCATGCCACACAAGCTCACCCACTTGCCAACCAGTTTCGTCTCCAACTTCCCCGAGGACTGGGACGAATACAAGCTCTCTGAGGTCTTTAGCAGAGCTAGTGAGGTGAAAGAGGTGGTCCTTCCCCCAAAAGAAAGGATCATCTACCAGTCATGGGTTTACCTTTGCTCATATGGTTTCGACAGAGGTAGCTACTAAAGCCATCTCTTTTATTCATTGATCCAGCTTCGATGGGAAAAAGCCATTAGTTCAAGTGGCTCACCACGGTCCAGAATCGATCTCTCATGTCCCTGGGAGGATATCCGAGGAGTCCAATGCCATTGGGACCTCTTCTAAGTCGCTTGTTCGTCCCCCACCTTCTGAAGGAGACCAGAGAGTCCATGGTCGTTCTTTCAAAGATGTTGTTGGGGCCATCCCAGGAAGCTTGTCTTAACCTCCTTCCTCTACTCCTAGGGAAGCCTTTGGTCCCTGTGGGTCTTGAATTCATAAGGTATAGGGTGACTCGGGCCCCAAGGTCTCTATCGATGCCTCAGTGGTGGATGAAGCAAGCGTTGCATTTTTTCAAAGTTTAGTGATCAAATGTCGAAAAGCGGACATCAACATCTAGCTGGAGGCCTACTATAATCTCGAGGCAAAAAGCTGTTGTCTCAAGCCCCTGGGAGAAGACGAGCACCTCGAACCTAGCTAGATGAGAACATCAATAATATTTTGAAGGTGGGGGACCTTGTTTAATGATTGTCTAGTTATATTCCTTTATCGTTGGGCGGATTACTCCATTTTGGCTTCGAGGATTCCTAGTTTCATCTGTGCAAAATTCCTCTTGAACTATAAAATTGTGACTTTCTTATGGTTGTGGGCTCATGCATTAGAGAAGTTCTCCTACGACCTAACAATGGAGTTTGGTTGGGAGCTTCGTTCGGCCTGCCTCTTGATTAAGAATAAGCGTCCAGATTTGCTTCCCTCTAGAGTCCCTGTTTCTGTGGGGTGTAACCACATTGACATCCTAGTGTGGCTGGAGGTTCCAAGTGTGGGAGACTTGGGTGGCCAGTAAACTCCAACACCACAGCCCGCTAAAATTGTTGCAATAGGCAAACAACTCATCCCAGAGATCCCCCCTTTTGTCTTCTTGATTAGGCCCATAAATAGAGGTGAATAACTACAAAAAACTAGAAGAAGTATCCTTTAACACCAATGAGCTAGAGAAAGAACCATCGCATCAATCAACCTTAAACTTGATAGAAGAGTCCCAAGCTACTATTATGCCCCCTAATCTCCCAATCGCATTAATAGCCACCCAATCCACATTTTTAGCTCCCCAAAGAGTACCCAACTACTTCTGATTGAAATTCAACACCTTTGTTTCCCAAAACGTGACCAGTTGATCCTTTTAACGCCTGCATACATCCTTGATTTGACGTCTTTTCTGCTTACACCCCACACCCCTAACATTCCAGGAGAGAATCTTCATTTCGGAACCAACTTTCCCCATCTTCCCTTTCTCCTAATCATAATTGACTGCAAGGGATAAACTTACTAGCTCCCTACAACTCATGGATAATCTAATTACTTTTTTGGGAGTGCTCGAAGTCTCTTTTGGTCGACCACACCATTCAACAAACTAGTATAGCTCGTAGTAATCCTCCAACCTACCTCCAAAAGATAGACCAATCAGTCTTCCGAAGTGACACAATGCTTCCATGATCCATCTCTTTCCACTCACCACTTCCACCAGACCAGCCCAGCTCAGTTCGGCTTTGTCTGAGAGCCTTCGAGTCTTCTTTGCTAAAGTTACCACCTTCTGATCTGCAATCACCATCACTTGAAGGGGTTCCACTTCAACGACTTCCTTGAAACAGTCTTCTAAACAACGAGGGGAGATAGATCCATGTCCATGAAGAGCTCCAACAAAGCATTCTCTTCATCCAACTAACAAACGCTTATAGCTGACATCGACGCCCAACCCGATTCCGACTCCACTTCGCTAGGAGGGGAGTCTTCTACTAAGAGCGCTGCAAACCTATGAAGCAACTTGGGGAAAAGAAAGGCGTCTCGACTTAAATAGAAGGGTGCTTCCTCACGTGTCACGATTTAAGTAGGGGAGAGCACATGCATCTTCCAAAAAGTATTCCACACGAGGTAATCCACATCGCGCACTTGGGACTAAAGCTGATTCGAGGAAAACATCTCATGGCTCCGATTCAACCTCGATTACGTGTTGGCGATACGACTATCAAGATGACACCCAACCCCCCAGGATCGACACCCAATCCTACTCTAGAGCTAGAAACGCCAGTGTTGTCACTCCATTCTAGCTCCAACGAGACCGAACAAGGCATCTCCAAACCAGATCTAGCCTCCAAAACTGCTTTATCCTTTTGAAGTAGCCAACGATCGCCACCTACCCCCATTTGATTGTCACGTGTCACAACCCCATACGCTTTCCCATCAATCACAACCGACAAAACAACAACATTAAATGATGTTGCAGAAAGTGTCATCTCCGCCTACCACATATAGGCATTCGTTAGAAGGGGTGAGAGATGCAACCATGTGTCTCCCTAAGGATCTCATACTCCACAGGAGCAAGAAATCGATACTCCTTCAGCTTGCCAAGGAGCCAAAGAACTCTACATCGTCGGATAATCACTCGCAATTGAAGGCAAAAGCTCTTCTTCCTTTCTAAATAGAACAATGATCTTTACATCCCTTACCGCAATAGTAGTCTTCTCTGGTGGTTCCTTCTTCCAGCTTAACCTGACACAGACTTGACCTCGTTGGACGTCCTCCCCCAAGATGGTCTCCAAATCGATCGACACCACCTCACCAAGTCATTCACCTATAAGTTTAGAAGTATCTCCAAACCACAAGTCTAGCAGAACCCCTTCAATCCGAAACCAGCAATCTTCTAACACAAACGAGGAGCAGGCAGAGACCACTTCAACATTGGACCACCCACAGTCACCTCCCCCAAGGATAGAATCTGCTCAAGTTCCTCTTGTGAGCTCAAGGGGATTCAAACCCTCTCATCGGAGAGAGCTTTCAGCATCACGGGTCGCAGATTTGCACTTTGAATGCCCGACATCCACTTGTTGATTTCTTCTATGGTGGTTCTGCCTCTCATCGTCACCACCAAGCTCCATTTAAGCACCATTGTAGCTTTATCCAGGATAGAAGGTTGGTAACGAATCACTCGGCCGTCAATAGAGCCCTCTTTACAAAGTCATTTCGGCATCGAGATCTCCTGTTGTAACGCAATCAAGTGCTCCACCACCCTTTGACCCACAGCGACAACATCACGGAAAGAGACACCCTGCCTGCCACAATCCCTTCTATCGGTAGTTGTTCTTTCCAGTTGGATTCATCAATGCAATGGAGCTCTAGAACGTCGAACCCTAGGGTCCAAAGTTCCTTTCGCCCCTTGGTTGGTTCTTTTTGCTTCACCTAATCTCGAAAAAGAATCCTTCTTTGCCTCTCTTGAAGACCTTATCCCTCCTGCCTCAAGGTCCCTCTCCGACAACCTCCTATGCATTTTGCTCGGCATCTTCCTCCTTCAAGGATCCATTTTCAAGATTGACTTTCTTCGGCCCATATTTGACTCTCTGAACAGGCAGGGAAATACCCTCAAAATATCTGTTGACAAGATCTTCCACCACACGTTCACTTTCTTCCTCCTCTAATCAAACAGAAGCAAACCTGTGAACGGCGTCATTATCCTTCGATATTGGCAAGACAACTTCTCGAACCTTCCCAACCTGGCCAAAAACCCTCATAAAATTCAACTCTGACCGCTAAGACGGAACTGTTCTACAAACAGCATTGGAAATTCAAAAGGAGGACCCAGTCTAAAGCCCTTTCTTTTCCGAGCGAACTTCCCTTTCTTCGAAACTGGGATCCACTTTCCTTCTTCCCTTTCATCCCTTCCCTGTAGATGACCCGGCACCTGTGTCTCTGCTTTAGCCTGCCCTTCTATCCTTTTACCTTTCTCTTCCCTTCTCCTAACTTCGTCGCTTTTACTCACTACAACCTTTCCCCTGCCATTCCCTACAAGTGGATGTAGTGATTTTGAACAAGTAGCTCCCCACTCGCCACCTTCACGGGGGACAAGGCTAGAAGCTCGCTGATGACCATTGTCAATATAGATTTTCTCCCAAATGATTTTCCTACTAAGAGGTCGATTCCAATGAACAATGGATCTCCCATGACTACGAGTCGAAGACGGCACAAGTCTCCCACGACTCGTTGTGCTTTCTGTATTGCTATTACAAGGAAATTCCTCGCATGGTTATTGTTGGTTGTTGCCTCTATTGCCTCGGTATTGTTTTCTTCCAAGTATTTTCGAAAGAGATGTATGCAAAATTACCATGTAGTGTAGGCTACACATGACTTAAGCTATTTTCATAAGCTACATAACGTTAAGGCTAAGCTATGCTACATAGCATAAGCAACACGCTACATAGCGAAGAGATTTACAACGAGTGTTTGTGCAGACATCTGAATTCCTCCATTACAACCATTGTTCCTAAAAAGGTTGAAGTTAAAGAGGTTTGAATGCCTCCACTACAACCATTGTTCCTAAGAAGGTTGAAGTTAAAGAGGTTAAGGATTTCACACTGATAAGCCAGATCCAAGCATCAGAAAAATCATTGCCAAGGTTCTAGCCTCACAATATTTGTCAAGTTCTTAATCATCTCATCTCCCCTTCTTAGAGCATGTTCACGTCAGGGAGGTATATCATTGATGGCCCCTTCCTAGCTCACAAGCTGGTTGATGAGATTAAGAGGTAGGACAAGAAGGCTTTCTTCTAAAGACCAATTCAGAGAAGGCTTACAATTGTGTTATTGGCAATTGCTAGATAATGTGTTTGGAACTTGGAAGGATGAGTTCGGTCTAAGAAGAAGAGGGTGGATCCAAGCCTATGTTTCTTTGGTTCAATTTTCTGTTTTGAAAAATGGCATACCTAATAAGCTTCTTCAAGTGTTCCAAGGGTCTTCATCAAGGGGACCCAGTCTCCCTTCTTATTTACAACAATAGCTAATGACCTCAATATAATACTTGGGCATGTGGTCAACATGAACATTATCGAATTGGAAGGTTTGTCGGGCTCAATCACGCAAGTTCGATTTGCAAACAGCACTCTGCTCTTCAGAGATGGAACTTAGTTGAAAGTGCAAGGGTATTAGCCTATTAGAACATATTGCACTATTATGCGGTTGTCTATGCATAAACCAACATTGGAAGGTTGGACAATGTTATTGAACAATGTAATAAAAAACCTATTGTTTGAAAGTTAAATGGTTGTCTATTAGAGGTATAATCATTTTGATTCGAGCTATCCTTTCCAACATGCCATCCTATCCCATTTCCCTCTTTCATTGCCCAACCAAGTTAGTTGCAAAGATCAAATCCATCCAAAAGAACTTCCTGTGAAACAACAGGGCAGACATGCATAAATTCCATCTAGTTGCATGGACAGACATGTGTAAGCTGATAAAGGATGGGGGTAGGGTGTCAATGGGCCAGGTCCGGGCTAGGAATAGGGGTACCCAGACCCAACCCACAAATGGGTCCTGCACCCAAACCCATAACCATACTGGGGCCTAAAATGGACACCGTGTTGGTGTACCCATTTGGATACTCATGATTTGAGATTTAAAAAAACAAACACAACATTAACTCAAAATATTAAAGATTATTTTAAGAGATTTTTAAAAAATAAAACTATGATTTTTTCTTCAAAACATAAAAGCAGCATAATAGCATGCTATTTCGTATTAAAAATAATAATAATAATAATAAAGGACCTTCTTCATGTTATTTTAACCCATCACATGATTAATTGATAAAAAGTATCATAGTGAAATTCCATGCTTGGAGTACAAATAATTAGAATATAAACCATCCAAATTTTGGGCCCCATATTAAATGCCTTCCACTAGCAGTCACAGCTTCGAGCTGTGGAGAGAGAGAGAGAGAGAGAGAGAGAGAGAGATGAGGACCCCATATTAGATTTCGAATGAACAAAAAGGTAAGTTTGTTCGATTATCTGTTTATCAGATTGGTGAGCCTTTTTTAGACAATTAAAAGTGAAAAATATATGATGGTCCTATTTCAAAAAACAAGTGTCTACAAATCAAAGGTTATAATGGTTCAACCAATCTGATGTTTTTACCGTTAGTCAGTGATATTGATTTCCACAATTTATTTGGTTTATTTGACATATTACTGGCCACGTGTACAATTTCTAAGTGCCTGCATATCAAGCTTTATACACAGCCCAAATATCAAATTACTCTCCATTTTACTACAACTCTTGATTTACTGTGTAAATTCTACAAAAAGACTTTTGATTTGATATATGAACGCTACGTAGGTCCTACACATTAGCACTTGTACAACAGTTCGTTTTACACCTTCGGTGGGCCACATGTCTATAGCAAAATAGAAAGTTGATAGGTTTGATCTAGACGATCCACTATTTTAATACATGGTACATGCATAACGTAGGTCACGAAATCGATTTTTACTTTAGTAATCTGCCGAGGACTGAAAATGTTATTATGCAACTTGTATATATCAGATAGGACTCACTGCTATCAAGCAAGATGCCCCTTCCTCAGGTTCAACAACTCATACACCCTACATGTTGCATTCTTGCATGGTAATTTTTGGACCATCCAAATTATGGGCCCAAGGGCATAGCGTGAAAATCTTATTCATCGGATGACCTTAACCTTCTGATTTCCCTTGTAAAATTATGACTGTTGACGCTATTCAGTTTACCTGTCCATTCAATGGTTATGGTAAGAGTATTCAAATCATCTAACTAGTTTGTTTTTCAGGCCATACTCCATAACATTGGTTCCGTGATTTGGACCATTCAGATTGGCTTGCATGTGTGCCATGGGTATGGTGGATGAGTTGTTGCACCTGAGGAAGGTGCAACTTGCCTGATTTTATCTTTCCCACTAATGTATTACTTTGGGTGTTGTTATTTCAACTTGAAGCTTTAGCTCAACCCCATAAAGGTTTTGGTTACTGTAAAATTGATGAAAGTGGTTGTAGGAAGAAGATCTGATGACTAAAGTACCCTATTTGGATGGAATCAGTAACTTTAGGTATTGGAAGTGACATTCCCCTAATCTCTACCAGTATTTAATAATCATCATCAGCAAGAAGAAGAAGAAGAATTTGGATCCCTTCCATATGCTCAATCCTTTTTTAGTGGTAACCCCAAAGATCTTTATTCATTTATGGAGTTGTATTTAGTACCTCTAAGAAAGATGATTATCCACCGTTAGTCAGTAATGTGGGTTGGCTTGGATTACTTAGTGTTGCGCGCCTAGGAGGGCAGCGCGCTTTGGGATGCGGAGGAGCTATTATCGCCCAGCTCCCTAACCTAATGCGGCACCGGGTTCGGACCGTAGGGATAATGGCTGTATCCTAGCTATTCGTCGTTTAATGCTATCCAGCTTTCTGAATATTATTTCCACTATTTAAGTTGCTAACTCTACCCCTAAAGGGAAGCTAATCATTATCAATATTGGTAAGAACATTCAGGAAAATTAATGTTTTTTCTGATTAGTGACATACTTTATTCAATAGAAGCAAGAGAAATACAAATACCCAAAAAAAAAAAAACCAAGGGTCGCTAAATGGGACTGAGTTGTCGATGACATGTGACCCACTCGTCATAGCTCCAAGGATTCAACACATCATTTACTTCATGACAAAGAGATTGAAGGGGGAGGAGGAGCTTTATATCTTTTGAAATAATAGAAAAGATTCTTTAAGAACCCGACTTTAAAGAGAGGACCTCTTCCGATCTTCCACAATCAAAGGCCCATAAAAGGACATAAAAAGCTTTAAGCCGAGAAAGTGGAACCTCTTTTGCATCCCTTGACCCATTCAGTTTCAAACAGTTTTATAGGGGTGGAGCTAAAAACATTAATGGTGTAGACATAATGCATTATGCATCCCACCCTTTCATTAGTGCATATATATGAAATTTCTCCAGATCAGATCTCAATAGACGGAGGGGTCTGCTGGACCAAATCAGGCTGAACTTTCTTGTCCTATTTGTCTTCCAGTGCCATATTTACTATTTACTGGATTAATACAGTGGTATGAATCGCCTACTTTGTATGGCTGTACTAGATCATATTTTATAGGAGGATATGCAAACCGTTTGAATTGACGTGCCTATTCGATAAGAACTACAAACTTTATGGCTTTTCCATATGTTTGTATATACGCCTATATTATAGGATCTTGGCCTATTCTTCTGATTTAATAGGATCTCAGTCCTGAATGATTAAAGAGATACCGATTTTATAGGACCTAAGCAGATATCTCCTCTTTGTAGGATAAAAACCCAACTAGCTGCCTTTCTTTGATGAATGAATGAAATATTTTATTAAAGAAAAAGGGGGGAAACAGCTACAACTCGCATGCAAACAAACCCAAAAAAGGACAAACAATAGAAAAAACTAGCTTGGGCTCAAAGAGGCTTGGCCACTGAAAATACACCCCTGATCCAAGAAAAAAGGACCCACTCACACTCCCTAACTATGTTAACAAAGATGAGTAGATCAACACGAACATCACCCTTCTTGGCCAACTTGTGAGCCTTAGAATTTGTTGGTCAGCATGTGAGAAAGGGAAATGGCCAAGGAATCAAAGGGCTTATTGCTTCCTCCAAAATTTTAGCTAGGATGGCAACAACCCTTCCTAATCCACTAAACGCATTTCTCGAGTCACCTTCAATTATAATGGGGCTAAAATTGTGTTGGTAACTGCAATGTTTATACTTGGAGAAGGGCGGCAGCTTTAGTGTAATTTGACTCGCGAGTGTCGACTGGACTAGATTCGATCTCCGTTCATCGCTACCAATGGAAACAAGCCCCCTTATGCTTGCTAGACTTGGATTCCCAATGAACTGCAGTTGAAATTGAGTTTACACCATTCCTTGGGATGACACCCATCTAACCGAAGCCATCCTTTGCAAACTACCGTAGGACAAAATCTCCTCCAAATTTGATTGAAAGAATGAGAAGTACCTAACATGCCTTTATCGAGCATGCCCCACTCCAGCACACAAAATGCTTCATTGCTCCTCCCCTGCCACAACTTCCACAAACCTATTTTGAGTGCTAGATTTCACAACATCATCCCTGTAAAACCTCAAGCATTTGAGTTCCACCAAGCACACAAGTCCCTGAATGTCTCATACATAAGCCAACTTATCTTGAACTTTGCTGCTATGTAGACCAAATGCTTGTGGCAAAGTTACAGTACAAAAAGAAAGTAAGAGGTGCATTTAACAGCCAGGTAACATGATGCAGGATGGATGGTCTAACCTAGAATAATGCAATTAGATTATCAACGGATTAACTAGAACAATTTAAAGCACAAAATAATGTTAATCAATCACAAGCTTAATAAATTCAAGAATTTAACTATGCTTAGATTAAAGACTAAATCACATCCCATCAATTAGATCTTATAAAACATTATTAGATTGGACCCATGGAAAGTAGAAATTCCATCTAGCACAGGGATTCACTTGGTTTAGAGTTTTGGCTAAATTGGGTTTAGGTTTAGGGTTTGGATTTTGGAAATTGAATTTTAGGTTTAGGAATTTAGGGATTTAGAGTTTTGAGGACTAGGGTCTTGAGAACTAGGGTTTTGAGGATTATGATTGAAGTAAAGGATAAGGGATAGAAAGGAATAAGGGAGATGAAACAAGAGGGCCACAAGACAAGGGGGTCATCCATTTGGACAGCCGTACGCGCGTGTTCGTATGGCCGTATGGACACGAACTTGGGTCGAGATTTGGATAGATTAGAAGAAGTAAGAATAAGAATGGAGATGGAGATGGTTATTGTTAGAGAAAGAAGAAAAGAGAACTAGAAAGAAAGAAACATCTTTTGATGGAAGAGAATTAAAGAGAAGGATAACTAGGAATCACTCCATGGCATCGCACCAAATTGCTCCAGTCACAGGAGGTTTAACTTCATCACAAAGCAAAGAGAAAGGGGTGTGGACGTCCCAGCCTTTAAGTTTAAAAAAGACTTTTTTACAAAAAGATGCTCTCAGATAAAAAGTTATCACAATAAAAGGCTCAATAAAATAAAATCTGTTCCCTACTCCCTAAACTCAGAAAAAATATAAGCTAAACAAAAAACCAAAAAACAAAAAAACAAAAAATAATAAAAAAAAAAAAACAAACAAACAAACAACCATATACATAAGCTAAGTAAACTAAACTATTTTGTGGCCCGTGGGGTCTACGATCAAGATGTCCAATGACGTTGATCCAACAGTCGAAATCCAACAGTCCAACTAAGCAACCCACATGCATTTTCCTAGTGTGGGGCCATCAGAAATGCATGATCATGAATGTGGAGTCTTCAACGGGCTAAGCACTTGAATTGGCCCCACGGGGCCTCATGTATGCATCACCTAGCCATAAAGAAACGGGAGCTCTCCTCCTCTGGTATACTCTAACCGATGCTCGGATGTCCTCATCATAACACATCGCACATCCACTAGATAACGCCTAGCCCTTTTTATGCAACTTGTCATGAGTGAGAATATTATTGAGGTAAGCAGTCCATCAAAAAGTCTTAACTTATTTTGGAGCATCACCATTCCAAACTCTAGAAGCCAAACTGTAAGAGACTTGAGGGGAGGCTCAATGGTAGTGACAGAATGATCGGATAGAAAACTCACCGCTTGGTTCCAACATCTAGATTATTCGCTCAATACCGGATTGGGGAATATAGACTCTTTATAGTAACTCCAACGGATGAGAGGAGATATTTCCTCTTTCAAGTTTTGCCAATATGTTGGAGCTCGAACTCCGCCCGCCATCTATTGATAAAAGCTAGCCACAGCCCACAGGTCGCTCTTTGAATGTTGCAATCATACGTGACATGGTAGAAGAGCAACATAAGGGAGGGTCATGTGTGCCAGTGGTCCTCCCAGAATTGCTCTGTGCCATACGGCCATCCCCAATTGTAAATTGAATTTGCTTGAAAAAGACTGTAAACCTTTGAAATTGCTTTCCAGATGACCAAAGTTCTTCTACCAGTTGCAACTTTGTCATCCCACCTATTTCGACAATGTTGTATTTGGCCACGAGAATACTTCTCAACATAGGAAATTTCTCATCCACAAGCCTCTACCACCAATTTGCTAAGTGGACCACATTAGTTTCCCACATCGGACTGCTATCCAATGCCCCATCACGGGATGTCGACGGGCTGGGTGCACCTAAAGGGGTACCTGAGTCCAGCCCAACATTGGCCTATGGGTGTCGGTGTGGGTCTGGGTTTTTTGTTAGCCTGATTAATAAATCGACCAGTTGTATGCCCCAAGCCATGCGTGAACCCCACCCAAACCTGAGCATATAACATTTTTGTCCTCTGCAGATTACTCAAATAAGAAGCAAATTCGTGACCTGTGTTTAACTGAGGATATGATCCTTGATAGAGTGAAATAGCATAACAAGATCCATTTAGCCAACCACAATTAGTTGGCAAAAGGCTTAGATGATGATGATGATGATGTTGATTTTGCAAACTACGCATACATGAAATTAGAAAATGTGCATGTGAAATGATCTGTCCATTGGTCACAAACTGAGACCATTAGCATTCCTCTTTTCATAGAACAAAAAATTGTCCAACGTCAGGCATCATAACTTGTGGGCCAAGAAACAAGCACGGTGGGGGCCGCCTGCTGATCGGTTTGGCTTTTGCAAAAGCTGTCTACATTGGCATGTGCCAAATTATCTTTCTAGGTATGCATCCACGTACAGATGTTACAAGGTCCACTAACGGCTGTTATCTGGCTATAACAGAACACCGCGTAGGGGTTGTAGCTCAATAGCATTTAGCCCATATTCTCAGAAATCGCAATAACGGCTGTTACAATTTGGTTCCGAGTTCCTCAACTTCTAGTAAAAAAAAGAAGTAAAGATTCCGAATAGGAGGAGAGAAAACATAGATATCCTACCAGCGGTAAGGATCAGGAATTCGAACGCCGTGGTAATCATCAACAACAGAGTCGTCTCTACGAACGGGAGGGTATTGCAGATGGAGGTCCTCGAGTACGGAAAGAGATCCCATTTTGGGTTTCAGAGGCAGGGAAAAAGAAGAGAAAGGTCGGGTTTTGAGGGTTTTGTTATGGAGAGGGAAGAAAAGGCGAAGGGCTTTAGATGGTTTAGGCGAAGAAAGCGGAGGTGAACGAAGGAAGTTGGGACGGAAGTAAAGGCGTGACAGCGCGGCCATTGGATGTTGGATGCGAACGCTGACTTATAGCGTACGGAATAAGCTATGTGGAGCATACGTGTGTTTTATCCATGCCGTCCATCCGTTTTCCAGCTCATTTTATGGCATGAGCCCAAAATTGAAACGTATCCGAAGCACAAGTGAACCATGTGATATATCACATGAAAGACGAGGAACAATGACGTCCACCGTTTAGGCCTTCGTATGTCCCACAGCGATGTTTATTTCCAATCCGACGTGATGAAGGGTAAGCACTGGATGAAGGGAAAGCACTTGTACCAGATTAATCCAGTTATACCCTAAATTTGGCAATTCTACCTATTCTAAAAAGGCCAAAGTAAAATGACACACAACGAAAGATGGAAAGTGAATAAAAAAATCTTCAAAAGTTATGAGCGCTTTGACAGGTTTGTAAATTGTGTAAGTTTATCTTTATACGGTAGAGGATTGATGATAAAATGTCGTGAACGATATTCAAGAAGCGTGGTCAGGTTATTTAAGGTATAAAGGGTTATTGAGGGTAATATAGAAAAAATTTGACTGACAAAAGTAAAGCAAGTGGCCAAAAAGCGTTCAGAAGATAAACATAAACAGTGTAAGGATGTAGAAAGAGACTTTTTAACTATCATAACTATTGCAATAATAAAAAATTGATATGGAAGAATAAGTTACAACAAAACTCTATAAATAGTATAGGAATGTGACAGAGAGAGACCAATCTAAACACAATCAAATCTCAAAACCAACAAATCAAAGTTTATATTATCAATTTCCTTTATCTCAACTTATCCCACGAGTAGCGATAATCCGATAGTAATAATTCTTAGCTATAATATTTAGTTGTAATCCGAGTCTACGCTCGTACACTAGATTTGTTCTCTATTCAATATCAATCAACTTTTTTAAGAGGCTCATTCATGCAATTGCTCATAGTGACTAATTATTAGTTTTTCATTTTGTTTGATTTGCACTGGTATTTTAAAAGTCTTTTTTTGTGGAATGCACAAAGTAACCCATCTTTAAAGGAAAAACCCAACCCTCTAATTATTACATGATCGTTGTTAAACTTTGCAAGTAGTTGAGTAAATGACCGATCTTTGTAGAATACGGTTATATACATTCATATTGGACGTATCTGCTTATTTTAACACTTAAGGTCAATGTTGATCGATTTAGATCGAGACGTTGTATTGATTTTGGCACGCCCGCATAATTAAAAACAAACTAAGTAGCCAACATTTTTAGCACATCTGGCGAGACATCAAATTACGTGGTTGCCTTAACGTTTGGTTGACTCAAGTATATTTGTCGGTGCAATAATTGCTCGGAATCATGAGCTGAAGGGATGCTCATAATTATTCAATAGCCACTACTGCGGCTAGCGTTTGAAGTATCAGTATCGCTACAAGTTTCGCTGACCAGGGATACAGAAACAATATTGATATAGCCGATAATATCGCTGATAACCAGAAATGCGGGGAAACATAAGGAATATTGTGAAATTTTTAACGAAACTTCAGGAGATGTTAAAATGTACATTGTATATTTAGAAATTAAAAAAATATATATACCAAAAAAAATAAAAATACACACATAATAAGTTTCTATTTAATGAAGCCTTAAAAGCATGTGTTGTTGTAAGAAATCAATCCAACCATCTCATCCAGCCTATTTAACCATCCAACCTTTCATCCAAACATCCATCGATATTGTAAAATATCAATAACATATGATATTTCACAAAGAAATCATTAATAATTGAAAATGAAATGAAAGATTGTGGTCTCAATATCGCGCGTGTTGCAATATCGATAATATCGAGATATTATTAATATTATTAATGACAAATTGAACATTATATACAAGCACGTGCCCATGAAAAAAAAATGAAATAAAAAATTTCCTAATAAATAAAATTCTGATGATATCAATATGTTGGCGATATTATTGAAATAACGTCGATACACCTATTATATAAGCATTACCTAGAATTTACATAGTCGGAAATATTAGCGATACACTGGCGATACATTGGCGATATTGATGCATTGGCAATACAAGAGACACTTACGAATTTATGTAGTTGAAAATATTGATGATTACGTTAGTGATATTGATACGTTGGCAATACTTAGCGATACATTGCTAAACCTGGAATTTCTGATACTACCAGCACTATCAATATCGCTACTAGTGTTATTAGTATCATTAAGTTGGAGATAAAGATAATATCGAAGATATTTCGATAATATCGAAGATAATTCGAACACTGACTATGGCTAGCAAGCTTCCTACTCATGAGGAGGAGGTGTAAGTCCAATAAGTACTTAAGCAAAGAGATCCACCACCTGGTCTGGCGCCCGCTTATCTAAACCCAGACAGACTCGACATCCCGGGTTGAATCTCTTGAGATTATGTGAGCTGGGTGGTTGATATATAAAGGGGGATTCAGCATACTGCATAATTATCACAGGTTCAAGCAGAACAATCGTAAGTACAGGCCAAGACTTTCAATAGATAGATAGTCGGTCACACCGAGAGCATGAATCGATTAGTAGCTTTGTTTGTTGATAAAACGTCTGTTGCGCCTCATTAACAGATCGATACAAGTTCTGTTAAAAATCAAGCACCCGTACCATCAGTTCAGCCGATGCCACATGCACTTTCATTATAGCAAAATTTACCAATTGGTCCTAACCCTGGTCCGATTCAGGATATGCAAAATTCACCGATACTGGTAGATTTCAGGCATCCTGGACATGTTCTTGTCCAGGACATATGGAATTCGCCACCACCTATAGATTTCAAACGTCCTAAATATGAGAATAGGAATGTAATCTATGAGGCTAGGAATCAAGGGTTGCTTAGGGGGTACCTTTTGCCTAAAAATCAACCGTATAATGAAGAACGGTATCAAGATGGCCCTGAAGTACCTTCAGTTACTCCACAACAAAATTGAGAGTTCAACTGGTTCAAGAAATGGTAGGCCAAGTTCTGGGCCAAACTACCACTCCTGTTTACCAAAAGGCATATCCTAATTAGATCGATTGACAATATCCATTGTCAAGGAACTATCGACCTGACTTTATGTTATTTACAGGTGATACAGATCAATCGACTGTATAATACATACGTTGATTTATCATATAATATGGAGAATTGGCCAATAATGAGTATTGCAAATTGCAATTATTTATCCGTTCACTCACTGGGATATCCTTGACTTGGTATTCTAATTTGCTACTAAACTCAATATAAAATTGGCAAGAAATGGAAGGAATTTTTTATGCTTAATTCTTTTATAAAGACAGAAATTTCCATTGTCGATCTTGCTCGTTTTCAGCAATTGCTAGAAGAATCGGTTGAGAATTACATTACTCGGTTTAAAAGAGTTAAAAGTCAATGTAAAGTAGTTACGACTGAGGCATAATTTGTCTAGTTAGCTCAAGATGGACTGACCCTGATCCATAACTCAGTGGTAGGCTGAGTGAAAGATACCTCATTTTAACATCGAGGTCTTGGGATCGATCCCTAGTGGGGGTGGCAACAGTGAAGTGTGAACTGACAATTGGGTGTACTGTGTACTAACAAGCTGACTAAGAAAAAAAAAAGAAGCTCAAGATGGATTAAAATTTAATCTTCAAAAGAAATTTATTAGAATAAAATTCACAAATCTTTATTATTTGACCAGGAAGGTGTCTGAATGAGGCTTTGCTTTAAGAGTCATTGAAGGAAAAGAATTCATCAGTATTGGCATATTACTATGACCCTAATTATGTTGTAATGGCTGAAATAGTAGCTAAAAAGCCATTCACATGTTCGACTTTGGTTAAAGAAGAAGCAGTAGCAGCTTCTAGTCACATTGGTCAAAGATCCTATACCTTTGATATTTCTCATGCCAATGAAATATTTGATATTATGTTAGCTGACAAGTTTATCAAAATTCTAGTTAATCACAAGATTCTGATAGTTGAATAACTTAAAAAGATTAATTATTGTAAATGACATGAAACTTGGTTTTATTCTACTAACAAATGTGTTGTTTTCAAGAATACTATTGTCATGCCCCAAATTCAGAACTCGGGCATTATAACTTCCCAAGTCTGAACTCAAGTCGGAGCAACTTCCTCACCACTCATCAGACTTGGTGAACGGTTAGTGAACTTCCCGAAGCACTAAACCTGGCTCATGACGGAGGATTTTTTTTCGAAACGGTTAATTTAATTAGGCGGTTACTTTTGAGAGTCAAATATTGTATATTGAACCCTTCAATTACATTAGTTTTATTGGCATTTAAGTGTTAATTCAATTAATTATATAAGTTTTTGTCACGCGAGGTGATTCAAAAGTCTAAGATGAAAACGCACTTAAAATGATGGAGCTCAAAAGAAGATAATGAATAAGTGGAGATTTGGAAGTCATTAATGAAGAATTCACATACCAAAGATCTAAGGAAACCAAGTGAGGAATGAATGGAATCGAAGATTTGAAGTGAAGAAACTAAGGAAAAAGAATCCTGAAAATTCAGGACCAGGAAAATCATATTCTAAAATTCCAAGGCCAGAAAAACATAGTCCTGCAAAATTACAAAAACAGACTTTGATGCCATTGAGGACATTTCGATGTCATCGAATCTAACTTCGGTCCCATCGAAGCCACTTTGATCCCCATCGAAGCTACTTTGATCCTATCACAAAAATCAAGAAAAATTCAATTTTCTTACTGGACAAATTTATGCACCCTTCGATGTCATCGAAGGATCGTTCGATGTCATCGAAGGCGCTATCGAAGGTGCCATTGAAGCTGCCGTAACTATGTAAATTCAAACTCTGTTTGCGAACTTTTCTGAGGCGGTGCGAAAGATTGAGTTCCAAAACTATCTAAAGAAGTCCCTAAGCTATTTCAAATAATCTTCTAAGGTTTAGAAAAGGAGAGAAGGCTTAGGTAGAGCGTCAACAATGTTCTTCCACTTTGATTTCTTCATGGATTCTAGTAGATCTTTTAGTTTTTCTTTTATTTTTGAGTTAGCTATGACTAGATAATCTCTTAGATAAAGCTTGGGGATGAAGTTTGTAGTTATTCTTAATATTTAGTTTACTTTGATTCAAGTTATTTGGTTTATATATTGAACAATTCATTGAGATTTGATATGAATGAAGAAGTATTTCTAGTTTATTTTGATCCATTGTCGACTCTGGGCATATTGGATTCTTAGAAGAGCTGAGAATAATCTATTATATATTTTGCAAGGGATTGATCTATAAAATCGATTGATCTATCATAAACTCTGGACACAATAAATGCTTTGAATTCTCTGCGATCAATACTTTGGTGCATAATGTGGGAACCAATTCAATTGAAGTTCAAATATGTTTTGATACATGAATGATGGTTTAACATAATTAACTACTAATTAAATAGGATAGGACTTCGATTCAAATTGAGTTATCCATTGAAATAATAAATTGGATATTGTGATTACTATGAGTGAATTCCTAGATCCTTAGTCGTTTATTTAATTGTTTTAAACCTTCTTTCTATCTCGCTGGATTAAAATTCCAGATAAATATATTATACTTAGATTAGTTATAAACCGTGTTCCTCATTCCTTGTGGATTTGTGTAACATCCCGAAAATCGGGGGTCGTGCATAAACTCAACTCCTGAGTTCCAGAACATCACTTATGCAACAAAATGAATAATGATTGAATGTTGACTGTATTTGTGCATTGAACATGAGTGAAATTAAACCAAAACAACATATCATACTCCAGAGACAGTTAAATTGCAAACGGAAGACTGTGATAGATAAATAACATATATAAACTATGGTGGGTCTCCAGAGTGTGATGATGTTACCAGGTTATTTAATTACAAGTACAATTCTAAAATATACCTAATGTGAAGAAGTGTAATGTCTTCTATCCCAAGTACCATAGTCCCGTCAATACAATACCAGGTCTTCATAGACCTGCCAGAGAGATACAGATAGGAGAATTCCTCCTCATCATTATAGAAGTAGTTCGGCTCTGCTTCATAAGCATCTCCATCACCTGAAACTCAACAAATCTGGTTGGTGTGTACAACACCGTCCCGTAACGTGGGAGTGAGTGATCAACTCAGTGGAATAGTAAAGCATAGGTTAACATGTTATCAATTCAGTCAAGCCGTAATGATAAAGCAGTACAATCAAACAATTTTAAATACTCTTATTAATGCAAGTATGAATGCAGTCATGATGTATGCCCTTGCTAAACCACCCTCAGCGACACCATCTTACGTTCGCGCATGCATTTATCCCTCAGTGCCCCACATCTACCAGGCACATGCAATGTTATGATGAGCATGATTACCGAGTTGTTATTAGTCCATTTCAAACAGCAGTATTGGGAAACTAAGGTACCTCCCTTGTATCATTCCCAAACATGATCCATTTCAGGGTCGTCACTCCTAGATAATCTCACACGATATTATGGTTTGAAAGGCATCGCGAAGGCATCGCAAAGGGCTCGTCACCTGTCAGCACGGATACAGATCTCACCATATACGGCTCAATTGCTGGCTGTCAGCTCAAGTACAGGTCTCATCGTACTCGGCTCAATCGCTGGCTGTCAGCTCGAATACAGGTCTCACCATACTTGGCTCAACTCATGCTCTAGCTGCTGTAAATGGCTCGTCACCAATCACAGACCTTAGAGTATACTCGAAGACACTATGGAGGACTCGTCACCCGTCAGCACGAATACAGGTCTCACCGTATTCGGCTCTCGCCGTAGGTGTCGACAGCTCGAATATAGTGTCCCATACCACCATAATTGGCTCACGAGTCTGGTTGCTCACTGGTCACTACGGGGAGGCACGTGGCCCCAGCGTAGGCCGACAGCTCGACCACGGTGTCCCATACCACCATGTCCGGCTCATGAGTCTTAGCAGATCGAGGTACCATGGTTAACGGGATTTCACTGGTAAGTTTGGTACCCTAGGTTCAAGCAGTAGCGACCAAACATGCAGAACATACATTAGACAGATCGGGATTACTAGACGAGCTCGGCTAGCACAGGCACCCGTTGAGTTGTGCGACATGAAGTGCATAAGCACTTCATGTGGCCTAACCACTGCCGACAAGCAACGCACGACTCGGGTTCGTCAAACACGTCCTACCTGGCGAATGAATCTCAGCCACAAATTCGGTTCCATTACCGACTGTCTGGACCATACAACAGCCCCAATTACATTCAATTGTAGATAGGTAAAGCAGTAATGGATCAAGATTCAAATCATACAATCAAGTCTGGTATTATTCGTTTAGGGCTGCCAGGGCTGTTACACGCACTCGTTGCTCCACTCCCCCATCACCCATGACGGATCATGCAACGTAATTATGAATTTAAACATATGCATTACATAATTAAAATCATACAATCAGTTGAGCATGTTAACAAGCATATCATAAAGCATATTATAAAGCATGTTATAAGCATGTTATGAAGCACTATATAAACAGGAATACAAACACATATATTTCATAAGTGGTTAAAGTGAACAACCTCATGGAGGAAAATCATACATGTCTCTAAGGTAGTTAAGAATCCCATCTCAACACCTACCTAAGGCACCAACATCCAAACACTTACTCACACAAACATTTTCACAAACACTTAACATACACTATTTCAACATACTTAGTGTATGTTAGCAAACATGTATTAGGGCGAGTCCTTTCACCAAGCAAGTATTTCACGCATATATAATATATTTATACGACAAATAATCATGGCAAACACATCTCTAAAATATATATATATATACGGTACTTTCTACAATACAGTATTTCTACATACATAGTGTATATTAGTAAAACATGTATTTGGGCGAATCCTTTCACCAAATAAGTATTTTATCCATACATCGTATATTCATACAACAAATAATCATGTCAAACACATTTCCAAAATTTATACGTATACGGTATTTTCTACGAATACCTATAATATGTAAAATTCCATAATCTACATCTTTAATCGAAACAGAAAACAGAAAATACTTTGTATAATTGCATGCAGATCATGAATCTATCATTATCTGACATTGAAAGCGTTAAAAACCATAACCTATACACCTAAAGTCCGCACCTTTTGTCGTAGAATCGTAACGGATCCAATAGGTTTGCCAAGCTTTCGTATTCGGCAGTTTGGAAACTACAGAATGAAATAGGTTAGCTATTTCATAACCTACAACCTATATAACCCCAAAACAGAATAGGGTTAGGGTTTCTTACCTAGAAACGGAGCTGGAATCGCCAGGAAAGTGAATAGAACGGAGTGGTGGAGCTCGTGGAGCGACAGGGAAGCACGGCAGGGAGATTCTCCCACATCTCCCACACTTTCTCTCTCTTTTCTCTTTTCTCTCTCTCAAATTCGGATGGCTGAAATGAGAGAGGGTTTAAGGTCCTTATATAGCCTAAAACTTCACTGAAATAGACCTAAGGTCAAAGTATACTTAGTTTATAACCAAAGTGAGTTAGTTTCAGCTCAATGGAGGACTTCTGGCGGGCCTCCTTGAGCCAAAGGTCGGACTTAAGCTCACTAACACTGGATCTACGTTCTATTAAGTTTTCATTCCAGTAGGGTTCTCAGATCACCTGTGGCGGACCAGTTTCAGTTTGACGGTCAGTGAGTCTCGATCGGAGATTCCGAGTACATGTAAATGTGTATGAAATTTTTCCTGATCCGAGGGTGCAATTTGGTCAGATTCTAACGGTCTGGTTGCTTAATACTGATCCGCAAGCGATGAGTCTCAGATTACTATTCAAGATATTTATTTTGTAAAGAAACAAGTGTTCTCACACTCTCTTGCTCCGGACTCAAGCGAATAGCCATGGGACACTAACTGGATTTGATTTCCGAAATGGTTGTCAAGCCCAGCGAGGCGGTCCTAAGTCCTTAACCTCGTATTATTCGGACTCCCGATGTGCGGTCTAGAACTGATACGGAGTTTCAAAGTTCTCCCGGGAGCAGTCGGGTAATGAGTTTGGTCCTAGGTTTTAGGGTAACCTAGCGTCAATGATTCTACAAGTTTTGGGTCTTGTAGATCGTATATAAAGCGATTCAAATGGATTTCGTAGCTAATCTAGTTTAGCACTTAGTTACTTTGTCTCATTTCTAAAGGATTTAATCCTAAGTGATTTCTGGTCGAGGTGGTACTCAGGCCTTTGTAGTTTGTATATAAGGTGATCCAAGTTATAATACTTAACTAGTTTAAGATAGTGTCTAGGGTGAAAGTACTTAGGAAAATTGAAAGAACAAGGTGGTGAAGGGTTGGATTTGTGAAGGAAATGGTTTGAAAAGGGATTTGAGGCTTTAATTGGGTGTTTGAGAAGTTAAACCGGTGTTAGGATTGACCCATCGCCTAATAACGTCTAATTCCAGGTTGAAAAAAATCCGGGCTATTACAATTTAACCTCGGTCTCATCGAGTTATTTCTACTTCGCAACCTTGCACTCGAGGTTCATGAAAAAAATTTTGGCGTCATTGCCGGGGAGTGACGTACACAATTAGGTTTAGGTTTTTTACTTTGGTTTTGTAAGATTTCTAGTTTAGTTCTTAACTTCTGGTAACATCATCCCTTACTCCATCAACTTGTTTTTTTATAAGATTTTTTCTGTAGAATTTTTTAGTGCTTCATTATATTCGTGCAAGAGTGGACACGTGAATACTCTAATCAACTTCTAAGAGAAGAGAGATTAGTTGAAGAGTTGTCAGATGATTACGTTAGGAAACGCCCTACATCTTTTAACTTAATTGAATCTATGATCGAGAACTAACCGGGATATGATGATCCACCGATTAAGAAATCACTACATGAATATAGGAGGGAGAACAATTATCATCCACCAGTTAAGAAGACAATGTGTGATTATTATATGGATGGTAACGCTTACCAACAACCATCAGATACTCCCACCTATGACCCATATGACTTCAATTGGTGGAAACATCGGAGCTTAAATTGGAGAAGTGAACCAGCCATGCATTCTAATGAATATCCCCTTAGATCCACTACTTATAAGATCAAACTAAGAACAATCCAAGAGAATTCACTTCAGAAATTCATGAATGCTCAAGATCTAATCAACCAACACATCACACAATCATTCACAGACATTAGAACATCATTAGAGTTGCTTGAATCCTCCATTTAAAGAATTCAGTCACAGAAAGAGACTAGTTTAGCCCAGCCTCAATCCAATCTAGAAACAAAATGCAAGGAGAGTGATCATAACTCACTTGTAGAGTATATTGAATTTGAGAACGAGGAGGAGTTGGATTATGATCATGAGCTTACGGTCCAGTTTTCCCAAGAGTCATTCTCAATTACAGCTTAGGTTAATGATTAAGAAGCATTTGTACTTGTCAAACATAGTGATGTTGATTTACTCCAGTCACATGACACGCTTGACCTCAATATGGAGAATGAGTCCCTTTCAACTGAATGTCCCGACTCTTTAGAAGTTTGTTTGACACACCTTGAGGATTCTATTGATAATATTATAAAAGACATAGTGAATGATTTGCAAGACAATTCCTCAATAGTTGGTACTAACCGAGAGAATCATTATTCTGAAATGTCTCCTTCCACATATCCAGAATGTTTACCATTAAAAGTAGACCTGGAATTTAAACCGACGTCTGAAACTTTGGAATTTGTAGAGATTATATTGCTTAATGAAAATTTTTTAGAATTTTACCTTTTTATAGTCAGATTACATTGCTTAATGAAATGTTTTTAGAATTTTACCTAATTGTAGTCTCTGATTCATCGTGGTGTATTAACATTGAAAATTTTTTTTGCCATAGGTGAATATTATCTACTTTGGATACCTCAGGGGGTTAAACGAAGATTTGTTGTTGAGGTTCACAAATTTCTCTGGACATTCATGCTCCAGGGCATCTAAGCCTATTGTAAAAAGGGCTTTTGGATGATCTTGTTGAGAAACCTACAGAGAAATTTATCGAGATACTGTCCAGCGGAGGAATCTATCTGTTAAGATTGAGTAGTTTTTCCTTGCTTTGTTAGGATTAAGAATTTAATTGTTTTATTAGGATTACTTTATTTTTAGTAGTTTCGGAAGACCGTATTTTTTGCACCAACTTTGAGAATTCAATAGCTTTTGCATATTCACCATTTCAAGTACTCTCTACCCTTTACTTGATTACAATTGAGTTTTTCTAAAGTTTTTCTTATTGTATAGGTTTATACATTGAGGACAATGTAAAATTTATGTTAGGGGTACGTTTCCTTCAGAAATTCTTCGGATTTGTGCTGAATTTGTTAAATTGTTGAGCTCTCTCTCTCTCTCTCTCTCTATATATATATATATATATATATATGGGAAAAGGTACTATGCGCTCGACCTCACGATAAGCTCCCATGAGGTCGAGCTGTGTGGGCCCAACCATGATGCGTGTCGACCATCAACACCGTGCATTTGTTGGGTCCCCTTTAAATTATGGGATATCCCAAAAATCAGCCGTATACAGAACTCAGGTGGGCCATACCATCTAAAATCATGTGAAGACATGCCAAAACATATAAAAGCACTTGGTGGGGCCCACCTGAAATTTGCATGCATCTAAAACTTGGTCTGAACCCTCATCCAAGTGGGACACACATAATGGATGGGCTGGATTTGCAAACCACATCTCGGTGGGCCCAAAAAAATGATTATGAATGTTTTAATGGTCAACGGCCCCTCTCAACTTCTGTATGTGGTGTGGCCCACACAAGTCACAGATTGACTTGATTTTTGAGGCCTAGGCCCACGATGGAACGGTGCATCTGACTGATGGGGTAGATGTTCGAAACGCATCACGGTGGGGCCCACACAGCTCGACCTCATGGGACGTTCCCATCAGCTCGAGCGCATAGTACCTTTTCCCTATATATATATAAGTTTAGAATTTTTTGTGAATTTAAGTAATTTTAAGGATAATTTAGATATTCTAATGATAGAATACTTAATGTTGAAGATTCTTGGCTATTAGATTCTAGTTATTTTATATATTTTAAAATTAAGTTTGAAGTTTTTAATATTTTAATTTGAAATTTTTAAGTATTGATTGAGTTATGAATTCATATATCACATCTAGCTTATACATTAAAGTTTAAGTTTGATATTGAATTGTTAACTTGATTATTATTGACAATGCTATGAACTAAACGTGGGGAATTTGTCTATCATGTTCAATGAAAAGAATTGAAAAAAAGAAGAAGAAGAAGAGAGAAATGATACCCAATTAAAAAAAATAGTTGTCATTGAAAATGGTTACCGATCAAAGTTTCTTGAAAGGACTGCTGTGAAAAATTAAAAGAAGAAAAAGAGTGAAAATAGTGTGAAAGTCGACGATGAAAAAATCAAAAGCTGGATAAGTAGAAGGTTGAACTGTAAGGCAAGTTTTTTTTAAAAGTTCTGGTTATCGTGAATGTTCTTTGGATCATTAATGTTATCATTCTTGTCATCCTTGGATGTCCATTTTTGGCAACTTCAAATGTTGTGATCGATTGTTGAAATGGAGTCATGAAATTGTCTTTTGGTAATATGACGTTGGAGCTGAATGTATTTAATATGTGTAAACAACAAGGGGATGTTGATGACATCCATAAAGTTGACGTGATTGATACCATTGCGGAGGATGCGTTCATTTCAAACCCGATGCTTTGATCCCTTAGAAGTATGTCTGGCTCACTTTGTTGATTCAAAGGATGAGATGATTTTTGACATAGTGAATGCCTTGAGGAATTCTAAGCCCTTACAATCAAGTGTGGAAGTATTATATATCGAGGCATCAAATCTTGACTTGGAAATACATGATGGACATGAGATTGAAAATGTAGTGCCCGACCAAAATATAAAGAGATATGTTCCTGAGTTTGAGCAACCTAATGAAATCTATTTTTCTCATGAGAGTAAGATGCTTCTGATCTTAATTTTGATAATTGAGCTTTTAGACTATTAGGGCATCAATTTATTGGATACCAATTGATGCCGATTGTTAGGAAGCTTGTCTCAAAGGAAGAGTCCATGCCTTTGGAAGATCTTGTTTATCAGGATGGATCTCCTGGTCTGATGAAGATCCCATTTCTGAGTAGTAATATGTTAATTTGCTTTTGTTAGTTATCTTTTGTTTCATTTTTCTACTTAGAAATTTCAACTCTTGTGCTCATTCATCGTATCAGGTACTTTTTACCCTCTACTTGTCACATTTTATTTGCTCTCATATTATTTTTATTGCATAATATATTTTACATCGAGGATTATATATCATTTAAGTTAGGGGTAGGGTTTCTTATGGAAAGTTCTTTTAAAATGCTCATCTTTTAATTTTGAGCTTAATTAATTAATTTTTTTTTTTTTTTAAAGTTTGATTTCTATGTATTCATGTGATTGAAGTAGACCGAATATAAGAATGATAAGGCACTTAGTGATATGAGTTTAAAGTCTAGGAACGAATATATTAGTAAATTTTAAAATTGAATTCTTTTTAGTAATTTTCTCATGGAATTTGTAAACATTGGTAAATCATGAATTTCATGGTTCTCATCTAACTCACAATTTTATGGTTTAAATTTGTTACTATAGTGTTAATTTGATTATTACCTAGAGTGTAAGGAACCAAGCCTGTGGAACATTGACTATCTAGTTCGTTGTTTTTCTAAAAAAGAAGAATACATAAAAAACGGCTACCAATTATTTGAAAAGAAGAAAAAGAAATGGTAAATAAGAAAAGAATAAATTTCCTATGTGTTATATCCTTTAGCAACAACTTTTAAGGAATGCCTATATATATATATATATATATATATATATATATATATATATATATATATATATATATATATATGAAAGAAGAATTAAAAAAAAGTATGAAGAATGATAGTATTATGAAAAAAAATGAAAAATAATGAAAAGAAGAATGGAATGTGTGAAAGCCGTCGATGTGAAAAAAATGGAATGGATAATTACCAAGGTTTTGACTTGGTCTTTGGTTGATCTCCTCACTTGTGGTGATTTTTGGTGTTATTATTATGATAAAGAATTGATCCCCTATTGGTGTTAAGTTTAGATTTCATTAAGCATCATGGTACTCAATGTTTGGAAAATTTTCACTAGTTGATTAATGATTTGAACTTAGAAATTAGTTGTCTACTGAGAGTATTGACTAGAATTTAAACTATCATTCACAAAGCTTTATGCCTTACAATTCGGTTATTTGGATCACTTTAAGGTTACAAGAGTATATAGAGTCTGTTCTTCTAAAATAATTTTTAATTTTGGATTTCAAAATCTTTTCACATGTTTTGCTTGGGACTAACAAAATGTTAGATGTTGGGTGTATTAAGCGCTAAATATTACATATTTATCCCCCATTTTACATCATTTTTCCTTGCGTTAAAATGCTAAAAGTGACTCGATTAGATTAATTTTCAACATGCAGAAGAATTTAAAGTTTAAGACAAAATCCAAGCTATAATGAAGATTTAAAACCAGAAAAAGAGATCAAGAGGAGCAAATGAAGAGGTGAAGTGTTGAAGATAAAAGGAAATAAATACTTGGACGAAAGATCGAAGAACAAGTGCATTGAAGTGAAGTCAAAGAAATCAACAAATTTTATTTTTTTATAGATATTCGATTCAATCAAGTTGTCAAGCCCATCCTAGTGACTATTCCATTCCGTATGATCCCGCGGTCCTCCTGGTCAAATTCCGGCGACCCACAACTCATAGATTTCATTTGTACACAACCCTGAGTCTCATCCTATAAACTCGAGTCGGCTCAGCCCAAGACCTGCGCCATTGCTACCGTGTCGTCACCGCAGTTCCGATGCCGCGTCTCGTGCGTCAATACAACGCTTAGATTATAATATGTAGCCCGCACTGCACATTGCGGGACCCACCGGCACCATTCCTTAAGTGGATGATGTCATGCCCTTACACAAGTAAGGATGACCTCTCTTCATAAGTCAACCCTTCTTACATGTAATAATGACATCTCTCTTCCCCAAGCAATGATTACCCCACCACAATCATTTCATTCTCTCTCTCTCTCTCTCTTATCTCTCTCCCTCCCTCTCTTTCTTCCCATTCTAACAACAAGAGCTCCCAACGTCAAAGCTTTCCTCCATTTTTCAGCCACCTTGAAGCTTCATACGCCATCATCCAACCTCTAAAATCCAATCTTAACCATTGATTCTTTCTCCTTGGAGCTAGATCACCTTAGTGTGGAAGGAGGAGTAGTTTTGAAGGTGGATGTTATCAAGTTGCTGATTTCTCCTTTCTTCTTTGATCCTCTCTTTTCTTTTCATATGGGACATGTGGGACCCACCAATCCATGGTGGAGATCCCATTTGATCCCTTGGATGTGGCCCTTGGCCCATCCAACATGCATGCATTATCCCATGATGGGGCCATTCTCTATGGACCCCATCATGATGTATCTCATGATCCCAACCATTCTAAGGTCATCTAGACCTTTATTTTATGGTGGGGATGGTATCCTCACCTTAACAATTTTTATTGTGGGGTCCATGCATGTAAGGACCCAAGATGTGAATATGTATGACTAGATTTTTATATGAGGGATCTTAGTGGTAAATCCCTCTGTGTATGGCCAGATTCTCTCTCATTTCCTCTCTCTCTTTCCCTATTTACTCCCAGTTTTTGCTGATCAAGGTGGTCCACTTGATGTGCAAGGCACATCTAGCCGTCCACCCTTGTTGGACGTTTCCCCTTGTCCCATTTTCTGGACGAGGGAGATTGCCTTGCTGTCCACTTTTCCACGCAAGGTCCATATCGTTTAGGGGCATGATCGGGGTGTGTGTGGCCCATCTAAGTGGCCCCACCTTGATGAACAAGAAGGATATGTTACTGGACTTTTTCTATTTGGGCTGCAACATGCATTGCTGCCCAAATTTTTTTGGAGAGGCCCATGTTGTTAATTTCTAATGTGTGTGTGGCCCACTATGACATGTTATATCCATGCTGTCCACATGATGGGGACCACTTTGCTGCCCGTCCAGCGGCAGGCCCATTGCTTGTCCGTTTGGATAGGCCTAGATGAAGGCAAAAAATACAAATATCAGCTTGGTCTTACAAACTGGTGGGTCCCACACATGTGGACCCACCTTAATGTATGTGGTGTTCCCACACCGTCCCTCCAGATGGTGAGTCCCAGCTCACCAGCTGCTATGTGTGCCCCACCATGATGTATGGTTTCATCCAGTCGTCCATTGGCCAGGACGATGGACTCCACCATGATGCATTGTTATATCCAAACCGTCCATCCATCTGGAGGACGTGGCCCACCCTTGCACATGTGAGTGGGACCCACCTTGATGTATGTATCATATATCCACACCATCCATTTCTGGACGGTGCAAAGAGGGGCCACCGAGATGTACACAACCGTCCATCTGTTGGCAGCCGCTGTGGCACCAACGTGATGTATATGTTTTATATACAAACCTTCCTTCCATTTGGAGGTGTGGGCCCACCCCACACGTGGCACGTGAGGGGGTGGGACCCACCTTGGTGAATGTATTGTATATCCACTACCGTCCATCTGTCCTTTGGTGCAGACCCCACCTTAATGTATGTATTTATACACACCGTCCAACCATATTTTCAGATTGTGTGGGGTCCACCCCACATGTGCTGCACGTGTGGGATGGGACCCACCTTGATGTACGTGCCTTACATCCTAGCCATCCATCTGCTTGGGGATGATGGGACCCCCTGCAACGTGTGTGTGTGTGTGTGTTGTGTGGCACACACCTTGATGTATGTATGTGTTCACCACGCTGTCCATCCGTTTTTATGGGGTGAGGCCCACCTTAATGTATGCGTTGCACATCAGTACCGTCCACCTGGATGTGTTGTGGGGCTGGTCGTGATGCATGTATTGTATATCTTGGCTTTCCATTTGTGCAGCCCGCCGTGATGCATGTATTGTATATCTAGGTTGTCCATTTGTACGGCCCGCCGTGATGTATGATTCAGGCTGCCCATCCATTTTTCCTGGATTATGGGCTGCCCCATTAGGCCCATTTTGGTGGTACATCGAGCCCTCCTTGAAGTACGCATTGTAGGCAATCTGCCCACCTAATTTTTTGGACTTATGGGCTGCTCCATTAGGCCCACTATGATGTATGTGATGCACCCACTACCCATCCCTTGTGCCTAACCCATGGGCCCTTGTGTGTGGCCTAATATGATGTATTGGTGGCCCTTTTGTAAGGCCCATTATGATGTATGTGAGGCCCATGAGTAAGGCCAAATGGGATGTGTGTGGCTCAATAGGATGTAATTATGGCCCATGAGTGAGGCCCAATTTGATGTATATGAGGCCCTTATAATGAGGCCTGATGTGTAGCATATGAGGCCCAATGTGATGTATGAGGCCCATTTGGTAAGGCCCAAAGTGATGCATATGTGGCCCATGAGTGAGGCCCATTGTGATGTACATTAGGCCCTTGTGTGAGGCCACTGGCCCACTATATGTTTGGCTCTATATGGGCCATCCCTAGAGAGCAATGTTGGTTAAATGTCCACATTGATGGGTAATGATGGTTAAATGTCCACTTTGTGACCTTTCCTTAGGCCTTGTTAGGCCCATTCTCATCATTCTCTTAGTGGGTTGACCCAAATCATTGGGCCCCATCGATGTTGTGAAGTCTATCATCACCATAGACGGATGGATCCATGCTATCGGATTGGTATATCCACGACCGAGGGCCGCTCTTTATATTATGGCTTAGATCGGCAGTCCATCTATGGATCCCGCCTTGCATATAGGCTGATTATCGAGACCGATTATTGATGCCGATTATCGATGTCGATTATGAGTATGTGACAGTACAACATCATGATACATGCCCATACGCATCATCTGCATGCTTGATATGAGATATGGTTGACCATTGCATATGCCATTGGGCAGGTTGTTCATGGGACTCCCTAATAGGTTGAGTTATCGTACACGACCGAACGACATGCGCATGATTGATGCATGACTGGACTATGTGACTCATACATTTGCATTGTGTGATCGTGATTACTATTCGCCCTAGCGACATCAGGGCTGTAGCCTTCGTAGTTACAGCGCGAACAATAGGATTGGATACCGAAAATTCTGTTTAAGCACGGAGGCGCATAGGATGTCCCAGGGTAAAAGTCTCCAAACCCTTATGGTACCATAGAGGATGCTCCAATGCCTAGACCGAGTGGATGTATGAGCGCATGAGGGCCGAATACCAGGAACTCGCGTCTCCCACTATGTTGTGGTTGGTTGGAAGGGGGTGTGACCTTACCCGCCTGAGTGAGGGGGTAATATCTAGGTTGAGTTTGACCAGCTTGAGGAATGGGTCTACTATCGACGAGTCGGGCCCGATATTGGCAGGCGGATAGTGAGGTCTCTTCCACTTACTCAGTTGTGGGCTCGGATAGGAGCGACAAGTTGGTGTAGAGTGTAATAGACCCCGGTAATATCTCAAAGATGAGTTGTATGATTATGTAGATTCCGACGAGGATTGGTATGCTTGAGTTGTATCTTGCATCGTATCATAGCCTTGGTATGGTCGATAACATTCATGCCTTGCATTACATAGCTTTGGTATAGCTGTTAGCATTCATGGATCCACCAGCATATTCCACATTACTCTGATTCTGCATTCTGAGCACGCTCATATTGCGCACACACTTTTACCACCCTCTAAGCTTTCTATAAGCTTGTGCACGATTGATGCGTGCAGGTGACGCTAGGCCGTAGCTGAGTAGGAGCAGGAACGTACCGCAGAGCTTCAAGAGTTCTTGGTTATTATCACCATTGTATTTCCCTTTATGCGCCTTGTACGCAAAAGTTTTTGATCATAGTGGATTTTGTAATGATGTTCTTGTGGTTATTGTTCGTGGGTTATGCTATGGTTATGCTTATTGTGAAATAAAATTTATATTGAAAATCCTTCTTGTAGGATCCCAGGATCGGAACTTGATGTATGGGTGTAAGGAGCCGAGAATGGGGTGTTACGATGGCTGTCAGCGCCGGATTCGGCGATCGAAAATTTTGTGAGCCCGGTTTCCGAGTTAGGGGCGTGACACGAGCGATCATCGATTGGAGTTGATTGGAGGCCGATTCACTTGAGAAAATTTGAAATTTCCACAAAGCTTGTTGGATAAATTTTAGTATCTTCAATTCCAAAGATCGCTTTAATTCAATCGAGAAAATCACGAATATATGGTTTTGGTTACTGGACAATTTCGGGCAGTTTTGATTCAAGCAAAAGTGGTTTCAATTCGAACGAGGAGTCTTCAATTGGAGTCAATAGATAGAAAAGTTCGATAGATGGTGCGCACAAGTGCGTAAGTTCTTAAGTCAGTGGAAATTTTTGTATTTAAGGAGGCCTTTTATACGCATTTAGAGAATCACATAGGGCTTGAAGAGAGAGAGAGAGAGAGAGAGAGAGAGAGAGAGAGAGAGAGAGAGAGAGAGAGAGAGAGCTTTGTTGACGCTTTCCTTCTTCCTCAACCTTCGATTATAGTTTCTTTTTTATTTTTTTAAATATGTTAAGCTATGCTTGGCTAATATCTTAGCTAATTAAGGCTAAATTGTGAACCTTTTAATGGATTGTTATAGTTAATTTATTTTTAATTTAATGACAATGATTTTAATGATGAATTGAAATTGTTTTGATTGAATTCTTAGTATTGATGAAAGTTTTGATTTATAAAATTTCTTAATCTATTATTAACTTTGAGTACAATATATGCCTAGAATTCCCTATGATCAAGTACTTAGATCTTCATGAGACACCGATCAATTGAGATTTATATATTATTTGGATGTTCTAGATTGGTTTAATTATTCTATCCTCCGATCGGAAGAAATCCTTATTCAATTCCAATTGACTATTGAAGTTGAATTGATGAATTAATGTTAAGTGTTTATTAATTAGGGATTCTTGAATCCTTAGTAGTCGTTTATTATTGTTTCTAATCTTTTTAATTTATTGAAAATCTTAATTTTAGATTTAATTTAGTTCTAACAGTGTTTTTATTCAATTCAATCCCTACGCATCAACCTCGGTGAGTATATACTGCTTCGCGACCCAGTACTTAGGTAGCTAAGTCCAGCAAGGCCCACAATGGGCCCCTACTTTGGAACCATGTGGATGGCAAATAAATATTACAGCGGGTCCAGTAGAGAGCTTAATAATGTGATGTCCTCCGCCACACTATTTTCTGCATTGCGGCCACATATTTGAATTTACCTCCCATGGCGTATCATCAGCTGGACGATCTGATGGATTGTGTGGATTCACCCATCACCGATGGGATCTACGCCGCGCCCCACGGATATGAGCAGTATCGTGGCGTTCTTCTCAAGAGGATGAGTGCGTCTAGAGAGGATGTCCCTCTCTCCTTAGTTATTTATATATTTGCTTTCTAAGGTTTCAGCAGGTTGGTTGGCAAGGGAACATCATGGTGGGATCGATGTTTCAATGGTAAGTGTTTGATCATTACTGTTTCACTAGGTTGGTTGGCAAGGGAACATCATGGTGGGATCGATGTTTCAATGGTAAGTGTTTGATCATTACTGTTTCATGTGGTGTGGAAAAGCGAATGGGCAGCCTGGATAAAACAAACGCATCGTGGTGGGCCCTCATAAGGTTTTCAGCAGTAGGGTTCAATCTCCATTGTTTTGAATGGTGTGGTCCATTTGAATTTTAGATCTGTCGCGATTTTAGGCTCATATACTGAAATGATCTGGTGGTGTGGATGGCCGGAAAAGATGTAAGGAACATACATCGAATTGGGACCTGCAATGGGCCCCACTTGCCGACTTAGCACGCTGCTGTTAACAGCGTGCATGGCTGCGCGCTGTTGACAACATCGTGAGTTGTTGTTTTTTTATTTATTTACTTTTACTTTTTTACTTTTTTATTTTTGGCTGTTTTCAAGTTGCCTCGAAAGTAAATCTCACGGTGGGCCTTGGGAGTTTTTAACGGTGTCTTTCAATCTCCACGGTTTTGTGCGGTATGGCCCACTTAGGATTTGAATCAACCTCATTTTTAGCTCAGATCATTAAATGATCTGGGAAAATGGATGGACAGCATGGATGAAATACATACATCATGGTGGGGCCTGTAGTGGACCCTAACTGCAATTCAAAGGGAAGCGGATTGCATAGTAACCTCACAGCTCTAAAATTATCTGTGAGGTCCACCATGATATGTCTTTAATTTATCCACTCCGTCCATCCATTTCTTCAGATAATTTTAGAGCCTAAGCCCAAAAATAAAGCATATCCAATGTTCAAATGGACCACACCAAAGAAAACAGTTGACTTGAACTTCTACTGTTGAAAATTTATTGGGGCCACAGGAGGATGAAGCTTATATTTTTGTTTTCCGTTCATCCATGTCTTTATATCTCATGAACAAGTTGGATGACAAATAAACATCACTGAGGGGCTAGCAAGGTTTCAACTGTGGAAATCATTATCCCCACTGTTTCTGTAGTATGATCCACTTGATCTTTGGATATTCTTCAATTTTGGGCTCAACCCTTAAATTAGATGGAAAAACGTATGCAGGCCGTGGATCAACCACGTACATTTAAGGAGGGCCCAACTGAGTTTACCCAGTATAATAAAAGGGTACCATGTAACTTAGGCCCCGTTTGTTAAATCTGAGTCTAAAGCTTGAATATGAAATCTGAAGCTGAATTTTTTATTTTTTGTTAGCTTGTTAGTATAGCCACGGTCAGTTCACACTTCACTTAAGCTGAACCTGAAATCTGAAGCCAAAAAACTTGTTTGATAATTACTGTAGAAGTCTCAAAAACTTGTTACCGGAGATAGTGTTAACAAACATTTGAAATGTCTGAAATATGTTAATTTGAAACATTTGCCCCTGTGTCCCCATTGGAAATGTTTTACATTATAAGGAAATTATTTTTTATTAAATGAAAATAAAATTATTACATTTAATTCAAATAAACTAAAATACTTAATACAAAACTAAAATATCATTATTCATAGAAAAACATATTAAGAAAATCAATGATTTTGTGTGTATAAGTGTGGCTGTGATTTCTTCTCGCATATTGGACATAATAGTTTGTTCAAAGTCTCCAAATACTCTCTTGCCATCTCATTTTAACGTATGGGCCCAAAAATGAAGTAGACCCTAATCTATGGTGGACCACACCTAGGGGTGTACACGAACCGAGCTAGCTCGGTTGGATCGCTCGACTCGACTTGAAAAAGCTCGACTCGACTCGGTTCGAAGCTGAGTTCGAACCGAGTTGAGTTGATTTTTTGCGCTTGAAAACGAGTTCGAGCTTGCCCTAGCTCGACTTGACTCGGATCGAATCCAGCTCGAACTCGGTTTGACTTGGCTCGACTTGGTGCGGGGGTATATATACCCTTTAAAAAAAAACACTTACCTTTACTCCTTTTCCCTCACCTGGCCACACAAACCCTAACCCCTTTGGCCCTTTCCCTTACTCGGCGCCCCTAAACCCTAACCCAAGCTCGAGCTCGAGCTCCCCTCTTCCAGTCTTCCTCCCTCTCTCTCTCTCTAGTCTCTCACTCCTCTCTCAGTGCTCACCTTAGTCTTCCTCCCTTTATATTGATGTTGATCACCAAGTGTTTGATGAAATGACCCAACGAAGTGTGGCCGGTGGCAACGAAGGTATGTATATGAAACCAATACCCTTTTTTTTTTTCCCTTGAATTTTATGTTTCTTAAAAGGTGTTTGTTAAAATACTAGTAAAACCATTGTTGCTTTCTCAAATTCAGTGAGATTTTGAAGGTGCAGTCAAGGTGTTTGTGAAAATGCTATAGTGGCGAACTCGGCTCGAACTGGCCCGAGTTGCTGACCGAACCGAGCCGAGCTGGCTAGTCAGGCTCAAGGACCGAGCCGAGCCGAGTTCGAGCTGAAGTTAGCTAGTGGTTGAGCCGAGTCGAGCTGTGGCCAGCTTGACTCGGTTCGACTCGATGTACACCCCTAACCACACCATTAGAACTGGTGAGACAATGGTGCCCACCTCGAGTGCATCCGGACGTATGCGGATTAATGTGGATTTTTGCAAAAGGCTCTTGCAGGAAGCTCGTGTTCTGGGACCTATGTGGGGCCCACCATGATGTTTTTGATAAATCCACCACGTCCATCCGTTTCGTGAGCTCATTTTCGTTGAAGAGGCCAAAAATGAGCCGGATCCATTACTCATTTGGGCCGAAAATGTGAGAATTGAGCATTCATAGTTGAAATATTCGTGGGGCCACGAAAGTTTTGAATCAGGCTAGTATATTTATTTTCAGTTCATCCCAGTAGAAATGATGTTATGAACGGTATGGATGACATGTAAGCATCACTATCGACCCCATGGAGGTTTCAACAGTAGGAATTTCCTTACCCACCTTTTCCTTTACCGTGGCTCACTTGAGTCTTGGATCTAGCTTATTTTTGGACTTTTATCATAAAATGAGCTCAAAAAATGGATGGACTCTATGGATTTATCAAAAACATCATGGCAGGCCCCACAATGGTTCTTGCAGGAACTTCCTGCGAAAGCCGTCCGATTGGGTACTGTTCACTAAGGAAATCGGATTGCCTACTGAGTTACTTAGAATGCTTTTATCGTACTAGTAAACTTTGTTGGGCCCACCGTGAATGTATTTGGTTTATCCACACCTTCCATCCATTTTTCAAGCTTATTTAAGGGGTTCATACCAAAATTAAAACATATACAAAGCTAAAGTGGACCATACCACAGGAAGTAGCGGGAATAATGATTTCCACCGTTGAAACCTTGCTAGGCCCTGCAGTTATATTTATTTGTCATCCAACATGTTCATAAGATTAAAAAAAAAACAAAACGATGAAGGGAAAACACAAATATAAGCTTTATCCAAAACTTTAGTAGCGCTCGGGAAATTTTCAACGGTAGAAATTCAATTCACACTGTTTCCGTGGTGTGGCCCATTTGAGCTTTGGATATGATTCATTTTTGGGCTTAAGTACTAAAATTATTTGTTAAAATGGATGGAAGGAGTGGATAAAATATATAAATCACAGTGGACCCCACAGAGTTTACTTAGTATGCTTAGTGTACTGAGTTCCTCGCTACGCAACCCACTTCCATCACCAAGAAGCAGATTTCCCCATTGGGTTCCACACTGGGATGCAAGGTGGGGCCATTGTGATGTTTGTGGGAAATCCACCCCATCCATTCATTTTGTGAGATCATTTTATGACTTTCCACAAAAAAGAAAATAGGTGGATAAAAAACTCAAGTGGGCCACACGAAAGAAAGCAGTGGGGGATTGAACTCACGTTTTGGGCCCACATGGGCGGGGTGGATTTCTCACAAACATCAAGGTGGGCCCTACCTACGTTTCCAGCACAGGAACTTCTTGAAAAAGGCTCTCGCGGGGAATCTCACGAGCAACATAGTCGATTTGGATAAGATTGCCTGCTGACTTGACATATTGCGCATGGATTCTGGGTGGAGCCCATTGTGATGTTTGTGAGAAATCCAACCCATCCATCCATTTTAAGAGCTCATTTTAGGACATGCGACCAAAAATAAGGTAGATCCAAATCTCAAATGGACCACACGAGAGGAAATAGTGGGGATTTAGTGACCACCATTGAAATATTTATATGGCCACAAAAGTTTACTATCGATCTAAGTTTTGGGTGTTTTCACTTCATCTAAGTGAAAATGACCTTATAAATGGGTTGCATGGCATATAAACATGAAAGTGGAGCCTAAGAACGTTTCAACAAGAGGCATTCCTGTACCACTGTTTCATCTCGTATGGCCCACTCGAGTTTTGGATCCCCCTCATTTTTTGTAGCATGTCCTGAAATAAGCTCGAAAAATTGATGGACGGGTTGGATTTCTCATGAACATCACAGTTGACACCACCTTACATCCCAATGCCAAACCTCCTAGGAAGGCTTTAACGGAAAGCTGCTTAATCTGCATGCCATCCAGGCAATGCTGGTGGAGAAGGGTGGCCCTATTAGTGGATCTGTGGCGCTTACCATAATGTATGTGTTTTATCCATACCGTCCATACACTTTTTCATATCATTTAGGGGCATAAGATAAAAAAGAGAGGTAGGTATAAGGCTAAAGTTCCACATTGCAAGAAATAGTGAAAATTTGGCACCTATAGTTGAAAATTTCTTAGGGCCATAGAAGCCCTGATCAAGTTGATATTTGTCTTTTTCCTTTTTCATCTAGGTACATGTGACCTTATGAAGAGGTTACATGGGAAGTAAACGTCACATTGGATTCCATGAAAGTTTCAACAATAGTTATTCAATTTTTGTTGGTTTCTATGGTGTGGTTGACTTGAGTTTTACATGTGGCTCATTTTTGGGCTCATTCTCTAGAATGATCTGAAAAAGTTGATGGACGGTGTGGATCTAACACATAAATCATGGTTGGCTTAGAGAAGTGCCCTATGTTAAAAGTTGGGATGTGTATAACGCAAGGGAGAAAATCTCTCTCGCAAAGGTTGGATAAAAATAAAATAAAATCACTGAGTGCATTTTTGATTCCCCATTAAGCTAGACTCCCATCACCGAAATTTTTTGACATAAAATAGTAGAGTGCTTTCCTTCTTCCGCGTTAACAAACATTACTAAACATTGCCCTTAGTACATAGTCTGATTTCAATTCGGAAGCGTACTAAGTAAACTCTGTGAGGTCCATCATGATTTATGCATTTTATTTACTCCGTTCATCCATTTCCCTAGATAATTTTAGAGCTTGAGCCCAAAAATGAAGCATATACAATGTTCAAATGGACCACACCACAGAAAACAATTGACTTTAACTTCTATTATTGAAAATTTATTAGGGGCCACAAAAGTTTTGGATCAAGCTTATTGTAACACCCTGTACTTTCCAGTACTCGATTGTTACTATGTAATCTAATTTAGTATAAATACAAGCCTAGCTTAAGTGAGCCTTCACGTTCATTCTAGTCTAAATCCGACCGTTGAAAATAGTCTCCATCCATATATTAAGTCATCTATCCATTGGTGTTTGAGACGAACCATCACATCATTAATGAAACCCATTTCTTTTAGGGTTTCGATCACCCTGTTAGGCAAATAGAACCGTAACCCGACATTTTAGGACTCAAATCATAAAATTCACGGGTGTTACTATTTAACCTTGCTAAGATATCAATAAAGTCAAATTATTAAATAATTCTAACTTAAACCCAGACAAGAAACATACCATCAAGGACCATGTCGAAGCTATCCATCAACACCAAAGTCTCTTAGGAAAGGACCGCGCACTTTAGGGATGTTCAACAGACCAAGTAGTTGGGCCTGGACACGCTAGTGACCCTAAGACTCCCTTTTGACAATCGATACCTAAACTAAGAAGGATCTGACTCTCAAATTGGTAGGAACCTGTAGAAAAAAACACTCTGACCATGACTTATGGGCCATATGAGCATTGGATCGTCTTGGTCAATGGGCCGATATCTCAGATAGAACTCCCTATGGGAATGAACGACATAGATTTTGCAATTTTGTCATGATGGGATCCACGCTGGAGTGCACGTACACCACATTTGGTGTGTACGCTGCACACCGGATCGCTGGGATAGTCAAACGTGTGGTGACCCGACGCACGTAGGAAAAAGTGGAATTTCTCCCACTCTTCTCGCCTAGTGCACATTCAAACGGACAGACTATCGTCTTGATCGCGTGGTGGCCCACCTTAGGCCCCGTCTGAGAAATCCGAACCATCCATCTTGACCGGACGGTAGATCCGACCGGTCCCACGCCGACTAAACCAGTCCATGCAAACGATCATGCGTGCGAGATGGGCTAGCAAGAGATGTGTGGTGATGACTCCTTGAAAAGCGAGAAATCTCTGGGTTGCCACGAGGGCAATCCATGTCAAGACCCTCCTCTCCATCTCAACCGTTCCTTGGAGCAGGAATCCGCTTGTAACACCCCGGTTCCCGGAACCCGAGTACACTACTCATTTTTCAAAAACTCGAGCGTTAACCTCTGAAAACACCCAAATTCCACGGAAATTTTTTTTTTCTTTTATCAGAGTTAATAATATGACGGGATGGAAATAAATCAGATATTAGAGGGAGTCCAAATATGCATAACCAATATTTCAAGTGGTTACCAAAAAACTTATACAAACTAATGTCTTAAACTTTACAAACATAACAGTATAAATTAAATACAAATAAAATCAGGAATGGAGAGTCGCAAGATCATCTGGCTCCTCCCATTCCACATGAACACTAGCATACGCATCCTCTGCGTCTCCTGCACACTGAATACGGTTCGATAGCGTCAATGGCTATCCAGTGAGGTATAACCCCCAAGATTTATCGTATCATTAAGATAATTAAGCATAGTTATCAGAGACAGTGTATAATGAATATTACACAATGATTATTATGGAAATCAGATAAGGTTCATCATATACGCATTCATTAAATAAATTACATAAGATAATCTTGTTTAAATGCATGGATGCATGCACATGCCCATAGGCCTGAGAATGCACATCCAACTGTCAAAATAAAGGATCGCCCAGGGAGAACTAGCCACTCGGAAAAGTACGTAAAGGTATACCCAAGGAGAACTAGCCACCCGGAAAAGATCAAAGATATATAGATCGCCCAAGGAGAATTAGTCATGTGAAAAGGTACACAAATGTACGCCCAAGGAGAACTAACCACCTAGAAAAGACCATAATATATATATATATATATATATATATATATATATATATATATATAGATTGCTTAAGGAGAGTTAGTCACCCGAAAAAGTACACAAATGTACGTCCAAGGAGAACTAACCACCCGAAAAAGACCATAATAATATATAGATCGCCCAAGGAGATCTGGCCACCCGGAAAAGTACTCAAGGTATGCCCAAGGAGAACTAGTCACCCGAAAGATACCGTATGCCATGAAAATGCATGATTAGATCAACCATTATTATTCTAATTTCAAACAATCAATTTAGGAAAGCTCAAAGGTCACTATGGGGGGTTGGTCACCCAACATAGGCCGACAACTTAAGCACAGTGTCCCATTCCACCATCCCTGGCTCATGAGACTAACAACAGGATGTTTTAAAGGTGACCTACTCAACTACTGGCCAATTATAGTTCTACAAGTGAGACTTATCATCGCAAGGTTATATGAAGATGGTTCCTTAAAGTCACTTAGGGCAAATATTACATCAAGCCGCATAGGGTAAACAAATCCATCTCAAGGATGTGATAAAAAGGAAATATCCCAAAAGCCACTTAGGCAACAAATGATCTAAAAGATGGCAAGTCCACCAGATAATTTCATTTAATCTATTACGCAAATGGCCACTAATTCGAGGATCTTTAAATACACCGTAAAGAAATCAAAAGTGGTAAGACAAGTCACGTGCGACATCAAAAGTACTTGCATATATAAAGTGTTCAATTCAAACCAGAATAGGAATATTTGATATCATACTTGAATTCTAAATCTAGCCATCAATCATCTATGAAAAATTATACGAATGTAACTAACATTTATTATCATCTTCTATTAATATTAAATTAAGCAATTAGTGAAATAAATGAACTAACATAACCATCACGATGTAGGAAAAGCTTGAAGGGTGATCTTCACCTTGGGATGTGGGTACTCTTCTCACTTAATTCGAAAATATCCTAAATGAGGGATTTGGGAAAAACACGAGTCCTTATAAATACATTATCATACTAATTCAATTAAATATTACCCAATTTTAATTTAAATGTAGAATATCATGTTAAGAGATCGATCCACTCAAACTCAACCTGATATTTATCCACTTGGGGAAGAAGACCTACATAAAGAACATTTATATTCTTATGTTTTTAAACAGAGGTTAAAATATAGAATTAAGACTAGAACAGGATGTATGACTTACTTGGACACCAACTAGCTTGGGTTAACTTGGCAAAAACTCAATGGACTAGTTGACTCTTCAACAAATCTTCAAAGGTTGTTGCACCAAAACTTAAATATCCACCCCTATTGAGATAGACATTGCTGTAAAACTTGGAATAAACGACCAGTAGAAAAACCTGACTGTGCATTGCATTACAATCAAGTTAAGATTCAAAAGAGTTACTGAGTTAACTCGGTAAATTGAATAACTACAGCTCGAGATGTACTATGTGAATTACCTTGATGAATCAAGGCCTAGTTAATCAGCTACAACATAGGTTGGGCAGAATCATATTCAACTCGTCTGGACCATGCCCCCAACTCGGCAGCACCTTCTTCCTTCTTTTTCACACTTCTACAAGCTACTTCTTCCCCCTTTCTTTTTCTTCTTCTTTCTTTGCTTTATTCTTCTTCTCTTATCATTTCTCTCTCTCTCTCTCTCTCTCTCTCTCTCTCTCTCTCTCTCTCTCTCTCTCTATGCTCAACTAGAATCCACGTATCACCCAAAACCAGGCCCTAACTCGTACTTGACTCGGTCCAGATGCAGCAGCAATCAGACGCCACTCGAACTCCGCTCTTTCTCTGCCTTCTGTTCTTCTTCTACCTTCTTCCTTTCGAAATGTCCTACAACTCCCCCAGACAAGAGTGTAACAAAGGTGAGTTAGACTCAGCAATGAGTCGAACTTTTGAACTCGACACCATCCACGACTCTCTCTTTCTCTCTGTCTTCTTCCTTTCTACCTTCCTCACTCCTCATTTCTTCATCTCCGCCTTCCTTCCTCCTGCTGGAGAACATTCAACACTCATCCAGCAAGGTCTGAATTTCGTCCAAGCTCGGACCGTGACTCAAACCGAATTGAGGCAGCCAACTCGGCTCGATTCTCTGTCTCTCTCGTTTTCTCTCTATTTCTTTTTCTCCTCTCTCTCGTCTTCTCTATATTTCTTTTTCTCCTCTCTCTTTCTCTTGCTGCTCGACCCAGAGGACCTGGATTCGGCTGGCGCTCGACTGTGACTCGAACCGAGTCAACTAACTCGGTGCAGCAAGGGAGAGAGGCTCTCTTTTCCTTCTCTAAACCTTTCCATTTTCGGAAAGGGACGCCCTAAAAGATAGCCTTTTATAGGCTTTCCTAAGTCTGATTCTAGAAGCGTCTAGCACCGCTAATCTAGAGATTAGTTATAGATTTTTAATCCACTAATCGACAACTCCATTTAACTCTAACTACTGATTTCATCTTGATCAGTTGCAAGACCTTAATCTACGAGCACCAATGAGTTTCCGGGACGATGGCCCACCTCATAGACGTCCTTGATCAGTAAATTACGGCCCACCCTAGAGGATGGTTTTTCTTTTGAACAGGGAAGATGAGGAGGTCTCTCATGGATGATTCGAATATGATGGGTAATCTTTTGATCCAATGCACATGAATGACATGGATTGGATCCTTGAACCCCGTGGGACCCTCCAAACAGACTATCATTAGTTTTTGCTTAATGGGTTCGAGGTTGGCATGTGGCGACTCTTTCATTGTGATGAAAGCCCTAAAGTGTGGAGAGAGGTGGATGTCTGAGATCGATTTGCACGGAGGGTTAGGATTGAGGGAGAATCTCGCACATGGGCTACCAGCTAAGAAGGAAAACGGATTTCCGTTTTTAGAATTGAGTCGTGCACACAACTCGGTTTGAGCTGGATCTCATGTGCACACGAGTGCATAGAGACGAGTGTTGATAGTAGGGTTGTGGTCAGTTTTGAGAGCCCGTCAAGATGGGCGGTTCGGATCGTTCAGCTGATCTTAGTTGGTGGGCCCGTTGTCAAATGGATGAATCCCGTTCGTTTCTGGCGGGAAAGAAAAAGGAAAAGAGGGAACTTCCTCTTTTGCTCGGGTCAGCGGGTCAAACCCGACCTGACCGGGACCTGTAGTCGTGGGTACATGCCCACGTTGTACACATGCACAACGTGTGAGGCCCACCGTGATGTATTTGACAAATCCCGTTCGACCACTCGACTTCATGGGTCCAATTAGGGTCCCTGGCCAAAAATGGGAGAAATCCATAACTCAGGTGGGCCACACTTCAAGGTTATTGGTTTTAGTTGTGGATTTCCATTAAACCGCTGGTATGATTGTTTCCAATTTGATCACCAGTGGTTATAAAGGTTTCCAATATAAATATATGAATTTTAACGATCGTTTTGTCAATCAAGCGGTTGCATTGTGTGATCAAGTGGTAGGTCGATGGATAGGAAGCGTTGTGGAGTTGATAAACGGTGGATATGATTATTTATGTCTCAAAATGGAGTAAGGATAGTTCATTCCACCCAATAAGGCATCACACTTAGTTTTGTCTAGGTTGGGATTTAAGCAATGGGGTCTTGTGAACAGATCATCCAACTTTTGGTATGGATGTTTATGTGATGGCATATCTTGAAAATCGATGGATGGATGGCGATTGTACTTGACAGTTGGATTTAATCTAACATGAAGTTGAATGTGTAAGTAGGCTAAATCTATGTTTACACCAAGTTGAGTCTTCATAGTGACACTCGAGTACTGAAAAGTACGGGGTGTTACACTGCGCCTTTCCCTCGTTGCCGAGAATGGGCAGGCACTCGCCTGTACCGCGAAGCGGCGTGCGGACATTTTCCTTTTGGGAAATCCCATCTGGCGTGATCCAAACCTCACAGCAGACTCCGTGGATGGAACTCAGCCGTCCCCTCTAGGGCAGCAACAGCTCCATCGTCTGGACCTTCTTATCTCGTGAGAAACTCTTGGGAGGCGGAAAAATCGTGCGGTGTGGCCAAATGGCGATGATGAGTGAGGAAAGTGGGCCCCGCAGTGATCAGCGGCCCCATACAATCCATTTAAACGGACCAGATCACATAAATATGCCATAGATGGGAATCCACCATTTATGGTTACATCATCTTCTCCATCCAATCCGATGACCCATCATCATGGCATGGGCCCCACTGGCCGATCAAATTTACTTTTCTGGTGGGCCCCGATAGCCAGAGCGCATCCCTGATGTTGGATGGGTCCCATGCATGCAGAGAACAGAAGGAGGCATGTGCATACGGTCACCAAACCATGGCCGTTGGATGGGCCGTCCAAGCTAAACCCCGCGCCTATAAATGAGACCCGTCTGCCTTAGGATCTCCACCCAGAAAAAAACCAGGAAGTAAGAGAGAGAGATAGTAGGAATGAAAATAGGAGAAGTTTTAGGGCGAGGCTGGGCGAGCACGTGAACTCTATGCCGCACTGCACCAACTCAACTCGTTTGACTCGGATTGAGCTGGGTCAGTGCAGACCAGTAACACCTCAATACATAGGAAGAGAAAGAGAGAAAAGGTGAGGGAAAGCGAGGAGAGTCAACGAGAAGAGAGGAGGATTAGGTGCAAGCTAGGTGCCGCATTATGTTGACTCGGTCCGATCGGATTGAGTTGAAACAGTGTAGACCGATAACACCTCCGAAAGAAGAAATGTCACGCCCGAAACTCGAAAACTGGGCTCCCAAAATTTTTAATCACCGAATCCGGTGCCGATAGCCTTTGTAGTACTCCATTCTCGGCTCCTGGCACCCACATACCAGGTTCCGATCCTGGGATCCTACGAGGAGGATTTTCAATATAAATTTGTTTCAGCATAACCACAAGCATAACCCACGAACACTAATTGGAATGCCATCACAAAATCCACTATGATAAAAAACATGAGTACAATGCGCATAAAGGGAAATACAATGATAAAAATGACATAACTCCATAATCTCTGCAGCATGCTCCTGCTCCTGTTCAGCTATGCCCTACGTCACCTGCACCAACAGTCATGCATAAGCTTATATAAAGCTTAGAGGGTGGTGAAAGTGTGTGCGTACGGTAGAAATGTAAGTATGCAATATCAGAGTAATGTGAAAATGCTGGTAAGTCCATGAATGCCATCAGCTGTACCAAGGCTATGCGATGTAAGGCATGAATGCTATCGGCATACCAAGGCCATGCGATGCGAGGCATGAATGCTATCGGCCATACCAAGGCCATGCGATGCAAGGCCTACAGGGCTAATGTCATATGCGAGGTGCAACTTAAGCATACCAATCCTCATCTGAATCCACATAAACTCTGGAATATATATCACCGGGGTTTAATACACTATACACCAGATCACCGCCCACTGGACACACAACTATGCAAGTGGAAGATACCTCACTATTCGCCTACGAATATCGGCCCGACTCGTCAATAGTGGACCCATTTATGAGTTGGTCAAACTCAACCTAGTTATGCCTATACCCTCGGGCGGATAAGGCCACACCCCCTTCAACCGACCATGACATAGTAGGAGACGCAGCCTACTGGTATACGGCCCTCGTGCGCTCATGTATCCACTCGGTCTTGACGTTAGAGTCATCCTCTAGTACCATTGGGTTTAGGAATTTTCACTCAGGGACATCTATGGTGCCCCGATGCTAGTAACAGTATTTTCGGTGTCCAATCCTGCCATCCATGATGTGCTTGTGGAGGCTATGGCCCTGATGTCGCTAGGGCGTACATAAATCATATTACACAAATGCGAGATGCATGAATCATACTATCCAGTCATGCAATAATCCTGCGCGTACCGCGCGCTCATGTGGGCAACTCCTCCTATCAGGGAGTCCCATAATAATCTGCCCAATGACATGTGTCATGATCAATCACTCCTTATATCAAGCATACATATGATGTGCATGGGCATGGATCGTGAAACTGTACTAAGCATGTTATATGATGATGATGTACTTTCCTCATATCAAGGATGGGCCTAGACGACCTACTCATATCAAGAATGGGCCTAGCGATCATGGGGGCCCAACGGTTTGGGTTAGCCAACTAAGGGGAAGTGAGAATGGGCCTAACAATGGGCCATAGGGAGAGTTACAATGTGAAATTTAACCATCATTGCTCTTACAATGTGGATATCAAACCATCATTGCTCTCAAGGCATGGCCCATCATAAACATCATTACATACATCATGGTGGAATCACACATCACATCGGTCCTCATATACATCGCTATGGGCCTCACACCAGGGCCTCATATACATTGCATTAGGCCTTGCTCATGGGCCTCACATGCGTCACATTGGGCCTCATATGCATTGCATTGGGCCACATCCCATGAGCCTCAAATATACTACAATGGGTCACGTCCCATGGGCCTCGAATACATCACAATGGGCCACATCCATGGGCCTCTCATACATCACATTGGGCCTCACTCATGAGCCTCATATACATCATATTGGGCCTCATGCAAGGGCCACAAATACATCATATTATGCCTCATCAATGGGCCATAAAAATATCATATTGGGTCTCATCAATGGGCCACAATTACATTATATTGGGGTGGGCCCTGCACATTCCAAATGAGCCCACCAGATGAACAACATGGGTGTACAACACCTACATCAAGTGGGCCACACGTCCAGTGGTCCGGATGGCGCTGATAAAACACTTACATCACCTGGGTCCCACGTGGATAGCATGGATGAAATGTATACATTAGGTGGGCTCGGCAGGTGGACGGCGTGGACATAAAATATTTACATCATGGTGCGCCCACATAGAACAGTCCAACGATGGACGGTGTGATGTACAACACATCATCAAGGCAGGGGCCCACCATAACGTTTATTTTCCACCCAATCTATTCACAAGGTCACAAAGACCTGAATTAAGAGGGAAAACAAATTCCATATTGATTAAAAACTTTTGTGACCCCAAATGGGTTTTAATGGTAGACGTTCGATCCTCCACTGGTTTTGCGGTGTGGTCCACCTGATAGACAGTGTGGATATAGAACATATACATCAACGGTGGGTCCCACCATCCAGCAGCTACTGGATGGTGCAGGATAAGACCCATACATCAAGGTAAGCCCCACATGGCATCGTCTAGATGGACGGTGCTGATATACTATAACACCCCGTACCTTAGGTGCGCGGGTGTTACCCTTGAGGACCCCGGTTATAGGGACTAAGAATGATTAAACAAGACAACTTAAACCTTATACGTGTAGGTTGGGACTCTCAGTCAATGATAAAAGCCGGCCACCCAAGACGAGAGGTGCCAAGATGAACCCAACGCCAAACCGAAAGGTAAAACTCAATAAACCTTTAGATTAAAGCAATTTATGGACAAAATTAACTAAGACACATTGACACCATGCATCCACTAACAACCTTAGAAGAATAACTCATTGCCAACCAGGCCTTGGAACCCCTCGAATCCCTGTTCCACCGTTAAAACAAAACCTCGTGCCCATCAGACCATTGGATCACTACATATGGGCAAAACAAGGCCCTGAATGGTATGATATGGCCCACTTGGGCCTCAGCCCCACCCCAAATGTGGCCGGGACCCTTATGACTGGTCACCAAGACAGTTGAACGGGGCAGATCAAGCACCGGAGTCATGATGTGTCCTCAAAGTTAGTGCACATACACCCCAAACACTAGTGCACGATGTGTGCTGGAACGACCACTTGTGGTCACACAGTATTTGACCGAACTCAGATACAAAATTCTCGAAACCATTCCTGTCAACGCCTTGTTTAAAAACATTGGCCTTTGAGCTTTAAAGTGGGCCACCATAGCTGTTTTCCTGACGATCCAAACCGTCTATTCTCCTCGTGGGGTTCGCCCAACCCAAACAATATAGGCATTCGGCCCCACGCATAGGGACTTGGGATTTGGGTTCCAACCGTCCATCCCCTTCACTAGCGGCTAGGATCAAGAGAGAAGAACCATCCAGTGGCTTGAGAGGCAAGCCACGACCCCCTTTGTCCAGGGGACTGAAGCCTTAAGCATGCTAGCAGGGGGAGGTCCCCTCATGGCCAAATAAGGGTGGAAGAGCCTTATGAGAGGAAAAGAAGGCTTTCCATTTTTGGAAAAGAAGGCTTTCCATTTTTGTCTGTGAATGGACGGTGACGCCATCAAAGGTTTTCCCTCATTTGCTTATAAATAGGCATTTCTACCCTGCAATTCTCACACAAACAAAAAGAAAGAAGGGAAGGAAGAGAGGAGGGAAACAGAGGAAAAGAAAGAGAGAGAAACAGAGGGGAGTGAAACAGGGAGCATTTTTGGTGTGCTCGGTGCACATTGCCCCAACTCAGTCCGTGAAAAACGGATCGAGCCGAGTCAGTGTGGGACCATAGCAGCACCACCTGAGTGAGAGGAAGATAAAGGAGGGAAAGAAAGTGAAAGGAACGGTGGGAGCATACACGCTAGCCCAAGCTTGGGTCGGACCCGACTGTTGAAGGTGAAACCTCTCCCTCCACCTTTTTTTTAAACTCTAAAAATAAACTCAAACTAAGGCTCCGTCACACCTCACCCACACATGTTCGTGGTTGAAAACACCCATCAGCAAGGACCGTGCATAGAGCCAAAAACAGACTCTGTTTTAAAGCTGAATGTGGCCTACGTTCAGGCACTGTTTTAAGGCCAAACCGGCCTAAGTACGGGCCTTATTTGGGGCCAAACAAAAGCATGAGAATGGCCCCAGCTGGGGACTGAAACTCGGTCCAGGAATAGCCCACAAATAGGCCCTGTTTGAGCTCTAAATCAGACTGAAAAACGGCCCAGGAGTGGGCCGCATGTGGAGCAAAATCAGACGTCCATCAGACCTGTAAACAGTTGGTTTCTCAGCTAAAAAATGGCTGAGAAGACAACCTGTAATCAGCTACATATCCAGCCTATAGAACAGGTGAAAATCTGCTTGAAAATGGCTGGGAGTGCGTCTTGAAAATGAGCTTTGTTTGAGCTGCAGCATGCCCCAAAAATCAGTCTGAAAATAGTCTGGAAATTAGGGAGAAAATGCCCCTGTTCAGGCTGTTCTTTGGCTGGGAAAACGACAGCCGCCGTGCCTCCGTTGACCACTGATATGGGTCCAAAGAAACGGTCAGGGATGGGTTGTGATCGAGCTAAAAATCGAGGCTGGAAGGGGGCTTCAAACGACTTGTAGCAAAAGGCCATTTTCACGTTGACAGCGGGTGGACTACCCTGGCTGTGGGCCCTGCACAAATGCAGGTGGGCCTCACCAAAAAGATGAGAAAACCAAGTGGGCTGCACTATGTTGGGCCTCACCAAATTGCGAGTGGGCCTCACCAAAAAGGATAAGAAAACCCGGTGGACTGCACTAACGATGGGCCGCACCAAAATCAGACCGTCCAGTAATGGACGTTGTGTCCAGGCCGTCCATCAATGGATGTCCAGTGCTGGATAATTTGCTACACATGTTTTTTTTTTTAAGAGAGAAAGTATATATATAATAATATAATAATTAAGTGATATATGAGACAGTGTACATATATAAAATACTATACATATGTGGTGGGCCCCACGTGGGACCCACCTGTTGTGATTGGTTGGAGTACCCTCCAGTACATGTAATATATAATAAAATATTATATGTGGGCCCCACATCCACATGGTACCCACCAGGTGTATATATTTATATATAATATATATATTCTATGTGGGCCACACCACGTGGGAGTCCACCACTGATGGACGTGTTCCATCCAAGCCGTCTATCCATTTGACGAGCTCATCCATATGACGGTGGGCCGCGTATGTGGACCCTACCCTGATATATGTGATTCATCCAAACCGACCATCTGTGCAGTGGACCCCACCATGATATAAGTGTTTTATCTGCATGGTCTGTGCAGTGGATCCCACCATAGTATAAGTGTTTTATTTGCACCGTTTATGTAGTGGATCCCAACCTGATGTAAGTATTTTATTGACACCGTCCATATGAAAGTGGGCCCTACCATTGATATATGTGTTCTTCATCCACACCGTCCAGCCCTCTGGATGGGTGGGGCCCACCTTATGATGTGTTGCATATTCGCACCATCCATGGGACTTCACTATGGGACCCACTTGATACATATGAGGTCCATGTGCGAAGCCCAGTTCAACCCCTAGTAATGATGAGCTTAAGCCCAGTAGGGCCACCTTGCTCGAATAAGTACATGGTGGGCCTAGCACAAGCCTAAAAGGTCTTGTTGTTGCATTCCTTTGAACCTTCTTGTTAGTTGGATAGAGCCGTGGAAATACCTGACAAATATAAAATGTAATTTTAGGAGATTTTTTGAGTGACCTTAGGCCATAAGAAGACTTGGATCGAGTTCGCAAACACGACCCTACAGGTGATGACTTTCCCCTTGGGCATTCCATTTCTAAGATAGCTAAACATAGTTATACTAAATTGCTACCATGAGATCAAGGTCGTTATATTCATTGCAAATATCAAATCTATAATACCATGGTAGGCTCACTTGCTAGATAACCATTGAAATATGATTATCATTCACTTGTCTTGATTAACATCTTGTTGATAGTTCTTATGTAAATTCCATGATGTCTCCTAGCATGTTGTATTGTCACTATTTAGAATCACATGTTATCACATGTTAATATGATTGCTTTTCCATATATCTCATAGTGCTACACATGGAGGATTCCATTATTATACGCAAGTCACACTTGGGATGTAATTAGACAGAACTGTGGAAGAATAGGACCCTTGAACTTTGATTAAGGGATCTTATTTAAACATCCCAAGGTGGAAGACCTCATTAGTCGAGGATGGTGGTCATGGGACACTATGCTCGAGCTACTGGCCTACGCTGGGTGATGAGCCCCCCGTAGTGACCATTGAGTTACCCAAATTGGCTGATTGTAATTGGAATAATAATAAGTTGGTTAATCATGCATCCATAGCATATTGGAGATAACGGGTGACTAATTCTAGATGTTGTAGCACGTACCCTCAGGATCATCGAGGTATCATTTCTCTAGCTCCCAGACCATCGACTATCGACCTACTGCTCCGACTGGACGATCATTCCCAGGTCGATGATTGCATGGGTGACGAGCCCAAGTCCGATTGGATGAGCATCCCCAGGTCGATGTGCATCCATACATCCATGCATTTAATAAAACTGCATCTTATCTGTTTTAGATTATTGCCTTGTTTTTCTTTAAACTATGTTTACTAAGGTGGCAATGTGAAATCTTGAGGGGAATTCATACTGAGCTGGCTACTCATTCATCAACTATCCAACTGTACAGAGTATGCAGGGACGGATGTAGAGAATGATGGTGCTGGCCTTGATGGTGCGACTGTGGAGCCCGAGGAAGGATACTATGATGACGAGCCTTAACAAGAAGCAGCGGCGTACTTCAGGCTTAATCAGTAGATCAATATTCTAATTTCAGTAGTTCAGTATTTTGGGAACTTATAAAATTTTGTAACTAAGACCCCCAGCTGGGTGGGTCAAATATTTGGGCTCAATGATTATCTATGCTTCATTTTGCTATCACACTCTGAATTCGTATTTCCGCTAGTTCTCTGATTTATAAACTCTCGGGTTTCTGAAGCGAGTCTCGTACTTGGGTTTTAGAAACCGGGGTGTTACATATATAATACATGCATTAAAGGTGGGTCCCACCCATCCAGTGAACGGATGGTGGCGATGAAACCCACAAAACTTCTGACGTCAATACAGTAGCCATATGGCTATGCCGCTGGTCCACCAGCAAATGGACGATCTGGATTTAATACATACCTCAGATTTGACCCGCATAACCTGCTGACGTCATACAATAGCTATATAGCTGGTGTGGGGTCCATGTCCAGATAGATGGACGGTTAGGATATAACACATACTTCATGATCATACCCTCAGATGGATGGTCTGGATATAACACAGACCTCATGATCAGAACCATGATCTAGCTGATGGGGCCCACGCAGATGGACGTTATGGATAAAACAGATGGACGACATGGAATGAAATACATACATCATGCGGGACCCCCAGAACTTGCTAACGTCAATCTAGCAACCATAGGCTGCTCATCCAACAGATGGATGGTTAGGATATCACACGTGCTTACGGTGGGGTTCACAGGACTTGCCTACATCAAGACCTGCTGGGGGGTGCTGGCCCACCAGAAATGGACGGCCTGGATTTAACACATTTACATGGTGGGGCCCACAGAACTTGCAGACACCAAACATCAGAGTCCAACTGCTGGATTGCTAGGCTGTTGGCCTAGCGTCCAACAGATGGACGGTTGAGATATATGCATACATTGAGGTGGGTCCACAGTGTGGGACCCACCAGTTGGAAGAAGCTGATATTTGTGTTTTTGTTTCATTCAGGGAAGCTAGATATCCAGTAAACGGGCAGACAACCTGGATGAGATATACGTGCCAGGTGGGGTCCACGCAGCTGGACGACGTGAATAAAATGCATACTTCATGGTGGGGTCCATCCAGGTGGGCCACATGGCCACATCATCACCAAAAGAAATGAAAGAGAGGGAGAGAGAGAGAGACGGCGTAATGGAGGGATCCCGCCACTATTGGCCCCTCTTTATTTATAACACATACATCAAAATGGGTTGCATCATAAGTGGGCCCTGAAATAAAAATCAACGGTGGATATCCTAAAATACCCACCGATTGTACTCCTTGATCCCTTGGCTTCCTTAGCTTCTTAGCTTTGATTTTGATGGAGGAAGATGAAATATGGATGGCTAGGATGAGAGATTGGGTGGTAGGGAGTGGGCCACACTTGGGGTTCTCTCTTTTCTCTCCTTAGAAAGCTTGGACGTCCACACTCTTGGGGTTGCTTGGGGAATGGGTAGAGAATGAGAGAGAGAGGGGTGATGGGATGAAAAGGATGGGATGGATAGGAGAGAGGGATGGTGAGGTGTAAGAAAGGGATGGGTGGAGAGAGAGAGAGAGTTGACTTTGGGGATGGGTTGTGTAAGAGGGGGATGGGCTAGGTATGGGTTGAGTACTTGCTTGTACTTGATTGATTGATGAGATAGATTGGGTAAAGATATTCTCGGGATTCGCAATACATGGCGTTTTCTCAAAATATATGCGGACCTACAACTCCTGACCTGGGTATCGCATCAGCACGCGAGATACGGTGTTGGAACCGCAGCGACCGCGCATTCGCTAGGGTACAAGTCTTGGGTTGAGTCGACTCAGATATATGGGATGCGACTTAGGGTTACGCGCAAATGCCGGTTACAGGTCGCGTGTCGTCAAAATTCGACAGGGAGGATCGCGAGAGTCTAAGGAATGATATGGACTAGGATATGGGCCTTACAAGAAAGATCTACGAGAAAGGCCGAGTGAGGAGAGTGGTAGGAGAACAACCCAATGATTGTCCCAGGCCGACAGTGCCACAAAGCTTCTGGCAGGTGCTTAACTCCCGAACAGCCACCATGTTGCCAACTCCAATCCAACTCAGGAACCATCACCCCTCCAGGAGTAGTGCTGGGTCGAGTCGAGTCTGAGCTTAGCTTAAAAAATTAGCCGAGTCGTCATTCTCAACTGCCCATGGTCTGGCAGACGGTCCAGCCCAACTTAACACACGAGCTGCTAAGTGGTGTTGGATCGGGCTCCCAGCAACAATAAGTGGGCCAAGTTTAAGTTGGGTCGCAACCATTGAATTAGGATGGGATGTGGGCCGACTACGATCCCCGATTTGGGTCGCGATCAGGGTTGAAATCAGCCTCAGCATTGGGCTGAAATCAGTTACATGAACTAGACCGAGGTCTGGGTTGAGTCTAGTCATAAATTGGGCCTAGTCTAGCCATGATCTGGGCCAAGATCTGGCCGTAACTTGGGCCATGGTTTGAACCAGCCCAACCATTCAAACTGGGTCGAGATCTAGCCACAACTTGGGTCGTGGTTTGAACCAAGCCCGGCCACATGGCAGTGGGCCGGATCCAAACTGGACCCAGCCACACTACTAGGGCCTGAACCAAACTCAGTGGGCCCTATCTCCCGTAAGCTTTCTAATGTTAATCAGGTGGTACTATTCACCCCAGATCATTGCCCATATCAAATTTCCACAGATGTGATTTTATTTGGAAAGTGGAAATTGAATTATCAAATGGGGAAAACACTCAATCTGAAGTGTGGTTCACTTGATCCCAAGACCTACTTCAAAGATCAAAGGAAGTGGCCACCTCCTCGACTGTGATGGTGGCCAGCCCATCTCAGTCAGTTAATGCACAGTCTAGTGCATTCAACAATCCTGTAGCCCAGTTGGTTTGTAACAGCTACGGGTTTGCTGTTTAATGCAATTGGAGGATCCGTATTCTTCTAGATATAGGAGGGCGATCTAAAAAGTAGGTTGTGTCGATCAATCTCTAAGGAAACTAACCTATCTTACTAGGACTGGACCATCACACCTCCAAGCTAGCTTACCCAGTGCAAATAACAAGAGCTACAAAGTTCTCAACCTGTAGAAGGACAATTGAGCTGTAAGGTGATGATTTCTTCCCCTTGAGCTTTCCATTTTCCCATTAGCTTAAGTGATAGTTTTTAATTTAATTTTGATTGATAATTGATATCTTTATCTCATAATTATTTGTACCAGTTGTTGGAATTGAATTCTAGATTATGTACTCAATATTCATCCTGTATGAACATTTATATATTGCACTTGTATATTTTCTCATGCTTGTGGATTGCTTGTAAAATCTGAATTGCTACATCATGGGAAAATCCCACTTATAGATGTACATCCAAACTTGGGATGCAACTTGATTGATCGTGATTATATTTGTCACGCCCCAAACCCGAAAATCGGGCTCATAAAATTTCTGATTGCCGAATCCAGTGCTAACAGCCTCTGTAGTACCCCATTCTCAGCTCCCAGTGCCCATACGCCAGATTTCGATCCTGAGATCCTATAAGGAGGATTTTTCAACGTACATTTGTCTCATAAGAAGCATAACCACAAGTTTACCCAAATCACAAAGGCAACATCATCATCATATATCCACTAATATAAACAGTTGAATACAGTACTGAAAGGGAAAATACATATGTCAAAATCAAAGCTCCAGGAGACAACTGCATGCTCTAAGCTCGACGCTGCTGCAATTTAACATCACTTGCACGCATATATCGTGCATAAGCTTATAGAAAGCTTAGAGGGTGGTGAAAGTGTGTACGATACACGTACCAAACATATAGATATCAGATTAAGTGAAAATACTGGTAATTCATAAATCTTACAATATCAGAGTAATGTGGAAACATGCTGGTAAGTCCAAAAATACCATCAGCCTTATCCAGGCTATGCGATGCAAAAACGTAATAAGCAATATACAAATCCTGACGAGTCCACGAATGTCGTCAACCTCATCAGGTTATATAATATAGAAGCATAGTAAACCAAATGCTATGTGTTGAGGATGCACTGCAATATGCGATGAGAATGAAATGACCAAACTAAAGTGTGAAGTTGGGATGATAGTACGTAGTATCGTAGGCTACGGGGTCCACCACAAGGGACTTTTATCCAAACCAGTCCCATACTTAAATTTGGATAGTCAGACTCAATGTGGTAAACTCCTGATCTCAGGTTAGTTATGCGCCCCAACCGAAATCTTGGCTGCGAAGGTACACATGATGACCTGATTTCGTACCACCAGCCCGAGTGAATAGTGAATGAATGAATGAATGAGTAAAATGCTGGGTATACAACTCCTGCTCAGTAAGTTCACATATCATACCATACATTTCTGGAATCAGCATCAAGGTTTAGTACACTCTAAACCGGATTGCCACCCTATCGCGCGCAACAAGGTGACTGGAAGAGACCTCACTATCCACCTGCCAATATCGGGCTTGGCTCATCGATAGCGGACCCATTCCTCGAGCTAGTCAAACTCAGCCTAGCTTTGTCCCCTCCTCTCGGTAGGTAAGGCTGCACCTCCTTCCAACCGACCATGACATAGTGGGAGACGAGGCCTAATGGTATACGACCCTCATGCGCTCATGCATCCACTTTGTCTAAACATTGGAGCAACCTCTGGAACCAAGAGGGTTTATGAAATTTTATCTAGGGATATCTATAGCACCCCATGTAAAACAGATTTTTGGTGTCCCATCTAGCCATCCACGACATGCCTGTGGAGGTCACGACCTTGGTGTCGCTAGGGCATTCGGTGGTTATATCACAAAATGCGAGATTCATGCATCAATCTTGCGCATACCGTGCACTCATGTGGGCAACTCCGTTTATCAGGGAGTCCCATAAACAACCTGCCCTATGACATATGCAATGGTCAATCACATCTCATAGCAAACATGTGGATGATGCGTATGGGCATGTATCATGATGCTATACTGTCACATACTCATAATCGATATCGCTAACCAGCATCGATAATCGACATTGATATCGCTATATTGTCACATACTCATGACCTTCCCTTAGGCCTAACAAAGGGCCTAAGGGAAGGTCACAATGAGGACATTTAACCATTATTGCCCATCAATGTGGACATTTAACCAACATTGCTTTCAAGGAGTGACCCACATAGAGCCAAAAATATAGTGGGCCCATGGCCTCACACAAGGGCCTAAGATACATCACCATGAACCTCACTCAAGGGCCTCATACATCATAACGGGCCACATCACATGGGCTTCATATATGTTAAATGGGTGGCAATAAATGGGTTGGAAAATATATCTCATTGGGCCTTACTAAATGGGCCGAAAATACATCACAATGGGCCTCATCATATGGGTCAGAAATATATCATAATGGGCCTTACCAAATGGGTCGGAAATACATCACAATGGGCCTTACCAAATGGGTTGAAAATACATTACAATGGGCCACGTCCCACGGCCCACTACACACCACAATGGGCCGCAATTGCATCAAGGTAGGCCTTAATGGATGGGCCATAAATACATCAAGATGGGCCTCATGGATGGGCCGCACCAATAGGCCTTAAGAGAGAGCTTGGATTACACCAAAAATCATTTTAATAGTTGCAGGAGTAACATGTGTATCACTGTACACTATCATTCTATGGGGCATATGGGTCACTAATGATGATCAGCATTGCCAAACATTGTCTATGTAAATCAGCACTGTCCAAACATTGGACATGTAAATCAGCACTGTTCAAACATTGGACAACACTGTCCAAACATTGGATATCACTATCCAAACATTGTCCAGCATTGCCCAAACATTGTCCAGCACCATCCAGCACAATCTGGACGGTGTGGATGAAATAAATACATCATGGTGGTGTCCACGGTCCAGATGGGACCTATAGAACTTGCTGACGTATACAGCAGTGGGACTCACATAACTTGTTGACGTTATCAGCAGCTATAATGCTGGTGTGTGGTAGACCAGCCAATCTATATCCACCGTCTATGGATTGGATGGTGTGGATGCAACGCATCAATACAATGTGGGCCCCACACGCGACCATGGTGGGGTCCACACGAGTGGGTAAACAAATACATCAGTGTGGGACCCTGATTTGGATGGTCTGATGACCCACTGTTCAAAAATACTGGACGGTGGGGATAAAGCAGATACTTCAAGTTGGGTCCCCACCGTCCGGAACGCTGGACGGTGTGGATAATTCCATACATCAAGGTGGGTCCCACGTGGGGCCCACCATAACGTTTATTTCCATCTCATTTGTACATAAGGTCATAAAGACCTGAATAAAGAGGAAAAGCAAACTTCATATCAATCCAAAACTTCTCTGACTTAAAAAGGTTTTAATGGTAGACGTTCAATCCACTGCTACTTTTGGTGGTGTGGACCACCTGAGCCCCATGTATGGCTAATTTTTGGGATATCCCAATAATTAAAGGGGGCCCATTAAATGGACGGTGTTAATGTTCAACATGCATCATGGTGGGACCTGTGATGGGGCCCACCGTACCTGCCTACATTCCAAGTAGTAGGACCCTGCTTGCTACAGCGTCCTCAGGATGCTGGCAGCAACAACGTCAAATATATTTATTTTATTATATTTATTTATTTTTTTGTTTTCTGGTGGTTTTTGATGGGTGGGGCCCACATTAGGAGGATCTACTCCATTAGTTGGATTCTATGGCCCGGGACGCATCTAATGAGCCCAATATTCAGCATGTTTTGACTCACAAAAACATCACAGTGGGGCCCTAACAGATTAAATCACCCAAAACTGCTAGTTTTTACAATATGGCCCGCCAGAGATTCTGTTGGGCTTCATTCTTCGGCTTAACGCCTAAAATGAGCTGGGAAATAGGGTAGGCGGTGTGGATTAAATGCATGCATCATGGGTGGGGCCTGTTGTGGGTCCCACACTCCTCTCTGCTACAAGCAAGCTGGATGCCGCTTGCTGCAGCGTTCTCTGGACGATGGCAACAACGTCCACCATACACCATCACACTCACGCTGTAAAGGGATTTCACCACCTACGTGGGCCCACTTGGTGGATAGCCTGGATAAAATACATACTTCATGGTGGGGTCCATCTGGGTGGACCACAAGGCCTCATCATCACCATAAAATGAAGGAGAGGGAGAGAGAGAGAGAAAGAGATTAGTGAGAAGGGGAGGGACCTCGCCACATGGGCCCTCCCTATACAATGCATATATCAAGATGGGTCCTACCATAAGTGGGCCCTTAAATCACAAAATTAAAATATAAAATCACCCACCATTTTCGTTTCTTCTTGATCCGATGAAATCCCTAGCTCTTCGGCTTCGACTTTAATGGAGGATGATGGAGATTGGATGGTAGGATTGGGTGGTAGGGAGTGGACCATACCTAGCTTCTCTTCTTTAGACGTTGGAGTTTTCTCCTCTCCTTGGGGTTGCTTGAAAATGAAGAGAGAATGAGAGAGAGAGAGAGAGAGGAGATGTGTAACGCCACATGTTTTCAGGACCCGAGTATATGACCCGTTTCCCAAAAACCCAAGTGTTAACCTATAAAGAGCAAAACTCCACACATAATTTTTTTCCTCAGAGTTTATTCATTCAGAGTTAGCAGTCAGCGTAGTATGGACAAATCAAACGTAAAAGGAAGTGACATTATCATTTAAATATACAAGAAGCTGTCCATAATGACTTATATAAACAAAAGTCCTAAACTTACACTTATAAGTGAAATAATGTTACATGTAACCAAAGCAAAATATAACAAATCTGGAACTGTAAACCATGTAGCAACTCTTCACCATTCAATCATGCATCTTCAACAGTGATACTCTGCTCCTCATCAGTCTGAACCTGAACCTCAATTAAGCCACTTGTACTACTTGTACGGTTATATATTTGATGGATGAGTGGCCAACTCAGTGTGAATTCCACTCAAGATTACACACCGCCGCATTAGGTAAGCATAATTATAAAGCAAAGCATACAAAATAATACATGATGCAAGTCTTATTAGATGCATGGATGCGTGAATGCACATCAACTGGGGATGCTCATCCAGTTGGCTTTTTGGACAAAACCCATGCAATATAGCCGGTCACCAACAAAAGTACATAGTACATGCGTAGTGCCAAACTCACCAAAAGTGGGTTGATAGTCGATGGTCTGGGAGCTAGCGAAACGATACCCCAATTAAATCCTATTGGGCACATGCTACAACATCCAAAATTAGCCACCGTCATCGCCTGAATGCTATGAATGCATGATTAGCCCAACCATTTTTAATTCGTTTACAACTAGCAGGTTTAATAAGCTCGAAGGTCACTATGGGGAGCTCAGAGCCCAGCGTAGGCTAACAGCTCGGGCATAGGTCCCATACCACCATCCCCAGCTCATGAGACTACCATATTAAGATGTTTAATGAAATACTGTCGACTAGTGGCCAATCATATTACAGTATATGGAGTTTACCATCGCATGGTTGCACAGTATAAAGCATTGAACCCATATAGGAAAAATATCAAAACAAAGCCACGTAGGGCCAATATCAAAATAAGCCACATAGGACGAGTATCAAAACCATGTGATAAAATACCATCCTTGAAAACCACTTAAACACAATTACCCTCGATGGTAGGCCCACATCAATGATCCATTTAGACCACCACTCAATAACCACTAAGTCGAAGGTCCATTTCATTCACAACCAATCAGGTTACATCCCAAGTATGGGTGTACATTTATAGGTGGGGGTTTCCCACTAATGTACCAGTTTAAGTTCCATAAGCAAATCATAAATAATCCACAAGTATGAAATAAGTAAGTAGGATAAACGTTAAGCATGAAATATAGTAATTCAATTTCCACCAGCTAACACATGTAATTATAAAAGGGAGATATCAATTATAAATTAAAATACAAACTATAACTTTGGCTAATGGGGAAATGGAAAGCTCAAGGGGAAGAAATCATCACCTCATACTTTGAACTGCCTATCAGTGTTGCTAGAGAATGCGTATTTCCTTAGAATCAATCCCTATCACAAATCAGGAACTTGTACAATTAGATCCAAGTTCCACACACTACGTAGGTTTTAAGATCATAGCCTAGGGTTTTAATTACTTATATTTAGGTTTTTAGTGTAGAATTAGGGTTTTATCCTAGAGTTTAGTTATAGGCTCTAAATTCTAGGATTTGAATCCTAGTTAGGGTCTTAACTATGTTATCTAATGGATTTCAATCTACAATCTATCCTATAGTTAGGGTTTTGAGAAAGACAAGTTTCATAGTTACAATCTCTAATTTAGTAATCAAATTTAAATTACACTAGAGAGGGTAGAGAGTTTATACCTCAACAGTAGTTGAGTGTGGCCCAACTCCTATTCTAGCGAGTTAACTCGGTCCTGAGTTTACTCCTTGACTCGGTCGAGTTGAGCTAGTGCGGCTACGCTCCCACTCACTCGCTCTCTTCTTTCTTCCTTTCTCTTTCTTTTCTCTCACTTCCCCCCCTTTTTGTCTTTTCTTTCTCCCTTAGCTAACCCAAATCAGACCAGGTCCAACCTAACCCAGCTGGAGTCGGCCTCAACTGAGTTGACTCAGTTCCAGCCGAGTTGACTGGGTCTAGCACCTTCACTCTCCCTATTCGCACTCTCTCCTTTTCTCTCTCTTTCTTCTTCTCCTTTTCTCCTTCTTTTCTCCTTTGTTGGGTTATCTAGGAATACTCGAACCAGGCCCAACCTGACTGGAATAGCCCCAACCTAGACCTGGTTCGACAGACCACATCTCACCTATCCCCTCTCTCTCTCTCTACCTGATTCTTCTCCTTCTATCTTCTCTTTCATTTTTTCTTCTTCCTGCTACCACCACTGGGAATGCCCAACAACAGCTTAGACTAGAACTAGATGATTTGGTCCAACCAAAATGATGCAACAATAGCCCCTTTCTGGCTGACGGCTTGGGTGGGCCGAGATTGGTGCAACACGCACCATCTCCCCATATCTCTCTGATTTCCTTTCTTTCTTCTTTTTCTTGTTTCCCTATCTTCTCTATAGACGTCCAGTGGTGGGACCAGTTGCAACTAAGTTCAGCAACAGTATCTCCTTGACGAAGATGATGATGGCCATTAATGGCAAATTTTGAACGAGAGCTTTTCCTTCCAATAGGCTTCTTCCAGATGGTCCGTATGGACCCTGGGGAGCTTGTAGACGAGGTTCATTGAAGCTTGGTGGAGGATAGGCTGGTGGGTTTGCTGGCGGAAGGAAAACAACCAACATCTCTCTCATTCTCTTTATGGAAAGAGAAACCTAGCCTGAAGGGCTAGGATTCGCCTGATACAGACGGCTGGGATTGGGGAGGGGAGAGAGCACGTGAATTGCCCTTATGGCAAGGAGGAAGCTATTTCCATTTTCGGAAATTCTAGTTTGCAACTCCCGTTTGGCTGAGGATCGTGTGCCCACGCGTATGGGAAAAATTGTAAGGTTGATTGGGTTTTGGTTAGGCCCACGGTTTGAACCAGATGGACGATTTGGATTGGCCCTAGGTGGCTCATGTAGATCAGGAGCGGCCAGTTTTGAGAGAGCTGAAAACACATTTCACTTTCACAGTTGCCTGTTTGCGTCCAACATTGTGCGCTCCTGTATGGATGATGGCATGTGATTTTGATGGGGTTTTGACTGAAACTGAGGGCCACACCCAATGGACGATTTAGATCATCCAACTGTTTCCAATGGTGGGCCTCATCTCGATCGTACGAACGATCGCTCGCCCGTTCAAATGTGCTAAGCGCGAGAGTGTAAAAAAGAAGAAGAAAACTTTCCTTCTTGGGAATTTTCAGTCAAAGCCAGTCTGCTCTAGTCTAGTGCACGACTGGTGCACCTGCACTGTGTATACGGGTGCTCAATGTGGGGCCCACAGTGGTGCCCTGTGCAATCCACACTATCCATTCACCTTGGAGGTCCTAAGCAGGGTCCATATTCGGAGATCATGGCTGACGAAATGTCTAGGCGGGGACACGACTTGATTTGGGTCCCATTTATGAATTTCCTGTTGATCTATTTATCGGATCAGTCCGAATTCGAATATGTGCGGTTAAAAGGTCCTAATGGCTTATTTATAAGGTTTTCATCCTATATTACTAATCGATACTAATATTAATATAATTTCTTATTACTACTGTACATTAATTATAATTACAATGATTAAAATCTCATACACATATAAAAATATAATTTTAATATTAGCATAGTACTATATGCATGCCATTGATCTCCTATTTATTAATATATAATTCATAATATACAGTCTCATATTATACATATATATGAATTGGAAATTGTACAATACCCTATTTAAAATCACATTGTTAAATAATATAAAATTTTATTCAAATATCTAATAATTTTTGGTATACATGTTCATAAAAATATCCAATACTACATTAATATTCATAATTCAATTATATATATTGTAAAATTATTATTCATTATGTTTAGTTAATATAATATTATTTTCATAATATTTTACATACATTATATATATATATATATATCACTCTTATTATAATATATTTTCATACACTTCTATATGATAAGTAATTTATCAAGATACATCTATAATTTTTCTGATCTATGTTTGTGTAAAATATAATAAATAAAATAAATATACTTATTAAATATTATATGACTACTGGATGGTTTGATTCATCTATCGAGGTGATCAAAGTCCTAACAATAGGTTGCGCTGATGACATAATGGTTCGTCTCGAAGATTAACGGATGGATAGTCTGATACACAGGTGTGGACTGCTCTCAACGGTCAGATTGAAACTAGGATGAACGTGAATGTTTACTTAGGTCAAGCTTATATTTATACTAAGTTTGGTGATACGGTAACACCCGAGTACTGGAAAGTATGTGGTGTTACAATCTACCCCCCTTAAAGAGAATTTCGTCCCTGAAATTCATCACTTCCATTATGAATGGGAACGACCATTTAACTTACGGTGTCCCCATATATTCACTAGCTTTCCCATTAGGGTTGTTTGTGTGCGTAAATGCCCATGACACTAGCACAAGGTTTATTTCATCTACCCCCTTAAAGAAGATTTTACTATTGAAAATTGATAATGCTCGTTCTAACCATCAAAACTATGAGTGGTTCGGCTATCATACAGGTGTGCCCTTTCTTGCTCAAGCTTAGTTGTGAAATCTTATCGCTTATATTCTTAACAGACTATGTCGAACATTCCCACGACCCTTAAGTCCATAGTCTAGTAGATCAACTGGTGTGTTTAGGTCCTACTAACGATTAGAAACTATTCCAGGAGAACTAGGGAGTTATCTCGTTGCTTGTCAACATAGAATTTCTTATATTATTTACTAAAACCACAAGTTCATTTAGATGGCTGTTAATAATGTTTAATCTTTCCTTTTATTTTCCTTTACTCCTAGTGATAGTTCCTTATTGTCCAAAGTACAACACAATTTCTATATATTATTATTATTATTCTTTTAGCGTTCAGGCTATCACGAATAGATGGTCGCAGTAGGTTTGAGCCCGATACATTAATCATCTGTCTGCAGAACAGAGGATTTCGGTATCAATTCATAATCCTGTTAAATCTCGGTCTTTTACTTGATCAGGGCAATGAGATCGTTGAGATTTGCTAGGACTTAGAGCTTGAGCCAAACCGTGTGCACCTCGCATGATTATGATTCCATCAGTCCGTGATCCCGATTGTTCTAGACTCCTGGGGAATATCATGTGACCTTCTAAACTGACAACGAGAGTGCCCGAAATTTGCGTGAATAGACGTGAATGACCATCACGCTTCCAGTGCGCACTCTGGTTATCTAAGTACTCAGAACAAATTTCAAGACCAGAGTTCCTACATGAAATTTTAGTTTAAAAGTTGTTAATCTAATCCCAATTCTCAAATCTAGACTCAATATGTTCAGTCTAGGGCCAAAAACTTTCTCAAAATTTTATAACTTTACCTCTAGTAAATTTTAAGTTCTGGAAATTATGAGAGATATCGTCTCTAATTAAAGAAATGTATTAGGGAAGTCAGTTTACAACTCCTAATGTGATTCTTAATATAGTTCCTTGAGTTTAGGAAGTGCTTATGCTTAATTTAATGTAGAATATGGTTTTTAGGGAAATTCCGACAAGCCTAATTTTGATCCATTTGCTAATTATTATTATAATGTTATTTCTAGATAATGAATTTTAGAAGAGTTCACAGTAGTTTTGGTAGTTTACATGGGAACAAAAATTGTATTTCTAAGTTTCAACAACGGTCCTATTGTTTATAGGGGAGCCAGAGTTTTTGTCTATAAGTTTCAAATGACTAAACCTAGGTGTTTTAAGGAGGCCTAAGTTCATTTCTAAGTTCCCTGCCTTCCCTGACTCAAGGGAATCTCCTATAAGTTGGAATGGCTACTCTAGTAATTTCCAAGGGAATCTAATATTTTAAAGTATCTATGTCCTCAAAAATGTGTTTTCGAAGGGAGCTTTTCATATATTCTAATAGTTGTTAAGTTCAATTGACTAACCTGAAAATTTCAAAGGAACTTAAGATCGTTTCCAAGTTCAATCTTTCAAGGAGCCTAACTTTTGAGTTTCTAGGTTTCATTTCCTCTCAATTCTAAGGGATTCCTACATGAGTGAGAGTTCAAAGGTCCAACCCAAAAATTTCAAGGGGTCTTAAAGTATTTGTGTTCCCATATTCTCAGTCTCTCCTAGCTACAAGGGAAAATTTGCATAACTTCAGGTGGTTACCCTACTAATTTCTAAAGGGACCTACGTTTGGGTCTCTACATTCTTCATATCCTACTTATAAGGGATTCCATATAAATTCAAATGGCTACCTTAACCATTTATGGGGGAGCCTAAGTTTAGATTTCTACATTCTTAACTATTCTTCTAAGGGAAAATTCTCCTAAGTTCAGATTTCTAATTTCAAACATTCTGATTTGAGACATTCAAAGTTTGCATAAGGTCATTTCCCAAGGCCAAGTTTGTCCAAACTATGCTCTGATACCAACTGTAACGCCCCATGTTTTTAGGACCTGAGTATACGACCCGTTTCCCAAAAACCCGAGTGTTAACGTATAAAGAGCCAAAGTCCATATATATATATATATATATTTCTTCAGAGTTTATTCATTCAAAGTTAGCAGTCAGCGTAGTATGGACAAATCAAACATAAAAGGAAGTTGCATTATCATTTAAATATACAAGAAGCTGCCCATAATGACTTATACAAACAAATTTCCCAAACTTACAATTACAAGTGAAATGATGTTACATGTAACCAAAGCAAAATATAATAAATCTGGAACTATAAACCATGTAGCAACTCTTCATAATTCAATCATGCATCTTCAACAGTGATACTCTATTCCTCATCAGTCTGAACCTGAAACTCAATTAAGCCACTTATGCTACCTGTACGGTTATATATTTGATGGATGAGTGGCCAACTCAGTGTGAATTTCCCTCAAGATTACACACCGTCGTAATAGGTAAGCATAGTTATTAAGCAAAACATACAAAACAATACATGATGCAAGTCTTATTAGATGCATGGATGCGTGAATGCACATCAAGTGGGGATGCTCATCCAGTTGGCTTTTTGGGCAAAACCCATGCAATGTGGCCGGTCACTGGTGAAAGTACACAGTACATGCATAGTGCTAAACTCACCCAAAAGTGGGTCGATAGTCGATGGTCTGGGAGCTAGAGAAATGATTCCCCAACTAAATCCTATTGGGCACGTGCTACAACATCTAGAATTAACCACTCGTCATCGCCCGAATGCTATGCATGCATGATTAGCCTAACTATTATTAATTTGTTTACAACCAGTAGGTTTAATGAGCTCAAAGGTCACTACGGGGAGCTCAGAGCCCAGCGTAGGCCGACAGCTCGGGCATAGGTCCCATACCACCATCCCCAGCTTATGAGACTACCATCTTAAGATGTTTAATGGAACACTGTCGACTAGTGGCTAATCATATTATAGTATATGGGGTTTACCATCGCATAGTTGCACAGTATAAAGCATCGAACCCATATAGGAAAAATACCAAAACAAAGACACGTAGGGCCAATATCAAAATAAGCCACATAGGGCGAGTATCAAAACCATGTGATAAAATACCATCTTTAAAAACCACTTAGACACAATAACCCTAGATTGTAGGCCCACTTCAATGATCCATTTAGACCACCACTCAATAATCACTAAGCCAAAGGTCCATTTCAATCACAACCAGTCAGGTTACATCCCAAGTATGGGTGTACGTTTATAGGTGGGGGTTTCCCACTAATGTACTGGTTCAAGTTCCATAAGCAAATTATAAATAATCCACAAGTATGAAATAAGTATGCAGGATAAACGTTACGCATTAAATATAGCAATTCAATATCTACCAGCTAACACATGTAATTATAAAAGGGAGATATCAATTATAAATTAAACTACAAACTATAACTTTGGCTAATGGGGAAATGGAAAGCTCAAGGGGAAGAAATCATCACCTTATACTTTGAACCGCCTACCAGTGTTGCTAGAGAATGTGTGTTTCCTTAGAATCAATCCCTATCATAAATCAGGAACTTGTATAATTAGATCCAAGTTCTACACACTACCTAGGGTTTAAGATCATAGCTTAGGGTTTTAATTACTTATATTTAGGTTTTTAGTGTAGAATTAGAGTTTTATCCTAGAGTTTAGTTATAGGCTTTAAATTCTAAGATTTGAATCCTAGATGTTGTACCATAAATTAGAATGTAAATTAATAACTAGAAAATAACTATCGGTATTAGTGTTATAATTCATGTTAACTTACATAGTAATTGTAATCATTATGTTGATAATTAGTATCATGATCTACTATCAATGGTAATATTTAAGGGTGACAAAACAAAACACTAGTGTCTAATAATAATATTATTTTATTTTATTTTATTTTTGTCTAATATAACTAACATCAGTATAAATAATTTTCTAGTGGCTATTCTTAGCTAATTTTCATAGTAGAAGTATTAATTAGTCGATACTAATAATGATAATTCACAAGTTCATATTTAAATATATCCACATTATTTAATATCCTTATAATGACTGCTAATCCATTAAATAAAACAAGTAATAATGATAATAATTTAATATAATAAGGATTAATACTAATAATCATATTAACAAGAGCTATATTAATCCCATGATAATATTTAAGGATAGTAGATAAATGGAAGTGTCTAATTATTATAGTTTTATTTATCTAATATTAATATACGTAACATGCTAATGGCTCTTCAAGCTCAATATTCATGATAGTTAGGGTCTTAACTATGTTATCTAATGGACTTCCACCTACAATCTATCCTATAGTTAGGGTTTTGAGAAAGACAAGTTTCATAGTTACAATCTCTAATTCAGTAATCAAGTTTAAATTACACTTAAGAGGTTAGAGAGTTTATACCTTAACAGTAGTTGAGTGTGGCCCAACTCCTATTCCAGCGAGTTAACTCGGTCCTGAGTTAACTCCTTGACTCAGTCGAGTCGAGCTAGTGCGACTACGCTTCCACTCACTCGTTCTCTTCTTTCTTTTCTCTCACTTCCCCCCCCCCTTTTTTTTCTTTTCTTTCTCCCTTGGCTAACCCAAATTAGACCAGGTCCAACCTGACCTAGCTGGAGTCGGCCTCAACTGAGTTGACTCAGTTCCAGCCAAGTCGATTCGGTCCAACACCTTCACTCTCCCTATTCGCACTCTCTCTTTTTCTCGCTTTTTCTTCTTCTCCTTTTCTCTTTCTTTTCTCCTTTTCTAGGGGTGTCCAGCAATACTTGAACCAAGCCCAACTTGACTGGAACAGCCCCAACCCAGACCTGGCTCAGTAGAGCACATCTCACCTATCCCCTCTCTCTCTCTACCTGATTCTTCTCCTTCTATCTTCTCTTTCATTTTTTCTTCTTCCTGTTACCACCACTAGGAATGCTCAGCAACAGTCTAGAGCAGAACCAGATGATCTGGTCCAGCCAAACCAACGCAACAGCGGCCCCTTTCTGGCTGACGGCTTGGGTGGGCCGAGATTGGTGCAACACGCACCATCTCCCCATCTCTCTCTGATTTCCTTTCTTACTTCTTTTTCTTCTTTCCCTATCTTCTCCAGAGACATCCATCGGTGGGACCAGTTGCAACTAAGTTCAACAACAATATCTCCTTGACGAAGATGATGATGGCCATTAATGGCGAATTTCGAACGAGAGCTTTTCCTTCCAGTAGGCTTCTTCCAGATGGTCTGTATGGACCCCTGAGGAGCTTGTAGACGAGCTTCAATGAACCTTGGTGGAGGATAGGCCGGTGGGTTTGCTGGCGGAAGGAAAACGGCCAACATCTCTCTCATTCTCTTTATAGAAAGAGAAACCTAGCCTGAAGGGCTAGGATTTGTTTGATGCGGATGGCTGGGATTGGGGAGGGGAGAGAGCACGTGGATTGCCCTCGTGGCAAGGAGGAAGCTATTTCCATTTTCAAAAATTCTAGTTCGCAACTCCTGTTTGGCCGAGGATCGTGTGTCCACGTGTATGGGAAAAATTGTAAGGTTGATTGGGTTTTGGTCAGGCCCACGATCTGAACCAGATGGACGGTTTGGATTGGCCCTAGGTGGCCCATGTAGATCAGGAGCGGTCAGTTTTGAGAGAGCAGGAAACGCATTTCACTTTCATAGTTTCCTATCTGCGTCCAACATTGTGCGCTCCTATGTGGATGATGGCACATGATTTTGATGGGGTTTTGACTGAAACTGAGGGCCACACCCAATGGACTGTTTAGATCATCCAACTATTTCCAATGGTGGGCCCCATCTCGATTGTACGAACGGTTGCTCGCTCGTTCAAATGTGCTGAGCGCGGGAGTGTAAAAAAGAAGAAGAAAACTTTCCTTCTTGGGATTTTTCAGTCAAAGCCAGTCTGACCGATTGCTCTAGTCTAGTGCACGGCTGGTGCACCTACACCGTGTACACGCGTGCTCAACGTGGGGCCCACAGTGGTGCCCTATGCAATCCACACCATCCATTCACCTTGGAGGTCTTAAGTAGGGTCCATGATCGGAGATCATGGCTGACGAAATGCCCAGGCAGGGCCACAACTTGATTTGGGTCCCGTTTATGGATTTCCCGCTGATCTGTTGGTTGGATCAGTCCGAATTCGAATATGTGCGGTTAAAAGGTCCTAATGGCTTATTTGTAAGGTTTCAATTATCCCCATTATTTTCGGTGGTATGATCAACTTGATCTTTGGATATTCTTCAATTTTGGGATCAACCACTTAAATTAGATGGAAAAACGGTTAGACATCGTGGATAGACCGCATACATTTAAGGTGGGCTCAAGTGAGTTTACTTAGTATGATAAGGCATACTCCCATTTTTTTGAATTGAAATCAGATTGCGTACTGAGTTACTTGGTATGCTCTTATCGTACTGAGTAAACTCAGTTGGGCCTGCCTTAAATGTATGTGGTCTATCCACGACGTTCATCCATTTTTTCATCTAATTTATGATACGCGATCTGGAAAGTTTGCACCATGTAGAATGAGGAGCAATATGGGTAATGAGGAAGATTATAGTTTATACATGTTAAAAGGATATGTAAATAAGGGAACCCCTTTATGTCAAACTCATGACACGTACACAAAAGCTCACTTAGCTTAACCGTATCATTATAATCTCCCACTACATAGTACTCATTGCGAGAAACTGTATGATAACGGACATCTTGCGCCTTCAGTACAAGATCCTTTAACTGTTCCTCGGCCTATGGTGTCAATAGCCCTACAAATGATGATCCAATTTCCTTCTCTTGTAGAACATATCTTGAATCTTAAATCTTATCGCCTCTATCAATATAGTCACGAGGTATTCTCATGCTTCTTTAAAGAGAGCATTAATGTACTCAGATATGTTTGTAGTGACCGAGTTGAATATTTTCCCTAAAAAGTGCGAATATGTCCATCTTTCATACCCTATTTCTCTCAATCATGCATGTACCAGGGAGTTGACTATTTCGATATCATGTATTAACTTTTTAAACTCAGCCTTCCTGTAAGTCTTCACAGCCCGCCAATAGTACATTTCCAATGACTTGTCTTTAAATGTGTCAATCAACTTTCTGTATATTTAGTACGCGCAGTAGCCATGGATTGCATGTTGGAAGACTTGGGGAACTTCTCTCGTTAAACCTTTATGTCGGTCTGATATAATCAGAAGACCCGGAAGAGCCCCTAACGTACAGTTGAGGTGGGTAAGGAACCAATTCCAACTGCTGCTGTTTTTTAATTCCCTGATGCCAAAAGCAATTGGAGAAATATGATTGTCACCATCTAAGGCCGTAACAACAAATAGAACACCCCTATATTTACCCTTTAAGTGCGTCCCGTCGATGGCCAAGACCCTTCGCATAGATTTTTAAAAACTTCAAACGCATTGTCCGAGTGTTACAAAACATCCCTCGAACCTACTCAGTTCTGGGTTAACAAGCACGACAGTCACCGTCTTGGGTTGGCCCTCCTCAACTCATGTAAATACATTGGGAGTTCATTGTAAGAGTCTTCATAAGACCCCATAATGCGATTAATTGTGAGCTCCTTAGCGTGTCATGCCTTCTTATAACTGATAAGAATATTATATTTCTCTTGCATGGTAAATATAATATCACTCGGCCTTAACCCTAGGCACTGCTCAATTCGGTTAATAACTAGTTCAGATGCTGACTTACTGCTTGCTTGTCAGTGATTGCTTTTCATCCATGACATGTCACACATGTGTTTGGACTTATAATTCTATATCTTGAATATCCCCACATCATTCACCCGAGATCAATGAATCCTCCATTTGCATTTATCTTCGAAACACACCACAGTAGATCTCTTAGATGATGAGTACAAGACCCTATACTAGAAGTTTTTACGAATTGCATATTGGCTCAAAACAACTGGCACCGGCTATTGTCCTTAAATGTTTGGCCAACGGTTATATCAATTGGGTCATCTAATGAATCCAAATATTCCGACGGATCTACATTAATGAATACAACATCTTCGAAAGGCACGTTAACTTACCGGCGATGAAGTTTGATGTTCTAGTAAGCTCGGGAAGCGGAATGTCGCTTACACGTACAGATTTGGTGGTGGATGATGAAGGAAAATATGCTCTTGTAGATAAAAGTGGTGCCATGTATTCATATTTGAGGTTAAGGTCACCTGCCCAGCTCACTTGGCTAGTCACAAAGTTTGATGTTTAAAGTGGCTCGAGCAGTGGAGTGTTGCTTAGTCCCACTTATAAAGGTGATGCCATATATTCTAATTTCATGCCATATTCCTCACCAATAAGGTCTTCATGTATTGTCTCATTAATATGTTGCACTATCTCGATGATTAAAGGGATGAATTTATCTGAATGCTCTAGTTGTGCTGCTAAGAACACTCACATCTTCGTCGTCTTCAATTTTAGTTGGAGGGATTGATTCGTTTGAGCAAGGGTATAATACTTTCATCCTAATATCACAATTCGTTTATGTACTCTTAATAATCTTATACGTTTTAGATACAAGCTCCTCATATGTAGTCTCGACACCAACATTAATACTTTTCTCCTTTCCACCATTGTACGTGTATCGATTGTTTTTACAAACTAATTCCCCACCATAAAAGCATATGATGATTCTCGTTGCCATTATCTAAAAACAAACATAATGACATATCATCAACGAATCGTTAAACAATAGAAGTATACCATAAGATACAACTCGGTTAAATAATATATGACCAAGAACTCACTGAAATGATAGATGAGGATGATGTAAATCTAAATGAACTAAAGAATAAGTGGTGTGTTAAAATTTTCAAGTATACATAACGAGAGCTTAGATAGATATGGATATGAATGAATAAAATTTAAGTGGACGATATATCGTTCAAGAGCTATGGAAATTCAATGAGGCAGCTATGGAAATTCAATGAGGCAAGTAGGGCAACCTTAAAAATTTGGATCTAATGCATACTAGAACAATTGAATGATACTCGTAAATGCAATAGATGATGCTAAAGGGAAGGTAAGTAGTCCCATGTTGCACTCGATGAATTTCATGTAGTGCTCATTCAATTGAGCGAGCCTAACATGAAATTGAGCAAGCTTCGAATGAAATTGAGCAAGCTTTGAATGAAATTGAGCGAGCCTAACATGCAATTAAGTGAGCTTCAAATGAAATTGAATGAGTGTTGAGGGTCAAATATTGCATATCAGACCCCGATTAGTGCCCTATTTTATGTACATAATAAGGCTTAACATCGGATTTTAATTATATTTTTGTTACAGGAGGAAATTAGGAGCGTGTATTGAAAATTAATGTTAAAAGCATGGATTTGATATTCCGAAGTCACCAGAGTACGGGATGAACCTCAGAAGACCAATAATGAAGATTTTACACGCCTGGGATCAAGAAACTGAAGCTCAAGTGGCCCCGAAAAGAGTCCAGAATGCAAGATCACATGGTTCCCGCCATCCGATCAGTTCGAAACTTCATACATGGGATGAGGGTCATAAATTAACCGTACACATCGAATTTCAGCTCCTGGATCTCTGTGAAAGTGGCCTAACGGCTAGATCAGCCCATAAATTACCAAATCTGGGGCCCACCTGCTACTTGGATATGCTTCACAATTGGTCTCAAAGCGTAAAATGAGATGGAAAACAAGATGGATGGCACAGATTTCTCGCGAACATCACAGTGGACCCCACACGAGGGTGCAGGTGCATGAAGTGCTGATGAACAGAGGTGCACCGGACGGTCAGCCCGGTCAAAAGACGGGCTGACCCGTCTCTCTCACGTAACGCATCCAGCGGACGAACGTCCGACCGCTGGATCGAGTTGTGGGCCCCACGCATCGCCCAAATGAGAAATCCAAACCGTCCATCCACTTCCTGGGGTGGCCATACCCCACTCCTAGGTGACGGAATTCGAAGACATCCCCTCGTGGGATTTTTAACCATTCAAACGTCGGACGGACGGTGGCGCAGAAAGACAGGTGGGCCTCATCAGAAAAAGGCAAAACTTTGCATTCCCAAACGGTTTTTCCTCCTCTATGCAATAGACGGAGTGGATTTGTAGTTTGATCAAAGAAGTGGGACCCATCATCACCACGGAAGGAGATCCCCGTTCGCGTATCGCACGGCCGCTGGCCGTTTTGCGGAAGACAGTGGGCCCCACTCGTCAATCTTCCGGAAAATCCGAGCCGTCCATCGTGTACATGGGTTCGAGCACTACAAAACCATGCTGAGATTCCACTCCCATGCGTACACATGTGTGCGGTACAGAGGCCAAAAGTGGACTGCCCCGGGACGTTAAAAACTGAGTTTTTTGTGATTTCTTCTGTGGGCCGTGCTAATGGACCTTCAAAACCACCCATTCCTGACTGAAATTTCGTCCTGAATCCAATGGACGGGGTGGATTTTCCAGAAAACACCTCTGTGGGGCCCACCGATCACGGTTGCGAAAATCTGTACTCCGAGTCCTTCTACGACTCTGCCACCGATTCCAGCCATCCAGCAGCTATAAAAGGGAAGTTTTGGACGTGGGAAAGGCATTCAGATCCTGGGAGAGGCTGGAGCGTGGAGGTGGAGCAGAGAAAGAGACAGGGAAAGTTTACTCTAGTTGTTAATTTTTTTAGTTTTTGTTTTTCCTTCTTTCATGAGATCTAGCCCATTCATGTGTGGCTAAACCTCTTGGCTAGGGCCAGGAGGTGAAGCTTGTAGCGTGATGGGAGGCCTCCTTGCTTGTGGCTTTTATTTAGACTGATCTGATTTTGATTTAATTTTATTAAGGGAATGTTTTCAGTCTTTAATGGTCTGTTGTGACTGAAATTACAATGGGTCTGCAATGGCTTTGAGCATGTTCTTTTTCTCTTATGATTATGACGTCAGGAAGCCCTGTTGTTCACCATCGTCTCCTGGGCATGGTTGGATGTCGGTACCCTTCCTAACCTTCATACATTGATTGGTTGGTAATTAGTTTAATTCTGTTGTTTGCTTTGTCTCCTGGGCATGGTTTGGTGATGGAATCCATTCTAATTCATATACCTTTCATCTTATCAAAATTACATTAAAGGCAGTTCAGTTAATTTTCCTAAATTGTAATACAGGCATAAGATCTCCCTGATCCCTACAAGTGGATCCTCTGAATCCCTAGTTTCCCTTCTTTGATTTTTCCTAAAGTTTTAGATTAATTATTTCACCATTATTCCTCAAATCATAATTGGTTAGATTTCATCTTAGCCTAGTTCTAGATTTGGTTATTTTCAGATAACGTACAAGTTCCAGTCCCTTGGGATTCGACCTCGGTCTTACCGAGTTATTACTACATCACAACCCTATACTTGGGGAATGAACAATAAGCCTAACATGAAATTGAACGAGCTTCAAATGAAATTGAATGAGCCTAACATGAAATTGAGCGAGGCTAACATGAAATTGAGCGAGCTTTAAATGAAATTGAACATGCCTAACATAAAATTGAGCGAGGCTAACATGAAATTGAACGAGCCTCAAATGAAATTGAATAATCCTAACACGAAATTAAGCGAGGCGAACATGAAATTTTAGTGGGCTTCAAATGAAATTGAACGAGGCTAACATGAAATTGAACGAGCCTAACATGAAATTGAGTGAGCTTCAAATGAAATTGAACAAGCCTAACATGAAATTGAGCGAGGTTAACATAAAATTGAGTGAGCTTCAAATGAAATTGAGTGAGGCTAACATGAAATTGAGTGAGCTTCAAATGAAATTGAACGAGGCTAACATGAATTGAGCGAGCTTCACATGAAATTGAACGAAGCCAACATGAAATTGAGCGAGGCTAACATGAAATTGAGCGAGCTTTAAATGAAATTGAATGAGCCTAATATGAAATTGAGCGAGCTTTAAATGAAATTGAACGAGCTTAACATGAATTGATCGAGGCTAACATGAAATTGGGCGAGCTTCAAATAAAATTGAACAAGCCTAACATGCAATTGAGCAAGCCTAACATGAAATTGAGCGAGCTTCAAATGATATTGAGCAAGCTTCATATGAAATTGAACAAGCAACACATGAAATTGTCCGAGCTTCACATGAAATTGACCAAGCCTAACATGAAATTGACCGAGCCTCACATGAAATTTAATAAGCCTCACATGAAATTAACCGAGCCTAACATGAAATTGGCTGAACTTCACATGAAATTGAATGAGTAGTCGGTCAATCGTCATCGACTTAGGCTCGTCTCAATTTTAACAAATTCTAGGTAAATTTCCGTGAGTTCTTCGTCAATTTCGAGTGAGCAATGGTTAAATTTGATTGAGTACTCTCAGTAAATTATTAGATGAATTTGCACATGTAGTCGGTGAATTGTCATTGAATGCAACGAGAATACATTCATGATATTTTTGTCACTGTAAACTTAACCTTTAACCCACCAGCTTTGTTGAAAATCAATACCTCCCACAGCTGCAGTACCAGTAAAATCCAAGTTGAAGAAGTAGAAGAAGGGAGCTTTGGAGTGAAATAATATTTAAAACCTTTTGAAAGATTGTAGAAAACCCTTACGGAGATAACCCAAAATATTTGAAGTGTATAAATGCAACTAGTTTGAAGGATTGAATGTAACCTTGAGCAAGATGGAAAAGGGTAGATGTAGAATGATAATATTTGGAGGTTCAATGGAGATTTTAATAAGAAAAATGATGAAAATAAGGTGCGTTCGTGGGTTTTGGTTTATAAGGGAGTGAGAGGAATATAAATCATAAAGCAAGGGTATTTTTGTCTTCAAATAGTATGTTTGTACACAATTGGTTTAGTCTTGGAAAGTAAAGTTCGGGAGCGTTTAGAAAAGTCGGTGGGTAAAAGGTAAGATTTATAGTCAGAAAAGTCTCCCAATTCAACGTAGCAACACGCCGCAGAAGTTGTTGCATGTAGCGTGCATTGGTGCACGTTGTATGCAACAACTACTGTGCACATTTTTTTTAATGTATACAATATATGTGTGTGTGTGTGTGTGTTTTGGGGGGGGGGGGGGGGTTGATTACCCTAGTGGGGTCCACAACTCGGATGGTTTGGATTGCATGAAAACATCATAATGTGTTCACGGTGGGCCCTACATACCTTGGACCAAGTTGATACTTGAATGGTCCCTTCATCAGGGTCTTTGTGACCTTATGATCAAGTTGGATAGTTGTACACATATCGGTGGGGCCCACAATCACGGGTCCTGTTGGAGCACAAAATTAGAAGACAGAAGAAAATTATAAAGTAATGAAAATTTATAGTCGATTAGTTGCACAACACGCAACGAAATAATTAAAGTCCCATTGCGCGGCGGGCAATGGTGTTCGCACAACGAAAAAATTGTGCTCATGCAATGGTGCTCACGCGATGGTGCTTGCGTAATGGAAGTAAGTGGTCCGCGCAATAGAAGTGTATTTGGAAGAGTCGTTGCGTAAATTCAAAAGTTCACACGCGCGGGAGCCTATAAATACCCCACCATCATCTTCATTTGGGATCATTCGGAGATTTCAGAAGCTGATGAGAAGATTTTGAAGACTCTAGAATATCCAGGTATTGGGCGTACCTGTTGCGTGGCGCGCAAAGGGTTGGCTGCTGTTTCAACAAGAAACAAATGCATTCGATTTGGGGGATTTCATTTAATGATAACTAAGAAAGAATAAGAGAACAATGATCATAAGATATTTTATTAATTCTGAGTCCATTTACATCCTTGATTCTAAAATAGATTACAATGAATAAGCACAATGAATGAAAGGGAAGGTAGTTTAATAACAATTTTAACAGCATTTCAACGCTTTTGGTGTTCATCGCAAAGGATAGACTTTTCTTTCTCTTAGAACTCCTTGAGATTCTCCAATTTGGTTGTGCGCCCCTTAGTGCTCTAACAGAAGGTTGTACACCTGTAGAGGTTGTGCGGCCCCATCTGTTGTGCCACTTTTCTTGCTCTGGGAGCTCCTTGAGCTTCTCTCACTTCTTTCTCTCTCTCTCTCATTGCTCTTCTCCAAATGAAGATGAGAGAGGGGTATTTATAGACCTTTCATACATGTGGAGGTCATCTGTCTGAAGGTGGGAGCACACAGCTCAAGCAAAGGTGGGAGCGCACAACACTTGCTAACATGGAGCGCACAACACTAGCCAACATGGAGCGCACAACACTTGCCAACATGGAGCGCACAACACTTGCCAACATGGAGCACACAAGGTTCTTCTACATGAGGTGGCGCATAAGGCCAAGTCTTTAAGACAAGAAGCCATATGAAGTGGCGCACAATTCTTCTCCGTTATAAAGTGGCGCACAAAGCCAATCTTTGGACATGAGAGCATAAGAAGTAGCGCATAAAGGAGGTCTTTAGGACAAAACCCACTCAAAGTGGCGTTGGAGAAAAGAATTGTGCATAAAGGATTAGGACAAGAGCCACTTGGAATGGCATACAAAGCCCTGGATTTGGACAAAGTCCCATATGAAATGGAGTTGGAGAAGATTGCACACATGACTTCTCCTTGAAAAGTGGCATTGTGCGCTTGTATTAGGACAAGAGACCATATGAAGTGGCGCACAACCATGGTGCACACAACACTCCTCTAAAAGTGGTACACAATGGATCACACACAAGGTTTGGCTTTAAGACAACATATATCAAAATTCCTTAAGGAGTGGCGCACAACCACTCTTCCATTCAGACAACGCATGTCAAAACCTCTTCGCACAAAGGCAAGTCTTAGGACAAGTGCCGATTGAGAATGGCGCACAAGAGAGGATTGCGCACAATGGGAGATTGCGCACAAGAGAGGATTGCGCACAATGAGAGACTGCGCACAATAGGAAATTGCGCACAATGGATGGGCGGACAAGCTCCTCTCCCCACTTCTTGTCTCCAGCTTCTCTCTCCTCCAAAATGAGGAGTGAGGAGGGGTATTTATAGACTTCCCTTCCTTATATAGTGGTGATCACCACCACTTCTCTCTTCATACAACTTCCACCCTCCTTCCTTACATAGTGGTGTTCAACCACTTTTCCTTAAATAGTGGTGTACATCCCTTTCTAAGACAAGAACCACACTTCCTCTCCTCATAAAAGGCAACGCCCATCCACTCCTTTATACAAAATAACGCCCATCCACTCCTCTTCACCAAATAATGCCCATCCACTCCTTTTCACCAAATAACGCCCATCCACTCCTTTTTAAAATGTGGAGCACACAACCTCTTCTAACATGGAGCAGCGTTTCACAAGGCTTCTATATTGTCATGGGCGCACAACCCTGGGAAGGATCTATACAATGGAAATCCCTTGCTAAAGCAATGGACATGTATTGAGATTTCCAGAGAAACAAAGATGAAATATTTTTTGTGCCTTAACAGCCGCACAACCAATGGGAGAGATCCACTTATTATCCACACAATAGGTCTATTGCGCGGATAACAAGTCCTTGATGAGGAGTTGTTATCTTGAAGATATATGAAAATCTTATTTCCAGTCAAGAAATTGAAGTTCTCTAAGTCTACAAGATCGATTGCGATAATATCATTTCTACACAACGACTTATGTAATCAGAAGATCACATTGCGATCTGAAATGCTATGAAAATTAATATCGAACTTATCATATTCCTATTACATGTATTTTATCTTAGAATCAAGGGATTGTATAAGGATGTGAATGAATTCAGAAATAAATGAAATACATTTTTGATGATTATTCTCTCTATTTTTTCTTTGTTATTATTAAATAAGATAATTCCCAAACCAAATACATTTGTTTCTTGTTGAAACAAAATGGTGACTCCACTAGGGACAACTCTTTATCATCTTATTCGATATTAACTTAGAAATTATTTAGAAGACTTCATCATTGTTTGGTGTCACATAGATGCCAAAATGGTGACTCTCAACGGGAACATTCTCCCCTTCATCTCTAAGATAAAGTATTCTTTTATCTAAACACTAATTGATATCATTTTGTATTAATATCCTACGCTACAATACAACACGTATACTCAAACTACAATCAATGGCAACTGTTACAAGCAAAATGATTTTCTACTTCACTCCAAACGGATTCGTGGTGGAGTATGTTCGTAATCAATCTTCTGGTCTGAAGAATCAGCTGATCCTAGAGAAGCCAACTCTGATTAAAAACAACACTTCGCAAGCTATTGCCGGAGTGATATCCGTATCACCACTGGCACAAGATAAAGGAAACGAATGGATCGTCATCTCCCGTCGAAAGTCGAAGACCCAATCCCGTGCAGCTACCAAATTAACTCCGCCACAAATGATCAGAGGCCCAATGACAAGAAATGCAGCTAGAAAAAACCTTGCACTCGCTCCTCCAGCGCTATATCCAGGGAAATTCCCTTGCTCTCTGACATCACAAGATTTCCCGGCTTTGCTCACTGCAAATGTCCGATGGATGAGAAAAGAAAAGGGTAAGTCACCTGTAGGGAATTCATCAGCCTCTACATCTCCGCAAATGGGGCCTCGATGAACCATATCGCAATCAACTGAATCATGCGGAAGTGTAAAAGAACATAGCGAGACTCCACTCTTATGAAGCCCTGCCACCTCGATGCACTCTTATCCTACTCCAACAACAGCTTTGTCAGGGAGTGGAGAAGCTACTATATACATAGCAAGAACAAGTCAAGGTCCACCATCGACTGTTGATGAGCACATGACTGAGATGACACAAACTCAAAGGACTCTGATGGAAGAATGTTGAAGTCTTCGCCACCCTTGCTCATAACATGGCTCAAGTCGTAGCCCCACCAATGATGGCTGCTACGAATGGACATGAACTACGGCCTGAAGGTTCGCAACCACCAAGAGTAGGATCACATGGACCCGCCTTGCAATGAGAGCGATAACTTAAGAGGAAATACGACAAGTGGTTACAGAGATAGTCAGAGAACATGCGCATACCGAGAGATTCTGTTATAGGATGCCATATCTGAGAGAAGTTGAGGACATACCAATCCCAAAAAACTTCAAACATCCCGACTTTCAGAAATTCAACGGGGATGTATCTCCAGAGGAACATCTCATGCACTTCGTTACAACGATGGGTAATTTCTCTACTGTTCCACAATTCTGCTTGCGACTTTTTGGTTCCTCTTTAACAGGAAAACCATTTCGATGGTATTCCAATCTGGTGCTGGAATTGATACAAACTTGGGAGAAAATGCAGGACACGTTCATGTCAAATTTCTTCTCATCAGATCGTGACGTCATGTAACACCTCAAACTTGTCAATACCCAAGTATTGAAAATCCTTGAGTGTTACCATGAATTTAACCTATTGTGTACAAGTGTATGGTACCAATTAAGATAACCTAACCCTACATCCATCCTCCAACGTGAATATGACCGATAAAGAATGATCTTCATCCATAAATCAAGTCATCCGACCGTTGATCATGTGGTTTGATATATGTACCTTCCATTGACTAAATTAGTGAATAACTCTTTATCCATAATGATTTAGATATAAGTTCTTTTGTAAGAATTGTTTAGAAATGGGCATATAACCATGTAGAACCATTAGATTTCACAAAACTCTTAGATAAACAATAATTACGAAAATCCATTAACCTAGACCCCTGAATTCTAGATTAGATAGTTCCCACGATCCGTTTCATCTAAAATTTTATATCGTGTCTATCTATCATAAATTCACCATACACATCGAATTTTAGCCCCTAGACATTGTAAAAGTGGCCCAATTAACAAATCGGCTCATAACCATTGATTTTGGTGTCCATCGAGTGAAGAAACCTCGGGTAGTCGTAGTAGGATATTTCCCTTCATATGAACGACTTAGATTGGTGTGAAATATGAAGACCCCACTTTCGTAGGCTTTACCTAGCCGCCAAGTTATCCTTTTAGGGCTTACCAACTCTGTATAAACCTGATCTTTAGATCTAACCACTTCCTGTTGTCTATTGCTGCTCAAACTTGGACTATACCTTGGTCTCACATGACTACGATATCATACAAAATTTGGACCTCGATCTAAGATCCTACACTGTTGAACGCGAAAGCTAACTCATTCATTTTAACGCAAAAGGTGAAATTTTAGATCCGGGCTTTTTCCACCATCAATCAACCACCAAACTTTGTCTAATTGCTTACCTATCTTAACTACACATTTCTCCCAAAGTTGGGCCCCGATCATTGAACGTGGACCGTTAATTAACATCAAGTCCGTTTTAACATCCGCTAGGAGAATTTCCAAGATAAGCTTATGTAAAGCTCAGATCAGCTCCATATTTAGACCCATAGGCCAACACAATGTACCAAAGCCAATGAAGGGCATGTATTTTCTGAAAAACCATCACAAGTGGGCCCCACTCAATACTACATTCAGTCACGTCTCTCGAAGCCGGCAATGCCTTCTGCAATAGTTTGTGTTCAAACAGAGTTTAAGTTAAAAATGGAACTACCTCATCTCTTCCTCTCAAAGCAAACACGTCCCTTTGAAATAGCGTGGTAGGACTCCTATACCATCTCTCATGTTCCTATAATGTGTGGCCCATCTAGAACTTAGATTAGCTTCATATTTCACCTCTTGGGCCAACTTGGCATAAGGGAAATGATGAAGGGAACGGATTTCCCTAGAACTCAACATAGTGGACCCCACCTTCGCTCCAGTGTTTCATGAGACCAAGAATCGGATTGCACATAACTAGTTATCCACAGTAGCCTCTTTAACTGTGAACGTTGGTTGATGGTGTGGCCCACCCAAAGCTCAGATATACTTCAAACTTGGGGCCATGGGCCAACACAGCAAGCTGAAGTTGGTGAAGGGGGCGGATTTCTAAAAGATCACCATAGTGGGCCCACCTATCACATGCAAATAAAAGAAAATTTAAACATCCACACAAAACTGCCGTGACTGTGAGGAAAGCTTGTAACTCACCGTAGAAATCCTCAACCGAAGTCGGCCCCGCTTTCAAATCCAAACCATTCAAACTCCATCCAAGAAATTTCTTACCCCAACCTAGAATTCCAGAGGAATCAGGAGTGCTTCATGATGCTAGGAAACTGGGATTTTGTTGGAAATATGATCAGATGGATACACCAAAAATAAAAAAATAAAATAAAAATGAATTTGTTTCACTAGGTTGAATCACGTAAAATGATACACTATCCTTAAAGCATGATTCGCCCCCTTATCAGTTGCTGATGGGCTACAGGTGAATTGCTTCCACGATAAGACTAGCTTGTCTGGATCCGCCGTGCAACAATCATGATGGGTCCACTATGGAATAGTTTAATGCAGTAGATCTTTTCTGGCAGAATCAAATAGTGAAAATGTCCATAATATTCTAATTTGGAGATCTAGAGTATCTGATGGGAGAGATGGTGTTGAGATGATGAATTTTGGATCGGAATGGTCCAGTTTATATAGGTACCAGGTAGTGGACCGTTTCTAGTTGGCTATCAATGGTTCAGAACATTTGAAAAATGTTTTTGACCGTTGACCATTAATTTTAGCCGTTTCTGGTCGTCAGATCATAAGATCTGACCGTTGGATCATCATGACCCATTCGTTTTCGGACAGTTGTGGCTTTCAAGGCAGCTAGCCATTTTTAGAAACTGCTGAACATTTCAGATTTATGATCTGACCATTCTTAGTCACCTATAAAGCCTTGGCATTTCAGACCCACCGCACTGAGGCTCTGACCAGACCTATCACACCGTCTCGCGACAGTTCATTTAATGTTGCGAGGGAGCGACTACTCTGCGACACGATGGGCAAAAAGTGTGCCAACTAGTGCCACTACAGCCACACTACCCACGTCCTAGCCCATGCCCACGCCCACACCTGTGTGCGAGCCCGAGTGCAAACGTGCCCACGAGCGGGTGTTCCATTGCTACGCACTGGAAAACGCAACTCAAGCATCTCTATCTCCAAAACATCTAAGTAAGAATACTACCCACACATCCACATATGAACCCAAAAAATTTTTCTACCATTTCCAATGTGGGACTAAAAGCACACACTGTACTTTTGAATCTTGAATTTCCTGAAAATCGTTTTGGCGGCAAAATCCTGAAAATTTGAAAATTTCAAATATTTTTCAAAAAACCACAAATTTCAACAATCCCCCACTAGTTTTTTTTTTTTTAAATAATAGAAAAATCTCTGCAAGAGATATCTTGTGATTTGAATATTTCTTTAGTGTAAGTATTTTAAAGTTATTTCGAAATTTTTGGTTACCATAGCATTGAACCAATTATTCCTATATGACATAACCAAAAATACTACGCACATAATAGCTCCTGCGTTATGTGTTCCTCCATATAACTCACTTAGCACTTGTAATAGCTATGTGCTTATCTTATTTCATGAACGATCCCGAGATAACTCTAACTCTCATTAGAAGCGACACCACTTCTACGTTCACATAGGTGAAATCCTTTCAGTGTTTCCGTTACTTAAAACATACATCCTATTTGACTAGATTTCATTAAGAGTTTTTAATACTCAACCCTCTTTTATAACGGCCAGCACTTTCATCCTGGATGAGGTTATTTAAAGTTAGTGCTGAAACATTCCACTTATCAGTGAATTATTGTTACCCTTTGAACCCAATCTTTAGAGATTTTCTAATTTTGGGTTGAGTTTCTTTCACTGGTAGAACTATGATTAAAGAGTTTCAACCCCATCCTTCTAGATGTTGTCTTTACTACCTCTCTCATCAGAGGTTTAGTAAAAGGATCAACCAAGTTATTACGTGACTTTATAAAAGAGATAGCAATGATTCTATCTTGAATCAATTACCTTATATAATCATGTCTCAAACTTATATATCTGGACTTCCCATTATAGGTACCGCTATAGGCTCTTGCTAGAGTGGCCTTACTATCGCAATGAAGTGAAACAGTCGGTATAGGCTTCGCACAGAATGAGATTTCTAATAGAAGATCCCTTAACCACTCAGCCTCTTTGCTTGTAGCAGCCAAAGTTATGAACTCAGATTCCATAGTTGAGTGTGTTATGCAAGTTTATTTCTTGGATCCCCAAGATACAGCTGCACCTCCTAAGGTGAATATTGAAAAGGCTTAGCTATATGTCCTAGACGGGAGGGGGGGTGAATAGGACTATGCTAAATTTAAAATTATACTAGCGGAATTAAACAATAAGATAACCTTATAAACAAATAAATGAAAGATAATACTTTTAAATAAATCACAATACGGAAATGTAAAGCAACCTTAATATTCAAGTATTGAGAGGCTGATATAAATGATGTTCTAAGGACAACCTTGTACCATAAAAACCAAGGGTTTATGGCAGGACAACCTTACTAGAACGGTATAAGTATCAATATCTCAAACTGAAGAGGAATAAAGGAAATAGCAAGAATTGAAATTCTAAACTATTACAACATTCCCACAATGCTTGAAATGTAAATATTACAACATTCATATCCACACATACATTCCACAATTTTGAATGATAAAAGATAGAAATTAAATAAACATTCAAATCATAAGACAAAGAATTATAGTGGTTCGACTGTGTGTTCACCAACTGTTAAACAACAACCACACATCTTGCTACTCCACTCCTAATATCCTCACATAGGAGATATCAACGTTCACTATGAAAATAAGTTTCACAGGTTCACCTAAAACCTTCACAATTGTGTCTTTCAAATGGGCTTGCACAATTCAAAAACCCCACTTCTAAGTTTTTTCGGCTCTCCTCAGATAACCAACACAATGAGATTTTTCTGGCTCAATCTCAAAAGAAACCAAAAGTAATGGAAATTTACACAAATGTAAAATACCTAGATTTCTCCTTTTGTAGTAGTACGAGAGAACCAATTGGAGTAGAAGTTCGAATGTAGAAGTTCAATTGTCAAATACTCACTTTGAAATGGTTCTAGGTTCAAATTGATTTTAAATTTAACCAGTTGGGCTAGCTCTATTTGATTTTGATTCCAAGAAGAAGGAATACAATAATTCCTCTTTTCAATTCAGATTGTAATAAAGAAATAAAATTAAATTGAAAAAGCTAACAAAAGAGAATATTAAATATGCACAGTGTAGCTTAAAAATTAACACAAACTTATCTCAAAGTGAAGCCTTAAATTTTACTTGAATTCAGATTGAGAAACTCCGAAATTCGTGTTCTCTTTATAGATGCAGAAATCGCGTCGACGACTGGTCGTGTGGCCACCACGACTGATCCTAGGTCGAACTGCATTTTGAAATTTTAAGCGCGATCGGATAAAACCGTTCCACGACTGGTTGTAGGGTGTCCACGACTGGTCGTGAGGGCTCCATGACTGGTCATGACCAACCCACGACTCGTCGTGAGGAACCAGGAATGGTTGCTGGCGTTTGAGTCGTAGCTGCAGGACTGGTCATGAATGAGTCGGCACTATTCCTACGACCGGTCGAGCAGACTCCAGGACTGGTCAAAGCTCAACTAAAAAATTTTAAAATTTGCAACAACTTAGGACTGGTATTGGAATTTCTTGGATTGGTCGAGCCAGTTCTAGGACTAGTCAAACAGAGTCTAGGACTAGTCTTAGAATAGACCAAATACTTATAAAAAGATTTAATTTGAATTATGTATATAAAATAACCTACCCTAAGGTCAATCTAAGGTCATTCATACCTTGAATGTGAAGTATGGATATTGAATCTTCATTTCTTCAGAAGATAGTTGACCTTTTGAAGATTGTGAAGCTTGATATCTCTATACTTGATGTAGCATTAAACTTGAGATCTTCTAGAGCTTGAATTATACTTCATCTTGAGTTGTACACTAACTTGAGTCTTGAACAAGATCACTTTTTTCGTTGTAGCTTGTACTTGCATTTCTTAAAATGATTTGAAGTAGTTCTTCATTCTTGACTTGAAGTAAAGATGCAGTGTCTTGAACATACAAATCAACATGCTACATAAGACATAAATTTTATTTTTGACACCACAAACTTTGACAACTAAAGGAGTAAGAAACCATAACACTTACAAATATCCACCATATAGTAGACTTATTGTCCCCTGTATTCGATATCCAACTTGCATCGCTATATCCTTCCAATACTGCAGGAAATTCTGAGTAAAATAGCCCTAGTTCTTTGGTTTCTTTTAGATAACCTAGAACTCTACTTATAGCTTTCCAGTGTTCAACACTTGGATTACTTGTAAACTTGCTTAATTTACTCACAACGTATGTGGTGGATGTGGAGCAGGGAGAGATAATATTTTAGATTTCTAAGATTTTTACTGCTTCTTTTTATTATTTCTTTGAAGATGTTTAACCTCATCATGTCTTTGCTAGGCTAAATTTCTTAGCTAGGGCTGAGATGAAGCCCCTAATTTGAATGATTCTTGTTGATTGTTGATTTCATCTGAGTTTGATTGATTTATTTCTTTCTCTATTATTCTTAAATGAAAACTCCATATTTCTTCAATCTATGAGCTTACCTAAAGTCTAGATGTGGATGTTGTTTGGAAACTTGTTATAGGTGTGCTTGTGTCTGACCATGAACAGGTTTTCCTACAGAGAAAGAAATAGGAATTCACATCTATTCATGCCTGAAGATGGATGAAAAGATGTGATCCTTGTGCTTCAAGGGAATTATACATCCTGTGTGCCTGACCAAGGACACATTATGCTTTATTTATTGAATGTATATCAATCTAAATTAGGGTGAATCAACAAGTAAAACAAGGGTTAGGATAATTAGGGGTGGATTCAAAAGTCATAATGTTCTCCTTGAGTGAATTTTTCTTCTTGTTCTCAGTTATTTTTCATTGATTTTTGTTATTTTACTTAATACCTAGCTAAACTATTTGTTGGATTAGTTAAGAAGAATAAAAAATTCAAATTGTGACAACCAGTCCTCGTGGGAATGATCTTGTAATACGTACTGTATCTACACCTAATTCGTATAGTTATGAGTTTAAAATTATTTAAATCAGGTTGGTTTAAATAAAACATCAAGTTTTTGGTGCCGTTGCTGGGGGACTGTTTTGGTCCAATTGGATTTAAGATTCTCTCTTATCATAATTCATAACCCTAGGATTTTTCTCGCATCATTTCACAAATTTTAGGAAACTTAATTTATTTTTGTCTTTATTTTCTACAGGAATTGAGGAAGGAAGCTGAAATAAAAAAATTGTCTGCAAAGTGAAGGAGGAGCTCCCAATTCTTTAGAAATCAATCATCTCCTTTTTCGGGTTCTTTCTCCCAATTCTTGTTTGCATAGTTTCATCTTGCTTTTAGGAATTTATGATTTTTTAGTTTAGGTTGCATCTTAGTTTAACTTTCTTTCTTACATTGCAGTAACTCAGTTTATGCTAGGACGTAGATCTCTGAACATAGAACTAGCACCTTTTGATCCTTAAATAGAAAGAACATGTCGTAGAAGATTGAGAAATACCTTATTTGAAATGGCGGACGAGAATGGAATTAAATCTCTTAGAGATTATTCAGCTCCTGTCCAATTTAATGCACCTTCATGCATAGTGTTGCCAGCCACCACGGCAGCACACCTTGAACTTAAACCTGGGGTCATACATTTGTTGCCCTTCTTCTATGGTTTAGATAAGGAGGATCCATATTATCATGTGAAAGAATTCCTAGACATTTGCTCTACCTCTAGGTTCCAAAACTTTTCAGATGATTCGATCCGTTTGCGTATTTTGCCTTTTTCTTAGAAGGATAAGGTGAAAGCATGGTTGAATTCTCCAGAAGTTGGGTCTATCACTACATGAGACCAACTTTCTAAGAAGTTCTTAAACAAGTTCTTCCCTGTTCACAAAACTAATGCTCTTCGTAGAGAAATTACTAATTTCACACAAAAAGAGGGTGAGCACTTTTATGAATGTTGGGAAAGATGGAAGGACTTGCTTCTTAAGTGTCCACACTATGGTTTTGAGAAGTGGTAACAGGTTCAATACTTCTATGACGGTTTGACACCCCAAAACCATTGCATGGTTGATGCCACCAGTGGAGGGTCATTCATGACCAAAAGTGATGTCGAAACTTGGAATTTTTTTGAAACCTTGTGTGAGAACCTCCAGCAATGGGACTATTCAAATAGAGGTGAAAGAAATCCCTGACCACAGAAGATAGGTGGTATATATGAGATAAGAGTCACGCCAGATCTTTATGCCGAAATTGATAGCCTGACACAGAAAGTTGATGCTTTGATGTTAAATAAAGGACCTCCAAAAATAATTCAAATCGAGTCATGTGCCATATGTTCCAGTCCTGCCCATCCTACACAGTCTTGTCCATCTGGTGTAGTATTTCCAGAATTTCTCTCTGAACAAGTGCATGCTATGAATACTTTTCGGAAAACTGGGAATAATCCTTACTCAGACACCTACAACCCAGGGTAGGCTAGACATCCAAATTTTTCTTGGGCAATAGGACCACAACAAGGAGGACCATCTGGAAATCCTCCAATGAAACCTTACTCCGAAGTTGGTAATCGACAAATTCAACAGTTTCCGCAATATCAACAACTTCATTCATAATTAAGGAAACCATCTCTTGAAGATACACTCAATCTTTTTATGCAGAATTCTCTTCAATTTTAAAAAGACACCCAACGAACTTTACAAGCTAACAAGCAAAGCTTACATGCAAATGCACAAGCCATTGCCAAGCTGAAAATACAGTTGGGTCAACTTGCCGCCACATTGAGTGAGAGAGAGAAGGGCAAGTTCCCTAGCCAACATGTGGAAAATCCAAAGGGACAGTATGAGATTGGCTCTAATTCAAACCAAGAAAATATCATGAGCAAGCCAAATCAATCATTACCCTTAGGTCTGGTAAATAGATCGAGAATAAAGTAGAGATGCCTAGGGAAGAATCAAATTCCAAATTGGAAGACCAAAATGAAGCGGAGAGACCTACTAGTGCATCCAAAGTCCAAAAGCACTCTGACTCTCCAGAAACCACTCCTGTGCCATCCTATGTGCCTAAAGCACCTTTTCCTCAACGTCTAGTACCAGTTAAGACAGGAAACAACTTTAATGATGTATTGGACATGTTTAAGCAAGTGCGAATTAACATTCCATTGCTTGATGCTATCAAGCAAGTCCTTGCTTATGTTAAGTTTCTTAAAGATTTATGCATTCAAAAGCGTAAGCTGAAAGTCCACAAGAAGGTCTTCCTTGTGGAGCAACTCAACTCCATGATTCTACACAACACCCCTCCTAAATTTAGGAGCTCCCACCATTTCTTGTGTCATAGGAGATCATAAGATTGAGAAGACAATGTTTGATTTAAGGGCGAGTGTTAATTTGTTACCATATTTTATATATGAGCAACTAGGACTTAGTGAGCTGAAATCAACCAAAATAACACTACAACTAGCTGATAGATCTATCAAGGTGCCCCGTGGTGTTATTGAGGATGTGCTAATCTAGGTTGATAAGTTTTATTTTCCAGTGGATTTCATCGTTCTAGATACTCAGCCTGTCCAAAATCCTACTAGTCAAATCCCAGTTATCCTGGGATGTCCATTCTTGGCCACATCCAATGCTATCATAAATTGCAGGAATGGAATTATGAAGTTGTCTTTTAGTAACATGAAGATTAAACTCAATGTTTTCATTGCTGGACAACAACCGACAGACTCGGATGATATATTTGAAGTGAACATGATTGAGAGTCTAGTGCATGACTCTTTCCTTAAATCTTCCGAAGACACTTTTGAGATTTGTTCCATCTAAGAAGTCAATGCATTGCTTGACTCTAATCCTATCATGGGTACTACAAAATGGAAAGCTAAAGTAGAACTTCTTCCACCATTTGAGTCTAAACTAGTCCTGTCTATTGAGAAACCACCCGAACTTGACCATGGTTGACTTAGATTGATTGATTCATGATCTATGGTTGCTTGCATTGCTTGTCTGGCTGAAGACATTAAACTTAGCTCTCCTTGGAGGCAACCCAACCTTTCATTTCATTTCTTTTTCCTAGTTAGTTAGTTCAATGTTTGTGGGTAACATTACTACAAACCCTCATGAGACTACAACTCATCCACTAGGGGCAACTTAGGGGTTTAAAGGCTTGTTGCATATGCTAAATGCAATCGAGAGCACCTGTGAAAGTGGTGTAGGTAGGATTTTATTTTTGTTATTTTTTTTTTGCTTGAGGACTAGAAAACCTAACCTTATATTAGGTTAGTTTGCTTTTGTTGGTTTCTCTCTTGTGCTGACCCGCTCTTACACTGATATCTTTGGAAAGCCTCTTGATTCTTTCATCTAGGTACTATCTTTCCATCACTCCTCTTTTAATTTCATTGTCTCATGTACATTGCATGCCCATATCTTTTACATTGAGGACAATGTATATTTTAGGTTGGGGGTGGGAGATTAGGTTACCTAATCAGTATTTTCTTGGTCTTGAGCAAAATTGTGAAAATTTTAAAAATTTTCTGGAATTTCTTATGAATTTGAAGTGATTTTGACAGGCATCTTGAATTTAGAATTAAAAGATACGTGATGTTGGTAATTTATGACTCCTGGATTCAGTTGTCTGTTAGATTTCACAGTTAATTTTGAGTTATTAATCCATGATTCGAAATTGTAAACATTGATTGAGTTAGGATTTCACATATCACATCTCACTTACACATTAAGGTTCCGGTTCGACATTGAATGATAACTTGGTAATCACTAAGCATGAAAGGAACCAGCCTAAAAAATAATAATTTAGCATCAGTTTATAAAGAAGAATTGAAAGGGTTAGTTGAATAATCTTCACCATAGGTTTGCTCCCTATAGATGAAGATTTGATTTCCCAAGGTTGACATTCAGAATAGGTTGGGCTACTGGATTTCACCATAGGTTTGCTCCGTATAGGTGAAGATCTGATTACCCTCAGCGTTACTTTAATTTTTTTTTTTTAAAAGAGGAAGAAAAAAAAAGGAAGTCAAAATCTGGAAGAATGAAAAAATAATCTGCGAGGCACATTTAGTTTTTGGGTGTCCTGAATGCTCTTGTTGCTTACCAATGGTATCATGAAATGGTGAAATGAATTTTAATGATGATAAGCCGAGATTACACTATACACTCATGGAACTCAATGTTTAGAATTTTTCTTCGAATTGATGAATTAATACTTTGAAGTTGATTATGAAGGTTACATTGTGCTTGAGTCTAGGAGAGAATAATGCCCAACATTCATGAATCTTAGATTTCTCGTATTTGAATCATTTTTCAAAATATCACTCGGTTTCATAGAAATTACCTTGTAATTCTCAACTTATTTTTTGCATACTTTGCTCGGGACTAGCAAAATGCTGGTTGGGGGTTGCGATGAGGTCGAATATTGTATATTAGACCCCAATTACTACCTGAATTTATGAACATGACACTACTTAATGGTTTATTTTAATCATGTTTGTGATGCAAGGTGAATCTAGGATTGTGAACTGGAAAGGATGCTAAAAGCATGGATTTAACACTCAGGCATCACTAAGGCATTGGACGGGACTCCATAGGACCAAGATCGAGGATTTACACGCCGGAGATCAGAGAAATTCTAGCCACTCACCTTAAACAGGCCTGAAAGACGTCGAGAATGCAAGATCACAGGGTCCCCACCATTCGCTCGGCTCGAAACTTCATACATGGCCTGAGGACCATAAATCAACCGTACACGTCGAATTTCAGCCGTTGAATTCCTGTGAAAGTGGCCCAATGGACAGATCAACACCTTAAATCTTGATTTCAGGTCCACCCGATATGTGGATGTGCTTCAATTTTGGTTTCTACCTTGTAAATAGGGAAACAAAATGAATGGATGGATTGGATTTCTCAGAAATAGCGCAATGGACCCCACCCGAATAGTGTGTGCATAATACACTAATGCATTAGCCATGCAATGCAGTCAAAGTCGGGTTAAACCGACTTTGACCTGCAGCTCCAGCCAAAACGGAAACTTTCATTTCCTGCTTTGCGAAAATGTGAAACAGGGACCCATGGACGGACTCCAGTGGGCCATCATCATGTTCCAAACGATTAATCCGAACATTCCATAATGTAGAGGGGATCAATTTAATCAAACCCATGTTGACTGTGCATGACCATGTACACGCACATGCTTGCTACAGAGGTCACAAGCAAGCTGCCCTGCGACATCCAGAAAGATTACAACATGACTACTCCAACGGGCCGCGTCCACACAAAACTAAAACCATCCATATTCGGTTGAAATTTTGAGGCAAAGACAATGAACAGAGTGGATTTCTTAGATATCTCCGTTCATGGTCCCCACTGATGCCAAAAGGATCCGTTTTCGGATTCCTTACGCGTTACGCACATTTAGAGAGACCCGGATGATCCGGGCTGTTATAGGATCTTGGAAGGGATCGGTTCGTCCATCTGGACTGTCCAAAATATTCCCAAGGTGGGACCGACTAGAGCCAAGACGAGTGAATGTCTTAGATCTTGCATGTGAAGCATCCAATTGATTCCAAATGCAAGTCGATTTTGCTATTGCTGTGTAACTCTTGCGGACCTTCTCCACCGCCTCTGCAACCACAACCGACTCCAGCTGTCTATGCATCGCCTCTTTGTGCGGAAGCTCTTCTCCTCTGTCCTTCTTGCTTAAAGAGAGAGAGAGAGAGAGAGAGAGAGAGAGAGAGAGAGAGAGAGAGAGAGAGAGAGAGAGAGAGAGAGAGAGCCAGCAAGTGGTGGATGTGGAGTAGGGAGAGATAGTATTTCAAATTTCTTAGATTTTTACTGCTTCTTGTTATTATTTCTTTGAAGATGTTTAACCTAATCATGTCTTTGCTAGGCTAAATTTCTTAGCTAGGGCTGAGATGAAGCCCTTAATTTGAATGATTCTTGTTGATTGTTGATTTCATCTGGGTTTCGTTGATTTATTTCTTTCTCTATTATGCTTAAATGAAAACTCCATACTTCTTCAATCTATGAGCTTACCTAAAGTCTAGATGTGGATGTTGTTTGGAATCTTATTATAGGTGTGCTTGTGTCCGACTATGAACAGGTTTTCCTACAGAGAAAGAAATATGAATTCATATCTATTCATGCTTGAACATGGATGGAAAGATGTGATCCTTGTGCTTCAAGGGAATTATACATCCTGTGTGCCTGACCAAGGACACAGATTGTGCTTTATTTATTGAATTTATGTCATTCTGAATTAGGGTGAATCAACAAGTAAAACAAGGGTTAGGATAATTAAGGGTGGATTCAAAAATCCTAGCGTTCTCCTTGAGTGAATTTTCCTTCTTGTTCTCAGTTATTTTTCATTGATTTTTGTTAGTTTACTTAATCATTAGCTAAAATATTTGTTAGATTAGTTGAGAAGAATATGAAAATTTGAATTGTAACAACCAGTCCTCCTGGGAACGATCTCGTAATACGTACCATATTTACACCTGATTCGTATACTTGTGAGTTTAAAATCATTTAAATCAGGTTGGTTTAAATAAAACATCGGCATCTGTATTGCATAATGCTCTAGTAAGTACATGTTTTTCTGATTTAGATGGTTTATCAACTAGAGAGCTAATTGGAATACCTTCATCATTGACAGGTATGTCCATTAGACCAGAAATCAGATGTCGGTCTACTTCAAATGGACCTTCTCTAGTTGCTATTATAAAAGTCAAATTTTCAGTTGAAAAATTAGAAATACATGCAAACATAGCTTGCGCAATAGACCGGCATGCCGACCCACCCCAATGTAGAATGTTATCCCATCCTACATATTAGAGAAGAGGAAGGAGTTCAAATGGAGCAATATGTTCAACATTCTTTTATTGAAAATTTAGAAGGAAAATGGAAATAATGGACTACCATTGAAGATCTAGGGAGATGGGTTCGACCGGTCATGCTAAGACTCGTTGGAGAAGAAACCCTTAATGAAGAAAAAGAGATTTTTCCCCCAAATAAAGTCAAACCCGTGCTACACGACTGATTGTGCACATGCTCTTCCGGTCGTGCCACAACTGGTCGAGTATGTACTCAACAGGTCGTGCACAGCCAAAAATATGCAATTTTCTTGAAATTTGAAATTCTAAACAAATAAAATAACAAATATATACAATATGATACAGAAATGCATGAATAATTAATTCAAATTACACATACCAAGCTCAAATTTCAATTTAGAAAACCTGCTTTTGTCGAGCGGTTTAGTGAAAATGTCAGCAAGTTGAGTCTTAGTCGGAATGTATTCCAAAAAAATTATCTTTTCTTCCACTAATTCACGAATGTAGTGATATCTAATGTCAATGTGCTTGGTTCGTGAATGCTGGATTGGATTTTTAGATATATTAATTGCACTGGAATTATCACAATATAAAACCATAGAATCCTGTGCAATTTCGTAATCGCTTAACATTCTTTTCATCCATACAAGCTGAGTACATGCATTACCTACTGCAATGTATTCAGCCTCAACAGTTGAGAGCGATACAGAACTTTGTTTCTTACTTTGCCAAGAAACTAGATAGTTCCCAACATAGAAACAACCACCACTGGTTGATTTCCTATCATCAACGTTACCAGCCCAATTAGCATCACTGTAACCAACTAATTGAACATTAGTATCACGTGGATACCAAAAACCCAGATTGGCTGAACTTGCGACATATCACACAATCCGCTTAACAATAGTTAAATGTGACTCTTTAGGGTCAGGTTGATATCTAGCGCAAATCCCTACGTTAAACGCAATATTAGGACGGCTTGTAGTTAAATACTACAAACTATCTATCATACTGCGATATAATTTAGGATCAACTCTTTTACCTGTAGAGTCCTTTGAGAGTTTTAAGGTCGTACTCATAGGAGTATCGAAAATTTTCCCATTCTCAAATCTGAACTTTTTAACTAAGTTAAGAGCATATTTGGTTTGAGAAATAAAGAAACCATCAAATTGCTGTTTAACTTGCAATCTTAAGAAATAATTCAATTCTCCAACCATGCTCATTTCGAACTTAGATTTCATAAGATCTGCAAACTCAACAGTCATGTTAGTACAAGTAGATATATAAATAATATCATCAACATAAATTTGCACTATTAAAATGTGATCATTATGTTTCTTTACAAACAGAGTTTTATCAACACTTCCCATTATAAAGTTATGACTTAGTAAAAACTTAGTCAATTTTTCATACCATGCCCTGGGAGCTTATTTAAACCATAGAGAGCCTTTTTTAGGCGATAAACATGATCAGTATTCTTAGGGTCTTCAAAACCCGTTGGTTGTTCAACTTACACTTCTTCATGTAAATCACCATTTAAAAAAGTACTCTTTACATCCATTTGATAAATTTTAAACTTTCTAAAACAAGCAATGGATATAAATAGTTTGATTGATTCAAGACGAGCTACTGGGGCAAAGGTTTCATCATAATCGATACCTTCAATTTGAGTGTACCCTTGTACAACCAGTTTAGCATTGTTTCTGATTATATTACCAAGATCATCAGACTTATTTTTGAAAATTCACTTAGTTCTGATAATATGTTTATCTTTTGGTCTAGGAACTAAGTACTAAACATCATTTCTAACAAATTGATTAAGCTCTTCTTGCATCACAACTATCCAGTTTTTGTTAGTAAGAGCTTCTTTTATGTTAGTCGGTTTTATCTGGGATGTAAAGCATACGTAGTTACACACATCTTCTAGTTGTTTATGAGTGCATACACCAGTGAGAGGGTTTTCAAGAATTTGATTAGATGGATGGTCTTTAACAGTTCTCAGTTCAGAGTTATTTTGACTTGATGAAGAATCTGGTTTATCAATTAGAAGTACTTCATCATTATCTGAACTTGAGACAGGTGTATTTAAGTGATTATTAATAACCACATTAATTGATTCTTGAATTACACCGATCCTCTTATTAAGAACCCGATATGCTCGACTATTCAGAGCATCCTAAAAATATCCCTTCATCACTTTTGGTGTTAAACTTACCAAGATTTTCACGGTCACGTAAACTATAACACTTGCTGCAAAAAATTCAAAAGTATTTGACAGTAGGCTTCTTATCAAACCACATTTCATAAGCCATTTTACTATTTGATTTTCTATTATATACGCGGTTAATTATATAACATGCAGTATTTATGGCTTCGGCCCAAAGATTTTTAGGGAGCTTCATACTATTTAACATTACATTTGCCATTTCTTGAAGCACTCTATTTTTTCTTTCTACTATACCATTTTGTTATGGTGTTTTGGGCGTAAAGATTTCATGTGATATTCCCTGGTCACTACGAAATTTCTCAAAACTGTTATTCTCAAATTCTGATCCATGATCGCTACGGATCTTACAGACTTGAGTTTCTTTTTCAGTTTGGATATGTTTAAGTACCCTTTTAACTTCATCGAGAGTTTTTGATTTGTCTCTTAAGAAGACTACCCAAGTATATCTGGTAAAGTCATCAACGATTACCAGAATATACTTTTTACCACCTCGACTCTCCGTTCTAGTTGGTTTAATAAGATCCATATGGAGAAGTTCGAGCGATTTAGATGTGGTATTGGAGTTCACCTTTTTGTGAGAGCTCCTAGTTTGCTTGCCAATCTGGCATTCGCCACATATTTTATCTATTTTTTATATTTTAGGTAGGCCTCTTACTAACTCTCTTTTGCTCAATCTGTATAAGTTACGATAGTGTACATGTCCAAGGCATTTATGCCATAACTCGGTCTCATCAGTATGGACCATGTAGCACGATAGATTGATGAGTTAGAATCACTTACGATGTAGCAGTTTTCAGAAGTTTTGCGACCAGTTAATATTACAGAACCGTTTTTATTTAAAATTTCATACCCTAGGTTAGAAAATTTTACGTTATAATTTTTATCGTATATTTGAGAAATGCTTAATAAGTTGTGTTTTAAACCTTCTACATATAAAACATTCTCAAATAAAGGGAGGTTAGAAAGTTGAACCGTACCTTGGCCAATAATCCTGCAGTTGCTGCCATCACCAAATGTGACTGAACCATCAGTCATGTCTTTAAGATGGGTGAATAGACCTTTGTCACCGGTCATGTGTCTGGAGCATCCACTATCTACATACCACTTTGAAACCTTAGGAACCCATTTCATTACAGTTTTGGGTTTAGGAGTATAGTTGGTCTCTTGTGTTTGTAGTTGATATAAAACAACCCATTGAGTTAGATTTTAAGAGCTCCTTAAGTAAATCAACAATTTTTTCAGCTAAAGGATTACGATTCTGATTTTTATAGTTGATATGATTGCTTTTACGTTTTAAGGATTGAAAAGTTTTAGCATTTTTAGAATAATTTTGATTTGAACTTTTCCCTTTTGAGTTTGAAGACTCTCCTTTCACAAACTGAGGAGGAGTATTGTTATGTTTAGGAGGAGTACTTTTGTTGTAGCCCAAACCAGATCGGTCGCCACATTTTCTGGATTTGGATAATAGTTTTTCTAACTTAGGATCACCTTGGGCATACCTCCAAGTGTCTTTTAAACTCAAAAGTGAAGAGACTTTAAGTTTTAGTTTTTCATTTTCAGATTTAAAATTTAAAATCTAAATCGCATTTAGTCTTTTCAAAATAATCTGAAATGTGGGATTTTTCTAAAACAAGAGTATCAAAATTTTCTTTAAGTTTCAAAAACTTTTCTTTCTGAAGTTTTAGTTTTACCGCAATTTTACAACTCTCCTTATATAGGGCATTATAAGCATCTTGAAGATCTTCTTCATTTTCATGATCACTATTCAGATTTTCTTCACTAGTTGAATCATCATAATCTGAAAAAGTGAACCTGGCTAGAGTCATAAGGGCTTTGACTTTATTACCCAACTCGGTTTCAGAGTCTTCTGATTTAGAAGAGGCTTCAAAGCCAGAAGATTCATTCCAAGTAGCCAACATTCATTTCTTTTTTGGTTTGTCCTTTTTAGGACACTTGTTCGCTAAATGCCCATATTCATGGCAGTTATAATATTGACTATCTTTTAATGATTTCCAAGTTTTAGATTTAGATCTTTTCTTATCATTAGATTTTTGAAAATTAACCCTCTTTTTACTTTTAAAAATTTTGTAAAACTTTTTAGCCAAAAGGGCCATATCATCTTCAGAATTTTCTAGATCAGAATTACTACTATTTTCTTGAGAAAAACATTTAGAAGATTTAAGGGCAAGGGATTTACCTTTATGAGCTTTAAAAGTTAACTCATAAGTCTGTAATGATCCAACTAACTCTTCTACCCTCATATTGTCTGTATCACGAAGTTCTTGGATTGCAGTCACCTTTGAATTGAACTGTTCAGGTAGTGAGCCTAGTATCTTTGCACAGACTTTACTTTCTAAAATTTTATCACCGAGACCCCACATAGAGTTAATAATGTTATTTAATCTAGTATAAAAGTCCATAAAAGTTTCACTTTCCTCCATACTATTTCCTCAAATTTGGTTGTGAGGATTTGGACTTTAGATTTCTTGACAATTGTTGTTCCCTCATGTGTCATTTCTAAAATATCCCAGGCTTGCTTTGCAGTATCACAAGATATAATTCTTTTGAATTCATCTGGTGATAGTGCGCAAGTGATTGCATTTAATGCTTTTGCATTGGCACTACTCTCACCTTTTTGAAGTGTGGTCCAAGAAAAATAAGGTGAGATTTTCATATATTTGGATCCATCGATACCAGTTACTTCAGTGGTAGGAGGGGTCCATTCAGTCACTGTGGCTTGCCATACGCTCTCATCCATGGATTTTAGAAAAATTCTCATTCTGGCTTTCCAATAGGCATAATTGGAGCCATGAAATGGTGAAGGCCTAGTGAATGATAGGCTATCAAAATTTGACATCTTACAAAGCTCAGATCGATTAGCTTAGGAAATTAATCCAAAAGAAATAACAATTAAAACGAGCTATTAGGATCGATACCACTGGAAAAGGCCGAGCTATATATCCTAGAGGGTGTGGGGGTGTGAATAGGACTATGCTAAATTAAAATTTCAACAGCAGAATTTAAATAAATTAAATACAGATAGCAAAAGACAATCCCATGATGCTAAATCTAAAGACAACCTCAAATGAACGAGTATTGAGAGGTTGATATAAATATTGTTTTAAGGACAACCTTACACAATAAAAACCAAGGGTTTATGGCAGGACAACCTTACTAGAATGGTTTGTGTATCAAAAACTCAAACTGATATAGAGGAATAAAGAAATAAATAGCAAGAAGGGAAATCTAAGCTATTACAACATTCTCCACATTTACATAAAAGAAATACAACATTCTCCACAATGCAAAGCGGAAATTACAATCATCCACAAAAATAAATAAACATTCAATCCACAATACCAGAAATTATAGTGGTTCGATTGTGCGTACACCAACTGTTTAGAAAAATAGCCACACAACTACTCCACTCCTAATATCCTCACACAGTGGATGTTAGCGTTCACTATGAAAATAGGTTTTTCCAGATTCACTTAAAACCTCACAATTTTGTCTTTCAAGTGGGCTTACACAATTCAAAAACCCCACACTCTGAGTTTTTTAGATCACCTCAGATAAACCAAAATAGAGATTTTTCTGGCACAATCTCAAAAACCAAAACAGAAATTTACAATAATGTAAAATACCTGGATATTCTCCTTTTGATGCAGTCCGGAAGAACCAATTCGGAGTAGAATTTCAACATAGAAGTTCAATGTCCAAACTCACTTATGAAATGGTTTTAGGTTCTAAATTGATTTTAAATTAAATTAAGTTGGGCTAGCTCTATTTGATTTTGATTCCAAGAAAAGGGCAATCTCAATCTCTTCTTCAAATATGATTAGAATAAAGAATACAAAATCAAATATAATAAAGTTAAATTAAGAGAATATTAATGAGCACAATATAGCTTAAAAAAAACACTAACTTATCTCTCAAAGTGACGAATTGAATTAGCTTGAATTGAAGGAAAAACTCTAAAATTCGTTGTCTATTTATAGGTGAAGAAATCGCGTTCACGACTGGTCCCATGGACACTACTGAAATAGTGGTGAAGACCGCTTTAGTTGAAGTAGGAATATGTCAATATGTCCTAGAGGGGGGTGAATAGGACTTTTTAAAGATTTACGAGTTATTCACAATCCTATCACTCTAATCCTATCATGTATGCAATTCTCAGGATTACTCAAATATAACTCTACTGGCTTCCAAGCCTTGTAGAGGATCCAATCACAACCTACTTGTAAGATAAACAAATTGTAGATAAGATTGTGAAGGATATGACTGTGTGTGTGTATAAGGTGTGATCTCAGATAATCGGATATAAAGGCATGTAAGGAAATCACATAAATGAAAGACAATAATCATCTTAAACACAGTCATTTTTATAGTGGTTCGACTACTTGTCTACTCCACTCCCGGCTGTCGCACTCAACCCTTGAGTGTACCGGAATTTACTAAGGAGGTTTTCCAGGGTTCACCTCAAACCTAAGGTTTTAAATCAGGTTCACCTTCAACCTTTACAGAGGTTTTACGCAGTTCACCTCAAACCCAGAGTTTTGTTGGTTCACTTCTAACCAGATGTTTATGCTCTCCATAGAGTAAGGGTCCACACAACGCACCAAGATTTTAGACCACACAGGTCAAGGACCTACATAAGGACCTAACAGTTTATGCCCTACATAAGAGTAAGGGTTCACCCTATGCACCCACTACGTACACTCCTGCCAGAGGGCTCCTTGAGGACTTCAAAGGGTGAGAACCACTTAGGACCAAGACTTAGGAAGGAATGATCACAAGTGTCCTCTGGACTCTGGATACTTACAGATAAGTTGATGAGTCCCGTTAAGCACAACGCCAAAGATTTCTCCTTCTTGTTGACGAAGAGTCTTCAGCTCCCTTGATCCGCAACACAAGTTGATATACCCATGCTTGGCTTCGGGTTGGGTCAAGGGTGAGATGGAATCCTACTCTCTAAAGATTTTCCTATAAGGAAGATAGAGTGGTTCCTCTCTTATGCATTCAAGGCATCCTAGCATAATGATTTGCCATTAAGGTAGTAGCTGGAGGATCCTTGAATGCGGGAATTCATTCCCCAATCGACTCTATTAAATATCAATGGTGAGGGTGGATTGGAGGATGAACTCCCTTGAGAGAAAGGGCTTTAGGTATAGGATATAAGTTGAAACACTCAAAAGCTCTCTCTTCTTTCTCTCACAGCAACAAAAGACAAGTCCTCTATATATAGGCAAGAAGTTCCAACAGATATAAAACGGTCACATTTATGACAGAGTTCGATATCATCGAGCAGGTTCGATATCATCGAGCGTATACTCTCGATAGCATCGATGGTCTGCTCGATGACTTGGACTCGATGTCATACTCTTTTGAAACTCCTTGCCATTAGGTCGATGAATCGAAACAGTTGTCGATGTCATCGGATTTCGAACTCCGATTCCATCGATGACTGGGTCGATCCCTCGACACATGAAAAATGAGAGAGACTTGACTTTGAAAATATTTCAGGTTTTCATGAATGATCGGGAGAACCGTCGAGGTCATCAGAATTTGAATGTCGATGATATCGAGATCTGAGTCGAGGCATCGATAATTCCAGCAGATTTATCTTTGAACTTGCTGGACAGATTATGGCTTAGTTCGATGCAATCGATCAGGTGTCGATATTATCGATATTTGAATATTGATTAAATCGAAGGGCCCCCAATCATAGTTAAAAAAAATATCCTGAAATAACTGCTGTAAGAAATGCGCCCCCACCTTTGATATCATCGATGGACCTTCGATCTTATCGATATTTGATTTCAGATCATATCGGACGGTCATCGATATATCGATGAATTTTGAGATTTTCATTAAAAAACAGGGGCGCCGGAAATCGGCTTGGAGCCACTCCCTATGGTCTTTAGATATGAATATCGATGGTATCGATATGCGTATCGATACATCGATAATTCGTCCAGATATGTTATGAAGTTACTGGACATGTTTAGTACTTTTATCGATGATATCGATAGGTATATCGATACATCGATAAATCCGTCCAGATGAATATTTAGTTGTTGGACACTTTTGGTCCTCTTTTCGATAATATCGTTAAGGTATCGAGGACATCAACAGAACAGGTCGATCATATCGAGGGTGCTTCGATAAAATCAACAAGGCGAGAAAAACTTAGAGATTTTCCTATTTTGAAAAAGTTCTCACCATAAAAATCCTAAGATGTCTATCTTGTTTTAAGGGTTTAATTCACCTGGTGTATTGGGTTATGGGATGTGAGGCTATGATTTACCTATGGCGAGCTTCCACACATCCGATTGAGGTAGACACTTGGCTTGATCTTCTTTTGATGTCCTGCAAACTGTCTAACCACCCGTTCACAGTAATTGACAAACAAGGGCACTTATAAGGGACTTTCAACTACAACTGGTTGTAGGACCAACAGATTTTAAAAATTTTGAGCGCGATTAGATAAATCCATTCCACGATTGGTCATAAGACCTTCACAATTAGTAGAGGAACCTTCACGACTAGTCGTGACCTGTTTACGACTGGTCATGCGGAACTAGATTTAGTTGCTGGATTTTGAGTCGTGGCTGTAGGACTGGTTGAGAACGAGTCGAGCACTGTTCACATGACCGGTCGAGTAGTCTCCAGGACTGGTCATGGCTTAACAAAAAATTCTGAAAATTTGCAACAAACTTAGGATTGGTCATAGAATTTCTTGGACTGGTCGAGTCAGTGCTAGGACTAGTTGAACAGAGTCCAGGACTAGTCGAGAAATAGTCTATTCACTTATAAAATGATCTAATTGAATTATGTATTCAAAATGACCTACCTTAAGGTCAATCTAAGGTCATTCATACCTTATCCATGATGTATGAACATTGAAACTTCTTTTCCTTTGGTTGATAGATGATCTTCGAAGTTCACGAAGCTTGAGGTCTTGACATATATAGAAGCTTGAACTTGAGATCTTTTGAAGCTTAAATTTGTAGTTACATTGAAGCTTGAGCTTGAGGTACTTGAGTTATACTTCACCTTGAGTCTTGAGTACTTGATCTTGCATTAGAAGTTCTTGAAGTAAGGACTATTGTCCTTATACATGATTTGCATTGTCTTGAATATGTAGATCTACTACACAAGACACAGATTCTAAGAGGTTTCGGCACTACAAAATTTGACAATTATAGGGGCTAAAAACCATAACACTTACATCAAGTTAATCAAGCAATAATGATAAAGCAATACAACAATCACTTCCTAACTACTCTTGTTAATGCAGGAATAGAGTGCAAGTAATGATGTATGCCCTTGCACAAAGCGCCGTCAAAAGAAACTCCGACAACCAATTTCGCATATGACAACACTCCCTAAAGTGTAACTTCCTCACTAAAAGCACATCCTAACTAATGCAATGCGATGCATGATCGTGTTAGCCGAGTAATTAATTAAGCTTATTTATACAGCAGGTTTGGGAAGCTAAGGTACCTCCCTTTATATCATCAACTCGAACCGAAGGATCCATCAAGGGTCGTCAATCCTAGTTAATCACATACGATAGGCAAGTTGTAGGGCATCAATCCTAATGAAAAGCAGTTGATAGGCAAATTCAAAGTTTATACTCGTGGTCACTAAGGGGAGGCTCGTCACCTCAGCGTAGGCTGACAGCTCGGACACGGTGTCCCATACCACCATGCTCGGCTCACGAGTCTTGGTTGCTCATTACGGGGAGGCTCATCACCCCAGCGTAGGCCGACAGCTCGAACACGATGTCCCATACCACCATGCTCGGCTAATGAGTCTTAGCGGATCGTGGTACCATAGTTAGAGAGGGTCTTTACATTGGAAAGGGGTACCTTAGATTCAAGTAGTGGTGTCCATACATGGTAAATACACAATAGGCCAATTGGTTTATTAGGCAAATCTGATTAGTACAGGCACACACTGACTTAATCGACATTGAACGCATAAGCACCCCTCGTGGCCTAACCACTGTTGACAATTGTCGTACGACCGGATTCATTAAATATACCCAATGTGGCGAGACTAATTCGGCCACCCGAACAGGAACTGTTACCAATTGCCTAGGCTAGGTTGTAGCCCTAATCTTACTCAGATGGAGCAATTAAATACATGTGATAATCAATTCAGCATTTAACAAATAATCCAAGTGAAATCCTCATTTGAGCATTTCATCAAACACCTTGATCATGTTACCAAATACTAGCATTTCATCAATCATTTGCATAGAGGCGAATATGATTACATGAAAGAAACTATACATATGTATAAGGCAAGAGAGAACCCTATCTTAACACTCGAAATACATACCAATCATCAACAATTTCTCATTTAGACAATTCATCAAACACTTAGACTACACTTCACCAAATGCATAGACTAGGTTAGTTACAACATATATTTTAGCAAATCCTTATATAAAGATGTCAGCATACATATGGCAATGATGAATCCTAGATTAGTAGTCATGGTAAGCACAAATCATATTTACATGTTCATTTAAACAGGCATATTTTGTTCAACATAGTTCACACATGTATATTATAACAAAAATGGCGTATCTAAGACAATATAGCAGCAATCAAGTCAGACATAAATTATTAGCTGACATTGAAAGCATTGATATCCATAACCTAAATGTTTATAGTCCGCACCTTTCGTCGGAATACTTAATTCGGACTTGGTTCAACTATACGTTCCCGAAAATGAAACGTCGGGCACCTAAAGAATGTAAATAGAGCTAGTTTGACAAGTAATCAGCCCGGATCTCTATAACGGGATTAGGGTTATGTTTTCTTCCCCAAAATCGTAGCCGAAATTGAGTGTGTAGTGTAACAAGGAGGTGATTCAGTGCGTGGAGTTGTGGGAGAGAATCACTGCAACCATTTCCCAAAAAGCTTTCTTCTCTCCTCCCTCTTTTCTCTTCTTTTCTCTCTCTCTCTCCCTTAGGGTTTTGGGAAAATTTATATACGAGAGAGGTGGGGTGATATAAGGGCTATATATAAGCCCAAAAGTGATGCAAATGGCCCCAGGGCCACTATATTCATGGGTTATACCCTTTGGGCAGCTTTTTTGACAAACAGAGCTCACAAGGAGGCCCACTACTCACTTACGTCATAGGGTAAGTTCCCTGACAATGGATCTATGCCAGGATGTGGTTTCGGTGCGATCGGATAGGCCGATCGATCGTGGAGGACCTGTGTTAGATCAACGATCATATTTACTCAATCGGGGCCACAAGTATACAGATACATGCAGGGAAATTTCCTTTTCCCATGGGTGAAGTTTGGTCAGAAACTGACGATCCGAAATCCCCAATTTCACGCATGAGAGAATGGCCTAATTCACTTAAGTTTCATTACCTTTTTTTAAAGATATTTGTGTTTCTCACACACTTTACTCAGGGCTCACGTTGTGCGTTTCTGGACACTATCTGGGCTCAATTCCCACGATAGTTGTCAAGCCCAGTAGGACGGACATAATCCTATAGTTTCGCGGTCATCGGACTCTCGACGTGCGGTCTAGGTTACGGAGTTTCAATGTACTCTTGAGAGCGACAGGCTCTTGGGATTTCTCCTAGGTCTTTATGTAATATTGAGTCAGTGGTATTAATGGTTTTAGGTCTTCTCATTTGTGGAAATGGTGGCCCAAGCTTAATCCACCGATTATTCCGTTTAGTACTTAACTAAATTTTGCTTTAATTACGACAAGAATACGATCCTTAGGTGATTTTGCTTGAGGTGGTACTCGGGTCCTTGTACGGATTTTTTCGAGATGTTACACTTTACATTAGCACTATTGTCATTTTTTCTGAAGAGTGGTCCATAAATAATAAGGTGCAACTACAATAGACTTAGTTCCATTAGTGCCTAGAACTTCAGATGTGGGTGGGTTCCATTTTGTCACTGTGGCTTGCCACACGCTCTCATCTATAAACCTAAAAAAGATCCTCATTCTGGCTTTCCAATAGGCATAATTGGAGCCATCAAATGGTGGAGGCCTAGTAATCAAGAGGCTATCAAAATTTGACATCTTATAAGCTCAGATCGGTTAGCTCAGGAAATGAATGCAAATTATAAAAAGGAGCTATTAGGCTTTGATACCACTTGAAAAGTCTGAGCTTAAAGTCCTGGGGGGGGGGGGGGGGGGGGGAAGGGGTGAATAGGACTATGCCAAATTAAAAAATAAATGCGGAATTACAAAGATAAACAAGGATAGATAGCACAATTATAAGTAATCTCAAATGCACAAGTATTGAGAGGTTAATACAAACTGAGTTCTAAGGACAACCTTATACCAAAAACCAAGGTTTATAGTAGGACAACCTGATTTCTAGAACATTTGTAAGTATCAAAAACTCAAACTTAGAAGGAGGCAAAGGAAATAATCTAAATTATTACAACATTCACCACAAGTGCATAAAAGGAAATTACAATATTCAGCACCACACATACATCACCATAAGCATCTACCAAACACAGAATTATAGTGGTTCATGTGTGTACACCAACTGTTTGAAAAATAGCCACGCAACTACTCCACTCCCAATATCCTCTCCCACGGGATATTGGCTTTCACTGTCAAATAAGGTTTTCTAAGGTTCACCTTAAAACCTTCACAATCGTGTTTTTAGATGGGCTTACACAATTACAAAAACCCCACACTCTGAGATTTTTTGGCTTATCTCAGACAAAACCAAAAATAAGATTTTCCTGGATGAATCTCATAAACCACAAAAGATACGCAAAATTAATTTGTACTTATCTGAAGATTCTCCTTCTAATGAAGCCCGGTAGAACCAATCCAATGTAGACGAAGATGTTCAATGTACAGTCTCACAAATGAAAGGGTTCTAGGTCTAAATGACTTTAAGATTAAATCAACCTAGGATAGCTTGATTTGATTTTGATCTCAAAGAGCGTAAAATTAAAATTCCCTTCTTTAATGAAATAAAGTTGAATGGAGATTGCAAAATCAAATATAAAAAGCTATTTAAGAGAATCTAAAATGAACACAATATAGCTTAAGAAATGCAGGAACTTATCTCTCAGAGTGATGACTTCATTATGCTTGGAATGAATTGAAAACTCTGAGATTTGTCCTCTATTTATAGGTGAAAATACTGTTCACTCGACTGGTCTCAGGGTCGGTTCGACTGGTCGAAGGAAAAACCACATTTCAAAAATTCTGGTGCGATAAGATAAGATCGTTACTTGACTGGTCGAGTGGCTTACTAGACTGGTTGAGTGGCCTGCTCGACTGGTCGAGCAGGACCAAAAAACCTTACTGAACTTTGAGTCAGGCACTGCACAACTGGTCGAGCATTGTTCGCTCGACTGGTGGAGCAGTCTCCACGACTGGTCGAGGGTCTAATAGAAAATTTCAAAAAATTCACAACAACTCTTAGACTGGTCGAGAAACTTCTTAAACTGGTGAAGCCAGTGCTTCAACTAGTCAAATAAAGACTAGGACTAGTCGAGGAAATGACCTATAAACTTATGTAATGCCCCACTTATAAACTTATGTAATGCCCCAAATAAAATATGCAATGAATATGACCTAACCTATGGTCAATCTAGGGTCATTCATACCTTGTTTGTGAGTTTGAACCATCGAAACATCAATCGCTTTGGTAACTCATTCACTTGAAATACATGAAGCTTGTGTTCCAAATCTTGAACTTGAGCTTGAGCTAGGGCTTAAGTTCTTGATTCTTTAAAGTAGTAACAATGAGCTTTCAACTTGAACTTGAGCCTTGAACTTTTGTTCTTGCACTTGAACTTGTAATCCTTGAACTTCGACAACATTCTTCAACTTGAATATGTAGAAAAGTTTGGCGATGACGAAGATGACTCACAATGCATGAAGTTGATCTATCCATCTCATCAAAATAAGACACATATTCTAAGTAGTTTGGCACAACAAAATTTGACAACTCTGGGTGCTAGATTTACGAGATAGCATTTACACGCTTCTTCTTCTTTGGTCCGCTGGTGCTTCCTTCGGCCAACCCATCACTGTAACTTCTTTGTAAGTTGTTTTTATTCATTTTTCTTCTAGATTTAAGTTCCTAGTTGTATATTATTTGTGTATTTTGTATTTTTCTTGAATCTAGATTCCTCTTTTTGGTGTGTTTGCTTCAAAAAAATAATCTTCTCAAACCCATCTCTCATTTTACAATCTTTTGCCTATTTTCTTCCATGGAACCAAGAAACAAACACATTGTTCATAGATCTCATACTGGTTCCTCATCCCGCTTCGTTCCTTGCGTTGTGCAGTCCATACATGCACCAGAAGATGATCTGAAAAATGTTCTTGATTTTCGATCTCAGAGTATTATAATTGAGTGATCAGTTAACCTTGATCATATCGCTCATTATGGTATTTTTGAACTCCTTTCTGAGGTAGGATAGGAGAAAATTCTGAAATGGGAATGGGCAGCTTACCGATCCATTGCTCAAGGGATATATGCATCCATTGATGGGGGTTCTTTAGAAAACTTAACATTTAATATTCAATTTTTGGAAGAAACCATCATAGTAACACCCTCCATCATATCGTCCGTAATGGACATTGAAATGGCGGATGACGGGATACCAATTGCTACACTTTCTGAAAATATGAACAATTTAGAAAGAGCTTCTCTTACCCGTGTGTTATGTGGATTTAACGCAGAACGGTTGTCTGGTAATTCTCTCCCCACTTATAATTTACTTCTCAAATACCACGTCCTTTATCGCATTGTTACTTTGAATTTTTATCCCCGGGCAGGGAATAAGACCGATCTTACTCCCTTCATGATGTTAGTTATTGATGCTATCGCATCTGGTATTCATATTTGTCTTCCATCTTTACTTTATTTCCTGATAATTCACTATCGCATGCATCCTCGCCATGACTCTATTCCATTTGCATTTCTTATGACTTCCCTTGCTTTACGTTATAATATTCAAATTCCTACGATCAAAGCACCGAAATTCGAACTCCCTTTTGGTAATGTAAATCTAAATATGATGCGGCTAACTCCAGGTCCTGAGCAATAAGGCGATCATGAAGAAGCTCGTGAAGGCTATATTAACATGAATGCCATTTTTGCTGATTTGGAAGAATCTAGAGATACAAATAATTCTGATTTCTAACCTTCTCAATTCTCTGATAGGCTGGATAGTTTAGAGAAGAAGGTGGATGCTTTACAAGTATCCTAAGATTTATTATCTCAAACTCAAAAACAACATATGAAGTACATTAAAAAGTACTTTAACTGATTTAATAGGAGTTAGAAAATTAATGATCCTAAGATGCCTGCTCCGTCCTCTTCTGAATCAGAATGATATTTCATTTGTGGTTTGTAAAAACTTTAAATCTCTCTTTGGATTACTTGCACAGTTGCTTGGATTCTCTTAGAATGTTTGGATATTAGTCTTTATAAACTTTTGATAACTTTAAATCATTATTCTATATGTTCTTATCCTTGATATTCATGCTTTCTATTGCGTATATATATATATATTTTTTTATTTCTTCCTTTGTCAACTTCTGAAAAAAGGGGAGAGAAAATGGATATCTGGATATATATATATATATATATATATATATATATATATATTGACTAAGTGCTCAGGGGGATCTACTGATGATCGTTCTAAGGGGGAGCCTCAAGTAAGAAATTCAAATAATGGTACTACATGTGGTGTACATATGTTCTTTTGAACCAAAGCTCATAATAGTATGATGAGTCTATGAGATGTTGTGAAATTGTATGATGAGCTGTGTATGCTTGTATTTTATCACGAAATTGACAAAGGGGAGATTGTAAGTGCTTATATTTAAAGCACTGTAACATCCCGGATTTTTGCCAATATGGAATTAGACGTCCTTAGGCAATGAGTCTATCCTAACACCTGATTAACTTCTCAAACACTCAATTCAAAGGTCTCAAATCCTTTCTTTAAACCATTTCTGGAAAAATCTCACATTTCCTTCACAAATCTCACCTTTCACCACCTCGTTCATTAAATCCTTCTAAGTACTTTCACATTAAACACTATCTTAAAGTTTAGGTGATGAAGAACAATACTTAAACTAAACATTACTACAAAGGCCCAAGTACCACCTCAGACAGAAATCTTACAGGACTAAATCCTTTAGAAATTAGACAAAGTTAACTAAGTGTTAAACTGCATTAGCTACGAAATCCGCACTAATCACTTTAAATATGATCTGCAAGACCCAAAACTTGTAGAATCATTGACGCTAGGTTACCCTAAAATCTAGGATCAATCTCATTACCCGGCTGCTCTTGGGAGCATCTCGAAACTCTGTATCAGATCTGGACTGCACGTCGGAAGTCCGATTAACATGAAGTTAAGGAATTAGGACTCCCTTGCTGGGCTTGATGACCATCTCGGAAATCAAATCCAGATAGTGTCCCAACGCTATTCGCTTGAGCTCGAAGCGGAGAGTGTGAGAATGTGAAAATATTTCTAAATTAAATTCAAAATAAATAAATCTGAGACCTTTCGCTTGCGGGTCAGTACTAAGCAACCTGACCGTCAGAATCAGACCAAATTACACCCTCGGATCCGGGATATTTTCCCAAACATATCCATGTACTCGAAATTTCAGATCGGGTTTCACTGACCATTGAACTGAAACTGGTCCGCCATTTGTGATCTGGGAATCCGACTGAAACGAAAACTTAACTCCACCTAGATCCAGAGCCTGTGGGCTTAAGTCTGACTTTTGGCTCAAGGGGGACCGCCAGAAGTCCTCCGTTGAGCTGAAACAGCCTCGCTTTGGCTGTAACCTAAGTATACCTTGACCTGGAGTCTATTTTGGAGAGTTTTTAGGCTATATAAGGACCTTAGAACTCTCTCTCTCACAGCCATACGAATTTGAGAGAAACCTTAGGGAGAGAAGAAAGAAAGGAGAGAGAAAGTTAGAGAGTTGTGGGAGATCCTTCCTACCCTCTTTCCCTGCCACTATACAAGCTTCACCACCCCTTTCCCGTCGCTTTCCCAGCGACTCTGACTTTGTTTCTAGGTAAGAAACCCTAACCCTAATCTGTTTTGGGGTTGTTATGGTTGTCGGTTATGAAATAGCTAACCTATTTCATTCTATAGGTGGCCAAACTACTGAATACGGAAGCTTAGTAAACCTATCGGCTTCGTTACGATTCTACGACAAAAGGTGCGGACTTTAGGTGTATATGTTATGGTTTTCAATGCTTTCAATGTCAGATGATGATAGATTCATAATCTGCATGTAATTGCACATGTACAAAGTGCTGTCTGTTTTCCGTTTCGATTAAATACGAAGAATATGAAATTTTACATATTCTAGGTATTTGTAGAAAATACCGTATACGTATAAATTTTGAAAATGTGTTTGCCATGATTATTTGCTGTATGAACATTTATATATGTGTAAAATACTTGCTTGGCGAAAGGGCTCGCCCTAATATATGTTTTGCTAATATACACTATGTATGTTAAAAATAGTGTATTCTAAGTGTTTGTGAAAATGACTGAATGAGTATAGAATTCTCATTCGTGCTCGCCATGACTAATTGTCATGGATATATGATTGTGGTATTGGCGATACCCCCTTTGACGAAAGGATTTACCCTAAATCACGCCACGGCCAATATACACTATATATGTTACAATGTGTGGCCTAAGTATTCGTGGAAATGACTGAATGAATATGGAACTTGGATTCATGCTTGCCATGATTATCCGTTGTGGGTGCATGCGTGTTATAATTGGGGCAACTCCCTAGTGAAAGGATTTGGCCTAATGCCTATGTGATCAACATATGTCATGTATGTTGATGTATGTAGTTTAAAGTGTTTGTTGAAATGTCTGAATGAGTAGTAGTTAGTAAATTGTAATGTATAAGGGTGTTGAGATATGATTCTCAACTTCTTTAACTATGTGTATGATTTCTTTAGATACCGGTGTGATTAGGAATTGAATATGTACAAACTCATGCTTATGTTGTACTTCATAACATGCTCAACTGATTGTATGATTTTATCTGTGTAATGCATATGTTTAAATTCATGTTTATGTTGTATTCCATAAGTGCCGTGAAGGGTGATGGGGGAGTGGTGTAACGAGTGCGTGCAATAGCCCTGGCAGCCCTAAGCGGACAATATTGGATATTTGATTGTATGATTTAAAATTTGGATCCATTACTGCTTTAACTGTTCTGTAATTAATTGTGTTTGGGGCTATGATTATAGTCCAGGTAATCGGTAACGGAATTGAATTCATGGCTGAGATTCATTTGCCACGTGAGATGTGTTCGACCAACCCTAGTCGTACTTCGGTTGGCGATAGTGGTTGGCCACACGAAGTGCTTATGCGCTTCATATCGTTCAACTTGTTGTGCGCTCGAGCTAGCCGAGCTCGTCAAGTAACCCGATATGTTTAATGTATGTTCACCATGTTTGAACGCCTCTGCTTGAACCTAGGGTACCAAACTTACCAGTGAAACCCCTTTAACCATGGTACCTCGATCCGCTAAGACTCATGAGCCGGGCATGGTGGTATGGGACACCGTGGTCATGCTGTCGGCCTACGCTGGGGCCATGTGCCTCCCCGTAGTGACTAGTGACCAACCAGACTCGTGAGCCGATTATGGTGGTATGGGACACTATATTCGTGCTGTCGGCCTACATTGATAAGGTGATGGGGGAGTGGTGCAACAAATGCGTGTAACAGCCCTGACAGCCCTTTGTAGTGACCTCGAGCATACTCTAAATTTGTGGTGAGGTGACGAGTTTTACCGCAGTGAATAGAGTATGAACTAGGCCTGTATCAATTTAGTGATGAACCGTTAAAAGGGTGATAAGGGAGTGGTGTAACGGTTCCGTGTAACAGCCCTGGCAGCCCTTGCAGCGACCTAGAAACACGCCATCATATGAGGTAACTAGGACTGACGACCCTAGAATGAATCATGTTTGGGAATGATACAAGGGAGGTACCTTAGTTTCCCAATCATGCTATTTGAAATGGACTAATAACTACTCGGTAATCATGCTCATCATCGCACTGCATGTGCCTGGTAGATGTGGAGCACTGAGGGATGAACGCACGTCGGGAACGTAAGATGGTGTCGCATGAGGGTGGTTTGGCAAGGGCATTTATCATGTCATTTTATACTTGCATTAAATAAGAGTAGTTAGGATTATTTGATTGTACTGCTTTATCATTACTGCTTGACTGAATTGATAACATGTTAACCTATGCTTTATTGTTCCACTGAGTTGATCACTTACTCCCACATTACGGGACGGTGTTCCGAACACCCACCAGACATTGTCTGATTGCAGATGGTGATGCTACTTCTGAGGTGGAGCTGAACTTTTGTGACGACGAGGATGCTTTCTCGTGTATGCTATTTTCTGGCGGCTTCATGTGAGCCGTGTCTTAATCGATAAGATTACAGAGATGTCTAGATGACACTACACCTTTGGTATATTTTGAAATTGTACTTGTAATTCATTAACTTGGTAACCTTATCACACTCTGGAGACTTACTATAGTTTATATATTTTTCTATCTATCACAGTCTTCCGCTTACAATTTAATTGTCTCTGGAGTATGATATGCTGTTTTGGCATAATCTCACTCATGTTCACTACACTAATACAGACAACATTCAATCATCATTCATTTTGTTGCATAAGTGATGCGTTGGAACTCGGGAGTGAGTTTATGCTCGACCCCCAATTTTCAGGGTGTTACAAGCACACTCAGTGTTGTCAAATTTTGTAGTCCCGGTTGGATCACAAAACACTCATCGAGATATTCTTCAGTAACTCATGAAGATTAGTTAAGGAATGGATCAACATCTCAAGGGAGACTCAACATCTCAAGTTTTAAAGGATATGCATGGTTCAAAGACTAAAGCACTCTGTATATGTCAACCATCAGGTGATATAACGTTAGAATGACCCTAAGTTAGGTGTATTTCACGTGGTGACATAATAATATACAATACTAAGTAAAATACACTGAAGTTTGGCCAGCCCGACTTCAAGTTCGACCAGCCTAACTACCTTCGGCCAACCCAACATAATTTGGGCAAGTAAACAACAAAATAGGCTTTTTCTTTGGCAAGTTCGTCCAGCCTGAGTGTGTTCGGTTAAGTTTCCAGCAATGTTAAAATTTTGGATCTCAGGGAGATTCAACCAGTAGAACCCTGTATTTGGCTAGCCAAATTTTAGCTCGGGCTAGCCGAATTTTTGAAAGATCTTATCTCGCGAAATCTGAGAGCCATTGGAACGTAATCCTTGGAATTCGGCCAGCCGAACCAAAAATCAAGCAAGCCGAAGGTCCAAGTCCCTTGGCTATAAATAGAGGCCTTCTCTCATTCATTCAAATCACGAAAATTAGTGATCAATCTACTTAAGCAAAGAGATAAAGTCAGGCCCTCCTTAAGCTATTTGTATGGTAATTCTAATTTTCTATTAACTTATTTTATTCTCTTTCTCAAGTTAGTTTCAATTGTTTTAAGAGATTGATCTAAACTCTACTTTGGATTCATAAAATATAATTTGTATCATTTAGGGTTTTATTTATAATATTGAAGATTGCTAGTTTTTGGGTTGAACACATATACAGCTTCATTAATTTCCTAAGAAAGAAGACCACTGCAACCAAGCTACAGTTACGTCTTCAACTCAAATCTAAAGATAAGTATTGTATATTCATTTTTTTTCATTTGAGTTTTTCTTAGATAGCCTGAAAATCTCACAGGGTTGTTTTGTAGTGAGCCCGTGAAAATCACACGATGGGTTTTGTTGTGATAGCTCGTAAAAATCATAAGAACTGTATCAGGTTGTTAAGGTGATCCCGGGAAAACCTTGAAATAGTGAAAGCTAAAATTACAAGGGTAGTAATTTTAGGAGTGGAGTAGGTGCGGGGTTAAGCACTGAACTACTATAACTCCTTATGCATTGGTGGTGATTGATTATCTCTTTGTTTCTTTCTTTGTATTGATTGTCTCTTGCTAAGTTTGTTCTTTTGATCTCAAAGACATTATGAAATAAAGTTGTCCTGCCTAATTCTTTTGGGTGAAGGTTGTCCTACGAACTATTTGAAATCAAGATTTCAATACTCTAATCAATTAAGAGTAATTGTTTACTTATTCTGTATTATATCGAAATATTTGGTATTGTCCTATTCACCCCCTAGGACATCTATAGCTCGTCCTTTCAAATATCCTCCAGAATCCCCTACTACAACATCAAGTGGGTCCCAATATATCGGGCACCCATGCCATTGATATTGTTGAGACTCAAATATTGCATATTTTACCTCATTTATATCTTGGTTTTGTGAACATGATAAGGCTTAATGGTATATTTTATACATGTTTATGTTACAAGGTAATTTTAAGAGCTTGGATTGAAAAGAATGCTTAACGTTCAAGAATTACCAAGGCATAGAATGGATCTTTGGAGACGAAGATTGAAGATTTCAAGACCCCAAGATCTAAGAAAACCAAGTAGAGAAGGAAGGAAATCGGAAGAACAAATTGCTAAAATTCACTTCAAATATCTGTGGCATCGTCCATTGTTCGATGACATCGAAGACATCGTTCGATGACATCGAACACAGGTCGATGACATCGAATTTTCACAGGAAAGTCAAGTTAGTTGCTGGACATATTGGATGTAATTCTTGATGAATCGAAGTCATGTTCGATGACTCGGAGGAGTTGCTCGATGACATTAAGATCAGCTCGATGTCATCGAATTTTCTGAAGAATTATGAATCTACTGTTTTGGATGTATTTTCGATTGATCGAAGACCTGTTCGATGACTCGAAGCTTCACTTGATGACGTCGAAGGAAGGTTCGATGACATAGAGACTTACAAAGTGTAAAAGGAGAAAAGACACGACTTCCGGATTCAAGTCCCTTCGATGACATCAAAGGTTGTTCGATGACATCGAAGACGTTATGCAGAGTTACGCAGACTGCGTAAATTTGATATAATTTTTTGATTTTGCGGAAACTAGCCTATAAATATGGGTTCCTAAATCTTTTTGGGATATCTAGGGTTTTGAGGAGCAGAGCAAATGGGTGGAGCCATCATCCAAGAGTTCCTTCTTCCTTTCTCCTTAGTTTTTAATGCTTTCTTTTAGGGTTTTGATTCCAATCATGTCTATAGTTAGCTAAATCCCTTAGCTAGGGCTAAGGGGTAAAGCTTGTAGCATGATTGAGATGTTTTTCTTGTTTGATTCTTATTCTTGTTGAACTCATTTGATTTTAATTTGATATTTAAGTAATACTTTTAGTTTGTAATGGTTTGTTGTGACTCAAATTACAATAGATTTGCAATAGCTTTAAGTATCTTCTTTTCCTGATTTGAGATTGTGAGGTTAGTAAATCCTATTGTCCACCATCGTCCCTTGGGCATGGTTGAGTGATGGAATCTCTTCTAACCTTCCCAATTCTCCTATGTTTGATTGTGGGATTGGTATATCTTATTGTTGGCCATTGGTATATCTCAAACATTGAGAATTAGGTCAATGAAAGTTCAGATATGATCTTATTGATATATCTTTCAATTGGATAGGATAGGACTCCGATTCCAATTGTGCTCCTTGAATCAAATAAGGAAATGTCATGATAGCTGCAAGTGGATCCCTGGAAACCCTAGTTCCCACCTTTGAATTCTTAAGTTTCTAATTAAATACTTCACAATTACTTCCTTTTATTTTTAGATATTCTTCTACTTTTGATTCTAGTTACTTTCAGAATACACACAAGATTAGTCCCTATGGATTGGACCTCGGTCTTACCGAGATTATTACTACATCGTGACCCTACACTTGAGGTTGTGAACATATATCATCAGGGAAGAATCTCCTCTCCATCAAGTCTAATTTGTCCATACCATTGACTCTCATTTAGAGTTTGAGCCCCTCATCTTGTAAGGGGCTCCCCAAACTAGTCAACCTCTATGCCTTAAATATACAAGGGGCATCTCCAGTAAGCTCAGTCTTCGCACCCTTAGTTAATTAAGGGGATAACCTCCCCACTCTAACAATCAAGTAGGGGCACACCCTGTTTGTCTCAGCTTCAATCAACCAGAGAAACACTCTGCCTGTCTTAGCATCACCCAAACAGGGGCACACCTTGCTCATCTTAGCTTCAACCAACCAGGGGCACACCCTGCCTATCCCAACATTAATCAACCAGGGGCACACTCTGCCTGTCTTAGCTTCAATCAATCGAGGAGAAAACCTCCCCACTCTAGTAACTAACGAGGGGCACACCCTACCAGTATCATCATCAGTAAATCAAGGTGACAACTTCCCCGCTTTAGTAATCAGCCAGGGGCACAACTTGTCCATCCTAGCATCAGTTAACCAGGGGTATGCTGAAAAGGCCTAACTATATGTCCTAGAGAGGGGGGGGGGGGGGAATAGGACTATGCCAAATTAAAATCATAGTGGAATTAAACTAAAAGATAGCCTTATAAACAAAAAGAAAGATAGAACTTTAAACAAATCACAGTACTGAAATGTAAAGCAATATTCAAATAATAAAATAGAGAGGTTGATACCAATGTTGTTCTAAGGACAACCTTGCACCATAAAAACCAAGGGTTTATGGCGGGACAACCTTACTAGAACAATTTGAATATCAAAAACTCAAACTGAAAGGAAATAACATTCCCACAATGCTTGAAATGTAAAAGATTATAACATTCACATCCACATATACATTCTATAGCTTTGAATGATAAAAGATATAGAAATTCAAACAAACATTCAAACCACAAAACACAAAGAATTATAGTGGTTCGCCTGTGTGTACACCAACTGTTAAACAACAGCCACACAGATTGCTACTCCACTCCTAATATCCTCACAAAGGGGATATCAGCGTTCACTATGAAAATAGGCTTCACAGGTTCACCTAAAACCTTCACAATTGTATCTTTCAAATGGGCTTACACAATTCAAAAACCCCACTTTTGAGTTTTCTGGCTCTCCTCATATAACCATTAGATTGAGATTTTTCTGGCTTAATCTCAAACAAAAACCAAAAATAAGGAAATTTACAATAAAGTAAAATACCTGGATTTCTCCTTTCGTTGTAGCCCGGAAGAACCAATCGGAGTAGAAGTTCGAATATAGAAGTTCAATTGTCTAATACTCACTTTGAAATGGTTCTATGTTCTAATTGATTTTAAATTAAACCAGTTGGGCTAGCTCTATTTGATTTCGATTCTAAGAAGAATGAATATAACAATTCCTCTTTTCAATTCAGATTGGAATGCAGAAATAAAATCAACTAAGTAAAGCTAACAAAAGAGAATATGAAATATGCACAGCGTAGCTTAAATAACACAAACTTATCTCAGAGTGATGCCTTGATTTTACTTAAATTGAATTCTTGAAAAACTCTGAAATTTGTGTTCTATTTATAGATGCAGAAATCGGGTCTACGACTAGTCGTGTGGCCACCACGACTGGTCATAGGTTGAACTGCATTTTGAAATTTTAAGTGCGATCAGATAAACCCGTTCTACGACCGATCTTAGGGTGTCCACGATTGGTCGTGAGGCCTCCACGGCTGGTCGTGACCATCCCACGACTGGTCATGAGGAACCAAGAATGGTTGTTAGAGTTTGAATCGTAGCTGCAGGACTGATCGTGAATGAGTCGACACTGTTCCTACGACCGGTCGAGCAGACTCTAGGACTGGTCGAAGCTCAACAAAAAAATTTTAAAAATTTGCAACAACTTAGGATTGGTCTTGGAATTTCTTGGACTGGTTGAGCCAGTTCAAGGACTAGTCGAACAGAGTCCAGGACTGGTCTTAGAATAGACCAAACACTTATAAAAATATTCTATTCAAATTATGTATACAAAATGACCTACCCTAAGGTCAAACTAAGGTCATTCATACCTTAAATGTGAAGTATGGACATTGAGTCTTCATATCTTCAGATGTTGGTTGACCTTTGAAGATTGTGAAGCTTGAGATCTCTGATGTAGCTTAAACTTGAGATCTTCTAAAGCTTGAACTTCATCTTGTACTTTTATTCTTGAGTTGACTAGTTCTTGAGTTGTACTTGAGACTTGAACAAGAACATGCCTTTTGATGTAGCTCTTGTGAAACTTGTAGAAGTAGACAAATATCTTGAACTTTAACTTCTTGAAGTAGATCACTGTTCTTAGCTTATAACATTGATGCAGTGACTTGAACATACACGTCAACATGCTACACAAGACATAGATTGTGTTTTTGGCACCACGAAATTTGACAACCAAAGAGGCAAATAACTATTGCACTTACAATCTCCCCCTTTGTCAAATTTGTGACAAAACACACTTAAAAGATATGATCAATATGAACACAACAAAAATCATGCACCAGTTATAAAAGTAAACCAGTTACAACCTGATTAACGAATCATGCACCAGTTGTCATTCACCAATTCTTCATTACTTACTCCCCCCGAGTAGCACAACTAAATCCAGCATAAAAATGATATGCTACTCCCCCACAATTAATCCATATTTATCTCCCCCATATCCATATTTATCAAACTTAAATTATTCTCCCCCTTTTTGTCACAATAAGACAAAGGAAAAAAAATGAAGAAATGGAAGTGGAAGACCAATAAGAGAGTAATGAAAGGAATAACTAGTCAAGATATGCAAGTAAAAAATAAGCAAATTCGAAGTTCACATAGCATTAATCAGTTGAAATAAAAGTCAGTCATACAAACTGACATAAAATCAAAGTCCACGCACCAACAAAAGTAGTATAAAAGTTATTACAGACCAAAAGATAAACCAATTAATCAGATCCTGAAGAAGGAGCAGGTATGGTAGGATCAAGTTGATAAAGACCCTTGTTAATGCGCCTTAGATACTTACGCATATACTTAAATTGCAAATCATGGGCAACATTCATGTTCCCTATCTTCTCCTCAAGAGCACGAAGACGAGGATCAAAATTAGATGGCTTATAGTCAGGATCATTTGTAGAATCTGATCCAATTTCATCAAAAATATTACCCATATTTATATCATCAAGAGGAAGTCGCCACCTTATTCTTCATTCCCTGCTTCAGTACCACCACCACCCACATCTCTTTGGCCAGATGCCAGTTCCAATTTCATCTTATTTAAATTAGTATTGTTAAACAAAAGATGATGAATAGGAGTCTCTCCAACAGGCATAACACTAGCATGTGAGTAGCTAACACAATCATAAGATGAGCAAATGGAATATTACTGTGTCCTAGATGGAGACGAAATTGAATGATGAAATGACATATGAAAGAAGGCAGACAGACTTTAGTACCAGTGACGATAGAATGCAAAACTCGAACCATAAAGGAAGTCAGTTCTGTTTTGTTACTAGAATGAGGATACAGATTTGAAATAAAAATTCTATGGAGAACTCTGTATTTGGGTAACAAATACTTTGCAGGGAGCGCATTCCCTTTATGAGTCCATTGAACGTCCATATTACATAAATCTCTGGTTAACATCCGTTTTTCTGATTTTGAAGGTTTTTCCATTAGAGTCTGAATAGGAATGCCCTCATCATTAACAGGTATTTTCATTAGATCCGCAATTAGATGACGGTCTACTGTAAATGGACCTTCTCTAGCATCAATATTAAAAGTTAAAATATCATATGAAAATTTAGAGATACATGCACACACCCTGTGCAATGGATTGGTATGCAGGCCCACCCCAATGTAGGATGTTATCCCAACCTATAGATTGGAGAAGAGGAAGGATACCAAAAGGAGCAATGTGATCAATAGACATAGCTTTTTCAAAAAATGACATTACACATACGCAAATCCCCTACATGTGCGGGATCATCTTCGAGTGGCGCTGAGTGATAAGAGCCGATCTGGAAGATGATGGACCACGGATAGTTTTTTTTCCCTCTAGCATCCATTTACTTAAAGAAAACCAAAGCAACAAGAAATCACAAAGGAAGTAGAGATGAGTTTTCTATGATTAGCAAATGGAGAAGAAAAACTCCAAAGTCTCAACAAAGCTTGAAATCAAGTATTCAAATGACAAAAATGAGAAGAATCGAGCATAAATCTACAAGATTGACAAAAAAAATGCACTAACCTTAACGAATCAAACGGTTGGGTACGTCTGGTTGTGCTTATGCCTGTTGGAGAAGAAATAGGAAATGAGGAAGATGAGTTTTTCCCCTAAATTAAAAAGGTCCAACGTGCTACACGACTGGTCGAGCATCGTTCTCAACCGGTCGTACCACGACTGGTCGAGCACATCCTCGACTGGTCGTATACCAACAAAAACATGCATTTTTCATAAAAATTTAAAATTTAAACTAATAAATTATCAAATATATATACACTATGATACACATATGCATGAATAGTCAATTTAAATTGCATATACCAAGATCAAATTTCAATTTATTAGATTTGCTTTTATCGAGCGGTTTAATGAAAATGTCAGCAAGTTGAGTCTTGGTTGGAATGTAATCTAAAGGGATTATTTTTTCTTCTACTAATTCATGAATATAATGATACCTAATGTTAATGTGCTTGGTACGTGAATGTTGGATTGGATTTTTTGAAATATTTATAGCACTGGAATTATCACAATATAATATCATTGATTCCTGTGCAATTTCATAATCACTTAACATACGTTTCATCCAAATAAGCTGAGTACATGCATTTCCAGCTGTGATGTATTCAGCCTCAGCAGTAGAGAACGATATAGAACTTTGCTTCTTTCTAAACCAAGAAACTAAACAATTTTTGATATAGAAACAACCACCATTGGTTGATTTTCCGTCATCGATATAACCAGCCCAATCAGCATCTGAATACCCAGCCAACTGAACACTGGTATCATATGGATACCAGAGACCAAATTAGCAGAACTTGTGACATATCGCATAATCCGCTTAACAACAGTTAGATGAGATTCTTTAGAGTTAGACTGATATCTAGTACAAATACCAACACTTAAAGCAATATCAGGTCTACTTACAGTTAAATAAAGTAAACTGTCAATCATGCTACGATATAGTTTAGGATCTACATTTTTACCTGTAGAGTCTTTTGAGAGTCTTAAGGTTGTACTCATAGGAGTATCAAAATTCTTACCATTCTCAAATCTGAACTTTTTAATCCAGTTTAAAGCATATTTGGTTTGAGAAATAAAAATACCATTAGGTTGTTGTTTTACTTGTAACCTTAGGAAATAATTCAATTCCCCAACCATGCTCATTTCGAACTTAGATTTTGTCGCGCTCCAAACTCGGAAATTGGGCTCACAAAATTTCCGATCGCCGAATCCGGCGCCGACAGCCTCCGTAGAACCCCATTCTTGGCTCCCAGAGTGTAATAGCCCAGAGTTTTCCCAACCTAGAATTAGACATCCTTAGGCGATGGGTCAATCCTAATACCGGTTTAACTTCTCAAACACTCAATTAAAGCCTCAAATCCCTTTTCTTCACAAATCTCACCTTTCACTACCTCATTCTTTAAATCCTTCTAAGTACTTTCACATTAGACACTGTCTTAAAGTTTAGGTGATGAAGGACAATACTTAAACTAAACATTGCTACAAAGGTCTAAGTACCACTTCAGACCGAAATCACTCAGGACTAAATCCTTTAGAAATTTGGGGAGATTTAGCTAGTGTTAAACTAGAGTGCCTGTGAAATTAGCACCAATCACTTTAAATACGATCTGCAAGACCCAAAACTTGTGGAATTGTTGATACTACATTACCCTAAAATCTAGGATCAATCTTATTACCTGGCTGCTATCGGGAGCATCACGAAACACCGTATCAGATCTGGACCGCACGTCGGAAGTCCGATTAACACAAAGTTAAGGACTTAAGACCGCTACGCTGGGCTTGACAACTATCTCAGAAATCAAATCCAGACAGTGTACCACGGCTGTTCGCTTGAGTCCGAAGCGTGAGAGGGTGAGAACACTTGTTTTCTTTACAAAATAAATATCTCAAATAGTAATCTGAGACTTATCGCTTGCGGGTCAATATTAAGCTACCTGACCGTCAGAATCTGACCAAATTACACCCTCAGATCAGGAAAAATTTTATAAACATATCCATGTACTCGGAATCTCCGATCGAGATCCACTGACCGTTGAACTGAAACTGGTCCGCCACACGTGATCTGGGAATCCGACTAAAATGAAAACTTATTCATACCTAGATCCAGTGTTAGTGAGCTTAAGTCCGACCTTTGGCTCAAGTGGGGCTGCCAGAAGTCCTCCGTTGAGCTGGAAAAGTGTCGCTTTGGTTATAACCTAAGTATACCTATAAGTCTATTTTAGTGAGTTTTTAGGAGGACCTTAGAACTCTCTCTCTCACAGCCATACGAATTTGAGTTTGAGAGAGAGAAAAGAGAGAGAAAGTATGGGAGTTGTGGGAGGATCTCCCTGCCATGCTTCCCTGCTGCTATACGTGTTCAACCACTCCGTTCTTATCACTTTCCCGGCGATTCCAGCTCCGTTTCTAGGTAAGAAACTATAACCCTAATCTGATTTGGGGTATTGATAGTTGTAGGTTATGAAATAGCTAACATATTTCATTCTATAGGTTACCAAACTGCCGAATATGGAGGCTTAACAAACCTATCGACTCCGTTACAATTCAACGACAAAAGGTGCGGACTTTAGGTGTATAGGCTATGGTTTTCAACGCTTTCAATGTCAGATAATGATAGATTCATGATCTGCATGCAATTGCACATGTACAAAGTGCTGTCTGTTTTCCATTTCGATTAAAGACGTAGAATATAGAATTTTACATATTCTAGGTATTCGTAGAAAATACCGTATACGTATAAATTTTGGAAATGTGTTTGCCATGATTATTTGTTGTATGAATATAATATATATGGATAAAATACTTAGTTGGCGAAAGGACTCGCCATAATACATGATTTGCTAATATACACTATGTATGTAGAAATAGTGTATTCTAGAAAATACCGTATACGTATAAAATTTGGGATTGTGTTGGCCATGATTTACTGTTGTATATGTATGCTAGATTTACTAGTATTAACTTTTGGGTGAATGGATTAGCCCTAATACATGTTTTCTCAACATACGTTGCGTATGTTATAAAGTGTGTAGTTTAAGTGTTTGTTGAAATGACTAAGTAAATATGGATTCATGATTTGTGCCTGCCATGTGTATGGAACATGATTGAGGTGTGCTAGATAACCCCTTAGCGAAAGGATTTGCCCTAAATCACGCCATGACCACTATAAGCTATATATGTTAAAATGTGTAGCCCAAGTGTTTATGGAAACGACTGAATGAATATGGAACTTGGATTCCTGCCTGCCATGACTATCCGTCGTGGGTGCACGCGTGTTGTAATTGGGGCAACTCCCTAGTGAAAGTATTTGGCCTAATACCTATGTGATCAACATATGTCATGTATGTTGATGTAGGTAGTCTAAAGTGTTTGTTGAAATGTTGAATGAGTAATAGTTAGTAAATTGTAATGTATAAGGGCGTTGAGATATGATTCTCAACTCCTGTAACTATGTGTATGCTTCCTTTAGATATCTGTGTGATTAAGAATTGAATATGTATAAACTCATGCTTGTGTTATACTTCATAACATGCTCAACTGATTGTATGATTTTATCTATGTAATGCGTATGTTTAAATTCATGTTTACGTTGTATGATCTGTCATGGGTAATGGGGGAGTGGTGTAACGATTCCGTGCAACAGCTCTGACAACCCTAAACAGATAATACCAGACTTTGATTGTATGATTTGAATCTTGATACATTACTGCTTTACCTATCTGCAATTGAATGTGATTGGGGCTATTGTATAGTTCAGACAGTCGGTAATGGGACCGAATTCGTGGCTGAGATTCATTCGCCACGTAGGACATGTTTGACGAACCCGAGCCGTGCGTTGCTTGTCGGCAGTGGTTAGGCCACACAAAGTGCTTATGCACTTCATGTCGTACAACTCAACGGGCGCTCGTGCTAGTCGAACTCGTCAAGTAACCCGATCTGTCTTATGTATATTCACCATGTTTGGACGCTACTGCTTGAACCTAGGGTACCAAACTTACCAGTGGAAATCCCGTTAACCATGGTACCTCGATCCGCTAAGACTCATGAGCCAGGCATGGTGGTATGAGATACCGTGGTCAAGCTGTCGTCCTACGCTGGGGCCATGTGCCTCCCCATAGTGACCATTGAGCAACCAGACTCGTGAGCCGATTATGGTGGTATGGGACACTATATTCGAGCTGTCGGCCTACACTGGCGTAGCCTAGCTGTGGTCCTCAGTCGGGTTGCATCCGAGTCCCATTGTCAATAAGTGGACTGGTCGGGCTTCGAAAATAGACTGCCAGTTGGTAGGACGTTAGTGGAGTGACCTCGAGCATACTCTAAAATCTGTGATTGACAATGAGCCCTTCGCAGTAACTAGAGTCTGAGTTGAGCTGAGTACGGTGAGACCTGTATTCGAGCTGACGGCCAGCGATTGAGCCGAGTATGGTGAGACCTGTATTCGAGCTGACGGCCAGCAATTGAGCCACATACGGTGAGATCTGTATCCGTACTGACGGGCGACGAGCCCTTTGCGATGCCTTCGCGATGCCTCTTGAACCATAATATCATATGAGATTATCTAGATTTGACGACCCTAGAATGAATCATGTTTGGGAATGATACAAGGGTGGTACCTTAGTTTTCCAATACTGCTGTTTGAAATGGATTAATAACAACTCGATAATCATGCTCATCTTGCATTGCATGTGCCTGGTAGATGTGGAGCACTGAGGGATGAAAGCATACCGCGAACGTAAGATGGTGTCGCATGAGGGTGGTTTGGCAAGGGCATCCATCATGACTGCATTCATACTTGCATTAATAAGAGTATTTAGATTTATTGATTGTACTGCTTTATCATTACTGCTTGACTGTTTTGATAACATGTTAACCTATGCTTTATTGTTCCACTGAGTTGATCACTCACTCCCACGTTACGGGACGGTGTTTGCAACACCAACTAGACTTATTGAGTTTCAGGTGATGGCGATGCTTATGAAGCAGAGCCGGGCTACTTCTTTGATGTTGAGGAGGAGTTCTCCTACATGTAACCCTCTGACAGGTCTATGAAGACCTGGTATTGTGTTGACGGGACTATGATATTTGGGATAGAAGACAATACACTTCCACAACTTGGTATTATTTGAAATTGTACTTGTAATTCTTTAACCTGGTAACGTTATCACACTCTGGAGACTCACCACAGTTTATATATTTTATCTATCTATCACAGTCTTCCGCTTGCAATTTAACTGTCTCTGGAGTATGATATGCTGTTTTGGCTTAATCTCACTCATGTTCACTACTCTAATACAGACAACATTTAATCATCATTCATTTTATTGCATAAGTGATGCGTTGGAACTCGGGAGTTGAGTTTATGCTCGACCCCTAATTTTTAAGGCGTTACACAGAGCCCATACGCCAGGTCCGGATCTTGGGATGCTACAAGGAGGACTTTCAACATCAGATTAGTTCGTAATAAGCATAACCAAAGGCATAACCCATAAACAACAACCAAAAACTCCATCACATTTCCACTATGATAAAAAACTTTACAAGTACAATGAGCATAAAGAGAAATACAATAAGAATGGACAAAAAGCTCTAAAAAGATCTGCTCTACACTCCTGCCTCAGCGCTACTGCGTCCCAACGTCACCCGCACGTAACGGTCGTGCATAAGCTTATAGAAAGATTAGAGGGTGGTGAAAGTGTGTACACAAGGTAGTAATGCAATTATGAAATATTAGAGTAATGCGGAACATGCTGGTGAATCCATGAATACCGTTAGCCATACCAAGGCTATGCAATGCAAGGCATGAATGATGTCGGCCATACCAAGGCTATGTGATGCAAGATGCAAGTCAAGCATACAAATCTTCATCTAAGTCCACATATCAATATAACTCAAATTCGGGATATCACCGGGGTCTAGTACACTCAAAACCAGATTACTACCCCATCGCACGTAATAAGGCAAGTGGAAGAGACCTCACTACCCGCCTGCCAATATCGGGCACGGCTAGTCGATAGCGGACCCATTCCTCAAGCTGGTCAAACTTAGCCTAGCATTACCCCCTCCTCTCGGGCGGGTAAGGCGCACCCCCTTCCAACCGACCACAACACAGTGGAAAGCGTGGCCTTCTGGTAATCGGCCCTCGGCGCTTATGCACCCACTCGGTCTAGACGTTGGAGCAACCTCTTGGTACCATAAGGGTTTAGGGACTTTCACCCAAGGATATCTATAGCACCCCATGTAGAACAAGATTTCCGGTATCCAATCCTGCCAACCACGATATGCCTGTGGCGGCTACGACCCTGATGTCGCTAGGGAATACAGTAACCATATCACACGATGCGAATGCATGAATCACACTATCTAGTCATGCAGCAATCCTGCGCGTCTCGTGCCCTCATGTGGGGCAACACCGCCTAACCGGGAGCCCCTAAACAATCTGCCGAAAGGCATATGCTATGATCAGTCACTTCTCATATCAAGCATACATATGATGCGTATGATCATGAATCATGAAACTATATTAAACATGTTATATAGTAATGGAAGTTGTTTATAATGAAGATGGGCCTAGATAGCCTACAAGTATGGGCCTAACAATGGGCCCTAGGGAGAGTTATAATGCGGACATTTAACCAACATTATTCTACAATGTGGACGTCAAACCAACATTACTCCCAAGGCACGGCTGTCACAACGTCATAACACATGCCATGGTAGGGTCATACATCTTAATAGACTTGTGTACATCTAATTGGACCTCGACCCATGGGCCTTAGGTATAACAAATGGGTCGTATAACATGGGCCTTAAATATATCAGGTGGGCCTCAATGGTTAGGCCCTAACTACATCAAGATGGGCCTAATCATATGGGCCTCATGCATATCTAGGTGGGCCTCAACGGATGGGCCACCAATAGCCCAAGATGGGCCTTATATAAATCAAGTGAGCCACATCAATGGGCCTTATGTACATTGCAATGGGCCATAACCCCTGGGCCTTGAGTACATCACAATGGGCCTCGTAACATGGCCTTATATATCAAAGCGAGCTTCAACCACAGGCCACAAATGCATCGAATGGGCCTCATAACATGAGCCTTTCATACACATCAAAGCGGGCCTAAAAAATGGGCCATAATTATGGCAAGGTGGGCCCACTTAAACTATAGATCTAACTCATTCTTTGGCTCACGCCATGAAATGAGCTTGCAAAATAGATGAACAGCTTGCACGCAACACATGCATCATGGTGGGTCCCATGAAGGCCCACCATCAGGTATATGTATATATTACATAATATAATATATATATATACATAATATTATATATATATATACAGCCACACGTGCACATACCACACGCACACACACGCATGCAGATGCACGCACCCACACGCACACACACGCATGCACCCACGCCCACACCCACACCGTCCCCTGGACGGTGGGGGTAGAACACATGCATCATAGTGGGCTCCACCGTCCAAGCGGACGGTGGAAATAAATACATAAATCACCGTGGGTCCCATGTGGGGCCTACCGTAATGTTTAGCTCCCATCCAACCCATTCATAAGGTCATGCAGACCTAGATGAAGGGTAAAAACAAATTTCAGCTTGATCCGAAACTTCTGTGGGCCCAAAAAGTGTTTCAACGGTAGATGGTTCAATTCACACTATTTTCTTTGGTGTGGGCCATCTGAGACTCAGATCGGTCTGATCTTTGGAGGGGGCCCACCTCAGGAGGTGGCCCACCTAATAAATGGTTTGGATGATAAATAAGCATCATGGTGGGGCCCACGGTTGGAGCCGTGGGTGGTGTGACCGCCGAGTCCCTGATCGCCGCTTGAGAGAAGGCTGCGCACATCTCGACAAGAAATGAGGCGGCCGCATCGTTTTATTTTTTTATTTTTAAAAATGATTTCCCCGCGGTTTTTCATAGGTGGGGTCCGCTTCAGCAAAATCCTCCCCGACCATTGGATTCCATGGCCCAAGACAGGCTATATGAGCCCAATATCACTATATTTTGGAACATCAAAACAACAGGGTGAATTTTAATGGAGGATACACTGTTTGCTATGCTATGGCCCACCTGAACGTCAGATTGGCTCCATTTTTCGGCTCAATGCCTAAAATGGTCTTGTGAAAGAAATGGACGACGTGGATTGAATACATACATCCAGGTGGGGCCTATATGAGTGGGCCACCTTACAAGCTTGGAAAAAGCTAATATTTGTGTTTTCCCATTAACGTCCAGCGTCCCTGGACGCTGGACGGCTCGCCGTTACACATGCACTGAGGTGGGCCCTACTTAGGTGGGCCACCAAATGATGGATGGTGTGGGGATAACACATTTAAAAGGGGCCCCACTTATAAGAGGCTTGGATACAATGCCTACCTCTTGGTGGGGTCCATCCAAGTGGGCCACACCATTTAGATGGGTGGACAAGGTGGATAATCTCATGCTTCAAGGTGGGCCACAAGCCATCATACACAAGAGAGAGAGAGAGGGGGAGAGACATCGGTGAGGATGGAGGGACCCCGCCACTATGGGCCCCTCATACAAACATACATCAAGGTGGGTCCCACATATATGGACCCTTAATCAAACAAAATGAATGAAAAATAATTATCTAAGATCACCCACCGGCTTCTTCTTAGTCCGATGGAACGCCGGTCTCCTTGTGCTCTTCTTTGATGGGTGAAGATGAGAAATGGATGGCTAGGATGAGAGATCTTGGGATGGAAAGGTGAGCCTCACACATGCATTTTTCTCTCCATAGGAGGGCTTGGACGTATGGGGATTTCTCTTGCTTGGGATGAGGTTTGAAAATGAGAGAGAGGTTTGTAAAAGGGAGAGAGAGATGGGTGATGTTTGATGGAGTGATGGATGTGGTGAGTGATGGGTGTAAGAGACTTTTTGACTTTTGTGGCCATTGGTGTAAGAAAAGTATGGGCTTGTAAGAGACTTTTTGACTTTGGGGTTGCTTGAAAATGGGTGAAAAGTGATGTGTACTTAACCCTTGATGGGATTGATTGATGGATGATTGATGCGACATCTCGTAGAGATTCTCTCAGAATTCGTATGCGGGCCGTTTTCCTCGCGCCGAACGCTGGCCCACATCTCCTGGTCAGAGTATCACCTCGGTGCGCGAGTCGTGGCATCGGAACTGCGGCGACAGCGCGGTTACTAAGGTACTAGTCTTAGGTTGAGTCGATTTGGGTGAACGACGTGTAAATAAGTATCACGCGCAAATGTAGGTTAAGTATTGAAGGTTGCCGGAATTCGACCGGGAAGACCGCGAAAGTCTTCAGAACGGTACGGTCTAGAGTACAGGTCTTACCGCTCTCCCCTCCTAATAAAAATTTCGTCCTCAAAATTTACACAATCATCGTAAGTAATCGTAACACATGAGAGAGACGAAACATAACATCACTATATAAAATCAGAGATAACATACAAAATACCACACATGATCAGTCATCAAAGAGATGGGGATAACGCTCTCGAATCTCTACCTCGCGCTCCCAAGAAGCCTCCTCAACAGAATGGTGACTCCACTGAACCTTCACCAACGGAATGACCTTGGTCTGGAGGACCTGCTTCTTCCGATCAAGGATACGGACTGGCTGCTCGATGTAAGAAGCGTCCTCACGAACCTCCAGCGGTTGCCAATCAATAACAGGAACCATGTCTGACCCACACATCCTCAACATGGAGATATGAAAAATATTGTGGACGCCAAACAACTGAGATGGCAAGGCAAACTGATAGGCCACTGTGCCAACACGCCCAGTGATCTCAAAAAGTCCTATGAATCTTGGGGCAAGCTTGCCCTTTGCTCCAAATCGAATTACGCCCTTCATGGGCGAGACCGTGAGATACACATGGTCCCCTACATCAAACTCTAAGGGACGACGCCGACGATCAACAAAACTCTTCTGTCGGCTCTAAGCTGTGCGCATCCTCTGCCTGATGATATCGATAGCCTCTGACGTCTCCTGCACAAGCTCGGGACTTAGGAGACGACGCTCTCTAACCTCGGTCCAACAACTCAGTGATTTGCATGGTCTGCCATATAGTGCCTCAAAAGGAGCCATGCCGATGGTCGCCTGATAGCTGTTATTGTATGCGAATCAGCCAATCGCAGATGCTCATCCCAGCTACCCTCGAAATCAATCCCGTAGGCCCGAAGCATATCCTCAAGGATTTGGTTGACCCTTTCGGTCTGACCATCGGTCTGCGGATGGTACGCGGTACTGAGTTGTAAATCAGTCCCCATCGCTCTCTGGAAGCTCCCCCAAAACTGAGATGTAAACCTCGAATCTCGGTCAGAAACGATCGAGACTGGAACACCATGCAGTCTCACAACCTCCTCAATAAATAACCTTGCAAGCCAGTCCATAAACCAAGTCGCACGCATCGCGAGAAAATGTGCCGACTTCATCAGACGATCCACAACAACCCAGATGACGTCATGACCGCGCTGAGTCCTCAGTAAACCCATAATGAAATCGGTCGACACGTGCTCCCACTTCCACATTGGGACGCTCAACGGTTACAATAGACTAGGGGGTCTCTGATGATCGGCCTTGATACACTGGCATGTGTCACACTCAGCTACAAAACTGGCGACCTGGCGCTTTATCCCTGCCCAAAAATACTGTCGCCTCATATCGCGGTACATCTTCGTCGAGCCGGGATGGATAGAAAACCGTGATCGATGTGCCTCGGTCATAAGATCTCTACGTAACTCAGGAATATCTGGGACACATAATCGGCCTCTGAAGCAAAGTCCACCATCTGTACCAATCTGCCAATCTACCTGACTCTCAGATGCCGCCTCAACCATATAACTCTGCAACGACTCATCAGCCTGCTAAGCCTCGATTACCCTTGCAACAAGAGAGGGTTGAATCGACAGGCTCGATAACTGCACGATAGAAGACTGCAGGTCGAACTCAAAATCAAACTCTGCCATGTCCTCAAGCATCCACCACTCCTGAATTATCATATGCGCCACCAGGCCTCGTGGCTAACGGCTGAGGGCACCACCACCACGTTCGCCTTGCCCGGGTGGTACTGAAGATCGAAGTCATAGTCCTTCAGGAGCTCCATCCAGACTGTGAGAAGAGATACTTCAAGCTCTTATGGTTGGAGAAGAGCTCGAACCTAACCCCATAGAGATAGTGCCTCCACACCTTCAATGCGAAGACAACTGTAGCCAACTCCAAATCGTGCGTGGGATAGTTCAGCTCATGGATCTTGAGCTGGAGAGACGCGAAGGCGACTAGTTTCCTATGCTGCATCAGGACAGCACCCAACCCAATATGCGAGGCATCGGTGAATACAATAAATCCATCACTCCCAGAGGGAAGAGTGAGGACATGAGCGGATGTCAGACGGTCCTTCAACTCCATAAATGCTCGCTCACAGGCGTCTTTCCAAATAAACTCTGCACCCTTCCAAGTCAGCCTAGTCAGCGGGGCTGCAATACGGGAGAAGCCCTCAATGAAACGCCGGTAATAGCCGGCTAAACCAAGGAGACTGCTGATCTCGGGCGTAGTCGTGGGCTGGCCCCACTGATGCACTGCCTCAACCTTCGAGGGGTCCACTGCGACGCCCTCCCTCGTCATCACGTGACCAAGAAACTTCACCTCCTCCTGCCAGAACTCACACTTCTTCATCTTCGCATACAACTGGTATGCGCGGAGGGTCTGCAACGTAACCTCTAAATGCTGCTCGTGCTCCTCACGGGTCCTCAAATAGATCAGAATGTCGTCAATGAAGACTACAACAAATTGATCGAGATAAGGGCGAAAGACCTCGTTCATCAACTGCATGAAGACTGCGGGTGCATTGGTCAGTCCGAAGGACATGACCTGGAACTCAAAATGACCGTAGCGCGTCCTGAATGCCGTCTTCGGAATGTCCTCCTCTTGGACCCGAATCTGATGATAACCGGAATGCAAGTCAATCTTCGAAAAGAACTGTACACCCTGCAGCTGATCAAATAAATCATCAATCCTCGGGAGCGGGTACTTGTTCTTGATCGTGACCTTATTGAGCTCGCGGTAGTCTACGCAGAGCCTCAACGATCCATCCTTCTTCTTCACGAAGAGTACCGGCGCTCCCCACGGCGAACTGCTCGGACGGATAAACCCCAACTCGCGCAACTTGTCCAACTGCTTCTGCAGTTCCTGCAACTCCAACGGTGCCATACGATACGGGGCCTTCGAAATAGGCGCAGTACTGGGCACGAGATCAATCTGAAACTCGGTGAGTCGACAAGGCGGTAATCCCGGAATCTCCTGGAACACATCAGGAAAATCACAAACAACAGACAACTGGTCGATGCTCACCGCTACGGGCTCCTCAATGGCACACGACATCAAATAAGACAATGACTCTCCTCTGGGCTCTGCAATGAACTGGAACTGTGGCACACCGGGTATACAGAACGTGACTGTCCTCGTGGAGCAGTCCAATATGGCATAGTACTCGGTAAGCCAATCCATGCCCAGGATGACATCGAACTCAGACATCGGCAATACAAACAGATCGGCAGGCAAAAAGGTATCCCCGACTAGAACTGGGCAAGACGAGCAAAATTAGCCCAACACTGCAGTCTTTCCCAAGGGAGTTGATACTGACAAACTCTCATGAGTAGACTTCAACGGTAAGCCAGTCGATCGGTAGAAACTCTCGGCCACAAAAGAATGCGATGCACCAGAATCAAACAACACACGTGCAGCGTATACAGAGACTAAAAGCATACCCTCGACAACCCCTCCAGATGACTGTGGATCTTGCTGAGCCACGTAGAACCTAGCCTGAGCTGGCTGGGGAGGTGCTTGTCCCCTCTGAGCGTACTGCTGCTGCTGCTAAGGTCACTGAGGCGGTCGAAACTGCTACCTCTACTGCTGTGGCCTCAGAGGCTGGTGCTGATGCTGCTGCTGAGGTGGCCTCGGTGGTGGGGGCTGCTGTCGCTGTTGCTGTGCGGGTTTCTACTGTTGCTGTGGACTTCTCTCCTATGCATGGCCGCCGTGGGGCCCTCTCGTCTCGCCGCCGGGGTGGGGACACTCCCATATACGGTGCCTCATCGCACCGCACCCAAAACACGTGCCGGTGAACTGCCTCGGAGGTGGTGCTGGAGGTGCTACTGGTGCTCGGAAGGCTGGGCGACCTGTGCGCCTCTACTGCTGCGAGTCATCGGGAGGAACCCGCCTCTTCCGGTCTCTGCCTTGACTGCGACCAGACTGAGAACCGGCCCATTCAGCCTCAAAAATTTGGGCCTTCCGTACCATCCCCTCAAACGTCGGGAGATCATGCCCAATGACACGGCCTCGAAGACCGTAATGCAAACCATCCTCGAATTGGCGGGCTCTCCGCTTCTCATCATCTACCAAGTATGACATAAATCTGGATAACGCTACAAAACGAGCGGCATACTAAGCCACCGTCATATCACCCTGCACCAGGGCCTCGAACTCCAACGCTCACTGTCGTCGGATGTGATCGGAAAATACTGTCGGTCAAACCGATCCACAAAATCCTCCCATGTCCACACAAAATCGGTGCCTGCTGCTCATGAGACTGACGTCCACCAGTGCTCAGCCTCACCATGGAGAAGAAATATGGTTAATCGGACTCGCCGCTCGGTCGTGCATCCCATCATATCGAATATCTTCTCCACATCGGCGCGCCATCTCTCAGCTGCTGTCGGGTCTGGCTCGCCCTAGAAACGCGGGGGATCGAGTCGTTGGAACTCCCGAAGGAGGGCACTCACACGATCCTGCTCGGCCTGTTCTGGTGAAACAACATGGTGCCTGCCCTGCCCCTGTAGTGCGGTGTTCACAGCCTACAACATTTGCTGTAACTAGGAAGCACTCACGGATACGGTCGGATCCGCACCGGTCTCTGGTAGAGGAACTGCATCCCTAGGCTGGGCAGTAGGATCTCTGGTAGAGGAGCTGCATCCATATGCTGGGCAGTAGGAATCTCTGGTGGTGGAGTGGGGATCGTCAATGGTAGTGCGGGAGTCTCGGGTGGTGGAGTGGGAGTCGATCGGGTCACTCTCCAGCGTGGCATGTCCTATAGGAAAGATCGAAGGCGCTTATCAACTTGGAAACTCTCGAAGGCACACACGTTAAGGGTCGGTAATAAAGATCGCTAAGCTATCCAGACTTGGGACTTAATCATCCTAAACTCATAGCAGACATGTAATATTATTCTTAGTTATTCCCAAGTTATGCTCTGATACCAACTTTTGTCGTGCCCCAAACTCGGAAACCAAGATCACAAAATTCCCGATTGCCGAATCCGGCGCCGACAGCCTCCGTATAACCCCATTCTCAGCTCCCAGTGCCCATACGCCAGGTCCCGATCCTGGGATGCTACAAGGTCTTTCAACATCAGATTAGTTCGTAATAAGCATAACCAAAGGCATAACCCACAAACAACAACCAAAAACTCCATCACATTTTCACTATGATAAAAAACTTTACAAGTATAATGAGCATAAAGGGAAATACAATAAGAATGGACAAAAAGCTCCAAAAAGATCTGCTCTGCGCTCCTACCTCAGCGCTGCTGCATCCCAATATCACCTACACGCAACGGTCATGCATAAGCTTATAGAAAGTTTAGAGGGTGGTGAAAGTGTGTGCGCAAGGTAGTAATGCAATTATGAAATATCAGAGTAATGCGGAACATGCTGGTGAATCTATGAATACCGTTAGCCGTACCAAGGCTATGCAATGCAAGGCATGAATGATGTCGGCCATACCAAGGCTATGCAATGCAAGATGCAAGTCAAGCATACAAATCCTCATCTAAGTCCACATATTAATACAGCTCAAATCTGGGATATCACCGGGGTCTAGTACACTCTAAACCAGATTGCCGCCCCATCGCACGCAATAAGGTAAGTGGAAGAGACCTCACTACCCACCTACTAATATCGGGCACGGCTAGTCGATAGCAGACCCATTCCTCAAGCTGGTCAAACTCAGCCTAGCATTACCCCCTCCTCTCGGGCGGGTAAGGCCGCACCCCCTTCCAACCGACCACGACACAGTAGAAAGCGCGGCCTTCTGGTAATCGACTCTCGGCGCTCATGCACCCACTCGGTCTAGATGTTGGAGCAACCTCTTGGTACCATAAGGGTTTAGGGACTTTCACCCAAGGATATCTATAGCACCCCATGTAGAACAAGATTTTCGGTATCCAATCCTGCCAACCACGATATGCCTGTGGAGGCTACGGCCCTGATGTCGCTAGGGCGTATAGTAACCATATCACATGATGCGAATGCATGAATCACACTATCCAGTCATGCAGCAATCCTGCGCATCTCGTGTGCTCATGTGGGGCAACACCGCCTAACAGGGAGCCCCTAAACAATCTGCCCGAAGACATAGGCTATGATCAGTCACTTCTCATATCAAGCATACATATGATGCATATGATCACGAATCATGGAACTATATTAAACATGTTATATAGTAATGGAAGTTGTTTATAACGAAGATGGGCCTAGACGGCTTAGAAGTATGGGCCTAATAATGGGCCCTAGGGAGAGTCATAATGCGAACATTTAACTAACATTATTCTACAATGTGGACGTCAAACCAACATTACTCCTAAGGCACGGCTGTCACAACGTCATTACACAAGCCATGGTAGGGTCATACATCTTAATGGACTTGTGTACATCTAATTGGGCCTCGACCCATGGGCCTTAGGTATAATAAATGGGCCATATAACATGGGCCTTAAGTATATCAGGTGGGCCTCAATGGTTGGGCCCTAACTACATCAAGATGGGCCTAATCATATGGGCCTCATGCATATCTAGGTGGGCCTCAACGGACGGGCCACAAATAGCCCAAGATGGGCCTTATATAAATCAAGTGAGCCACATCAATGGGCCTTATGTACATTGCAATGGGCCATAATCCCTGGGCCTTGAGTACATCACAATGGGCCTCGTAACATGGCCTTATATATTAAAGCGGGCCTCAACCACAGGCCACAAATGCATCGAACGGGACTCATAACATGGGCCTTTCATACACATCAAAGCGGGCCTCAACAACGGGCCATAATTTTGGCAAGGTGGGCCCACTTGAACTATAGATCTGACTCATTCTTTGGCTCACGCCATGAAATGAGCTTGCAAAATAGATGAACAGCTTGCACGCAACACATGCATCATGGAGGGTCCCATGAAGGCCCACCATCAAGTATATGTATATATTACATAATATATATATATATATATACAGCCACACGCACACACACGCATGCAGACGCACGCACCCACACGCGCACACATGCATGCACCCACGCCCACACCCACACCGTCCCCTGGACGGTGGGGATAGAACACATGCATCACAATGGGCTCCACCGTCTAGGCGGATGGTGGAAATAAATACAGAAATCACTGTGGGTCCCACGTGGGGCCCACCGTAATGTTTACCTCCCATCCAACCCATTTACAAGGTCACGCAGACCTAGATGAAGGGTAAAAACAAATTTCAGCTTGATCCAAAACTTCTGTGGGCCCAAAAAGTGTTTCAACGGTAGATGGTTCAATTCACACTATTTCCTTTGGTGTAGGCCATTGAGACTCAGATCGGTCTGATCTTTGGAGGGGGCCCACCTCAGGAGGTAGCCCACCCAATAAATGGTTTGGATGATAAATAAGCATCATCGTGGGGCTCACTGCCAGACCACCCGTTCGCCCAATAGTCAGCGCGGGCAGCGCCTGCGCCATCTAATAGCAGCAGGCACTACTGCATCCTTTTATTTTATTTATTTTTTTTAAAATGATTTTCCAGCAGTGTTTCACATGTGGGGTCCGCTTCAGCAAAATCCTCCCCGACCGTTGGATTCCACGGCCCAAGACAGGCTATATGAGCCCAATATTCACTATATTTTAGAACATCAAAACAATAGGGTGAATTTCAATGGAGGATACACTGTTTGCTATGCTATGGGCCACCTGAACGTCAGATTGGCTCCATTTTTTGGCTCAACGCCTAAAATGGTCTTGTGAAAGAAATGGATGACGTGGATTGAATACATACATCCAGGTGGGGCCTATATGAGTGGGCCACCTTACAAGCTTGGAAAAAGCTAATATTTGTGTTTTCCCAATAACGTCTAGCGTCCCTGGACGCTGGATGGCTCGCCGTTACACATGCACTGAGGTGGGCCCTGCTTAGGTGGGCCACCAAATGATGGATGGTGTGGGGATAACACATTTAAAAGGGCCCCCCCTTATAAGAGGCTTGGATATAATGCCTACCTCTTGGTGGGGTCCATCCAAGTGGGCCACACCATTTGGATGGGTGAATAAGGTGGATAATCTCATCCTTCAAGGTGGGCCACAAGCCATTATACACAAGAGAGAGAGAGAGGGAGAGACATTGGTGAGGATGGAGGGACCCCGCCACTATGGGCCCCGCATACAAACTTACATCAAGGTGGGTCCCACATATATGGACCCTTAATCAAACAAAATGAATGAAAAATAATTATCTAAGATCACCCACCGGCTTCTTCTTGGTCCTATGGAACGCCGGTCTCCTTGTGCTCCTCTTTGATGGGTGAAGATGAGAAATGGATGGCTAGGATGAGAGATCTTGGGATGGAAAGGTTGGCCTCACACATGCATTTTTCTCTCCATGGGAGGGCTTGAACGTATGGAGATTTCTCTTGCTTGGGATGAGGTTTGAAAATGAGAGGGAGGCTTGTAAAAGGGAGAGAGAGATGGGTGATGTTTGATGGAGTGATGGATGTGGTGAGTGATGGGTGTAAGAGACTTTTTGACTTTTGTGGCCATTAGTGTAAGAAAAGTATGGGCTTGTAAGAGACTTTTTGACTTTGGGGTTGCTTGGAAATAGGTGAAAAGTGATGTGTACTTGACCCTTGATGGGATTGATTGATGGATGATTGATGTGACATCTCGTAGAGATTCTCTCGAAATTCGTACGCGCGGCATTTTCCTCGCGCCGAACGTTGGTCCACATCTCCTGGTCAGAGTATCGCCTCGGTGCATGAGTCACGACATCGGAACCGCGTCGACGGCGTGGTCGCTAAGATACTAGTCTTAGGTTGAGTCGATTCGGGTGGACGGCATGTAAATAGGTGTCGCGCGCAAATGCAGGTTAAGGGTTGAAGGTTGCTGGAATTCGACCGGGAAGACCGCGGAAGTCTTCAGAACGGTACGGTCTAGGGTACGGGTCTTACAGATTTCATTAAATCTGCAAACTCAACAGTCATGTTAGTACAGGTAGATCCATAAATAATATCATCAACATAGATTTGTACCATTAAGATATGATCGTTATGTTTCTTAACAAACAGAGTTTTATCAACAGTTCCCATTAGAAAATTATGACTTAGTAAAAACTTATTCAATTTTTTGTACCATGCCCTGGGAGCTTGTTTCAAACCGTAGAGAGCCTTTTTAAGGCGATAGTCATGATCAGTGTTCTTAGGGTCTTTCAAAGCCCATTGGTTGTTCAACATAAACTTCTTCATGTAGATCACCATTTAAGAAGACACTCTTTACATCCATTTGATAAATTTTGAATTTTCGAAAGCATGCAATGGATATAAAAAGTCTGATTAATTCAAGGTGAGCAACTGGGGCAAAGGTTTCATCGTTATCAATCCCTTCTATTTGAGTGTACCCTTGTACCACTAGTCTTGTCTTATTTCGAATTATATTACCAAGTTCATCAGACTTATTTTTGAAGATCCACTTTGTTCCGATAATGTGTTTATCTTTAGGTCTAGGAACAAGATACCAGACATCATTTCAAATAAATTGATTAAGTTCTTCCTGCTTGGCAATTATCTAGTTTTCATCAGAAAAGGCTTCTTTTACATTAGCTGGTTCAATCTGGGATGTGAAGCACACATAATTACATATGTCTTCTATTTGTCTACGAGTACGCACACCAGTGAGAGGGTGTCCAAGAATTTTAGTGGTTGGATGATCTTTAACAGTCCTGTAACGCCTTAAAAATTGGGGGTTGAGCAGAACCTTAGCTCCCGAGTTCCAACACATCACTTATGCAACATAGATAATGATAAATAATGTTGTCTATATTCGTGCATTAAACATGAGTGAGATTATACCAAAACAGCATATCATACTCCAGAGACAATTAAATTTTGCAAGCGGAAGACTGTGATAGATAAATAAAATATATAAGCTGTTGTAAGTCTCCAGAGTGTGAACATGGTGCCAGGTTAAATAATTACATGTACAATTTCACAATATACAAAAGGTGTAATGTCATGTAGTCAACATCCCAGAAATCTCCGTCGATCAGAACATGACTCACATGAACCCACTTAAAAGCTGCATGTAGGAGAATGCCTCCTCGTCATTCTCGAAGTCTGGCTCCGCCTCGTAGGAATCGCTACCACCTGTAACTAAGACAGAATCTAGTTGGTGTGTACAACACCGTCCCGTAACATGGGAGTGAGTGATCAACTCAGTGGAATTATAAAGCAAATGTTAACATGTTATCAATTCAGTCAAGCAGTAATGATAAAGCAATACAAATAAACATGCCTCAGTACTCTGATTTATGTAAGAATGGTATGTAATAATGATGCATGCCATCTTCATCTCATGGTCGTAGCATATCAGTCACTTCCTTAGTGCTCTACCCAATGCCAAACGACACATGCAATGCGGTGCATGAGCGTGATTTACAAGTTCTTATTAGATCTTTTCATACAGCAGGATTTAGGAAGTTAAGGTACCCCCCTTTATATCATTTACCTAAACAATGATCTATCTAGGGTTGTCAATCCTAGTTAATCACATACGATAGGCAAGTTCAGGTCATTACCACCAATGTCCTACCAACTGGCAGTCTATTTTCGAAGGCTCGTCACCAACCCGACTGGAGACCACAACCAGGCTGCATCGGGGTAGGCCTATTTCATACTCAAGGTCACTCCACCAACGCCTTACCAACTCGCAGTCTATTTTCGAAGGCTCGTCACTGACCCGACTGGGGACACAGCCAGGCTGTGCCAATGGAGGCCGACAGCTCGAATACAGTGTCCCTTACCACCGTATTTGGCTCACGAGTCTGGGTTGCTCACTGGTCACTACGGGGAGGCTTGTCGCCCCAGCGTAGGCCGAAAGCTTGACCACGGTGTCCCATACCACCATGCTTAGCTCATGAGTCTTAGTGGATCGTGGTACCATAGTTAAATGGGCTTTTCACTAATAAGTTGGTACCTTAGATTCAAGCATGAGCATCCATATATGGTAAAAACACAATAGGCCAATTGGTTTATTAGACAAGTTCAACTGGCACGAGCGTACGTTGAATTAGCCGACAAGGTACCACTGTCGACGATCATCGTACGCCTCGGATTCATCGAACTTATCCAATGTGGCGAGACTAGTTCAGCCACTTAACCAGGAATTGTTATCGATTGCCTGGACTACGTAGTAGTCCCAATCACACTTCAAACGATAGCATTCATAAGTGATAATCAATGACAGCATGTGACAACCAAATCTAAATATAAATTTCATTTGACCATTTCCACATACACATGCTACACATGTAACCACACATAGGCATTTCATCTATAAATCACAGAGTAGTAAGATAGATCACATAAAGGAAACTATACCATAGATAAGGGAATTGAGAATCTCATCTCAACACCCTCATTACATACATTTACACAAGTACTTCCTCATTCAGGCATTTTATCAAACACTTAGACTACATATTTCAACATACATGTATTAGACTAGTTATAACATGTATCCTGGCAAGCCCTTTTACAAAGGAATTTTCACATACACAATAAGCATATATTCATAGTTAATAATCATGGCAAGCACAGATCCAAATTCCATATTCATTCAGACATTTTTACAAACACTTAGACTACACACTATAACATACATGACATATGTTGGCCATTACATGTATTAGGGCAAATCCTTTCGCCAAGGGGTTGTCGCACATACAACAACCCTATATCCACGATGGATAATCATGTCAAACATGAAACCAAATTCTATACGCATTCAATCATTTCAACTAACACATGGAGTATGCTATACTCAACATAGTTCATATATATCTGTAAAGTGAAAGAATCTTTGCATTTAGCATGTGAAATGACACCCAAATCAGTTATAAATCATTAACCGACATTGAAAGCCTTGAAAACCATAACCTAAACATTTATAGTCCGCACCTTTCGCCGGTAAATAAGTAACGAACTCAGTTTGTATATCGAGTCTTTGTCTACGGCACAACGGCAACCTACGGTATGAAGTAGGTTAGCTATTTCATCACTTACACTATTTAAAACCCTAAAATAGATTAGGGTTAGATTTTCTTACCTAAGAACGAAGTCAAAATCACTAAAAAAGCGATTCAGATGTGGTGGTTAAGCACGTGGAGTATCAGGGAAGAATCCCAGAAATAAACGCCAACTCTCTCTTTTTCCTCCTCTTTTATCTCTCTTTTCTCTTCTAGGGTGATGAATTCGTATGGAATAAGAGAGGGGTGGGTTTAGGCACTTATATAGGCCTAGAACTGACCGGAATGGCCCCAGGGTCATGGTATACTTAGGTTATAGCCAAATAGCATTTATTTCGACCTAATGGAGCACTTATGGAGGCCTCTTTTCTGTGTACGATCGGACTTAAGCTTCCTGACATTGGATCTAGGTTGAGTTAAGTTTTCGGTCCGATCAGATTTACAGATCGACCGCGGCCGACGAGTTTCAGTTCAACGGTCACCGGTACTCGATCAGGGCCACAAGTATACTGACATGTGTTAGAAAATTTCCCTAATCCGAGCGTGTAATTAGGTCAGATTCTGACGGTCTAAATCCTTATATTTGGCCCGTAAGTGAACGACTCAATTCACTTAAATCTAAGCACGTTTCCTAAAGATATTCGCGTTTCTCACACACTTTGCTCCGGGCTCAAGTTATACGTTTCTGTATACTATCTGGATTTGATTTCTGAGATGGTTGTCAAGCCAGTAAGGTGGTCCTAATTGTTTAGTTTCGCAGTAATCGGACTTTCGACGCATGGTCCAGGTCCGATACGAAGTTTCAATGTGCTCTTGAGAGCAACTGAGTTTTGAGATTGATCCTAAGTTTCAGGGTAATGTAGTGTTAATGATTCTACAAGTTTTAGGTCTTGTAATTTGTATTTAAAGTGGTTTAAGCTAATTTCACAGCTAATCTAGTTTAACACTTAGTTAATTTTGTCTAATTTCTAAAGGATTTGGTCTTGAGTGATTTCTGCCTGAGGTGGTACTCGGGTCTTTGTACGGATTTTTCCGGGACGTTACAAGTCCTCAGTTTAGAATTAGTTTGATTTAATGAAGTATCTGGTTTGTCAATTAAAAGAACTTTATCATTATCTGAACTTGGGGCAGGTGTATTCAAGTGATCTTCAATGACCACATTGATGGATTCTTGAGTAACACCAGTCCTTTTGTTCAATACTCGATATGCACGACTGTTTAAAGAGTACCCTAAAAAGATACCTTCATTGCTTTTAGTATCAAACTTTCTCAAATTTTCACAGTCACGTAAAATATAGCACTTGCTACGAAAAACTCAAAAGTATTTGACAGTAGGCTTCTTATTAAACCAAAGTTCATAAGCAGTTTTATTATTAGTTTTACATGTATAAACTCGGTTGATAATACAGCACGCAGTATTTACGGCTTCAGCCCAAAGGTTTCTAGGGAGCTTCATACTATTCAGCATTACATTTTCCATTTCTTGAAGCACTCAATTTTTCCTTTCCACAATTCCATTTTGTTGTGGTGTTTTAGGAGTAGAGAATTCATGCGATATTCCTTAATTGCTACAAAATTTCTCAAAACTGCTATTCTCGAACTCAGATCCATGATCACTACGGATCTTACAAACTTGAGAATTTTTTTTCAGTTTGGATTCGTTTGAGAATCCTTTTTACTTCATTAAGGGTTTCTGATTTATCCCTTAAGAAGGCTACCCAAGTCTGTTAAAATCATCCACGACTATCAATATGTATTTTTTGCCACCTCGACTCTCCGTCCTGGTAAGTCCTACAAGATCCATGTGGAGTAGCTCGAGTGGTCTTGATGTGGCATTGGAGTTCACCTTTTTGTGAGAACTTCTAGTTTGTTTGCCAATCTGGCATTCGCCACATATTTTGTTTACTTTTTGAAGTTTAGGTAGACCTCTTATTAGTTCTCCTTTGCTCAATCTGTATAGATTACGGTAATGTACATGTCCAAGGCGTTTATGCCATAATTGTATCTCATCGGTATGGACCATGTAGCACGATTGATTGGATGAGCTACCATCGCCTACAATATAGCAGTTTTCAGAAGTCCTACGACCAGTTAATATTACAGAACCTTTTTTATTTAAAATTTCACAACCTCGATTAGAAAAGTTCACACTGTGATTGTTAACGTATATTTGAGATATGCTTAACAAGTTGTGTTTCAGCCTCTCAACATATAAAACATTCTTAAATAAGGGACAGTTATATAGAGTTGAACCGTACCTTGGCCAATAATCTTGCAGTTGCTACCATCACCAAATGTGACTGACCCATCAGTCATATCTTTAAGGTCGGTGAATAAAGCCTTGTCACCTGTCATATGCCTGGAGCACCCACTATCTAGGTACCACTTTGTATGGCTTGTCGCTTTGAATGCAGTGTGGGCAACCAAGTAGGTAACCTTAGGAACCCATTTCATAACTGTTTTGGGTTTAGGAGTATAGTTGGTCTTCTTATGTTTGTAGTTGTTGTAAGACTAACCCACTGAGTTAGATTTTAAGAGCTCCTTAAGTAAATCAACTATTTTCTCAGCTAAAGGGTTTCGGTTCTGATTTTTGTAATTGGTATGGTTACCGTTAGGTTTGAAAGATTGAAAAGTTTTAACATTTTTAGAAAACTTTTGACTAGAACTTTTCTCTTTTGAGTTAGAGGATTCTCCTTTTACAAACATAGGAGAGGTATTCTTCTGTTTAGAAGGAATATTTTTATCGTAGCCCAAACCGGATCTGTCGCCACATTTTCTTGATCCAGTTAAAAGTTTTTCTAATTTTGGATCACCTTAGGCATACCTCCATGTATCCTTTAAACTCAAAAGGGAAGAGACTTTAAGTTTAAGTTTTTCATTTTCAGCTTTCAGATTTTCAATATGGGAGGTTTTGAATTCTAAATCGCATTTGCATTTTTCAAAACAATCTAAAATATGAGATTTTTCTAAAATAAGAGACTCAAATCTTTCTCTAAGCCCTGAAAACCTTTCTTTTTGAAGCTTTACTTTTACCGCAATCTTACAACTTTCCTTGTATAGGGCATTATACGCATCTTGAAGATCTTCTTCATTATCATGATCACTATTCAGATTTTCTTCATTGGTTGAATCATCATGATCTGAAAAAGTGAACTTGGTTAGAGTCATAAGGGCTTTGACTTCCTTGCCTGATTCGGTTTCAGAATCTTCTGATTCAGAAGAGGCTTCAGTGCTAGAAGATTCATCCCAAGTAGCCAACATTCCCTTCTTTTTAGGTTTGTCCTTTTTAGGACACTTGTTTGCTAGATGCCCATATTCTTCGCAGTTGTAGTATTGACTATCTTTTAAAGATTTCTAAGATTTAGATCTAGATTTAGATCTCTTCTTATCATTTGATTTTTAAAAGTCAACCCTCTTTTTACTTTTGAAAATCTTGTAAAACTTTTTTGCTAAGAGAGCCATATCATCTTCAGAATTTTCGAAATCAAAATTTTCCTGAGAAATACATTTGGAAGACTTAAGGGCTATAAATTTACCTTTAGGAGCTTTAAAGTTTAACTCATAGGTTTGTAAAGACCCAACTAATTCTTCTACCCTCATATTGTCCATATCACGAAGTTCCTGGATTGCAGTCACCTTTGAATTGAACCGTTCAGGTAGTGAGCGTAGTATCTTTGCACACACTTTACTTTCTGGGATTTTATCGCCAAGACCCCACATAGAGTTTACAATATCATTCAGTCTAGTATAAAAGTCCATGAACATTTCATTTTCTTCCATATGTATTTCCTCAAATTTAGTTGTGAGTATTTGGACTTTAGACTTCTTGACAATTGATATACCCTCGTGTGTCATTTCTAAAATATCGCAAGCTTGCTTTGTAGTACCACAGGATATAATTCTTTTGAACTCATCCGGTGATAGTGCGCAAGTGATTGCATTTAGTGCTTTTGCATGGGCACTACTCTCACTTTTCTGAAGTGTGGTCCAAGAAAAATAAGGTGATATTCTCATTGATTTTGATCCATCGATACCAGTCACTTCAGTGGTAGGAGGGATCCATTTAGTCACTGTGGCTTGCCACACACTCTCATACATTGAATTAAGGAAAATCCTCATTCTGGCTTTCCAATAGTCATAGTTAGAGCCATCAAATGGTGGAGGCCTAGTGACTGAAAGGCTATCAAAATTTGACATCTTATCAATAGCTTAGATCGATTAGCTCAGGAAATAAATCGAAATAATAACAATTAAAATGAGCTGTTAGGCTTTGATACTACTTAAAAAGGCCTAGCTATATGTCTTAGAGGGGGGGACTATGCCAAATTAAAATTATACCAGTGGAATTAAACTGAAAGATAGCCTTATAAATAAAAAGAAAGAATTTTAAACAAATCACAGTACTGAAATGTAAAGCAATCTTCAAATAATAAAATAAAAAGGTTGATACCAATGTTGTTCTAAGGACAACCTTGCACCATAAAAACCAAGGGTTTATGGCAGGACAACCTTACTAGAACAATTTGAATATCAAAAACTCAAACTGAAAGGAAATAAAAGAAATAGCAAGATATTAAATTGTAAACTATTACAACATTCCCACAATGCTTGAAATGTAAAAGATTACAACATTCACTTCCATATATACATTCCACAGCTTTGGATGATAAAAGATATAGAAATTCAAACAAACATTCAAACCACAAAACACAAAGAATTATAGTGGTTCGCCTGTGTGTACACCACCTGTTAAACAACAGCCACACAGATTGCTACTCCACTCCTAATATCCTCACACAGGGGATATCAGCGTTCACTATGAAAATAGCCTCACAGGTTCACCTAAAACCTTCACAATTGTGTCTTTCAAATGGGCTTACACAATTCAAAAACCCCACTTCTAAGTTTTTGGGCTCTCCTCAGATAACCACTAGATTGAGATTTTTCTGGCTTAATCTCAAACAAAAACAAAAAACAAGAAAATTTACAATAAAGTAAAATACTTGGATTTCTCCTTTCGTTGTAGCTTGAAAGAACCAATCAGAGTAGAAGTTCGAATATAGAAGTTCAATTGTCCAATACTCACTTTGAAATAGTTCTAGGTTATAATTAATTTTAAATTAAACCAGTTGGGCTAGCTCTATTTGATTTTAATTCCAAGAAGAAGGAATATAGCAATTCCTCTTTTCAATTTATATTGGAATGCAGAAACAAAATCAAATAAATAAAGCTAATAAAAGAGAATATGAAATATGCACAACGTAGCTTAAATAAGACAAACTTATCTCAGAGTGATGCCTTGATTTTACTTGAATTGAATTCTTGAAAAACTCTGAAATTCGTGTTCTATTTATATATGTAGAAATCGCGTCTATGACTGGTCGTGTGGCCACCACGACTGGTTGTAGGTTAAACTGCATTTTGAAATTTTAAGCGCGATCGGATAAAATCGTTCCACGACTGGTCTTAGGGTGTCCATAATTGGTTGTGAGGCCTCCACCACTGGTCGTGACCATCTCACAACTGGTCGTGAGGAACTAAGAATGGTTACTGGAGTTTAAATTGTACCTGCAGGACTGGTCATGAATGAGTCAACACCGTTCCTACGACTGGTCGAGTAGACTCCAGGACTGGTCGAAGCTCAACTAAAAAATTTCAAAAATTTGCAACAACTTAGGATTGGTCTTGAAATTTCATGGACTGGTCGACCTAGTTCTAGGACTAGTTGAACAGAGTCCAGGACTGGTCTTAGAACAGACCAAATACTTATAAAAATATTCTATTTGAATTATGTATACAAAATGACCAACTCTAAGGTCAAATTAAGGTCATTCATACCTTAAATGTGAAGTATGGACATTGAGTCTTCATTTCTTCAAATGTTGGTTAACCTTTGAAGATTGTGAAGCTTGAGGTCTCTGATGTAGCTTAAACTTGAGATCTTCTAAAGCTTGAACTTCATCTTGTACTTTTATTCTTGAGTTGTACTTGTTCTTGAGTTGTACTTGAGACTTGAACAAGAACATGCCTTTTGATGTAGCTCTTGTGAAACTTGTAGAAGTAGACAAATATCTTGAACTTGAACTTTTTGAAGTAAATCACCGTTCTTAGCTTATAGTATTAATGCAGTGACTTGAATATACACGTCAACATGCTACACAAGACATAGATTGTGTTTTCGGCAGCACAAAATTTGACAACCAAAGGGGCAAATAACTATTACACTTACATATGCCTTACCCCCGCCACTTACACCGTCATCTCCACCAGTATCATCAGTCGACAACCAGGGGCAGAAGGCCCCACCATCTAGCCACAATAATGAGAGACAAAAGAAGCTTGTCCTCCCACCCATAGATGTACAATGCTTCGATGAAGACATCTCATACCATAGTCTCAAGTTCGAGACTGCGAATTACATTCCTCTTGCATGTCCCATCGGATCAAACTACGTCTTCTCTCCTAACGAGCACCAAATCTTCTACAATCGCCTCGAATATTAAGACTCGAACTCAGCCATTGAGGATCGATAGTATGTGAATAGGAGAAAACTAGGATATCACCTCCTCCAGATAAGAAACCAAAGCACATGGGTACCAGAAGAAAATAAAGTCGTTCAAAGGAGGGCAATCCTTTCACCTGTACGTCGATCCCATTTGATGATACAGAGGACTCAAGTAAGGGGCATGAATTACTACTAACTGACTGGACCATAATCCTGGCCCCACCTAAACTAGAAGAACCTGAGGAGCTGTAGAAATCACATCCGACATCGACTCAGAGACCGATTGAAAATTCATCATGACATTTGGACACAACGATGAGGGCCCACTTATTGATCCCTTTGGCCATGCCTCCTAAGGGGAAGGAGTGCAGGGCGGTGAAAGGTTGGTACCCCCATACGATAATACAAGCCAATGTGAATAGTGCTTGGATCCCCAAGCCGGATTAGGCAACTCCTGGTTCACATTATCACCTCGCTTGAGGTCCCTTATAAAAAAAACTCCAAAAAATCAGAATTTAAAAAAATTCAAAACAACAAAATTTCAAAACTCCAAGAAAATCAGATATTTGTAAAATTCAAAAAATAAAAAATTTTAGTACCCAAAAAATCTAGAAATGCTTTTAAAAAATCTCAATCAATAAAGTGTCGAGTCTATCCATAAAAGAACTTGAGTATGAAGCCAACTTATATGATTTCGATCCAGAGTTGGATTTTGAACTCAAGGGCTAGGACAAAGCCAATGATGTGGAATATGATGAACCGACTCTCAAACTAGAGAGTCTCCTCAAAAAGTTTAAAACCAAAAGCCAATATGATACCAAAATTTTCAAAATTGTGAACCTGGGATCTCCTTAAACTCTTAAGGAAGTGTACAGTTTGAATCCTTGTCCCCAAAAAGTGATCAAATTCTTGAAGCCATGACTGCCCAATCTTGCACCTTATGAAGATTTATCCGGATTCGATTGAAAACTTGTTAACAAAGCCTGCTAAGCAGAAGCTACGAAGGCCATGCTTACATTCCACGCTAGAAATTTCTTCAAGTATCAGGAGCGCTCACATTGGATCCATGTGTGTGCTTCAAAACTCTACAACCTGGCAAGGTCTTAGACATCTTCTACGTAAGATAACGACATCAACGATAAAGTTAACCCGACAACATTTAACAGTTAGGAGTTTGTACTCTTGACGAGTAAAGAGTGAATGGAGATAGTATCCTACATCTCACATGATGATGCTCGTGAAGAACAACATCATCAATCGCTATAAGATCCCACATGTCATCATCATTAACAATAGGATGCCCTTTATGAATCCAAAGATGGACGAACTCTAAGAGAAAATTAGAAGACATAGGATCACTTTTGTATGCACTTTGTGCCAATCAGACTACAGTACACACAACTATGTGTGAAACTCTTTATAAGCTAACTTACGAAATGGAAGCAATCCTACAAGTTCAAGTTGAAATCTCATGAAGATTGAAGCCTAGGAAAGAAAAGTAAGATTGGGTTTACAACAAGTACCGTCGCATCTATCAGATGCAAAGGGCAAGTTCAGAGCTCACATGAGATGGCCTAAAGATCAGGAGAGTTCTTCCAAAAGGCTCCCTCTGACTCACCAACCTGAGGTGAGGATCTTCCAAAGCCTATCAACACCAATAACGGCTAAGATTATCTAACCATGTCAAATTTACAATAGCAAAGACAAAGTCAATTGACCAAAGCTGGTCATTTTAAGAATCATTCCCTCCTATCCTCAAATAGGTGCTTCAATAAGAAGGGTTAAAGAAAAAGTAGAAAAGGAGAAAAAAGAGAAAAAGAGAAAAAGAAGAAACAAGGACAAATAAGAGCGCATAGTTCAAGATAGTAAATGTTGGAGCATAAAAATTAAGAAATGAAGAAAATCGAAAGAATTGAGAAACTGATAGCTATTGGCTGCGCGACACTCAACAAGACTGTGAGAGATCCATTGCGCGGTGCGCATTGGAAGTAAGATATCCGCGTTATGGAAGTGTTAGCATAATGATTTTCACATCATGAAGATGTGATGTGCAGATATGGAGGTTCACATGTGCAAAAACCGATAAATACCCCTCCACCCTCTTCATTTAATACATTCAAAGATTTCGGAAGCAAGAGAGAGGATTTCAGATACTTTAGAAGACCCAGGTACCCAGTGTACTTGTTGTGTTGCGTGCAACAAGGTGTCTACGCAACAAACAATCAAGATCAATGAACTATCCGCACGACAGGTCCATTGCACGGACAGTAAATTTCAGATGATGAGATGTTCATTTTAGAATACCATGAAAGACTTACAACAAGAGTAGAGTACTTCAAGTCTACAAGATCAATCGAGATAATGAAGCGTAATAACTTCTACGATCGGAAGATTACATCGCAATCTGAAATGCTGCTAAAATTGATATTTAAACTTATTTGATTCTTGTATATGCTTTATCTTGGAGTCAAGGGACAAAAGATGATGTAAATGAATTAAGAATCAATACACTATATTAGGATGATTGTTCTCCTCTTTTTTCTTTGTTATTATTGAATGAGATAATCCCCAAATCAAATAGATTCATTTCTTGTCGAAATAAAATGACGACTCTGCTGGAGACTTTTCTTATTCAATACTAATTTAGAAATTATATAAAGAACTTTATCATTGTTTGGCGTTATACCGACGCCAAGATAGTGACTCAACAGGATCATCCTCCCCTTCATCTCTAAGAAAAAGTATAAATTTATTTAAATATTTACTTACAATGTCCTATATAACCTGACAGGAATTACAATGCAATACATACGTTCAAACTGCAATCAATGGCAACCAATGCAAATGAGACAATCTTCTACTTTGTACGAACTAGGTTCGTAGTAGAATACATGCACAATCATTCTCTAGTCCGAAATAGCCAATTGGCTCCGACTAAAAGTAATACATCACTAACCACTACTGGAGTAATATCCGTATTGCTAATAGCACAAGATTATGGCGATGAATGGCTCGTTGTGTCCCCCAGGAGATCAAGGACTCGAGCTCATGCAACTATTAAATCGGTCCCATCACAGATGATTAGGGGACCGATAACAAGAAATGCTATGAGAAAGAACCCAGCACTCGATTCGCTAACATTATATCCGGGAAAATCCCCTTGTTTTTTCACATCACAGGACTTCCCCCCTGCCTGTTGCAAACGTCCAATAGACTAGAAAAAAAGCAAGTTGCCCATAAAAGATATATCATCCTCCGACGAACTCACCGCATCTCTATGAACGACACCTCCACAAATCATATTAGAATTAATTGAATCTCATGGAAGCATCAAAGAATCGAATAAGAGTCCTCTCTTATCAAGCCCTCTCACACTGATGCACTCTTGTCCCACTCCACCAACAACATTGTCAGGAAGTGGAGAGGCTACCGTATGTATGGCAAGATTAACTTAGAATCTGCCGATTACTAATGAGCGTATGGTCAAGATGGCATAGATGCAGAGAACTCTGATGGAAGAATGCTGGAGTCTTCGAGAGGCAGTAGCCACCCTCGCTCACAGTGTGGCTCAAATTGTGGCTCCTCCCATGATGGCCACTGTGAATGGACATGAATAGCATCCTGAAGGCTTACAATCACCGAGGGTAGGGTCACATGGATTTGCTCCCACAACAAGGGTAATAACACAAGATGAAATGTGGCAAGTAGCAATGGAGGTCATCAGGACTAAAAGGGAATGCCAGCATACAGGAAGATTTCGATACAGAAACCCGTATCCCAGAGAAGCGGAGGACGTGCCATTCCTTGCCAATTTTAAGCATCCAGATTTTTAAAAGTTCAATGGAGATGAATCTCCAGAAGAACATCTCATGTATTTGATCATTACTATGGGTAAGTTTTCTACTGTCTCGCAATATTGTTTACGGTTGTTTGGTTCTTCTCTAATAGGTAAGACATTTTGATGGTATTCAAGTCTGGCTCCGAAATCTATAAGGACCTAGGAACAGATGCAAGATGCATTTATGTCGAATTTCTTTTCATTTGAACGAGATGCTACTATCACTGAATTGGCTTCCGTGCGGTAAAGAGAGAATGATCCTGTAAAAAAATTCATCGACTGATAGAAAACCTTGGGGGCATCATGCAGGCAGCTTCCAGAAGAAAGGGAGCAAGTGAAAATGTGTTTAAATTCAATGGAGATGGGGATTGCATTTGGTCTTACAAGTGTAGACATAAGGACCTTTCATGACATCGCCACAAAAGAGCATACACTTGAATTGATAACTATAAAAAAGTTGGCATTCCAGAATGAGATAGGCAGAAGAGGGCATAATAGACTAATAACGAATGTCGTCGATCGAGAGAGGAAGAATGATGTTCCTCGCTAAAGAAGGAGAATGGAAAAGAGAGAAGAAATGAACCGTTACAGGGGGAGAGTGAAAAAGGCCAAGCTATATGTCCTAGAGGGGGGGGGGGGGGGGGGGGGGTGAATAGGACTATGCCAAATTTAAAATAAAATTAGCGAAAATAAATTAAACCAATAGCCTTACAATATGAATCAATTCACAATGCTAAATTTTAAATCACCTTGATAAATGAGTATTGAGAGATTCATACAAATTCAGTTCTAAGGACAACCTTACACCATAATAAATAAGGGCTTATGGTAGGACAACCTTATTTCTAGAACCTCTTTTGGATCAAGGACTCAATTTTAATATAAGTAAATGAAATAGCAAGGAATTGAAATTAAATACAGAAGTATAGATCTAAATTATTACAACAATCCCCACACTTGCTTGAAATGTAAATAGTTACAACATTCACATCCACTTGTACATTCCACACAATCGAATGATAAAAGATATGAAAATTAAGCAAGCATTCAATCCACAAGGCAAAGAGTTATAGTGGTTCGCCTGTGTGTACACCAACCTGCTTTTTCAATAACCACACAAAAACTACTCCACTCCTAATATCCTCACACATTGGGGATATTAGCGTTCACTATCAAATAGGTTTTCACAGGTTCACCAAAAACCTTTATAATTGTGTCTTTTTCACTTGGGCTTACACAATTCAAAAACCCCTCTTTTCTGAGTTTTCTGGTTTTCCTCAAACAACCAATACAATGAGATTTTTCTGGTTCAACCTCAAATAAAACCAGTACAATGAGATTTTTCTGGCTTAACCTTAAACAAAACCAGTACAATGAGATTTTTCTGGCTTAACTTCAAACAAAACCAAAAGTAAATAAATTTTACAGAATTGTAAAATACCTGGATTTCTCCTTTTCTTAGTAGAGAACCAATCGGAGTAGATGATTGAATGTCAAAGTTCAATTTCTAATACTCTCATTCATAAGGTTCTAAATTCTAATAGATTTTAGATTTAACTTGTTCAAGCGTAGCTATATTTGATTTTGATTCCAAGAAGAAGGAATAAGATAATTCCTCTTTTCAAATAAGATTGGAATATAGAAACAAAATCAAATTAAATAAGCTAGCAAAAAGGAATATTAAATAAGCACAATGTAGCTTAAAATAAACACAGACTTATCTCGAGTGATCACTTGAAAATTATTGAATTGAATAGAGTTGAAGTGTGAAAACTCAATTTCGTGTTCAATTTATAGAAGCAAAAATCATTCCTACGATCGGTCTTAGAAACCTACGACCGGTCGTAGCTCAACATTTTTGAAATATTGAGCGCGATCTTTGAAAGTCGTTCCACGACTGGTCGTGAGTAGCCTACGACTGGTCGTGGGTCACCTACGACCGGTCGTAGATCCTACGACCGGGTCGTAGGACCATAGATTACGCTTTGGACTTTGAGTCGTAGATCCACGACCGGTCGTGGACAGTCGAAGCCACTCCTACGACCGGTCGAAGGATCTCAGATGGTCGTGGGCGTACCAAAAATTTGAAAAATCTTCAACTACTTAGGACTCGGTCGTGGAATTTCTTGACTGGTCGAACCAATGCCAGGACTGGTCGAACAAGAGCTAGGATTGGTCGTAGAATAGACCAAACTTATGTAAAATAAATATTTGATTTATGTATCCAAAGTGACCTACTTAAAGGGTCAACCTAAGGTCATTCAAACCTGAATCATGTCGTATGGACATTGAACTTCAACCATTCAACGAATGTAGATTGTTTGAACCATATCAAAGCTTGAGATCTTGAACTTGTTGTAGCTTCAAACTTGAGATCTTCATCAAAGATAACAACTACTTCATGCATTGCTTATTAGTCTTGAAGTCATGAGTTGTTTCTTAAGACTTGAACATCAACATTGTAGCTTCTTGAGACTTCAACATGTAGCTTCTTGAACTTCAATATGTAGCTTCTTGAAAAGTTCAACTTGTAGCTTCTTGAAGTGTTTATGCAGTGTCTTGAATTCATATAAATCATCATACAAGCACAAGACACAGATAGATGTTTTGACACATCAAAATTTGACAACCAAAGGAGCATAAGACCATAACACTTACAATCTCCCCCTTTGTCAAATTTGTGACAAAACACCCAAGTAATAATACTTTCAATAGACATAAGAGAAGTACAAACACAACAGGTTCACAATAGAGAAGCATGCACAGTTATATAGATATCATAAGTAATAACTAGCATCATTCTCCCATAACTACCCCTGAGAAGCTTAACTCCCCCTGAGTAATAGCCTGAGTAATAGGAGCACAACATAAAGATTAAATTCAAATAAATCAAAAGCCTCTAAAACTTCTCCCCCTTTTTGACACAAAATGACAAAGGAAGAAGAGCATCAATAATAAAGAAAATAGGAGTTGATGCAAGAGAGCAAAGAGCATAAATCAAAAAGTCAGTAAGCACGAAAAGCTCAGTAAACAAAATATTACAGACCCATCAAAAATTTAGTCAGAACCAGAAGAGGGTGCAGGATTAGATGGATCAATTTTATGTACACCCTTAGCAATCCGCCTCATATATTTGCGTAAATATGAAAATTGCGTGTCTTGAGTAACACGAATTTGAGCCACCTGCTCTTGAAGGGAATTCAATCTCTCATCAAAATCAGAAGGCTGAAAATCAGGATCATCAGCCGAGTCTGATTCAAGTTCTTCAAATAAATCATCCATATTCACGTCTTTAGGAAGATCACTAGCTTGAGCATTTCCTGCTTCAGCACCACTGCTACCAGCATCCACTTGGCCATCAGCCAATTCTAAATTCATCTTGTTAATATTGGAATTATTGAAAGGGAGATGATGGATGGGTTTTTCTCTAGTAGGCATAGCTACGAGCATATGATTTGCCAGCATAGTCAATAAATAACCAAAGGGTATATCACTATGTCCAGGATGGTGACGAGACAAAATAATGGAATGACAAATTAAAGAAGGTAGACATATTTTTGCACCGAGACTACGTAATGCAAAACACGAACCATGAAAGCAAAGTGAGTTCGCTTTTATTACCATAACGTGGATAAAGATTTGAGATGAATATCCTATGAAGTACTCTGTGTCTGGGTAACAAATACCTTGAGGGAAGTACATGACCTTTATGAGTCCAATGAACATCCAAATTACATAAATCTCTAGTAAGCATTTTTCGTTCAGATTCTGAGAGACTGTCATGTAAAATATGAATTGGAATGCTCTCATCATTGATAGGTATTTCCATAATGTCAGCAATCAAATGTCGATCCACTAAAAACAATCCTTCTTGAGTATCAACTTTAAAAGTTAAATTCTCAAGAGAAAAATCACAGATACATGCAAACATGGATTGGGCAATGGACTGGTATGCAGCTCCACCCCAATGTAAGATGTTATCCCATCCCACAGATTCCAACAGAGGAGGGATACCAAATGAAGCAATGAGATTAATATTAACAGGACGCTCAACAATAACATTGCGCATACGCAAATCCCGAGCATTAGAAGGATCATTTTCGGGAGAGCGAAGATGACGTTGTACAATAGAAGTTGATCTAGAAGAAGATGGACCTCGAGTAGTTTTCTTTTTACCTCTAAAGCATCTATTTTCGTGAAGGATTTCAAGGAAACAACAAGTTGGAAGAAATGGGGTTTAAATAAAACAGATTTTTCAAGATAAAACCCCAAACTTGCAATGAACGACCAAATAGATTTCACAAGAATGAGATTTGAAACACTAATAGCAAGAATCTACAAAAAAATGCAAAAGAACCACTAACCTCAAGTACTATAAAGGTGGGTTCGATCATCGTAGCTAGAACTGTTGGAGAGTAAAAAGAAATGAAGAAGAAGAGTCAAAATCCACAAATTAAAGTGAAATCCTCGAGTTTCACGACTGGTCGTAAGTAGCCTGTTCGGTCAGAAGACGCACCGACGGTCGTGGTACACTTACGATCGGTCGAAAGTACGACTCAAAATTTGCAAAATTTTTAAATAATTTTCAAATTCAAGCAAATAAAACATCATAGTTATGTACATTATGATACACCAAATCATGTAAATTCAATTTAAATTGCACATACCGAGATCAAATTTTAATTTATTAAACTTGCTTTTTTCGAGCGGTTTAGTGAAAATGTCCGCAAGTTGAGTCTCGGTTGGAATGTAATCCAAATATATTAATTTTTCTTCCACTAATTCACGAATGTAATGAAATCTAATGTCAATATGCTTAGTACGTGAATGCCGAATCGATTTTTAGAGATATTTATTGATCGAATTATCACAAAATAAAATCATAGAATCCTGAGTGATTCCATAATCGCTAACATTCGTTTCATCCAAACAAGTTGAGTACATGCATTTCAAAGAAGAATGTATTCAAATTTCACTGTTGATAGCGATATAGAACTTTGCTTCTTGCTAAACCAAGAAACAAGACAATTTCCAATGTAGAAACAACCACCATTGGTTGATTTCCTATCATCAATGTTTCCAACCCAACAAGATCAAGGCATTCCAAACTAATTGAACATTAGTCTCATGTGGATACCAGAGACCCAGTTTTGTAGAACTTGCGACATATCGCATAATACGCTTAACAAATAGGATTAAGTGAGATTCTTTAGGATTTGATTGATAACGAGCACAAATACCAACACTCAAAGCAATATCCGGTCTACTAGAAATGATAAAGCAAACTACCAATCAAACTACGATATAATTTAGATCCACATCATTACTTGTAGAGTCTTTTGAGAGTCTCAAAGTTGTACTCATAGGAGTATCAAAATTTTTACCTTTCTCAAATCCAAATTTCTTAATTAAACTCGAGCATATTTGGTTTGAGAGATAAAATTCCATCAAAGTTGTTGTTTTACTTGCAACCCTAGAAAATAGTTTAATTCTCCAACCATGCTCATTTTGAATTTAGACTTCATCAAATCTGCAAACTCAACAGTCATGTTAGTACAGGTTGATCCATAAATAATATCACAACATATATTTGAACCATTAGAATATCATCGTTATGTTTCTTAACAAAGAGCGTCTTATCAACACACCCCATATCCGAAAAATATGACTCAAGAAAAACTTAGTCGGGCTTTTTCGTACTCATGCTCTGGGAGCTTGTTTTCGCACTACCATAGAGAGCCTTCTTAAGACGATACACATGATCAAGTAAATTTAGGATCTTCAAACCCTGTAGGTTGTTCAACATATACCTCTTCATGTAAATCACCATTCAGAAAGGCACTCTTTACATCCATTTGGTAAATTTTAATCTTCCTAAAACATGCAATGGAGATAAAAAGTCTGATTGATTCAAGACGAGCTACAGGAGCAAATGTTTCATTATAGTCAATACCTTCAATTTGTGTATACCCCTGTACAACTAGTCTTGCTTTATTTCGAATAATATTTCCAAGTTCATCAGATTTATTTTTGAAAATCCATTTTGTTCCAATAATATGTTTATCTTTAGGTCTAGGAACAAGGTGCCAGACATCATTTCTGACAAACTGATTAAGTTCTTCTTGCATCGCAAGAATCCAGTTTTCATCTAAAAGTGCTTCTTTTACGTTAATCGGTTCAATCTGGGATGTAAAGCATACGTAGTTACATATGTCCTCTAATTGTCTACGAGTGCGCACACCAGTGAGAGGGTTTCCAAGTATTTGAGAAGTTGGATGATCTTTAACAATCCTTAATTCTGGATTAGTTTCACTTGATGAAATTTCTTGTTTTTCAAGTATAAGACCTTCATCATTATCTGAACTAGGGACAGGTGTATTCAAAAGATCGTCAATCACAACATTTATTGACTCTTGAATCACACCGGTCCCGTTGTTCATAACACGATATGCACGATGTTTAAAGAATATCCTAAAAAGATCCCTTCATCACTTTTAGTGTCGAACTTTCCCAAATTTTCACGGTCACACGCAAAATATAGCACTTGCTGCCAAAAACTCGAAAGTATTTGATGTGAAGGCTTTTTCTCAAACCACATTTCATAAGCCATTTTATTATTAAATTTACAAATATAAACATGGTTAATAATGTAGCAGGCTGTATTCACTGCTTCAGCCCAGAGATTCCTAGGGAGCTTCATGCTATTTAACATAACATTTCCCATTTCTTGAAGCACTCTATTCTTCCTCTCGACAATTCCATTTTGTTGAGGAGTTTTAGGTGCAGAGAATTCATGCGATATTCCCTGATCGCTACAAAATTTCTCAAAACCCATTTGTTTTAATTCGGATCCATGATAACTATGGATCTTGTTGACTTGAGAACATTTTTCGGTTTGAATCCGTTTTATAATCTTTTTCACTTCATCAAGGGTTTCGATTTATCTCTCAAGAATGAAACCCAAGTGTATCTTGTGTAATCATCTACAATAACTAAGATGTACTTTTTGCCACCTCGACTTTCCATTCTTGTTGGTCCTATAAGATCCATGTGGAGCAGCTCGAGTGGTCTTGTGGTGATATTGGAGTTCACCTTTTGTGAAAGCTCCTAGTTTGTTTACCATACTGGCATTCACCATAAATCTTGTCTACTTTTTTGCATCTTAGGTAGTCCTTTAATTAGTTCACTTTTGCTCAATCAGATAAATTTCGGTAGTGAACATGTCCAAGGCGTTTATGCCATAATTTGTCTCATCGGTATGGACCATGTAGCACGATTATTTAGATGAGCTACCATTGCTTACAATATAGCAAGCTTTTAAGTTTCGAACCGCAGTTAATATTACAGAACCCTTTTCGTTTATAATTTCACAACCTTGATTAGAAAATTTAACATTATGGTTGTTATCGCATATTTGAGATATGCTCAACAGGTTGTGTTTTAAACCCTCAACATATAAAATATTTTTAAATAAGGGAAGGTTATAGAGTTGGACCGTACCTTTGCCAATTATCTTGCAGTTGCTACCATCACCAAATGTGACTGACCCATCAGTCATATCTTTAAGATCGGTGAATAGAGCTTTGTCGCCTGTCATATGTCTGGAGCATCCACTATCTAAGTACCATTTTGAATGGCTTGTAGCTTTGAAAGTAGTGTGAGCAACCAAACAGGCAACCTTAGGAACCCATTTCAGTACTGTTTTGGGTTTAGGAGAATAATTGGTGTTCTTTTGTTTATAGTTGTAAGAGTGACCTACTGAGTTAGATTTTAATAGCTCCTTAAGTAAATCAACAATTTTTTCAGCTAGTGGGTTTCGAATCTGATTTTTGAAATTTATATAGCTGCTTTTGTGTTTTTGAAAAGTTTTTGTATTTTTAGAAAAAACTTGATTAGTACCTTTTCCTTTTGAGTTAGAAGTCTCTCCTTTCACAAAATTGGAACGAGTATTCTTCTGTTTAGGAGATGTGTTTTTATCATAGCCCAACCCGGATCGATCGCCACATTTTCTTGATCCGGATAATAATTTTTCTAATTTTGGATCACCTTGGGCATATCTCCATGTGTCCTTCAAACTCAGAAGAGAAGATACTTCATTTTTAAGTTTCTCATTTTCAGATTTCAAATTTTCAATTAGGGAGGTTTTGAATTCTAGATCACACTTTGATTTTTCAAAACAATCTGAAATTTGAGATTTTTCTAAAACAAGGGTTTCAAAACATTCTTTAAGTTTAAAAACTTTTCTTTTGAAGTTTAAGTTTGACAGACAATTTTACAACTTTCCTTATATAAGGCATTGTAAGCATCTTGAAGATCTTCATCATATTCATGATCACTATCCAAATTTTCTTCACTTGTTGAATCATCGTGATCGGAAAAGGTAAACTTGGCTAGAGTTATAAGGGCCTTAAGTTCATTGCCCGACTCTGTTTTGAATTTTCGATTCGTAAGAGGCTTTAATCGACGATTCATCCCAAGTAGCCAACATACCCTTCCTTTTGGATCTGTCCTTTTAGGACATTTGTTTGCTAAATGCCCATATTCTTGACAGCTTGTAGCATTGACTATCTTTCAATGATTTCCAAGTTTTAGAGTTAGGTTTGGAACGTTTTTTTCATTTGCCTTTTGAAAATCGACTCTTTTCTTACTTTTGAAAATCTTATAAAACTTTTTTTCGCCTAAAAGGGCCATATCATCTTCGACTTTTCTCAATCAATTTTCTTGAGTAATACTTTTAGATGACTTCAAAGCAATAGATTTACCTTTAGGAGCTTTAAAACTTAATTCATAGGTTTGTAAAGAACCAACTAATTCTTCTACCTTCATATTATCCGTATCACGAAGTTCCTGGATTGCGGTTACCTTAGAATTGAACCGTTCAGGAAGAGAGTGTAGTATTTTTGCACACACTTTACTTTCTGGAATCTTATCGCCAAGACCCCACATTGAGTTTACAATGTCATTCAATCTAGTATAAAAGTCCATAAACATTTCATTTTCCTCCATATGAATTTCTTCAAATTTAGTTGTGAGGAGTTGGACTTTAGATTTCTTGACAATTGACGTACTTTCGTGTATCATTTCTAAAATATCCCAGGCTTGCTTTACAGTATCACAGGATATGATTCTTTTGAACTCATCCGGTGATAGTGCGCAAGTGATTGCATTTAGTGCTTTAGCATTAGCACTACTCTCATTTTTCTGAAGTGTGGTCCATTGGTAATACGGTGTAATTTTCATAGATTTTGAACCATCAACACCAGTTACTTCCATGATAGGAGGTTTCCATTCAGTCACTGTGGCTTGCCACACACTTTCATCCATTGATTTGAGGAAGATCCTCATTCTGGCTTTCCAATAGGCATAGTTGGAACCATCAAAGGGTGGAGGCCTAGTAACTGAAAGGCTATCAAAATTTGACATCTTTTTATATAGCTTAGATCGTTAGCTCAGGAAATAAATCCAAATAAAAAGCAACAAAAATGAGCTATTAGGCTCTGATACCACTTGAAAAAGGCCAAGCTATATGTCCTAGAGGGGGGCAGGGGGGGGGGGGTGAATAGGACTATGCCAAATTTAAAATAAAATTAGCAGAAATAAATTAAACCAATAGCCTTATAATATGAATCAATTCACAATGCTAAATTTTAAATCACCTTGATAAATGAGTATTGAGAGATTGATACAAATTCAGTTCTAAGGACAACCTTACACCATAATAAACAAGGGCTTATGGTAGGACAACCTTATTTCTAGAACCTCTTTTGGATCAAGGACTCAATTTTAATATAAGTAAATGAAATAGCAAGGAATTGAAATTAAATGCAGAAGTATAGATCTAAATTATTACAACAATCCCCACACTTGCTTGAAATGTAAATAGTTACAACATTCACATCCACTTGTACATTCCACACAATCGAATGATAAAAGATATGAAAATTAAGCAAGCATTCAATCCACAAGGCAAAGAGTTATAGTGGTTCGCCTGTGTGTACACCAACTGTTTTTCAACAGCCACACAGAAAGCTACTCCACTCCTAATATCCTCACACAGGGGATATTAGCGTTCACTATCAAATAGGTTTTCACAGGTTCACCAAAAACCTTTACAATTGTGTCTTTTTCACTTGGGCTTACACAATTCAAAAACCCCTCTTTTCTGAGTTTTCTGGTTTTCCTCAGACAACCAATACAATGAGATTTTTCTGGTTCAACCTCAAACAAAACCAGTACAATGAGATTTTTCTGGCTTAACCTCAAACAAAACCAGTACAATGAGATTTTTCTGGCTTAACCTCAAACAAAACCAAAAGTAAATAAATTTTACAGAATTGTAAAATACCTGGATTTCTCCTTTTCTTAGCAGCCCGGTAGAACCAATCGGAGTAGATGATTGAATGTCAAAGTTCAATTTCTAATACTCTCATTCATAAGGTTCTAAATTCTAATAGATTTTAGATTTAACTTGTTGGGCGTAGCTATATTTGATTTTGATTCCAAGAAGAAGGAATAAGATAATTCCTCTTTTCAAATAAGATTGGAATATAGAAACAAAATCAAATTAAATAAGCTAGCAAAAAGGAATATTAAATAAGCACAATGTAGCTTAAAATAAACACAGACTTATCTCAGAGTGATCACTTGAAAATTATTGAATTGAATAGAGTTGAAGTGTGAAAACTCTGAATTTCGTGTTCAATTTATAGAAGCAAAAATCGTTCCTACGACTGGTCTTAGAAACCTACGACTGGTCGTAGCTCTAATAGATTTTTGAAATATTGAGCGCGATCTTTGAAAGTCGTTCCACGACTGGTCGTGAGTAGCCTACGACTGGTCATGGGTCACCTACGACTGGTCGTAGATCCTTACGACTGGTCGTAGGACCATGGATTACGTTGCTGGACTTTGAGTCGTAGATCCACGACTGGTCGTGGACGAGTCGAAGCCACACCTACGACCGGTCGAAGGACCTCCAGGACTGGTCGTGGGCATACCAAAAATTCTGAAAAATCTTCAACTACTTAGGACTGGTCGTGGAATTTCTTGGACTGGTCGAACCAATGCGGGATCGGTCGAACAAGAGCTAGGACTGGTCGTAGAATAGACCAAACTTATGTAAAATAAATATTTGATTTATGTATCCAAAGTGACCTACTTAAAGGGTCAACCTAAGGTCATTCAAACCTGAATCATGTCGTATGGACATTGAACTTCCACCATTTAACGAATGTAGATTGTTTGAACCATATCAGGCTTGAGATCTTGAACTTGTTGTAGCTTCAAACTTGAGATCTTCATCAGCATAACAACTACTTCATGCATTGCTTATTAGTCTTGAAGTCATGAGTTGTTTCTTAAGACTTGAACATCAACATTGTAGCTTCTTGAGACTTCAACATGTAGCTTCTTGAACTTCAATATGTAGCTTCTTGAAAAGTTCAACTTGTAGCTTCTTGAAGTGTTTATGCAGTGTCTTGAATTCATATAAATCATCATACAAGCACAAGACACAGATAGATGTTTTGACACATCAAAATTTGACAACCAAAGGAGCATGAGACCATAACACTTACAGAGAGCCAGTGACAAAAGGCCCAGACCGCTTTATTCCCATGAAGGGTATGTGTTCGAGAGGGAAGACGTCATCCCCATGATGAAGCAACTATTGATCACAGGAACAATAGAACTGCCCCATCCAAGCGTCTTGAAGAGGCAGAAAAAATGAAAGAGAGGAACTATTGCTACTACCATCGCCTGCTAGGACATGCCACGAAAAATTGTTTCACGTTGAAAAATATACTGCAAAGGATGATAGACAGAGGTGAGATCATGATAAGGGAAGAGAAAGAAAGAAGCAAAAAAGCGACAGTGAATGCATCATCCGCTCGGGAAGTTACGAATGAAATGATGAAATCCAGAAAGAAAGAAAACTGCAGTATGAGTACCGCCAAATCTCTAGGGGATTCGTGCAAAGCGGTAGTGATTATGCTGAGATCAGGCAAAAGGATAACAAGTCCCCTCCGGGAACAAAAATCAGAAATAATACAAGGAGAGATGTTCGGAACACATTTTGATGACGGAAAAGAAGAAAGGAATAAGGTTGAAAAAGTGACCTATGATGTCATGAATCATTTAAAAGGCATCCCTATAACACCCCGTACTTTTTAGTACTCGGGTGTTACCATGTAACCTAATTTGGTATAAATACAAACCTAGCTTAAGCAAACATTCACGTGCATTCTAGTCTAAATCTGACCATTGAAAGCAATCTCCATCCATATATCAAGCTTTCCATCCGATTGATCCCTATGATGTACCATCAGACCATTACAAAAACTTACTTTAGGATTTTGATTCCCTTTATAGTTAAATCTAATCGTCCATCTTAGAATTAGAAGCTTGAATTATGAGATCCACTATTTATGGGTCCACAACATAATGTGGGATGATTTAACACTCAATTACATGGCATAGCCACTAAATTACGATAGCCGCCGTTAAAGTCTATCCCTATTGACTTAAGGACATTTAGAAAGGTCCGTGATCAGGTTGGGAAATGATCCGACCGTCAAGATTGACGAGAATCCGTAAACAGGACCAAATTAAGTTGTGGGTCCCACCTAAGATTTAGATTCATCTCATCTATACCTAGGTGTCTTAATGCAACCCGTAGAATCAGATGAACGGAGTGGATTTTCCACAAACATCACTGTGGACCTCACCCCAATTGAATGTGCATAAAGTGCACATGTACTCGTTGTGCACGGAGTCACCACCCCGGTCAAATCAGGTTTGATAAAGGGATGCTTGAAGAAGGAAGTTCCTTCCTCTCTGCTTTGCCGCCCGAACCTGTTTAAAACGGGCAGTTTTCATGCGTTGATCGGTGGCCCACCAAGACCACCCATCTCAGAGATCCGAACCATCCACCTGATCCAGCAGGTGGAGCTGACCAAAACCCAATTTATCTTGCTTGATAAGACACACTTGAGTGCGTAGAAACTTTAATGCAAGTGTGGGTATATACGGTGGATCTTTCTAAAAATGGAAATTGTTCAGGCTGCCAAGGTGACGACTGTTAGTGCTATGATTTCATATCCCTTTGGTTGTCAAATTTTGTAGTGCCAAAACCTATATGTCTTGTACTTCTTGTGTTTCTTGTTTGTGACTACACACTGCTTCAAGACAAGATCATGAATGAAGAATGTTTTCAAGACAAGATCATAAATGAAGAATGTTTGCAAGACATGTCATGGATGAAGTCTACAAGAATAGAAGACTTCAAGTTTGCTTCTAACAAGTTCAAGATTAGAAGACTTCATCAAGACAAGTCAAGAAAGTACCAAGCTCTAGAAAGCCGTCAACTCGATTCAAGCTTCTCCTTCAAGATCATCTGAGAATACAGACCTTCAAGACTTCAATGTTCATCTCACTTCAAGGTTTGTTTGACCTTAGATTGACCTTAGGTTGGTCTGTATGATAGGTCATTCTGGATACATAATCCGAATATTTTAATATGCTTGTTATGACTGTTCTAAGACCAGTCCTAGAAATCTTAAGACCAGTCCTAGCTTTGCTTCGACCAGTCTTAGGTTTCTCAGACCAGTCCTAGGTTGTTACAGATTTTCAGATTTTCCTAGTTGTCCTTCAACCTGTCCTGGACTTGCTTCGACCAGTCCTGGGAAGTTCTACGACTCTTCCTTCGACTGGTCGTAGTCCTACGACTCGAACTCCAGCGACCTATCTAGGGTCCTACGACCAGTCGTAGGTGACACACGACCAGTCGTAGGTGGCCCACGACCGGTCGTAGGTTACCTAAGACCAGTCGTGGGAACAACTAATCTAATCCCGCAGAAATCTTTCAAAATCTTTGAAGCTACGACCGGTCCTAGGGATCCTAAGACCAGTCGAAGATGGAATTTTTCAGGCTATAAATAATGCACGAATTTCAGAGTTTTAGACATTCCATTCCATTCCATTCCATTCAATTCAAGCGATTTAAGGCTATACTCTAAGATAAGTTGTGATTATTTTAAGCTACTGTGCATATTTAATATTCCTTTTGTTAGCATTATTCTATTGTGATTTTGATCCACATTCCAATCTCATTTAGAAAAGAGGAATTTGTGATATTCCTTCTTCTGGGATCAAAATCAAATAGACCTTGCTCTTCTTGATTTAATCTAAAATCAATTAGACATAGAACCATTCTTTAAGTGAGTATTGGACATTGAACGACGTATCATACATCTACTCCGATTGGTTCTACTGGGCTACTTCAAAAGGAGATCTAGGTATTTTACTTTGTAATTTACTTTCTCTGGTTTTGTTTGAGATTTGCCAGAAAAATCTCATTGTATTGGTTATCTGAGGAGAGCCAGAAAACTCAGATTGTGGGGGTTTTTGGATTGTGTAAGCCCGAGATAAAAAGACACAATTGTGAAGGTTTTGGGTGAACCTGTGAAAACCTATTTTGAGAGTGCATGCTAATATCTCCTGTGTGAGGATATTAGGAGTAGAGTAGCATTCTGTGTGGCTATTGGCTAACAGTTGGTGAACACACAAGCAAACCACTATATATCGTTGTGTTGTGGATGTGCTTGATTTCTTTATTCATTTATTCCTTCAGTATTGTGGATTGCTTTTGTGGATGAATGTTGTAATTTTCATTTTAAGCAAGTGTGGTTGAATGGTGTAATAACTTAGGATTTATTTCTGTAAGTTATTCTTGATTTATTTTCCATATCATTTGTGATTTCTAGATTGTTCTAGAAATAAGGTTGTCCTACCATAAGACATTGGTTTTTGGTGTAAGGTTGTCCTTAGAACAGATTCAGTATCATTCTCATATTTCATGTGCTTTGAGATTGTTATTATTTCAGCATTGTTATTTATATCTTTTATTATTCCGCTGTTTTAAGTTTTATTTGGCATTGCCCTATTCACCCCCCCTCTAGGGCATATAGCTAGGCCCTTTCAAGTGGTATCAAAGCCAAATAGCTCATGCTTATTGCTTATTTATTGGATTTATTTCCTGAGCTAACGATCTAAGCTATATTAAGATGTCAAATTTTGATAGCCTATCTGTCACTAGGCCACCACGCTTTGATGGCACAAACTATGCCTATTGGAAAGCAAGAATGAGAATCTTTCTCAAATCCATGGATGAAAGTGTGTGGCTGGCCACAGTGAACGGATGGAAACTACCTATCACTGAAGTAACTGATGAAGATAGTTCAAAATCAATGAAAGCAATATCTTATGCCCTTTGGACCACACTTCAGAAAAGTGAGAGTAGTGCCAATGCAAAAGCACTAAATGCAATTACTTATGCATTGTCACCAGATGAATTCAAAAGAATCATCTCGTGTGAAAATGTTAAACAAGCATGGGATCTTTTAGAAATGACACACGAGGGTACATCAATTGTCAAGAAATCTAAAGTCCAACTCCTCACAACTAAATTTGAAGAAATTCATATGGAGGAGAATGAAATGTTTATGGACTTCTACACTAGATTGAATGACATTGTAAACTCAATGTGGGGTCTTGGTGATAGAATCCTAGAAAGTAAAGTGTGTGCAAAGATACTACGCTCACTTCCTGAACGGTTCAATTCAAAAGTAACCGCGATTCAGGAACTTCGTGATACGGATAACATGAGGGTTGAGGAACTAGTTGGTTCTTTACAGACCTACGAATTGAACTTTAAAGCTCCAAAAGGAAAATCAATTGCTCTCAAATCATCTAAAAATATTCCACAATAGAGCACTTCAGACTTTGAAAATTTTGAAGATGATATGGCACTTTTTGTATAAAGGTTTTATAAAATTTTCAAAAATAAGAAAAAAGTAGATTTTCAAAAATCAAACGATAAGAGACAATCTAAACCTAGAGCTTAAAAATCTTTGAAAGATAGTCAATGTTACAACTGTCAAGAGTATGGGCACTTGGCTAACAAATGTCCTAAAAAGGACAAATAAAAAAGGAAGAGTATGTTGGCTACTTGGGATGAATCATTTAATTCGGAATCCTCTTTGAAATCAGAAGATTCTGAAAACTAGTCAGGAGATGATATTAAAGCCCTTATGACTCTAGCCAAAGTCACTTTTTCAGATTATGATGAAGTAACTAGCGAAGAGAATCTGAATAGTGATTGCAACAATGAAGATGATCTTCAGGATGCATACAATGCCCTTTATAAGGAGAGTTGTAAAATTGTCCGCAAGCTTAAATTACAAAAGGAAAAATTTTCTAAACTTAAAGAAGATTATGAGTCTCTTGTTTTAGAAAAATCTCATATTTTTGATTTTTTTGAAAAGACCAAATGTGATTTAAAAATCAAAACCTCCCAAGTTGATGATTTGAAATCCGAGAACGAGAAACTCAAAAATGAAGTAGCTTCTCTTTTGAGTTTGAAAGACACTTGGAGATATGCCCAAGGTGATCCTAAATTAGAAAAATTGTTATCCGGATCAAGAAAATGTGGCGATCGATCCGGGTTAGGCTATGATAAGAATACCTCTCCTAAACAAAAGAATACTGCTCCTAAGTTTGTGAAAGGAGAGTCTTCGAACTCAAAAGTAAAGAATACTTATTAAGGTCTTCCAAAAAATTCAAGGACCCTTCAAAAACATAAAAATAGCCATGCCAACTTCAATCTTCAAAACTGAAATCCTTTGGTTGAAAAGATTATTGATCTTCTCAAGGAGCTATTAAAATTTAACTCTATAGGTCATTCATATAACAACAGACAGAAAAAGTCCAACTACATTCCTAAACCCAAAACAGTACTGAAATGGGTTCCTAAAGTTGGCTGCTTGGTTGCCCACACTGCTTTCAAAGCTACAAGCCATTCAAAGTGGTACCTAGACAGTGGTTGCTCCAGGCATATGACAGGCGATAAAGCTTTATTCACCGTTCTAAAAGATAGGACTGATGGGTCAGTCACTTTTGGTGATGGAAGCAATTGTAAAATCATTGGCCAAGGTACGGTTCAGCTTTATAACCTTCCCTTATTTAAAAATGTATTGTATGTTGAGGGCTTGAAACACAACCTACTGAGTATATCTCAGATATGCGACAACAACCATAATGTAAAGTTTTCTAATCAAGGTTGTGAGATTATTAATAAAGAGGCTTCTGTTATATTAACTGGTCGCAAAACTTCTGAAAACTGCTACATCGTTAGTGATGCAAGCTCATCTACTCAATCGTGTTACATGGTCCATACTGATGAGATTGAATTATGGCATAAATGCCTTGGACATGTATACTACCGGAACTTGTTTAGATTGAGCAAAAGAGAACTCATAAGAGGTCTACCCAAATTACAAAAAGTAGACAAAATATGTGGTGAATGCCAGTTGGGCAAACAGATTAGGAGCTCTCATAAGAAAGTGAACTCCAATACCACATCTAGACCTCTCGAGCTTCTCCACATGGATCTCATTGGACCAACCAGAACGGAGAGTCAAGGTGGCAAAAAATACATCTTGGTTATCGTAGATGACTTTACTAGATTCACTTGGGTATCGTTCTTAAAAGACAAATCTAAAACCCTAGATGAAGTAAAGAAGATCATCAAACGAATCCAAAATGAAAAAGGTTCTCAAGTTTATAAGATCCGTAGTGATCATGGATCTGAATTCGAAAATAGTAGTTTTGAGAAATTTCAGTAGCGATCGTGAATATCACATGAATTCTCTCGCTCAAAACTCCTCAACAAAATGGTATAGTTGAGAGAAAAAATAGAGTGCTTCAGATATGGCTAATGTCATGTTAAATACTATGAAGCTCTCCGTAAATCTTTAATCAAGCAATTAATATCACCGCTACATTATTAATCGTGTTTATACTAATAACTGAAAATAAGATCGCTTATGAGTTATGGTTCAAAAAGAAACCATCACAAATACTTTCAATTTTTGGCAAGAAGTGTTACATTTTACGAGATCGTGAAAATTTAGAAAAATTTGATACTAAGAATGATGAAGGTATTTTCCTTGGATATTCCTTAAACAATTGAGCCTATAGGGTTCTAAATAAAAGAATATGTGTGATTCAAGAGTCCATCAATGTGGTCATTGATGATCATTTGAATACACTTGCTCCGAGTTCAGATGATGATGAAATTCTTATAATCGACAATCAAGATACCTCTTCAACTCAATCTGAACCTAGGACTGTCAAAGATCATCTAACTAATCAAATCCTTGGAAACCCTCTCACTGGAGTTCGTACATGCAAACAACTTGAAAACATATGTAATTATGTTGTTTTACATCCCAAATAGAACTGGTCAATGTAAAAGAAGCTCTTTCTGACGAAAATTGGATAGTAGCTATGCAGGATGAACTTAATCAATTTGTTCGTAATGATGTCTGGTATCTTGTTCCTAGACCTAAAGATAAACACATTATTGGAACAAAATGGATCTTTAAAAATAAGTCTGATGAACTTGGAAATATTATACGAAACAAGGCTAGACTGGTTGTACAAGGGTACACTCAGATTGAAGGCATCGACACGATGAAACCTTTGCTCCACTGCCGCCTTGAATCTATCGACTTTTTATTTCCATCGCTTGCTTTAGAAAGTTTAAAATTTATCAGATGGATGTAAAGAGTGCCTTCTTAAATGGCGATTTACATGAAGAAGTTTATGTAGAACAACCCTCAGGGTTTGAAGACCCTAAGCTTTCTGATCATGTATTTCGTCTCAAAAAGGCTCTCTATGGTCTCGAAACAAGCGCCAGTGGCATGGTATGAAAAATTGACTAAATTCTTACTTAGTCATAGTTTTCAAGTGGGAAGTGTCGATAAGACGCTATTTGTTAAGAAATATAATAATGAGATTTTAATGGTTCAAATCTATGTAGACGATATTATTTATGGATCAACTTGTTCTAACATGTCTATTTAGTTTGCAGAGTTGATGAAATCAAGATTCGAAATGAGCATGGTTGGTGAACTAAATTACTTCCTAGGGTTACAAGTAAAACAACAACCTGATGGAATCTTCATTTCTCAAACCAAGTATGCTACAAACTTGGTTAAAAGGTTTGGATTTGAGAATGGTAAAAAATTTGATACTCCTATGAGTACAACCTTGAGACTCTCAAAAGACTCTACATGTAAAGATGTAGATCCTAAGCTATATCGTAGTATGATTGGTAGTTTATTATATCTAACTGCCAGTAGACCCGATATCACTTTTAGCGTTGGTATTTATGCGAGATATCAGTCTAATCCTAAAGATTCACATCTCACTGCTGTTAAACGGGTTATTAGATATGTCGCAAGTACAACTAAGTTGGGTCTTTGGTATCCTTTTGATACTAATGTTAAATTAGCTGGGTATTCAGATGCTGATTGGGCTGGTAATATTGATGATAGAAAATCAACCAGTGGTGATTGTTTTTACATTGGAAATTATTTGGTTTCTTGGTTTAGCAAGAAGCAAAGCTCAATATCGCTTTCCACTGCTGAGGCTGAGTATATCGTAGCAGGATATGCATGTACTCAACTCGTATGGATGAAATGCATGTTAAGCGATTATGGAATTAATCAAGATTCAATGATCTTACATTGTGATAATTCCAGTGCTATCAATATTTCCAAAAATCCAATTCAGCATTCGCGTACTAAGCATATTGACATTAGGTATCATTACATTCATGAATTAGTTGAAGAAAAAGCTATCTCTTTGGAATATATTCCAACCGATGTCCAACTTGCTGATATATTTACTAAACCGCTCGACAAAGTAGGTTTACTAAAATGAAATTTGATCTTGGTATGTGCATTTTAAATTGAATATACTTGTCTGCATGTATCATAGTGTACTATATTTTGAATTTTTATGTGTATAAATTTCAATTTTTGTATAAAAATATTTATTTTTGTCGATGATCGACCGGTCGTAGACTGCACTCGACCGGTCGTGAAGATCGTGAGCATCTTATAATTTGGGGAAAATCACTTTCTTCTTCATTTCCTCTTCTTCCTTCGACGAGTCGTGGCTCGACCAGTCTTGAGATTTCGTGATTTTCTTCAAGACAAGTCATTTTTCTTCATTTTTATTGAAGATTTATGCTTTCTATGCTTTGATTTGTTTATTCCATAAGCTAGATCTTGTCTTTTGTTGATTTTTTAGGGTTTCCTCTCTAAAATTCTGATCTAGAGAAACCCACCACTTCTAGTGTTCTTTTTTTTTTGCTTGCTCCTTGGTAAATCTTGTTGAAAATGGATGTTAGAGGGAAAAAGAAAACATCCCGTGGTCCAGTACGGGATTTATATAGCCATAAAGTTATCGTTGAGCGTCCTGTAAGTCTCAATCACATTGAACAATTTGGGATTGCCCCTCTCCTTGAATCTATTGGCTAGGCTAACATTTTATTTTGGGGTGGGCCTGCATACCAGTCCATTGCACAATCTATGGTTGCATGTATCTCTGATTTTTTCCTTGATAATTTAACGTTCTCAATTGCTACTAGAGAAGGGAAATTTCTAATAGATCGACATTTGATATCAGGTATTATGGATATACCTGTCAAGGATGAAGGTATTCCGATTCATACATTATATGACAAACCATCAGAATCGAAAAAACAAATGTTGACAAGAGATTTATGCAATATGGAAGTACAATGGACGCACAAAGGAAATGCGCTCCCCTCAAAATTTTTATTACCCAGATACAGAGTTTTGCACCGGATCTTCATTTCACACTTGTATCCTCGGTCCGGCAATAAAACTGAGTTGACTGCCTTCATGGTTCGGGTATTGCACTCTGTTGTGTCCGGCATCGTTGTTTGTTTACCTTCTTTGATATGTCATTTTATCATTCAGTTTCGTCTTCATCCGGGTCATAGTGATATTCCATTTGGTTATCTTATGACTTGTTTAGCCACAAATATGCTTGTTGCTTTACCTGTGAATGAGGCACCAATTCATCATCTTTTATTCAATAAAATAAATTTAAATAAGATGAAGTTGGATTTGCTTTCTGGTCAATTCTATGAAGGTGGTGGTGAAGGTGCTGAAGCAGGAAATGAAGGGGAAGTAGCTGATCTTCCTCCACAGGCTGATATAAATATGGATGATATATTTGAAGAAATTGAAACTGACTCCCAAAATGATTCTGATTACGATCCCTCTTCTAGTTATGATGCACGTCCAAGTGCATTGGAGGAGAAGGTTGATAACCTGAGTGTAGCCCATGATATGCAATTTAAATATATGCGAAAATATCTTCATCGCATTAATAGGGGCTTACTTCAGATTGATCCAACCATCCCTGCTCCTTCATTTGGATCTGATTAGGTGGATTATCCTTTTTTTTTTGAATATGATGGATTCTGTATTATTATTACGGTTGATGACTTTGGTTGTATGTTTGGTTTTATTGTATATCCTTTATTTGGATTGATGACATTGAAGTGTTGTACTAATTTGATAATTAATCTTGACTCTTCATATGGTGTTCTTTTTTTTTTTTTCTCCTTTGGCCTTCCCTTGTCATTTTGTGACGAAAAGGGGGAGTAGTATGGAACGGGGGAGAAAGGGAGAGAGTAATTGAAGTAATTGAAAGATGGAGAATATGGTTGATTGTTTCTACTCACTTAGGGGGAGTAGAGTATTTTTGATGGCTCTGATGGCTCATGATTCTTTCTTCATTTTACTCTTATATTAATAAATGTGTTTTGTCACAAATTTGACAAAGGGGGAGATTGTTAGTGCTATGATTTCATATCCCTTTGGTTGTCAAATTTTGTAGTGCCAAAACCTATATGTCTTGTACTTCTTGTGTTTCTTGTTTATGACTACACACTGCTTCAAGACATGATCATGAATGAAGAATGTTTTCAAGACAAGATCATAAATGAAGAATGTTTGCAAGACATGTCATGGATGAAGTCTACAAGAATAGAAGACTTCAAGTTTGCTTTTAACAAGTTCAAGATTAGAAGACTTCATCAAGACAAGTCAAGAAAGTACCAAGCTCTAGAAAGCCGTCAACTCGATTCAAGCTTCTCCTTCAAGATCATCTGAGAATACAGACCTTCAAGACTTCAATGTTCATCTCACTTCAAGGTTTGTTTGACCTTAGATTGACCTTAGGTTGGTCTGTATGATAGGTCATTCTGGATACATAATCCGAATATTTTAATATGCTTGTTATGACTGTTCTAAGACCAGTCCTAGAAATCTTAAGACCAGTCCTAGCTTTGCTTCGACCAGTCTTAGGTTTTTCAGGACCAGTCCTAGGTTGTTACAGATTTTTAGATTTTCCTGGTTGTCCTTTGACCTGTCCTGGACTTGCTTCGACCAGTCCTGGGAAGTTCTACAACTCTTCCTTCGACCGGTCGTAGTCCTACGATTCGAACTCCAGCGACCTATTTAGGGTCCTACGACCAGTCGTAGGTGACACACGACCAGTCGTAGGTGGCCCACGACCGGTCGTAGGTTACCTAAGACCAGTCGTGGGAACAGCTAATCTAATCCTGTGGAAATCTTTCAAAATCTTTGTAGCTACGACCGGTCCTAGGGATCCTAAGACTAGTCGAAGATGGGATTTTTTCAGGCTATAAATAATGCACGAATTTCAGAGTTTTAGACATTCCATTCCATTCAATTCAAGCAATTTAAGGCTATACTCTAAGATAAGTTGTGATTATTTTAAGCTACTGTGCATATTTAATATTCCTTTTGTTAGCATTATTCTATTGTGATTTTGATCCACATTCCAATCTCATTTAGAAAAGAGGAATTTGTGATATTCCTTCTTCTGGGATCAAAATCAAATAGACCTTGCTCTTCTTGATTTAATCTAAAATCAATTAGACATAGAACCATTCTTTAAGTGAGTATTGGACATTGAACGACGTATCATACATCTACTCCGATTGGTTCTACTGGGCTACTTTAAAAGGAGATCCAGGTATTTTACTTTGTAATTTACTTTCTTTGGTTTTGTTTGAGATTTGCCAGAAAAATCTCATTGTATTGGTTATCTGAGGAGAGCCAGAAAACTCAAATTGTGGGGGTTGTTGGATTGTGTAAGCCCGTGATAAAAAGACACAATTGTGAAGGTTTTGGGTGAACCTGTGAAAACCTATTTTGAGAGTGCATGCTAATATCCCCTGTGTGAGGATATTAGGAGTAGAGTAGCATTCTGTGTGGTCATGGCTAGGTCAGCTTGGTGAACACACAGCGAACTACTATATATCGTGTGTTGTGGATGTGCTTGATTTCTTTATTCATTTATTCCTTCAGTATTGTGGATTGCTTTTGTGGATGAATGTTGTAATTTTCATTTCAAGCAAGTGTGGTTGAATGGTGTAATAACTTAGGATTTATTTCTGTAAGTTATTCTTGATTTATTTTCCATATCATTTGTGATTTCTAGATTGTTCTAGAAATAAGGTTGTCCTACCATAAGCCATTGGTTTTTGGTGTAAGGTTGTCCTTAGAACAGATTCAGTATCATTCTCATATTTCATGTGCTTTGAGATTGTTATTATTTCAGCATTGTTATTTATATCTTTTATTATTCCGCTGTTTTAAGTTTTATTTGGCATTGCCCTATTCACCCCCCTCTAGGGCATATAGCTAGGCCCTTTCAACGACCCTTGAAAGCCACTTTCGTGTGATCTTAGACGTCCATGGGAGTCAATCCTAACCACTGAAAATAGCTTGCACTGTTGCCAGCTATTCAACTGAATGACAAGATATTTTTGTGGAGAGAGAGAGAGAGAGAGTGAAAACCCTATATCAAATCCTGATCGTGATTTTCCTTATCCAACGGTCCTAGAGAGTTAGGGTAAGAGTATAAAAGGAAAAGGATAAAACCACATCCCATTTCATTGTCATTTTTGCAGTTGAAAGGTAAAAAAATCCTCGTTTCCTTCTTCCTTCAATTGTCGAACCCACCACCCAAACCTCCATCAACCTTCAAAATCCTCATTTCATAAGCACCCTTGCATCTATCTGAGCAGTCCACAATAACTAGATTGAAGGAAAACTGTACGGGCGAGAATACACCATTGACGGCCATTGTCATCCTCACCAAATCGCTGACTTGGTCGGGCTCAGGTAAACTGAGTCTTGAGCTTGTTAGAAGGATCTCCTCCTCTTCCTACGAAATGATGGGCCCCACCATCACCTGTAAAGATGATCCAAACTGTCCACCAGATCCAACTCCCTCCTAAGGGCAAGGAAACTCTAGGATTTCCCATGCAAAGGGGTGTAGCTGTGCATGACAGTAGGCTCGAACAAAGTGCCACACCAACCCAACGCAAAAACGTAGCCACTCCCATCGCCCTTACGTCGAAAACCTCGATGATCTGAGCCGTTCATAACCTTAGGGTTAGGATTCTGACCGTACCCACATCATCCAAAAGGGATGCTAGAAGAGGATAATCCGGTACATCCACCCTCTTTTACACAAATTACGCCTCCAAGTACCGCATCCGCAAGACTTCTGAAAACCTCCTTCGCAACAAGAAGTCATGATCGGGACAGGGATCCGATGAACCAAAAGTCGTTAGATGGCAGGATCAAAATGATCAAGAGGATCGTCTCAAACCAAAAAAGGTTGAGGATCACTCCACCATGCATCATGACCATTTGGTCGATCCTAGGTTGATGGAAAGAATCGACGATAGGAGAGCAAAAGGCCGATCTGAGATGCTTCTTGGACAAGCTCCCTTCAAAGAAACCTCACCCAAAGATCAGATGGGGTTGATCAGTGTTACAACCCCGCTAATTTGGGCCATGCGTAAGTCTGTTGCGGAACCACTGCAAAAACAGAGAGTGCGAAAGATATAGAGTCGTTCGGCTACGACTCCTCCCTCATAAGGGCCGGCCAATATAAAGAATAAGGAGAATGGAAAGGAAAATGTCGGAAGAGAAGAGAGAGACAAAGAAGAGAAGGAAAGAAGAGCTAAAGAGAGAGGCCGAACGCTAAGTGCTTGTCCAGATCTCTGAGTAGGATGTCGACAACTGGAGAGGAAGTGAGCAGCAAACGACCTGCACCAGCCCCCGAATTTCTACTCGAGGTTAGTTTAAGTCCAAACCCAGTCCCTCATTTTCCTTTTCCAGATCTTCCTTTGTAACGCCCTGAAAATCGGGGGTCGAGTAGTAACTCAACTCTCGAGTTCCAGAACATCACTTATGCAACAAAATGAATGATGATTGAATGTTGACTGTATTAGAGTAGTGAACATGAGTGAGATTAAGCCAAAACAACATATCATACTCCAGAGACATTTAATTTTGCAAGCGGAAGACTATGATAGATAGATAAAATATATAAACTATGATGAGTCTCCAGAGTGTGATAACATTACCAGGTTATATGAATACAAGTACGCTTCACGAAATATACCAAATGTGTAAGTTCACCGGCTTCTATCCCAAGACTACCACACCGACAATACAAGCACTGGGTCTTCAGAGACCCGCCAGAGAGTTTCATGATAGGAGAACTTCTCCTCATCACCATAGAAGTAGTCCGGCTCTGCTTCATAAGCATCGCCATCATCTGAAATTCAACAATACTGTTTGGTGTGTACAACACCGTCCCGTAACGTGGGAGTGAGTAGCTAACTCAGTGGAACAATAAGACATAAGTTATCATGTTCTCAATACGGTCAAGCAGTAATGATAAAGCAAAATCAAACACTCCTAGTTACTCTGGTTAATGCAAGTATGAATGCAGTGTATGATGGATGCCCTCACCACACCCTCCCTCAAGCGACACCATCTCACGTTCGCGCATGCTTACATCCCACAAGTTGCTCCACATCTTCCGTGCACATGCGATGCATGATGAGTATGATTACCGAAGTTTTTAATTAGTTCATTTCAAACAAAGCAGGATTGGGAAACTAAGGTACCTCCCTCAGTATCATATCCAAACATGATCCAATCTAGGGTCGTCACCCTAGTTAATATCGACGATGGTGTGTTTTCTAGGTCACCGCAGAGGTCGCAGTGTACGTTACGCACAAAGGTTGCACCACTCCCCCATCACCCCTTAAACGATTCATCACGATACAACTATACGTAAACAGCCTAGTTCATACTCTATATATCGCGGCGAACCCTAAGGCACGCCGCAACTTCAGAGTATGCTCGCGGCCACTACAAAGGGTCGCTGTGGTACGTACACACAAAGACCGTACCACTCCCCATCACCTTATCGTGTAGGCCGACAAAGGCCGCGAATATAGTGTCCCATACCACCATAATCGGCTCACGAGTTGAGTTGCTCACCGGTCACTACGGGAGGCACGTAGCCCCAACAGAGGCCGACTCGACCACGGTGTCCCATACCACCATGCCCGGCTCATGAGTCTTAGCGGATCGAGGTACCATGGTTAACGGGATTTCACCGGTAAGTTTGGTACCCTAGGTTCAAGCATTAGTGACCAAACATGGTGAACATACATAAGACAAATCGGGTTACATGACGAGCTCGCCTAGCTCGAGCGCACAACAAGTTGAACGACATGAAGTGCATAAGCACTTCGCGTGGCCAACCACTATCGCCAACCGAAGTACGACTCGAGTTCGACGAACACATCTCACGTGGCGACATGAAACTCAACCACGATCTCCAATCTAGTACCGATTGTCTGGACTATAATCATAGCCCCAAGCACAATCAATTGTCATCCATAGCATGTAGAGTAAAGCACAAAGTAATTCAAGAATGATAAATAAAGTAATTCAAACATGCTAGTAGGCATGTTATAAGCATATTATAAAGCATGATATAAAGCATGTTGTAAGCATATTATGAAACACTATAAAACCAAGAATACAAACACACGTATTACAAGTACGCGGTTTAAGTGGACAACCTCATGGAGGTAATCATACATGTATCTAGGTTAGTTGAGAATTCCATCTCAAGACCGACCTAAGGTTCTAACACTTAAGTACTTACACTCACAAGCAATTTCACCAACACTTGGAATGCACTATTTCAACATACATGACGTATGCTAGAGAAGGGTGTACTAGGGTTGTCCGTTACCGAGCTAGTATTTTATACATATACAACATATTCATACAACAATTAAACATAGCAAACACATCGGTAATTTTATACGTATAGGGTACTTCCACGTGTACCCAATTTCGACATACATGGTGTTTACAAAGGAAGATAGATTTCGGCGATTCTTTTCGCCAAGCTAGTATTTTAATCATGTATTGTATAATCATACATTAAATACATATGTCAAACATTATTCCAAAAGAAATACGTATACGGTATTTCTACAATACGTATTTTCAACATACGGCACATTTACAAAGGAACCTATATTTTGGCGATCTCTTTCGCCAAACTAGTATTTTATTCATATGTTATATAATTAAACATTAAATAAACATGTCAAACAATTATCCAAAAAAAATACGATACGGTATTTCTACGTATACCTAGAATATGTGAAATTTCATATTTCACACCGCTAATCAAAACAGAAACTAAATCACTTTGTACATGTGCAATTGCAAGCAGATCATGAATCTACCATTATCTGACATTGAAAGCGTTGAAAACCGTAACTTATAAGCTTAAAGTCCTCACCTTTGCCTTTGGAAACGGAACGAATCAGCAAGGGTGATAGATCTTCCGTCTACGGGCGATTTCTAGCCTAAAGAGCTTTAATCGGTTAGTCCAGCATATACATCCCACCTCGATTCCACCGCAAATCGACCTAGGGTTAGGTTCTCTTACCTTCAAATGAGGCGGAGAACGCCGGAAATCGTCTAGAATAGAGAGGTGTAGACCGTGTAGCAAGCCAGTGCAGGTGGAGGAAGATCGGCAACGATCTCCAAGTCCTTCTCTCTCTTTTCTCTCTCTTTTCTCTCTCCCAAAACCCAAATTCGTATGGCTGTGAGAGAGGGTGCTCTAAGGCCCTTTTATAGCCTCAAACATTACGGAAATAGACTTAGGTTCATGGGGTACTGCCTATATAAGATTTTCGACGCTTTTCCAGCTCAAAAGGGAAGTTCTGGTGGCCCTCTTTGAGCCAAACGTCAGACTTAAGCTCACCATCGATGGATCTACGTGGGATTACGTTTTGACTCATTCGGATACGCAGATCACACGTGGCGGACCACTTTCGGCTCGACGGTCATGTGGGCCACGATCGTAAATTCCAAGTACATGTAAATGTTCTGAAATTTTTCTTAATCCGAGGGTGTAATTTGGTCCGATTTCGACGGCCGTTGCTTAACATCGACGCGCACAACGAACGATGCCAGATCACTATTCCAGATATTTAATTTGGCTTATGAATAGTGTTTTTCACACTACCTCGCTCCGATTCGAAACGAATGGTCGTGGAACATCGGATAAGGCTGATTTTTGAGATGATTGTTAAGCCCAGAGGGGCGGTCCTAGTTCCTTAGCTTCGGGTTAATCGGACTCCCGATGTGCGATCTAGACCTAATACTAAGTTTCGTTTCATTCCCGAGAGCAGACGGGAAATGAGTTTGGTTCTAAACTTTAGGTAACCTAGCGCCAATGATTCTACAAGTTTTGGGTCTTGCAGATCGTATTGAAAGCGATCCTAACGATTTCAGTAGCTAATCCGGTTTCACACCTAGTTACTTTGTCTCATTTCTAAAGGATTTAGTCCTAAGTGAATTTTGGTCGAGGTGGAACGTGCCTTTGGAGTTTGTATATAAAGTGATCCAAGTTATACTACTTAGCTAGTTTAAGATAGTGTCTAGGCGAAGGTACTTAGAAAATTGGAAGATCAAGGTGATGAAGGGTGAGATTTGTGAGGGAAATGAGTTCAAAGGCGGCTTTAGACTTTGGGATTCGGCCCGACAAGTTAACGAGGTATTAGGATTGACCCATTGCCTAAGGACGTCCAATCTGTGTTGGCAAAAATCCGGGCGTTACAATCTACCCCTTAAAACAAAATTTCGTCCCGAAATTGGCTAAGGGTAATAAGGGAAGATTTCTATTATTTTATTTGCCTAAGACTTATTGGTTCCACGTTTGTTCATTTTAGTCTACCCCTTAAAACTTATTTCTTTATCCATTACTTATACCCGATGGTTTGCTACCATTTATTTCTTTACCTATTTGGAGTCTCGACGACAATTCCCACAATTTAGAGTAAGATAGTTGTTTTCATTGTTTGACCAATACGGAGAGACGGTAATAGTGGGCTCGATCCCGATACATCGATCATCTACCCGACTGTGGTAGGAGGCTCATCGTATCCCTTCCGGATCCCGGTGAATCCCGATCTTCGCTCGGCCAAAAGTGAGTCCATTGGTAGTCGCCCAGGATTGAGAATTAGGTCAAGCCGCGAATGCTTCGCAGTTGTATATTTCAGTAACTCCGTAGTCCGATCACTCTAGAAACGTAGGGAATGTCCATCATTGAAAGGTTCAAATTGTTTATTCTAAGGTTGCCCTTTAGGTCTTACTCTAAGAGAGTCCTTGATATTATATGTCCCAGGGGAGGGTGAATCAAATCTTACTAGATCATCCTAAAATGGTTTCATAGTAAAACTTGTTAGGGCTTCTATCATGTGCATATGTTAACGAGCACCATTTCGATCCTGGGCCAGTGGAGTAGGGTCCACCATGCTTTCGCTGCGCCACCCAGATCAAGAGATGTAATAGGTAACCTAACTAGATTGGGCTCATAACGTTCTACCCCCCTTAAAATTTTATTTTCACCCTCAAGGCTCAAGATTTATGTCCTGCTCCGTATATCGGAACAAGGTGTAATTTATAACCTATCCTTAAAATGAAATGGGAAATACATTGGTCTGCCTTTCATCGACGACGTGTACTATAGCATTGATACCTATGGGTATCGAGGAGCTAAAAATAATGGGTAATGTGGTTGATGTCAGGGGTAGGTGTGAGTTTGAGGTAAGATGCCTAAACCTACCAAGAAATTTTGTCGCGGTCCAGACTTCTCCTATTTAATCATGTCTAGCTTAATAGGCAGGCTATCTTTTTACGTTCATAAGCACAATACGTATGCCGACATGGCATGCGATTTGGGACCTAATTCCTAATTGTCTATTGCTCACTTGGGAAATTCCTTAGGCCTAAAAGGAAATATTTCTATTGGCTATATATTCTCACACTTCTCAAAGACAAAGTTATAAACTTTTGGTTGTAAGTAGTCAAGCCAACACGGAAGAAAGTTGCGTAGTGGGTCCGAGTCGGATACATAGACCTTCTACCTCGCGAAGACGTAAAATCGTCAGACGTCCTTAATCCTAGCCGATCCCGACCTTCGCTGATCGAGCATAGTGGTTCATTGGTCACTACCGGGATTGAGGATTCGATTCAAACCGCGAATACCTCGCTTATATATAGTTTCTCTACTCCGTGTTCCCCGGTTGTACTAAGTCCTTGAGAAGGAAATTCTAAGGGTTGTATTGATTGGACCTAACATTGAATCCAAGGGATAAATAGGTTTCCTCTAATCGTGAATAGTTTCTACGTCAAACAAGCTCCCTGAGAGTTACTAAGGAAGCCTAAAGTATTAAGGGGATTCAACAACGGAACGGGGTCTCGCTCCAACCTATCCAAGCCAATTAACTACGTCTATCACTCAATTATCTTAACATTGTTAGTTGTTTACATTTCTTAGTCTAATCAGCAGCCTAGGCTCAACTGATGAGTAGCGGTAATCCACCAGTTGTAATCTAAAGTCTATGCTTACACAGCCTAAAGTATTAAGGGGATTCAACAACGGAACGGGGTCTCGCTCCAACCTATCCAAGCCAATTAACTACGTCTATCACTCAATTATCTTAACATTGTTAGTTGTTTACATTTCTTAGTCTAATCAGTAGCCTAGGCTCAACTGATGAGTAGCGGTAATCCACCAGTTGTAATCTAAAGTCTATGCTTACACACTAGATGATTTTAGATCATTTCTAATACAAGAAATTATTCATCGTGTAGGGTCAAATGTTGTCTAAGTGGAATTGAGTTGTTCAGATTGACGCCGAGCATTTCACACATGCTCACATCGGCTAAGAAGATCTTGGGGTTTGTATTATTAATTTGTTGGATTTCCTATATGATCGATCTGTCGAAAACTAGGAGTATCGCTCTAGGTCCAAAACTCGTAAGGCCTATCTATCAAACAACCATTTACTCCAAAAGATTAAGCTATCGTGGTGTGGTGGGTTATGTATATCAAGGACTTTATCACTTCAACACAATTTGGCCAGTGGCCTTAAGTTGTATTGAATGGGACCGCATTACTAATCCTACCTTGGGATTGGGTGTGACATGGTTGGTAGGAGGGTGGGAGGGGATTAAATTTTATAGGCCTTGGAAAATGAGCCTGGTGTTGGAAAAATGTGAGATGGGATTTTCCATACCCACGATAGGAAAATTTCTAAGTGTTATTGGAAAGGAATTCTCGGAATTTACTCTTAATTGCGTACGTTTCTAAACATGGTGTCGGAAGACATAGGATACACCCAATCCAGGGGCCATACCCTACATACACATTTATTATTACTCTTACAATTCTATCCACCGTAAACTTACCTAATGTAATTTGGCCGAACGGACCCTAAACGTCCTCAAATACCTTGAACATTCTACCAACTACTACACCTATCATCAGGAAAACAGAACCACCCTACGATAGTAGCCCACGCAAACTACAAGACAACATATGGATGAGCTCGGATAGAGCCATGGAAAATGAGGATAAGGGAAATAGGGGGCTGGAGTTTTTGGTTCTCCATGGACTTGAGCCTCAACAGGGATTGTGAATGCCAAAAAGGTAGGGAATGTAGAAGGTAAAAGGGAGAAATGAGGTAGGTTTGGCAGTCACACGGTTTTGAGCCTCAACAGGGGGAGATGAGAGCTCAAACATGAAAGGAAGGGGTAGGGTAGGGTAGGTGGCTAGGACTATTGTGATCGATGGGAGCGGGTGAGTTATGGATAAAAATGGGGGGTTGAAAGACTGGAGGAAAGATTTGAGGGAGAAAATCGGAAATAGAAGGGGAGGGCATTTGGAAGGGAAGATGTGAGAGAGAGGGGGGCTCCAGACCTAAAAATTGGAAACCCCAGCCAAAACCGCCGTGCCAGGGGGTAGGGGAGGTCGGGCCGACCAACCCCAGCCCTGGAACCACCTCAGATGGGCCACCGGACCGCGGTCCGCCGCCAGTGGCGCGGTGGCGCCGCGGTCGGACTTGGCCGGAACCGCGCCGCCGCGGTGGGGACGTGTTCCTCCAGTCCCCTGGGCCCCAAAATTGCTGGGTCCCACCCTGGATCCCTCCGGAAGTGCTCCGTTTAGCCCCCCGATCCCGATTCGCTTCATTTCGGATAGTTCCGGGCAAACTGAACATATCTCGCAATCCGGAAAGAGTTATCTGACGTAAAATATATGAATTTGGGGTAGAACGAGCTAATGAAGCCAACCAACCCAGCTATGCTGGGTTGCGCAGCCCGGAATTGCGAAAAAAGCCTCCGATTGACAGTCATTTCCCCGTTTCAATTTCGTTTTGCCAAAATAGTAGTGTTAGTTTGATTTCTCTTCATCCGTTGGGCTTTAGGAGTTGTGCCCAATGAGAAAAGAGTTTAGAATGATTAGGAGAATGGTTTGGTGAAGTCAAATAAGACACTTATTATTCTTGGCTGAAAACTTTGCGCACTAGCAGACATCACCACCTTATGGTAAGTCGCGAATTCTAGGAGTTTTAGTTGTAGTTTGTTTCTGATTTCTTTACCATTGCTTGGCATTCCTATTTAAAGGGTTGTGAACTCATTTTTTTTTTTTCATTCATTAACCAATTTTGGATTTCTTAGAATTTATTTCTAGTCTCTGCTTTCTTTCCTCATGGATTCGAGAAGTCTCTGCAAGGAGTCCAGAGAAGTTTCGAGGATTCGGAGTAGTTATCCTCATCACGCCTATCCTATATTCTACCGATGGTCAACGGTTAGGGTGAAGCGGATTGTAATCTAGACTCATTGATAGACGGCCTAGGAATGTTTTAAGGTCGACCCGTGCGACCATGGTTGAATATGACTCGATTTCGGCGTTCGTTTTCATTGAACTAGCCGCTAGACGGAACAGGGATGTCTAAGACTGTTTCTACATTCCGTCGCTCCCTCCTAAGTCAGAGTGCGTCAGAGTGCGTAGTGTGACCATAACCCAGGTCCGGTTTAATCAAAATCATGCTCTGATACCATCTTGTAACGCCCCGAAAATCGGGGTCGAGTAGTAACTCAACTCTCGAGTTCCGAACATCACTTATGCAACAAAATGAATGATGATTGAATGTTGATCGTATTAGAGTAGTGAACATGAGTGAGATTAAGCCAAAACAACATATCATACTCCGAGAGACATTTAATTTTGCAAGCGGAAGACTATGATAGATAGATAAAATATATAAACTATGATGAGTCTCCGAGTGTGATAACATTACCAAAGTTATATGAATACAAGTACAGCTTCGAAATATACCAAATGTGTAAGTTCACCGGCTTCTATCCCAAGACACACGCCCCGACAATACAAGTACGGGTCTTCAGAGACCCGCCAGAGAGTTTCATGATAGGAGAACTTCTCCTCATCACCATAGAAGTAGTCCGCTCGCTTCATAAGCATCGCCATCATCCGAAATTCAACAATCTTGTTTGGTGTGTACAACAAATCCGTAACGTGGGGGTGAGTAGCTAACTCGGTGGAACAATAAGACATAAGTTATCATGTTCTCAATACGGTCAAGCAGTAATGATAAAGCAAGAATCAAACACTCCTAGTTACTCTGGTTAATGCAAGTATGAATGCAGGTATGATGGATGCCCTCACCACACCCTCCCTCAAGCGACACCATCTCACGTTCGCGCATGCTTACATCCCACAGTGCTCCACATCTTCCAGGCACATGCGATGCATGATGAGTATGATTACCGAGTTTTTATTAGTCATTTCAAACAAAGCCAGGATGGGAAACTAAGGTACCTCCCTTGATCATATCCAAACATGATCCAATCTAGGGTCGTCAGTCCTAGTTAATATCAGACGATGGTGTGTTTTCTAGGTCACTGCAGAGGCTGCTAGGGCTGTTACGCACAAAGGTTGCACCACTCCCCCATCACCCCTTAAACGATTCATCACGATACAACTATACGTAAACAGGCCTAGTTCATACTCTATATATCGCGGCGAACCCTAAGGCACGCCGCAACTTCGAGTATGCTCGCGGTCACTACAAAGGGTCGCTGTGGCTGTACACACAAAGACTGTACCACTCCCCCATCACCTTATCAGTGTAGGCCGACAGCGCGAATATAGTGTCCCATACCACCATAATCGGCTCACGAGTTGAGTTGCTCACTGGTCACTACGGGGAGGCACGTAGCCCCGCCAGAGGCCGACACTCGACCACGGTGTCCCATACCACCATGCCCGGCTCATGAGTCTTAGCGGATCGAGGTACCATGGTTAACGGGATTTCACCTTTGGTAAGTTTGGTACCCTAGGTTCAAGCATTAGTGACCAAACATGGTGAACATACATAAGACAAATCGGGTTACATGACGAGCTCAGCTAGCTCGAGCGCACAACAAGTTGAACGACATGAAGTGCATAAGCACTTCGCGTGGCCAACCACTATCGCCAACCGAAGTACGACTCGAGTTCGACGAACACATCTCACGTGGCGACATGAAACTCAACCACGATCTCCAATCTAGTACCGATTGTCTGGACTATAATCATAGCCCCAAGCACAATCAATTGTCATCCATAGCATGTAGAGTAAAGCACAAAGTAATTCAAGAATGATAAATAAAGTAATTCAAACATGCTAGTAGGCATGTTATAAGCATATTATAAAGCATGATATAAAGCATGTTGTAAGCATATTATGAAACACTATAAAACCAAGAATACAAACACACGTATTACAAGTACGCGGTTTAAGTGGACAACCTCATGGAGGTAATCATACATGTATCTAGGTTAGTTGAGAATTCCATCTCAAGCACCGACCTAAGGTTCTAACACTTAAGTACTTACACTCACAAGCAATTTCACCAACACTTGGAATGCACTATTTCAACATACATGACGTATGCTAGAGAAGGTGTACTAGGGTTGTCCCGTTACCGAGCTAGTATTTTATACATATACAACATATTCATACAACAATTAAACATAGCAAACACATCATTAATTTTATACGTATAGGGTACTTCCACGTGTACCCAATTTCGACATACATGGTGTTTACAAAGGAAGATAGATTTCAAGCGATTCTTTTCGCCAAGCTAGTATTTTAATCATGTATTGTATAATCATACATTAAATACATATGTCAAACATTATTCCAAAAGAAATACGTATACGGTATTTCTACAATACGTATTTTCAACATACGGCACATTTACAAAGGAACCTATATTTTGGCGATCTCTTTCGCCAAACTAGTATTTTATTCATATGTTATATAATTAAACATTAAATAAACATGTCAAACAATTATCAAAAAAAATACGTATACGGTATTTCTACGTATACCTAGAATATGTGAAATTTCATATTTCACACCGCTAATCAAAACAGGAAACGGAAATCACTTTGTACATGTGCAATTGCAAGCAGATCATGAATCTACCATTATCTGACATTGAAAGCGTTGAAAACCGTAACTTATAAGCTTAAAGTCCTCACCTTTGCCTTTGGAAACGGAACTAATCAAGCAAGGGTGATAGATCTTCCGTCTACAAGGGCGATTTCTAGCCTAAAGAGCGGAATCGGTTAGTCGGTATACATCCCACCTCGATTCCACCGCAAAAGACCTAGGGTTAGGTTCTCTTACCTTCAAATGAGGCGGAGAACGCTTGGGAAATCGTCTAGAATAGAGAGGTGTAGACCGTGTAGCAAGTCAAGTGAGGTGGAGGAAGATCTAAGAACGATCTCCAAGTCCTTCTCTCTCTTTTCTCTCTCTTTTCTCTCTCCCAAAACCCAAATTCGTATGGCTGTGAGAGAGGGTGCTCTAAGGCCCTTTTATAGCCTCAAACATTACGGAAATAGACTTAGGTTCATGGGGTACTGCTATATAAGATTTTCGACGCTTTTCCGGCCTCCAAAAGGGAAGTTCGGTGGCCCTCTTTGAGCCAAACGTCGACTTAAGCTCACCATCGATGGATCTACGTGGGATTACGTTTTTGACTCATTCGGATACGCAGATCACACGTGGCGGACCACTTTCGGTTCCGACGGTCGGTGGGCACGACGATCGAAATTCCAAGTACATGTAAATGTTCTGAAATTTTTCTTAATCCGAGGGTGTAATTTGGTCGATTTCGACGGTCGGGTTGCATACCGACGCCACAACGAACGATGCGATCACTATTCAGATATTTAATTTGGCTTATGAATAGTGTTTTTCACACTACCTCGCTCCGATTCGAAACGAATGGCCGTGGAACATCGGATAAGGCTGATTTTTGAGATGATTGTTAAGCCCAGAGGGGCGGTCCTAGTTCCTTAGCTTCGGGTTAATCGGACTCCCGATGTGCGATCTAGACCTAATACGAAGTTTCGTTTCATTCCCGAGAAGACGGGAAATGAGTTTGGTTCTAAACTTTAGGATAACCTAGCGCCAATGATTCTACAAGTTTTGGGTCTTGCAGATCGTATTGAAAGCGATCCTAATGATTTCAGCTAATCTGGTTTCACACCTAGTTACTTTGTCTCATTTCTAAAGGATTTAGTCCTAAGTGAATTTTGGTCGAGGTGGAACTCAGGCCTTTGGAGTTTGTATATAAAGTGGTCCAAGTTATACTACTTAGCTAGTTTAAGATAGTGTCTAGGGCGAAGGTACTTAGAAGAATTGGAAGATCAAGGTGATGAAGGGTGAGATTTGTGAGGGAAATGAGTTCAAAGGCGGCTTTAGACTTTGGGATTCAGTTCTGACAAGTTAACGAGGTATTAGGATTGACCCATTGCCTAAGGACGTCCAATCCCAGGTTGGCAAAAATCCGGGGCGTTACATCCTTATTCCCTCCACAACGTTGAAAGTGGAATATAATTCGCACCTTTTAGAATCACTACACTTGGGTAAGATATAAAAACGTTACTAAATAGACGCTAATCCTGATAAGTCAATTCATGTGGGATAGGACAAGAGAGAAAGTTTTGATCCTAAGATTACTCGAGGCCTTTAACCTTCCTAACAAACATCAAATAACTAAAGGTGAGGGTTTTTACTTTAAGCTTATCTTAATTTAAGCTGATATGAATTATCTTGCCTTTTACCTATTCTCATGATTCTCTCTCTGCAATTGTTTAATTTACCATCAACAATTATTTACCCCTTGGGATTATGGTATGATGTTAATTATGCGTGATCTTTATGAATTTATGTGGGGAGATGGATACAAGCCTTGCCCTTGCCTTTATCAATTTTGTTGAGTTGACCATTGCCACTCTCATTATTATTGAGTTGGCTATTGTCACTCTCCTTTTTGTTGAGTTAGCTATTGCTAGTCTTCTTATTATTGAGTTGGCCATTGCCACTCTCCTCTTTGTTGAGCTAGCTATTGCTACTCTCCTCTATATTTTGTTAGCTTTGTACTATTTACCTTTAAGGCTTGGGCATGTGTCCTGATATTCCAGAACTCCCATTATTCAATGAATTTCTCTCTCTTGGTGCAAGTACTATGTTGGGAATCCCCCTTCTAGCGATCAAATAAATATCGTGGACATAATCCATTTTCGGTAGCGGCCCCCGGGGCGACACGTAATTCCATGTATCATGGGTAGTGGTACGCAAATTTATGTAAGTAATTCGCGATGCGTGTTACATCACCTCCAGGATTGAATGTCACAAATAATTGCTCCATGAGCAAATCATGTCATGTAATTCATCCAGTCATGTGTTTTATCATCTTGGGATAACCACGTAAATCCATGTTAAATGTGGGACACGCTGGCAAATCTCCGTAGAATGGGATGCGAGGCGAGCCGGATAACTCTAAATCATTTTCCACATCATGTGATCGCTAAGTGTGATGAACCGTATATACTTTGCTAGGCATGTATCTCATGTAGGTTGCTTGTGCATATTCATACCTCTCGTAGTGGTGGAGTATGAGACATATCAGAACCCTTACATTACTTTTATGAATCTCTTAAATTATTGTTAATCTTAAAAGATAAACATCATTATGAGTAAGGCATCTCCAACCGTACAGATGATGCAGGTGATGTATAGATTGAAGACCTAGAGGACCATCTACCTATGGAAGATTATACTGAATGAGTAAGAAGATAGTTTTATGATTTAGTTTTATACTTTCGCTGCGAACTCGATAATGTAGTAAGCTCTCATTGAGAGTGAATTTGATAATTTGTTGAATTCTTTACTTTAATGAAATAATAAATACAGTCGATTTTATTCTCGTGAATAGTTACCTTCATGAATATAACTGGATGTGATCTAAAAAAAAATATGGTGTGATTTTTAAAGCATCTAATTCATTCAATTATTAATGCCCAGCTTTTCTCGGGCACGAGTATAAACCTTGGCCATGAAAATTTGGGATGTTACATGCTTTGACCCATGAGCTATAGTATAGCTGATGGGAAAGTAACCTGCGTGTTCTAAATTCATCACTCCCCCACAAGGAGTCTCTTTGCGGAAACGTTGCTGGACAGTTTTAAAATAATGATTGGGATATAGAGAGTGAGGGTTGTAGCAGGGGATGAGGAACCTCATGTACGATATCTATCTTGTTTTATGCTCAAGTCCTCTTTCTGTTATGAAGCCTTCCAGAATCTGTGACTCTTTTATAACCCAATTCACAATAAAAAGCAACCGGTTCTGCGTCATGTGGTCAAAAGGTTCACTTTGAATCATAGAGAGGTGGCGGTGAAGGTTCATTGGGATGATGACAGTCTCATCCTTATGAGGATTTTTGAACTTAATCACATCCTCTTGAAATTTTACACTATCTCGGACGTTCTATTAACGTTTCTTACTATGTTCTCTTATCTTCGCTTGAAGAACTTCATCCTTTCTCTTTTGCTTCTTGTTCTTTGAAAAAGATGGATGTGGGGAAGATTTAACGGCTGGTAGATGAGAACTATCAGTGCAAAAATTAGCTGTAAATTTCAGCCAAGTTTCCTAATCAAACTTTTAGCCCTCTCTTGGCGGTTTCTTGATTTCCCATCAATACCGCATTGCGAATCGGACTGGCGAGAAGTAAGATGCAATCAGAGAAGTTGATGACCAGAAGGTTCGGTTCTTTAAAGAGAGAAGATCTCTCATCATTTGTTCGAGCTTTCTTTTGGGAATTATCTTCTGCAGGAGGTGGAGGGTTTGAAGATTCAGCGGCTTGTTCACTTGAATAAGAACACGGTCTTTTAGATCGAGCCATTAAGGATGTAGAGAAAATCCAGCAGAGTCTGGACACTTGGCAAGACTTAGCCAGAAGACAGTGTTGTTGCACACGGAGTTCTATTACGCGCAGGCACCTTTTGCGCACTAGGTATCATTGTGTGGAGAATGAAATTCGTATGAAAAGGGTTTGATCCAAGAATACTAAATGATTACATGGGAGCTAAGTCCTGTTTATATAGGGGTATGAATTCGGGTCCATTGTACGGACCCGATAGTGCAATCATTATAATAGTTGCGCACAACGGGTATGTGAAGTTGATTCTATAAATATGGATTGATACTTCATTTAAAAACTTAGGAACATTAAATGAAGGATCAAGGGGGCATCTGTTGGAGCATAAAAATTAAGAAATGAAGAAAATCGAAAGAATTGAGAAACTGTAAGTGCTATGATTTGATTCCTCTTTGATTGTCAAATTTTGTGTGTCAAAAGGCCTTTGTATGTTGTGTGTTTGTATCTTGACAAATTTATTCGAGACACATTGTCAACACTTGAGGTCTAGCTCAAAGAATTCTTCAAGCTTCATGATAATTCAAGCTACAATATGAAGAGAAAACTCCGGGTCAAGACTCAAGTTCAAGTGCAAGTTCATGATTCAAATGCAGGACTCAAGTACAATTTAAAGTTACATTGAAGCTTCTGAAGTAGTCAAGCTACATCGAGAAGAAATCAAGCTTCGTAAAGATCAAGGTCTAAGCAATTGAAGTGTTCAATGTCCATACTTCATGTTCCAGGTTTGATAGACCATTAGATTGACCTTAGGGTAGGTCACTTTGGATACATAATCCAAATGAATATTATTACAAGATTTTGGTCTACTCTAAGACCAGTCCTAGACCCTGTTCGACCAGTCCTAGTACTGTCTCGACCAGTCTAAGAAATTTCAAGACCAGTCCTAAGATGGTTGCAATTTATCAGATTTTTTTGTTGCGCCTACGACCAGTCCTGGAGTCTGCTCGACCGGTCGTGAGATGGTCTCGACTCAACCTTCGACCAGTCGTAATGCTACGACTCAAACTCCAGCGACTAAATCAAGGGTCGCACGACCAGTCGTAGAGGGGTCTCGACCGGTCGTGGACTGCCTTCGACCAGTCGTGGACTTCCTACGACCGGTCGTAAAACGGTCTGATGCGATCGCGCTCAAAAATTTAAAAATCAGTTTATTTCAAGACCAGTCGTGGTGCCTTAGGACCAGTCGAAGACGAATTTTTTCTGTTATAAATAGCACACGAATTTTAGAGTTTTTCATTGAATATTTTAGTGAATTCAAGGCTCCACTCTGAGATAAGTTAGTGTTTATTTTCAAGCTATTTTGTGCATAATTTCTTTCTCTTTTTAATAGCTTATTTAATTTAATTTTATTTCTATATTCCAATCTGATTTGAAAAGAGGAATTGACTTATTCCTTCTTCTTGGAATCAAAATCAAATATAGCTATGCCCAACTAGTTTAAATCTAAAATCAATTAGAACTTAGAACCATATTAAAGTGAGTTGTGGACATTAAAATTCTATATTCAAACGTCTACTCCAATTGGTTCTTCCAGGAAGCTACAAGAGGAGAAATCCTGGTATTTTATAATTCTGTAAATTCCTTTCCTTTTTGGTTTTTGTTTGGGATTCGCCAGAAAAATCTCAAATTGTGTGGTTTTCTGAGGAGAGCCAGAAAACTCAGAAGTGTGGGTTTTTGGATTGTGTAAGCCCAAGTTAAAAAGACACAATTGTAAAGGTTTTGGGTGAACCTGTGAAAATCTATTTGATAGTGAACGCTAATATCCCCTGTGTGAGGATATTAGGAGTGGAGTAGCATTCTGTGTGGCTGTTCAAGAACAGTTGGTGTACACACAGGAGAACCACTATAACTCTTTGTCTTGTGGATTGATTGCTTGCTTAATTTTCATATCTTTTATCATTCAGTTGTGTGGAATGTACATGTGGATGTGAATGTTGTAACAATTTACATTTCAAGCAAGTGTGGAGATTGTTGTAATAAATTAGATTTACATTTCTGCATTTAATTTCAATTCTCTACTATTCATTTATCTTTATTAAAATTGAGTTCTTGATTCAAAAGAAGTTCTAGAAATAAGGTTGTCCTACCATAAGCCCTTGTTTATTATGGTGTAAGGTTGTCCTTAGAACTGAATTTGTATCAACCTCTCAATACTTATGTATTAAGGTGATTTGATTTCAGCATTGATCATTGATTTATAATTATAAGGCTATTGTTTAAATTTATTCCGCTGATTTTATTTTAATTTGGCATAGTACTATTCACCCCCCCTCTAGGACATATAGCTTGGCCTTTTCAAGTGGTATCAAAGCCTAATAGCTCGTTCTTATTGTTTTGGATTTATTTCCTGAGCTAACGATCTAAGCTATATTAATAAGATGTCAAATTTTGATAGCCTATCAGTCACTAGGCCTCCACCCTTTAATGGCTCCAACTATGCCTATTGGAAAGCCAGAATGAGGATCTTCCTCAAATCAATGGATGAGAGTGTGTGGCAAGCCACAGTGACCGAATGGAACTCTCCTACCATTGAAGTAACTGAATCTGACGGTTCAAAAACTGTATCTGTACCTGCTTATTATTTATGGACCACCCTTCAGAAAAGTGAGTGTAATGCCAATGCTAAAGCACTAAATGCAATCACTTGTGCACTATCACCGGATGAGTTCAAAAGAATTATATTCTGTGATACTGCAAAGCAAGCCTGGGATATACTAGAAATGACACACGAGGGTACATCAATTGTCAAAAAGTCTAAAGTCCAACTCCTCACAACCAAATTTGAAGAAATTCATATGGAGGAAAATGAAATGTTTATGGACTTTTACACTAGACTAAATGACATTGTAAACTCTATGTGGGGTCTTGGCGATAAAATTCTAGAAAGTAAAGTGTGTGCAAAGATACTACGCTCACTTCCTGAATGGTTCAATTCTAAAGTAACCGCAATCCAGGAACTTCGTGATACGGATAATATGAGGGTAGAAGAACTAGTTGGTTCTTTACAAACCTATGAATTAAATTTTAAAGCTCCGAAAGGTAAATCTATAGCTTTGAAATCTTCTAAAGGTATTTCCCAAGAAAACTCAGATTTAGAAAATTCTGAAGACGATATGGCTCTTTTGGCGAAAAAGTTTTACAAAATTTTCAAAAGTAAGAAAAGAGTCGACTTTCAAAAGGGAAATGAAAAGAAACGATCTAAACTTAAGTCCAGAACTTGGAAGTCATTAAAAGACAGTCAGTGTTACAACTGCCAAGAGTATGGGCATTTAGCAAACAAATGTCCTAAAAAGGACAGACCCAGAAGGAAGGGTATGTTGGCTACTTAGGATGAATCGTCTGATTCTGAAGCATCTTTGAATCGAAAATTTAAAACCGAGTCGGGCAGTGAAGTTAAAGCCCTAATGACTCTAGCCAAGTTTACTTTTTCAGATCACGATGATTCAACAAGTGAAGAAAATTTGAATAGTGATTATGAAAATTAAGAAGATCTTCAAGATGCTTATAATGCCTTATATAAGGAAAGTTGTAAAATTGCTGTGAAACTTAAGCTTCAAAAAGAAAAGTTTTTAAACTCAAAGAATGTTTTGAAACTCTTGTTTTAGAAAAATCGCATATTTTAGATTGTTTGGAAAAATCAAAATGTGATTTGGAATTCAAAACATCGTTAATTGATGATTTGAAATCTGAAAATGAGAAACTTAAAAATGAAGTATCTTCTCTTCTGAGTTTGAAGGATACATGGAGATATGCCCAGGGTGATCTAAAGTTAGAAAAATTATTATCCGGATCAAGAAAATGTGGCGATAGATCCAGGTTGGGCTATGAGAAAAATACATCTCGTAAACAGAAGTATACTTCTTCCAAATTTGTGAAAGGAGAAACTTCTAACTCAAAAGGAAAAGGTACTAGTCAAGTTTTTTCTAAAAATACAAAAACTTTTCATAAACCTAAAAGCAGCTATACAAATTTTAAAAATCGAAGTAAATCCTCTTCTTTGAAAAAAATAATTGATTTACTTAAGGAGCTCTTAAAATCTAACTCAGTAGGTCATTCTTACAACATCAGACAAAAGAAGACCAACCATGTTCCTAAACCTAAAACAGTTTTGAAATGGGTTCCTAAAGTTACCTGCTTGGTTGCCCACACTGCGTTCAAAGCAACAAGTCATTCAAAATGGTACCTAGACAGTGGATGTTCCAGACACATGACAGGTGACAAGGCTTTATTCATCGATCTAAAAGATATGACTGATGGATCAGTCACATTTTGTGATGGTAGCAACTACAAGATTATTGGCCAAGGTACGGTTCAACTTTATAATCTTCCCTTATTTAAGAATGTTTTATATGTTGAGGGATTAAAACACAATCTATTACGCATATCTCAAATATGTGACAACAACCATAGTGTTAAATTTTCTAATCAAGGTTGTGAGATTATAGATAAAAAGGGTTCCGTAATATTAACTGGTCGCAGAACTTCTGAAAACTGCTATATAGTTAGTAATGGAACCTCATTTAATCAAACGTGTTACATGGTCCATACTGATGAGACAGAATTATGGCATAAATGCCTTGTACATGTACACTATCTAAATTTGTACAGATTGAGCAAAGGAGAACTAATTAGAGGTCTACCTAAAGTGCAAAAAGTAGACAAAATATGTGGTGAATGCCAGTATGGTAAACAAACAAGGAGCTCTCACAAAAAGGTGAACTCCAATACCACATCTAGACCACTCGAGCTTTTCCATATGGATCTTATAGGACCAACCAGAACGGAAAGTCGAGGCGGTAAAAAATACATCTTGGTTATTGTAGATGATTATACAAGATACACTTGGGTTTCATTCTTGAGGGACAAATCAGAAACCCTTGATGAAGTAAAAAAGATTATAAATCAGATCCAAACTGAAAAATGTTCACAAGTTAGTAAGATCCGTAGTGATCATGGATCCGAGTTTGAAAATAGCGGTTTTGAGAAACTCTGTAGTGATTAGGGAATATCACATGAATTCTCTGTTCCCAAAACACCACAACAAAATGGTATTGTGGAAAGAAAAAATAGAGTGCTTCAAGAAATGGAAAGTGTTATGTTAAATAGCATGAAGCTCCCTAGAAATTTATGAGCTGAAGCAGTGAATACCACCTGCCACATTATTAATCGTGTTTATATCTGCAAATCTAATAATAAAATGGCTTATGAAATGTGGTTTGAGAAAAAGCCTACTATCAAATACTTTCGAATTTTTGGCAGCAAGTGTTATATTTTATGTGATCGTGAAAATCTGGGAAAGTTCGACACTAAAAGTGATGAAGGGATCTTTTTAGGATACTCCTTAAACAGTCGTGCATATCATGTTCTGAATAACAGGACAGACGTGATTCAAGAGTCAATAAATGTAGTAATTGACGATCACTTGAACACACCTGCCCCTAGTTCAGATAATGATGAAGTTCTTATATATGAAAATCCAGATACTTCATCAAGTAAAACTAATTCTGAATTAAGAACTGTTAAAGATCATCCAACTGATCAAATACTTGGAAACCCTCTCACTGGTGTGCGCACTCGTAGACAATTAGAGGGCATATGTAACTACGTATGCTTTACATCCCAGATAGAACCGGTTAACGTGAAAGAAGCACTTTCTGATGAAAACTGGATAGTTGCTATGCAGGAAGAACTTAATCAGTTTGTCAGAAATGATGTCTGACACCTTGTTCCTAGACCTAAAGATAAACATATTATTGGAACAAAATGGATTTTCAAAAACAAGTCTAATGAATTAGGAAATATCATTTGAAACAAGGCAAGACTGGTTGTGCAAGGATACACCCAAATTGAAGGGATTGATTATGATGAAACTTTTGCCCCAGTTGCTTGCCTTGAATCGATCAAACTTTTCATATCTATTGCATGTTTTATAAAGTTTAGAATTTTTCAAATGGATGTAAAGAGCGCCTTTCTGAATAGCGATCTACATGAAGAGGTATATGTTGAACAACCGACTGGGTTTGAAGACCCTAAGCTTACCAATCATGTATAATGCCTTAAAAAGGCTCTCTATGGTCTGAAACAAGCTCCTAGAGCATGGTATAAAAAATTAACTAAGTTCCTACTAAGTCACAAGTTTCAGATGGGTAGTGTCGATAAGATGCTCTTTGTTAAGAAACATAACGATGATATCTTAATGGTTCAAATCTATGTTGATGATATAATTTATGGATCAACTTGTACTAACATGACTTTTAAGTTTGCAGATCTGATGAAATCTGAATTTGAAATGAGCATGGTTGGTGAATTAAATTATTTCCTAGGGTTGCAAGTAAAACAACAATCTGATGGAATTTTTATTTCACAAACTAAGTATGCATTAAACTTGATTAAAAGATTTGGATTTGAAAATGGTAAGAACTTTGATACTCCTATGAGTACAACTCTAAGACTCTCAAAAGACTCTACAGGTAAAGATGCAGATCCTAAATTGTATCGTAGTATGCTAGGTAGCCTACTTTACCTAATTGCAAGTAGACCTGATATTGCTTTAAGTGTTGGAATTTGTGCTAGATATCAATCTAATCCTAAAGAATCTCACTTAACTATTGTTAAACGAATTATTCGATATGTCGCAAGTTCAGTTAATCTGGGTCATTGGTATCCCTATGATTCTAGTGTTCAATTGGTTGCGTATTCGGATGCTGATTGGGCAAGAAATATAGATGATAGAAAATCAACCAGCGGTGGTTGTTTCTACATTGGAAACTGTCTGGTTTCTTGGTTTAGCAAGAAACAAAGTTCCATATCACTCTCAACTGCTGAGGCTGAATATATTGCAGCAGGAAATGCTTGTACTCAGTTGGTTTGGATGAAACGTATGCTGAGTAATTATGGAATCGCACAAGACTCTATGGTTTTATACTGTGATAATTCTAGTGCTATAAACATTTCAAAAAATCCAATCGAGCATTCACGTACTAAGCACATTGACATTCGATTTCATTACATTCGTGAATTAGTTGAAGAAAAAATAATATCTTTAGAATATATTCCAACCGAGACTCAGCTTGCTGACATTTTCACTAAACCGCTCGACAAAAGCAGGTTTAACAAATTAAAATTTGATCTTGGTATGTGTAATTTTAAATGATTGATCATGCATATTTGTATCATATTGTATATAATGTTAATATGTTTAAATTTCAAAATTGTGTGAAAATTACATTTTTTTTCTGGTCTAAGACCGGTCGAGAACGTGCTCGACTAGTCTTGCTACGACCGGTTGAGTATATCCCAAGACCGGTCGTGCGCGTGATGCCCTTTTTAAATTGGGAAAAATCTGTTTCTTCTTCATTCTAACCCTCCTCAACGACGAGCCGAGCTTCGACTAGTCAAACCCTTGTGTTTGATTCCTCCAGGTTAGAGTGATTTTTCTTGAAGAATCTTAATCTTAACTTTTAATTTTCTTGATTATTGTTGTCTATTTCGTATAAATCTTCAACTTGTTGGGTTCTTCTTCCTTGTTGTTAAATCTAGAGAAATCCATCTTTTTTTTCTTAAAATTTCTTTCATTTCTTCAAGAATATGGAATCTAGAGCTAAAAAGAAAATTCATAGAGGTGCATCGTCTTCTTGTTCAAATGTATTCACTAGACGTCATTTTAGGGATCTTGAAGATGATCCTCCACATGTACGTGACTTGCGTATGCGCAATGTTATTGTTAAACAAGCAGTTGATTTAAATCATATTGCTCCATATGGTCTCCTTCCTCTCCTTCAATCTGTTAGATGGGAAAACATTTTATGCTGGGGCGGGCTGGCATACCAATCCATTGCACAAGCCATGGTTGCTTGCATATCTAACTTCTCTGCTGAGCAACTAACTTTTACTATTGACACTAGAGAAGGGCCATTTCATGTTGATTGACACTTAATTTTCGGCCTTATGGATATTCAAGTAAATGATGATGGTGTTCATCCTAGTGCACTTGCTGAGAGAGTGTCAGAATCTGAAAAACGTATTTTTACTCGAGCATTGTGCAACATGAATGCTCCATGGACTGTGAATGAAAATGCCCTTAAAACCAGATACTTGTTACCCAAATACAGAGTTTTGCATCGTATCTTCACTTCTAATCTGTATCCCCGCTCTGGAAATAAAACTGAGTTGACTTTGCTTATGGTTCGTATTCTGTATTCGATCATTACTGGTGCTAACATCTGTCTGCCCTCATTGATTTGTTCCTCTATCATACAAATTTGTAGTAATCCTGGTCATGGTGATATTCCTTTTGGATATCTGTTAAATGTATTAGCCACTCACATGTTAGTCGCTATGCCCGTCGGTGAGGTTCCTATCAGACACCTCATATTTAACAATTCCAACCTAAATAAGATGAAGTTGGAACTTTTTCCTGGTCAAGTTGATGTTGATGCGGGTGATGCTGCTGCTGAAGCTGAGATGGGTGTCGAAGGTGATGAGTTGCCGGCCGATGATATTGACATGGATGATATTTTTAATGAAATTGATTCTGATTCTGGAAATGATCCAGACTTTGAACCATTTGATTTCAATGCACGTCATACTGCATTAGAGGAAAAAGTAGAACAAATGAATGTTGGGCACAATCAACAATTTAAAAATATGCGCAAATATTTTAGGCGCTTACAGAAGAGCCTTCACCAAAGTGATCTTAACATTCCTGCTCCATCATCTGGTTCCGATTGAGAATGTTTAATCTTTGGTCTGTATCAAGTTTAACAAGTTTCGTTTCTTGATTGTGTGGATTACTATCTTAAAACTTCACTTGCTACTTCTTTTATTATGTACTTCTCTTGTATTGTTATTCACTGTGCACTTTTTATTATTCTGAGTTGATATATCTACTTCTGTTTTTCATGACCTATCTTTGTTTCTTCCTTTGTCATATTTTGACAAAAAGGGGGAGAATGTGTGCATTCTTTTTATGATATGATTGATACCTTTTCAGAGGCAATTGTGGTGTATTAACTCAGGTGGAGTTGAGTTTGTGTTGACAGGAGGAGTAGTCTCCGTTAACAACTGGTGCATGATTCATTATTGTATAAGTGATGCTTATCTTATTGAATTATGAGAAGTGCAAATTTGACAAAGGGGGAGATTGTAAGTGCTATGATTTGATTCCTCTTTGATTGTCAAATTTTATGTGTCAAAACGCCTCCGTATGTTGTGTGTTTGTATCTTGATAAATTTGTTCGAGACACATCGTTAACACTTGAGGTCTAGCTCAAAGAATTCTTCAAGCTTCATGACAATTCAAGCTACAATATGAAGAGAGAACTCCGGGTCAAGACTCAAGTTCAAGTGCAAGTTCAAGATTCAAATGTGGGACTCAAGTACAATTTAAAGTTACATTGAAGCTTTTGAAGTAGTCAAGCTACATTGAAAAGAAATCAAGCTTCGTAAAGATCAAGGTCTAAGCAATTGAAGTGTTCAATGTCCATACTTCATGTTCCAGGTTTGATAGACCATTAGATTGACCTTAGGGTAGGTCACTTTGGATACATAATCCAAATGAATATTATTACAAGATTTTGGTCTACTCTAAGACCAGTCCTAGATCCTGTTCGACCAGTCCTAGTACTGTCTCGACCAGTCTAAAAAATTCCAAAACCGGTCCTAAGATAGTTGCAATTTATCGAATTTTTTTGTTGCGCCTACGACTAGTCCTGAAGTCTGCTCGACCGGTCGTGAGATGGTCTCGACTCAACCTTCGACCAGTCGTAATGCTACGACTCAAACTCCAGCGACTAAATCAAGGGTCGCACGACCAGTCGTAGAGGGGTCACGACCGGTCGTGGACTACCTTCGACCAGTCGTGGAATTCCTACGACCGGTCGTAAAACGGTCTGATGCGATCGCGCTCAAAAATTCAAAAATCAGTTTATTTTAAGACCAGTCGTGGTGACCCTAGGACCAGTCAAAGACGAATTTTTTCTGCTATAAATAGCACACGAATTTCAGAGTTTTTCATTGAATATTTTAGTGAATTCAAGGCTCCACTCTGAGATAAGTTAGTGTTTATTTTCAAGCTATTTTGTCCATAATTTCTTTCTCTTTTTAATAGCTTATTTAATTTGATTTTGTTTCTGTATTCCAATCTAATTTGAAAAGAGGAATTGACTTATTCCTTCTTCTTGGAATCAAAATCAAATATAGCTATGCCCAACTGGTTTAAATCTAAAATCAATTAGTACTTAGAACCGTATTAAAGTGAGTTGTGGACATTAAACTTCTATATTCAAACGTCTACTCCAATTGGTTCTTCCGGGCAACTACAAGAGGAGAAATCCAGGTATTTTACAATTCTGTAAATTCCTTTCCTTTTTGGTTTTTGTTTGGGATTCGCCAGAAAAATCTCAAATTGTGTGGTTTTCTGAGGAGAGCCAGAAAACTCAGAAGTGTGGGTTTTTGGATTGTGTAAGCCTAAGTTAAAAAGACACAATTGTAAAGGTTTTGAGTGATCCTGTGAAAACCTATTTGATAGTGAACGCTAATATCCCCTGTGTGAGGATATTAGGAGTGGAGTAGTATTCTGTGTGGCTGTTCAAGAACAGTTGGTGTACACACAGGCGAACCACTATAACTCTTTGTCTTATGGATTGAGTGCTTGCTTAATTTTCATATCTTTTATCATTCAGTTGTGTGGAATGTACATGTGGATGTGAATGTTGTAACAATTTACATTTCAAGCAAGTGTGGAGATTGTCGTAATAAATTAGATTTACATTTCTGCATTTAATTTCAATTCTCTGTTATTCATTTATCTTTATTAAAATTGAGTTCTTGATTCAAAAGAAGTTCTAGAAATAAGGTTGTCCTACCATAAGCCCTTGTTTATTATGGTGTAAGGTTGTCCTTAGAACTGAATTTGTATCAACCTCTCAATACTTATGTATTAAGGTGATTTGATTTCAGCATTGATTATTGATTTATAATTATAAGGCTATTGTTTAAATTTATTCCGCTGATTTTATTTTAATTTGGCATAGTCCTATTCACCCCCCCTCTAGGACATATAGCTTGGCCTTTTCAGAAACTGATAGCTATTGGTTGCACGGTGCGCAACAGGACTGTGAAAGATCCATTGCGCGGTGCGCATTGGAAGTAAGATGTCCGCGTAATGGAAGTGTTAGCATAATGATTTTCACATCATGAAGATGTGATGCATGGATACTAAGGTTCACACGTGCGAAAACCTATAAATACCCCTCCACCCTCTTCATTTGATTCATTCGAAGATTTCGGGAGTAAGAGAGAGGATTTTAGATACTTCAGAAGACCCAGGTATCCAGTGTACCTGTTGCGCAGCGCGCAACAAGGTGTCTGCGCAACAAATAATCAAGATCAATGAACTACCCGTGCAACAGGTCCATTGTGCGGACAGTAAATTTCAAATGATGAAATGTTCATTTTAGAATTCCATGAAAGACTTACCACAGGAGTAAAGTACTTCAAGTCTACATGATCAATCGAGATAATGAAGCGCAACAACTTCTGTGATCGAAAGATTACATCGCGATTCGAAATGCTACTGAAATTAATATTTAAACTTATTCGATTCTAGTATATGCTTTATCTTAGAATCACGAGACAAAAGAGGATGTAAATGAATTCAAAATCAATAAAATATATTAGGATGATTGTTCTCTTCTTTTTTCTTTGTTATTATTGAATGAGATAATCCCAAAATCAAATACATTCGTTTCTTGTCGAAATAGTAAAAAAAAAAAAAAAAGAGAGAGAGAAAAAGAAACGATGACAAAATAAGAGCACATAGTTCAAGATAATAAAAAATAAGAGAAAAATAAATGAGGAGAAAATAAGAGCGCGCAGTCCAAGAAAGTAAAAAAAAAAAAGGAAAAAAAGAGGAAAAAAAAGAAAAATTCTGACCCAAGAAGCCCATTCCCACTCACATCCCCTCAGGGTGATCTCAGCTTGAGTAAACGACTTTGCCATCGTGACTCAGGACAAGGAAGAGGTACTAGTCAGCCAACAAGGATGGAAGTCCGATCCCTCCGTCGCCATAAAAATCAAAGAAAAGAAAAGTATGCCTAAGCGAAATGGGCGAATTGAAAACCCGAAAAGGTGCTTCGAGTAAAAACAATGGACATGCAATAAACTTAGTGAAAACCCGAAAGGGGGACAAGGGTAAACACCTTAAAGCTGTCAAGGGGTAGTAAAGATGAAATATCCGGAACATGGTGAAAGGTTGAAAGGGCACTACGGGCAAAAACGACGGGTACGCCGGACGTAGCAAAAACCTAAAAGGGCGTTGCAGGCAATATGGGAAAGATTAAAAAAGAGAGAAAAAGTAGTTATATGGAAGATTTACAAAAACATGAAGATTCAACAGATGTAAAGATTACAGGAATGAGTCGAGAATTCTTTCAAGCTCTTCCCAAATTCTAGGGGTAGGATACCATTGCACACTACCTTAAAGGGATCAAAACCCTTAGTGAACAATTAGAAAATTGATTATGACATCTAACTTAGTCAATATTCTGATTCCTACATCTAAGGGTACAACATGTATAAACCACACATACACATACAACACGAGGCACAAAATTTTCAAAAGCTTTCTTTTCATTTCATTATGTGTTTTCTTTACATGTATGTCTTTCCTTTGCTTATAAAAACAAACTACAATGCTATCCACCGTTTTCGTTTTCATACCAAACAAAAAGTGTGTACAGGTGACCAATAAATCCAAAAACTAAGCAATGAACTCTCAGTACTCGTCGAAATCTCCAAAAGGTAAATATCTCTCCCCCTGATCCAATCTTCAATCATCTCACTAAAAGTGCTCTCTCATCTTACATGTATTGAAGCTCATCAACCATAAATCAATCTCAGTTCCTAGCACAAGCCAATGCGCGAAAATGGACAGTTAGCATGCCATGACCATAAAATCATCGTGTCAATCAAGATCTAAACACTGCGGGTAAGTTTCCATTCCCAATAAAAATCAGCATTGATTGCAACCGTCGATTCCCGATTCGATGGATTGGATCCTTTTCCAAAAACCAAAATACCAGCATCGATCGCGACTGTCGATTCACTATCTGATGGACTGAATTTGATTTACGATCTAATGGATTGGACCCTTTTCCAAAAAACCAAAATACCAGCATCGATTGCGACCATCGATTCGTGATCTGATGGACTAGATTCTTTCCAATAAAAACCAGCATCGATTGTGACCATCGATTCGCGATCCGATGGACTAGATTCTTTTCAATAAAAACCAGCATCGATTGCGACCGTCGATTCGTGATTCGTTGGACTGGATCCTTTAAAAAAACCAAAATACCAGCATCGATCGCCACTATTGATTTACGATCCAATGAACTAGATTCTCCCAATAAAAACCAACATCGATCGCGACCGTCGATTAACGATCCGATGGACTGGATCATTTTTAAAAACTTAAAATACCAGCATTAATCGCCACCGTCAACTCTCGATATGATCGACTGGATTTTGTCAATAAAAACCAGCATCAGTCACAACCGTCAACTCATGATCTGATGGACTAGATTATATTTTGAAAATATGAAAACATTTCCCTAGAGATTCACAAACTCTTGGTACAAATGATCCAATCAATCATAGATCAGAATCTTGACCATAAACCGTGGGATGATAAATTCAATCGACTATAGATTGTAATCTTGACCACAAACCATGGGATTAGGGATCTGATCAATCATGGATTAGAATCTTGACCACAAACCGATTGGATGACAGATCCAATTGGTCTTGGATCAGAATCTCGACCATAAACTCGCAGGACGATGGAGTCGATCACGGATCGAAATCTTGATTGCAAACCCATGGGTTGATGGGCTCGATTGGTCGCAAATCGAAATCCCGACTAATTCACGGACAGATCTGCATTATGAAAGCCGAAATTGATCACAACCAACCTTCCAGATCAACCCAAAAAATCAAGTCTAAATACCTTGTGAGATAATGAAACTGATTAACCATCTCTAACCAGATTCTTGATTATGGCCACTAATTAGACTTGTCTCAAAAGAACCACCCCTAACAGATCTCAGTCCTAGTTGCGACAACCAAAATCCAACCAATAAAATACAACATTTTCAAAATCCATAATCCCTAGCTAAGTCAATCAACATCACAACCATGCATACGCACTAACCCCTCGCATATTTATAAGAAAAACTAGCGTATTTGAAGTCCCATAGGCATCCCCAGTGGAGACGACCAATAGTTGGACATACTTCAAAATCATCTTGCAATAAAAACCCCCCACAAAGTATCACTTTCCAGGGTGGGGTGACTTTTTAAATCACATAAAGCGTCAAACTTTCAAGGCACTAAGAGATCTTACATATCTTTGGGTGGGAGTCAACGCAAAATCAATAAGATCTGATACCTCACAATTTCCCTAGAGATTATCGGATCTGAATGCACATCAAAATATGATTGGACTGAACTCCAATGTCATCTCTATTGTATCAAATGCTGATGCTCAGAAAAGACGATAGGCCAAGACTGGTAAAAAGAAATCATCCAAATGGCAAAAATAATAAATTTTAACCTAAGTGTCAAAACTAGAAGATTGCATGGAAAGAGGTCACCCGCACATACCTAGGCATGGATGCTTGTAGAATTTGATTGAGTCCAGGTTGGCATAGTGAGTTCTCTGTAAGGTCACAGAAAGTGCAGGGCAAATAACTAAAATTGCAGGAGAACCGCTAATTGAAGTATGGAGTTACGTCCATGTGCCCTAGAAAGGGGGGGGGGGGGGGTTGGTGAATTGGACTTTTAAGATTTTAATCTTACTTTAAAATTAATGCAATTGAGTTATATAAAATAAAGCATGATTAACATAAAACCATTCACCCTCAAAAGTAAGGGTAGGAAAACATATAAATGTTCTGTGTTGTGTCAAACATATAATGTTCATGAAATAAACATATCATAAATCAACATACATGAGAAAAGGCAAGCATCACAAACAGAACGATATATAGTGGTTCGGCTACTTGCCTATTCCACTCCCGACAGACGCACTCTCTCCTAGAATGTACCGTATTTCATTATCCAATGGTTTTAAATCAAGTTAACCATGAACCTTCACAACTCTACTCAAGGACTCTAAATTTATTTCCTACACGAGGACAAAAGTCCTACATAAGAACCTGATGATTTAGGCCGCATAGGCCAATGTCCTACACAAGAACCCAGTATTTAGGCCACAGGCCAAGTTCCTACACAAGAACATAGGTTTTAAGCCACACAGAACAAGGTCCTACACAAGAACCTAAGGTTTAGGCCACACAGGCTAAGGTCCTACACAAGGACACTACACGTATTCTCCCGTCGGAGGCCTACGAAAGGTCTTACGAGTTTGAAACTCAAACTCTGAATCCAAATCCTACACAAGGAAAGGGCTTCAGACTCAATGGACTTTATATACTTATTGATAAGTGAGTGAGCCCCATTATAGCACATGTTGTTGAAGATCTTCTAGTTGATGAAGAGTCTTCAGCTCCCTTAAACCACAACCACTTGTAGATGCTCCAATCGACGATGCAAGGTTGTTGGGTTTAAGATTTGGTTTGATCTTCTCTAATGAATGATGTGCATTTAAGATCTAGAGAAGATTCCCATGAGCTTAGCATTTAAGGATCCCAACACAATGATTTGCCAATAAAGAGTGTTGCTGGAAGATCAATGAATGCTGGAGTTCATAGTTCAATCGAAGCTATTGAATATGCCAATAAATGCTTGAGCAATGGATTGAATGATGAAATCCTATGGGAAAGAGAGCTTGAGGATGAGGGATTAACTATTGGAATAACTCTCTCAAAACTCTCTTCAATACCAACTCAAAAATCCAAGAAGCAACCTAAGTGGTATATAAAGACAAATCCCAACCGTAAAAAAAAAGGGCAAAAATCTAACATTGATGATGCCATCAAAGTTTCCTTCGATGCCATCAAATCTTATTCCATTGCATCAACTTCCTGGACCAAGATATTTAGTTAGGCGTTGGACAGATTATATTCGATCCCATTGAGCAACCTTTGATGTCATCGATGTGTACTTCGATGCCATCGAGGGATGGTTCGACGCCAACAGGGATTTTCTTAAAAAATACACTTTAGTTGCTTGACTAATTGAGACCATTTTCGATGTCATCAACCAGTGTTTCAATGTCATCGAAGATGTCATTGATTATAGATCGATGCCATTGAGAAGAAAATGATTTACCTATTAAAACTCTCTAGACAATTTATCCCATATTTCAATATCATCGATCAGACCTTCGATGTCATTATAATTGGAATTTTGATGCCATCGAACATCCATTGATGTAATTAAAGATATATGATTTTCCTTGAATGCTTGCTGGACAAATTGGTTCATATATCGTTGCAATCAAATCGTCTTCGATACTATCGATAACTTACTTCGATGCCATTAACAGAGGTTCGATTGCATCAAAGAACACTTAGAGTATTTCAAGTATAATGGAGGGAAGAGGGCAAGGTCGATGCAATCGAAGTGGGTTCGATGCCATCAAAACTTATGGCTAGATGCCATCGAACATCACTCGATGCAACCGTTAACGCCCATCATATATTTATTTTGTTGCTGGATTGTTTGGCATTTGTTTCGATGCAATCTAACTAGGTTTGATGCCATCGAAATTGTCCTCAATTGCACATCAATGAAATCGTCAAGACATGAAGTTTACCTGTATAGTTCATCTTTCCACCAATACTTAAATTATTCAAAACTAAGCTTACCAAGGTTTTTTCAAATACATTTGTGGGTAAGTTTAGGTTCTTATGTATGGGGTCATATACCTCAAGGGTTTGGTTAGGGAAGTGATGCTTTATTTACTTATGTGGAGCACTTAAACTTCTTCAATTTAAGAGTCTTTGATCTTGTAGTCTTCAATTTGGGGCTCATTGGACAGACTGACTCAACACTCACATATATTGACAAATTAGGGCACTTTCAAAACGAGTACTCCTGGGTTGATCTGGGAAGCAACAGACAATCCAGTACCAGGTCAGTATCCTTGTAAGGCCTCAGAAAGTGCAGGGGCTCTACTGCACCTTTCCGATGTTATTACCAATCAAGAGTGAAAGGGTTATAATTGGCAGCCCGCGTAAGGACAATCGCAATATTTTTCTCAAACCCTCGCAATATGTGCGATTCATCTATTTCCAGGCAACCAGCTGACACAAACATAAAGGAAGACAACAAATCCATATCGCAATTCATGACTGACAAGTAAAGGTGGGTATCCACTCGCTTTGGCATTCGGTTACACATAACCTTTGTTAAAGAGGGGCATTTGTAGACACCCCACCCCATGATGATATGCTGATAGAGTTTGAATGGATGAATGGACTGAACTTGTGATTTGCACCACACTAGTAGAAGTATGGAACTGTTCTTACAGTCCTAGAGGAGGGTGAATAGGATTTTTCAAATGATTGTACCAAATAAAAACTTATATTGCCTAACTTAAATGATTTACAAATAAACTTAGCAAGGCAATGTAGCTCTAATGGCTTCAAGCCAGTTAGAGACACATAGGCAGCTTAAGATGTACTAATAAAGAAACTAGCTTATATCATAGTGAGCTTGTGTGTAGGAAGTGCTTCCTATCAATCAAATAACATTCATTCAATCATGTATAAGAATTTAAACATTTAAGCATATATAATCATGATTAAACGGATGTGCAGATGACAATCCCAAACACAAGCATATATAGTGGTTCGACTACGTGCCTACTCTACTCCGGCATCCACACTCAATCCCAAAGTGCACCAAATTTCACTATTGATGGTTTTAAATTAAGTTCACCAACAACCTTTACAGTCCTACACTAAGGACACACGTTTAGGCCCACTGGCCAAGGTCTCGCACTAGGCACCCACCGTTTAGGCCCACCAGCCAAGGTCCCACACAAGACACCCAATCGAGTTTATTGATGGAAAACTCTTAGCCTCAATCCTACATGAGGATAGAGACTAAACTTTTAAACTCTTAACTATGAAACTTACTTGTCGGATTGAATTATTACCCTTCCATCGTATGCCATATAGTAGAAAATGGAATTTGATTATCTTATTCATGATGATTGGCTGTTTTAATGATTCATGCTCGCTTGTTGAGTGACATACCTGTTATTGATATCATGTTCATGATAACCTGTGTAGTTGCACGACATGATTGATTGATAACCTACTCACCTATGATAACATGACCGGTTGATAACATGCCTATGGTTGTTTTGGATGTCTTTACGTGAGCGCCCTGATAAGCCGTGTTTTACTCCCGACATGCAGTAGACTCACGAGCTGTGGTTTGCTCATACATATGACTTACACTTTTTTAGGATGTATACAAGAGCTGTTGGAGTTTGCTATTGTTTCCTTTATTACTGTTGAGCTGGTGCACCATATTATGCGTGACATGTCAAACAGGTTTGTCTCTTCGATATGCATTGATACCATGAACAAAATCTGTAACCGCCTAAACAGATTAACCGTTCAAAAAAAAATTCATATTGAAAATCCTCCTTGTAGGATCCCAGGATCGGAATCCAGTATATGGGTGCTGGGAGCTGATAATGGGGTACTACGGAGGCTGTCGACGTCGGATTCGGCGATCAGGAATTTTGTGAGCCAGGTTCCTGAGTTTGGGGTGTGACAGATTTGCCATCTGACAGAACAACCTCCCAGATGGGATTTCACTACTATTTGACTTAAAGGACAATACAATTTGATTGAATATCATGGTGGGAAGGCACATGGGTTCCCCCGTTCCAAGTTTATAGAGAGTTTCGACCATGAACGGGGTCAGTTCGGTATAATTACCCGACTAAGGGTAGACATTTGACACAAAAATTAAATGTAGAATGCGATAGTCATTTGACATTTCAGTAGCATGGAGAGCATTCCGTTTGTTCCACTCTATATTATGACTGTTGTAGAGAAATTCGGTCCAAACAATGCTTTTTCACCATCGCTCATAACAAGCTCAAATGGACGTTCTAAGAAAATAGGAATTTTAATCAAGGAAGCTATCCGGGCAGGGGAAATAGAGAAAGTTCTCCCATGATAGTTGATTGTGATGGCCAAGGAGTCATGATCTTCTAGTTGTGTACAATGATACAAAAGGGCCTTGGCAAGATTGACATCGACTTCCCCTCCAAGGGACAAAATAGGCACCCAACCGCGGTTGTGAAGAATGTCATAGACGTTATAGGGCTTAAGACATGAGGCATCAACATTCCTCTCACATATGATTTTTTGAGATGCAAAACGTGCCGCGATGGGACTTGGAGGTGGAGAGGGATCATTTGGAGGACTAGAAGGTCGAGTATTTTGATGGATATTTCGATCTCTTTTTGGGGCACGAAGTTTGGTCTTGGTGTCAGACGAATCTCCCCGATTCTTTCCTCCCTTGGAGGTGTATATTCTTGGTCATCCATGGAAGAGAAGGGAAGAAAAATAATGAAAATGGACGAAAGGGGAGGAATAAAAGGATTTACCTAGGAAGTACCAAAGACAACTACCACAAAATATGAAAAAGGAGAGGATTTATGTCATGCTCCAAAATTCGGTACTCGAGTTAGCTAGGCCCGAACCCGAATTCTAGGACTGTGAGTTGTACTTAAGCAAAATATACGACATGCAACCCACATAGTTTCCATGCATTTTTAAGGTAACCAGAGTCAAACTAAAAGAGAAAATAAATAATAACTCATTCTCATTAATTGGAAGCTTACTAAACCATCATCAAATCTTTATTACATTGGAATAAAAATAAACTAAATAATAAATCATCATCCAAAATGCAAATTAATCCTTAAAAAAATAATAATAAATAAAAAATAAAACTAACATCTTGTCTAGCTTGCTCACATTATTCCATCTCTTTTACCTGTACGACAATTTACAGAGGTGTGAGAGCTACAGCTCGTAGGGTCAAATCATTCCCAAAGTTGGAAATACTACGTTGACATTAAGTATAGCTGAATAATAATAATAAAAAAGTCAACACGACTTATCATAAGTAGACATGTTACAAAAGAGAAAATACTGAAAGGTCAAGTCGTAGTGCGTGGTATCATGGGCCGGTAGGGGCATAACACCAAGGTCCACAATTGACGTCAGTCCCATACCCAATGTACGAAGTAATTCCATGATGATAGACTCCCAATCCCGAATAGTCCCGTACCTATTTGGGATCATGGCCCACAAATGTGTGCACCAAAATTATATTTAGGCATCCACAACCCAAATATAAGAGAACATTAACATTTTAATAATAACAATTAAAATTCTAATAAAGGATTCAAATAAAATAAAATCGCTTCTAATCCGTTTTTGGACTTGGCCAGGGCTGAGCACCCATATATAGATTCACTTAACCTTACATAAAAAAATAACTTACATCTTGGAACACAAGCCAGGGATTGAATATCACTTACGACATACATCCTGAAACACGGGCCAGGTATCAAATGTCCACAATTGCTAAATTTTAAATGTGACACAAAATAAACATCCTTTTTGGGAATGACCCAGGCAAAGCACCCATAACAACATGATCCTTTCTAGGGCAGAGCACCCACAACACCAATCAATTAAATACGTTCTATAATATAAAACATAAATTAAATAAAATTCATGCTAAGATGCGGTGCTCAAATAAATTCAATTAATCTATATAATGAGAATCAAATAAATTCAAATAATTTCAATTTAAACAATGATGCTCAAATAAATTTAATGTACATATTGATTATTGACTAAACTCAACATAACATAATGTTTTCAACGGGGAAGATCACCTACCTGATTAGAGAAGATCTGAAGTGCTTGGCAGAAATCTGGTGCTTTAATTGGGATCATAAAAACTTTGAAACAATAATTTAAATCTCAAATCATGAACCCCACTTAGATCCACGTTTTGCATTGTTTGACGGGGTAGATGGCCACATTAATGGCAGTTTTGCACCCGGCGGTTTTTCTTCATTCAGAGGCTGATGGACAGTCCAGATTGCTCTAAAGGAGCTTTACGTAACAAAAAGTCAAAGCTTGAGATGTGATTGGCTGATGGGTTCGAATGGTTGGTGATGTAACTATTGTACACAAAAACGTAAAAGAATGGTAAGATAGGTTTTTATTTGATTGGTTGGTCATACAGAAACCATTGAGGTGAGGAGGACTGTTGGATTCAAAGGTTTTAAATGAATGGGATTAGGGGGAGGATTTCATGAGAATTGTCGAGAAGGAAGGTCATGTGTGATTTTGCCGCTGGAGTAACGCGGAACGGGCTTTCTGTTATAGGTTGGGAAGCTCAAATTTGTAACGGGCAAGTGGGGTCCACTGAGGTGTGGGATGAGAAATCCAACTCGTCCACCAGTTTTGTAGATTCATGTTCAGTCAAGGACTTGAAAATGGAAAGGATCGAGATCTCTAGTGGGCCATATAGCTAGCAACAACGGTGAAGGTAACTTTTGTTGGTAAAGTTTCTCTGGAGTCTGAATCTGATGGACAGTTCAGAAAAGTGAGGTGGGTTCCATTTGCAAGACGGCGTGCAAGATTGGGTCGAGTCGTGTAAATGGTTGGCGTGGTGGAGAAGGATGGAGAGGAGAGAGAAAATCGGGCAGTTGGGTTTCAAGGTGACATGCTAACGCATGTCACTGGAATTTCTTTTCTTCCTTATAAAAACAAAAAAATGATGGTGGGCCCCACAGAGATGTTGTGACAAATCTAATCTGCCCATCAGTCTTGTCCATCCATATTAGGGCATGTGCCAAAAAAAAAATTAGGTTGATCCAAAACTCAGGTGGACCACACTATGGAAAATAATGGGGTTTAGGATACCTATCGTTAAAAAATCAGGATATTACAATTTACCTAGGAAGTGCCGTTGAAACGGTTGAGTCGGTAGCAAAAAACCTCCAACCGAAGTCTAGGGAGAGCAATAAAACAAACTGCAAAAAAGGATTGTTTAGGGTCCGACTCTTATAAACAGCCCTGCCCGATTTCGGTATCACCGAAGGTTAGTTTGGTGTTATCGAAGTTCCTTTAAGAAGTGAATTTTTCACTATTTCCAAAAATGTACAAGTATATATATTCATCATTTGAGTTTGTTCATTCAAAAAATATCAAAATGGATAACGTATATGTCCAAACTGTGAATGGAACTTCAAGGATCAAAATTCAATATACATATATGTTCAAAAAAGTTTTTGAGGCTGTGATTCCGCAGATCTGACAATTAGTGCAAATCTGATGGCATCTAGCGATTTTGTTAATATATCGATGAGTTATTGCTTGGTAGGCACACATCCTGAATTTTCACGGCCAAAGTTTATACTCGTGACCGAGGAAACCGGTTGTTAACAATGTGCAACTTGGATGCTTTAAAAATCACACCATTTTTTTTTTTTTTTTTTTTGCATTTAGATCACATCTAGTTACACTAATGAAGGTAACCTTTCACAAGAATAAAATTAACCGTCACTATTATTAAAATAATTCAATGAAACATTAAGTGCCCTCTTTATAGGGGTGTATTACAATGTCAGAGTTTACAGCGGAAGTATAAAACTAAGTAAATAAACTATCATCTTATTCTTTCGGGGTAGTCTTCTATAGGAAGCTGGTTCTCTAAGTTTCAATCCGTACGTCATCTATAAAATATGTACGGTTGGGAGAGGGTCAACGCCCTACTCATAGTGATGGTTATCCTTTAAGATTAACAATAATTCAAGAGATTCACAAAAGTAACGTAAAGGGTTCTGATATGTCCCATAGCTCACTAATACGATGATATCAGAATGCGCAAACAACCTACACGAGATGCATGTCTAACAAAGTATGTGGGGCTCATCATACGTAGTGATCATCACATTGTGGAATATGATTTATAAATAACTCCGGATATTCGCCGGCATGGCCAACGCTACTGTGGATTTACGAGAACTCCTCAAAGCGCACAATACATGAGCTGGGTGAATTACGTGCAACAATTTGTTCATGAAGGGACTATTTGTGACATCCAATCCCGGAGTGATGTGACACTGCATTTACAAATTATACACATGGATTTGTGCACCACTACCCGAAGGCTCAAGGACTTACGTGCCCCAAGAGGGTCTTTACCCAGAGCACATTACGTCCATGATAGAACATTTGAATCACTAGTTATGATATATCTTACACATCACTTGCACTTATAGAGATAAATTGAATCATAAGGAGCATAACTAAATCTGAATCATGAAGAATATAAACTGAATTATGGAGGTTCTGTAATAGCAAGACACATGCCCAAGCCGTAAAGATAGATGGCACGAGGCCAAAATAATAAAGAGGAGTGACAAGGGTCAACTCAACACAAGTGGCAATGACCAATCATAATAAGAGAAGAGTGACAATGGTCAACTCTATAATACGGAGAGTGGTAATGGTCAACTCAAATAAAAAGATGAGTGGCAGGGCCAACTCAATAAATTGATAAGGCAGGGGCACGCTTGTATCCATGGCCTCACATAAATTCAGAGAAATCACTTATAATTGACATAATGTCATAATCTCAGTAGGGCTAATAACTGAATTAGTTGATAGGATAATTCTCAGAAAACATGTAAACATGAAAGGCAGGATAATTCGCATCACAAAAGGCATGAAAAGGCAGGATAATTCACATCTTTAAAAGCATGGAAAGGCAGGATAAAAATATAATAACTTAAATTAGTGTAAGTTTAAGGATAAAACCCTCACCTTAGCTTATTAATCTTCAGAGGTGATACTTATGGTCAGATCAGATCTTAGCCTATGTTACCTGTTTTTAGGTTAAACTTTAATAAGGTTTTAATATATCTAAAGGTGTTAAATCTAGGTAAGTCATGCATCCATGTTCTTTTAAAGTTTCCACGCTTAGGTCCACCACACCACTGAGTTGACTCGGTCAGGTGTGTCGGCGCCTAAAGCATGGGAAATTTTAGAAAGAAATGGAAAGAAAGGAAAATAAAAAGACTGGAGGGTAAGAAAGAGTCGATTCTGGACCATGAAATGGCGAGGATTTTCACAGCCGACTGCTCCTTCACGCCCTTTCTTGGAAGCTGTTGGATTCAGACCGGACTCCTCTCTCTCTCTCTCTCTCTCTCTCTCTCTAGTGGGATCGATGGTTGCCCTTTTAATAGCTAATTTGAGAAGATTCCAGAGAGTTGGTTTACGTATCTAGAGGCTTCCTGCGTGGAAGGTATGTCGGCAGTGTGCTTAAAGAGCAGTGTTGCTCTATCGTGATGTTATATAAGACGCAGGCGAGTCGTGTGTGAGCTTTGTTTAGCAACGGTAGGATGTGAAATCGTGGTCCAGTTGGATGTTTTGGTTTGGTTTAGTACTTAAAGATTGTAGACGTTCAGATGGGTCTTCTGATGTGTGGATTTTATCCAGGATCAGAATTAAAACATTGAGTAATGGCCCATGTTTGATTTAAGAAGATAAAGGTCGCTTTATTGGTAGATTTGAGTTCATTGGATGCTTCCTCGAACAGACTTCGATGGATGTCTTAGATTTATCATATAGATATTGTGGACAATAAAAATCAATCGTCCACCAGCTTGATCGGTGGGTTTTTGTCAAAGAAAATTCCACATTACGCAGGTCAGTTCCAAGAAAATCGGCATGATAACATGTTAATGTTTGCTTATCTCGTCTTCTTATCTTATTAGGAGACGTCGGAATTCCCTTGGAGGAGGATTGGACGGTTCAGATTTGCTAGATTGAGTAGATACGAGGAGTTTTCGTGGAAGGAATCTTGGTGCGTACGCACCCTTCGGAAGCTATAACAGCGTTCGAAACTTCCATTACTGGACTGATTTTAATGATCAAGTGGGGCCCAATATGTTGGGTTTTTGAAGAATCCACTTCGTCCATCTGTTTCCTTGTGTCATGTTAGGATACAACATTAAAAATGGGACAAATCCACCACTCGGATGGGCCACATGATTTTTACAAAGTTTTAAATCTGGAAGAGGCTTCCTTCAACTCAACACATCTCACGTATGTGAGGTAGTTGGTGCTAATAAAGTGGAGTCTATTATGGTGATTTCTTGAGTAATCCACTCCCTTCATTGGCTTGGTCCGGTCAGGTTAGGCCATGGGCCAAAATATGAAGTACATCCGATCCTTAGGTGGGCCACACCACTAGACAATGTGTAGGCGACACTTACCGTGAAAACCTCACGTAATTGATTGCAACGTTGCTAGATTTGAAAATTGTTATAATTACAATTATGCCCTTCTCCCTTAATTACAATTAATGCCTGAGTTTGGGCCTTGATCACTTACAGATGACTAAGATACCACTTCAATAGACTGTACTGCTCTGGGGTTTTAATGCAACGTTTATATATGTCTGGTTGTAGTTTTATCCGGTCGTTTGGACCTTTGTTCTAAGATCTTCAAAGTGACAGAATCATCCTAATATTCGAGTGACCCATTTGGCGGATCTAAATATGATGGATGTTCAGATGACTTGCTAACAATAAGAGGGCTTGATGATTGGAACTCTATCCATGTATGTAGGTGAATGTATGGTCAGTTTAGTAAATAGATGGGCATAACATGGGTTTCTAGAGTGATTAGGGGTAAAGCATGTGTATCGTCAGATTAGAGTGTCTTGTTCACATGTATAAGTTTCTTATATCGTTGTTCTGATGGTGGATTAAGCATATTCATAGGTAATGAACAAGATGAACAGATCAGAATCTTAATCTAATAAGTGTACGGACGGATGTAGACGTTAAGTAGCTAGTTTACTATGATCTAAGAGCTGAAATTCGATGTGTATGATTACTTTAGGATTTATAGGAATGATGTAAATTTTCACATTAAGTGGATCGTGGGAACCACGTGATCTAGAACTCAGTTGTCTAAGTTTAATGGCATTTTCGTAATTATTGTTGATCTATGAGTTTTGAGAAATCCAATGGTTCTACGTGGTCGTATACACTATTCTAAGAAATTCTTACAAAAGAATGTATATTTAAACCATTATGGATAAGGAGTTATTTGCCAATTCATTTAAGGGAAAGTACACAGGTCAATTCACATGATGGATGGTCTTTTCTCAAAATCAACGGTTAGATTGTTGGATCTATGAACAGAGATCATTCCCAGTGGTCAGATTTATGTTGGAGAATGGATGTGAGGTAAGGATAGCTGGATTAGTATCGTACTCACGTATATATTACGTTGAATCTTTTGGTAATGCTCGAGGACTTTCGATGTTCGAGTATTGAAAAGTTTGGGGCGTTACAGTAGGCACATGTTCCAATATAATGATGTTTTCTTCGAAAAGTTCACGAATGAAGTGATGTTGAATGTCTATGTGCTTGGTACGAGAATGTTGAACTGGATTTTTTGAAATATTGATGGCACTTGTGTTGTCACAAAAGACTGTCATTGTTGATTATGTAATACCATAATCTAACAACATTTGCTTCATCCATAGAAGCTGTGCGCAACAACTCCCTACTGCAATGTATTTGACCTCAGTAGTGGAGAGTGAGATTGAATTTTACTTTTTGTTATGCCATGATACAAGAAAGTTACTGATATAAAAACAACCTTCACTGATTGATTCACGATCATCAATGTTCCCAGCCCAGTCGACATCTGAATACCAAGCAATAATGGTAGACGTGTCAAAGGGGTACCATAAGCTATAGTTAGTAGTCCCAGCCACAAACCGTATGATCCTTTTTACCGCAGACAAATGTAATTCTTGGGGATAGGCTTGAAATCTTGCGCATGCACCAACGCTAAATGAGATATCTGGCCAACTCTCGGTTAGGTAAAGTAAGCTGCCAATCATATTGTTATACAAGTGTTGATCTACACTCTTCCCATTGATATCTTTAAAAAGTTTGGGAGTGGTGCTCATGGGAGTATTATGAGTGCAGCTAAAATCAAGTCCAAATCTTTTAATTAGATCTTTTGCATATTTGGACTGGCATATGAATATTCCATTAGCCATTTGTTTCACTTGTAAACCCAGAAAGAAGTTCAGCTCACCAACCATGCTCGTCTCAAATTCAGATTTCATCAATTCAGTGAATTCATGAGCTGCATCTTCACAAGTGGTTCCAAAAACAATATTGTCCACCTAAATCTGAGCAATGAGCAGGATATTCCTAGTCTTTTGCGTAAATAGTGTCTTATCAACACTCCCCTTACAAAAATTATGGTCGAACAAAAATTGTGTTAGGCGCTCATACCATGCTTGGGGAGCTTACTTTAGACCATAAAGGGCTTTACTCAATTTGTATACATGTTGAGGGTATTTAGGATCCAGAAATCCTTTTGGTTGTTCTACATACACTTCTTCCTCAAGTACACCATTGAGAAAGGCGCTCTTAATATCCATTTGAAATAATTTGAACTTTAATGCACACGCAATAAACAAGAGAATTCTTATGGACTCAAGGCGAGCTACAGGGGCAAATGTCTCATCAAAATCTATGCCTTCAATTTGTGAGTAGCCTTGTGCCACGAGTCTGGCCTTGTTCCTTACTACATTACCAAATTCATCGGATTTCTTTTTGAAAACCCATTTGGTTCCGATGATATTCGTATCATGTGACCTGGGAACTAGTTGCCACACCGCATTCCTTCTAAATTATTGTAGCTCTTCTTGCATAGCTGCAATCTAAAATTCGTCTTGAAGAGCTTCTATAACATTTTTGGGCTTTATTTTTGAGGTGAAGCATGGATGACTAACAATGCCCTCAAGTTAGCGTCGCGTTTTCACACCATCATTAGGATCTCCTATAATTTGATTGATGGGATGATCCTTAATGAACGGTAGATTGTTCGATGGTTGAGGTGCAGGGGGTGAGGTGAATTTATTATCTAGTTTACCTATTGCGGATGAGTCTACTTCATCATCTAAGTCAATTTCAGGACAATTTTTATCATGTGGTTGGTCATCAACAACTGCATTGATGGATTCTTGAATGGTCAGTGTCCTCAATTTGTATACTCTTTAAGTGCGACTGTTTGTAGAATATACTAGAAATATGCCTTCTTCGCTTTTAGAGTCGAATTTGCCTAGGTGTTCTCTGTCTTTAAGATTATAACATTTACTACCAAAGAGACAAAACTATTTTATGCTAGGCTATTTTCCACTCCATAATTCATATGGAGTCTTGTTCAATCCCGCTCTAAGATATACTCTATTAATTATGTAGTAGGCTGTGTTGACGGCTTTGGCCTAGAAATTTTTAGCCATGTTCTTACTATTTAACATTATCGAGCCCATTTCCTGCAGTACCTGATTTTTTCTTTCCACCACTCCATTCTGTTGAGGTGTCTTTGGATCTGAGAATTCATGTCGAATTCCATTCTTATCACAGTATGACTCAAATTGATCATTCTCAAACTCTCCACCATGATCACTCCTGATTCGTTTTATGAAATACCCATTTTCATTTTGAATCCTTTTTGCTAACTTCTGGAATTCTTCAAATGCATCGGATTTTTCCCAAAGAAAGGCAACCCAAGTGAATCTGGAATAATCATTTACTACTACCAAAAAATACATTTTTTCCAAGGTTCTCAACTTTGGTAGGTCCCACTAGATCCATGTGCAATAGATCAGGTGGTTTGGAAGTTGTTATGGTGGTTGTCTTTCGGTGTCCAACTTTAATTTGTTTGCCTTTAAGGCAATCGCCGCACACAATCTTCTCCTTCTTTCTGATCTTGGGGAGTCCTCTTACCAAATATTTTAAGCTTAACTTCGCCAAATTTCGATAGTGGACATGCCCAAGTCTTTGATGCCACAACTTGGTTTCATTGTTTAGGGCCATGTGACACTTTGTGGATGCGACACTTTCTCCACTACTTTCAATTACATAACGGTTATCACTTGTGCGAAGACCTTTCACAACAAGTTTATCTATATGATCTGAGATCTTGCACACATCTTTAGAGAAAGTTACAGAGTGTTCTTTGTCACAGATTTGGGAAATGCTTAGGAGATTGTGTTTCAGTCCCTCTACATAAAGAACATCTTCAATTCTGGGCAAGCCAGCCCCAACTATAGTCCCTCGTCCAACAATTTTGGCCGAGCTCCCATGCCAAAAGTGATTGCCCGACCATCAAATTCTGAATACTCATAAAAATGGGTCCGATCACCTGTCATATGTGTGGAGCATCCACTATTAAGGTACCACTTAGAACTGTTGCCTGCTTTAAGTGTAGTGTGAATTACAAAGCAGTTGTTCTTGTTCTTTACGACCCACTTGGTGACTGTTTTCTTGGGAGATGTCACTTTATCTTCATTTAGGAGTGCTTTGGGTTGTTTAGACATTTGAACCAGATTTCCATGTTTCATTAATTCCCTAGTTTCCGATTTAGTTGGTCCACTTGTTTTATTAGCTCCTCCAACTTTTTAGTCATTTTAGGTGGAGTAAGGTATTTTCTTCCTATAGGTGATGTTTGTTTTGAAGGGCTTTTGGTCTTTTGGACTAATCTTCCTACTGGATTAGATTTTCCTATACGGTTTAGCCTGGAAGTGAGGTGAGACTTACCGGATGTAAGACGCTCAAACTTGTAATGTCCTAAATCTGCACATGAGTGACAAAATGGAGTGTATTTTGTATTGCTACTAGATGCTGCAATTTTCTTTATCACAGGTAATGCAGAAATGGGGCTTGACTTGCAAGTTTCATAGCTCAAGCCTCTTTTATCTTTGTGTCTTCTTCCCATACCAAGAAGTTTTTCAAGTTTTTCATTGCTTTGGGAAATTTTGTAACTGAGTTCAACAGATTGTTTTGACTTTTCTACGTCGAATCTCAATTTGTGATTTTTTATTTTAAGTCTTTCATTTTCTAATTCTGATTGTTCAATTTGTTTGGTCAGTTTTTGTACCTCGAATTTCAGAGATGTTAAGGTTCTTTCAAGTTTGTCATTTTCAACATGGTATTGGTGAAGATCATTAATTAATTGGGTATTAATTTCTGATGTATCTTCTAGCTCTTTTTACAATTGTTTATTCTTATTTTTTTGCAATTGCAAGTTTTCTAAGTATATTGATACTATGTATATATAGCTGATCGTAGGCATCATATATACATTCTTTTTCTTCTTGTTCTTCTTCTACCTCATTATTTTATTGTTCATTTATCTCCTCATTGTCCATGCTTCATACCTATGTTAAGATCTTCATCTAGGTTGTTAAACCCTTGAAGAGGAACCCGCTCTGATACCAATTAAAATTGTGGTTTGCACCATACTGGTAGAATGTCACGCCCCAAACTCGGACACCGGGCTCATAAAATTCCCAATCGCCGAATCCGGCGCCGACAGCCTCCGTAGTACCCCATTCTCGGCTTCCAGCGCCCATACGCCAGATTCCGATCCTGGGATCCTACAAGGAGGATTTTTTAGTATGAATTTTTTTTTTTTTTGTAATAGAGCATAACCACAAGCATAACCAAGTCACAAAATAACAACACCACATATCCACTATAACAAAAACTTTTAAGTACAATGTGGGAAGGGAAATACAGTATAGTCAAAAGGCTCCAAAATGATCTGATCCACACTCCTGCCTCAGCGCTGCTGCTGTCCAACGCTACCTGCACGCAACGGTCGTGCATAAGCTTACAAAAGCTTAGAGGGTGGTGTAAGTGTGTGTACAAGGCACACGCCAAGTGTACAATATCAGAGTAATGCGGAAATATGCGGTAAGTCCATGAATACAACCAGAGCTATGTAATGTAAGGCATGAATGATATCGGCCATATCAAGGCCATGCGATGCGAAACATGAATGCAATCGGCCATACCGACGCAATGCAAGGCCTACGTAGCCGAATGCCATATGCAAGATGCAATACAAGCATGTCAGTCCTCATCATATACACATATCAGTACAGTTCCTCTTTGGATATCACCGGGGTCTAATACACCTCACATTGACTGCCTCCTCCCTAGTTGCACAGTCAAGCAAGTGGAAGAGACCACACTATCCGCCTGACCAGTAGTCTGCCAATACCTACCCGGCTCGTCGATAGCGGACTCATTTGCGAGCTGGTCAAACTCAGCCTAGCTTATAGCCCCCTCACTCAGGTGGATAAGGCCACACCCCCTTCCAATCGACCACGACACAGTGGGAGACGCGGCCTACTGATATTCGGCACTCGGGCGCTCGTGTATCCACTCGGTCTAGACGTTGGAGCATCTCCTGGTACCAAAAAGGTTCTGGGACTTTCACCCAAGGACATCCTAAGTGCCCACAGTGCTAGAACAAAGTATTTCCGGTATCCGATACGGCCAACCACGATGTGCCTGTGGAGCCACGGCCCTGATGTCGCTAGGGCGTGCAGTGATCAAGTCACACATATGCGAGATGCATGAGTCACACCGTACAATCATGCAGCAATCTCACGCGATCATGTGGAGCACTCCGTCTCATAAGGAGTCCCGTAAATGTCTCAGCCCAACGGCTTATGCTATGATCAAACATTCCCCATATCAAGCATACATATGATGCGTATGCGCATGAATCATGAAAATGTACTAAGCATGTCACAAAGTAATGGGCTATCCTTACGCCGAAGATGGGCCTAGACGACTTACACATAACCGATATGGGCCTATCAATGGGCCCTAAGGAGATTTATAATGCGGACATTAAACCAACATTACTCTACAATGTGGACGTCAAACCAACATTGCTCCCAAGGCATGGCCTACCATAAAATGTTATTACACAAACCATGGGGAATCACACATTGCAATGGACCCTAAGGACAACCCATTGGGCCTCGACCCATGGGCCTTAGATACATCAAATGGACCACATCATATGGGCCTTTTATAAATCAAGTGGGCCGCATCAAAGGGGCCTTATGTACATTACAATGGGCCATATCCCATGGGCCTTTGAATACATCACAATAGGCCTCATAATCATGGGCCTTATATACATCAAAGTGGGCCCCAACCACGGGCTACAAACACATCGAATGGGCCCCATCACATGGGCCTTATAAATATCAAGGTGGGCCTCAACAACAGGCCACAAATATATCAAATGTGGGCCTCAACAATGGGCCATAAGCGAACATAATGGGCCTGATCACTTGGGCCTTATATATACACCAAGGTGGGGTCCACTTGAATTGTAGATCTGCCTCATTTTTAGCCTCAAGACTTAAGACAAGCTTGCCAAAAGGTGGACGGTTTGGATGCAACACAAACATCATGGTGGGTTCCACCACGGTGTGGCCTCTTGTGCCTGGGGCCTGTCCGGCCGTCCACCGGCCTGGCGGACGGCGTGAATAAAACACATACATGCGGTGGGTGCCACCGTCCCCCGGACGGTGGCAAATAAAATACATACATCGGTGTGGGTCCCATGTGGGGCCCACTGTAATGTTTATTTACCATCCAACCCGTTCATCGGTCACGTGGACCTAGATGAAGGGTGAAAACAAGTTTCACCTTGATCCGAAACTTTTGTGGACCCCAAAAATGAGTTCAATGGTAGAGTTCAATCGCATTGTTTCATGTGGTGTGGGCCACCGAGATCCTGGATCACACGAAATTTTGAGGGGCCCACTTGCGGTGGCCCACCATGTGAACCGGGTGGATGACAAATATACATCACGGTGGGGCCCACTGGTGAGCCGTGGGTCCCTCGCCTACACGCCCGCCCGCCGACGCCATTGGCGTCCTTTCTGCCGACAAGAGAAGAAATAGACGGCATTCTTTGTTATATATATATTTTTATTTTTTTTTTGAAATCACATTTTTCCGTGGTTTTTCCGGTGTAGGGCCCACATCAGTTAAATCCGCCTCAGCCATTGGTCCCCATGGCTCATAATAAAGCTAACGAGCCCAATATTAGGTACGTTTTGGAGTCTAGAAAGGTTAGGGTACTACTAAACGGTAGCAATTGATCTTTGCTAAGGTAGGGCCCACCCGTTTCTCAGACCAGTCTCATTTTTAGGCTCAACGCCTAAAATGAGTTAGGGAAGAGGATGGACGGTCTGGATTGAATACATACATCAAGGTGGGGCCTACATGAGCGGCTCGCCCAATGACCTTTAAATTCAAGCTAATATTTGTGTTTTCATTTCTGTCCAGGGACGTCCCTGGACGTCTGGCCGTGATATATGCTCAAGGTGGGCCCTACTCAGTTGGGCCACACAATGATGGATGGTGTTGGTACAACACATAAGAAGTGGGCCCCACTTATAGGTGGCTTGGATAAAAGTCATGCCTCGTGGTGGTGTCCATCCAAGTGGGCCACATGGCCATTTCATCACACACAAAAATATCAAATAAATAAAAAGAGAGGGAGAGAGAGATAGAGAGAGACGAGACACGCATGATGGAGGGCTCCGCCACTATGAGCCCTCCCTTACAAGCAATCATACATCGAGTGGATCCCATTGCATGTAGGCCCACCAAATCAAGGATCAACGGTGGAGATCCTTCTCCACCAAAAATGAAAGGTCTAGATGACCCTTTACAAGCTAGAAAATAAACATCATGATGGGGTCCATGGAGAATGGCCCCATCACGGAATGATCATGAAGATCAAGGTGGGCCATCGGCCACATCTTAAGGTCCCAAGTGAGATCCATACCATTGATCGGTAAGCCTCACTTGGTCCATCATCAAAACATGGAAAAACTATCCTATAAAGCACCCACCGGTTGATCTCTTTGGCCCGTTGGAATGCCTATCTCCTTGTGCTCCTCTTTGATGGTGGAAGATGGGGTTTGAATGGTTAGGATGATGGTTAAAGGGATGGGAAAGGTGGGCCACCAAAATCACTCTTTTCTCTCCATGGGAAAGCTTGGACGAGAGCCTCTCCTCTTGCTTGGGAAAAGTGATGAGAAATGAGGGAGAGAGGGTGTAGTAAAGAGAGGGAGAGAGTAGCTTAGGTAGGCTATGATTATTTGTAAGAGAGGGTGGCTTGCAATAAATAGTTGTAAGAGGGCTAAGGGTAGGGTGGCTAGTCATAAGTACTTGTAAGAAGGCTAGGGGGTAGGGTGGCTATAGCTTAGACTAGGGTGGCTATAGCTAGGCTAGGGTGATGTCATCCATTACCCTCATAATTACCTAGGGATTTGTGCCACATGGGATGGGTGGGTCCCGCAATGTGCGATCCATGGTTATTATAATGTGTGGTCCACATCTCATGATCTAAGCGTCGGATTGACGCATGAGATGCGGCGTTGGAATCGCGGCGACGGCACGGTCACAATGGTATGGGTCTCGAATTAAACCGACTCAAATCTAAAGGATACGACTTACGGTCATGTGCAACATCGATTATCAGTCGCGGATTGCCAGACTTCGACGGAAAGGATTGCAGGATTCATCGGAACAGTACGAACTAGGATACGGGTCTTACATAGAAGTATGGTTGTACCAAATAGGACTTTTCAAATAAACTTCCATTAGAGGGGGGTGAATAGGACTTTTCAAATGATTGTACCAAATAAAAACTTCCATTACCTTACTTAAATGATTTACAAATAAACTTAGCGAGGTAATGTAACTCTAATGGCTTCTAAGCCAATTAGAGGGTCCAATCACATAGGCAGCTTAAGATATACCAATAAAGCAACTAGCCTATATCATAGTGAGCTTTTGTGTGGGAAGTGCTTCCTATCAATCAAATAACATTCATTCAATCATGTATAAGAATTTAAACATTTAAACATATATAAGAATGATTAAACAGATACGCAGATGATAATCCCAAACACAAGCATATATAGTGGTTCGGCTACGTGCCTACTCCACTCCCGGCATCCACACTCAATCCCAGAGTGCACCGAATTTCACTATTGATGGTTTTAAATTAGGTTCACCAACAACCTTTACAGTCCTACGCTAATGACACACGACACACGACACACATTTAGGCCTACTAGACAAGGTCCTGAACTAGGCACCCACAGTTTAGGCCCACTGCCCAAGGTCCCACACAAGGCACCTAAGTTTAGTCCCACACAAGGCACCCAATGTTTAGGCCCACCGGCCAAGGTCCCACACAAGGCACCCAATCGAGTTTGTTAATGGCAAACTCTTAGCCTCAATCCTACACGAGGATAGAGACTAAACTTTTGAACTCTTAACTATGACACTTACTTGTCGGATTGAGTTCTCTTTTATATCTCATCTTGGGATGCTTAATCTTCGTACTTTCATGCTTAAATCAGCTCCCCGGTGCTCCCCCAATCGCGTAGCTTGGATTTTTCAGTTAATTTAGCTTCACAATCTAGAACCTTGCATTTGATGTACCTATCAAGGTGACTAAGGTTACAGGAGTTGGTTGAATATCTTATCTAGGATAGTGAGTGAATTTCCTAAGGGATTCAACCTATGGATGCTTTAGAGTATCAAAGAACCAAGGATATTCCTATTGGTTTGGTCTTTGTAGTCTAGAGAAGGCACGAGTTCATGTTCTTCATTAAATAGGAGCTTTGAATGCTCATAAGAGTGAAGGATCACAATGAAGAGAACATGAACTCATATAGATAGAGTTTAAATGGGCTAGGATAAGCTTGGGATACACTAGAGGCTCTATGGTGCGTATTTATACTAATTCTGTAAGTTTTTACAAGCCGCTTTTATAGACAAAAGCTTCGAACGGATAGAAAACAACTATAAAATGGCTAGTTTACGGTGCTACTGAAGTGACCTTTGATATCGCCGAACTTGCTTCGGTGGTACCGAATTGTCTATCGGTAGTACCAAATTAAATCCCTCAGGTTACTGTTCAAAATATGTCCATTTTGGTGGCACCGAACATTATTCATTGGTGGCAGTCGGTGTCACCGAATTATCCAGTCAATGATACCGAATTAGAGTCATGAGGTTGTTGGATAGTTTTAAGCACCTTCGGTGGCACCTTCTTCTTACCGAAGGTGGACATATTTTCTTATTTTTGTCCTTTTAATCATTCAATAACTTGAGACTTGCTTAAGCCAAGATTATAGGATATAAAATATGGACTAGGGATTGGCTTATAATAGATGACTTAGATGGGTTTTCCTATTTGAGTTGGGATCATCTATTTGCAAGGTTTAAGATCGTATAAGCAATCATTTATCTTCGATGTGGCTCTGATGCTTCTAATCTAATTGTGTTGCCGGTCTTCATTTGTCAAGAACTCATCCGACTTCAAGACACAACTAGTCATGTAATTGACAAACATGAGTGCAAATAAGTGCACTAACATGGACAACCTAGCCTTGATCCTAAACCCTGACCCTAGAAGCCTAAACCCTAGGAACCCCAGTCCTAAACCCTAAACTCAACCCATTTAACCCATCAAACCCAATCAACCTAGTCATCCTAACCCTGAACCCTAGGAACCTAAAACCCTAGAGCCTTGAGTTAGCTTAGACCCATAACCTAGTATCCATTCCATTCTATTAGGTCCCACGATCGTTCCGGTCGAATTCTGGTGACCTGCGACCTGTAGGTAGCATTTGTGATCATCCCTAAGCTCCTCCCTATAAACCTGAACCGATTCGACCCGAAACCTATGCCATTACAACCGTATCATCACCGCAGTTCCAATGCTGCATCTCGTGCGCCAATCTGAGGTGTAGATCAAAAGATCTACCCCGGGCAATATTTGGACTGTTGATCATGATGTGGGATCTACCTTATTGCTTGTGCACATTTTCCTAGATGGGTGACCTCACCCTAGATTCATCATTACATATAGCTACCTAGCCTACCTATGATAGCTACCTAGCCTATTACCTATAGCCCTAGCCTAGCAATCTCATTATGGGTTTTCTTCCCAAAGCCATCATTAGATTCTCTACCCCATGTGCTATGATGGGTTCTCTTACCAAAACTCATAATGGCCTTACTCATCATTCCACTTCTACAACTCTCTCTCTTTCTCTCCTTTCTCCTTCATTTCATTTCTCTTCCTCCTTTGCTAGAGAGGAGAAAATGTCCCACCTCCCTCCATTTTCCAGCCCTATCTTCTCTAGAATCCTACCTAATCCTGCCCTTATAATCCCATCTCAACCATAGATCCTTCTTCCTTGGAGTTAGAGGAGCATAGTGTTGAAGAAAGAAGAAGATCCTTAAGGTGGGTGTTCTCCAAGGGTAGATTTTCTGATTTTTCTTCCTTAGGTCTTCATCTTTCCTTCATGGGAGTGTGTCGGACCCACCAATCAATCGTGGAGATCCTACATGACTCCATGAGTGTGGCCAAAGGCCCACTTTGTGCATGCATATCGCCATGATGGGGCCATTCTCCATGGACCCCATCATGATGTTTTTCCTTTGATCTATAGTTTGTTGGGTTATCTGGACCCTAAATCCATGGTGGGGATGGTATCCCCACCTCAGATTTCTAATTATAGGGTCCATGCATGCATGGGACCCATGTGTATTTGATCGTATGGTTGTGATTGCTTGAGGAGGACCCCTATGGCCGAGATCTCCTTTCTCTCTCATTCTCTCTCTCTCTCTGGTTTTCTGATGTGTGTGGCCCACCTGATGTGTCCATGCATCCAAACCATCTAGCTACGTCCAGGCCCAAGCTGCTAGACGTCTAGGCCCATCATTGTTGCCCAATTTAGTTTACATGGTTTGGATGGCCATTAGGCCTGATTGTATGGTTGTTTTGAATGGGGCTTGGGTGTGGAGTATGTGCGACCCATCTAGGTGGACCCCACCTTGATGAATCTGAGATAAATCCCCCAATCAACCACATTATGGGCTGGAATGGACAACAACATATTGCTGTCCATATTTCTGGCCCATTGTTGTATGATTTTGTATGGAGTTTAAACCCTGTTTATAGCTCTTTTTCTCCCTGATTTTTTCGGGTATTCCTTTGAGGTGTGGACCCCACCCTATAGTGTGATGAAACCCTTTGCATCCAACCTTGATTGGAGCCACATGGAGCAGGCCCAAGTGTAATGCCCTGAAAATCGGGGGTCAAGTAACAACTCAACTCCCGAGTTCCAAAACATCACTTATGTAACATATATGCGTATGATTCAATGTTGTCTGTGCTAGTGCATTCATCATGAGTGAGATTATACCAAAACAGTAATTCATACTCCAGATCAAGTTGTAAAACACAAGCGGAAGACTAAAAGACATAAAGACAAGTATATAAGTCAAAGATCACGATCGGTCTCCAGAGTATGAATACATCACTGAGTCACCATATACATGTAAAAGTTTCAAAAATCAAAATGTCAAAATAATACAACTATAATAATAATCCCTGTAGCCCCGTCAATCCGAATGGCCTAAGCGAAGCCACCGGAGAACTGTATATAAGAGAACTCGTCCTGATCATCGTAGTAGTCAGGCTCCACCTCAGGCGTCACGCCGTCATCTGAAATCAAGACAGAGTCTGGTTGGTGTTTAAAACACTGTCCCATAACGTGGGAGTGAGTGATCAACTCAGTGGAACAATAAAGCAAAAGTTAGCATGTTTCAATTCAATCAAGCAGTAATGATAAAGCAGTAAATCACACATCCCTAAGTATTCTTGTTAATGCAAGAATCGTATGAATGTATGATGCATGCCCTCGCCACGCTCCCTCAGCGACTTCATCTCACGTTCGTGCATGAACAACACTGCCTCAGTGCTTGACTTGCTATGCCTGAACGCACGCATAATGCAGTGCATACATATGATTACCAAGTTCTTATTAGTCCTTTCCATACAGCAGGATTGGGAAACTAAGGTACCTCCCTTATATCATTCCCAAACAATGATCCATTCTAGGGTCGTCAGTCCTAGTAAATCTCATACGATGTTGCGGTTCTAGGTCGCTACAAAGGGCTCGTCACCAAATCAGTGCAGGCCTAGTTTATACTCTAGATGCTACGGAAGGGTTGTCACCTCCACGTAGACTCAGAGTGTGCTTGAGGTCACTACAAAGGGCTTATCACCAAATCAGTGTAGGCCGACAGCTCGAATACAGTGTCCCATACCACCGTATTCGGCTCACGAGCTCTGGTTGCTGACTGGTCACTACGGGTGGACTCGTCGCCCCGGCATAGGCCGACAGTTCGACCACGGTGTCCCATACCACCATGTCCGGCTCATGAGTCTTAGCGGATCGAGGTACCAAGGTTAAACGGGATTTCACTGGTGAGTTTGGTACCTTAGGTTCAAGCAGTAGCGTCCATACATAGTGAACATACATCGACTCATCGAATTACTTAACGGGCTCGACTAGCATGAGTGCACCCAAAGTTGATCGACATGAAGTGCATAAGCTCTCCGTGTGGCCTAACCATTGCCGACAATTTTAGTACGACTCGGGTTCGTCAAACACATCCTACGTGGCAAATGAATCTTAGCCACGACTTCAAGCCTGTTACCGATTGCCTAGACTATAACATAGCCCCAATCACATTCAATCCTTAACCAATAAGCATGTGGAGTAGTCAGAGCAGAATTGAACAAGTAATGCAAACATATTAACGAGCATGTTATAAAACACAACTTAAACAGGAAATTCAAACACATACATTTCCTAAGTAAATGATTAAACTAAATAACTTGCATGAAGGAAATCATACACATCACTAAGGTAGTTGAGAATCCTATCTCAACACCTACTCAAGGCACTACTATATTAAGTACATACTTATACAAGCATTTTCACAAACACTTAGAATACACTTATTACCATACATAACGCATGTTGGCCAAAACATGTATTAGGGCGAATCCTTTCGCCGAATAGTTATTACACATATATCTAACATTTACACACAGTAATGAATCATGGCAAACATACTTTCATATTTTATACGTATACAGTATTTTCTACAAATATACAAAATACACTAAACTCCATAAATTGCATACGTAACTAAATCGCAAAACGAATATCGCATTTTGCATGTGAAATAACACCCATATCATGAATCTATCATTATCTAATATTGAAAGCTTTGAAAACCATAACCTATACGTCTATATTCCGCACCTTATGCCGTAGAAGAGAGTAACGGACTCAGTTTAAACACCAAGTCTTTATCAACGGTAGAACGGCGACCTATGGCATAAAATAGGTTAGCCATTTCATCACTTCCACTAGTTGAATCTCTAGAACAGATTAGGGTTAGGTTTTCTTACCCGAAAATGGAATCAGAATCGCTGAAAAAGTGATACGGTAGTGATGGATAGGCACGTAGAATAGCAGGGATCGATTCCCAAGAGTGATTCCAACTTTACTCTCACTTTCTCTCTCTTTACTCTCTTCTCTCTCCTAGGGTTTAAGGTCCTTATATAGGCCTAAAACTGATGGAAATGGCCGGTATACTTAGGTTATAGCCAAAGTGCATCTGTTTCAGCTCAACGGATCACTTTCGAAGCCCCCCCTTGAGCTAAAGGTCAGACTTAAGCTCCCTGACCATGGATCTAGGTCGAGTTAAGTTTTAGTTCTAATCGGGTTTCCAGAGCATGTGGCGGACCAGTTTTAGTTCAACGGTCACCAAAACTCGATCAGGGTTAAAAGTACACTGCCATGTGTATGAAATTTCTCCTGATCCGAGGGTGTATTTGGGTCAGATTCTGACAGTCTGATTGCTTATATCAGGCCCGCAAGCAATAAGTCTCAGATTACTTAAATTAGATTTAATTTCTAAAGAAAACCATGTTTTCTCACACCCTTCACTCCGGGCTCAAGCGAATAGCCCCGGGACACTATCTGGATTTGATTTCTGAGATGGTTATCAAGCCCAACAAGGCAATCCTAATTATATAACTTCGTATTATTCGGACTTTCGACGTGCGATTCAGATCTGATACAGAGTTTCAATGTGCTCTCGAGAGCAACTGGGTAATGAGATTGATCCTAAATTTCAGGGTAACCTAGCGTCAATGATTCTACAAGTTTTGGGTCTTACAGATCGTATTTAAAGTGTTTTAAGTGAATTTCATAGCTAATCTAGTTTAGCACTTAGTTAAACTCGTCTAATTTCTAAAGGATTTGGTCCTGAGTGATCTCTACCTGAGGTGGTACTCGGGTCTTTGTACAAAATTTTTCGAGATGTTACACCAAGTGGACCTAGACAGTCCAGAAATCTGGACCGTCTAGCAGCCCTATATGTTGGGAAAACATAAATATCAGTTGGGTTTTGGGATGGTGGGCCACTCATGTGGACCCCACTTGTTGTTCATCCATGGGTGCATGTAATCCACCCATTTTCCCCTTAATTGGGCAGGCCTGGGCCCACTCCAATGGGTGTACAAGATGGGGACAACAACATTCTAGCAGCAAATTTTATTTTTTAAAAAGAAAAACCTTGTTGTCCAGATTTTTAATTCCTGTTTGTATGTATTTACAGCTTCTCCCCTTAAATTCCTTGTGGCCCACCTTGCTGGGACCCACCTCAGGTGTATGTGGACCATTTGAATAGCCCATTTTTGGGGGTTACCGTAGCTGGGCCAATAGCCCACCAGTTGGATGTTCCAGCTAGGTTGACGTCCAGCAGGGGCTGGTCGTTCCCCCCATGTGGCCCACCTTGATTATGTGTGTTGTCCACGCCGTCCTCCCCTTTATGTGGCTCACTTGGACATGGTCCACCCCCTTGGTGGGACATCCACAAGTGGAGCCCACCTTGGGTATTTTGTAGGGCCAGTCATCCAACCCCATTGGGCCATCCAGACCATTTGGGGTGTTGTTGGACTTACAGTCTAGCAGCAGGCCCACTTTGATTTATGTGTTGTATTCTCACCTTCCATCTAGTGGGGCCCACTGTGATAATTACGGGCCATCATGAAGTTTATGTTCACTCAAAATTACCATTTGTTGGACCCCAGCAGGCCCAGGAAGTTGGGTGGGCCGGATGTCCAGGAAAGGCCTTAAAAAATTTCTGTATGTAGCTGGAAGCTGTGATGTTGTGAGGCCCACCAGATTGAGGGTACTGTGTACTCACTCTATGTAGGTATTTTCCTGTGGTTATTATTTGTGGGTTATGATCTTGGTTATGTTGATTATGAAACAGACTTATGTTATAGAAATCCTCCTTATAGGATCCCAGGATCGGAACCTGGTATATGGGTGCCAAGAGCCGAGAATGGGGTACTATGGAGGCTGTCGGCGCAGGATTCGGCAATCGGAAATTTCATGAGCCCGGTTTCCTAGTTTGGGGGGTGACAGGAGTTGGTATCAGAGCATAACCCGAGAATAACTCAGGACTACATCACATATCTATTTCGAGCTTAGGACAAGTAGTGTCCCGAGTGCGTACTCTTTTGATTTGGTTCTCTAACGTATGAGCCTTCGAGGGTTCTGTTCTCAAGGCTGATGGATGTCTTTGTTCTTTCTGTAGACGATGCAGCTTGACGAGGCATAAGAGGCACTCGTGGTACTCGAGCGCATCCCTCTCCACCTCTTGAGGATCCTATTCCTGAGGTTCTCATTCCACCTCCAGTTGCTCCCGTTCCCCCGCCTAAGCCTGTTGTACCTATGCCAGAGGCCCTCGCATTTCCTACACCTCCGCCTGAGGTCAGTGCAGCCCTTACATTCCCTACCATACCTGTTAGAGCAGAGCAGTTGCAGAAGATGCTGCAGGCTGTCATAGTCGCTTTCCAGGGGTAGGGCAGACATCTAGTGGAGACTCTAGAGCAGACAGAGCAGATGCGTGCGAGCGCTCTTCTACGAGACTTCTGTCAGCATGATCCCCCGCATTTTTGGAGTGAGGCAAACCCTACAGCAGTTGAGTTATGGCGCTCCGAGGTGGAGAAGACTTTCGACACCATGCGTTGCACGACTCAGCAGTGAGTCTCGTTGACGGTATTCCTTCTTTAGGGAGAGGCTCAGCATTGGTGGGCATCCATTTCCCAAGTGGCTGGGCCAGATTTTGTGTGGACTTGGGAGGACTTCGTGGACCGGTTTGACCAGAAGTTCTTCCCTGAGCATGTTCAGCAATAGTGTGCATTAGAGTTCGAGACGCTTATCCAGGGGGACATGATCGTGTCAGAGTATGAGGCATGTTTCATCGCATTGTCCAGATTTGTGACTTATCTTATAGATAATGAGAGGTGGAAGGCCCGCCGTTTCGTAAACGGCTTGCGTCCTGCCCTTAGGAGTCGTGTGGTCCACCTACTTACGATGTTCAATCAGGTTGTTCAGAGGGTCCTAATCTATGAGGATGATTGGGCCACCTTGCAGAGGACCCGTGACTAGGGAGAAGACCGAAAGAGGAAGGCACCCTTCGATAGCTCTTGTCAGCAGCAGCACTGTCGGCATACGGTTTGCTTGGGATTTTGAGCACCAGCAGTGCATCCAGCATCATCTTCGGGACCATTCACAGGTGTTTTCTTTGGTTGTGGTAGGACGGGACATCGTAGGCACGAGTGTCCCCATCCTCAGTAGCAGTAGCAGCCGAGGGTACCGCAGCATCCCTCTCATCAGCCTCCATAGCAGCAGTAGCAATGACCACAGCACCAGCCTCAAGGCCTCCCTCGCAGCAGCAGAGAGCAGAGTAGGCTGTCGCAGCGACGACAGCAGCAGCAGAGATCACAGAGGGGACAGGCACCTCCCCCGCTGGCGCAGGGTAGATTTTATGCTGCTCAGCAGGACCCTCAGTCATCAGGAGGGGTAGTCGAGAGTATTCTTGTTTCCGCTTGCATTGCACGTGTGTTGTTTGATTATGGAGCATCTCATTCTTTTGTGGCCGAGGAGTTCTACCGATCAATTGGTCTATAATTGGAGTCCCCTCATGAGGCTTTGTCAGTATCAACTCCCTTGGGGAAGACTATAGTATTGGGTCGATTTTGCTCGTCTTGCCCCGTTCTGATTAGGGATATCTTTTTACTTGTGGATTTGTTTGTGTTGCCGATGTCCGAGTTTAATGTTATCCTGGGCATGGATTGGCTCGCCGAGTACTATGCCGTATTGGACTGCTACGCAAGGACAATCACGTTTTGTATACTCGACTTGACACTGTTCTAGTTCATTGTAGAGCCCAAGGGAGAGCCGTTGTCTAGTTTGATGGTGTGTGCAGTAGAGGAGCCAGCAGTTGTGTGCATCGATTAGTTGCCGATTGCCTGTGATTTCTCTGACGTGTTCCAGGAGATTCCGGGGTTGCCACCACACCAGCAGATTGAGTTCCAAATTGATCTTTTACCCGGTACCTCGCCTATCTCAAAATCCCCGTATCATATGGTACCAATGGAGTTAAAGGAACTGCAGGAGCAGTTGGACGAGTTGCAGGAGTTAGGCTTTATCCATCCGAGCAGTTCGCCGTGGGGAGCCCCGGTACTATTTGTGAAGAAGAAGGATGGCTCGTTGAGGCTCTGCGTGGATTACCGCGAGCTCAATAAGGTCATGATCAAGAACAAGTACCCACTTCCGAGGATCGACTATTTATTTGATCAGCTACAAGGTGTACAGTTCTTTTCGAATATTGACTTGCGATCCGACTATCATCAGATTTGGGTTCGAGAGGAGGACATCTCGAAGACAGCCTTCTAGAATGTTACGGTCATTTTGAGTTTCAGGTCATATCCTTCGGACTGACCAATGCGCCCGCCGTCTTTATGCAGTTGATGAATGAGGTCTTCCGGCCTTACCTCGATCAGTTTGTTGTGGTCTTCATCGATGTCATTCTTATCTATTTGAGGACCCATGAGGACTACGAGTAGCATTTGCAGATTGTTTTGCAGACCCTCAGTGCCCACCAACTCTATTCGAAGCTGGAGAAGTGTGAGTTCTGGCAGGAGGAGATAAAGTTCTTCAGTCACATAGTGACGAGGGAGGGTGTCGCTGTGGACCCCTCAAAGATTGATGCAGTGCGTCAATAGGGCCAGCCCACGAACGCGTCCGAGATCCGTAGTTTTCTTCGTCTGGCGGGATATTATCGCCGATTTATTGAGGGATTCTACCGCATTGCAGCACCGCTGACCAGATTGACTCGGAAGGGCGCTGAGTTTGTCTGGAGTGACACCTATGAGCAGACATTTATGGAGCTGAAGGACCGCCTCATATCTGCTCCTTTCCTCACTCTTCCCTCTGGGAGTGATGGATTTATTATTTTTACTGATACCTCGAGAGTTGGATTGGGCGCTTTCCTAATGCAGCACAGGAAACCAGTGGCTTATGCATTGCACTAGCTCAAGGTCTATGAGCTGAACTACCCCACGCATGATCTGGAGTTGGTAGCAGTTATCTTCGTACTGAAGGTGTGGAGGCACTATCTTTATGGGGTTAGGTTCGAGCTCTTCTCTGACCAGAAGAGCCTGAAGTATTTATTTTCTCGGTCGGAGCTGAATATGAGAAAAAGACGCTGGATGGAGCTCCTGAAGGACTATGATTTTGATCTTCAGTACCACCCGGGTAAGGTGAACGTGGTGACGGATGCGCTCAGCCATCAGCCATGAGGTGTGGTGGCACAGATGATGGTCCGGGAGTGGAGGATGCTCGAGGATGTAGCAGAGTATGACTTTGAGTTCGGTCTGCATTCTTCCATTGTTCAGCTATCGAGCCTATCGATTCAACCCTTCTTGTCATAAGGGTAATCGAGGCTCAGCAGACAGACGGGTCGTTACAGGGTTACCGAGCAGAGGCTGCATCCGTGGAGCAATCAAATTGGCAGATTAGTTTCGATGGTGGACTTCGTTTCAGAGGCTGATTATGTATTTCGGACGTGCCAGAGTTGTGTAGAGATCTGATGACTAAGGCACACCGATCGCGACTTACTATCCACCCAGGCTCCACGAAGATATATCGTGACATGAGGAGGCAGTATTTTTGGTCAGGGATAAAATGCCAGATTGCTAGCTTTATGGTTGAGTGTGACATGTGCCAGCGTGTGTAACGCCCTGAAAATCGACGGTCGAGTAGCAACTCAACACCTGAGTTCCAAAACATCACTTATGCAACATAAATGCTTATGATTGAATGTTGTCTGTGTTAGTGCAATAATCATGAGTGGGATTATACCAAAACAGTAATTCATACTCTAGATCAAGTTATAAAACACAAGCAGAAGACTGAAAGATATATATAAATGTATATAAAGCAAGAAACGGTCACAATCGGTCTCCAGAGTATGAACACCTTACTGAGTCACCATATACATGTATTAGTTTCAAAAATTAAAATGCCAAAAAAGGTACAACTATCATGGTAAACCCTGTAGTCCCATCATTTGAATGGCCTAAGCGAAGCCTCCAGAGAACTGCATGTTGGAGAACTCATCCTGATCATCATAGTAATCAGGCTCAGCCTCCTACATCTCGTCGATACCTGCATCTAAGACAGAGTCTGGTGGGTGTCCAGAACACCGTCCCGTAACATGGGAGTGAGTAGCTAACTCAGTGGACCAATAAATCATAGGTTAACATGTTATCAATTCAGTCAAGCAGTAATGATAAAGCAGTACAATCAAACTCTCCTAAATACTCCTATTAATGCAAGTATGGAATGCAGTCATGATGCATGCCCTCGTCAAACCTCCCTCGTGCCACACCATCTTATGTCCGCGGCATGCGTTCATCCCTCAGTGCTCCACAACGCCAGGCACATGCAGTGCTATGTTATGAGCGTAATTACCGAGTTGTTATTAGTCCTTTTCATACAGCAGTATTGGGAAACTAAGGTACCTCCCTTATATCATTCCCAAACAATGATTCATTCAAGGGTCGTTAGTCCTAGATAATCTCATACGATGATGCGGTTCTAGGTCGCTATAAAGGGCTGCCAGAGCTGTTACACGCACTCGTTGTACTGCTCCCCCATCACCTTATCAATATAGGCCTAATTTATACTTTGTTTAGTATGGGAAGGCTCGTCGCCAATCCACAGTTTCAGAGTATACTCGAGGTCACTACAAAGGACTGTCAGGGCTGTTACATGTAATCGTTACACCACTCTCCCATCACCTTATCAGTGTAGGCTGACAGCTCGAATACAGTGTCCCATACCACCATATTTGGCTCATGAGTCTGGGTTGCTCACTGGTCACTACGGGAAAGCACATCGCCCCAACGTAGGCCGACAGCTCAACCATGGTGTCCCATACCACCATGTCCGGCTCATGAGTCTTAGCAGATCGAGGTACCAAGGTTAAATGAGATTTCACTGGTGAGTTTGGTACCTTAGGTTCAAACAGTAGTGTTCATACATGGTGAACATACAATGGGCCAATCGGGTTATTTGACGGGCTCGACTAGCATGAGCGCACATTGCATCGATCGACATGAAGTGCATAAGCACTTCGTGTTGCCTAACCACTGCCGACGACCAACACACGACTCGGGTTTGTCAAACACATCCTACGTGGCGAATGAATCTCAGCCACGACTTCGAGACTGTTACCGATTGCCTGGACTACCACATAGCCTCAATCACATTCAATCCTTAACTAGCAAGCATGTATAGTAGTCTAAGCAGAGCTAACAAAGTAATTCAAACATGTTAACAAGCATGTTATGAAGCACAATATAAACAGGAAATATAGACACATACATTTCATGAGTAAGCGATTAAATTAAACAACTATCATGGAGGAAATCATATACATCTCTAAGGTAGTTGAGAATCCTATATCAACACCTACTTAAAGCACAATCATCTAAGTACTTACTCATACAAGCATTTTCACAAACACTTAGAATACACTATTAACATACATAACGTACATTAGTCAAAACATGTATTAGGGCGAATTCTTTCACCGAGTAAGTACTACACTTATATATAGCATGTACATATAGTAATTTATCATGGCAAACATACTTTCAAAATTTGTACGTATACGGTATTTTCTACAAATATACAGAATACACTATACGCCATAATTTGCATACGTAACTGAATCGCAAAACGAACATCGCATTTTGCATGTGAAATAACACCTAGATCATGAATCTATCATTATCTGACATTGAAAGCATTGAAAACAATAACCTAAGCATCTATAGTTCGCACCTTACGCTGTAGAAGCGTAACGAACTTGACAGAAGTGCTAAGTCTTCGTCGAGGTTGATATGACGACCTAAATCACGAGTTGAGTCAGCTATTTCGTTACTTGCAACATTGGAAACCTTAGAACAGATTAGGGTGAGGTTTTCTTACCTAGGAACGAAGCTGGAATCGCCGGAAAAGCGATTAGATCGTGATGGTTAAGCACGTAGGATAGCAGGGTAGAGTATTAGGAAGAATCTCTCACTCTTCTCACACTTTCTCTCTCTTTTCTCTCTTCTCTCTCCTAGGGTTTCTCTCAAATTCGTATGGGTTGAATGAGAGAGGGTTTAAGGTCCTTATATAGGCTTAAAACTCACTAAATTAGACCCAGGGTCATGGTATACCTAGGTTATAACTAAAGTGAGGTTGTTCCGTCGCAACAGAGCACTTCTGGAGCCCCCCTTTGAGCCAAAGGTCGGACTTAAGTTCACTGACCTTGGATCTAAGTCGAGTTAAGTTTTCGTTCCAGTCGGGTTCTCAGATCACACGTGGTGGACCAGTTTCAGTTCAACGGTCACTGAAACTCAATCAGGGTTACAAGTACACAGACATGTGTATGAAATTTCTCCTGATCCAAGGGTGTATTTGGGTTAGATTCTGACGGTCTGATTGCTTATATCAGGCCCGCAAGCGACAAGTCTCAGATTACTTAAATTAGATTTAATTTCTAAAGAAAATCATGTTTTCTCACACTCCTCGCTCTGGGCTTAAGCTAATAGCCGTAGGACACTATCTCGATTTGATCTCCGAGATGGTTATCAAGCCCAACAAGGCGGTCCTAAATGCTTAATCTCGTGGTCATCGGACTTTCGACGTGTGGACTAGATCTGATACGGAGTTTCAATGTGCTCCTGAGAGCAATTGGGTAATGAGATTGATCCTAGATTTTAGGGTAACCTAGCGTCAATGACTCTACAAGTTTTGGGTCTTGCAGATCATATTTAAAGCGATTCAAGCGGATTTCGTAGCTAATCTAGTTTAGCATTTAGTTAACTTTGTCTAATTTTTAAAGGATTTGATCCTGAGTGATTTCTGCCTGAGGTGGTACTCGGGCCTTTGAACGAGATTTTTCGAGTCGTTATAGCATGTCAAGGCCGATCACCAGAGACCTCATGATCTCTTACAGTCGTTGAGCGTTCCATTGTGGAAATGGGAGCATGTATTTACTGATTTCATCATGGGTTTGCTAAGGACTTGGTGCGGTTACGATGTCATCTAGGTTGTCGTCGATTGTCTGACGAAGTCGGTGCATTTATTCTGATTTGTGCGACCTGGCCATTAGATCGGCTTGCAAGGATATTCATTGAGGAGATTGTGAGACTGCACAGCGTTCTAATTTCGATCATTTTTGACCGAGACCCGAGGTTCACGTCTCAGTTTTAGAGAAGCTTCCAGTCAGCGATGGGGTCTGTTTTACAACTTAACACCGCATATCATCAACAGACCGATGGGCAGACCGAAAAGGTCAACCAGGTCCTAGAGGATATACTTAGAGCTTGTGTGATTGACTTCGCGGGCAGCTGGGATGAGCACCTAAGATTGGTTGAATTCGCATACAATAACAACTATTAAGCAACCATTAGCATGGCTCCTTTTGAGTCATTATATGGCAGACCGTGCAGATCTCCTAGTTGTTGGACCGAGGTTAGAGAGTTGCGTCTCCTAGGTCCCGAGCTTGTGCAGCAGTCATCAGAGGTAATCGACATCATCTAGTAGAAGATGCGCACAGCTCAGAGCCATCAAAAGAGTTTTGCTGATTGTCAGCGTCGTCCCCTGGAGTTTGCAGTTAGGGACAGGGTGTATCTCAAGGTCTCACCCATGAAGGGCGTGGTTCAATTTGGAGCAAAGGGCAAGCTTGCCCTGAGATTCATAGGAACTTTCGAGATCACTGGGTGCGTGGGCGTCGTAACCTACAGGCTTGCCTTACCATCTGAGTTGTCTGGTATCCACAACATTTTTCATGTTTCGATGTTGCGGAAGTGTGGATCAGACATTATTCCTGTGATTGATTGGCAGCCACTTGAGGTTTGTGAGGATGTTTCTTATATTGAGCAGCCGACTCGCATCCTTGATCAAAAGAAGTAGGTTCTCCCGACTAAGGTCATTCCTCCAGTGAAGGTTCAGTGGGGTCACCATTCTGAAGCAGAGGCATCTTGGGAGCGCGAAGCTGAGATTAGAGAGCTTTATCCCCATTTGTTTATTGAGTGATTGATTATATTGTCCCATGTATTGCCTTGTATAGATTGCTATATATGTGATAATGTTTTATCTTCTTCCTTTGTTTTGTCCTGGTTATAGTAAATTTCGAGGAAAAAATTTTTTGTTAGGAGGGGAGAGCTGTCAGACCCATAACCTAGTATCCATTCCATTCTATTAGGTCCCGCAGTCCTTCCGGTCAAATTCCGGCGACCCGTGACCTATAGGTAACATTTGTGATCATCCCTAAGTTCCGCCCTGTAAACCCGAACTGATTCACCACGTCTCATGTGCCAATCCGAGGTGTAGATCAAAAGATATACCCCGCGCAATATTTGGACCATTAGTCATGTTGTGGGACCCACCTTATTGCTTGTGTACGTTTTCCTAGATAGGTGCCTCACCCTAGTTTCATCATTACGTATAGCTACCTAGCCTACCTATGATAACTACCTAGCCTATTACCTATAACCCTAGCCTAGCAATCTCATTATGGGTTTTCTTCCAAAAGCCATCATTAGATTCTCTACCCCATGTGCTATGATGGGTTCTCTTACCAAAACTCATAATGGCCTTACACCCTCATCATTCCACTTCTACAACTCTCTCTCTTTCTCTCCTTTCTCCTTCATTTCATTTCTCTTCCTCCTTTGCTAGAGAGGAGAAAACGTCCCACCTCCCTCCATTTTCCAGGCCTCTCTTCTCTAGAATCCCACCTAATCCTGCCCTTGTAATGCCATCTCAACCATAGATCCTTCTTCCTTAGAGTTAGAGGAGCATAGTGTTGAAGAAAGAAGAAGATCCTTAAGGTGGGTGTTCTCCTAGGGTAGATTTTCTGATTTTTCTTCCTTAGGTCTTCATCATTCCTTCATAGGAGTGTGTAGGACCCACCAATCAATGGTGGAGATCCTACATGACTCCATGAGTGTGGCCAATGGCCCACTTTGTGCATGCATGTCGCCATGATGGGGCCATTCTCCATGGACCCCATCATGATGTTTTTCCTTTGATCTACAGTTTCTTGGGTCATTTAGACCCTAGATCCATGGTGGGGATGGTATCCCCACCTTAGATTTTTTATTGTAGGGCCCATGCATGCATGGGACCCATGTGTATTTGATAGTATGGTTATGATTGCTTGAGGAGGACTCATAGTGGCGGAGCCCTCCCTATGGCCGAGATCTCCTTTCTCTCTCCTTTTCTCTCTCATTTCTCTGGTTTTATGATGTGTGTGGCCCACCTGATGTGTCCATGCATCCAGACCATCCAGCTGTAGGGACGTCCAGGCCCAAGCTACTAGATGTCCACGCCCATCGTTGTTGTCCAATTTAGTTTGCATGGTTTGGATAGCCATTAGGCCTGATTGTATGGTTGTTTTGAATCGGGATTGGGTCTGGAGTATGTGTAACCTATTTAGGTGGACCCCACCTTGATGAATCTGAGATAAATCCCCCAATCAACCACATTATAGGCTGGAATGGACAACAATACGTTGTTGTCCAGATTTCTAGCTCATTGCTATATGATTTTGTATGGAGTTTAAGCCCTGTTTATAGCTCTTTTTCTCCCTATTTTTTTGGGAATTCCTCTAAGGTGTGGACCCCACCTTGTAGTGTGATGAAACCCTTTACATCCACTCTTGATTGGAGCCCCATGGAGTAGGCCCAAGTGGGCCTCGATAGTCTAGAAATATGGACTGTCCAACAGCCCTATATGTTGGGAAAACAAAAATATCAGTTGGGTTTCGGGGATGGTGGGCCACTCATGTGGACCCCACTTATTGTTCATCCATGGGTGCATGTAATCCACCCATTTTTCCCTTGATTGGGCACGCCTGGGCCCACTCCATTGGGTGTACAAGATGATGACAGCAACATTCCAACAACAAATTTTATTTTAAAAAAAACTTTGCTATCCATATTTTTAATTCCTGTTTGTATGTATTTATGGCTTCTCCCCTTACCTTCCTTGTGGCCCACCTTGCTGGGACCCACCTCTGGTGTATGTGGACCATCTGGACCACCCATTTTTGGGGGTTACCATAGCTGGGCCAGCAGCCCACCAGCTGGATGTCCCAGTTAGGCTAACGTCCAGTGGGGGCTAGTCGTTCCCCCCATGTGGCCCACCTTGATTATGTGTGTTGTCCACACCGTCCTCCCCTTTGTGTGGCCCACTTGGACATGGTCCACCCCCTGGTGGGACGTCCACAAGTGGGGCCCACCTTGGGTATTTGTAGGGCCAGCTGTCCAGCCCCATTGGGACATCCAGACCATTTGGGGTACTGCTGGACTTGCAGTCCAGCAGCAGGCCCACTTTAATTTATATGTTGTATTCTCACCTTCCATCTAGTGGGGCCCACTGTGATAATTATGGGTCATCATGAAGTTTATGTTCACTTAGAATTACCATCTGCTGGACCAGCAGGCCCAAGAAGTTGGGTGGGCTCGATGTCCAGCAAAGGCCTTTAAAAAAAAATTCTGTATGTAGCTGGAAGCTGTGATTTTGTGAGGCCCACCAGATTGAGGGTGCTATGTACTCACTCTATGTAGGTATTTTCCCGTGGTTATTATTTGTGGGTTATGATCTTGGTTATGATGATTATGAAACAGACTTATGTTATAGAAATCCTCCTTGTAGGATCCCAGGATTGGAACCTGGTATATAGGTGTCAGGAGCCAAGAATGGGGTACTACAGAGGCTGTCGACGCCAGATTCCGCGATTGAGAATTTCGTGAGCCCAGTTTCTGAGTTTGGGACATGACAGATTTGACATCCACTCCTCATTGATCATCTAATATGCAATCCAAAATGACCCATTAACAGATCATCAGGGCTCCGAGTAGACACGAGCAATCTGATGGGAAGAACAGTCCTGGGAGGACCATGATCAGAGAATCACGAACGGCGCTTGCATTGTTCATTTTCGGCCACTACATCCAGCAGATGAGTTACACACGATGGATCTAGAGGCCCTGATGCACTATAAAACCCCACCCCTGCTGCTAGGGAATGTACACAATAAAGGAGAAAGGGAGAGAGAGAGAGAGAGAGAGAGAGAGAGAGAGAGAGAGAGAGAGAGAGAGACGATAGGAGAAGAAACAAGAACGAGTAAGAGAGAAAGAAACGTGAGAGAAAAGAGAGGAGAAGAAAGAAAGAAAGAAAGAGATAGAAAAAGAAGAAGAAAGAGAAAGAAAAGAAAAACAATAAGAGAAAGAAAAGAAAAGAAAAGAAAAGAAAAGAAAAGAAAAGAAAGAGAGGAGAGAGGGAAGGAGGCCGAGTGTGAGCAGCTACTTGCAGAATCGCCAAGTTGAACCAAATCCAAGGTAGGCCCAAACCTAGTTTTCTTTATTGTTTTCTTCATTTCCTCCTTTCTAACAACCTGATATAAGTTGTTTAAGATCAAGTCTAACCGAGTCTACTCGATACGGAGATCCTACTAAAAGTTAAAGTCGAGTCTGCTAAGGTTGAGCACAAATTGGAGAAATCCTCCCCTTTTACTAAACTTACTTAAGAGACATATGAGTAAGAGGTATCCTAATCCTATATCGTAAGCCGAATCTTAGTATTCGATCTTAACTACGTAAGACAGATAATGTAGCGATCCAACCACTAAATTGTTAAAAACTGTAAGTGCTATGTTTTTCTAGTTCCTATGATTTTCAAATTTTGGAGTGCCAAAACCTTTTGGAATCTGTATCCTGTTTTGTTCATCTTCAAAGTTCAGGATAATCCATTTCAAGATTCAAGCATCACAAGTATAAGACTTCAAGTACAACATCAAGTGTTAGTTCAATCTTTCATAGCTTCATCTAAGTCAAGATAATATACTTTACTTTAGTACTCAAAGCTCAAGGTGAAATGCAACTCAAAGTACCTCAAGCTCAAGCTTCGAAGTGTTTCAAAATCAAGCTTCAAAGTGTTACAAGCTCAAGCTTCAACATACTTCAAGATGCTAAGCTTCATGTATATCAAGATCAACTATCAACTGAAGCAAAAGATGTTTCAATGTTCAAACATCGCTCATAAGGTATGAATGACCCTAGATTGATAGTAGGTTAGGTCATATTGATTACATACTTTAATTGGGTCACTTTATAAGTGTATAGGCTATTTCTCGACTAGTCTTAGCCTATGTTCGATTAGTCTTAGTACTGGCTCGACCGGTCTAAGAAATTCCTCGACCAGTCCAAGATTTGTTACTTATTTTCGAGATTTGTTGTTGGATCTTCGACCAGTCCTAGAGACTGCTCGACCAGTCGAGCAGCCTTGACTCAAAGTCTAGCAACTAAATTGGGTCCCACACGACCAATCGAGAGTAGGGTTCGACTGGTCGTGCAGGCCACTCGACCAGTCATGGAACGGTTTTATCTTATCGCGCTTGAATTTTCAAAAGTTTGTTGGTCCTTCGACCAGTCGAGCTGTTCTCTGGACCAGTTGAGTGAACAGTTTCTACAATTATAAATAGAGCATGATTTTCAGAGTTTTTCATTCAATTCAAGCAAAATCAAGACACCACTCTGAGAGATAAGTTAGTGATATTCTTAAGCTATTTAGTGCTCATTTAATATTCTCTTTAATTAGCTTTTTGTATTTAATTTTGTGATTCTATATTCCAACCATATTTTGAAGAAGGGATTTTTGTTTTCCCCTTTCTTGGAATCAAAATCAAATCAAGCAAGCCCAAGGTGATTTAATCTAAAACTCATTTAGAATTTAGAACCTTTTCATAAGTGAGTGTGGACATTGAACATCTACGTTGAACGTCTACTTCGAATCGGTTCTACCGGGCTTCATCAAAGGCGAATATCTAGATAAGTATTTTACAATTTTTGTTTTTGGTTTTATTGAGATTGTGCCAGGAAAAATCTCTTTATTTTTGGTTTGTCTGAGGTGATCTAGAAAACTCAAAGTGTGGAGTTTTTTGAATTGTGTAAGCCCACTTGAAAGACATAATTGTGAAGGTTTTAGGTGAACCTTGAAAAACCTATTTCATAGTGAACGCCGATATCCATTGTGTGAAGATATTGGGAGTGGAGTAGTTGTGTGGCTATTTTTCTAAATAGTTGGTGTACACACAAGTGAACCACTATAATTTTTTGGTCTTATGGTGAATGATTGATTGTGACATTGTGTGGATATTGTAATTTCCTTTTATGTATTTGTGGAAGAATGTTGTAATCTTTTTGTGTAAGTGTGAGAATGTTGTAATAGCTTAGTTTAATTTTTTACTATTTATTTATTTATTTATTCATCTGTATCGGTTTGAGATTTTGATACACAGACCTTTCTAGGGGTCAGGTTGTCCTACCATAAACCATTGGTTTTTGGTGAAAGGTTATCTTTAGAACAACATCTGTATCAACCTCTCAATACTTGTACATTTGAGGTTGTTATTCATTTCTGCATTGTGAGATTGTTTAAGTGTTATCTTTATTTATATTTGTTTAATTTTGCATTTAAGTTTTTAATTTGGCATAGTCCTATTCACCCCCCCTCTAGGACTTTAGCTCGGCCTTTTCAAAAACTAGGTTAGAATTCAAATCCTACGGCGTATACTCACACTCGAGGAAGAAACGACGTTAGAGGTGAGGGTTTTTATCCTTTAAGCTTAGAGTAATTTAAGTTGATATGTGTTATCTTGCCTGTTACATACTATGTTTTCATGATTTTATGATTCTCTCTCTACAATTGTTCAATTTACCATAAACACTTATTTACCCTTTTGGGAATTGTGATATGATGTTAATTACAAGTGATCTTTATGAATTTATGTGGAGCGATGGATACAGGCCTTGCCCTTGCCTTTATCAATTTGTAGAGTTAGCCCTTGCTACTGTTATCTTGTGAGTTGGCCCTTGCCACTCTCATTATTATTGAGTTGGCCATTGCTACTCTCCTTTTTTTTGAGTTAGCCATTTCTACTCTCCTTATTATTGAGTTGGCCATTGCCACTCCCTCTTTGTTGAGCTAGCTATTGCTACTCTTTTTTATATTATGTTATCCTTGTGCTATTTACCTCTATCGCTTAGGCATGTGTCTTGATATTTTAGAACTCCTAAAATACCCCACTCCTCCTCTCATTTGCACACGTTGAAGATTTTGAAGAAGATCGGACCTCCAGAGAAGAAGAGAAGACTGAAGGTATCAGAGGAAGATGGAAGGAAGGAGAAAGAGAGGGCTTTGTACCAGGCCATGCAAAAGTACACTGTTACACGGCCATTAATGCTTAAGGGTCGAAATGCTGCTGAAATTACTATGGATTTAATCTTTGTAACTTTCATAGTCTTCAGTTTTCCTTTCGTACAATTATGAATAGGAGATGAAAATACAAGAAGGAGAGACCAGATGATCAGATCCTCACAACATTCCTCTTGATGAGATGATCAAATTACAGGCCGAAATGCTGCCGGATTTGATATCCAGATTCGATATTCGAACTCTTCGATTTCTGTATCTTAAGATAATCTATCTTAGAATCAAGCGAAATCATAGGATGTAAATGAACTCAATATGAATAAATATGATGATTGTTCCCCATACACTCTCTCTATTATGATCAAATAAGATAGTCTCCCAAATCGAATACATTTGTTTCTTGTTGAAGCAAAATGGTGACTCTACTAGGGATTTGTCTTATTTAAGATTAACATTGAGAAGGCTACGGGAACTTTTGTCATAGTTTGTCATCTTTCCGACACCAAAATGGCGACTTTCAACGGGAACATCCTCCCCTTCATCTCTAAGATAGAATATTTTGTCATTCAAATACTAATTATGATTTCATATTCTTGTTTGAAGGTTAAAAGATAAAACTTCAAATTACGATCAATGGCAAGCACAATAAAGAAGACGAATTTCTACTTCACAGCGACCGGATTTGTGGTATAATATGCAACGAATCAGCTTACAGACAATAAAGTCAAATTTACTACAATCAAGAATGACAAGCCCTGAGTTATGGCTGGAGTCATATCCACTTCACCACTGGCACAAGAGAATGACAATGACTGGATTGTCGTAGCATCTCGAAGAATAAGAACATGAAATACAGTAACTGCTAAGATGAACTCATCTCCACATAAGATTAGGGGACTAATAAGACGGAATACAGTTAAAAGTAATCTTGAACTCGCTCCTCCGGCCCTGTATCCAGGGATATCTCTTCCTTCTCTGACATCACAAGATTTCTCAGCACTACCTATTATGAAGACTTGATGGATGAGAAAAGAGAAAGGCAAAGCACCGATGAATAATGCGGTTTTTGTTTCACCTCAAGATACACCTCAGTAAGAAATCTCACAGTTGACTAAATTCTACGAGAGTATGGAAGGTCCGAATGGAACCCCTCTCTCAATAAGTCCCATCATACCTGGATATTCTACTCCTACGAATGCCTCTTTAGATAGTATAGAAGCCACTGTGCACATGGCAGGAATCAGTCAAGGTCCCCCACCAAATGTTAATGAAAATATGGCTGAGATGGCTGAAGCTCAAAGAATCTTAATGGAAGAGTGTCGAAGCCTCCGAGAAGCTTTGGATACTCTTGCTCATAACGTGGCTCAAGCGACAGCCCCACCAGTAATAGCCATTGTGAATGAATAAGAACAACAACTAGAAGGTTCTCAGCCACCAAGGGTAAGATCACACAGGTCTGCTCTCGCAGCAAGGGGAATAACTTAAGAGGAAATACAACAGGTAGTCGCAGAAGCTGTTAGAATGGAAAAAGAATGTGAGAATATCGGAAGATTAAGATATCAAACGCCGTACCCAAGAGAAGTGGAGGATATTCCTTTTTCGGCCAATTTTAAACATCCCGATTTTTAAAAATACAATGGAGACGGATCGTTGGAGGAACATCTCATACACTTCATCATGAGTATAGGAAATTTCTCTACAGTGTCACAATATTACCTACGGTTGTTCAGTTCTTCTTTGACAGGTAAAGCATTTCAGTGGTACTCAAGTTTAGCACCAGGGCCGATGCGAACTTGGGATCAAATGCAGGACGCGTTTATTTCCAACTTCTTTTCATCAGAACGCGACGTCAGTGTTGTAGAATTGGCTTCTGTCAGACAAAGAGAAAACGAACTATGAAGAAATTCATTGGCAGGTGGAAGGCTTTGGGGGCTTCATGTAGACGGTTGCCAAAAGAGAAGGATCAAGTAAACATGTGTTTAAATTCTATAGAGATAGGAATCACCTTCGGGCTCACAAGCACTAATATAAAGACTATTCGAGATCTTAAGACAAAAGCGCATGCATTGGAATTGATGGCCAGGAAGATGCCAGCATTTCAGACTATGACAGATAGAAGAGGATCGAATAGATTGCTGGTAAATACTGTGGCTCAAGAACGAAAGAAGAATACTTTCTATAATAAGAGAGAGACAAGAAAGAGGGAAGATACGGATCAGTATAAAGATTGAATAAATGATAAGCAAACGCGATCGTATGACTGTCATAAAGAATATGATTTTGAAAAAGAAGATGTCGTACCAATGATGGAACAACTACTGGCCGCCGAAACTATTCAATTACCTCAGCCAAGGTGTCCAAAAGAAGTTGAAATGACTAAAGATAAGAGATATTGTCATTATCATCGTTATGTTAGACATCCGATAGAAAATTGCTTTACTCTAAAAGATATGTTGCAGAGAATGATAAAACAAGGTGGGATAGTAATGAAAAAGGATGAGAAGCAAGATGAGAAAGTGACTGTGAACGTGACATTTGTAGGAAATCCATTGAAGATGGGAAAAGATAAAGGGAAGGCTGTTGCGACAAGAGAATGGCCAGCAATGATAGATTCACTCAGAAACTCTCGTTGTGATTCGCAATTTATCGAATCATTGTTTAAAGAAGTTAGTAATGGTTTAACTTCTATTCGACAAAGAGAAGATGAACCAGTCAAAAAATTCATTAATCGATGGAGAATTTTGGGGGGCATCACGCTTGTGACCGATGAAAGAAGAAAAAAAACAAATTAAGTTATGCATGGAATGCATAAAGCCGAGTATTGCATTAAGTCTCGTGGGTTCAAATATACAGACATTTCAAGATCTGATCGCAGAGGCTTGCAGTTTAGAAAGGATTATTACAAGAGTGTTTGACTTTTGTATAAACCACTTAATTCCAAATCTCAAGAGAAATTTAACTGAACGACTGAAGAAGAAAGAAAAATGAAAAATCAACAGGACGGGCAAGAAAGATCTGATACAAGAAACACGGATGAACATATATCTAAGAAAATAAAGAAAGAATTTGCATAGTCCAAGGGTGATAGGAAGTATTCGTTCAAAGAAGATAATATACTTCCTATGCTAAACAAATTGCTGGCAGCAAAAAAGATCAAATTGCCACATCCAAAGGAGATGAAGAAAATAAGTGAAGGTAATTATTGTTATTATCATCATTTCCTCGGACATCGAACTGAGAATTGCTTCAGCTTGAACAATAATTACAGAAAATGATTAATAAAGGCGAAATTGTTATAAAGAAAGTGTATGATATAAGAGAGGAAATAAGAGTACACAGGCCTGATTAGTTCAGACTGGGGGCAATGATAATTTCAGACAATCCGTATGAGGTAATGCGACATCAGTATATTTGTTAAAGATCGCAACACCGTGATTTTGATTATGAAGATTATTAGAACAATACTTCCTAATTGAAAGGGGGCATGATGAAATGGCTGCAAAAGACAAAGTCATGTATTCCTCTCCGTGTGAATGAATAAAAGGCATAAAAGGCACAAATTTTCAAGCAAAGCTTCTCAAACATATTAGACATATCAAGATTAAGTGATGTTATCGTTAACTATCGCCAAAGGTTGATGATTGTCGCCAAGTGATGTTATTGTCAACTATCGCCAAATGTCAATGATTGTCATCAAGTGATGATATCGCCAAAATCGCAAAACGTTGATGATTATCGCCAAAATTAGCAACTATTGCTGCCATCATCAATCGCTCATACAAACTCATCTTATCATAATTGTTATCATCGCCAAGCTGATATACTATTTAAAAATATAACATGAATGTTGTCAGAACATTATCAGCAATGGCAAAATATCAATTATCAATTCACCATTCATGGTAGCGGAATAAAACTATATGGCCAACCACATATAATGTTGATGATGGTGATGATAGCTTATCATTTAAGGCAGTCTAGCCAAGCCCTATACGACCAACTACATATAAGACCTATCATCATCGGCGCTATATATATATATTATTCGGGTAGCAGTGAGAAGTCGGTGGCCTTAAAAGGCCCATATAAGCCATCATATGCATACCCATGCAGGCAGCGGATGGAGCCAATGACTAAAAGCCTAAGTGGCCAAAAAGTCCTCAACGGCCAGTCATGCGTGAGACCAATGCCACCCGTAGAGCTTTCGATAGCGTCACGGGAAAGGATGAAAATACCCTTCCGTGAATGGGTCCGACCTTACAGGCGAAGAAAAAGTGGATCGCAGTGTGAGCTCTGTGGCTTTGACCATAGATAGGCCAACCATGCGTAAGACCCCTTAGATTCTTAGTTTGATTCTAGTAGAAACTCATGAGGAAGGGTTTTTAACTTACTCATTGATGGACTGACGACCTTGGATTTGGTACCTAAAGGTAGCCTTGCGTGCCCCGTGAACTCTAAAGAGTTGTTGTGGCCAACCCTGTGTGTAAATCCCACTGAGTTCACGGCCCTGATAGCTTCATTGGGCCCCTCTGATGGATCGTGGTTTGTGAACTCCCCTGCCGCGATAAGTCCAGCGAACTCTAGAGAGTTACAGCGACCATTCGTGTAAGACCTAACTCCCACATGAGTCTAAGAAATGTGCTTGCTCCACTACTCAAGAGCTTAAACTGTGTGAAAAAAGTCCAGTCAAGTCCGGTCAAGTTTTGTCCAGTCAAGTCCAGTCAAGTTTTGTCCAGTTTAGTCCAGTCAAGGTATGGTCGGTTAAAGTACACTAGCTTCATTATTCAAGAGCTTAAACTATGAGTAGCCTCAAAATGCTACAAAAATACATGATCATCTGTTTACTTGAAATATGCTTGAAGATGCGAATTGCCTGATATGATGACATAAGTCATGAAAACTTCATACTTAGAATAAATACACATACAAAATGTGTTTCTTTTGAAACAGGTATAGATTATGACAACATCAAGTCTGATCAAAATATTTGCTATTTTCTATTCTATAGCCAAGTACTTCAAAATATGTTTATTCTTCTAAAGAGGACAAGTCTTCAATGATAATATGTTAATCCTTCTGAGGTGGACGATAATGTCTTTCTGTTTCCTGCCTTTTTAATGCCAAAGGAGTATTATCTCTTAAAATCTACAAAGGAGGAGGAGGATAGAATTGCAAAGAATCATTATTTTCCACAGGAAATGAATGGGTATTCTTCAAAAGCGTACCAAAGGCTATCCATCCCTCGAGAGTATCAGCAGGTTTTGTTTTAGAAATATTATCTGCAGAAGAAATTTTTATGCAGAGTTGGCCTGGAGAGGGGGCACGATCTATTTCTTTGAAATATCCGATGCCTTGGTCTTTCTGGAAATCTCTTAGGCGAGGAGGAAGAATCTATATGGCATGATCTACATGGTAACAATGCTCTACCGAGTAATATTGGTGAACCCACCACCACATCTAGGAATAAGAAGCACTAAAAGGGTAATCATAGAAGGGAATTATGAAGTGCGACCCGGTGTGAACATTTAAGAGTTGCTTCCATATCAGAGCCCAATTATATAGTCCGATGCCGTAACCTCTCATTTCTCTGGTAACAATATCACAAGTCTCCAGGACAGTCTGATCAAATCTGATTTGGCAGGCAAATCTGCTAGGATAGTATGGTTCAAGCCAGAATACACTACCTTCTCTCCAAGGAAGAGTGCTGGACCTGATGGAGACAAGGAATGAATGTTCACCAAATTAAATAGAATCATCATCAATGACTGCCATGTCGTTAGGATAACTAGTGAAAGGGAATTGATAAAAGTCGATAAGATCATTACTTTCTATTTTTCTAGTGACCATCCATTCGACTTTTTAATCATCTGTCTCAATTGATAATGTTGCAGAGGGAGGTGATCAGAATGCAAATACACTCCTTCGGGGTCAGCAAATGTCCAAGGAAAATATACACCGAGCCAACCCACGAAGAAATGCCAGGGAGCGCAGACAGGAAAAGATTCGGCAGAAGGATCTTTGGAGCTAGAGACGACGTCCCCGAAAGCATGATACAAGAAGCACAGGACTGGAGGAGCCAGTGAAAATTTTTGGCCTTCTGCCATTGTGCCTACGTCCACAAAGAATGATGGCCTGATGATTTCTATTTGTTCAGAATCCGGGAATATTACTAAGGTTATCTAGTAAGCTAAGAAAGTAGCTAGTTCACAGGAAGAACTATATTCAACAGTGTTCTTGGTGTTCTTGCGAATGATTTTGAGTTCTTGATGGTTATGGCCTGCAAAGCTGTCAAGATGAAGATACGATTATTAAACCAAACCATCCAAGATCAAAATTGTAAAAATAGAAAGCAGAAGGGAGAAAATATACCGCAGTTTTCGAGAAAAGTGAGCAAGCAATTCAAGAGAAGAAGCGTGATCAGGGTAAGGGAAGTTAGCCAGTGCATTGAAAAGTTCAAGAGTGGTTTTTGAAATCTCAGATGTACCTCCTCCCCCAGATACTAGAGCAAGTTTTCCATTAGAAGGCACATATGCAGCAAAGATGTTGCCCATGATGGGAAGACCTGCTATGCAAAGAAGATCGCATAAAGTGATACTCATTTAGCCTGAAGGAAGATGAAATGAGTTGGTGATTGGAGACTAATGGTTGAGGAAGCCCTTGAAGATAGCAGCATCCGCGTGAAAATGCTCTGACGTAGCTATGATTGCATCAAAAAGGTTGATCTGTTCTAGAATGGCGGTGTGTCTTCGAACGATAGCTCGAGCCCAAGTACTGTAGAAATTTCAAAGAGATAGGAGTCCTATTGCTGAGAATTTTTTTGTGTTCCAAGATAATCTCTCAGAGAAGAAGCGTTGTTGTTTTGAAATAGTGGGCAGGAAAAGGTTACTGAGGATTGTGGCATGGACACAGAAATCTCATCTTATGAATCCTACCAGCTCTTTGACGGGGCCTGTTCTCTTTCAAATATCCTGTCAAAATTCTTGCTTCTTTCATAATCCAATTGTTCACAGAAACAATGATATTTCATCGGTCGAATGGTCTACTGTGTAAGATGGACCAGTGACGCCGCAAATTGATGGGAATAACGGTTAGTTTGTTGGTAAAGGGGTTATGAAGCACCAAAGTTTCTTCATTCATCTCTACATATTTCCAAGAATGAGGGAGAGGCTGTTCAGATCCTAAAGATGATGGGTGATTCTTTCTTCTCGAAGAGGAAGCTTGCGAGCAATGCATGTTTATGGGCCAAGAAGTTGTCAAGATGAAGAAGAAAGTAAAGGATTCAAGGGTAAGAGAAGGATTTCAAAAATCTGAAAGTTCTTAGACTTTGAGAGATGTTTGCGAGTAGGTGCGCAACATGGAGCAAGTTGCATGAGATTGCACAAAGTAGAGGAGAGATTCGAAGATTGAAAAATTAGAAGGGAACTTTTGTGCAGGAGCGCACAAAAGTAAGTAGTTGCGCGGGGATGCACAAGGGAGAATGGTTTGGAAAATCCTATGCAGGGATGCACAAAGCGCGGAGACGCACAAAGGTTAGTTCACTGAAAGAGAAAGGAAATGTGTTGTGCGGGGATGCGCAATGACAGGCTATCGTGTGGGCTGGAAGAAAAGAGGCAAAGCTTTTGCAAGAAGTTGAAGGAATTAAAAAAGAAGAGTCGGCTCTAGTATTTATAGGGGAAGTTAGACCCGATTATGGGATCCGACTGGCTGTTGTGCGGACACACACGATGATGTTTTTAAGTGATTGATCCTATTTCTTTAGCTAAGAAGGGATAAACAAAAAGGATCATGGGGACATCTGTTGAGGCATAAAATAAAGGACCAAGAATGGATTAGAAAAGGAGAAAATAAAAGAAAGAATCATGAAAAGCTATGAAGAAAATGCGGGACGAAGGGAAAAATTGTGGCATTGTACCGACCCGCACAAAGGGTGTCAGTTGCGCGGGTCAGCGCAGAGGCCTTTCTCAGAGGAGTGAGCCTGCACAAATGGCAGGTTGATTTAAAAGATTGAGGCCTTTATGCCGAACCACGCAACACCATATTGGTGTGTGGACCCGCGTAAAGGGTGTGAGGTGTTACGTGGACAGGCTCAAATGATGATATGGGTATGCTGACGTAGATGACTGAGATTTGATGAAAGGTGGGCCCATAGCTCAGATTTCAAGGTTTCACACGTGTGGAGGCCTGTAAATACCCCACTCACCCTCTCATTTGCACACGTTAAAGATTTTGAAGAAGATCGGAGCTCTGAAGAAGAAGAGAAGACTGAAGGTATCAGAGGAAGAAGGAAGGAGAAAGAGAGGGCTTTGTGCCAGGCCGCGTAAAAACATGTTGTTGCCCCGGCTTGCGTAACAATACACTGTTGCATGGCCATCAATGCTCAAGGGTCGAAATGCTGCTGAAAGTACTATGGATTTGATCTTCGTAGCTTTCGTAGTCTTCAATTTTCCTTCTATACATTTATGAATAGTAGAAGAAAATACAAGGAGAGATCAGATGATCAGATCCGTACAACATTCCTCTTGATGAGATGATTAAATTATGAATATTCGAACTCTTCGATTTCTGTATCTTAAGATAATCTATCTTAGAATCAAGGAAAATTAAAGGATGTAAATGAACTCAGTATGAATAAATATGATGATTGTTCCCCATGTACTCTCTCTATTATAATCGAATAAGATAGTCTTCCAAATCGAATACATTTGTTTCTTGTCGAAATAGTCTTGGGATAACCGCATAAAATCATGTTAAACGTGGGACACGACGACAAATCTCCGTAGAATGGGATGCGGGGCTAGCTGGATAACTCTAATCATTTTTCACAATGTGGCGATCGTTAAGTGTTGTGAACCGCATGTACTTTGCTAGGCATGCATCTCATGTAGATTGCTTTGCATATTGATACCTCTCGTAGTTGTGGAGTATGGGACGTATCAGAACCTTTATGTTGTTTTTATGAACCTCTTAAATTATTGTTAATTCTAAAGGATAACCATCAATATGAGTAGGGCATTGACCCTCTCCAACCATACAGATGATGCAGGTGATTTACAGATTGAAGACCTAGAGGACCATCTCCCTATAGAAGATTATACTGAAAGAATCAAAAGATAGTTTTATGATTTATTTTTATACTTCCATTGTAAACTCGATAATGTAATAAGCTCTCATTGAGAGGCGTTCGATTATTTATTAAATTCTTTTACTCTGATGAAATAATCAGTACAGTTAATTATATTCTTATGAATGTTACCTTCACGAATGTATCTAGATATGATCTTTAAAAAAAAGGTACGATTTTTAAAGCATCCGATTTATACATATTAACATCCTATTTTCTCAGGCACAAGTATAAACTCTGACAGTGAAATTTCAGGATGTTACAAGCGTTGTTCACAATTCCAAGTGCAGGGCTGCACTATAGTAATAACTTAGTGAGACCGAGGTCGAATCCACAAGGACTTGTAAGTATTCTGGAATAAACTAGAATAAGAATGTAAATTAAAATATGAAATAAGAGAGATTAGTTGTGAATAAACTATCAATAAAAAAATGAACACTAGAGCGCCAAGGATCCACTTGTAGCCATTAAGATGCTACCTTAATTGATCCAACAAACACTATTGGAATCGAAGTCCTATCTTATCCAGTTGGATGATAGAGCAGTTAAACCAAATTTGAATTTTTTATTGAATTAGTTCCCACATGAAGCACCATTGTGATGATCGTAGGGAATTCAACCATTCACCATGCCCACGAGACAATGGTGGATCACGAATTTTACAGATCTCATAATTACAAAACAAGATAAGAAGATATCAAAAGCTTTCCAAGCATTTACTGTAATTAAAGTCACAATAAATCACGGAAAACTAAAAATATTTCTTCATTCAAACCATAAATCAATAGAAGTTCAATATAAACGTGAATCGAACTAAGATAATCTTCTAAACAAACTACAAGCTTCACCTCTTAACTTTAGCCAAGAGGTTTATCTAACTAAAGACATGATTGAAACCAAAACTCCTATAGAAAACATAAAAACTAACTAGAAGAAGTAAGGACTCCTTGAAGTTCTCCAACACCTTGCCGTTTCGACCAAAAATGAAAGCATTTGATTGGGGGAAATTATCTTACTTAACAATGATAAAAGAACAGATAAAGAGAATAATCATCAAATTTTATCATTCTGAGTTCATCATATCCTTTTGATCCTTTGATTCTAAGATAAAATCTTTATTACAAAATGCAAGTATCGAAATAGATCCAAGTATGAATTTCGACAACATTCCGGCTCATGTCATTCATATCTCCATCCGAGATGAGTTGTGAGGATCCTCCTTGCACTTCTTCCTTCATTAATATGATAAAAGGAAATGCTAAGACCCTTTGAAATATTTGCAATGCCTTGGAAAACTCCTGAAAATCAACATATTGCTGCTTTACAAAGCATCCGCACAACTCGTGGATGAGTTGCGCGGCCGAGGAGTTGTGCGGGTCCGCGCAACTCTTGGTGAGTAGCACGGCCCGACCTCCATTCTCTCTCTCTCTCTCTCATCCAGTACCTGTCAGAGGAACTGGTCTTCTGGACATCTGATCTTTCAAATGAAGGGGGTAGGGGGTATTTATAGGCTTCCGCACTCGTGGGTCCTCAAATCTCGAGCTGTGGACCCCACTTTTCATTCCTGATCTAACCAGCCACACAGGGAGTAGCACAGACCCACGCACCCATGAAGAGTTGTGCGGACCCGTGCAACTCATGTGCCAGCACAACTGGTGCTCCACGTAACTTGCGGTTCACACAACTCGTCCTTTCATATTCACTTCAATCTTCAATCTTCCTTGACCAGATTTTTATGCTCCAACAGATGCCCCCTTTATCCAAGATTTGACCAGTCAGCAAGTCAATTCGAAAGGATAAAAATTTTATTTCCCATGATTTTGAGTTGCGTGGACCCGTGCAACTCTCTCCGCGCTACTCATGAGTGGGTCTATAAATATCAACTTCCCAATCATTACTTCACTCTAAAATTCTCGCAGCCCAGACCCTATTTTCGCGCTACTCCAAAAAACCTGCACAACTCATCACTCTCATTACTCATCTTCCCACGCAACTCGCCTGTCGCACTACTTGTATTTCCGCGCAATTGAGAGTTCACCAACTCCCCAACACTTAGTGCGAAATCCTTTCGTCCTGAAACTCTGCCCGATTTTCCATTGCCCGGACTTAATTAATTCTCTGACCCTTCACACTTAGTCATTTTCTCCATTCTTTCCATAATGGCTCGTACCAAAAGAATATACCGCCTCATAGAACCACCCACTGATCAACCTTCTCACGCGTCTTCCAGGCTCCTCGCAAAACCCTGAATCCTCACCTCATGTCTCCTCACCTTCTCCTATGACCCCCATACTTTCTTCAATTCCCGAATTCGCTTCTCCCCCTCCTACTCACGAGGAACATCCCAGAAAAAGAATAAAAGTAACCAAGAAACAGCCTGCTTACATAAAAGAACTTGTCCTTCCAGTCCTTGACTTCTCCAATAGAATAAAAACACTCTCTTGGTCGATATGCTAGGCAATTATTGCGAGAGACATACCTGGACCTCTAAAACAAGGTCGGGAGATCGATTGGGATTCATGGTTAAAATTAATAGCTAATCTTCGCACTGACATTACTTGATCCCTAGTCAGAGAAGACACACCACCGCCGTCCTTTTCTAAGAAGCAGTAAAAGAAGTCGAAGCAGCAAAAACTCTAAGTGAAAATTAAGGAACATAAGAAGAAGATGCTCCTAAATACCTAGGACACTATGAAAGTTCAAGATGGTTTCATTAAGTTCAACAGCCCCTTCAGAAATGAGCTAGTAGTAATTCCCTTGAACATACGTCGCCATCAGTCCATTCTTCAGAGCGAGCCTACAGACCGGACCACCCAAAGTAGAATGATGTACACTTCTAATTGGTCCATAAAGGAGCTCAGAATGCTGGAGGATATCTTATCGAAAAGAAGATCAAAGCAACAAGTTGGCAATGTTCACCCTATGCGGTTCCTGATCCCCTGTTATAATCCCCATGAATTATTCCCAACATCCTTTTATGAAACACTGCGCCATTGCTTCAGGGACAGGAGGTCATTGTGGGGAAATGAAGAATTCTGAACACGTGGCTTCCTATTTGCACGCAAATATTATACTGATTGGACAAAAGCCATTCTCAACAAACAACATGCTGTACTGACGGAGATTGGCTTGTATGGCGTCATCGAGGGTACCTCCGAGTACTTTCACAAAGACCATATGGTCTATAAAGGATTTCTCAGCTACTGGTGTCCCACTACCAATTCCTTTCATTTGCCTTCTCTTGGTGAAGCGAGTATTACTCTCTCGGATTTGTACAGAATGGCGGGGCTTCCCATAACTGGCCTCTTTTATGACGAGTATATGCCCACAAATGAAGAATTCTCCCATTTCTCGCCTTTGAAAAGGTAGGCATTAGTATCTGATGCCTTGGTCGAGCTGTTTAGGGAAATGTCCAAGTTTCCCGATATTAGAAAAATCCCCCAGTTCCTCTGGCTAGCTCACTTTTCTCGAGAGCTACGGTATAATTATGTTTCATATCATAACTCTGTACACTTCATCAATGTTCATCCTACTTACATTTCTTCTTCCTTCACTTCCCCTTTTTTGCAAATTAAAAAACAGTCATTCTGATGATCTGGAGAATGCCTGCCAAAGAATAAGAAATCCGCTGGAATACTCATCCAAGGGCGAACTAGTAACATTTCTCGCGTATTGGCTCAGTATTGTTATACTTCCCAGTTCTAAATGGGCCAATGTCGTCAGACCTCTATATTTGCCGTCACAGGAGGATTATCGGAAGGCTGAAAATACTCACTGAAATTGTGGTAATGACCGCTTAGTAGAAGTAGGAATAGGTCAAAGTGTCCTAGAGGGGGGTGAATAGGACTTTTATAAAATTTTATGACAATTTAAAATCCTATTACCATTATCTTGATCTAATATGCAAATGTCAAGATATCATCAATTTAACTCTAATGGTTTCCAAACCAATTAGAGGATCCAATCACAAGACTAAGCAGAATCTAAACAATATATAACCTTAGCCTAGGATGGATTGAATGAGTGACTGTGTGTGGAATGTGATACTTATCAGTTCTAAATAATCATGTCATCATGCATCATGTGAACATTCAAAGTAAACACAGAAAAGTAAAATACAAATAACAATCCCAAACTAGTCGTTTATAGTGGTTCGACTACTTGCCTACTCCACTCCCGGCGGACGCACTCAACCCTTGAGTGTACTAGATTTCACTAATGGAGGTTTTAAATCAGGTTCACCTCTAACCTTCACAACCTACACAAGGTCGACTCTAGGACCTACACAAGGAACCTAGACATGTCTCCACAAGACACAAGTTTATACCCCACATAGGAGCAAGGGTCAACACACATCACTCGGGTTTTATGTTCTACACATGACCAAAGGATCCACACAAGGAACCTAGGGTTTTAGGCCACACAGGCCAAGGATCCACACAAGGAACATAGAGTTTATGCCCTATACAAGAGCAAAGGTCAACACATAACACCTAAGTTTTAGGCCACACAGGCCAAGGACCTATACTAAGGACCTAAGTTTATACTCTACAAGAGTAAGGGTCAACACACAACACCCATGCGTACTCTCCCGTCAGAGGCCTCCTATGAGGACTTGAAAGGGGTGAGAATCACCTGTGACCTAACCTACACAAAGCAATGATTAGCAGGGTCTCTGGACTCTAATGACTTATAGATAAGTAAATGAGCCCCGATAAGCATGCTGATGAAGATCTCCTCCTTTGATGACAAAGAATCTTCAGCTCCGTTGAACTGCAACACTGATGATGCTCCAATAAATGGCGATGGGTTGGGTTAAGGTTATGTTAGTAATTACTATATTAAATGATAATCATTGAAGAGACAGAGTAATTTCAAGATCTTGGGCATTCAATAGATCTCAGCTTAATGATTTACCATTAAGGTGGTAGCTGGAAGATCCTTGAATGCAGAAGTTCATTCACCAATCCACCCTATTGAATATCAATGATGAGAGTGGATTGAGGAATGAACTCCCTTGAGAAAAAGGGCTTAGGGTAGGTGATGTGAGTTACTCTCTCAAAGCTCTCTCTATTTTTCTCAATATAACAACCAATAACAAGCTCTCCTTAAATAGGCAAAGAGATTCAACGGTAATAAAACAGTCAGTTTTTAACAGAGTTCAATATCATCGAGCCATCTTCAATATCATCGAACGTATACTTTCGAAGACATAGAGGGACAGGTCGATGATATGAACTCTACTGATAATCACAGCTGAATCTCTTATACACAGCTCGATCATATGAACATGCTTCGATGTCACCGAATTTTGAACTCCGATTTCATCGAACCAAGGTTCAATTCCTCGACAATGAAAATATGAGAGCAAGCTAAATATGAGACAACTGGCTTTGATATTATCAATCCTCCCACGATGTCATTGAATTTCAAATATCAATGATATTGATACCTAGTTTGATTCATCGATCTTTTATAGAAGATTTTCCTATAAGCTCGCTGGACATTCCATTGTCCGAATTCGATGATATCGACCTAGTTTAGATATGATCGATATTTGAATATCGATATTATCGAGGGAGTCTCGATTCCTCGAACATTTAAAGAGGATTTTCCTAAAAGCTTGCTGGACTAGTTTGGTCCAAATTCGATAACATCGAAGATCCATCGATATCATCGGAGTTTGAGTTCCGAGGATATCGAGGCTCTCTTCGAGTCCTCGACAAATATATGATTTGCCTTAACAACTTGTTGGACACAAACTAACCAGAATTCAATTATATTGAGCTGTCTCGATGATATTGGAATTCGAATGACAATGATATCGATTCTTCCATCGATTCATCGAGAATTTTGTCCAGAGATCAAGTTGGTTGATGGAGATAAGAGGTCCTTAATTCGATGATATTGAGTGCATTCCGAGGACATCGATAACAAGCGTCTGATCACATTGAGGTGATATCGATATATCGACAAAAGCTGAAAACTTAGAGATTTTCCTGATTTGCAAAATAGTTTTCATACTTTAAACCCTATATTGTTCTATCCACTTTTAAGGGTTTTATATACCTGGGTGTTTTGGGACATGGGATGTGAGGCTAAGTTGACCTTTGGCGAGTTTGGAGCACACATCCAGTTGAGGCATATGCTTGAATGATCTTCCTATGGGGTTTACTTAACTTGCTAACTCAACACCCACGCTAATTGACAAACCAGGGCACTTTCACTCGCTAGTACCTCTTGTCCTTTGTTCAAAGCTTTCGGTGATGCTGTCACTCGTGGTCAGAACCCGGCCGTCGAAGTCAGTTCGGTGTTCAGACCATGGCACTATTTCTCTGGGTGGCTAGGCATATACTTCCCTTGGACATACGATGATCCGAAAAAAGCTTACATCCATCCTTCGCGAATCCTGCTATGTCATTATTAAAAGCCAGTCATGCCAAAAAGAACATATGAGTGAGTTGTCGATATGATTGAGTCAACTGATACCATTGATTTCTATCAATTCTCTTTCTCTAAATACATTGTGGATCACGAAGCTTACGATGATGATAACCTCCCTCCATCCGAGCGTGCTTTCTTCATCTCCATACGATCCAACAGCTTGCCATTACAGGAAGGTAGTGAGTTTTGAAGGGAACCCTACTACCCGAGTAGTTTGCGCAATAATTTGGGTACGATCAAACTGTTCTGGAACATCCCGAAGTAGTGACTCGTACCATGAGATGCTATGGCGTAGGTCCCTACAACTGGGGATTGGTTTGGAGACAACTGCTTGCAGCACGGATTAATTCAAAATTCATCATTCCATGCTTTAGCTGTTTCATTCGCATGACATATCCATGGATGAGATGGTGGGTGAAAGTGCCCTGGTTTGTCAATTAGCATGAAGGTTGAGTCAATGAGTCAAGTGAGCCCCATAAGAAGATCGTTCAAGCCATTGCCTCAACCAGATGTGTCTTCTGAGCCCATCAAAGCTAAATTTAGCATCACATCTCATGTCCCAAAACACCCACGTGAATAAACCCTTAAAAACCTTAGAACAACATAGGAGTTAAAAGTTTGAAAACTTATTCTTAAACAGGAAAATTTTCTAAGTTTTTCAGATCAGATCGATGACATCGAGTTGTACTCAATGTCGATGACATCGAACAGGTTTTGATGACATCGAATTGAGGCATTTTATGTCTAGCAACCACAAAATATTTGGACAAAATTTTTAATAGATCAAACATACCTTCGATGACATCGAACATCAGTAATCGTTGACATCGAAGGTTAGTCGATAACATCGAAGGACTTAAATCATTATCCAGCAAGTCTTCCAGGAAAATATTCTGATAGTGCTCAAGGAATCGAACGAGATTCAATGTCATCGAAATTCAAACCTCGATGACATCGAAAATGGTTCGATAATACCAGACTAGGACAAATTTGTGTCCAGCAAGCTTTATAAGAAAATATGTGAAAATGTTTGAGGAATTGAGATAGCCTCGATGTCATCGATATTCAAACTCCGATGACATCGAGGAAGTCTCGATGAGATCGAAATGAGGACAAAAGTGTCCAGCAAGCTTTCATAAAATATCATTCGGAAAGATCGAGGAATTGAACTAGTATTCGATGATATCAGTATTTGAAGTTCGATAACATCGAATCAGGATAGATGACATCGATGCCTTCCTTTAAAAGTCCAGCTGTGAGACCCGTATCCTAGTTCGTACCATTCCGTAGGCTTCCACGGTCCTCCCGGTCGAATTCTGGCGACCCGCGATGTATAGATAGCATTTGCGTACAACCCTAAGTTGTATCTCAGATTCCAGAGTCGGCTTGACCCGAGACTTATACCCTTGCAACCACCCCGTCGCTGCGGTTCCAACGTCGCGTCTTATGCGCCGATGGAACACCCTAGCCAGGAGTTGTGGGCCCATGTTTATTTCGAGGAAAACACCGCGTAAGAGAATCTCTAATCAAATTAATCCCATAATCACATCACTAGTCAAAGTACAACACCTATCTCCAAGTACAATCACCCTCCCCAAAGTCAACATTCTCTTACAACCAAGTACACCCGTCACTCACACCCATCACTCATTCATCTCTCTCTCTTACAACCTCTCTCTCTCTCATCTCTCTCTCCCTCATTCTCCAAGCAACCCACGTCCAAGCTTCCATAAGAGAAGCTAGTGTGGCCCACCTTCCTACCTCCCATCTCCACCATCCAAAAATCATCTCGACTATTGAAATCGTTCACTTGGAGCTCTAGAGGCTATAGGTGGAAGAAGGAAGAGGAGATCAAAGGTGGGTGATCATAACCTGAGATCTTGATTTTTTTTATTTAAGGCCCCATTTGTGATGGGACCCATTTTCATGTATGTGATTGTAAGCAAAGAGGGGCCCGTAGTGGCGGGGTCCCTCCATCTCACCATCTCTCTATTTCTCTCTCTCTCTCTCTATTTTTTATTACGGCTCACCTTAGAGAGTGGATTAGATCCACACCGTCCAGCCATGGATGGTGGAAATCCACCGTGACGTAAGTGTTATATCCACTCTGTCCAGATTTTGGACGGTGGAAATCCCACCTCAATGCATGTTTGCACACCATCCACTGTTTGGACGGTGGCCTGCTATAGCCACATCACCAAGTGCTATGTGGACCCCACGTGATGTGGCACTATCCATCCGGTGACATGAGGCACGCGTGTTATATCCTAACCAGCCATCTGCACGGACCCCCCTCCACCACGATGTGATGAATATCCAGACCGTCTAGACGCTGGGTCTGGACGAAGAGAAACACAAATATCAGCTTCATCTTAAAACTGGTGGTGCCCATACGTGTGGACCCACATGATGTGTGCGTTATATCCATGTCATCCATCACGGTGGAGCCCACCTTGATATGTGGTTTGTATCCTGGCTGTCCGTCAAACGGACGTCTAGGGACGGGGCAGTAATTAAAATTAATAAATAATTAAATAATATTATATTATGGTGGGCCCCACATGGAACCCACCTGCTGTAACTGATTAGTTGAAGAGCCTCACACCAGCTAAATAGCTGATGTACGACGTCAGCATGTTTTGTGGCCCACCACAAGGTATGTGAGATCCACACCATCCAACCACGTGGACGGTGGATCCCACCACGGGGTAATATGTTATATCCCTAACCATCTATCCTTTTTGCACGTGTGGGGCCCACCCACACGTGCTACACGTGTAGGGTGGGGCCTCCTTGCTGTATGTATTCTATATCAGCGTCATCCATCTGTATTGACGCTGCAACTTCTGTGGGCTTGATCATTTGGTATACCATCCATCCATTTCCATGCGGGACCCACCTGCTAGACGCTTGGACTGGTGTACATCTCCAACCACCTATATAGCTGATGATGTCAGCAAATTGCATGGGACCCACTTGATGTGTGGACGGAGTCCACACCGTCAGTCCATTTGCATGGAGCCCCCCATGATATGTGGGCTTAATCCATACCGTCCATCCAATTGGCAAGCTCATCTTACGGCTGAGATTAAAAATGAGGCAAATCCTATATTAGGTGGACCACACTGTAGAAAATAGTGGAGGGATTGAACGTCCACCATTGAAATCCTTGTGGGAGCATAGAAGTTCCGAATCAATATAATATTTGTTTTTCCTCTTAATTCAGGTCTTTGTGACCATATGAACAGATTGGACGAAAGTAAACGTTATGGTGGGCCTCGGCCCTATGAACTGTTTAACGGTGAAATCATTATCTCCACTTTTATTTGTGGTATGGTCCAAACAATCTTTTGATAGGATTTATTTATGGAAATGTTCTAAAATGATCTCTAAATTAGGTGAATGGTGTGGCCCGTTAATGCTGCCCATTTGATGTATTTGAGGCCCACATGATGCGACCCATTTGATGTATTGGCGGTCCATATGATGCGGCCCACTTGATGTATATTGAGGCCCATAGGTTACGGCCCATCATGATATATATTGAGGCCTATGGGTCATAGCCCATTGCGATGTATTTGGGGCCTATGGGTTGTGGCCCATGGTGAATGTATATTAGACTCGTATGAGTGGGCCATTATGATATATTTTTGGGCCATGAGTTGAGGATCATTGTGATGTATTTTCAACTCGTATGATGAGGCCCATTGTGATGTATTTCTGACCCATTTGGTAAGGCCCAATGAGATATATTTTTTGGCCCATGTATTGCAGCCCAACTGACATATATGGGGCCCATGTATTGCAACCCATTATGATGTACATGAGGTCCATGAGTGAGGCCTAATGTGATGCTTATGTGGCCCATGAGTGAGGCCCATAGTGATGTGTATTAGGTCCTTGTGTGAGGCCATGGGCCCATGATACATTTGGCTCTTGTGGGCCACTCCTTTAGAGTAATGATGGTTAAATGTTCACATTGATGGGTGATGATGATTAAATGTCCACATTGTGACCTTCCCTTAGGCCGATTGTTATGGTCGATTGTAGAGGCTGATTCCGATTATCGAGGCCGATTTCAATTGTCATGGTCGATTATCGAGACCGATTCTGATTGTCATGGCCAATTATTGAGACTGATTCCGATTGTTGAGGTCGATTTCGATTGTCGTAGCCGATTATCGAGACCAATTTCGATTGTCGTGGCCGATTATCGAGACCGATTCCGATTGTCGAGGCCGATTCTGATTGTTAAGGCCGATTCCAATTGTCGTGGCCGATTTCGATTGTCGAGGCTGATTCGGATTGTCGTGCCCGATTATCGAGACCGATTCCGATTGTTGAGGCCGATTCCAATTGTCAAGGTTGATTTCGATTGTCAAGGCTGATTCTGATTGTCGAGGTCGATTCTGATTGTCGAGGCTGATTCCAATTGTTGAGGCTGATTCCGATTATCGAGGTCGATTCCGATTATCGAGGCTGATTCTGATTATTGACGCCAATTTCAATTGCTGAGACCGATTGTTGAGGCTGATTATTAGGCCGATTGTATAGGCCGATTATCGGTGTCGATTGTTGATATCAATTATGAGTATGTGACAGCATAGCATCATGTACATGCCTATATGCATCATCTGTATGTTTATTATGAGATGTGGTTGACCATTGCATATGTCATTGGACAGGTTGTTATGAGACTCCCTAATAGGTGAAGATTGTCTTGCAAGAGTGCACGACAGGATTGATGCATGACTGGATTGTATGACTCATGCATTATGTGTTGTGATTACTGTATGCCCTAGTGACATCAGGGCCTATCCTCCACAGGCATGTCATGGATGGCTAGATGGGACACCAAAAATGTTTGGTTCGAGCATTTTGGCACTTTAGATGTCCATGGGTGAAAGTCCCTAAACCTCCGTGGCTAGGAGACACCCCAATGTTTAGATCGAGTGGAAACATGAGCGCCCGAGTGCCGAATACTAGTAGGCCACATCTCCCACTGTGTCATGGTCGGTTGGGAGGGGGTGTGGCCTTATTTGCCCGAGTGAGGGGGCTATAAGCTAGGCTAAGTTTGACCAGCTCCTAAATGGGTCCGCTATCGACGAGCCGGGTAGTCATTGGTATACTACTGGCAGGCGGGTAATGAGGTCTTTTCCAGTCGCTGAGCTGCGTGACCAACCGGGGCGGTAGCTCACTTGAAGTGTACTAGACCCCGGTGATGATCCCAGAGATGTACGGTACTGATATGTAGAGTTATTGAGCAGGAGTTGTATACTCATTCATTCATTTATTCATTATCCATTCAGGCTAGTGGTGCGCAACTAATTGTTGTGTACCTTCGTAATGGCAAGGATTTCGGTTGGGGCGCACGACTAACCTGAGATCAAGAGTCTACTACATTGAGTCTGGTTATCCAAATTTAGTTATGAGACTAGTTTGGATAGAACTCCCTTGTGATGGACCCCAAAGACTGCGATACTAAGTACTATCATCTCGACTTCACTCCAGCTTAGTCATTTTATTCGCACCACATATTGTATTGCATCCTCAGTATATGATATTTGGCTCATTATGATCTGCATTGCCTACTCTGATATTGTATGACTCGTGGACTTTTCAGTATGTTTATGCTTATTTTGATATCTTATGATTCAGAGTCTTACCAGTATTTCTAACATTGTATGACTATGTCGTTGTATTTGTGTATTTAACAATTGTAAGTGTTATGGTTATTTACTCCTTTGATTGTCAAATTTTGTTATGTCAAAACCACAGTATGTCACTTGTGTAGCACATTGATATATATGTTCAAGACAATGCATCACATGTACAAGGACAATGCTTCAAGTCAAGAACAAGATCTACTTCAAGAAATGCAAGGTCAAGTCCACTGTTCACTTCTTTAAGTTTCAAAGTTCAATGATTTTAAAGTGACATCAAGAGACAAGTCAACTGTTCATACTCAAGACTCAAAGTGAAGCACGATTCAAGTACTACAAAATCAAGCTTTAAAAGATCTCAAGTACAAGCTTCATGAACTTTTACGATCTTTTAAGAAAAGAAGGTTCAATGTTTATATATCATGGTAAAGGTATGGAAGACCTTAGATTGACCTTAGGGTAGGTCATTTTGAATACATAATTCAAATTGAATCATTTTATAAGTATTTGGTCTGTTCTTCGACTAGTCCTAAACTCTATTCGTCTACTCCTAGCACTGGCTCGACCAGTCCAAGAAATTTCAAGACCAGTCCTAAGTTGTTGCAAATTTTTAGAATTTTTTGGTTGAGATACGACTAGTCCTAGAGACTGCTCGACCGATCATGTGAATAGTGCATGACTTGTTCACGACCAGTTTTGCAACTACGACTCAAAGTCCAGCAACTATTCCAGGTTCCTCACGACCAGTTGTGGAGGTCCCTCGACCAGTCGTGGATGGCCTACGACTAGTCGTGGAATAGTTTTATCCGATCGCGCTCAAAATTTCAAAATGTTATTGGTTCTACGACCAGTCGTAGTGTCCTTACGACTAGTTGTGGACGCGATTTCTTTATCTATAAATAGAGCACGATTTTCAGAGTTTAATATCCAATTCAAGTATAATCAAGTCATCACTCTGAGAGATAAGTTAGTATTCTTTTTAAGCTATATTGTGCTCATTTGATATTCTCTTTTAATAGCTTTTTATATTTGATTTTATATTCTGCATTCCAATCTGATTTGAAAGAGGGATTGAAGAATTCCCACTTCTTGGAATCAAAATCAAATAGAGCTAGCCCAACTTGATTTAATTTAAAATCAATTTAGAATCTAGAACCATTTCATAAGTGAGTATTGGACATTGAACTTCTATTCAAACTTCTACTCCGATTTGGTTCTTCCGGGCTGCAACAAAAGGAGAAATCTAGGTATTTTACATTTGTGTAAATCTTCTGTTTTGGTTTCTTTTGAGATTAAGCCAGAAAAATCTCATTGTTTTGGTTTATCTGAGGTGATCCAGAAAACTCAAAGTGTGGGGTTTTTGAATTATGTAAGCCCACTTGAAAGACACAATTGTGAGGGTTTTAAGTGAACCTGCAAAAACATATTTTCATAGTGAACACTAATATCCACTGTGTGAGGATATTAGGAGTGGAGTAGTAAGCTGTGTGGCTGTTGTTTAACAGTTGGTGTACACACAGGAGAACCACTATAATTCTTTGTGTTTTGTGGATGTGTGGTTTATTTTCTATATCTTTTATCATTCAAGTTTGTGGGATGTATTTCTGGATGTGAATGTTGTAATCTTTTACATTTCAAGATTTGTGGGGAATGTTGTAATAGTTTAGAATTCCTTTCTTGCTATTTCCTTTTTATTCCTCTTCAGTTTGAGTTTTTGATACACAAACTATTCTAGTAAGGTTGTCCTTGCCATAAACCCTTGGTTTTTATGGTGAAAGGTTGTCCATGGTGTTTCGACAAGAAAACAAATGCATTTAATTTAGGGGATTTATTCAATGATAACAAAGAAAGAATGAGAGATCATTGATCACATTTATTTTGAGTTCATTTACATCCTCGGATTCCCTTGAATTTGAAAACAAAGTATAATCAATCAAAGCAGATAAACAGCCTGATAGAAATTTCAGCAGCATTTCGACGCTTGTTTCAGTCATCTCCGAGTACTTAGGAGGAATTGTTGAATTGACCAACCAATCTTGGGCTTGAAATTAGTTGTGAGCATCCTTCCAGTCATTTCGACAGCATATCGGCCCCTTAGCTTCACAGACTGCAGAGCAGTCTGGTTGCGCGGACCCACGCAACGGATATCGGTTGCGCGGACCCACGCAACCCACCGGAGCTTCCTCTCCTACCTTCAATCTTCCTCCTCGCTTTGTTTCTTCTCTAAAATCTTCAATCTGTTCAAATGAAGGAGGGGAGGGGGTATTTGTAGGCCCTCGCACGTGACACCTCGATTTTGGTGCCATGGGACCCACCATTCAATGCTTTGGACCTTTTCACAAAGAACCAGTCCTAAATTCTGTTGTACGAACCCGCGCAACTGATATTTCGGTTGCACGGTCTTGCGTAACTGACATTGGTTGTGCGGACCTGCACAATGGACGTTGGTTGCGTAGACCCGCGCAAACCCCCCTTAAGCTACTTCATTCTTTTTCTTTTCCAATTTTCTTTTTATGTCTTAATCTTTCTTGCTTCAACCCTTTCTTCATCACCATTTTTTATGCCTCAACAGATGCCCCCTCGATCCTTCTTTGATTGATTCCTGAAATTAAATGGAGGATCGATCTTCCTCCGCCCGAAGAATCTTGAATGAATTACAATTGAAGGATAACTGGATGATCATGCTTGCATGGAAAACTGGATGATCATTTTAACCAGAAGACTGGCATGCAAGTGCTCGAACGGAAGACTTGAATGATTGCGCTCGAATGAAAGATTTTGAATGATTGCATTTGAACGGAAGATTTGAATGCTCATGTTCGAACAGAAGACTTGAATAATTATGCTCAAATGGAAGACTTGATGATCGTGCTCGAACGGAAGACTTGATGATCACGCTCGAACGGAAGACTTGGTGATCGCGCTCGAATGGAAGACTTGAATACCTCCAGCCAATAGTGTCGAGTAGATGTTTCACTAGAGGATAAAATTCTCTTTTCATCGAAACACATCTCTGCAACAGCTATGACGACTTCGTCTTTGAGCAATTTGATCAGAGAACTATCTTTTAACACCGTTGCTGCTGCAACGATCTCTTTAATCAACTCCAGCAACTCTTTCCTTCAATTCGGTGTCTAGAGAGTTGTTTTTTAATGCTGCTCCTACCGCAATAATTTTTTTTTATTGTTTTCTTTATTCATGATCTGCATAACCCAAGCTTTTGAATGGTAGTCTTTCCTGCTAAATTAATCAGAATTAGCAACACAAGACGTTATAATTTTTCAATTTAGCTTCATGAAGCATTGATAATTATTTAAACATATTGAAAGCTTCTTCTCTCTTTTAGGCTGATTGTGATATTCACTCTGTCATCGTGCTTCACATTGTATCTTTTGCTCATTAAATCGTGCTCTTGGAGATATCATTTCCAGCTCCAAAGGTTTAATTGCTGAGTCTTTTTGTTGAATCATTTCTAGCTTGTGCTCCTTATCATTCCTTGGATCTTTTCTGATTCTGAAAAATAGCCAAGACTTCTTTTAATTTCTATTTAATAACTTTTCAAAGGTCATAGAAATTACCGATGATGATTCCGTTTGTTTTTTGTCTCCATCAGATCTGATACTTGGAGTCTTGCGATATCACTACTAGAATAATGAGAAGCTATGGCATCAGCATATAAATTTCTCCACCATGTATAAGAGATTATTAAAAAGACCAAGGCACAGATTACTCCGAAGACATCGATCCTACTCCCTTTCCAAGTCAACTTCGCATAATGATTTCTTTTAGAAAACTATATTTCTGAAATAAAGCCTATTGATACCCCTGAAGGATAGATAATCTTTGCAGCTTCTTTAACAAATCCAAAGAATATATCTGAATCTTTATATCGTTCGGGAGAGAATGATGATTCTTTGCTAGTTTATTCTCTGCCGCCTTTGAGAATCTTGTGTGATAATATCTTTCTATATTAAGAAGGCGAGAGATGAAAAGACCTTACGACTTTTGTCAATATACTAATTGACCTTAAAGACTTGAACTTTTGAGTAGATAATTGCCAATATCTTGAAGACATTTACTGTTGATGTAATTTGAACCTGATTCAAAAGAAACATATTTTTGCATCACTACGCCAAAACAGTGAAAGAAGGACGGTCCAAAACCGTCTCAAATGACCAAAAAGGACGGTCATGGACCGTCGCATAGGCCGTCAAATTTTGACGTGTCTTATTACTAAAGGACGGTTGAAAACCGTCATTCTTATTGACGAAAAAAAGATGGTCATGGACCGTCATAAAAAAGGACAGTCATAGACCGTCTCTTATGAGCTTTTAAAGGACGGTCATGGACCGTCCTTTAAACGGACTGTCATAGACCGTCTTTAAAAAGGACGGCCATGGACCGTCCTTTGAAAGAACTGTCATAGACCGTCCTTAAAAAGGACTGTTATGGACCGTCTCTTATGACTCTTCAAAGGACGGCCATGGCCTGTCCTTTAAAATGACTGTCATGGACCGTCCTTAAAAAGGACTGTCATGGACCGTCTCTTATGAGCCTTGAAAGGACGATCATGGACCGTCCTTTAAAAGGACTGCTACGGGCCGTCCCTTATAACCCTTGAAGAACATTTTCAAATTTGACCTGTTACATTCATCGTATTCTTCCTGATATACACCTGTTATACAATATATTTCATCACATTCACATTCACATCCATCTAAACCCAAACTACGTAAATCCATCCAAACATAAACTACATCCATCCAAACACAAACAATCTTATCCACATTACATTCATCCCTGCATAATACATATAAGTTTAACTTAATAAGTAAAAAAAAAAAAGGAAAAAAATCAGCAACAATTTAAAAATAAAAATAAAAATACACGCACACACACCCCACACACGCTGGTGGAATTTCACCACCTATGGATGCTCGAACCCTTGAGTGATCAGCAACAATTTTCTGTCTTTCATCTGATAAAAAAATATTCAACCAACGAAGCATTATAATTCAGAATCATGAAGAATTGCAGAAACTTCTTCCAAAAAAGTGGACACTTTTTTAAAATAAAACTGATCATTAAAATAAAACTAATATGAGCAAATAATGCAAAAAAGTGTTTCAATTAATAGAAACAACAACAAAAATTAAAGCTTTGTAAAAAAGGATACATTCTTGTTTGTTGCCATGTGATTGGGCTACATTATTACAGCAATTCGGTTTGGGTTCGGGATCGGGTTTAGGTTTGGGTTTTCAAGTTTAGGTTTAGGTTAGAGAGTTGAGATTAGGATTATGTGTAGGTCTAAGTTTAGGGATTTGAAAATACATTTAGGTTTTAGGTTTAGGTTTAGGTTATAGGTTATAGGTTTAGGTTTAGGTTTAGGTTTCAAGTTTAGGTTTAGGTTTCAAGTTTAGGTTAAGGTTTAGGTTTAGGTTAAGGTTTAGGAAATTGAGAATAAGTTTAGGTTTAGGAAATCGGGTTTGGGTTCGGGATCGGGTTTAGGTTTGGATTTTCAAGTTTAGGTTAGGTTTAGGTTAGGGAGTTGAGATTAGGATTAGGTGTAGGTTTAGGTTTAGGGATTTGAGAATACATTTAGGTTTTAGGTTTAGGTTTAGGTTTTAGGTTATTGCTTAAGGTTTAGGTTTTAGGTTTAGGTTAAGGTTAAGTTATAGGTTATAAGTTTAGGTTATAGGTTATAGGTTATAGGTTAAGGTTTTACGTCTTATAAGCTATAGGTTTAGGGAATTGAGAATATGTTAAGATTTAGGTTTAGGAAATCAGGTTCGGGTTCGGGATCGGGTTTAGGTTTGGGTTTTCAAGTTTAGGTTTAGGTTTAGGTTAGGGAGTTGAGATTAGGATTAGGTGTAGGTTTAGGTTTAAGGATTTGAGAATACTTTTAGGTTTTAGGTTTAGGTTTAGGTTTTAGGTTATTGGTTAAGGTTTAGGTTTTAGGTTTAGGTTAATGTTAGGTTATAGGTTATAGGTTTAGGTTATAAGTTATAGGTTAAGGTTTTAGGTCATAGGTTTTGGTTTTAAGATTATAGGTTTAGGTTAAGGTTAAGGTTTTAGGTCTTATAAGCTATAGGTTTAGGAAATCGGGTTCGGGTTCGGGATCGGGTTTAGGTTTGGGTTTTCAAGTTTAGGTTTAGGTTTAGGTTAGGGAGTTGAGATTATGATTAGGTGTAGGTTTAGGTTTAGGGATTTGAGAATAGGTTAAGGTTTTAGGTTTATTTTTAGGTTTTAGATTATTGGTTAAGGTTAGGTTATAGGTTATAAGTTTAGGTTTTAGGACATAGGTTTTGGTTTTAAGGTTATAGGTTTAGGTTAAGGTTAAGGTTTTAAGGTCTTATAAGCTATAGGTTTAGGGAAATGAGAATATGTTAAGGTTTAGGTTTAAGAAATCGGGTTCGAGTTCGGGATCGGGTTTAGGTTTGGGTTTTCAAGTTTAGGTTCAGGTTTAGGTTAGGGAGTCAAGATTAGGATTAGGTGTAGGTTTAGGTTTAGGGATTTGAAAATAGGTTAAGGTTAAGGTTTAGGAATTTGGGTTCATGTTCGGGATTGGGTTTAAGTTTGGGTTTTCAAGTTTAGGTTTAGGTTTAAGTTAGGGAGTTTAGATTAGGATTGGGTGTAGGTTTAAGTTTAGGGATTTGAGAATAGGTCAAGGTTTAGGTTTAGAAATCGGGTTCGGGTTCGGGATCGGGTTTTAGGTTTGGGTTTTCAAGTTTAGGTTTAGGTTTAGGCTAAGGAGTTGAGATTAGGATTAGGTGTAGGTTTAGGTTTAGAGATTTGAGAATATATTTAGGTTTTAGGTCATAAGTTTAGGTTAAGGTTATAGGTTTCGGTTAAGGTTTAGGTTTAGGTTGAGGTTAAGGTTTAGGTTATAAGCTATAGGTTTAGGGAATTGAGAATAGGTTAAGGTTTAGGTTTAGGAATCGGGTTCGGGTTCGGGATCGGGTTTAGGTTTGGGTTTTTAAGTTTAGGTTTAGGTTTAGGTTAGGGAGTTGAGATTAGGATTAGGTGTAGGTTTAGGTTTAGGGATTTGAGAATACATTTAGGTTTTAGGTTTAGGTTTAGGTTTTAGGTTATTGCTTAAGGTTTAGGTTTTAGGTTTAGGTTAAGGTTAGGTTATAGGTTATAGGTTTAGGTTAAGGTTAAGGTTTTAGGACTTATAAGCTATAGGTTTAGGGAATTAAGAATATGTTAAGGTTTAGGTTTAAGAAATTGGGTTTGGGTTCGGGATCGGGTTTAGGTTTGGGTTTTCAAGTTTAGGTTTAGGTTTAGGTTAGGGAGTTGAGATTAGGATTAGGTGTAGGTTTAGGTTTAGGGATTTGAAAATAGGTTAAGGTTTAGGTTTAGGAATTCGGGTTCGGGTTCAGGATTGGGTTTTCAAGTTTAGGTTTAGGTTTAGGTTAGGGAGTTTAGATTAGGATTAGGTGTAGGTTTAAGTTTAGGGATTTGAGAATAGGTTAAGGTTTAGGTTTAGGAAATCGGGTTTGAGTTCGGGATCGGGTTTTAGGTTTGGGTTTTTAAGTTTAGGTTTAGGTTTTGGTTAGAGAGTTGAGATTAGGATTAGGTGTAGGTTTAGGTTTAGAGATTTGAGAATACATTTAGGTTTTGGGTCATAGGTTTTGGTTTAGGTTAAGGTTATAGGTTTAGGTTAAGGTTTAGGTTTAGGTTATAAGCTATAGGTTTAGGGAATTGAGAATAGGTTAAGGTTTAGGTTTAGGGAATCGGGCTCGGGTTCGGGATCAGGTTTAGGTTTGTATTTTCAAGTTTAGGTTTAGGTTTAGGTTAGAGAGTTGAGATTAGGATTAGGTGTAGATTTAAGTTTAGGGATTTGAGAATACATTTAGGTTTTAGGTTTAGGTTTAGGTTGTAGGTTATTGGTTAAGATTTAGGTTTTAGGTTTAGGTTAAGGTTAGGTTATAGGTTATAAGTTTAGGTTATAGGTTATAGGTTAAGGTTTTAGGTCATAGGTTTTGGTTTTAAGGTTATAGGTTTAGGTTAAGGTTAAAGTTTTAGGTCTTATAAGCTATAGGTTTAGGGAATTGAGAATATGTTAAGGTTTTAGGTCATAGGTTTTGGTTTTAAGGTTATAGTTTTAGGTTAAGGTTAAGGTTTAAGGTCTTATAAGCTATAGGTTTAGGGAATTGAGAATATGTTAAGGTTTAGGTTTAGGAAATCGGGTTCGGGTTCGGGATCGGGATCGGGTTTAGGTTTGGGTTTTCAAGTTTAGGTTTAGGTTTTGGTTAGGGAGTTGAGATTAGGATTAGGTGTAGGTTTAGGTTTAGGGATTTGAAAATAGGTTAAGGTTTAGGTTTAAGAATCTCGGGTTCGGGTTCGGGATTGGGTTTAGGTTTGGGTTTTCAAGTTTAGGTTTAGGTTTAGGTTAGGGAGTTTAGATTAGGAATAGGTGTAGGTTTAAGTTTAGGGATTTGAGAATAGGTTAAGGTTTAGGTTTAGGAAATTAGGTTAGGGTTCTGGATCGGGTTTTAGGTTTGGGTTTTCAAGTTTAGGTTTAGGTTTAGGTTAGGGAGTTGAGATTAGGATTAGGTGTAGGTTTAAGTTTAGAGATTTGAGAATACATTTAGGTTTTAGGTCATAGGTTTTGGTTTAGGTTAAGGTTTTAGGTTTAGGTTAAGGTTTAAGTTTAGGTTTAGGTTAAGGTTTAGGTTATAAGCTATAGGTTTAGGGAATTGAGAATAGGTTAAGGTTTATGTTTAGGGAATCGAGTTCGGGTTCGGGATCGGGTTTAGGTTTGGGTTTTCAAGTTTAGGTTTAGGTTTAGGTTAGGGAGTTGAGATTAGGATTAGGTGTACGTTTAAGTTTAGGGATTTGAGAATACATTTAGGTTTTAGATTTAGGTTTAGGTTGTAGGTTATTGGTTAAGGTTGAGGTTTTAGGTTTAGGTTAAGGTTAGGTTATAGGTTATAAGTTTAGGTTATAGGTTATAGGTTAAGGTTTTAGGTCATAGGTTTTGGTTTTAAGGTTATGGTTAAGGTTTTAGGTCTTATAAGCTATAGGTTTAGGGAATTGAGAATATATTAAGGTTTAGGTTTAGGAAATCGGGTTCGGGTTCGGGATCGGGATCGGGTTTAGGTTTGGGTTTTCAAGTTTAGGTTTAGGTTTAGGTTAGGGAGTTGAGATTAGGATTAGGTGTAGGTTTAGGTTTAGGGATTTGAAAATAGGTTAAGGTTTAGGTTTAAGAATTCGGGTTCGGGTTCGGGATTGGGTTTTTAAGTTTAGGTTTAGGTTTAGGTTAGGGATTTTAGATTAGCATTAGGTGTAGGTTTAAGTTTAGGTTATAGGTTTTGGTTTTGGTTATAGGTTTTGGTTTAGGTTATAGGTTACGGGTTTTGGGATTTGAGAATAGGTTTAGGTTAAGGTCTTAAGTTTAGGTTTAGGAAATCAGATCGGGTTCGGGTTGAGTTTAGTTTTGGGTTTTCAAGTTTAGGTTTAGGTTTAGATTTAGGTTAGGGAGTTGAGATTAGGATTAGGTGTAGGTTTAGGGTTAAGGTTATAAGTTTAAGTTTAGGTTGTAGGTTTAGGTTAAGGTTTAGGGATTTGAGTTTAGGTTTAAGTTATAGGTTTAGCTTTAGCTTTAGGTTTTAGGTTTAGGTATAGGCTTAGGTTATAGGTTATAGGTTATATGTTTAGGTTAAGGTTTAGGAATTCGGGTTCGGGTTTGGATTCAAGTTTAGGTTATAGGTTTTGAGATTTGAGAATAGTTTTAGGTTATAAATATAGGTTTACGTTTGGATTCAGGTTAAGGAGTAGATTAGGATTAAGTGTAGGTTTAGGTTTAGGGATTTTCTAGTATTATCTACTATTGAACCTAGTATTATCTACTACATACTAGTAACATACAACCAATATGGGGCACCATACCATAAGCTACAAGAATTTCATGTCCCCCTAAACAAGGTATCCTCCATTGATAACATATATATATATATATTATAAGTTTTTTATTTTCATTTACATTCCCAAATACATTCATCATCCATCCAAGAAAATTGAAACAAGTACTGTCATTCCATGACTAACAATTGAAAAGGAAAATCATGCATCTTATCTTACCTACCGACTTATGTTTCTTTTCACCTTTGTAACTCTCATATTTGTTGCAGCTGCTAGTTCATCTTCAGTGGTCTCCCTAACCAAATCTTTGTGCAGTTCCTCCATTTAAAGCAGTGGCTGAAGTTACAAGAAGTAGGACTGATTAGTCTTTCTATGTTTTGAAAAAAATCAAATTCTTTATTTTTGGCTGCAAGTCTACTTATAATTATCATTGGCTCTTAATCTATTTATTATGAAAATCTTAAATATCACCCAATAGTGCTCCTTTGATAAATGTCCTGTTTGGAACAAATAATTTCTGTAAAACTCTTTTATGTTTTTTCAATCCATCTTTCATTTTCTTCTTAATAAGAAAATCCATATTTACTAATATTCCCATTTTTCTATTTTTCAAAAGAACGAGTTCAGTTAAAATTTATTAATAAGAAAATCCAAATTTCCACTGTTGAAACCTTCCTAGGGTCTAAAGTAATTTTTATTTGTCATCCAACTTGTTAATATGATCACAAAGACATGGATGAAGAGAAAGCACAAACATCAGCTTGATCCAAAACTTCTTTGGCCTCCAAAAAATTTTTAATGGTAGATGTTCAATCAAACTGTTTCCTGTGCTGTAATACTTTCATATTCTCATACATGCCTAAGTTGGATTAATGTTATGGAGATGTTTTCCTTGTAATGTTTTCCTAATGGACGGTCCAGATGGGTGATGTGGTGGCCAACTGATCCAAATGCAAGTTGATATGTGGAAAGTTTTCCATGCACTGTATGGTGTAAACATCAGCTAGAAAAGGTCGATGCTTCCTAAAAGCAAACAAAAAAAAAAACTTGTATAATTAATGTTAGTAGCATGGATGACTGTATTACAAAAAGAATTTTTTTTAAATATATAACAATGCTATTGGTGTAAAGATTATAGTCAACTGCTTGATTCATCAGTAAATGGAAGGAGATTACAAGCAAGGAATCCAATTCCAATTCCAAGTTGACAAACAACTGACAGAATAAAATTCTCAGGAATCCAATTCTTGGAATTGAATTCTCAAGTAATTTTCAAATTCCAAGTTGCCAAATGACCCTAAAATGGATAAAAACAGGACAACGTTGAAAAGTAGGAAACTTTATTAGTCTTTTTCAGAGTGATAACTGAACGTTTAATAAAGAAAAGCAAGAAACAAAACACTATTAGTTCCACACTATTAGTTCCAACAATATTTGAAATGGGCTAGTTATATTAGTTCCATCGTTGATTTTGATTCCAGCGTCGGATCTTTTGGAACCCATTTAACCTAGTGGAGCATAATTTAGGCTTGTGATTTTGTCTCTTACTCTGCTACTACAAGGTAGGAAGGTTTAAATCTCAGTTTTTGGCACACTTCTCTAATCTAGCTAAAGTAGAACAACGACTTAAACCTAGCATCAAACAGCTCCAAGCTTGTTCTTTTAAGATAAGAGGGTGATTGTTTATGTCGAAAGAAAAGCGATGGAAAGAAGAAAACCATCAAGCAAGTTATATCTCTGTGTGTGTGTGGTTGTTTTTAAATGCTTTTTTTAGATCAGTGCATTGAATTGAGGTGCAAGTGAAAGAGAAGATAAAAATATAGCATATTGATGGGACTTTAAATTCTTAAAAAGCTTTGCTTCATAAATGCTGATGATTCAAGAACTGAAGAAGTTCCATGTGAACCTAGTAAAATTTTTGTAATTCTAAAAATATTTATAAAATATCACATTGATGTGATGATGTTGGCAATGATATGGCTGATGCACACTAATTCATTTTAGTTTTTAGGCCTGTTGACACTAAAATATCACATTAAGCGGTAATTTTCTAGCCTTTTCCACTGACCTGTATAGATCGTCGTCTACATCTCCAAAGACAAGGTTGTCATCTTCCTCATCTTTGATGGTGAGAGTCTGCTCATGATGGAGTGCTTTTGATGCCTCCTCTGCTTTCGCATACGCTGCCTCATATGCACTACTCCTCATTTCAGCATCAGCTTTCTCTTGTTCCTCTTTGGCAGTCTGTCTCTTCCCTTCATTCAAGAACCAAGATCCCCTACACCTAATCCAGCAGAGATGGCTTCTACTTCGAGAGCATCCAAATCCAGCTTCTCTTTCTTCTGCAGAGATTTCTTCTTTTTGGGCTTTTTAAATTGAAGCACGTCAATCTCAGTGGTATAGAATGCATTTTCAATTTAGGCAAATCTGGAAACCATGCAAAGATACTCACTATATTCTCAAGAAAATAACCACCTACCTTTGTTGATGTCACCATCGCAAGAAGTATATTTTGATCTTTGAGGGTCGAACAACCGCTCCACCCTCAATTACCTTATCAAGCCCATGAAGAACTTTAACCCCGCAAGATCCTTTGCTTTTTTTTAGTAAGGAAAATTGTAAGATCAAGCTATACCCAAACCGAGTAAGAACAATAACTAAAGTGCACAATAAATCATTCTTCTTCATATTTGCAAATAAATCTGAGTGTTAAAAGTCAAACAACACTTATAAAGCATGAATCAAAATTCCATCCCCATGGTAAGCCCATACCCACCTCTAGGGGCTAACATCCCTGAATCAAGCGTAAGCTAATGTGTATCCAACTTGGCTAAAATCAGGCTTATCAACATCAGGTAGACCACACATCTACAAAAGAATTGACGACTTAAAATGTTTAACACAGACTCCAGAGTCAACAAACACATGTGGCCTACCTTATGATGGATGAGCCTACTTTAACTCATTATCTCATACAAAAGCTCGAAAGCACTCAAAGTCATAAGCATATCATTTGTGTCATTAACTTTTGCTTCCAATAACCCAAGGAGATTAGAGTGATAAATTGATGCCACAAAGCTAGAAATTTAGAAGAGCTTTGCAATAAGGGCCAAAACCCGAATCCGTGCTGGAATATCCATATGCAGTAAGCAAAAGACTGAAGCATGGCATCGAGTAGGTAACAAATAATTTATAGTATGAATGATGCCTGGCAAAGCCAACCAAAATAGCTTCTTCTTTTCTTTTCTTTTCTTTTTCTTTTTATTTTTTTATTTTTTTTTACACATGCACTCACACCCCACACACCCCCACACGCTTACACCACAATGGGATTTCACCACAATGGGTACTCGAACCCATGACCTCATGTTGAAACTCTTGTGAGTCTACCATGCACTGAGGCATGAGTAAGGACCCAGCCAACCAACATAGCTGAAAGCATAATTTGGGTAGGGTTGGCAACGGGCCAGGTGGCCCACCCATCCCACCTTTGGACCGAGATTGGACCTATTAGATTAGCTTGTGGGCTAGGCTTTGGACCCGACATGTATCCACTAATTAATTTCGAGTTAAGCTTGGGTCAGGTTATTCTACCATATAAATATCCATTTCTTTGTACATGTGTGGCCCACGTGATCAACGGTAGATCATTGGTTTTCATTTTTCCAATGTTATCAACAGATGAAATAGGGACTATGGGCCGGACCAACCTTGGAGTGTTGGGTGAGGCACCCAATTCCAACTCATATCCACATATGGGTCGGGTCCAATTAATCATTAGGCATCTAATGGGCCCGAACGAGTCCAAAGTAGTTTTGGATTTGGAAAGGTCAAGGCCCACACAAGCCTTATCCATACTCCTTGAATTTCTCGCACTTTGTTTTCTCTCTTTGTTTTTCAGTGATAAGAAATGCTCCAGTGCATTCAGAAACACTGTAAGTTACAGTGCTCCCAGTTACATTGGGACACATATACAGTCGGGTCCATTGATCTAGACTGCTCATTAGGTCCAACATATAGTCATGGGCTACCCTACCTCGAGATTTAAGATTTCCCAATTGAAAATGGGAACTTTATCACTTTTTCTTTTTACACTGTGACCCACTTTACTAAAAAAAAAAAATGGATGAAAGTTACCCCTACATTACACTATTGAAAGCACTGATAATTTAAAAAAAAAAAAGCATCATCACCATCATCCTACAGCGGGCCATGCCTGCAAGATGCCATACATGGCCAATGATGGGGCTTCTTTTCATAAAAGATTGATCACGTTTGCTGCCAACCCAAGTGGGAAAAGAAGAGCATGCTCTGATTGTGGGGCCCACTGGAAATGTGTGAACCAATCACATAGACAATGGGCCTAGCAAGACGCACTTTTCCATACTGGATGCAAATGAACTGATAGTATAAATAAATAAATAAATCAAATTTGAACTGTATTGATTTGCCCACCTAAGTAAAGAAGTGCATCTAGAGGGATATTTTGATCAATATGCATGGATTTCGGCCACCCTGTTCTTAGGTGTCCCTATTAGCATACGATTGGTGATCCACGTTTGCTCCTCCTGGATTGGATTTGGGCTATACCTTTTGAATTGATTTGGGTCGGGCCTATTTGAATTTTCCTGGGCCTTGAGATCATCCGGTTCGCATGAGTTTCCAAACAATCTCCATTGACCATAACTTGTTGTTGTTTTGATTGCAGTGGATCTTCTGGGTGGGCCCCTTCGTCGGAGCCGTGCTCGCAGCCATGTACCATGGGTTGCCAACCCTACCCACCAACCAACATAGCTGAAAGCATAATTTTTAGGTGCATATCTTCATCGGTGTTTGTTGGGAAGATGATACCCTAACCACAGTTGGCATAGCAACACCGATCTAGCGCCTGCCCCGCCCCTCGATTGTTGGAAGGATTGGAAGGACTCAGGCGCCGGGGATGATTGCTCCAATGATGGGAGAGTTTGCTAGAGAGAGAGAGAGAGAGAGAGAGAGAGAGAGAGAGAGGAAATCTAAGGGGCCGTTTGAATGACGCTCGATGGAGGATTTGTCGATGGAAGATGAAGTAGGGAAAAGAGTAAAAGAGGGAAATCTGGCGCCCGATGGATTTGGGATGGATTTGGGAATCCTCTTTCAAATAAGATAACATTTTCAAATCCGTATGTTATGAGTTTACCACTAAATAATATCACAAAATCTATTGACAGTCGTACATGCATGGGACCGGTTTCTAGATGGTTAAAATTATATTATATAATAAAAATATATAAATATTTACCATTTACAACTATACTAATCCTTTAGATGGTCTGGATAAGTCTATATCTTAGCCAATATTATTATAAACAAGTCACCACTATTTTACATTAAATACAAAACTTACAGTGAAAACGAGAAACAAAAAAACGTTAAACTTAGCTTTGGACATGACTCTATGGGCCCCACCATGATTGATTTGATTCATCCACGCCGTCCATCCATTTCTCCACATCATTTTGTCATCGATCTCAAAACCTGAACTTGAAATAAATCTTGGGTGGACCACACGATGAGAAAACACTAGTGCTTAGACGTCCACCATTAAAATCCTCCTAAGGCCCACTGTACTGTTTATTTAACATCCAATCTGTTGATTTGGTCATACAGGACCAAATGAAGGGAAAAAACAAAAATCAGCTTGATCCAAAACTTTTATGGCTACCAAAATGTTTTTAATGGTTGGCACATTTAATGGTTTTCTATGGTATGGTCCACTTGAGCTTTGGATATGCTTTAATTTTGGGCTCAACTGCTAAAATGATATGGAAAAATGGATTGACAGAGTGGATAAACCAAATACATTTACTGTGTCATTGCTAATTGGATACGGCATGGTAGGATGCAATGTGCATTGAAACCCTCTTGGCTGCCCCTTTAAATTATGGGATATCCCAAAAATCAGCCGTATACCGAACTTAGGTGGGTCATACCATCTAAAATCATGTGAAGAAATGCCTAAAACATATAAAAGCACTTGGTGCGGCCCACCTGAAATTTTTATGCATTTGAAACTTGGTCTGACTCCTCATCCAAGTGGGACACACATAATGGATGGGCTAGATTTGTGAACCATATCTCGGTGGGCCTAACAAATGATTATGAATATTTTAATGGAGGGTAATCCCTCTCAACTTTCGTATGTGGTGTGGCCCAAAAAAGTCACGAATTGACTTGATTTTTAAGCCCTAGGCCCACCATGGAATGGTGCATCTGACTGATGGGGTAGATGTGGGCCCACTTTGATTTATATATTGTATATCCATATGATCCATTTGTTTTGCCAACTCATTATAGGACATGAGCCCAAAAATGAATCATATTCAAATATCAGGTGGACCACACCGCATGAAAACAATAGTGATTGGTTATCCATCATTAAAATCGGTGTAAGGCCAACTGTACTATTTTTTTAAAATTTTTTTATATTTTTTTTTTACATGGAGACTATAATTCTTCTTCAAGAGACAATGTTCAACAAGTTCAACTACTGCTGCAACAAGGGTAGATACTTCATAACCATGAAGAATGAGTAAATCTTTCTATTTTTTTTTTTATATATATAGGAACAGGATTCCTTAAAATTTTACAAACAAAGGGAGAAATCCGAATTATAAAAGAGATTTCAACATCAAAACTGGGGAAAAAAAAAAAAAGGAATGTAATACCCAAACACCCATATCCAGATGGACAAAAAACCATCAAATCCCAAAACAAAAGGATATAAATGAAGAGAAAACATAAACATCAGCTTGATCCAAAACTTCTATGAATGTTATTTTTAATGGTGGAAGTTCAATCCCTACTTTGTAGTCCACTTAAGCTTTAGACCTGCCCCATTTTTTGGTTAATATCTTAAAATGATCCGAGAAAAGCGTTGAACGGTATGGAGAAAGTCAATCCATGACTTAGGTGGGCCAAGAGCTTAAAAATAAAGTCAATCCATGACTTGGGTGGGCCACACCACGTAATATAATTGAGAGGGGTTTCCTTAAAACATTCACAATCATATATTGGGTCTGCCTAAATGTGATTCACATATCCAATCCATTCATTATGTGTGTCCCACTCGGACGAGGGGTCAGACTAATTTTCAGCAGCATCCAAAACTCATGTGGGTCCCACCAAGTGCTTTTAAATTTTTCAGGATGTCTTTACATAGTTTTAGATGGTATGGCCCACTTGAGTTTCGTATATAGATGATTTTTGAGATATCTCATAACCTAAAGGGGACACATCAAATCCACGGTGTTGATGTTCGACACACATCATGATGGGGCCCACAAAACTTACTAACATCAATTCTTAAGTTCTCACAAGGTCAGTAAGTTAGGTCACAATTTTGACCAAAATATTTGACCCATTTGACATGTCTGGTCCATTCACTCTATTTTACTAATCAATAACCTTAGGGGGTGTTTGGGCAGTGGGGTTAGAAGGGATTAGGTGGGATGGGGCCACCTAATCAGGTAAATCTAAAGCTTAAGTGGACTCATCATAGAAAGCAACGGGGATTGAATACTTACCGTTGAAAACTTTTTTGGGGCCACCACCTAATCAGGCTACATATGAGAAAGATATTGGGCATCCAAGATTGATCAATAATTTCAGTGAAATTTGATTTAAACATCTGAAGTTATTTACTCTTTAATTTAAACTGATTAGATTGTCCAAAAACGATTAAAGGTTCAATTAGTGGATGTGCCTAATAATTTAGTAAATTTATTTTTCACAAATAAATTTAACATTTTTTTTTCAAAAGGTATATTTTTTTTTACTCTTTTAAATAAATATCATTTTTATTATAAAATATTTTAAAAATATTTAAAATACAAATTTTAAATTTTTATTTGTAAAATCTCAAAAATTTTCTCATATTTTAATTTTTTTTCTCAAAAATTTAAAAATGCCAATTTTTCTCTTCAAAAGCATTATTTTGTTCTCAAAATTTTTCTTAAACAAATTTAAAATTTCTAAACTTTTCAATATTCTTTTTCATGTGATATTATAAATTATTTAAATATTACCTTTTTCGATGGAGGATTTGTTTAATTTTTTAAATTTTCTTTTTCAAAATATCATTTTTTTAATCAAAATCTCACTTTTGTTATCTAACTTTTCAATTTTTCTTGTCAAAATATAAAATCTAGTTTTCTTTTTTAAAATATATATTTTTTTAAAATTTGTCAATTTTTTCACAATTTAGTTTAATTTTTAAAATTTTCTTTTTCAAAATATTGTTTTTTTAATCTCACTTTTGTTATGTAACTTTTCAATTTTTCTTATCAAAATACAAAATCTAGTTTTCTTTTTTTTTTTAATATATTTTTTTACAATTTGTCAATGTTTTTCACAATTTTGTTTAATTTTTAAAATTTTCTTTTTCAAAATATCATTTTTTTATTGAATTTTTTTTTTTCAAAATTATCAACAGTTTTTTTGGTTTTGAAGTTTTAACCTGAGCATTAGAGACGGTTTAGGACAGTCTCTAATAAAGACTGTCTTTGATAGGGCTATAAGACGGCTAAGGACCGTCTCTAATAGAGACGGTCTTTAACAGTCTCAGATTACCAGTAAAAGACGGCCAATGACCGTCTCTAATTGAGACGGTCTTTAACAGTCTCAGATTATTAATAAGAGACGGCCAATGATCGTCTCTAATACGGACGGTCTTTGATCGTCTCAAATGGTTGCATATAAGACGATCAGAGACCGTCTCTTTTCCAGACGGTCGATGACCGTTTTTTTTCTGCAATTAAAGACGGTTTTTGACCGTCTTAAATGATTTGTGGACGTTCAAATTTTTAAGACAATAATAAGGACGCTCAAGAGCCGTCTAAAAGTTTAGAGACGGTTTATGGCCGTCTCTAAAGTGTCTTTAAACCAAGCAATTTTAGAGACGGTCCAGAACCGTCTCTAAATCCGTCATTTTTTTCCATTTTTCACGTAGTGCATGTTGTTTACTCAATATTTAAAATTTTCATTAGGCAATTGCATATTTGAGCATATCTAAAATGAAATGTGTATCTACAGCATTTTGAATGCTATGCATAGTTTATGCTTTTTGAGCAGTGGTGCTAGTGTACTTTAACTGACCATACTTTAACTGGACAAGACTGAACTTAACTCGACCAGACAAGACTTGACTGAACTGGACGACCAGATTTGACTGAACTGGACTTGACACTGGGCTCAAGGAGCAAGATAGTTTACCACTGATTTCGGGTTGGGCTCAAGGAACAAGATAGTTTACCGCCAATTTTGAGGTGGGCTCAAGGAGCAAGATAGTTTACCGCTGATTTCGGGCTCGGCTCAAGGAGCAAGATAGTTTACCGCCAATTTCAGGCCGGCCAATTTCGTGCTCTTTAATTCATTGAGGCTTTGTAGGTCTTATGCGTAGTTGGCCATATAGGCTTGGCTAAGCTGCCTTAAATGATCATAAGTCTTATGCGTAGTTGGCCATATAGGCTTGGCTAGGTTGCCTTAAATGATGAGCTGCCATCGCTGTCGTAAAATTTATATGGTTGACCATGTAGGTTTATTCCACTGCTTATTTCATTGTCATGAATGGTAAATCCATAACTGATATTTCGCCGCTATTAATAATATTCTGAGAATCAATAATTGATATTTCGCCACTGCTGATAATGTTCTGAGAATCAATAATTGATATTTTGCCGCTGCTGATAATGTCTTGAAAATGCAATTTTAGCGATGATAATCAATTTTGGTGATTGATGATGACAGCGAAAGTTGCTAATTTTGGCGATTGGCTTTTCCTTTGGCGATTGTCATTGGTGCTACGCATTTGGCGATGACTTAATATGCTTGAAAGCCTACATTTTATTCATATACAAAAGAAATACATTCTATGGTGAGAAATATATTTCACAGCTTTTACTCACCTGTCTTACCCCCTTTTTATTTTGGAAGTATCATACCGATACCTTTTGAAATCAAAATAGCAGTCATTTCCTGAACTGGCAGGTATTACAATGCATATCTGCAACAAATTACTTTTTATCGCGGCTTTACATCTTTTGCCTCACTCGCTTCTTTTCATTTGAGTATTTAGGCCATGAAAGCTCGATTTTGTCAATTACTATCGGTTCACCATACGAAGCATGTTATCGTCTTTTAACGCGAATGCCCACAAAATTTTTTTTATTGAGTTTCTGTCATTTTTCTCCATTTTTCTCTTTTTACCATACTCTTTCCATACCAATTTCTCCCTTATCGATCATCGTCTGTAGCTTTTTCCCGAGGCAATTACAATTTTCTGTATGATATCCAAATTTATGGTGATAATGGCAATAATCCATTCCTCCTGTATTTTTGATTTCTTCGAGGTGTCTTAGCCAAGGTAATTCAATACGCTTCATAGCCAATAATTGATTCAACATAGGAAGTATATCTTTTCTTGAGAATGCATATTTCATATGGTATTTATTTTGCCTGGACCTTTTATATGTCATTATAACCGCATGACCATTTCTATTTTCTTCATCGCTATCTCTTTCAACATTCTAATAATCTTCTTTAATTTCTTCTTTCTGAATTATGTGGGCTGATTTTGACTGAAAAGACACTCTTTCCATCATTTTTTTAAGAGCATAAGCCTTCGCAGCAAAATTATGAAAAGTTCTCCAATCTTTACTAATCAGGTGGCATGCCAGTTCTGGTCTCATGCTTTCTAAACATAGTTCCACTTGTTCTGATTCCCGAAGAGGATGTTAACATGATGCTACCAAGCCCTTCCATCAACTGATGAATTCTTCAACTGATTCATTTTCTTCTTGGCGAATAGAGGCCAGTTCGGTGAAACTAACTTCTCAGTCTGAAGAGAAAAAGTTTGACATAAAAGCATCCTACATTTGCTCCTAAGTATGACTAGATCCTGGGATTAAACCTGAATACCATCTGAAAGCTCTTCCTGTCAGAGAAGATCCGAATAATCGTAGACAAAATTGAGGAATTCTAAAGAAATTTTCCATCTTTGTTATGAAATGCATCGTATGCTCTTCTGGTGATCCATTCCCATTGAATTTCTGAAAGACTGGGTATCTGAAATTATCAAGAAATGACATCTCTTCTATTTCATGAGGATATAGTGTTTGATATCGAAAATTTTGATTCTGACCTTATCTCTGTTCTAAATGAATGACTTCAATGACCATCTATCGGATTTCTTCCTGTATTATATTCTGAGTAATATTAGGCGTCGGTTCTTGAAATCTAACCGATTGCGGTTGTGACATTTCTTCTTATGGTTCAAGGTTGTTCACAATAGTCACTGTCGGGATATTAGGGACTTCTTCAGCCGCATGTTCATCTAGTAAATCTGATCAGGCTGATTAATATCTGTTGACGGGCTTTTTGTTTCTTTATACTTCAATTATCTTGATATTGAAGGAGAAAACGAGCGTTGCGCTGCTGACGTTGTTGAAGAAGATGAACTATCATTTGATTTGAAACCAGCGTACTGTCGCTTCAAAGGACTAGCTGACTCAAATTGTGGCATTCTTAATGCATGAGTTTGCTTGAAATCTTTTGCAGGAGGCGCTGCGAGTGAACATTTGCTAGTTATGGTCGCCTTCCCTTTATTTTTCTGAACTCGTAATGATTCTATGGAAGATGTCTTTGCGATTATAGTTGACGGTATCGGAAGACCTTCTGGAGTGACAGGCCTTTCTGTTTTTCTCGAACGAGATGTTTGTATGACCGAAGCAGGACCGTGTCTCACGACACTTCGCATAATCGACCCAGTACTTGGCGAGATGATGCTTCTTGCAGGAGTAGATCGAACTTTTTGTCTTTTGGATATTACAATCCTCCATCCTCCCTCATCTTGTTGAGCTAGTGGCGAAACAGAGATCGTTCCGTCCATCACGTGAAATTCCTTACTCTTGAACATAGCAGACTTTATTTTCTCTAACGCTTTCTACTTGGAGACAAAAATACGAAATTGCAATTAGCATCTAAGTGATAAAACATTCTATCTCAGAGATGAAGGGGAGGATGTTCCCACTGAGAGTTGCCATTTTGGCGTCTATACTGACGCCAAAAGTGATAAATGTTCTCTGAACATTTTCTAAGTTACCATCGAATAATAAATCCCCAGCAGAGTTGCCATTTTGTTTCGACAAGAAAATAAATGCATTTGATTTGGGGGATTTATTCAATGATAACAAAGAAAGAATGAGAGAACATTGATCACATTTATTCTGAGTTCATTTACATCCTCGGATTCCCTTGATTCTGAAAACAAAGTGCAATTAATCAAAGCAGATAAGACAGCCCGATAGAAATTTCGGAAGCATTTTGACGCCTGTTTCAGTCATGTCCGAGTACTTATGAGGAATTATTAAATTGATTAACCAATCTTGGGCTTGAAATCAGTTCTGAACATCCTTCCAGTCATTTCGACAGCATATCAGCCCCTTAGCTTCACAGACTGCAGGGCAGTCTGGTTGCGTTGACCAGCAAAATATATATCGGTTACGCAGACCCGCACAACCCACCAGAGCTTCCTCTCCTACCTTCAATCTTCCTCCTCGCTCTGTTTCGTCTCCAAAATCTTCGATCCATCCAAATGAAGGAGGGGAGGGGGTATTTATAGGCCCTCACACATATGACACCTCAATTTTAGTGTCATGGGACCCACCTTTCAATGTTTTCGACCTTTTCACAAAGAACCAGTCCTAAATTCCGTTGTGCAAACCCGTACAACTGATATTTCAGTTGCGCGGTCCTGCGCAACTGATATTAGTTGCACGGACCCACGCAACGGACATTGGTTGCGCAGACCCGTGTAAACCCCCCTTAAGCTACTTCATTCTTCTTCTTTTCCAATTTTCTTTATATCTCTTAATCTTCTCTTGCTTCAATCCTTTCTTCATCACCATTTTTTATGCCTCAACACTTGGAACAACATTTGTATCAACCTCTCAATACTTGAATTTAAGGTTGCTTTACATTTCCATATTGTGGTTTGTTTAAAGTGTTATCTTTCATTTATTTCTTTATAAGGCTATCTTATTGTTTAAATTCCGCTGTTATCAATTTAAATTTGGCATAGTCCTATTCACCCACCTCCCCCTCTAGGACATAAGCTCGGCCTTTTCAAGTGGTATCAGAGCCTAATAGCTTGTTATTCTTTTTATATTTGGATTTATTTCCTGAGCTAATTGATCTAAGCTATTTATAAGATGTCAAATTTTGATAGCCTTTCAGTCACTAGGCCTCCACCATTTGATGGCACCAATTATGCCTATTGGAAAGCCAGAATGAGGATTTTCTTAAAATCCATGGATGAGAGTGTATGGCTAACCATAGTGACTGAATGGACCCCTCCTATCACTGAAGTGACTGGTATCAATGGATCAAAATCTATGCGAGTAACACCTTATTTTTCTTGGACCAATCTTCAGAAAAGTAAAAGTAGTGTCAATGCAAAAGTACTAAATATAATCACTTGCGCACTATCACTGGATGAATTCAAAAGAATTATATCCTGTGATTCTGCAAAGCAAGCCTGGGATATTTTAGAAATGACATACAAGGGAACATCAATTGTCAAAAAATCTAAAGTCCAAATCCTCACAACCAAATTTGAGGAAATACATATGGAAGAAAATGAAATATTCATGGACTTCTATACAAGATTAAATGACATTGTGAACTCTATGTGAGGTCTTGGTGATAAAATCCCATAAAGTAAAGTCTGTGCAAAGATACTACGCTCACTTCCTAAACGGTTCAATTCTAAGGTAACTGCGATCCAGGAACTTCGTGATACGGATAATATGAGGGTAGAAGAATTAGTTAGTTCTTTACAAACCTATGCGTTAAACTTTAAAGCTCCTAAAGGTAAATCTATCGCCCTTAAATCTTCTAAATGTATTTCTTAAGAAAATTCTAATTTAGAAAATTTCGAAGATGATATGGCCCTTTTAGCTAAAAAGTTTTACAAAATTTTCAAAAGTAAAAAGAGGGTTGATTTTCAAAAATCCAATGATAAGAAAAAACCTAAATCTAAAACTTGGAAATCTTTAAAAGAGAGTCAATGTTACAACTGCCATGAATATGAGGATTTAGTAAACAAGTGTCCTAAAAAGGACAAACCTAAAAAGAAAGGTATGTTGGCTACATGGGATGAATCTTCTGACACTGAAGCCTCTTCTGAATCAGAAGATTCTGAAACTGAATCGGGCAATGAAGTCAAAGCCCTTATAACTCTAGCTAAGTTCACTTTTTCATATAATGATGATTTAACAAGTGAAGAAAATCTGAATAGTGATCATGAAAATGAAGAAGATCATCAAGATGCTTATAATGCCCCTTACAAGGAAAGTTGTAAAATTGCTGTTAAACTAAAACTTCAAAAAGAAAAGTTTTTTAAGCTTAAAGAAACTTTTGATTATCTTGTTTTAGAAAAATCCCACATTTCAGATAGTTTTGAAAAGACTAAATGCGATTCAGATTTCAAAACATCCCTTATTGAAAATCTTAAATCTGAAAATGAAAAACTAAAACTTGAAGTCTCTTCACTTTTGAGTTTGAAAGATACTTGGAGGTATGCCCAAGGTGATCCTAAATTAGAAAAACTTTTATCTGGATCCTGAAAATATGGCGATCGATCCGGTTTGGGCTACGACAAAAATTTTCCTCTTAAACAGAAGAATACTCCTCCTAAGTTTGTGAAAGGAGAATCTTCAAACTCAAAAAGGAATAGTTCAAATCAAAACTTTTCTAAAAATACTAAAACCTTTCAATCTTTTAAATCTAAAAGCAACCATATCAACTATAAAAATCAAAACCGAAACCCTTTAGCTGAAAAGATAATTGATTTACTTAAGGAGCTCTCAAAATCTAACTCAGTAGATCATTCTTACAACAACTACAAATACAAGAAGACCAACTATACTCCTAAACCCAAAACAGTTTTGAAATGGTTCCTAAGGTTACTAGCATGGTTGGCTACACTGCTTTCAAAGCTTCAAGACATTCGAAGTGGTACCTAGACAGTGGTTACTCCAGGCATATGACAGGTGATAAAGGTCTATTCACTAGTCTTAGAGATATGACTGATGGTTCAGACACATTCGGTGATGGTAGCAACTGCAAGATTATTGGTCAAGGTACGATTCAACTTTCTAACCTCCCTTTATATGAGAATGTCTTATATGTAGAAGGTTTAAAACATAACTTGTTAAGCATTTCTCAAATATGCGATAAAAATCATAGCGTAAAATTTACAAATCAAGGTTGTGAAATTTTAAACAAAAAGGGTTCAGTAATATTAATTGATCACAGAACTTCTGAAAACTGCTATATTATAAGTAATTCTAGCTCATCTAATCAATCGTGTTACATGGTTCATACCGATGAGATTGAGTTATGGCATAAACGCCTTAGACATGTACACTACCGCAATATGTATAGATTTAGCAAAAGAGAACTGATAAGAGGTCTACGTAAATTACAGAAAGTAGACAAAATATGTGGCAAATGCCAGATTAGCAAGCAAACTAGGAGTGCTCACAAAATGGCAGACTCCAATGCCACATCCAAGCCGCTCGAACTTCTCCACATGGATCTTATAGGACCAACCAGGACGGAGAGTCGAGGTAGCAAAAAATACATACTGGTAATCGCGGATGACTTTACCAGATTCAGTTGGGTAGCCTTCTTAAGGAAAAAATTAGAAACCCTTGATGAAGTAAAAAGAATTCTCAAACGGATCCAAACAGAAAAGGCTCTCAAGTCTGTAAGATCCGTAGTGATCATGGATCGAAATTTGAGAATAGCAGTTTTGAGAAATTCTGTAGCAATCAGGGAATATCACATGAATTCTTCGCACCCAAAACACCACAACAAAATGGAATTATTAAAAGAAAAAATAGAGTGCTTCAAGAAATGAAAAATGTAATGTTGAATAGTATGAAGCTCTTTAAAAGTCTTTGGGCTGAAGCTGTAAATACTGCCTGCTATACAATCAACCGGGTTTATACAAGTAAGTCAAATAATAAAACGGCCTATGAAATGTGGTTTGATAAGAAGCCTACTATCAAATACTTTCGAGTTTTTGGTAGCAAGTGCTATATTTTACGTGACCGTGAAAATCTGGGTAAGTTTGACACCAAAAGTGATGAAGAGATCTTTTTAGGATACGCTTTAAACAGTAGAGCATATCGAGTACTGAATAAGAGGACTGGTGTTATTCAAGAGTCCATCAATTTGGTCATTAACGATCACTTGAATACACCTGACTCAAGTTCAGATAACGATAAACTTCTTCTAATTGACAAACCAGATACTTCATCAAATCAAAATAACTCTGAACTGAGGACTGTTAAAGACCATCCAAATACTCAGATTCCTGGAAACCCTCTCACTGGTGTGCGCACTTGTCGATAACTAGAAGATGTATGTAATTACGTATGCTTTACATTTCAGACAGAACCGGCTAACGTAAAAGAAGCTCTTACTGACGAAAACTGAATTTTTGCGATGCAAGAAGAGCTTAATCAATTTGTTAGAAATGATGCTTGGTACTTAGTTCCTAGACCTAAAGATAAACATATTATCGGAACTAAGTGGATTTTCAAAAATAAGTCTGATGAACATGGTAATATAATTCGAAACAAGGCTAGACTGGCTGTACAAGGGTACACTCAAATTGAAGGCATCGATTATGATGAAACCTTTTCCCCAGTAGCTTATCTTGAATCAATCAGACTATTTATATCCATTGCTTTCTTTAGAAAGTTCAAAATTTATCAAATGGATGTAAAGAGTGCCTTCTTGAATGGCGATTTGCATGAAAAAGTATATGTTAAACAACCAACAGGTTTTGAAGACCCTAAGAACACTGATCATGTCTATCACTTAAAAAGGCTCTCTACGGTTTGAAACAAGCTCCCAGGGCATGGTACAAAAAATTGACTAAGTTTCTACTAAGTCATAATTTTCAAATGGGAAGTGTTGATAAGACTCTTTTTGTTAAGAAACATAACAATCATATCTTAATAGTGCAAATCTATGTTGATAATATTATTTATGGATCTACCTGTACTAACATGACTGTTGAGTTTGTAAATCTTATGAAATCCAAATTTGAAATGAGCATGGTTGGGGAACTAAATTTTTCCTAGGGTTGCAAGTAAAATAACAACCTGATGGTATCTTCATTTCTCAAACCAAATGTGCTCTGAACTTAGTGAAAAAGTTCGGATTTGAGAATAGGAAAATTTTTGATACTCCTATGAGTACAACATTAAGACTCTCAAAGGACTCTACAGGTAAAAGTATAGATCCTAAATTATATCGTAGTATGATAGGTAGTTTGCTGTATTTAATTGCAAGTAGACCTGATATTGCTTTTAGCGTTGAAATTTCTGCTAGATATCAATTTGACCCTAAAGAGTCATATTTACTGTTGTTAAGCGGATTATGCGATATGTCACAAGTTCTGCTAATCTGGGTCTTTGGTATCCACATGATACTAATGTTCAATTAGCTAGGTACACTGATGCTGATTGGGCTGGTAATGTTGATGATAGGAAATCAACCAGTGGTGGTTGTTTCTATATTGTGAACTGTTTAGTTTCTTGGCAAAGTAAGAAACAAAGTTCCGTATCGCTCTCAACTGCTGAGGCTGAATACATTGCAGTTGGAAATGCATGTACTCAGCTTGTATGAATGAATATAATGTTAAGTGTTATATTGTGATAATTCCAGTGTAATTAATATATCTAAAAATCCAATCCAGCATTCACGAACCAAACACATTGACATTAGATATCATTACATTCGTGAATTAGTAGAAGAAAAGATAATTTCATTGGAATACAGTTCGATCGAGAATCAGCTTGCTGACATTTTTACTAAACCGCTCGACAAAAGCAGGTTTAATAAATTAAAATTTGATCTTGGTATGTGCAATTTGAATTGAATATTTATGCATTTCTGTATCATATTGTATATATTTATTATTTTAAATGATTAGAATTTTAAATTATGTGAAAATGCATATTTTTGGATGTGCACGACCAGTCGAGGATGGACTCGACCAGTCATGGCATGACCGGTCGAGGACGTCCCACGACCAGTCGTGTAGCGTGCTAGTGCTTTTAATTTGGGGGAAAATCACTTTTCTTTCTCATTTGCTCTTTCTCTCCAATGAGTCTAAGCTCGATCGGTCGTACCCAACTTCTTGATTCTTTAAGGTTAGTCCATTATCTCCATTTTCCTTCTAGATTCAAGTGGATATCACTTCATTTTCTTACTTAGAGTTATTTATTTCTTGTTTCCATGAAGTTTTTGGAGTTTTCTTCTCCAAAATCTATTTTTGAAGAAACCCACTCTACAACTTTTACAACCTCTTGATTCCTTCATTTCTTTGTTGCAAATGGATGCTAGAGGTGAAAAGAAAACTTCCCGTGGTGGTTCCTCATCTAGATCGACACATTTAATAAGGCACCACCTTCAATCACCCGAAGATGATCCCTCCTATGTGCGGGATTTACGATTGTACAATGTTATTATTGAGCGACCAATGGATATTGATCATATTGCTCCATTTGGACTCCTTCCACTTCTCCAATCTGTAGGATGGGCTAACATTCTACATTGGGGTGGGCCAGCATACCAGTCTATTGCGCAGGCTATATTTGTGTGTATTTCTGAATTTTTGACTGAGAATTTAACGTTTACAATAGCAACTAGAGAAGGTTCATTTCAAATAGACCATCATTTGATTTCTGCTTTAATGGACACACCTGTTAATGACGAGGGTATTCCTATTCACACTCTAGTTGACAAACTGTCGAAATCAGAAAAACATGTGCTAACTAGAGCTTTGTGTAATATTGATGCGCAATGGATTTATAAGGGGAATGCGCTTACTTCCAAGTATTTGTTACCCAGATACAGGGTTCTTCACGGAATATTTATTTCAAATTTGTATCCGCATTCTAGTAACAAAACCGAACTCACCTCTTTCATGGTTCGAATTTTGTATTCCATCATATCTGGTACTAAAGTTTGTCTTCCTTCTTTGATATAGCACTCTATCATTCAATTCTGTATCCATCCTGGACACAGTGATATTCCTTTTGCATTTCTTATGACTGTGTTAGCTACTCATATGTTAGTAGCTATGCCTGTTGGAGAGGCTCCTATTCATCACCTTATTTTCAATAACTCAAATATAAATAAGATGAAATTGGGATTGGCTCCTGGACAAGTGAATGTTGGTGGTGGTGGTGTTGAAGAAGTGAATGAAGAAGAAGGTGGTGATTTACCTCTAGATGATATAAACATGGATGATATTTTTAATGAGATTGGATCAGATTCTGAGGCTGACCCTTATTATCAGCCTTCTGATTTTAATGAGAGGTTGCATTCTCTTAAGGAACAGGTGGCTCAGATACGTGTAACCTAAGATACTCAGTTTGCTTATATGTGCAAATATATGAGGTGCTTGAACAAGGGTTTACACCAAATTTATCCATCTATTCCTGCTCCCTCTTCTAAATCTGATTAAGTACTTTCTTATTTGGCCTGTAATAACTCTTATGATACCTTGTTTTCTTTTAGTTTGTGAGAGTGACTTTGGATGAACTTGGTTTATGTTGGTTACTTATATGAACTTGATTTATGATGATTTATGTTGGATGAACAGTATTTGCTTATATCTTTCATATCGTGATTTGTCTGCTCCCTTTTCCTCTTCTATATCTTTGTTGCTTCCTTTGTCATATTGTGACAAAAAGGGGGAGTATGTTTTGTTATGCTTGCTTATGGATATGGATATGGTTATATGGATTGTGGGTAGTAGCATATTTTTTTTATGTGTTCTACTCAGGGGGAGTAAGTAAGAAGTGTGTTTTGACTATTTCATGATGATGTGTTCTGGTTATTGTAACTAGTGCATTATACTCTCTTATGTATATATGGTGCATGATTCTTTGTTGAGCATGTAATACTTCTCTTATTTCTAATGGTGTGTTTTGTCACAAATTTGACAACGGGAGAGATTATAAGTGCTATGGTTATTTGCTCCTTTGATTATCAAATTTTGTTGTGCCAAAACCACAGTATGTGACTTGTGTAGCACATTGATATATATGTTCAAGACAATGCATCACATGTACAAGGACAATGCTTCAAGTCAAGAACAAGATCTACTTCAAGAAATGCAAGGTCAAGTACACTGTTCACTAGTCGTGGACGCAATTTCTTCATCTATAGCACGATTTTCAAAGTTTGATATCCAATTCAAGTATAATCAAGTCATCACTCTGAGAGATAAGTTCGTATTCTTTTTAAGCTATATTGTGTTCATTTAATATTCTCTTTTAATAGTTTTTTATATTTGATTTTGTATTCTGCATTCCAATCTGATTTGAAACAGGGTTTGAAGAATTCCCACATCTTGAAATTAAAATCAAATAGAGCTAGCCCAACTTGGTTTAATTTAAAATCAATTTAGAATCTAGAACCATTTCATAAGTGAGTATTGGACATTGAACTTCTATTCGAACTTCTACTCCGATTTGGTTCTTCTGGGCTACAACAAAAGGAGAAATCCAGGTATTTTACATTTGTGTAAATCTTCTATTTTGGTTTCTTTTGAGATTAAGCCAGAAAAATCTCATTATTTTAGTTTATTTGAGGTGATCCAGAAAACTCAGAGTGTGGGGTTTTTGAATTGTGTAAGCCCACTTGAAAGACACAATTGTGAGGGTTTTAAGTGAACTTGAAAAAACCTATTTTCATAGTGAATGCTAATATCCACTGTGTGAGGATATTAGGAGTGGAGTAGCAAGTTGTGTGGCTATTGTTTAACAGTTGGTGTACACACAAGCGAACCACTATAATTCTTTATGTTTTGTGGATGTATGGTTTATTTTCTATATCTTTTATCATTCAAGTTTGTGGGATGTATTTGTGGATGTGAATGTTGTAATCTTTTACATTTCAAGCTTTGTGGGGAATGTTGTAATAGCTTAGAATTCTTTTCTTGCTATTTCCTTTGTATTCCTCTTCTGTTTGAGTTTTTGATACACAAACTATTCTAGTAAGGTTGTCCTTGCCATAAACCCTTAGTTTTTATGGTGAAAGGTTTTCCTTAGAATAACATTTGTATCAACCTCTCAATACTTGAATTTGAGGTTGCTTTACAATTCCGTATTGTGGTTTGTTTAAAGTGTTATCTTTCATTTATTTCTTTATAAGGCTATCTTATTGTTTAAATTCTACTGTTATCAATTTAAATTTGGCATAGTCCTATTCACCCCCCTCTAGGACATAAGTTCAACCTTTTCAGCACTTATCTTACGCACACACTTATACCACCCTCTAAGCTTTTTATAAGCTTATGTATGATAAATGCATGCAGGTGGCATTAGGTCGCGGTAGCATTGAGCTTGGAGCATGCATCGGACTTCTGTAGCTTCTAATATTGTTTTTATATTTCCTTTTATGCATTGTACTTAAAAGTTTTGATATTAGTGGATTTGTGATGATGATGTTACCTTTGTGACTTGGGTAAACTAGTGATTATGCTTCTTACGAGGTAAATGTACGTTGAAAAATCCTCCTCGTAGGATCTCAAGATCGGAATCTGGCGTATGGGCGCTAGAAGCCGAGAATGGGGTACTATAGAGGCTGTCAGCACCGGATTCGGCGATCGAAAATTTTGTGAGCCCGGTTTCTGAGTTTGGGCCTGTAACAGCCCAAATTTTTTGCTAACCTAGAATTAGACGTCCTTAAGCAATGGGTCACTCCTAACACCCTATTAACTTGTCAGGACTCAATCCCAAAGTCTAAAACTGCTGTTGAACCCACTTCCTTCACAAATCCCACCCTTCACCACCTCGTTCTTTAAATCCTTCTAAGTACTTTCACATTAGACACTATCTTAAAGTTTAGGTGATGAAGAACAATACTTAAACTAAACATTACTACAAAGGACTGAGTACCACCTCGACCAGAAATCACTTAGGATTAAACCCTTTAGAAATTTGACAAAGTTAACCAAGTGCTAAACTAGATTAGCTACGAAATCCGTTTGATCCACTTTAAATACGATCTGCAAGACCCAAAACTTGTAGAATCATTGACGCTAGGTTACCCTAAAATCTAGGATCAATCTCATTACCCGGCTGCTCTCGGGAGCATCTCGAAACTCCGTATCAGTTCTAGACCGCACATCGGGAGTCCGAATAATTCGAGGTTAAGGACTTAGGACCGCCTCGCTGGGCTTGACAACCATCTCGAAAATCAAATCCAGACAGTGTCCCACAGCTGTTCTCTTGAGTCCGGAGCGAGTGAGTGTGAAAACACTTGTTTCTTTACAAAATAAATATCTTGAATAGTAATTTGAGACTCGTCGCTTGCGGATCAGTATTAAGCAACCAGACTATCAGAATCTGACCAAATTACACCCTCGGATCAGGAAAAATTTCATAAACATTTACATGTACTCAGAATCTCCGATCGAGATCCACTGACCGTTGAACTAAAACTGGTCCGCCACGCATGATCTGAGAACCCTACTGGAACGAAAACTTAATGGAATGTAAATCCGGTGTTAGTGAGCTTAAGTCCAACTTTTGGCTCAAGGAGGGCCACCAGAAGTCCTCCGTTGAGCTAAAACAGGTCCACTTTAGTTATAACCTAAGTATACTTTGACCTGGAGTCTATTTCGGTGAGTTTTTAAGCTATATAAGGACCTTAAACCCTCTCTGATTGCAGCCATACGAATTTGAGAGAAACCCTAGAGAGAGAAGAGAGAAAAGAGAGAGTGTGGGAGATGTGGGAGAATCTCCCTGCTATGTTTCCCTGCCGCTCTACGAGCTCCACCGCTCCTTTCTAATCACTTTTCCGGTGATTCCAGCTCCATTTCTAGGTAAGAAACCCTAACCCTAATCTGTATTGGGGTTGTATAGGTTGTAGGTTATGAAATAGCTAACCTATTTCGTTCTCTAGGTTGCCAAACTGCCGAATACGGAAACTTAGCAATTCTATAGACTCCGTTTTGATTCTACGATAAAAGGTGCGGACTTTAGGTGTATAGGTTATGGTTTTCAATGCTTTCAATGTCAGATAATGATAAATTTATGATCTGTATGCAATTGCACATGTACAAAGTGCTTTTTATTTTCTGTTTCGATTAAAGATGTAGATTATGGAATTTTACATACTCTAGGTATTCGTAGAAAATACAGTATACGTATATATTTTGGAAATGTGTTTAACATGATTGTTGGTTGTATGAATATACGATATATGGATAAAATACTTATTTGGCGAAAGGATTTGCCCAAATACATGTTTTACTAATATACACTATATATGTAGAAATAGTGTATTGTAGAAAGTACCGTATACATATATTTTAGAGATGTGTTTGCCATGAATCTTTGTTGTATAAATATATTATATATGCATAAAATGTTTGCTTGGCGAAAGGACTCACCCTAATACATGTTTGCTAACATACACTAAGTATGTTGAAATAGTGTATGCTAAGTGTTTGTGAAAATGATTGTGTGAGTAAGTGTTCGGATGATGATGCCTTAGGTGGGTGTTGAGATAGGATTCTCAACTACCTTAGAAACATGTATGATTTCCTCCATGAGGTTGTTTACTTAAACCGCTTACTTGTTCAATATATGTGTTTGTATTCCTATTTATGTAGTGCTTTAAAATATGCTTTACAACATGCTTTATAACATGTTTTATAACATATTTGTTAACTTGCTTGAATTACTTTGTTTATCATGCTTTACTCCACATGCTATGGATAAGAATTGATTAAGTTTAGGACTATGTCTATAGTCCAGATAATCGGTACCAGACTTAAGATTGTGGTTGAGATCCATTCCACCACGTAGGATGTGTTTAACGAACCTGAGTCGTACGTCAGTTGGCGACAGTGGTTAGGCCACACGAAGTGCTTATGCACTTCATGTCGTTTAGCTGATTGTGCGCTCGAGCTAGTCAGGCTCGTCAAGTAATCTCGATATGTCTAATGTGTGTTCACCATGTTTGGTCGCTACTGCTTGAACCTAGGGTACCAAACTTACCAGTGGAAATCCCATTAACCATGGTACCTCGATCCGCTATGACTCATGAGTCGGACATGGTGGTATGGGACACCGTGGTCGAGCTGTCGGCCTACGCTGGGGCCACGTGCCTCCCTATAGTGACCAATGAGCAACCAAACTCGTGACCCAATTATGGTGGTATGAGACACTATATTTGAGCTGTCGACACCTACGGCGAGAGCCGAATACGGTGAGACCTATATTCATGCTGATGGGTGACGAGTCCTTCGTAGTGTCTTCAAGTATACTCTTAGGTCTGTGATTGGCGACGAGCCCTTCACAGCAACTAGAGCATGAGTTGGGCCGAGTACGGTGAGACTTGTATTCGAGCTAACGGCCAGCGATTGAGCCGAGTACGGTGAGACCTGTATTAGAGCTGACGGCCAGCAATTGAGCCGCATATGGTGAGATCTATATCCGTGCTGACGAGCGATGAGCCCTTTGTGATGCCTTCACGATGCCTCTCAAACCATAATATCGTATGAGATTATCTAGGAGTGACGACCCTGGAATGGATCATGTTTGGGAATGATACAAGGGAGGTACCTTAGTTTCCCAATACTGCTGTTTGAAACGGACTAATAACAACTCGGTAATCATGCACATCATAGCATTGCATGTGCCTGGTAGATGTGGGGCACTGAGGGATGAATGCATGCGCGAACGTAAGATGGTGTCACTGAGGGTGGTTTAGCAAGGGCATACATCATGACTGCATTCATACTTGCATTAATAAGAGTATTTAGAATTGTTTGATTGTACTGCTTTATCATTACTGCTTGACCGAGTTGAGAACATGTTAACCTATGTTTTATTGTTCCACTGAGTTGATCACTCACTCCCACGTTACGGGACGGTGTTTGCAACACCAACTAGATTTGTTGAGTTTCAGGTGATGGCGATGCTTATGAAGCAGAGCCGGACTACTACTATGATGTTGAGGAGGAGTTCTCCTACATATAACTCTCTGACAGGTCTATGAAGACCTGGTAATGTATTGACGGGGCTACGGTACTTGGGATAGAAGACATTACACTTCCTAACATTTGGTAAATTTTAGAATTGTACTTATAATTATTTAACCTGGTAACATTATCACACTCTGGAGACTCACCACAGTTTTTATATTTTATATGTCTATCACAGTCTTCCGCTTGCAATTTAACTGTCTCTGGAGTATGATATGTTGTTTTGGCATAATCTCACTCATGTTCAATGCACGAATACAGTCAACATTCAATCACCATTCATTTTGTTGCATAAGTGATGTTCTGGAACTCGGGAGTTGAGTTACTACTCGACCCCCAATTTTCGGGATGTTACAGGGCCGTGACACCAGCAAGCTCTGAGAAATGTCATGTTGAGGAATCGAACAGTGATTTGATGAATCGAAATTCAAAATTCGATGATATCGAATCGGTTTCGATGATATCGATCTTCTATCAAAAGTTCCCGGAATATGTTTCTGATTGAGTTCGTATCATCGAATCGATATTCGATGGCATTGAAAGCATACGCTCGATGACATCGAATCTGGTTCGATGACATCAAACTCTATCAGATACTGACACTTTTATTTTCATTGGGACTTTTTGCCTTTATAAGGAGAGCTTATTTTTTATTGCTGCATTGAGAAAAAGAGAGTGCGTCTTGAGAGAATACTTGCATATCATTTACCCTAGGTCCTCTTTCTCATAGGAGTTCATTCTTCAATCCACCCTCATCATTGATATTCTGTAGAGTGGATTGGTGAATGAACTTCCTCATTCAAGGATCATCCAGCTACCATCTTAATGGCAAATTATTAAGCTAGGATCCCTTGAATGCTTAAAACCTTGACCCAACCCCGTCGCCTTACATTGGAGCATTATCAGTGTTAGAAATCAAGGGAGCTGAAGAATTTTTGTCATCAAGGGAGTATATCTTCATCAACGTGTAGAATGAGACTCATCTACATATCTGTAAGTCATTAAAGTCCAGAGACCCTATTGATCATTCCTTGTGTAGGATTGGGTTACAGGTACATCTCACCCTTTCAAGCCCTCATAGGAGGCCTCCGACGGGAGAGTACGTTTGAGAGCTGTGTGTTGACCCTTGCTCTTGTGTAGGGCATAAACTTAGGTCCTTTGTGTAGGTCCTTGGCCTGTGTGGCCTAAACTAGGGTCCTTGTGTGGATCCTTGACCTGTGTGGCCTAAACTAGGGTCCTTGTGTAGATCCTTGACCCGTGTGGTCTAAACCCAGGTTCCTTATGTGGATCCTTTGCTTTTGTGTAGGGCATAAAACCAAGGTTCCTTGTGTGGATCCTTTGCTCTTATGTAGGGCATAAAACCTAGGTGCTTCGTGTTGACCTTTGCTCTTGTGTAGGGCATAAAACCTATGTGCTTCGTGTTGACCTTTGCTCTTGTATATGGCATAAACATGTGCCTTGTGTAAGCATTTCTAAGTTCCTTGTGTAGGTCCTAGAGTCGACCTTTTGTAGGTCGTAAAGGTTAGAGGTGAACCTGATTTAAAACCTCCGTTAGTGAAATCCGATACACTGAAGGGTTGAGTGCGTCTACCGAGAGTGGAGTAGGCACATAGTCGAACCACTATAAACATCTGTGTTTGGGATTAATATTTGCGTATTCATTTATTATGCTTACTTTAAATGATTACATGAAACATGATAACATGAATGTTTAGAATTGCTAAGAAGCACATGCCATGCACACTGTCACATAGTTCATCCATCATAGATAAATTACTATATCTTATTTGAATATTGTGTAATCTCGTGATTGGATCCTTTACTTGGCTTGGAAGTCATTAGAGTTAAATGAGTATATCTAGATGAGTGCATGATATATAAAGATTAGGATTAATAGGATTTTTAGTTATTGAAGAAAAATATATAAAGTCCTATTCACCCCCCTCTGGGACACTTTGACCTACTCCAACTTCTACTATTGCGGTCCTTACTGCAATTTCAATTACTATCAGAGAGGGTCTCTCTTAAGGGTTTAACTGCCTAGAGAGTGATCTTGACTGAAGTTGGAATTATGGCCAAAGGGGAGGGCTCATCTATGAGTAGACCTCCTATATTTGATGGTTCAAATTATGCATATTAGAAGGCTAGGATGCACTACTTTCTGTGATCTTTGGATCATGACGTTTGGGACATTGTTGAAAACGGATATGTGGCCCCAACCAAAGAAATAGTACTAGAAAGTGGCACAACTATCTCCAAACCAATATCCAAAGAAATGTGGACAGCATTTGATAAAGAAAACAAACTTTTAAAGCTAAAGCAATTAATGTTATTTACTGTAATATGTCTCAAGAAGTATTTAATCAAATTAGTATGTGCAGCACATCAAAACAAGCTTGAGATTTGTTGGAAACAACTCATGATGGAACCAGCACAGTGAAAAGATCCAAGTTACAGCTCCTAACATCACAATTTGAACATCTCAGAATGGAGGAGCATGAGACATTCATGGAATTCTTTACAAAGCTAAACATCATCTATAATTCCATGGGTGGATTGGGAGAGAAAGTTTTGGTCCCAAAAATCTATAGGAAGATTCTAAGATCCCTACCGAAACGTTTCAACTCAAAAGTAACAACTATTGGAGAATGTAGGAACATGGATGAAATGAAAGTAGAAGAATTAGTAAGTTCCCTACAAACATTTGAACTACACTTCAAACCAACCCCTAAATCCAAAAGCAATGCCCTCATAGCTGCAAAACACACCATCACTATTGAGGAAGAGAGTGAGAGAGAAAATGAAGATGAGGAAGTGGCTCTCCTGGCTCAAAGGTTCAAGAAGTTTTTCAACAAAAACCGTGGCCAGCCATACAGAGGCAAACATTTAGACAACAAGCACCATATAGCCAAATCTTCTAAAAAGTCTAGAGAGCTTCAGTGTTACAATTGTACGAAATTTGGAAACTTGTCCACTGAATGTCCCACCAAGAAGACTAAGGGAAAAGCCATGGCAGCCACTTGGGATGACACTAAACAATCAAACTGTGATTTTAGTGATTCAGAGAGTGATGGAGACCAAAAATCATTGAAAATACTAATGGCCTCCACACCTACAAACATTCCCTTAGAAACTGAGGAAATTGATGAACCACGAGCTAAAGGGACATTTCCATCAGATGATGAGAAAGAAGAAGAAGAAGAAAAAAAAAGAAAAAAAAAAAAAAAGATAATATACAAGATGCCTATGATCAACTCTATATGCATAGCATCAATATCCTTAAAATACTTGATATCAATGAAAATAAGAATAAATTGTTACAAATGGATCTAGACAAAACTTTAGAGTTGAATACTCATTTGATCAATGACCTTCAGCAATACCACTCAGATAATGATATGCTGGAAAGAATTAACTCATTTCTCAAAACTGAGTCAGTAAAACTAAACAAACAGATTGAATTATTGAAAGATGAAAACATGCATGTTAAAAATGAAAATCACACACTTATTTTTTATGCGGAAAAATCTAAAAAATCTGTTGAGCTTGGTTACAAATTTTCCCAAAGTAGTGAAAAACTAGAAAGACTGTTAGGGATGGGGAGACCACAAAAAGACAAGAGAGGATTGGGATATGAAAATTTCAAACCAAGTCCCACTCATGCGCCTACAATGATTAAGAAAACTGCTGCATCAGGGAGTAATACAAGGGCTACTCCTAACTGTCACTCATGTGGAGACTCAAGACATTATAAGTTTGAATGCCTTACTTTTGGCAAGACTCAATTTAATTCCGTTGTGAACTTTTTTGATAAATACAAACCAACTGGAAGAACAATGCAAAACTTCAAGAGTCCACCGAAATACATGCCAAGGAGTAAGAAACATACGTCTCCACCCAGAATGACAAAAAGAATGGAGGAGCTATTAAGTCAAGTGGCTCAACTAAATCAGAAAACAAAAGAATTAATGAAACAAGGAAATGTGATCCAGTTACCCAACATGCCCAGATAAGCCCATCGTGAAGGAAAAACAACGTCTCCTAGGAAAATTGTCACTAAATGGGTAGTGAAAAATAAGAGAGATTGTCTAGTAACTCATTCATTTTTAAAAATAGACAATGATGTTAAGTGGTACCTTGATAGCGGGTGCTCAAGACACGTTACAGGTGACAAATTACTTCTCTCAAATTATTCTAATATTGATGATGGGAAGGTCACCTTTGGAGATGGGCGCACCACTAAAGTAATAGGACATGGGACTATTGTTAGATTAGAAATGCTCAAAAATGAGAATTCTCTGTGCGTAGAAGGGTTGACTCACAATCTTCTAAGCATTTCTCAAGTATGTGACAACAAACATGTGGTAATATTCTCCAAACAGGAGTGCAAGATCTTGGACCTCTCAGGTAAATTAATTATGAAGGGTCTTCGCACTAGTGACCACTGCTATGTTGTCAAAGGCAAGAGCAAGGATGATTCCTCTGCCTGATATCACCAGAGCACTGATAATAAGTTTAGGTCATGGCATCTAGGCCCGGACATGTGTGTGAAATGATGCACTTTTGTGATTACTATGTTATATCCGAGGTTTGTATACCTCATCAAATTCTTTTTGATAATAAACATAACAAATGTTCATAATTTTGAGTCCCACAACTTTTTGTACAAATTTTTATGTGTATACAAGCTGATAAGAAAACACTTTATGATATGCATATCTGAGAGGTTATCGAAGTACACATATCAATGTCATATTCTTCTCTTCGATAAGTCAGTCGACAAATCGAACGACTCGTTGATGTCATCGAGAACAGCTCGATGTCATCGATGATCTCTCAAAATCGGAAATGTCGCACCTAATAGTCTATCATCGAATACCTCCTCGATAACATCGATTAGGGGCTATCGATGTCATTGAATCTAATTCGATGATATCGAATAATGCCACCTGATAAAAGTCGGGCGAGTGGGAAATTTTTGTTTTATTTTCAGTTTTGGGCGTTTCTTCTTCCCTGAGCTTCTTGATGCCATTAACGTGTTGGGCAGTCATTTGCACCCCATATCCGGAGATCTCTAGGTGTATTCCTCCGTTCCTTTAAAGGTATTTATCATTTCATTGGGTTATCCTAGGTTTGTTAGGAGTTTATTTTGGAAATATCCTTTTGTTCCTCAGTGTTTCAACTGTCTATTAGGTATTTCCATCATCCTTCATCTTGCATTTGAGTTTGCCAAAGCTATCATGTCCGAGGATAAAGGAAAAGCTCCAATCGTTGGAGAATCCTCGCGGCCTACTAGGAAAAAGGCTCTGGCTCCGCAAGAAAGAGCTAGAGCTCCGGAATCACTCACTCGCCATCGTGGAACCACCGCTAGATAGTCGTCATGCGATGAGTACCCATCCGCGGCGTCCGGCTGCATTAATTCCTTCGCCACATGCTAATGTATTGGAAAAATATATGGGGAGGAGTCTTGTGCATGAACGTCGGGTAGATAGGGAATGCATTCGAGCTTATGACTTAGAATCCCTATTGTCTGCTGTCGATTGGACCCCATTATTGGACTTCGGGGGACCATGCCATGATGAAAGAACCTACCGTTTCCTCGCCTAGTGTCATTCGCATGTGCTTGATCCTCCGTCTGTAACAACCACCATTGGAGATGAGTGTAGAGATCACACCTGAGTCCATTGCAAACTTTGGGTCTCACTCTTTCTCTAATCGGCTAATCTAGTCTCGATATGGATGACCCAATGGTCCGATCTCTAACCACCAAGTTCCTATGCCATGATAGAGATGTTCCTTGGCATCAAGGGAATGTGCTTAAAGCAAAGTTCATGCTCCTAAAATACCGGGTGTTGCATGCAATTTTCTCGACCAATGTCCATCTCGGGGAACAAATTGAGCCGATCTTACCTGTTTCATGGTCCTGGTCTTGTATAGTGTTGCGTCAGGTATCAAACTGTGTTTGCCTACTTTAATTATTCATCAGTTGCGGTCATCGTCCATTCATCCTGATCAACTTATCTCCCATTTTCTCATATCATTCATATGTTGAGCGATGAGTTGGGACTGTCCATGACGGACGATCCTGAGCGTCCTCTGCAACTCTTCAACAAGGTCAATATTCGGAAGATGGACCTCAAGTTCCATCCACTCATAGAAGGGCAGAACGAGGACGAGACACAAGGTATAACTGAGATGGGGGAGGCAGTGGCACCAACTGAAGGAGAGACGCAGGGACCATGGGTCACTCCAACCACACCTAACTCCGCACAGACACAGAGACAAAAGCGGCATCAGGATCGGGTCGGGGCGACTTTAAGAGGGGTGGTGCATCTTGAAGACAGATTCGATCGATAGGAGGAGCGAATCTTGGGCTTGGAGCAGATGGTGGCTACTTTGCAACGCACGGCTCAGTATATAGTTGATCTACTCACTTGCCGGCATGACAACATGGCTCCATGCAGCTCAGCACCGTAGTTTTGTTGATTGCCCCATCACATACACATGTTCATCACTCATACTTAGGACATGGGTATCTTTTTTATTATCCTAAGTACTTATGAGCGTATGTGATGGTTTACTGACTTGTATAGTATGACAGTTTAATGTGTTTGTCTGGTCCTTGGTATTGGGATATTTTGATTGGTTGGGATATTGTTTGATACTGCCCATGAATGGGCAAAATGATTGGATTTTTTTGGGTAAATGTGCCCAAGAATGGGCTAGATGATATTTTTTTTGGATATTATGTGTGCCCATGGATGGGCTAGATGATATTTTGGATACTTTAAATGTTTGTTAACTGCCAAACTTGGGCAGTTTCTATGCTTTAATGAATGATGATATTTCTAAGCTTGATATTAAATTATCTATGAGAATGAATCATATCTACAGGCTGCTAAATATTGCATCTTTTATGCTCATGGGGATTGAATGTTGAATGCTTATAGAATGGTAATTGCTTTTCTGGTTATGCTTGTGATAGGGATTAATTCTGATTGTTAAATGATGATTGTTAATGCTCTATTTCCAAATGCATATGTGCTTATAATGTCTCTTACGAAATGTTGTATTACCTGCTATCTATATTATGCATTTTGGAAATGTGGTTTCATATTGTAAAATGAACTCTATCGCTTTATGAAACGAGACTTCCCTACATGGCCCTCCTATATTGATTCTCCTAGTATCTTCAAATTCAACTTTAGTTAATATGTTTATGATTGGTATATTCTAACCTTTGCCAATGACTAACAAAAAGGGGGAGAACATAATCCCACCATGAGAACAATTGTGTATGGTTTATATGCATGGTGATACAAGTGATAAGGGGAGCAGCTGCAAGGAGATAGGGGGAGTAGCTACATGAAGACTTCGTTTTGTGTGTGAACTCAAATAGATCATTTGTAAAATTGTGTAAAGTTCATGTACACATAATTTAGGATGTTGTTCTAGGTATTGTTCTAGGTGTTTTGTGTTTTGTCACATAATTGACAAAGGGAGAGATTGAAAGTGCCCTGGTTTGTCAATTAGCGTGAAGGTTGAGTCAATGAGTCAAGTGAGCCTCATAAGAAGATTGTTCAAGCCATTGCCTCAACCAGATGTATCTTCTGAGCCTGTCAAAGGTAAATTTAGCCTCACATCTCATGTCCCAAAACACCCAGGTGAATAAACCCTTAAAAACCTTAGAACAACATAGGAGTTAAAAGTCTGAAAACTTATTCTTAAACAGGAAAATTTTCTAAGTTTTTCAGCTCAGATCGATGACATTGAGCTTCTGTCGATGACATCAAACAGGCTTTGATGACATCGAATTGAGGCATTTTATCTCCAACAACCATAAAGTATTTGCATAGAATTTTCGAAAGATCGAACATACCTTCGATGACATCGAACATCAGCAATCGATGACATCGAAGGTTAGTTGATAACATCGAAGGACTTAGAGCATTATTCAGTAAGCCTTCTAGGAAAATATTTTGACAGTGCTTGAGGGATCGAACGAGATTCGATGTCATCGAAATTCAAACCTCGATAACATCGAAAATGGTTTGATAATATCGAACCTGGACAAATTTGTGTCCAGTAAGCTTTACAGGAAAATCTGTGGAAATGTTCGAGGAATCAAGATAGCCTCGATGTCATCAATATTCAAACTCCGATGACATCGAGGAATTCTCGATGAGATCGAAATGAGGACAAAAGTGTCCAGCAAGCTTTTATAGAATATCATCCAAAAAGATCGAGGAATCAAACTAGTATTCGATGATATCAGTATTTGAAGTTCGATAACATCGAATCAGGATAGATGACATCGATGCCTTCCTTTAAAACTCTAACAAGCGCTGAGCAATGTCATGTTGAGGAATCGAAATTCAAAATTTGATGATATCAAATTGGTTTCGATGATATCGATCTTCTATCAAAAGTTCCCGGAATATGTTTCTGATTGAGTTCGTATCATCGAACCGATATTCGATGGAATCGAAAGTATACGTTCAATGACATTGAATCCAGTTTGATGACATCGAACTCTATCAGAAACTGACACTTTTATTTTCGTTGGGACTTTTTTCCTTTATAAGGAGAGCTTGTTTTTTATTGCTGCATTGAAAAAAAGAGAGAGAGCCTTGAGAGAAACTTGCATATCATCTACCCTAGGTCCTTTTTCTCATGGGAGTTCATTCTTCAATCCACCCCCATCATTGATTTTCTGTAGAGTGGATTGGTGAATGAACTTCCTCATTCAAGGATTTTCTAGCTACCATCTTAATAGCAAATCATTGAGCTGGGATTCCTTGAATGCTTAAAACCTTGGAATCACTCCGTCTCTTAATGATTAACATTTATTAGAGTGGATTCCAATAAACCTTGACCAAACCCCATAGCCTTACATTGGAGCATCATCAGTGTTGTGGATCAATGGAACTGAAGAATCTTCGTCATCAAGGGACTATATCTTCATCAACGTGCAGAATGGGGCTCATCTACTTATCTGTAAGTCATTAGAGACCAGAGACCCTGTTGATCATTCCTTGTATAAGATTGGGTCACTGGTACATCTCACCCTTTCAAGACCTCATAGGAGGCCTCCGACGGGAGAGTACGTTTGGCTGTTGTGTGTTTACCCTTGCTCTTGTGTAGGGCATAAACTTAGGTCATTTGTGTAGGTCCTTAGCCTGTGTGGCCTAAACTAGGGTCCTTGTGTGGATACTTGGCCTGTGTGGCCTAAACTAGGGTCTTTGTGTGGATCCTTGACCTGTGTGGTCTAAACCCAGGTTCCTTATGTGGATCATTTCCTCTTGTATAGGGCATAAAACCGAGGTTCCTTGTGTGGATCCTTTGCTCTTGTGTAGGGCATAAAACCTAAGTGCTTCGTGTTGACCTTTGCTCTTGTGTAGAGCATAAACTTGTGCCTTGTGTCAGCATGTCTATGTTCCTTGTGTAGGTTCTAAAGTCGACCTTTTGTAGGTTGTAAAGGTTAGAGGTGAACCTGATTTAAAACCTCCATTAGTGAAATCTAGTACACTTAAGGGTTGAGTGCGTCCGCCGAGAGTGGAGTAGGCACAAAGCCGAACCACTATAAACAACTGTGTTTGGTATTGATATTTGCGTATTCATTTATTATGTTTACTTTGAATGTTACATGAAACATGATAACATGAATGTTTAGAATTGTTAAGAAGCACATCCCATGCACACTATCACATAGTTCATCCATCATAGATAAATTACTACGTCTTATTTAAATATTGAGTAATCTCGTGATTGGATCCTCTAGTTGCTTGGAAGTCATTAGAGTTAAATGAGTATATCCAGATAAGTATATGATAGATCAAGATTAGGATTAATAGGATTTTTAGTTATTGAAGAAAAGTATATAAAGTCCTATTCCCGCTTCTAGGACACTTTGACCTACTCCAACTTCTACTATTGCAGTCCTTACCGCAATTTCAGTGGGCAGACCAATCCTTCCTGATCCGTCATTGCATGTTAATGGATTCTCCTATTTGGATCCCTACCCCCAGAGTCAGGAAATGTAATCTTATAGAAGGAATTGGATATACTATTGAACACGATCATGCCCCCACTCCCGACGAAGCTTGCGTGAAAATTTTTGTAGAAGAACCCATTCATGAATTTAAACCTACTAATACTCTCAAAGGCTGGATTGCCCACAGGTTCCCTCTGACATACTTAAAGGCTCAAAGACGGCATGCAGGCAAAGAAGATGTTATCACAGATGAAAGTGCCCTAGTTTGTCAATTAGCATGAGGGTTGAGTTGGTGAGTCAAGTGAGCCTCATATGAAGATCGTTTAAGCCATTGCCTCAATTGGATGTGTGTTCTGAGCTCATCACAGGTAAATTAAACCTCACATCCCATGTCCCAAAACGCCCAGGTAAATAAATCCTTAAAAGCCTTAGAACAACAACGACGTTAAAAGTCTGAAAGCTTGTTTTTAAACAGAAAAAGTTTCTAAGTTTTCTGCTTTGTTCGATGACATCGAGTTTACGTCGATAACATCGAACACTCATGTTCAATGACATCGAACAAACTTCGATAAAATCGAAATGAGACCTTTTATGTCTAGCAACCTCATAATATTTGGACAGAATATTCGATGAATCGACATACCTTTGATGACATCGAACATCAGTATTCGATGACATCGAAGGCGAGTCGATGACATCGAAAAACTTAGAGCATTGTCCAGCAAATCTTCTTAGAAAATATTCAAACTTTGCTCAAGAAATCGAACGAGCTTCGATGTCATCGAAATTTAAATTTCGATGACATTGAGCAAGGTTCGATAACATCGAATCTGGACATGTCTGTCCAGCAAGCTTGAAAGGAAAATCAAATGGAAATGTTCAAGGAATCGAGTTAGACTCGATATGATCGAAATTCAAACTTCGATAATATCGAAGAAGTCTCGATAAAACCGATATTGGACAAGAAAGTGTCCAGCGAGCCTTCAGGGAATATCTTCTGAAAAGATCGATGAATCGAATTGTGACTCGATGACATCAAAATTTGAATTTCGATGACATCGAATCAAGCTCGATGACATCGAAGAAAGACTTAAAACTGTCTAGCAAGCTCTGGTGAAACATCACTCAGATTGTCGAGGAATCGAATCATAATTCGATGACATCGGAGTTTAAATCACAATGACATCGAATCAAGTTCAATTACATCGATCTTCGATTAAAAAGTACCGGAAATGTTTTTCAGTTGAGTTTGTATCATCGAATTGATATCCGATAGCATCGAAAGTGTTCACAATCCCCAAGTGTAGGGTCGTGATGTAATAATAATCTTGGTAACACCGAGGTCGAATCCACAGGGACTAATATCGTGTGTTTTTCGAAACCAACTAGAACTTAGAACTAGAAAAAGATGAAAACCTAAATCTGAATAAGTGAAAGAATAATTATGAAAACCTTAATGAAAAACTTGTGAAATTGAAAAGCGGGAAACTAGGGTTTCCAAGGATCCACTTGTAGAGATAAGGGAGATCTATGCTTGATTCAAAGACACAACTGGAATCAGAGTCCCATCTTCATCCAATTGGAAGATAATTCATTAAAAACCAATTCTAAACTTCCTTTCATCTAGTTTTTAATGAATGATAGGTATGAGAACTAGAAGTGACTCCATCACTAAACCATGACCATAAGACAAAGCAAGCAACAGAATGTACCAATCCACAACCAATCTGGGAGAATTATGAACGTTAGGAAGGATTCCATCATCTAACCATGTCCATAAGACAATGGTGAACAACAGGGTTCCCTAGTTCACAATCCCTATGATGAAAAGAACATACTCAAAGCTATCGCGGATCTATTATAATTTAAGTCACAATAAACCATTAAAAACTAAAAGTATTTCTTATAATCAAACTAAATTCAAAGACAGTTCAACTTAACATGAATCAAAACCATAAAAGAGATCCCATCACACTACAAGCTTCACCTCTTAGCCCTAGCTAAGAGGTTTAGCAACTATAGACATGATTAACTAAAATCTCTTAAAAAGCATATAAAAAACAATTAGAAAAAGGGAAGGAAGAACTTTAGCCGGTCGGTCTCTTCTCTCTCTCTTTCCTTCTTCACGTCCACACGTCCACGCCCGATGCCCTCTACACGCTCTCTCTCTCTCTCTCTCTCTCTCTCTCTCTCTCTCTCCTTTTATAGCCAACATAGGTTAGCTGAGGTCTTTCGGTTGCGTGCGTAAACTTTATGCAGCAACAGGTTTAGAAACCTCTTGCGCAACGAAAGCGAGATCGACTTGCGGACAACCTTTGTGGAAGAACTCCATGATCGGATCTTCTCTAATTTGTGTCCATGGTGGGGTTCGGTTTTGGCCTGGGCTCCATCTGGACGATTCGAATTGTCCATCCGATCAAAGGTGATGGGCCACAACATCCCAGAACGTCTGATTTTCTCGGACGGGTGTTCCTTACACACGGCAAGTTGCGTTGGACCCTGTGGGGCCCACTCTCGGTGATCTTTCAGAAGATCAGAGTCGTTCATTGGCTCTGTAAGGTTGTTTTAGGCCATTATCTAAGAATTGAGCAGAATCTGAGTTCTTGGTGGGCCACAGCGCTGATCAATGTGGTGTCACCTTCCCTTTTTGCTGCGAGCTTGTTCTTGTGGATGGTTGGTTTTTGTCGGCATCCCCTCCTGGACACAATGAACGGCTCGGATCATCATTTGGATGATCGTGGTGAGCCACCACTAGTCCCAGCGGACGACCATGCGCGAGAGAGGAGAGAGAGTCTCCCTCTTAGATTTAGAAAGTCGGGTCAAAATGACTTTGACCGGTGCCTGCGTACGGTCCACTGCGAGTGCATGGGTATGTGCACGCTCATGATACGTTGTAGCGCCCACAATGATGTCCTTGATCAATCCACTTCATCCATTCCTTTCGTCTATCCAATTCAAGGGTTGACCCCAAAGTTAAGGCATATCCGAAGATCATGTCGGCCCCAAATCAGTGATTTATGGCTGATCTTTTCCGTTAGACCACTTCCACAAAGATCTGAGGGCTGAAATTTTGCGTGTACGATTACTTTTTGATACTCAAGCCAGATATAAAGTTTTATGCCAAACGAGTGGTGGGAACCCTGTGATCTTGCATTTAGCATAATTTTCAGGCTTCCTTATCTTTAATCACTTGGTTTCCTCGAATCTTTGGCATGTGAATTCTTCAATCTCGGTATCCTAAGATCCATCCCTTGCTTTGGTGATTCTTGAGTATCAAATCTGTGCTTTTAGTACCCTTTTTAGTTCACGCTCCTAAATTCACGTTGTAATACCAACATAATTAAAATAGAATGTTAAGCATTATCATGTTCTTAAAACCAAGTGATAACTAGGGTCTAATATGCAATATTTAACCCTCAACAGAAAGTATATGTTCAATGACATCAAATCAACTTCGATGACATCGAACTTAGTCAGACTCTAACAGTTTTATTTTCGTTAGAGCTTTTTTCCTTTATAAGGAGAGCTTGCTCTTGGTTGTTGTATTGAGAAAAAGAGAGAGCCTTGAGAGAGTAATTGCATACCACCTACCCTAAGCCCTTTTTCTCATGGGAGTTCATTCTTCAATCCACCCTCATCATTGATATTCAATAGAGTGGATCGGTGAATAAACTTCCTCATTCAAGGATCATCCAGTTACCATCTTGATGGCAAATCATTGAGCTAGCATCCGTTGAATGCTTAAGAAGTTAGAATTACTTCGTCCCTTAAATGAGTGATATTTATTAGAGTAGATTCCAACAATAACCTTGACCCAACCCGTATCCTTACATTGGAACATCATAAGTGTTGCGGATCAAGGGAGCTGAATAATCTCCATCATCAAGGGAGATCGTCTTCATCAACGTGCAGAACGGGGCTCATCTACTTATCTGTAAGTCATTAGAGTCCAGAGACCCTGTTAATCATTCCTTGTGTAGGATTGGGTCACAGGTGCATCTCAACCCTTACAAGCCCTCATAGGAGGCCTCCGATGGGAGAGTACGTTTAGGTTCTTAGTTATAACATCCCAGATTTTTGTCAATCTGGAATTAGACGTCCTTAGGCAATGGGTCGCTCCTAACGCCTTATTAACTTATCAGAACTCAATCCCACAGTTTAAAACCACTTTTGAACCCATTTCCTTCACAAATCCCACCCTTCACCACCTTGATCTTTCAATTTTTCTAATTACTTTCACCCTAGACGCTATCTTAAACTAGCTAAGTAGTATAACTTAGATCACTTTATATACAAACTATAAAGGACTAAGTACCACCTCAGACAGAAATCTTACAGGACTAAATCCTTTAGAAATTTGACAAAGTTAACAAAGTGTTAAACTAGATTAGCTACGAAATCCACTTGATCCACTTTAAATATAATCTGCAAGACCCAAAACTTGTAGAATCATTGACGCTAGGTTACCCTAAAATCTAGGATCAAACTCATTACCCGGCTGCTCTCTGGAGCATCTTGAAACTCCGTATCAGATCTAGACCGCACATCGGGAGTCCGAGTAATACGAAGTTAAGGACTTAGGGCCGCCTCACTGGGCTTGACAACCATCTCAGAAATTAAATCCAGACAGTGTCCCACGGCTATTCGCTTGAGTCCGGAGCGTGAGAGGGTGAGAACACTTGTTTTCTTTACAAAATAAATATCTCAAATAGTAATCTGAGACTTGTCACTTGCGGGTCAGTATTAAGCAACCTGACCGTCTGAATCAGGCCAAATTACACCCTCGGATCAGGAAAATTTTCATAAACATATCCATGTACTTAGAATCTCCGATCGAGATCCACTGACCGTTGAACTGAAACTGGTCCGCCACGTGTGATCTGAGAAGCTGACTGGATCGAAAACTTAACTAAACCTAGATCCTGTGTTAGTGAGCTTAAGTCCGACCTTTAGCCCAAGGGGGGCCACCAGAAGTCCTCCGTTGAGCTGGAAAAGTGTCACTTTGGTTATAACCTAAGTATACCTTGACCATAAGTCTATTTTAGTGAGTTTTTAGGCTATATAAGAACCTTAGAACTTTCTCTCTCATAGCCATATGAATTTGAGATTGAGAGAGAGAAAAGAGAGAGAAAGTGTGGGAGATGTGGGAGCATCTCCCTGCCTTACTTCCCTGCTGCTATTAGTGCTTAACCACTCCATTTCAATTGCTTTCTCGGTGATTCTGGCTCCGTTTCTAGGTAAGAAACCCTAACCCTAACCTGATTTGGGGTTGTTATGGTTGTAGGTTATGAAATAGCTAACCTACTTTGTTCTATTGGTGGCCAAACTACCGAATATGAAAGCTTAGCAAACCTATCGGATTTGTTACGATTCTACGACAAAAGGTGAGGACTTTAGGTGTATAGGTTATGATTTTCAATGCTTTCAATGTCAGATAATGATAGATTCATGATCTACATGCAATTGCACTTGTACAAAGTGCTTTCTATTTTCTATTTCGATTAAAGATGTAGAATATGGAATTTTACATATTATAGGTATTCGTAGAAAATACCGTATACGTATATATTTTAGAAATGTGTTTAACATGATTAATTGTTGTATGAATATATGATATAGGGATAAAATACTTATTTGGCGAAAGGATTCGCCCTAATACATGTTTTGCTAATATACACTATGTATGTAGAAATAGTGTATTATAGAAAGTGCCGTATATGTATATTTGTTGGAAATGTGTTTGCCATGATTATTTGCTGTATGAATATATAATATGTGCGTAAAATACTTGCTTGGCGAAAGGACTCGCCCTAATACATGTTTTGCTAACATACACTATGTATGTTGAAATTGCATATTCTAAGTGTTTGTGAGAATGCTTGTGAGAGTAAGTGTTTGGATGATGGTGCCTTAGGTAGGTGTTGAGATGGAATTCTCAACTACCTTAGAGACCTGTATGATTTCCTCCATGTGGTTGATTACTTTAACCGCTTACTTATGATATATATGTGTTTGTGTTGCCTGTTTATATAGTGCTTTATAACATACTTTATAAATGCTTCATGACATGCTTATTAACTTGCTTGAATTACTTTGTTTAATATGCTTTACTCTACATGCTATGAATAAAGATTGATTGAGTTTGGGACTATGTTTATAGTCCAGACAATCGGTATCAGACTTGAGATCGTGGTTGAGATTCATTTCGCCACATAAGATGTGTTTGACGAACTCGAGTCGTACTTCGGTTGGCGACAGTGGTTAGGCCACACAAAGTGCTTAGGCATTTCATGTCGTTCAGTTGGTGGTGCGCTCGAGCTAGTCAGGCCCGCCAAGTAACCCGATATGTTTAATGTATGTTCACCATGTTTGGTCGCTACTGCTTGAACCTAGGGTACCAAACTTACCAATGGAATCCCGTTAACCATGGTACCTCGATCCACTAAGACTCATGAGCTGGGCATGGTGGTATGGGACACCATGGTCGAGCTGTCGGCCTACACTGGGGCCACGTGCCTCCCCTTAGTGACCAATGAGTAGCCAAACTTGTGAGCCGAATACGGTGGTATGAGACACTGTATTCGTGTTGTCGACACCTACGGTGAGAGTCGAATACGGTGAGACCTGTATTCGTGCTGACTGGCGACGAGTCCTTCGTAGTGTCTTCGAGTATACTCTGAAGTCTGTGATTGGCGACGAGCCCTTCGCAGCAACTAGAGCATGAGTTGAGCCAAGTACGGTGAGACCTATATTCGAGCTGACGGCCAGCGATTGGGCTGAGTACGGTGAGACCTGTATTCGAGCTGACGGCCAATAATTGAGCCGCATACGGTGAGATCTGTATCCATGCTGATGGGTGACGAGCCCTTTACGATGCCTTCGCGATGCTTCTCGAACCATAATATCGTATGAGATTATCTAGGTTTAACGACCCTAGAATGGATCATGTTTGGGAATGATACAAGGGAGGTACCTTAGTTTCCCAATACTGCTATTTGAAATGGACTAATAGCAACTCGGTAATCATGCTCATCATGCATTGCATGTGCCTGGAAGATGTGGAGCACTGAGGAATGCAAGCATGCCGCAAACGTAAGATGGTGTCACATGAGGGAGTATGTCGGTGAGGGCATCCATCATGACTGCATTCATACTTGCATTAATAAGAGTATTTAGAATTGTTTGATTGTACTGCTTTATCATTACTGCTTGACTGAGTTGATAACATGTTAACCTATGCTTTATTGTTCCACTAAGTTGATCACTCCCTCCCACGTTACGGGACGGTGTTGTACACACCAACCAGACTTGTTTGAGGTTCAGATGATGACGATGCTACGAAGCAGAGCCGGACTTTTATGGGGATGAGGAGGATTTCTCTTTTATGCTGTTTCAGGCAGGTTCCTGTGAGCCGTGTCCTGATCGACGGGGCTTTCTGGGATATTGACTAGATGACATTACACAACTTGGTATAATTTGAAATTATACTTGTAATTCATTAACCTGGTAACCTTATCACACTCTGGAGACTCACCATAGTTTATATATTTTATTTATCTATCACAGTCTTCTGCTTCGAAATTTAACTGTCTATGGAGTATGATATGCTGTTTTGACTTAATCTCACTCACGTTCACTACTCTAATACAGTCAACATTCAATCATCATTCATTTTGTTGCATAAGTGATGCGTTGGAACTCGAGAGTTGAGTTTATGCTCGACCCCTGAATTTCAGGGCGTTACATTAGTGTCGGACCTTTGCTCTTGTGTAGGGCATAAACTTAGGTCCTTTGTGTAGGTCCTTAGCCTGTGTGGTCTAAACTAGGGTCCTTGTATGGATCCTTGACTTGTATGGTCTAAACTAGGTTCCTTGTGTGGATCCTTGCCCTATGTGGCCAAAAACCTAGGTTCCTTGTGTGGATCCTTGCCCTGTGTAGCCTAAAACCTCGGTTCCTTGTGTGCATCCTTGACCTGTGTGGCCTAAAACCTAGGATCCTTATGTGGATCATTGGCCTGTATGGCCTAAAATCTAGGTTCCTTTTGTGGATCCTTGGCCCATGTGGCCTAAAACCAAGGTGCTTTGTGTAGGACTTTTGCTCTTGTGTAGGGCATAAATGCTTACCTTGTGTAAGCATGTTTAAGTACCCTATGTAGGTCTTAGAGTCAACCTTGTGTAGGTTGTAAAGGTTTGAGGTGAACCTGATTTGAAACCTTCATTAGTGAAATCCGGTACACTCAAGGGTTGAGGGCGTCGCCGGGAGTGGAGTAGGCACATAATCGAACCACTATAAACAACTGTGTTTGGGATTGCTATTTGCGCATTCTTTTATTGTGTTTACTTTGAATGTTCACATGAAGTATGATTACATGATTATCTATAACTGATAAGAATCACATTCCACACACTTTCACACAGTTCATTCATCATAGATTATTTGTTATATCATGTTTAAATATTGAGCAGTCCTGTGATTGGATCCTCTACTTAGCTTGGAAGCCATTAGAGTTGAATTGAGTATATCTTGATTGTTGCATATTAGATCAAGATTAGGATAATAGGATTTTTAAGTGTCATAAAATTTTATAAAGTCCTATTCACCCCCCTTTAGGACACTTTAACCTATTCCTACTTCTACTATAGCGGTCCTTACCGCAATTTCAATTGGTATCAGAGCGGGTCTCTCTAAGGGTTTAACCGCCTAGAGAGTGATCTTGACCGAAGTCGGGAATCATGGTCAAAGGGGAGGGCTCATCTGTGTCTAGACCTCCTATATTTGATGGTTCAAATTATGTATACTAGAAGGCAAGGATGCACTACTTTCTAAAATCTTTGGATCATGACATTTGGGACGTAGTTGAAACTAGATATGTGTCACCAACTCCAATAGTACTGGAAAATGGCACTACTATCTCCAAACCTAAATCCAAAGAAATGTGGTCTACATGCGATAAAGAAAGACAAACATCCAAAGCAAAACCAATGAATGTTATTTACTGTGCTGTGTCCCAAGAGGTCTTCAATCAAATCAGTATGTGCAGCACATCAAAAGAAGCATGGGATTTGTTGGATGTTTCGACAAGAAACAAATGCATTTGATTTGGGAGATTATCTTATTCAAACATAACAGAGAGAGTATTTAAAACAATCATCACACGTTATTAATACTGAGCTCATTTACATCCTTCTAGCATCCTTTATTAATCATGTGGAGATAAATGAAGAAACCTTGGATCTTCATAACCCCTTCACCAGTAATCAAATCATTATCCCGATCAATTTACAGCATCACTGGTCGATTTTACACTGTGAACCCTTTGACCGACAAAATATCTTTATCTCTACGAATGACTGGGTCACCAGAGAACCGATGATGCTGACAGGATATCTGGGAGCAAATGGGCTTTGTCAAAGAGCAGGTCAAATTCACAAGATGAGATTTTTACGTCCACATTGTGATCTTCATCAACCTTCCCCTTTCCACTACTTTGAAACAGCTCAACAACTCTTTTTCTTGAGAGATTGCCCTAAAATACCAAAAAATTTGCAACTACAAGTCTACTGTCTGTCCGTGAGTTTTACAGTGCTTGGGCTCGCGCTGTCATTCAGAGACATTCTACCATACTGGAGCAGATCATGCTTTCTGACTCAATCATAGCCACATCGGAAAATTTTCGCGCAGATGTTATGATTCTCAGATGCTTTCTTGATCATTAGTATCCAACCACCAACTCATTTCATCTTCCCTTAGGCAAAATGAGTATCACTTTATGGTATTTATTTTGCATAACAGGTCTTCCTATCATGGGTGATATCTTTGACGTGTATATGCCCTCTAATGAAGAGCTTGCTCTTGAATCTGTAAGAGGAGAAATTTCTAAAACTACTCTTGAACTCTTCAGTGCACTGACCACCTTCCCTTATCCTGATCGCATCTCTTCTCTTGAATGGTTGGCTCACTTTTCTCAAAAACTGCGATATATTCCTTTCCCCTCAACTTCTTTTCTTCATAACCCCCTTCTTTTCATGATCTTTACTAAGGTATTGCATCTACATTTTGACAGCTTTGCAGGTCACAATCATTCAGAACTTAAGAATATTTGTAAGAACACAGAGCATTTTATGGAATATAGTCCTTCTTGCGAATTAGCTGCCTTCTTTGCTTATTGGTTGAGTCTAGTGATATTCCCTGATCCTGATCAAGTGGATACTATTAGGCCCTCATTCTTCGTGGTTGCAGGAGAAATGGCGGAAGGCCAGAAATATTCGTTAGCTCCTCCAATTCTGTGTTCTCTCTATCATACCTTCGGAGATGTTATTTCTAGTCCAAAAGATCCTGTTCCTGAAGCTTTTTTGTCTGTGCTCCTTAGCATTTCTATGTAAGTTGGATAGGAGTATACTTTCCTTAGACGTTTGCTAACTCTGGAAGGGCATACTCAAACCCCAATCGTCTTCCTCTCCAACATTTCCAATTGAGAGATATGATTAAGGAATCAAATGGATGGAGTTCTAGAAGAATAAAAAGCGATGATCCCATCGATTTTCACCAATTTCCCTTATTCAGTTACCCTGAAGATGTAAATGCTATTGATGATGATTTTATCTCATTCAGTGAGCGTTCTTTCCTTATTTCTATCAGATCTAGTACTCTTCCATGGAGAGAAGGTAGCATATTTTGGTGCGAACCGTACTACCCTAGTAGGTTTGCTCTTCAGTTTGGCTTTGATCAAGCCATACCTGAAACTTGTGACATTATCACAGGAGCGATGAGGAGGTATGGCATTGGGCCATATAATTGGGCTTTGATATGGAAGCAGCTCTTAATTGTTCGGACCGGATCACATTTCATGATTCCTAGCTACAATTATCCAGTTAGCGCTTCCTACTGCTGGATGCGATGGTGGATTCACCAACATTACTTGGTAGACAATTATCATCCAGTAGATCATGTCATGTGGATTCCCCCTCCTTGCCTTAGGGATTATCAGAAAGATCTGGACATTGGCTATTTTGAAGAAATGAGTCCTCTCCCCTTTTTAGATCAACTTGGTAGAAGGATCTCTTTAGAAGATGCCATTTATGAAGCAAAACCTGCTAATGCTTTCGAAGGATGGATAGCTTTCGGTACTCCTCTGACAAATACTCATGAATTCTCTGCAAAGAATGACAATCCCTTACAGTTCCATTCTCCTTCGCCTTTGCAGATATTGCGTGATAATTCTCCTTCATCAGAAAAGCAGGAATTATCAGGCCATCGTCATCCACCTCGGAAGGATAAGCATATTATCATCGAAGACTCGTCTTCTTCGGAAGAATAAATATATTCTGAAATATTTGGCTTTAGATTAAAAGATACCGAACATTGAATATTTTGCTCTGAGTTAATACAATTGTGGTTCTATTTGCTATAGTAGAAATACATTTTGCATATGAAACTTTACGATTCTTGTCATTATATCAAATGATTGACATGTCTTAACATACTTCAATTATAAGAATATATGGCCATATATTCTTATAATCTTAGTATTATATATATTATGTCTTAACATACTTCAATTCATGACAAATTTCAAGCATATTTATCTGTGCAGTAATCTTAACATAATGTTTAATAAGTAAATAATTACAACACTCATCATTTTATGCTTGTCAGTGCGGGACTTCCCATATGATTCTTGTTTTAATTGGCGGTACTAAATTTCAATTTAGTCAGTTACACATAGTTTAAGCTCTTGAGTCGTGGAGCCGGGTCTCACGTGATGGCCTCTATAACTCTTAGGAGTTCACTAGACTTCTCACAGCCTAGAGAGTTCACAAACCATGATCCATTAGAGGGGCCCAGTGAAGCTACCGAGGCCGTGAACTCGGTTGGAATTACGCACAGGGTTAGCCGCAGTAACTCTCTAGAGTTTACGGGGCACACAAGGCGACCTTTGGGGTACCAAATCTAAAGTCGCCAGTCCGTCGATTAGTAGGTTTAAGCCCTTCCTCATGAGTTAGTACTGAAATTAAACCGTAGATCTGGGGGGTCTTACGCATGGTTGGCCTATCTAAAGCTCACACTGCAACCCTCATTTTCTTCGTCTACAAGGTCGAGCCCATTCACGGGAGGGCATTTTCCTCCATTCCCCGTGACCCTGCCGGAAAGCTATACAGACGACATAGGGGTTACACGTGATTGGCCATTGAGGACTTTTGGCTTTTTTAGACTTTTGGTCACTGGCTCCATCAGCTGCCGGCATGGGTATGCGTACGATGGCCTTCACAGGCTTTTTAAGGCCACTGGCTTCTCACCGCTGCTCGAATGGCGATCTTGATAGGCCTTATGCACGATTGGCCACTAGCTTGACTAGGCTGCCTTAAAATGCCTTAGAAGACAATGATAGGTAAGATCAGTTGTTGTGAGAATGATAGATATCTCTGACTGAAATTGATACATTGCCATTTCTGCTAATATCTTTAATTATACCTATCTGTCCGTCTGTATTGTTCATAATATACCATCTTGGTGACGGTATCAATTTCAGACAATTTTATAAGGCTCACTTGACGATGGTGATGTTCACTTTCCTTTTGCAATATTTGCTATTACATAGTCTTGATATGCTCACGAACTTCTTCTTTATTCATTCATCAGATGATATATGGCCACGGTCTATTCTTGCCCCCTTTTGATTCAGAATCATTATCCTGATGATATTCTGGATCAAAATCAAAAGTATTTTATGGACAATATCTCTTAAGAAAGCGAGCATTAACCGGCATACTGATTCCTTGCCCAACTTGATCCACAACTCTATATGCTCCTTTTGAATATACTTCTTTTATTATGTACGGGCTGTCCCATTTAGGTTCGAACTTGCCCCCTTTTCGACGGGTGACCACGATAGGTCTTTTCAACATCAGCACTATATCCCCCTTTTTAAAAGAGCGATACTTAACTCGTTTGTCAAAGGTGGTTGATATTCTTGCCTGATATGTTTACAATTGCTGTTAGGTAGCCAAACATTTCTCATCCAGCTCTTTTAACCTTATTTTTGTATTTTCATCATCAGTTATAAACTGGTGTACTACCACTCTTAGTGACACTACTTGTATTTCAATTGGGATCACTGCTTCCACACCATAGATTAGTGAATATAGTGTTGTTCATGTCGTTGTCTGGTGAGTAGTTTTGTATGCCCATGACGCTTCTTATAACCTTTCGCCCCAATCACGTTTGTTCCCTATCACTGTCTTCTTCAATATTTTGACTATTGTTTTATTAAACGCCTCTACTAATCCATTGGCCGGCAAATAATAAGGTGTTGAGAATGAATGATGAATGCTGAATTTCTGACACAATTTTTTCATGCCTTTATTTTTGAAGGGAGTGCCATTGTCTGTAACAGTTTTCTTTGAAATACCATGACGGTATATTATCACGTGTCGGATGAAATTGACCACATCTTTCTCTTTAACACTGCGTAATGCAACTGCTTCAGTCCATTTGGAGAAATAACTTGTCGTTGCCAAAATATATTGCTTCCCTTTGGTCGAAGGTGGATTAATAAGACTAATAACGTCAAGCCCCCAAGCAGAGAAGGGCCAAGAAGCAACTGACTGATGTAGCTCTTCTGGAGGAACATGTATAACATCTCCATGAATCTGACATTCATGACATCGTTTCACATAATCTATCGTGTCTTTGAACATAGTGGGCCAATAATACCCCATCCTATGTACTCGATGAAATAAATTTCGACCTACTTGATGTGCCCCACATTCTCCAGAATGTGCTTCTCGCAATACCTAGCCTGCTTCTTGTTCATCTAAGCAACGTAACAACATTCCATTATGAGACCTTTTGTACAACACTTCACTGCATATGATGAATCTACTTGATCGTTGCCTGATTTGCTGTCTCTGCACTGGTTCTTCCTGCAGGATGTTAAATTTAAGATAATCTAGGAAAGGCTGATGTCAATCTTTTGTTGTGATCTTTAGACACGACACAGGAAGAGTTTCGGTGATTTCTTCAATAACTTTTGAGGATGGTAAAAATCTTCTTTCTTCTATACTCACTTGAAGAGGGCTTCGATTTGGATAAGATAGAGCCGCTGCCAAACTGGCTAAAGCGTTCGCTTTTGCGTTTTCTGACTGAGGGATATGCTTGATGCCAACATGGGAAAACTGTTCTAATAATTGTTGTGCCTTCCAATAGTATGGCAAAAGTTCTTACTTTCTTATCTCGAATTCAGTTGTCAATTGATTTATAATCAATTTAGAATCCCTGAAGATATGTATAATCAATTTAGAATCCCTGAAGATATGTAGCGTTCTTATCTTCATTTCTTTAGCCATTTCCATTCTAATGATCAGGGCTCTGTATTCAGCCTCATTATTCGTACATGCAGTTCTCAATGTAAAGGAGTAAGGTAGTAAGTCACCTTGGGGAGTAATGAATATCACTCCTGCCCCTGCTCCTGATGCTCGAGAAGCACCATCAAAATACATCTGCCATGGACTCTGCGATTCAGCTAACATAACTTGCTCATTTAAAAAATTGTCACTAATGGCCTCAAATTCTGCTACTGGGTGCGCTGTAAGGAAATCTGCCACTACCTGCCCTTTTACTGCTTTTACTGGTTCGTATGTAATAGTGTATTCTGAAAGTAATAGCATCCATTTGGCTAATCTTCTGGACAACATTGGTCTTGTCATCAAAAACTTTATTGGGTCGGCCCTTGAAATTAATGTTATATGATGAGATAGACTAATGTCTCAGCTTTCACACTGCAAATATTAACGCCAAACATTCTTTCTCGATCGGAGAGTAATTACATTCTGCCCCTATTAGGGACCGGCTTAAATAATAAAGAGCGGTTTCTTTTCCAGACTCATTCACCTGCGCCAGTAAAGCTCCTAAAGTATGTTCAGCTGCAAATATATACAAAATAAGCGGCTTTCCTTTCACTGGAGCTACCAATACTGTGGCTGTTTCAGCAATTCTTTTATCAAGTCGAACGCGTTTTGACAGGCTCGATCCCATTCAAACTCTCTACCCTTTTTCATCAGAGGGAAAAATGGCTGACATCTCCCTGCCAAATTCAAAATGAAACGGCAAATATATGCCAATTTTACTTGCAAACTTTTTAATTCTTTCAATGTCTTCGTTGGTGGCATATCTTGAATAGCCCTGACTTTCCCTGGATCAATCTCAATGCCTCTATGCCGGACGACAAAACCAAGGAACTTACTGGAGGATACCCCAAATGCGCATTTAGCGGGATTCATCTTCAATTGTCTCTTTCTAAGTTGCCAGAAAACTGATGCCAAGTGCTCACGATGTTCTTGATGGTCCCTTGACCTGACTACCAAGTCATCGACATAACATTCAATGTGCTTGTGCATCATGTCTTGAAAAATGTTTTGCATCGCTCTATGATACGTTGCCCCGACATTTTTGAGTCTGAATGGCATAACCTTATAACAGAAAATTCCCAGCGAAGTCCTAAATGCTTTTGTTTCCTCGTCTTCAGGGGCCATTCGAATCAGATTATATCCTACATAACCGTCCATAAAGGACATGATGGCGTACTAAGTTGTACTATCAAACAGTAGCTCAGTTATTGGGAGCGGGAAATCATCTTTTGGATAAGCTTCGTTCAGGTCTATAAAGTCGACACACACCCTGACTTGTCCATTTTTCTTCATCACCGGGACAATATTCGATATCCACTTGGGATTTTTTACCTCTCTAATAAACCAAACTTTTACCAATTTATTGATTTCTTCTTCAATCGGGGGAACCAGGTCCAGATGAAATCGCCTTTATGCTTGTTTAACTGGCCTTTTCTCTTTAGAAATATTTAGTCGGTGCAATGCTACAGAAGGCTCTAAACCAGGCATCTCTACATATGTCCAAGCAAATACGTCTTTATTTTCTCTAAGAAGTCGAGCGTACTCTGCAGATTCTTATTAAGAAAGGTCAGCGGTGATAAACGTGTTCCTTGGTTCTTCTTTCGTACCCAAGTTTATCTCTTGCAAGCTGTCTATCGTCGGTTGCCCCCCTTCTTCTATCTGCTTTGGAGCCACCTCAGGATGTTCGACTATCTTAAGATTTTCTTCTACTAGCCGTTCAATTGTAACCATGTTTACTGATGATTTCGTCCTCATGTCTTGAAATTTTCTTTGCCTCTCCTGGCAGACCCCTGTAGGAATTTGAATTCCTCTCCTGTAATTTAAGCCGGCGTATTCTTCACAGTCAAAACCCATACTTTTCATGACCCTCTGGCTTGTTTTCTTTCCAATTATTATTTCATCTCTGTCTATCATTGGTTGTATTATACTTTTCAATGTATAACAATTCTCTGTTGGATGTCCCACTAAGCGATGATAACGACAAAAATTCTGTTCTCCGATTTTTGTCACATCTTCAATGCATTTGTGTAACAACTCGGAAAATTCCGTATAATGGCCCGAGTACCACCTCAGGCAGAAATCACTTAGGATCAAACCTTTAGAAAGCAGACAAAGTTAACTAAGTGTTAAACTAAATTAGCCACGAAATCCGCTTGAATCACTTTAAATACGATCTACAAGACCCAAAACTTGTGGAATTATTAACGCTAGGTTACCCTAAAATCTAGGCTCAAACTCATTACCCGATTACTCTCGGGAGCACATTGAACCTCCGTATCAGATCTAGACCGCACATCGAAAGTCCGAATGATATGAAGCTATAAACTTAGGATCACCTCGCTAGGCTTGACAACCTCGGAGATCAATCCAGACAGTGTCCCACGGCTATTCGCTTGAGCTCGGAGCGAGGAGTGTGAGAAGACTTGGTTTTCTTTATAAATTTAATAAATTTTAAGTAATCTGAGACTTGACATTTGTGGGCCAATTATAAGCAATCAGACCGTCGGAATCCGACCCAAATACACCCTCAGATCAGGAAACATTTCCTATAAATATCTGTGTACTTGTAACCCTGATCGAGATTTGGTAACCGTTGAACTGAAACTGGTCCGCCACGCGTGATCCGAAAATCCGACTGGAACGAAAACTTAACTCCACCTAGATCCAAGGTTGGTGAGCTTAAGTCCGACCGTACGTAGAAAAGGGGCTTCCAGAAGTCCTCCATTGAGCTGAAACTGACCCACTTTGGTTATAACCTAAGTATACCTTGACCTTAAGTCTATTTAGGTGAGGTTTTAGGCTATATAAGGACCTTTAGCCCTCTCTCATTCAGCCCACACGAATTTGAGAAAAAACCCTGGGGAGAGAAGTGAGAGAAGAGAGAGAAAGTGTGAGAGTTGTGGGTGCATCTCCTTGCCACTCTACCCTGCTGCTATTCGTGGTTAACCACATCATTCTAATCGCTTTCCCAGCGATTCTGACATCGTTTCTAGGTAAGAAACCCTAACCCTAATCTGTTTTGGGGTCTTGATAGTTGTGAATTATGAAATAACTAACCTAAGGCATGTTCTAGGTTGCCACATCACCGTATACTAAAGCTTAGCGAATCTATCGAGTTTATTATGCTTCTACGGCGTAAGGTGCAGACTTTAGACGTATAGGTTATGGATTTCAACGCTTTCAATGTCAGATAATGATAGATTCATGACCTGTATGTTATTGCACATGTACAAAGTGTTGTCCGTTTCGTATTCATGTTAGACGTTAACTATGTTGAATATACTGTATTCCTCGTATTTGTAGAAAATACCATATACATATAAATTTTACAAGTGTGCTTGCCATGATTAATCACTGTATGAACATGCTATGTATACGTATAATACTTATTTGGTGAAAGGGTTCGCCCTTATATATGTTTTTGCTAGTATACAATATGTATGTTGAAAGTGTGTATCCTAAGTGTTTGTGAAAATGCTTGTAAGAGTAATTACTTAAAGGATTGTGCTTTAGGTAGGTGTTGAGATAGGATTCTCAACTACCTTAGAGATGTATATGAGTTCCTCCATGTTGTTTGTTTGATTTAACCGCTTACTTATGAAATATGTGTGTTTGTATTTTCCTGTTTATATTATGCTTTATAACATGCTTTATGACATGCTCGTTAACGTGCTTGAATTACTTTATTTATTCTACTTTACTCTACATGCTTCTGAATAAGGATTGGTTGTGTTTGGGGCTATGATTTTAGTCCAAGCAATCGGAAACGAAAATGAATGCGTAGCTGAGATTCATTCACCATGCGAGATGTGTTCAACGAACCCGAGTTGTACTTCGGTTGAAGATAGAGGCTGGCCACACGAAGTGCTTATACACTTCATATCATTCAACTTGTTGTACACTCGAGCTAGCCAAGCTCGTCAAGTAATCCGATCTGTCTAATGTATGTTCACCATGTTTGGACGCTACTGCTTGAACCTAAGGTACTACCCTTACCAATGGAATCCCGTTAACCATGGTACCTCGATCTGCCAAGACTCATGAGCTGGGCATGGTGGTATGGGACACCGTGGTCGAGTTGTCGGCCTACGCTGGGGCCACAAGCCTCCCCGTAGTGACCATTGAGCAACCAGACTCGTGAGCTGATTATAGTGGTATGTGACACTATATTAGAGTTATCGGCCTACACTGCTTTGATGGGTGATGGGGGAGTGGTGCAACGATTCCGTGTAACAGCCCTGGTAGCCCTGACCGTACCCGGTATAGTGACCTTGAGCATACTCTAAATCTGGGGTGAGGCGACGAGCCTTCCCGTAGTAACAGAGTATAAACTAGGCCTGTATTGATAATGTGATGGGGGAGTAGTGTAACGATTCTGTGTAACAGCCCTGATAACCTTTGCAGCAACTTAGAAACACACCATCGTATGAGATTGTCTAGGACTGACGACCCTAGAATGGATCATTGTTTGGGAATGATATAAGGAAGGTACCTTAGTTTCCCAATACTGCTGTTTGAAATGGACTAATAACAACTTGGTAATCATGCTCATCATCGCATTGCATGTGCTTGGAAGATGTGGAGCACTAAGGGTGACAGCATGCCGCGAGCATAAGATGGTGCCATACGAGGGAGTATGTTGGCGAGGGCATGCATCATAATCTCACCTCATCCTTGCATTAAGTACAGTACTTAGGAATGTTGATTGTACTGCTTTATCATTACTGCTTAACTGAATTGATAACATGTTAACTTATGCTTTATTGTTCCACTGAGTTAACTACTCACTCCCACGTTACGGGACGATGTTCTGGACACCCACCAGACTCTGTCTTAGATGCAGGTACCGATGATTCACTGGATGCTGAGCCTGATTATTATAAAGCTCAGAATGAGTTTTTCTTCATGCAGTTCTCCGGCAGCTTTGCTTAAGCAATCCAGATTTACGGGACTACTGGGCTATCACGACGGTTGGACTATTTTTGACATTTTATTTTTAATTCAGTACATGTATATGATGACTCAGCGAAGTAATTATACTCTGGAGACAGATCGAGATCGTTTTGTTTTTATATACATCTATATATATTTTTCAGTTTTTCGCTTACGTTTTATACATTGATCTAGAGTATGGATTAATATTTTGGTATAATCTCACTCATGTTTATTACACTAACACAGACAACATTCAATCATAAGCATTTGTGTTGCATAAGTGATGTTTTGGAACTCGGGTGTTGAGTTGCTACTCAACCCCCGATTTTCAGGGCATTACAAGTTGGTATCAGAGCATGATTTGGATTAAACCGGACCTGAGTTGTGGTCTCACGACATACGCTGACGCATTTTGACTTAGGAGGGAACGAGAACAATGTAGAAACAGTCTTAGGCATCCTAGTTCCGTCCTAACAGTGAAGTTTACTGAAAACGATCGCTGTGATCTTGTCTGTACTCAACCCTGGTCGCACGGGTCGACCTTAAAACACTTCTAGACTGTCAAATGACAGGTCTAGATCACAATCCACCAAATTCTAGCCGTTAAAAATTGAAAAAATACCATCAATAATTAGAACATTCTCGGAATGACCCGAAACGACTCGAAAGGGAGTCGAGGGCCACATGAGGTAATCTGGGGGGACCCACGGTGGACCCGATGTGCCTTTGGCACCTTGGGAGGGGGGTGGCGACCGCCCTACCGCGCCGGCACCGCGGACAGTCCAGAGGACTGCGGCGGCGCAATGCCTACCGCGATGCATCGCGGCCACCTTGGGCCAGGCCTGTCGGGCTGGTGTGGGTCGGCGTCGGGCTGACCCCTAGTCACATGTGGGGCCTGTAAAATTTTCATGGAGACCCCATAAGTGGTTTGTTTTGCCCCTTTCTTACTTCTCACCCTTCCAAGCCCTCCTTTCTCTTTCAATTTGTTGTTTCCCTCTCAAACCTCCACTCTAATCGCTCAATCTGTCATTTTCGGTTATCACCCAACCATCTCCATCATCTACGGCAATCCCTTCCTCCCTACCCTCTCCGTTCTCTCTTATTTGAGCTCTCACACCCACATTTGAAGCTCAAAATAGTGTAAGCTTCCTCACCCATCCTATCCTTCCACTTTCCTCCTTCAATCTTTATCATTTGGGCCTCTACAACGTCTGTTGAGGCTCCAATCCGTAGGAAACCAAACCTCCAGCCCTTTCTCTCTCTCTCCATCACTTATCCTTTATTTTCCATGGCCCTATTTGAGCTCATTTCGGCCATTTTCTCCATCTCCACCATCCTTTCTCTTATAGGAAAGAGGAAGAGTGCTGCGGAAGAAGCCGGGCCTAGTCGCCCAACCCGTCCAAGGAGAAAGACTGACGCCGGGGCTAGTACAAGTGTCGTCTGTGAGCATAGGTCGAAGCGGGACCTAGATCCCCAAGTTCCCATCGAAAAAGCGCTACCGATAGACTTTAAGCACGGTCGATTTGGTGGCCGCAGGATTGTACTTGAAGCTTACGTAGATGAGAGGCTGTTTGGACTACACCCAATTATGGACCGCTTGGTGGACGTTGAGTGGGGTCCTATGTTCGAAGGTAAGACTCCCGCATGTGAGAACACGGTTCGTGCTTTCTACGCTCACATCCGAGACCCATCGCTTGATCCTCTCCAGTTCACTGTTTCTATTAGGGAGCGGAATTACACTATCAACGTGGATTTAGTGTCCCGAGTCCTAGGAATTCCACGTAGTGAAGTATATGCTGATGAGGGTTATTTCAAGAGTGTGCGAGAAAGAGACCGTCGTACACGATACCTTTGTGGCCGACTGGTTCCCTGGACCAGAGGCAACTGCCTCCCATCGACGAAGTTAACAGATGATTTTCACCTGCTTCATTACATTTTCACGTATAATGTGTATCCACGATGGGGCAACTACACGGAATGTACCCGGTTGATGGTAGACTTCCTGTACAGGGTTGGACATGGGGATAAGTTGTGCCTACCCACGTTCGCCCTATTCCAGATAGTCCAGACCGCTCGGTCTGTCAGGAATGATATTTCACTCCCGTTCGGCCGATTGATATGTAAGCTTGCTCGAGAGGTCAGCTATAGACTTAATATGGATGATATTGCGCCAATTCGGATCATAAGCGATGTTACGCTTAACAACATGGGGATCGGTCCTCGACAACGCCAAGCCCGACTCGACGAGTCTGGGGATGAGTCTGATAGTGAGGGGGAGGAAAGCGTTAATCTAGAGGAGGAGAGTGAGGAAGGAAGTGGTGATGAGATAGAGGAGGAACATGAAGAGGATGAGGAGGCCCAAGATACTGAGGAGAGCTCCCCTCCTACGGCACCGGTGCAGGGCACTGATCGGGCTGCTTGGGATACTCGTATTGCTCGGCTGGAGGAGGATCATGCTGAGCTACAACAGGGTCAGGCCGTCCTGTGGTAGGATGTCATAGATCTTCGAGGCCTTGTGAAGCACAAGTTCAAGAAGGTGACTCGTACCTTGAAGACTATCCTGTGCTGTCTGCAAGATAAGGGCGCTCCTCCATCGCCTGACTCGGATGCCTAGTCATCCAAGTTGTTGTTTATAGTTTGTTTTGCTTACCGCTTTAGGCGGCTTCTGTTTTCATGTTGATGAATGTAGTAGTTAGCATGGTTTTAGTAGTTGAAGCTTGGTTCAAAATTAGCTCACATGCATCTTCTGTCATGATTCATATAACTCTGTATTCCATGTATTATGGCAATTTTGGTAATGAAATGCATATAGCCTCTTTTTGCTATGAAGTGTGTGGAATGCTTAAGTGATTATGTATTGTGCTGCTATGCTTCATCTTACATGTGTTGTACCCTATGCTGTATAGGGCATGCCACGGAAGTATATGAGGAGCACGGCACCCCTCTTGCTCACTGATTCGATGGACCAGACTCCTTCCCGTAGGGGTGGTCCTCCGGACCTGGGCTCTGGCTCAGATCAGCCTTCTGCTGGTCCTACTGGTGGACTGCTACCTTTTACACCACCGGTTCACGAGCGAAATCGGGCATCCTCTTCGACACAGTATGAGCCACAGGCTGCTCCACCTGCTGATAGGTTTGAGCAGATGATGATGCTGATGCAACAGCAGTACCAGCAGCTCTTGGAGGTCTTATCTCAGTGTGGGAGTGCGACTCCACCTCCATCATCTACACGCCCTACCGAGACTGCTGAGCCTCCTACTCAGGCTCACAGGCTATATCGGCTCCACCCCGCAAGGACAGCACCTGTGCACCCATCTTTCAGACCTCCTGCACCACGTTTCAGGCCCCCTCAACGGCCCATGGTACCTCAGCCCAACCGATCTCAACAGGCGCGTGTTCATGCACTCACAGCAGAAGAGCCAGAGACTACACCTATGGCCTTCGAGGTTACTGCACATGTTCAAGGTACTCCTGTCTTTTTATTAGTGGACACTGGATCCACTACATCCATCATATCATGTGCAGCAGTTAAGCGTCTAGCTTTACACACTACTCCCACGAGAGGAGTGAGACTCACTACTGCTACAGGGACATTTTCGGATGTCACACGGGTGTGTGAAGGTTGCTCCGTCGATTTGGTTAGTAGGACAGTATCCGTTGACCTCATTATCGCTCCCCTATGGCACTACAACATTATCCTTGGTATGGACTGGCTCACCAAGATGAAGGCAGAGATTGATTGTAATACTCGGGTTGTGATAGCCAGCGGACCTGACTGCACGGTCTTTACTTTTCCGGTACAGGTTAGTTGGACATGCCGCGTTAGATATTATGTCGCTTTGATTAAGCCTGTTGATGGGCCAACGTTAGGGAATATGCCAGTAGTTTGGGACTTTTTAGATGTGTTCAGGATGATTCCTGGTTTACCTCCTCGGCGTGAGATCGATTTTACGATTGATCTTGTGCCCAGTGTGACCCCCATTTCATTACCCATGTATCGGATGCCTCCATGTGAGATGAAAGAGCTACGGAAACAAATTGACGAGCTCGTAGAGAAGGGCTTCATACGACCTAGTTTGTCTCCCTAGGGAGCACCTGTACTGTTTGTGAAGAAGAAATATGGCTCACTACGGTTGTGTATTGATTACCGTAGGTTGAACCAAGTCACTGTGAAGAATAGGTATCCTTTGCCCAAGATAGATGATCTATTTGATCAGTTAAGGGGGGCAAAGTATTTCTCGAAGATCGACTTGCAGTCAGGGTACCACCAGTTGCGCGTTAGAGATGAAGACGTGCAAGAGACAGCTTTCAGGACCTGTTTTGGGCATTACGAGTTCCTTGTGATGTCATTCGGTCTTACGAACGCACCGGCCATGTTCATGGACTTGATAAATCGGGTATTTCAGCTATTCCTATACCGATTCATTATCGTGTTTATCGATGACATCTTGATATATTCTAGGAGTCGGGAAGAGCAAGAGGAGCACCTGAGAGCAGTGTTGGATACTTTGAAGAAGAACCAGTTGTTCGCGCAGTATAAGAAGTGCGACTTCTGGCAGGAGGAAGTCAAGTTCCTGGGACATGTGGTGCCCAAGGATAGGATAGTTGTGGACCTTGCTAAGGTAGACGTGGTTCAGGATTAGAAGCAGCCTGGCTCGGTTACCGAGGTGAGGAGTTTTCTTAGCCTGGCAGGGTACTATCGACGCTTCATTTGGGACTTCTCAAAGATAGTCAGGCCATTGTCACAGTTGACGCGTAAGGATCTGAAGTTCGCCTGGAATGAGAAGGCAGAAGCAGCTTTTCAGGAGCTGAAGGACAGACTAACGTCCGCCCCTGTACTAGTATTGCCAGAGCAAGGGGTTAAGTATACTATATACACTAACGCATCTCGCGTTGGTTTGGGTTGTGTCCTTATGCAGAAGGACAGGGTGATTGCGTATGCCTCGAGACAATTAAGGAAGCACAAGGAGAATTACCCTACGCACGACCTGGAATTAGCAGCTATCATCTTTGCATTGAAGCTCTGGAGACATTACCTCTACGGAGAGGAGTTCGAGCTTTTCTGCGACCACAAGAGCCTTAAGTATATATTCACTCAGCAGGACTTGAATATGAGGCAGTGCAGATGGATGGAAACCTTGAAGGACTTCAAGTTTGAGGTCTCCTACCATCCTGGCAAGGCCAACCTTGTGGCAGATGCGTTGAGCCGCAAGAAGGCTATTGCATTTGCAGCTCCGCTGATGATAGCAGAGTGAGATATGTTGGAGTTCGTGAGGAGCTTCGAGCAGAAACTCACCGTGGAGGAGCCATTTGAGTGTGTCGCGCACGTTCGGGTGCAACCACTTATTGATGATAGGATTATCGAGGCCTATAAGGGCGATGAGCGGTTGTCTGAGCTTCGAGAGCAAGCTAGCGACGCCGAGGACTCCGAGTGGAGAGTTGGCACAGATGGAGGTCTACGATACCGTGGCCGCCTATGCGTTCCAGATATTCATGACTTGAGATAGGAGCTTCTCGAGACTGCCCACAAATCGAAGCTTGCGATGCATCCTGGTAGCACGAAGATGTATCAGGACATGAGGCGATCGTATTGGTGGGACAATATGAAGGTTCATATCGTCCAGTATGTTTCACGTTGTCTCATGTGTCAGCAGGTCAAGGCCGAGCATCGCCGACCTCCTGGACTCCTTCAGCCCATGCCCATAGCCGAATGGAAGTAGGACTTCATCTCTATGAATTTCATATCGGGGCTGCCAGAGATGGAAGGGACAGGACTTCATCTCGGGTGATCGTGGGCTCATTTTCTCCCTATCAGAGTTATGAACTCTGCAGACGACTTGGTTAGGTTGTACATCAGAGAGATAGTCCGTCTGCATGGAGTTCCTTTAGAGATCCTGTCGGACCGCGACACGTGATTCACATCTATCTTCTGGACTCATATCCAGGAAGCGATGGGTGTGAAGTTGAAGTTCAGTACTGCATTTCACCCTCAAACCGACGGGTAGATAGAGCGGGTGAATCAGATTTTGGAGGACATGTTATGGGCCTGTGTCTTGGATTTCAAGGACAGTTGGGATGACTGTCTTCCTTATGCAGAGTTCGCGTACAACAACAGCTTTCAGGTGAGTATTGGTATGGCTCCGTATGAGGCCTTGTATGGTCATCCTTGCAGAGCGCCGCATTGCTGAGCTGAGGTTGGCGAGCGCAGCTTGATTGGGCCGGAATTGGTACAGGCGACCTCGGAGAAAATCGACATTATCAAGCGTCGACTTCTTACAGCACAGAGCAGACAAAAGAGCTACGCCGATACGAGAAGGCGACCGCTTGAGTTCGTGGTTGGAGATCATGTATTCCTCAGAGTTTTCCCTATGAAAGGAGTTCTTCGGTTTGGGAAGAAGGGGAAGCTTACGCCGCGGTTTATCGGGCCATTTCAGATACTTGGCCGAGTGGGTGCGGTGGCTTACCATCTCGCTTTGCCCACGCTGCTTGCGGGCGTGCACAACGTATTTCATGTATTTATGCTGAAGAAATACATTCCTGATCCTTCACACATCATCCATTGGGAGCAGGTGCAGTTGAGTGACGATGCCACATATGTACTGTGTCCGACGCGTATCCTAGACAGGAAGGAGCAGGTGTTACGCAGTAAAGTGATTCCACTCGTGAAGGTACTTTGGACGCATCATAAAGAGGAGGAAGCGACCTGGGAGACAGAAGCTGAGATCCGAAAGAACTACCCTCAGCTTCTCGAGGAGTACGAAAAGGTACTAATTTCGAGGATAAAATTTTTCATTAAGGGGGTAGATTGTAACGACCCAAAAATTTTCGTACAATGTCTCGAGTACCACCTCAGGCAGAAATCACTTAGGATCAAATCCTTTAGAAAGTAGACAAAGTTAACTAAGTGTTAAACTAGATTAGCCATGAAATCTGTTTGAATCACTTTAAATACTATCTGCAAGATCCAAAACTTGTGGAATTATTGACGCTAGGTTACCCTAAAATCTAGGATCAAACTCATTTCCCGATTGCTCTCGGGAGCACCTTGAAACTCCGTATCAGATCTGGACTGCACATCGAAAGTTCGAATGATACGAAGCTATAAACTTAGGACCGCCTCACTGGGCTTGACAACCATCTCGGAGATCAAATCCAGATAGTATCCCACGGTTATTCGCTTGAGCCCGGAGCGAGGAGTGCGGGAAGACTTGGTTTTCTTTAGAAATTTAATAAAATTTAAGTAATCTGAGACTTGACATTTGCGGGCCAATTATAAGCAATCAGACCATTGGAATCTGACCCAAATACACCCTCGGATCAGGAAACATTTCCCATAAATGTCTATGTACTTGTAACCCTGATCGAGATTCGGTAACCATTGAACTGAAACTGGTCTGCCACGCGTGATCGAAGAATCCGACTGGTACGAAAACTTAACTCCACCTAGATCCAAGGTTGGTGAGCTTAAGTCCGACTGCAAGCAGAAAAGAGGCTGTCAGAAGTCCTCCGTTGAGCTGAAACTAACCCACTTTGGTTATAACCTAAGTATACCTTGACCTTAGGTCTATTTCGGTGAGGTTTTAGGCTATATAAGGACCTTTAACCCTCTCTCATTCAGCCCACATGAATTTGAGAAAAAACCCTAGGGAGAGAAATGAGAAAAGAGAGAGTAAGTGTGAGAGTTGTGGGAGCATCTCCCTGCCACTCTACCCTGCTGCTATCCGTGCTTAACCACATCATTCTAATCGCTTTTCCGGCGATTCCGACATCGTTTCTAGGTAAGAAACCCTAACCCTAATCTGTTTTGGGGTCTTGATAGTTGTAAATTATGAAATAACTAACCTAAGGCATGTTCTAGGTTGTCACATCGCCGTATACTAAAGCTTAGCGAATCTATCGAGTTTATTACGCTTCTACGGCGTAAGGTGTGGACTTTATACGTATAAGTTATGGCTTTCAACGCTTTCAATGTCAGATAATGATAGATTCATGACCTGTATGTTATTGCAGATGTACAAAGTGCTGTCCGTTTCGTATTCCAGTTAGACGTTACCTATGTTGAATATATTGTATTCCTTGTATTTATAGAAAGTACCGTATACATATAAATTTTGCAAGTGTGCTTGCCATGATTAATCACTGTATGAACATGCTATGTATACGTATAATACTTATTTGGTGAAAGGATTCGCCCTTATATATGTTTTTGCTAGTATACACTATGTATGTTGAAAGTGTGTATCCTAAGTGTTTGTGAAAATGCTTGTAAGAGTAATTACTTAGAGGATTGTGCTTTAGGTAGGTGTTGAGATAGGATTCTCAGCTACCTTAGAGATGTATATGAGTTCCTCCATGTTATTTGTTTGATTTAACCGCTTACTTATGAAATATGTGTGTTTATATTTTCCTGTTTATATTGTACTTTATAACATGCTTGTTAACGTGCTTGAATTACTTTGTTTATTCTACTTTACATGCTTCTGAATAAGGATTGGTTTTGTTTGGGGCTATGATTTTAGTCCAGGTAATCGGAAACGAAAATGAATGTGTGGCCGAGATTCATTCGCCATGCAAGATGTGTTCGACGAACCCGAGTTGTACTTCTGTTAACGATAGTGGTTGGCCACACGAAGCGCTTATGCACTTCATATCGTTCAACTTGTTGTGCACTCGATCTAGCCGAGCTCGTCAAGTAATCCGATCTGTCTAATGTATGCTCACCGTGTTTGGACGCTACTGCTTGAACCTGAGGTACTACCCTTACCAGTGGAATCCCGTTAACCGTGGTACCTCGATCCGCCAAGACTGATGAGCCGGGCACGGTGGTATGGGATACCGTAGACGAGCTGTTGTCCTACGCTTAGGCCACAAGCCTCCCCGTAGTGACCATTGAGCCACCAGACTCGTGAGCCGATTATGGTGGTATGGGACACTATATTTGAGCTGTCGGCCTATACTGCTTTGATGGGTGATGGGGGAGTGGTGCAACGATTCCGTGTAACAGCCCTTGCAGCCCTGACCGTACCCGGTGTAGTGACCTCAAGCATACTCTAAATCTCGGGTGAGGTGACAAGCCTTCCCGTAGTAACAGAGTATAAACTAGGCTTGTATTGATAAGGTGATGGGAGAGTGGTGTAACGATTCCGTGTAACAGCCCTGGAAGCCCTTGCAGCGACCTAGAAACACACCATTGTATGAGATTTTCTAGGACTGACGACCCTAGAATGGATCATTGTTTAGGAATGATATAAGGAAGGTACCTTAGTTTCCCAATACTGCTTTATTATTACTGCTTGACTGAATTGATAACATGTTAACTTATGCTTTATTGTTCCACTGAGTTAGCTACTCACTCCCACGTTGCGGAACGGTGTTCTGGACACCCACCAGACTCTGTCATAGACGCAGATACCGACGATTCACTGGAGGCTGAGCCTGATTATTATGAAGATCAGGATGAGTTTTCCTTCATGCAGTTCTCCGGCGGCTTTGCTTAGGCAATCCGAATTTACGGGACTACTAGGCTATCACGACAGTTAGACTATTTTTGACATTTTATTTTTAATTCAGTACATGTATATGATAACTCAGCGAAGTAATTATACTCTAGAGATAAATCGAGATCGTTTTGTTTTTATACACATCTATATATATTTTTCAGTCTTCCGCTTGCGTTTTATACATTGATCTGGAGTATGGATTACTGTTTTGGTATAATCTCACTCATATTTATTGCACTAACATAAACAACATTCAATCATAAGCATTTGTGTTGCATAAGTGATGTTTTAGAACTCGGGTGTTGAGTTGCTACTCGACCCCCGATTTTCAGGGCGTTACAATTTGGGTTCTGGCAATATTATTGTGCCGGCCTTCAATAGCTGATCCATCATTGGAATGACATCTTCTTTATCGAATGCAAACCCTATATGTGAATTAAGCATCCTGGGTTTTTTATACCTTCTTAGCTGAATCGACCCTTCTTTTCATTTTGGTTTTTCTTTCTTTAGATCTCTTACAATAGTATGCTGCTTGTCATGATCAATAGTATTTACTATCATCCTGCTGCGAGCCCCCTAAGCTGTATTATAGCGAAACACTAGCATTATCCAATTTATCAGTTCTAAAGCATAAGCCTTAGTGGCCAAGTCACAAAAAGTTCTGATGTCGGCACTGGTAAGTCCAACTACGAATTTCGTCTTCATAGAGTTTAGACACATCTTGACTTGTTCGTTTTCTTCTGGTAGCTATTTACATGAAGTTCCTAGTGTCTTCCATCTATCTATGAACCTTCCTACTGATTCGCTTTCACCTCGTCGCACAAAAAGTCGATTTAGCATACTGACATCTCGTGCTGGAGAAAAAAAATAGACACAATCATCTTGCATTTGCTCCTAAGTGCGGATTGGCCCTGGAGCCAAGTTGGAATACCATCGGAATGCCTTATTCGTCAGTGACAACTCAAACAATCGTAAGCAATACTGTGGTATTGTAAAAAAATTTCCCATGCTGGTAACAAAGTGCATTAAATGTTCCTCCGAAGATCCTTCTCCATTAAACTTTTGAAAATCCGAATGCTTGAAACTGGTTGGGAAGGGAATATCATCTACCTCTCTTAGATACGGCGTTCAATAACTGAAAGGACCAATAGTTCCACATCCCCTTTCTATTCTGACAACTTCTTCAACAATTTACCTTGCCTCGTTTCGTGTTATGGCCCTTGTGTCCGGAGCAGACCCTCGTGATCTCGCCCCTTGTAATTGAGAGTTTTCAGATAGACTTCCTTGTCTATTCATTATTCCTGCCATCGGGAGAGCCGTTATTTGGGCTACATCATGTGCAAGGCTTGCTAAAGCCTCTTTAAGGTTTCTGCACTCATTCATTAGTGCTCTTTGCGCTTCTACCATCTCATTCACATGATTCTCCGTAGTTGTCATATTGTCCGGATTCGACTTCTCCATGCTTTCGATGCCATCGGTCGATTGAGGCGATACAAATATCGGTGAATTTGTTTGGGGTGACACGAATACTGGCGAGCTTGTTATTAACACTTTACCTTTCTGTTCCCTTGTCCATCTGGCCCTTGAAATACCCAAAGCCGTTATCGACCCTTTGACTCTTGGTGGAGGCGGATTCATTCTAAGGCTTCTTGCATTCTGTGTCCTCGTCTTGCGAGATGTTACAACAGTCCATCCTTCATCGCCTCCCAGTGGTTTAGGCGAAGCAGATACTACCCCAATTGTCACTCGAGTCATGTTATTTTTAGTTTAGGGATTCGAGTCAGGTGCGTCAGGATTTGATCCGGTGTGTATTCTATCAAGAACCCGGTTGGAGTAAATCGGAAGTTTACTTTTCTTACGGAAGTTGCCATAACTAGTAGGTTGTAATCAGATGCAGAAACCTTTGAACACGAAACATGATTGTAGTTAGTAGTTGAAGAATTAAATAATCTATCTTAGAGATGAAGGGGAGGATATTCCCGTTGAGAGTCGCCATTTTGGCGACTGAAAGACGCCAAACTATGATGAAAGTTTCATAACGATTTCACTGCTAATGCTAAATAAGATAAATAGTCCCCAGTGGACTCACCATTTTGTTTTGATAAGAAACAAATGCATTTGATTTGGGAGATTATCTTATTCAAACATAACAGAGAAAGAATATTTAAAACAATCATCACACTTTATTAATACTGAGTTCATTTACATCCTTCTAGCATCCCTTGATTCTAAGATAAATTATTTAGAATAAAGGAAATATTATAAGTGCAATTGTCATAGTTAAATATTAAATTCGGCAGCATTTCATCAATAATTTCAGTCATCTCCTAGAACTTAGGAAGAATATGCTCTTCTGCTGATTATCCTCCTTTAGACTTGAACAAAAGGAACTTGAGGACTTCAACCATTTCAGCAGCATAACAGACCTTTGTCTTCACAAACTACAGGGCAGTCTGGTTGCCTGGACCCACGCAATGGATGTCAGTTACACGGACCCGCGCAAACCACCGTAGCCTTCTCTCTCACCTTCGATCTTCCTCCTTACTTCACTTCCTCTCAAAAATCTTCAATCCATCCAAATGAAGGAGGGGAGAGGTATTTATAGGCCCTCGCATGTATGGTGCCTCAATCTTGGTGCTATGGGACCCACCTTTCAATGCCTTAGACCCTTTCACAAAGAACCAGTTCTGAATTCTATTATGCGAACCCGCGCAACTGACATTTCGGTTGCGCGGTCCCGCGCAACAGACATCGGTTGCGCGGACCCGCGTAACCTACCGTAAGTTATTTCAATCTTTTTGTCTTCCAATTTTCTTTCTATCTCTCAATCTTCTCTTGCTTCAATCATTTCCTCCTCACCATTTTTTATGCCTCAACATTGGAAACAACCCATGAGGGAACCAACACAGTGAAAAGATCCAAGCTGCAACATCTAACATCACAATTTGAACATCTCAGAATGGAGGAACATGAGACATTCATGGAATTCTTTACAAAATTGAACATCATCTGTAATTCTATGGGTGGATTGGGAGAGAAAGTACCAGTCTCAAAATTTTGTAGGAAAATTCTAAGATCCTTACCGGAACACTTCAACTCCAAAGTAACAACTATCGAAGAGTGTAGAAACATGGACAAAATGTAATTAAAAGAACTAGAAGGTACCCTACAAACATTCGAAGTGCACTTTAAACTAACCCTCAAATCCAAAAGTAATGCCCTCAAAGCTGCAAAACACACCACCATTAATGAAGAGGAGGAGAGCGAAAGAGAAAATTAGGATGAGGAAGTAGCTCTCTTGGCTCAACGGTTCAAGAAATCTTTTAACAAAAACCGTGGCCAACCATTGAACTACAAAGGCAAACAACTGGACAACAAGCGTCATATAGGCAAACCTCTTAAAAGGTCCAAAGAGCCTCAGTGTTACAATTGCCAGAATTTTGGGCACTTGTGCACTGAATGTCCCACCAAGAAGACTAAGGGAAAGGCCATGGCAGCCACATGGGATGACACTGAAGAATCAAACTTAGAATTCAGTTATTCAGAGAGTGATGGAGACCAAAAATCCTTGAAAATACTCATGGTCTCCACCTCCACCAACATTCCTTTAGAAACTGGGGAAATTGATGAACCACGAGCCAAAGAAACACCTCCATCAGATGATGAGAATGAAGAAGAAGAGGAAGAAAAGGATAACATACATGATGCCTATGATCAACTCTATATGCATAGCATCAATATCCTTAAAAGACTTGGTATCAATGAAAATAAGAATAAATTATTGCAAATGGATCTACACAAAATTTTAGAAATCAATACACATTTGATTAATGATCTTCAGCAATATCACAGATAATGATAGGATGGAAAGAAGTAATTCATTTCTCAAAACTGAGTCAGTAAAACTAAACAAACAGATTGAATTATTGAAAGATGAAAACATGCATCTTAAGAATGAAAATCACACACTTATTTTTTATGCAAAAAAAATCTAAAAAATCTGTTGAGCTTAGCTACAAATTCTCCCAAAGTAACGAAAAACTTGAAAGACTTTTAGGAATGGGGAGAACTCAAAGAGATAAGAGAGGATTGGGATATGAAAATTGCAAACCAAATCCCACTCCCACAGCACCAATGCCTAAGAAGGGTGCTGCCTTAGGAAGTAACACAAGGGCCACTCCTGTATGTCATTCGTGTGGAGACTCAGGTCACTACAAGTTTAAATGCCTAACCTTTGGGAGGACTCAACACAATTCCAGTTTGAACCTTACTAGTAAATATAAACCAACCAGAAGAACAATGCAAAATGTAAAGAGTCCACCAAAGTACTTGGTAAGAGGTAAGACACATCTATCTCCACAGAAAATGACAAAAAGAATGGAGGAACTATAGAGTCAAGTGGCTCAACTGAATCAAAAAGCAAAGGAGTTAATAAAACAAGGGAATATGATTCGGTTACCTAATGTACCCAGACAAACCCATAGTGAAGAGAAAACAGTATCTCCTAGAAAAATTGTCACTAAATGGGTAATGAAAAACAAGAGAATTTGTTTAGTAACTCATTCATTTTTCAAAAATAGGCAATGATGCTAAGTGGTACCTTGATAGTGGGTGCTCAAGACACGTCACGGGTGACAAATCACTTCTCTCAAATTATTCAAATTTTAACGATGGGAAGGTCACCTTTGGAGATGGACGCACCGCTAAGGTAATGGGACATGGGACTATTGTTATGCTCAAAAATGAGAATGCTCTTTGAGTAGAAGGATTGACACACAACCTTCTAAGCATTTCTAAAATATTTAATAACAAGCATGTGGTGACTTTCTTCAAATAAGAATGCAAGATCTCGGACCTATTAGGAAAATCAATTATGAAGGGTCTTCGCACTAGTGACCAATGCTATGTCCTGAAAGGTAATAGGCAGGATGATCCATCTGCCTAATATCAACTACGCATAGATAATAAGTCTAAGTCATGGCATCTAGGCCCGGACATGCATGAGAAATGATGCACTTTTGTGGTTATTATGATATATCCAAGGTTTGTATACCTCATCATTTTTATTTATTTTTTTGAATATGAACATAACAAATGTTTATAATTTTGGTTCTCACAATATTTTGTATAAATTTGTTGTGTATACAAGTTATAAAGGAAATACCTTATGATATGCATCTCTGAGCATTAATCGAAGAACACAGATCAATGTCATATTTTTTCACTTTGATTAGTCAGTCGATGAATAGAATTACTCATCGATGATATCGTGCCCAGTTCGATTTCATCGAAGCAATCTCGGAATCTGAAGCATCGCACATTGTAGAATGTCATCGAACACCTCTTTGATGACATTGATTAGAGGTGCTCGATGTGATTGAATCATATTCGATGATATCGACTAAGCCCGCCCGATAAAAGGTGGGCGAGCGGGAAAAAGTTGTATTTTTTATGTTTCTTCTTCTTGGTTTCGTTTCTTCACTCCATTGACGATTTGGACAGTCGTCTACAACTCAAAACCAAAAATCCCTAGGTATATTCCTTCTGTCCTTAAAGGTATTCATCATATCATTTGCTTGTCCTAGGTTGATAGAAGTTTTTTTTAGAAATACTCTTCAATCCTTCATTGTCTTGCTCTTTTTTTTTTTTTTTGGGGGGGGGGGGGGGTGGTTCTGTCATTCTTCATCTTGCAGTTGTGTCTGCCCAATCCAACATGTCTAAGGACAAAGGGAAAGCTCCAATAGTAGGAGAATCATCACGACCAACTCGGAAAAAGACCTTGGCTCCATAGGAAAGAGCTAGGGCTCAGGAATCCCCTGTTCACCGCCGAGGCCCCGCCGCTCGATTGTCGTCGCACGGTGAGGCCTGCTCTACGGCTCTAGTACCTCCTCCCACTCCAATGATTCCACCTCCCCATGCTAACATGTTGGAAAAATATATGGGGCAGAGTCTGGTACATGAACGTAAAGTGGATAGGCAGTATATTTAGGCATTTGATATAGAATCTGTGTTGTCGATCGTCGATTGGTCTCCTATTTTGGATTTTGGTGGGCCATGTCATGACGAACGAACCTACCGGTTTCTTGCATGCCACTCTCCAGTTCTTGAGCCTCCTTCTGTAATAATCACAGTTGGAGAAATCAGTGTAGAAATTACGGCCGAGTCCGTTGGTAACCTGTTTGGTCTCACTCTTCCCCTGTCGGCTTGTCTAACCTTGATCTTGATGACCCAACGGTCCGATCCCTGGTCACCAAATTCTTATGCTATGGTAGAGACACCCCTTGGTATCAAAGGAATGCACTTAAGGAAAAATACATGCTCCCAAAATACCGAGTTTTGCATGGGATCTTCTCTACCAATGTATACCCTAGGGGGACAAATCGAGCCAATCTTACCTACTTCATGGTCCTTGTTTTATCTAGCATTGCGTCTGGTGTCAAACTATGTTTACCCTCCTTAATTGTCCATCAATTGGCTATTGTTGTCCACACATCCCGAGCAACTCATCTCCCATTCCCTTATATCATTCATGTGCTAAACAATTAGTTGGGACTGCCTTTAACGGATGATCCCAAGTGTCCTCTACAACATTTCAATAAGCTAAACATTCGGAAGATGGACCTCAAGTTCCATCCACTCACAGAAGGACAGGATGAGGTAGAGACACAAGGTGAAGCCAAAATGGGGGAAGCAGCGGCACCGACTAAAGGAGAAACACAGGGATCACGAGTAACTCCGACCACTCCTGACTCCACATAGACACAGCGACAAAAGCGACATCAGGATCGGGTCAGGGCAACCCTACGAGGTGTGGCGCGACTTGAGGATCGGTTTGATCAACAGGAGGAGCGGCTTTCGAGCCTGGAGCAGATGGTTGTTGCCCTAAAATGTACCGCCCAGCACATTGTGGACTTACTAATATGCAGGCGTGATAACACAGCCCCATCGGACTCGGCGCCAGCGCTGTAGTGTTGACTTTACCATCACATACACCAATTGATCATTCATACTTAGGACATGAGTATCCTTTTTGGAATGCCTTAAATACTCATGAGTGTATGTGCTAGTCAACTAACTTGGATAGTTTAACAAGTTGTTTTGGTTGGCTGGCCCCTGGATGGGCTAAAAATGTTCAAACTGATGGGATATTTTGGGTTGGTTGTGCATATGTCTGATAGTGCCCATGGATGGGTAACATTATTGGATTTTTTTGGGGGGGTAATGTGCCCATGGATGGGATGGATGATTTGTTTTGGGTGATTTAAATAGTTAATCACTGCCAAGCTTGGGCAGTTAGGTTGATTGCTCTTTAAATGAATGATGATATTTTTGAGCTGGAACTTAAAATATCTATAGGAATGAAAGTTAACTATAGAATGGTGATTGGTTAATTATTGATTATTATATGCCCATGGAAGTGTTTGATTTTTTATTTTTATTTTTTTTTTTTGGAGGAATTCAGTGCTTTATATTCAAATGCATATCTGTATCTATCATGTCATCTATGGAATGTTAATTTCCTTACTATCTATCTTATGCATTATGAAGATATGCTTACAAGTTATGAACTGATGATCGTTTATTCTATGGAATGAGGGTTCTCTACCATGAGTTGATCCTCACATGGCCCTCCTGTTACATCTATTCTCCTAGTTTCTTCAAATTCAACTTCTGTCAATATACTTGTGATTGGTATATCCTAACCTTTGCCAATGACTGACAAAAAGGGGGAGAACAGATCCCACCATCAGAACAATTGTGTGTATGGTTTATATGAGTGGTGATACACGTGATAGGAGGAGCAACTACATAAAGCCTCAATGTTGTGTATGGACTCAATAGAATATTTGTAAATTTGTGTAAAGTTCATGTACACATAATTTAGGGAGTTATTCTAGGTGTTTTGTCACGTAATTGACAAAGAGGGAGATTGAAAGTGCCCTGGTTTATCAATTAGCGTGAGGGTTGAGTCGATGAGTCAAGTGAGCCCCATATGAAGATCGTTCAAGCCATTACCTCAATTGGATGTGTGTTCTGAGCTCGTCACAAGTAAATTAAGCCTCACATCCCATGTCCCAAAAACCAGGTAAATAAATCCTTAAAAGCCTTAGACCAATATAGGAGTTAAAAGTTTGAAAACTTGTTTTTAAACTGGAAAATTTTCTAAGTTTTCTACTTTGCTCGATGACATCGAGTTTATGTCGATAACATCGAACACTCATGTTCGATGACATCGAACAGACTTCGATAGCATCGAAATAAGACCTTTTATATCCAGCAACCTCATAATATTTGGATAGAATATTCGATGAATTGACATACCTTCGATGACATCGAACATCAGTATTCGATGACATCGAAGGCGAGTCGATAACATCAAAAAACTTAGAGCATTGTCCAACAAATCTTCTCAAAAAATATTCTGACTTTGCTCAAGGAATTGAACGACTTCAATGTCATCGAAATTCAAATTTCGATGACATCGAGCAAGGTTCGATAACATCGAGTCTAGACACATCTGTCCAGCAAGCTTGAAAGGAAAATCAAATGGAAATGTTTGAGGAATCAAGTTAGGCTCGATATCATCGAAATTCAAACTTCGATAATATCGAAGAAGTCTCGATGAAATCGATATTGGACAAGAAAGTGTCCAGCGAGCCTTCGAGGAATATCTTCTGAAAAGATTGATTAATTGAACTGTGACTCAATGACATCAAAATTTGAATTTCGATGACATCAAATCAGGCTCGATGACATCGAAGAAAGACTTAAAACTGTCCAGCAAGCTCTGGTAAAATGTCACGCAGATTGTCAAGGAATCAAACTGTAATTCGATGACATTGGGGTTCAAATCACGATGACATCGAATCAAGTTCGATTATATCGATCTTCGATAAAAAATGTAACACCCTGAATTTCAAGGGTTGAGCAAAGCTCTACTCCTGAGATTTAGAACATCACTTATGCAGTATGGATGATGATGTTCAGATTTCGTCCATATTAATGAGTTAAGCATGAGTGAGATTAGACTAAAATAGCATAGCATACTCCGGATATAATTAAATTAGGCAAGCGAAAGTCTGAAACATATATATTTAAACATGTGGGTGTTTCACAAACCTCCAAAGTATGAGTACGTAATCAGGTTTAATATATACATGAATTGTTTTAAAATGAATAAAATATGGAAAATTAAAGTGTCTAACTAAGCCAGAAATTCCAGTGGTCCCTGCACATCGGCACGAGGTCTACATCGACCCGCCCGAGAGCTGAAAGTAGGAGAATTCCTCCTCATCCATAAAGTCCTTCTCCATTACGTAAACTTCATCAGCACCTACATCTAAACCAGAGTCTGGTTGGTGTTTTAAAACACTGTCCCAGAGTGGGAGTGAGTGGCTAACTCAGTGGTATTATAAGGCAAAAGTTAACATGTTATCAAGTCAATCAAGCAATAATGATAAGGCAATCATAACAATCACTTCCTAACTACTCTTTTTAATGCAGGAATGGAGTGCAAGTAATGATGTATGCCCTCACATCAAAGCTCCCTCACAAGCAACTCCGACAACCTATTTCACATATGAAAACACTTTCTCAAAACGGTGCAACTTCATCGCCTTTAAAGCACATCCTAACTAATGCAATTCGATGCATAGTCGTGTTAGCCAAGTACTTAATTAAGCTTATTCATACAGCAAGTTTAAGAAACTAAGGTACCTCCCTTTATATCATTAACCCAAACTAAAGGATCCATCTAGCTTCGTCACTCCTAGTTAAGTATGATAGGCAAGTTGTAGGGTCATCACTCCTAATGAAAAGTAGTCGATAGGCAAATTCAAGAGTTTATACTCGCGGTCACTACGAGGAGGCTTGTCACCTTAGCGTAGGCTGACAGCACGAACACGGTATCTCACACCACCATGTCCGGCTCACGAGTCTTAGTTGCCCATTGGTCACTACAGGGAGGCCCATCACCCCAGCGTAGGCCGGCAGCTCGAACACGGTGTCCCATACCACCATGCCCGGCTTATGAATCTTAGCAGATCGTGGTACCATGGTTAAAGTGAGCCTTTACATTGGTGAGGGGTACCTTAGATTCAAGCAGTAGCGTCCATACATAGTAAACACATAATAGGCCAATCGATTTATTAGGCAAGTTCGATTGGTACGAGTACACGCTGACTTAATCGACATGAAGTGCATAAGTCCTCCTCGTGGTATAACCACTATCGACAATCATCGTGCGACCTGGATTTATCGAGTATACCTAATGTGGCAAGACTAATTTGGCCACCCGAACAGGGACTGTTACCGATTGCCTGGGCTACGTTGTAGCCCCAATCTTACTCAGATGCAGTAAATAAACACATGTGATAATCATTTAAGCATTTAACAAACAATCCAAGTGAATTATTCATTTGAGCATTTCATCAAACACATTGATCATGTTATCAAACACTTGCACTTTATCAATAATTTATGTAGAGGCAAATATGATTACATGACAAAAACTATACATATATATAAGGCAATTAAGAATCCTATCTTAATACTCGTAATAAATACTAATCATCAACAATTTCTCGTTTAGACAATTCATCAAACACTTAGACTACAATTCACCAAATATATACACTAGGTTAGTTACAACATATATTTTAGCAATTCCTTATACAGAGAGATCAGCATGCATATGACAATGATGAATCCTAGATCAGTAATCATGGCAAGCATAAATCATGTTTAAATGTTCATTCAAACATTTCAACAAACACATGGGAGGCATCTTTTGCTCAACACAGTTCATACATGTATATTATACCGAAATCGGCGTATCTATGACAATACGACAATAATCAAGTTAGACATAAATCATTAGCTGACATGAAAGCATTGATAACCGCAACCTAAGCATTTATAGTCCGTACATTTCGTCTGGATGCTCGATTCGGACTCGGTCCAAACTCTACGCTTCTGAAAACGAAACGTGGGAAACCTAAATGACGAAATAAGTTAACTAGTTTGACGAACCATCAACCTGGATCTCTACAACGACATTAGGGTTAGGTTTTCTTACCCAAAATCATAACCGAAAGAGATTCGGTAGCGTGACGGGGAGGCCATTTGGTACGTGGAATCATGGGAAAGGATTCCTGCAATAATCTCCCAAGATCTCCCTTCTCTCTTTCCTCTTTTCTCTTCTTTTCTCTCCTCTCTCCTTTAGGGTTTGATGAAATTCATATATGAGAGAGGTGGGGTGAAATAAGGGCTATTTATAAGCCCAGAAGTGATGCAAATGGCCCCAGGGCCACAATACACATAGTTTATACCCTTTGGGCGATTGTTTTTGACAACAGGGCTCATAGGGAGGCCCATGACCCACCTACACTATAGGGCATGCTTTATGATAATGGATCTATGCTAGGACCTGATTTTGGTGCGATTAGATAAGCCGATCAACCATGAAGAACCTACGTCAGATCAATGGTCATACTTACTCAATTGGGGCCACAGTTATACAGATATCGCGTAAGAGTGAACAACTCAATTCACTTAAGTTTTGGTTCATTTTCTAAACGTATTCGCGTTTCTCACACACTTTACTCATGGCTCATGTTGTACATTTCTGGACACTATCTGGGCTTGATTCTTGCGATGGTTGTCAAGCCCAGTAGGACGGACACAGTCCTATAGTTTTGTTATCATCGGACCCTTGACGTGCGATCTAGGTCCGATACGGAGTTTCAATGTACTCCCGAGAGCAACAGGCTCTAGGGATTTCTCTTAGGTCTTAAGATGACATTGGGAAGTGGTAATAATAGTTTTAGGCCTTTCCATTTGTGCAAATGGTGGCCCAAGTTTAATCCACCGATTATTTAGTTTAGTACTTAACTAAATTCTGCCTAAATTATACGACAGGATGCTATCCTCGAGTAGTTCTGCCTGAGGTGGTAGTCGGGTCCTTGTACGGATTTTTCTAAGGCGTTACAATTTACCCCCGAAATTAGTACCTTTTCGTACTCCTCGAGAATCTGTGGGTAGTTCTTACAGACTTCAGATTTCGTTTCCCAAGTAGCCTCTTCCTCGGTGTGGTGAGTCCATAACACTTTCACGAGTGGGATGACCTTAATGCGCAACACTTGTTCCTTCCTACCTAGAATATGTGTTGGATGCAATACATAGGTAGCGTCTTCTCTTAACTGCACTTGCTCCCACTTGATAATATGGGTAGGGTCATGAACATATTTTTTTAGCATAGATACATGAAATACATTGTGCACACCTACGAGTGGTGTGGGTAAGGCGAGACGGTATGCTACCACACCCACTCGGTGTAAAATCTAGAATGGGCCAATGAATCTTAGCGTGAGTTTCCCCTTCCTGCCAAAATAAAGTACTCCTTTCATTAGGGAAACTTTAAGGAATACTTAGTCCCCAACTTCAAATTCTAACTGTCTCTGTCTCTTATCAGCGTAACTCTTCTGTCTACTCTGGGCTGCAAGGAGTCAAGGCCTAATAATATCGATCTTTTCTAAGGTTGCCCGAACCAGATCTAGGCCAACCAAGCTCTTCTCGCCAACTTCCACCCAACGATACGGAGCTCGATATGGGCGTCCATACAAGGCTTCGTAAGGAGCCATGCCAATGCTTTCTTGGAAGCTGTTGTTATAAGCAAACTCGGCATAAGGGAGACAGTCATCCTAGCTATCCTTGAAGTCAAGTATGCGCGCTCGTAGCATGTCCTCGAGTATTTGATTTACCCGCTCCTTCTGCCCATCGGTCTAAGGGTGGAACGCAGTATTGAATTTCAGTTTCTCTCCCATTGCTTCTTAGATTCGAGTCCAAAAAATAACTGTGAATTATGTGTCTCGGTCCGACACAATCTCTATATGAACCCCATGCAGTCGTACTATCTCCTTGATGTACAGCTTGGCTAGATCATGTGCCGAATTAGAAACTCTAATTGGAAGGAAATGGGCCAATTTCGTCAATCGGTCCACAATCACCCAAATGGAGTCATGCCCCTTTCTCATCCTTGGTAACCTGAAAATGAAATCCATAAATATGAATCCACTCCGCTATAGGCATGGGTTGAAGTAAACCAGGGGGTAGCCGGTGCTCGGCCTTGATTTGCAGGCACGTGAGGCATCCGGACTCATCATCTGCTATTTGGGCCTTCATGTTGTCCCACCATTACAAACGCTTCACGTCTCGATACATTTTCGTACTATCCGGATGCATTGTCAACTTTGAATTGTGTACGTCCTCTAGAACTTCTCTCCTCAAGTCGTGGAGGTTCGGGACGCATAGGTGGCCACGATACCTCAAACCTTCATTCTAATTCTTCATCGTCGCTTGCATGCTCTCTCATCTTCACCAACAGTTCATCTTCTTTTTGAGCCATAATGATTCGGTCACTAATAAGTGGCTGCACGTGGAAGTGTGCGATGCACTCGAATGGTTCTTCCACTATTAGCTTCTGTTCGAAATCTCGCACAAACTCTACCATATTCCACTCTTCTATCATCAGCGGGGCTGCAAATTCTATCATTTTCTTACAGCTCAACGCATCGGCCATAAGGTTAGCGTTACCAGGATGGTAGGAGACTTCAAGCTTGAAGTCTTTCAAAGTCTCTATCCAACAGCGTTGCCTCATATTCAGGTCCCTCTGTGTAAAGATGTACTTGAGGCTCTTATGGTCGTAAAAGAGCTCGAACTCCTCTCCGTAGAGGTCATATCTCCAAAGATTTAATGCAAAAATGACTGCCGCCTACTCCAGGTCGTGAGTGGGGTAATTTTCTTCGTGTTTCCTTAACTGTCGTGAGGCATAGGTGATCACCCTATCCTTCTGCATAAGCACACACCCCAAACCGACTCGAGAGGCATCGGTGTAAGTAGTATATTCGACCCCTTGCTCTGACAACATTAGCACGGGCGCAGACGTCAGCTTGTCCTTTAATTCTCGAAAGGCTGCCCCTGCTTTCTCATTCCAAGCAAATTTAAGATCTTTCCGAGTAAGTTGAGGCAACGGTCGGGCTATCTTGGAGAAATCTTTAATGAATTGGCGGTAATAGCCCAAGTTCGAGGAAACTCCTCACTTCTGTAACTGAGCCCGGCTGTTCCCAGTCTTGTACCACAATCACCTTGGCAAGGTCCATGGCGATTCCTTCTTTGGAAATCACATGTCCTAAGAACTTGACTTCTTCCTTCCAGAAGTCGCATTTTCGGTACTGTGCAAACAACTGATTCTGCCTAAGAGTATCAAGGACTGCTCGCAGGTGTTCTTCATGATCTTTTCGACTCTTTAAGTATATCAAAATGTTGTTTATGAATACGATGACGAATCGGTAAAGATACGGTCAAAATACCCGGTTCATGAGACCCATGAATACGGCTGGTGCATTTGTAAGTCCAAACGGCATCATGAGGAATTCATAGTGGTCGAAGCTGGTCCCGAAAGCTATTTTTTGTACGGCTTCATTCCTGACGCACAACTGATGATACCTGGACTGTAAGTCTATCTTAGAGAAATACTACACCCCCTTCAACTGGTCAAACAGGTCATCTATCATAGCCAGAGGATACTTGTTCTTTACCATGACGTGATTTAGCCAGCGATAATCTATACACAATCGCACCCATCCATCCTTCTTTTTCATAAACAACACAGGTGCTCCCCAAGGAGATACGCTCGGCCGTATAAAACCCGAGTCCAATAGATCATCAATCTACTTCCTCAATTCCTCCATTACACATGGAGGCATGCGGTACATTGGTAAGGAGATCGGTGTCGTGCCTGGTACAAGGTTGATGGTAAAGTTGATCTCACACTGAGGACGTAGTCCAGGGATTGTTCTGAATAAATCCGTGAAATCTTGGACTACTGGCGTGTCCCCAAGTGACAGACCATCGTAATTTTCCAATAAGGAAGCTTAACAACGAATATGGTAGGGACAATTGACCTGAATTAGGAAGGTGAAGGTCGTGCCCTCGGGCCTATGGGTTGTCACCAATCTGGTTTCACAGTCAATCTCTGCCTTCATTTCAGTGAGCCAATCCATACCAAGGATGAAGTCGTAATGACATATCTTGGTTGCAATCAGGTTAATGCATACCACTCTGCTCCTTAAGTCTATCAGGCAACCCTTACAAAGCTTAGTGGCATCTGAGAAGGTTCATGCTGCGGTGATAACTCTCATCCCAATCATAGGGGTAGTGTCCAACCCTAATCGCTTGATTGTAGATCATGCTATCATAGAAACAGTGGACTCGGTGTCCATTAACAAGAATACAGGTGTACCTTGGATGTGGGCCGTGACTTCAAAGGTTAGCGGTACTGCAACTGCTGATTTAGATGCTACAATGGTGAGTGCATGTACGGGAGCTTGTTGCGGGCGGTTAGGCGACGCTGTCATAGGTTGTTGAGGCGGCCTATTTCGGGATACAAGAGGTCAGCTAAATGGTTGTGCCAATGCTACTGATCGTAAAGGTGGAGCCGAAATAGCATGTGGTGGCTGGCGATTGACCCTCTGAGGCGGCGTATAGCCGTTTTCCTTCATTTTGGTAAAACAAAAGGGGTCAGTATGGCCCGCTTTGTTACAATAAGTACACTAAAGGTCAGTTCGCCTCTGCTGAGCCGGCGGAGCTATTGGTATGGGAGGCGAGTTCATACACAGCCTCTTGCCGAGAAATGGCCAGTTTTGTAATTCAGTCCTAGGCCTCAGGCTCATTAACGAGCGTGTTCGGGACACCATTTCACCATCCTACTCAGCTCGCAGGGACATGCTCACTAGCTCAGCATAGTTGGGGATGCTAGTACAACACATCTTAATGCAGATGTCAGCCTGTAACTCTTCTAGAAATTGTCACATTCTCATTGGCTCGTCTGCCAAAATCAAAGTAGCATATCTAGCTAGCTCCATGAAATGGTTCTCGTATTCTGCCACTGTCATTCCCCCCTATCGGAGGCAGAGAAATTCGACCTCCTTTTCATTACAGTAAGTGAGGGAAAAATATGTCTCGTGGAAGCGTACCTCGAATTCATCCCATGTCTATACAAATCCTATGGGAATGGTTCGAAGGATACTGTCCCACCATAGGCTAGCTTCCTTCTCAAACATATATGTGACTAGCTCAACCTGTTCCACCTCAGTATAATGTAACAGCCTCAACATCTTAAAAATACGATCTAACCAGTACTCCCTCCTCAGGTTTATGAGTACCGACAAAAGTGGGAGGACAGAGGCACTGAAAGCGCTCGAACGGGCCACTTATAGTCATAGTCCCAGTAGGCTGTATGGGTGGCATCGGTGGGGCTACATTCATGTTTTGTGTAATGGCCCCCGCTATAGTTGCCAGAACTTGTTGTTGTTATTACATTAGGAGTATCATCTGCTCCAACCTATCAAGGGGAGAGGCTGCCTGAGGCATGTGAGGCATCGACGAAGATGCACGGTTCTGTAAGTGTTATAGTTTATATCCCTGTCTGTTGTCAAATTTGTGGTGCCAAAATCACTATTATATAACTTACATAAGTAAAGCTCTCTCAAAGATCAACATTCACGAACAAGCAAAGCTCACAACAAGAAAAGCTCACAAGTACAAAGATTCACTTAAAGATCAACCTTGACTGCAAGTATTGCTCACAAGACAAGTCTCAAGAATGCAAGACTTCAAGAAGCATACAAGGCCGTTCGTAAAGAACTCAAGACACTTTCAAGGTTGAGCTACATCAAGATTTCAAGATTGAACTACATCAAGACTTCAAGGCTTAAACTTCAAGGTCACTTGTTCCTAATGTTTCAATGTCCTTACTTCACGATTGGGGTTTGATTGACCTTAGGAGTAGGCCATTTTGGATACATAAGTCATATGTTTAAGTTACATGAGTTTGGGCAGTTCTAAGACTTGTCCTAGGCTTTCTTCAACTAGTCTTAGTTTTGCTTCGACCAGTCTAAGAAATTCCTCAATCAGTCATGAGTTTGTTACAAAATTCGAATATTTTCTGTTAGGCTTCAACTAGTCCAGGAATCTGTTCGACCAGTCGAAGGAACAGTGTCGACTGCATCTTCGACCAGTCGAAAGTCTTCGACTCAAAGTCCAGCGATGAAATTCAGGTTCTTCGACCAGTCGAAGGTGACCTACGACTAGTCTAAGGAGACCTTCGACCAGTCGTAGAATGGTCAAAGCTTATCACGCCTGATTTTTTTAAATATCTATTAATTCTTTGACTAGTCGAAGAGCTCCCTAGATCAGTCAAAGACGCGATCTGCTCACCTATAAATAGAGCACAAATCTCAGAAGAATTAATGGAATTAATTAATTCATTCAAGCCAATCTTCATCAAACTTCTGAGAGATAATTATGTGCTCCATCTAGGCTAAGTGTGCTTATTTAATATTCTCTTTCTTTAGCTTTATTTAATTGATTTTGTTTCTGCTATTCCAATCTAATTTGATAAGAGGAATTATTATTCCCTTTCTTTGGAATCAAAATCAATTAAGGCAAGCCCTATTTGGTTTAATTTAAAATCTATTAGAACTAGAACCATTGTAATTGAGTACTGGACATTGAACTTGGACATTCAATCATCTACTCTGACTTGGTTCTCTAGGGTCGCTACAACGAAGGAGATAATCAGGTATTTTACATTTAATTGTAAATTCCTTTCTATTTTGGTTTCTTTCAAGATTTGCCAGAAAAATCTTGTTGTATTGGTTATCTGAGGAGAGCCAGGAAAACTCAGATGTAGGGTTTTTTAATTGTGTAAGCCCACAGACAAAGACACAATTGTAAAGGTTTTGGGTGAACCTGAGAAAACCTATTTTGTTAGTGAATGCTAATATCCCCTGTGTGAGGATATTAGGAGTGGAGTAGCATTCTGTGTGGCTGTTGTTTAACAGTTGGTGAACACACAGGCGAACCACTATAATCCCTTGTGTTGTGGTTGAATGATTTATACTTCTAATCTTTAATTATTTATTTGTGGGATGTATGTATGGTGGTGAATGTTGTAATCATTTAATTCAAGCATTGTGGGAATTTTGTAATAGTTTAGAATTTATTTTCTGTTATTCCTTTATCAGCTTGATATTTAATTTCCTTTAAAGTTGTTCCAGCAAGGTTGCCCTGCCATTTTTATGGTGTATGGCTGTCCCTAGAATAATACATTTGTGATTACAATTTATTTCAGTTCAGTTTGTGTTTATTTCTGTATGCCTCTTTGGTTTGAGATTTGATACAAAGATCTTTCTAGAAATAAGGTTGTCCTACCATAAACTCTAGTTTTTAGTGTAAGGTTGTCCTTAGAACAACATTTGTATCAACCTCTCAAGATCTGAATTTTGAGGTTGTTTTACTTTCCTGCATTGTGATTTATTTTGGCTATCATATTCTTTTTAATTCCGTTGTTATAAGTTTTATTTGGCATAGTCCTGTTCACCCCCCCTCTAGGAGATATAGCTAGGCCTTTTCAGGTTCTGACCCAGAACCGGTGATGCACTCGATGTTGGCCCATTTGTGTGGCCAATGATCGGTTGTGAAACCGGCAACGTCTTACTACTCGAACCCAAACTAGGGTCCGTTTGGCTACCACTAGAGTGAGGGGCCCCATCAATCATTCCGCCAAGTGGGAGACATGCCATGTTCCAAGTAGTTTTAGGAGGCATTCCCTATATACAACATAGGGCATAACATTTATAGGATTAAGATAACATCATCCACTCTTTCCAAACATTCTACACACTTCTAAACTAAAGAAGCTTCATGCATTTCATTTAACAAAATTTGTCACAGTTACATATGATGTGGTATTACATGTACTAGACAGAGGATGCATGAAAGTGAAGTAACAAAAGGCTTCAACACTTACTAACCTAACATCCAAACTAAACCTATCCAAGGCTATTACGAAAAATAAGGAAAACAACTACAAATATACTACTAGTCCTCTGATTCTGGTGAAGGCGGAGGTACTCCCTTATCCTGCATACAACACAGGAGGGCCTTCACGGTATGGGACATTCTTTTAAATTTTTGCTTCAGGTAGGCCTGGTTCTCCTCGAACTTCTGCTTTAAGTAGGCCTGAGTTTTCTCAATCTTGGCCAAGCGGGCATCTAAGGTGGCCCGGTCATGGCGGTCATCACGAGCGGTAGGAGGTCCCCCGTCTGAGCCTAGGTCTCCTCTTCTTCCTCCTATCCCTCTTCTCCACTGCCTTCCTCTTCTTCGGTCTCTTCTTCTATCTCATTCTCAAATTCTTCAATTCTGTCTTGGCGTTGCCTGGGGCCTATTCTCATATTGTTGAGTGTAGTCTCATTGATGAAATGGACAGGCGCGAGATTGTCCATGTGAAGCCTGAATCCGTAGTTGCGGGCGATCTTGTAGTTGAGTCGGTCGAATGGAGGGAGGCGTCCCCCCGAGTAGACCGTGCAGTATTAATTATCTGAGTCAGGGCGAGAGTAGGCAGGCATACTTTTTCTCCCTATCCAACTCAGTACAGGAAGTCCACCATAAATCTAGTGCATTCCGTGCGGTTACTCGATCTAGGATACACGTTGTACTTGCATATATGGTGGAGTAGGAAGAAATCTTCTATCATAGGTGTCGATGCGAAACTGTTCCCTCACCTCCAATTAACAAGTTGATCGCAAAGGAAGTGAGTGTGGCGATCTCTCTACTATCCACTAGTAAGATTAGTATCGCTGGCATGCACCACACCACGCTCTATTCTCATGATACGAGCCATGACATCCACATTGACCCTAGTCTCTGTTCTCCCCAACGAGATGGTAAATGGGAGAGGTTCAAGAGTTAGGTCCCTTATGTGTGCATAAAAGGCTCGTACGATGCCTTCATTGGCATGTGTTTTTCCTTCAAATATGGATCACTGGATATATCCCAAATAACTTCTCATCCACGTGAGCTTCAAAAATAACCTTGTGATTTCGAAACTTACCGAGTTTAGCGCCTGCCGGTAAAGACCTCTCTATCGGGATTCAAGGATCGAGGTCCCGTTTTAACCTTCACTCGGTGCTTGCGCTTGTCTTAGCACTTGCCTTCTTCTTAAAGCGACTTGGACGACTTGGCCCGGCCTCATCCGGGGCCGTTCTCTTCTTTCCCATAAGGGAAAGGAGCATTGAAATGGAGAAGACGGCAGTTACAATCTCAAAGAGAGCCATTGAGATGGAAAAACTTTGAGGATGAAGTGGATTTAAAAGTATGAAGGTTATGAGATACAAAAAGGGGGGTTTTGTGCTCAAATTAGTAAGAATAAGAGAGATGGGGAGATGTAAAGGATAGTTTTAGAGGAATAGTGATGGAGGGGTGTAGGACATAGAGAAAATTGGAGATTTGAATGTATGAAAATGAAGATTTGAGAGAGAAAGAGAGTTTTTTGGAGAGTTTGTAGGGGTTTGAGGGGTTAAAAATGGGTAAAATGAAGGAAAATGGGTGTTTGGAGGGTTAAAAGGGGGGGCCCCACACGTGGGAGGGACCCCGCGGCACCGTTGCGCCCTGCTGGACCGGCGGAGGTGCACCGTCGTGCCTGTCTGGCTCGGCTGGCGGTGTCTCGCCACGGGCGACGCCACCCCCCCCCCGATGTCATGTTTTGGTCCATGAGACCCCTTGGGCCCCACCAAACTTCATCATTTGGGGTCTTAGGCCCGTATGGTCCATTTTTGTGATCTAACGCGCGAGTATTCGCGCCATTTGGATCCGTTTCAGGTTTGAAATTCGTCAACTAATGACTCAAACCCGTTGACTGACGGCCCAGAGGTGACTTAGGTCAAGGCACGTGATCTAAGTCCCTCAAGTATACATTGGGAACTATATTACAATGTTTGGTCTCGCCTGTTGGTGAAACTTTGGGATCCTAATGTGGTCTCTAAATTCTATCGCCCCCTTCCTAAGTCAGAGTGCGTTACGTTACCTATAACTCAGGTCTAGTTTAATCCAAATCATGCTCTGATACCAACTTATAACGCCCTGAATTTCAAGGGTCGAGCAAAGCTCTACTCCCGAGATTCAGAACATCGTTTATGCAGTATGGATGATGATGTTCGAATTTCGTCCATATTAATGAGTTAAGCATGAGTGAGATTATACTAAAACAGTATAGCATACTTCGGATATAATTAAATTAGGCAAGTGAAAGTCTGAAACATATATATTTAAACATGTGGGTGTTTCACAAACCTCCAGAGTATGAGTACGTAACCAATTGTTTCAAAATGAACAAAATATGAAAAAGTAAAATGTCCAAGTAAGCTAGAAATCCTAGTGGTCCTTGCGCATTAACATGAGGTCTACATCGACCCGCCCGAGAGCTGAAAGTAGGAGAATTCATACTCTTCATCCATAAAGTCCTGCTCCATTGCATAGACTTCATCAGCACCTGCATCTAAACCAGAGTCTAGTTGGTGTTTTATAACACCATCCCAGAGTGGGAGTGAGTGACCAACTCAGTGGTACTATAAGGTAAAATTTAACATGTTATCAAGTCAATCAAGCAGTAATGATAAGGCAATCATAACAATCACTTCCTAACTACTCTTTTTAATGCAAGAATGGAGTGCAAGTAATGATGTATGCCCTTGCATCAAAGCTCCCTCACAAGCGACTCCGACAACCTATTTCACATATGACAACACTTCCTCAAAATGATGCAACTTTATCACCTTTAAAGTACATCCTAACTAATGCATGGCGATGCATGGTCGTGTTAGCCAAGTACTTAATTAAGCTTATTTATACAATAGGTTTGCGAAGCTAGGGTACCTCCCTTTATATCATTGACCTAAACCGAAGGATCCATCTAGGTTCATCACTCTTACTTAAGCACATACGATAGGTAAGTTGTAAGGTCATCACTCCTAATGAAAAGCAGTCGATAGGCAAATTCAAGAGTTTATACTCGCAGTCACTGCGGGGAGGCTCGTCACCTCAACGTAGGCCGACAGTATGAACACAGTATCCCATACCACCATGCCGAGCTCACAAGTCTTAGTTGCTCACTGGTCACTACAGGGAGGCTCGTTATCACAGCGTAGGACGACAGCTCAAACACGGTGTCCCATACCACCATGCTTGGCTCATGAGTCTTAGCGGATCGTGGTACCATGGTTAAAGTGGGCCTTTACATTGGTGAAGGATACCTTAGATTCAAGCAGTAGTGTCCATACATGGTAAACACACAATAGACTAATCGGTTTATTAGGCAAGTTTGATTGGTACGGGCACATGCTGACTTAATCGACATGGAGTGCATAAGCACTCCTCGTGGCCTAACACTATCGATAATCGTCGTGCGACCCGAATTCATCGAGTATACCCAATGTAGTGAGACTAATTCGGCCACCCGAACAGGGACTGTTAACGATTGTCTGGGCTACGTTGTAGCCCCAATCTTACTTAGATGCAGCAAATAAACATATGTGATAATCATTTAAGCATTTAACAAACAATCCAAGTGAATTCCTTATTCGAGTATTTCATCAAACACATTGATCATGTTACCAAACACTTGCACTTTATCAATAATTTATGTAGAGGCAAATATGATTACATGAAAGAAACTATACATATGTATAAGGCAATTAAAAATCTTATCTTAATACTTGTAATAAATACTAATCATCAACAATTTCTCGTTCAGACAATTCATTAAACACTTAGACAACAATTCCTTATACAGAGAGATCAACATGCATATGACAATGATGAATCCTAGATCAGTAATCATGGCAAGAACAAATCATGTTTAAATGTTCATTCAAACATTTTAACAAACACATGGGAGACATCTTTTGCTCAACACAGTTCATATATGTATATATACCAAAATCGGCGTATCTATGACAATACGACAGCAATCAAGTCAGACATAAATCATTAACTAACATGAAAGCATTGATAACCGCAACCTAAGCATTTATAGTCTGCACCTTTCGTCGGGATGGTCGATTCAGACTCAGTCCAAACTCTACGTTCCAGAAAACAGAACGTTGGGCACCTAAATGATGAAATAAGTTAGCTAGTTTGACGAACCATCAACCTGAATCTCTACAACGACATTAGGGTTAGGTTTTCTTACCTAAAATCGTAACTGAAAGAGATTCAGTAGCGCGACGGGGAGGCGATTTGGTGCGTGGAGTCGTGGGAAAGGATTCCCGTAATGATCTCCCAAGATCTCCCTTCTCTCTTTCCTCTTTTCTCTTCTTTTTTCTCCTCTCTTCTTTAGTGTTTGATGAAATTCGTATATGAGAGAGGTGGGGTGAAATAAAGGCTATTTATAAGCCCAGAAGTGATACAAATGGCCCCAGGTCCACTATACGCATAGTTTATACCCTTTGGGCGACTGTTTTTGACAAACAGGGCTCAAAGGGAGGCCCACAAACCACCTACGTCATAGGTTATGCTCTATGATAATGGATCTATGCTAGGACCTGATTTCGGTGCGATCGGATAAGCCGATCGACCGTGAAGAACCTACGTCAGATCAAAGGTCATAGTTACTCAATCGGGGCCACAGTTATACGGATATGTGTAGAAAAATTTCCTTCCCCCACGGGTGAAGTTTGGTCAGAAATTGACGGTCTGAAATCCTCAATTTCACGTAAGAGTGAACGGCCCAATTCATTTAAGTTTTGGTTCATTTTCTAAAGGTATTCATGTTTCTCACACACTTTACTCATGGCTCATGTTGTACGTGTCTGGATACTATCTGGGCTTGATTCTCGCGTTGGTTGTGAAGCCCAGTAGGACGAACATAGTCCTATAGTTTCGCGGTCATCAGACCCTCGACATGCGATCTAGGTCCGATACGAAGTTTCAATGTACTCCCAAGAGCAACAGGCTCTAGGGATTTCTCCTAGGTCTTAAGATGACATTGGGAAGTGGTAATAATGGTTTTAGGCCTTTCCATTTGTGAAAATGGTGGCCCAAGATTAATACACCAATTATTTAGTTTAGTACTTAACTAAATTCCACCTAAATTATACGACAGGATGCGATCCTCGGGTAGTTCTGCCTGAGGTGGTACTCAGGTCCTTGTACGAATTTTTTCGAGGCATTACAAGTACCCAAAATGTTTTTCAGTTGAGTTCGTATCATCGAACTGATATCCGATGACATCGAAAGTATACGTTCAATGAGATCGAACTTAGTCAGACTCTGACAGTTTTATTTCCATTGGAGCTTTTTATCTTTATAAGGAGAGGTTGCTCTTGGTTGTTGTATTGAGAAAAAGATAGAGCCTTGAGAGAGTAATTGCATACCACCTATCCTAAGCTCTTTTTCTTATGGGAGTTCATTCTTCGATCCACCCTCATCATTGATATTCAATAGAGTAGATTAGTGAATGAACTTCCTCATTCAGGGATCATCCATGTACCATCTTAATGGCAAATCATTGAGTTGGGATCCCTTGAATGCTTAAGAACTTGGAATTACTCCGTCCCTTAAATGAGTGATATTTATTAGAGTAGATTTCAACAATAACTTGACCCAACCCGTAGCCTTACATTGGAACATCATAAGTGTTGCGGATCAAGGGAGCTGAAGAATCTCCATCATCAAGGGAGATCATCTTCATCAACATACAGAACGAGGCTCATCTACTTATCTGTAAGTCATTAGAGTCCAGAGACCCTGTTAATCATTTCTTGTGTAGGATTGGATCGCAGGTGCATCTCACCCCTTACAAGCCCTTATAAGAAGCCTCTGATGAGAGAGTATATTTAGGTTCTTAGTGTAGGACCTTTGCTCTTGTGTAGGGCATAAACTTAGGTCCTTTGTGTAAGTCATTGGCCTGTGTGGCCTAAATTAAGGCTCTTGTGTAGATCCTTGACCTATGTGGTCTAAACTAGGTTCCTTGTATGGATCCTTAGCCTGTATGGCCTAAAACCTAGAGTCCTTATGTGGATCCTTGGCCTGTGTGGTCTAAAACCTAGGTTCTTTGTGTGGATCCTTGGACTGTGTGGCCTAAAATCTAGATTCCTTATGTGGATCATTGGCCTATGTGGCCTAAAACCTAAGTGCTTTGTGTAAGACCTTTGCTCTTGTGTAGGGCATAAACGTTTGCCTTGTGTAGGCATGTTTAAGTACCTTGTGTAGGTCCTAGTGTCAACCTTGTGTAGGTTATAAAGGTTTGAGGTGAACCTAATTTGAAACCTCCGTTAGTGAAATCCAGTACACCCAAGGGTTGAGTGCGTCCGCCGGGAGTGGAGTAGGCACATAGCCGAACTACTATAAATGACTATGTTTGGGATTGCTATTTGCGCATTCTTTTACTGTGTTTACTTTGAATGTTCACATGAAGCATGATAACATGATTATCTAGAACTGATACGAATCACATCCCACACACTTTCACATAGTTCATCCATCATAGACTATTTGTTATATCTTATTTAAATATTGAGCAGTCCTGTGATTGGATCCTCTACTTGGCTTGGAAGCCATTAGATTTGAATTGAGTATATCTTGATTGTTGCATATTAGATCAAGATTAGGATAATAGGATTTTTAACTATTATAAAATTTTATAAAGTCCTATTCACCCCCCTCTATGACACTTTGACCTATTCCTACTTCTACTATAGTGGTCCTTACCGCAATTTCAACAAATGCCGCCATCACTCCTCAGATTCCTACATCAACAGATCCTATTCCAACTCCGGCAACAGTTAAACCTTCTGAACTCTAAATAGCTCCAGAAGCTGTTGGGGCTTCTGAACCTCGTACAATATCCCCGTTTGCTTCCCAATTACCATCTACTCACAGAAACTCATCATCCCCTGTTACTAGGTCGCAAACTCGAGCCAGATCCCCTACATCTCCCGTAATTGTTACTATGGAAGATCCTGTACCCACTGAGAAGAGACAATCTCCAAGAAAAGGGAAACAAGTGATCTTCGAAGAACACTCTTTCCTCTTCTAGTGGCTCTTCTGAGGGGAATGAGTCGTCTTCTGGTGACTCGGGAGAAGAAGATGGATTGAATATGAACGAAGAAGAAGTAGAAAAGGGAGAAGTAGAAGTGGAAGAAGAGGAGGAGGCGGAGGAAGGAGAGGTAGATGTGGGTGGTGATGAACATATCACTACAATTCCCAAGGTCGATAAGGGAGTCCCTTAAGGAGACAATATTCCTCGTGTCACATCTACAGGGGTCGATGAAGAAAAAGAGCCCCTTGACTATGGAGAATATGAAGATATACTTGGCGTGGATATGACCATATCGTTCAGCAGCAACTATTCTCCTATCCCACGCACAACACTTCCTGATCCTCTAGCTGACGCCACAGCAGTTCCAAAGACTCTATTAGCTCCAACAACAGTTTCGGAGACTCTACCAGCTCCATCAACAGTTCCAGAGACTCTACCAGCTCCTGTAGATGTAATACAAATTATCCCGACTGCTACCTCTTCCTCTGGTAAACGCTCTGCCAGAAAAACCAGGGCACCCCCCAAGCTCCCTATCAAAACTAGTAGAGTGGCTAACGGCATAATTTTCACGACGGAACCAGCTGATGCCACTACTCCTACTATAGTTGCATCCAGAACTGAAGCCAGGGTGCCATCTTTTGCCGACATGGCTTTGGACATGCCCAGCCCATCTTCTCCTCTTAAAGAAGCGTAACCTGAAGGAACAGCAGTCCCCGCTCCAATAGTTTTGCCGATTCCAGGTATACTTTATTCTGTTGCCCTATTTTGTAATAGCATCTCGTAATTCATTTTGTAACTTGTTGTTTTCTGTTTATGCACTTTGTAGCTCGTCCTATTTCTAGCGGCTTTCAAGCTCTAACTCTGTTGCCACCATCTCACATATAATATCTTTGGAGAAAATTTCCCCACCTGCATTGATCTTGTTGAGGAGTTCCTTATCTGCGGTTATATACATATTTAAAGATCCGACGCAGTGGTCAGATTTGGAGATAGTACTAGGATCCCTAGAGAATGCTGCGAGAATAGCAAGAATCAACATCTCTCCCTAGCGGTAGTCTCTTTCTCACTTCTGTGAGACATGTCACAAATTAGGGGCTGCTCAAGACATAATTATTGCTCCTGAAATTCTTGCCTTTCAAGAAGAGCTATCGTGGCTCAGGGATAAGGTTTCTATGCCAGTAACAATAGTCTCGGAATATGATAGAGAATGTAGCTTGCTCAAGGAACAAGTAAGAGTTTTCAAGCAGTCTTCTCCACTCGTAAGTGAGAAGATTTCGAGCCTTAAACAACAAATCTTAGATTTAGAGGCTCAGCAACACGAAATTAATTTAAGGACCAGTAGGCTCGAAGCTGATATTAAAGATAATAGATGAATAGCCGATTTGGAACGGTCAGAGATTTCAAAAGAAAAGACCGCAATAGTTTCTCTAGAGCAAGAACTAGCTGACGTTCTGGATCAGGTAAAGCTTGTCGCCGACGTTAAGCTGGACAACACAGCTGCAGAAGTACAATTAAAGGAGGATTTTTGGTGATATATGCTTACGTTAGGGATGTCAGAGGATATATGAATTTTTTTTATGCTTGTAATCACTTTCATATTTTGTTCTTCAAACATCATAAATGAATTTTAGGAATTCAGTAAGAAAAATTTTGATGTATTGCAAACATGCTTCTGTATGGTGATTGTTAGCGTAGTTACTACCTACATGGAGTTATTTTCATGAGCGGTGCTAAATTTTGATCTTCAGTTAGTTTATTTCACACAGTTTATATCACACCCCGAACTTAGAAACCGGGCTCACAAAATTCTCGATCGCCGAATCCGGCGCCGACAGCCTCGTAGTACCCCATTCTCCGCTCTCGGCACCTATACACCAGGTTCCGATCCTGGGATGCTACAAAGAGGATTTCTAATCATCAATTTGATTTGTAATGAGCATAACTACAAGCATAACCCATGAACAATAATCACAAGAACACCATCACAAAATTCACTATGAACAAAAACTTTGAGTACAGTGCGTTTGAAGGGAAATACAAGATAGTACTAATAACTGAAACTCCAAAAGCTCGACTGTATGCTCCTGCTGTTACTATGCTACGGCTGCGTCCTGGTGTCACTTGCACGCATCAATCATGCATAAGCTTATAGAAAGCTTAGAGGGTGGTGTAAGTGTGTGCGCAATATAAGCGTACTCAGAATGCAAGGTCAGAATAATGCGGAGTCATGCTGATGGGTATATAAGTGCAATCAGCTGTACCAAGGCTATGTGGTGCAGAATATAAATGCTATCGGCCATATCAAGGCCAAGCGATGCAGAATGCAAGTTAAGCATGCCTATCCACATCCACATATCAATGCAGCTCCTCACTAGAGCATCAAATCAGTACGGTTCTCAGTCTGGATAATCACCGAGGTCTAGTACACTCTACGCCAGCTTGCCGCCCCTATCTGAACGCACAACTAGGAGAGTGGAAGAGACCTCACTATCCGCTGCCAATATCGAGCCTGGCTCATTGATAGCGGACCGATTCCTCAAGCTGGTCAAACTCAACCTAGAAGTTGCCCCCTCACTCAGGCGGGTAAGGTCACACCCCTTCCCAACCGACCACGACATAATGGGAGATGCGGCCTACTAGTATATGGCCCTTGCACGCTCGTGTATCCACTCGATCTTGAAGTTGGAGTCATCCTCTGGTACCATCGAGTTTAGGGATTTTCACCCGGGGACATTTATGGCGCCCCGATGCTAGAAACAATATTTCCTATATCCAATCCAGCCATCCACGATGTATCTGTGAAGGTTATGGCTCTGATGTCGTTAGGGCATATAGTAACCACAATCACACAAAATGCAAGTGCATGAATCACACTACCAGTCATGCAACAGTCCTGCGTGTACCACGCGCTCATGTAGGGTAACTCCACCTATCAAGGAGCCCATAAACAATCTGCTCGAGGGCATATGCTATGATCAGTCACTCCTCATATCAAGCATACATATGATGCCTATGATCATGAATTATGGATTTATACTAAATATATTATATAGTGATGGACTCAGTACATAGCGAAAATGGGCCTAGACGGCCTACACATTACAAGTATGGGCCTATCAATGGGCGTTAGGGTGAGTGATAATGCGGACATTTAACCAATATCATCCTACAATGTAGACGTCAAACCATTATTGCTCCCAAGGCACGGCCCGCCATCAAGATCATCACAAGAACCACGGTGGAAACATATTACAATGAGCCTTATGTACATCTCATTGGGCCTTAACCCATGGGCCTCCAATATGTCAAATGGGCCTCATACCATGGGTCTCATATATATATCAAAATGGGCCTTAGTAGGCGGGCCACAAATACATCAAGTTGGGCCTAATCACATGAACCTTGCATGCGTCATAATGGGCCTCATGTAAGACTCGTATACTATACTGTATCGTTCCGTAGGCTTCCGTGGTCCCTCCAGTCAAATTTCAGTGACCCGCGATCTATTATCGACATTTGGGCTCAATCTTGGGTCGTGTCCCGTATATTAGAATCGGCTCGACCTGAGACTTGTATCATTGCGACCGCGCTGTTGCCGTAGTTTTAACGCCGCATCTCGCGTGCCAAGGCGATTCCCGGGCCAGGAGATGTGGGCCTGCATTCAGTTCGAGGAAAACGCAGCGCGTTGCAATCTTGAGAGAATCCATCACATCAATCCCATTAATCAAAGTACACAGCACACTCCATCACTCACCGATCCCCAAGTACAACCACCCCTCCCCTAAAGTCAACCCTCTCTTACACAAGTACACATCACTCACTCACACCCATCACACCCATCTCTCTCTCTCTCATCTCTCTTTCTCATTCTCCCAAGTAACCCACGAGAGTCCATCGTCCAAGCTCCATGAGAGAAGTTCGGCATAGCCCACTCCCTACCATCCAATCCCACCCTCTAAAATCAATCTTGACCGTTGAATCGCACCCTTTGGAGCTCTAGGGTGAGTTGATGGAAGAAGAAAGTCCAAGAAGAAGGCCGATCAGTGGGTCTCTTTCTCTCTCTCTCTTAGAATGAAGTGGGCCCCATCGATATGTTAAATCTACTCCATCCATCAGATGGTGTGGCCCACCACATTTCAGGGAGATCCATACCATCCACTCTAGGGACAGTGCGAAGTTCCACACATTGGATTAAAATATATATAATATATTATGTTTATATATTAATATATATATATATATGCATGCATGGTGGGCCACGTACATGTGGGACCCACCACGATGCTTGTGTTGTATCCATGTCGTCCAGTGTCTAACATGGAGTGCGTGTACTGGCAGGGGTGTGTACTAACAGCTAAAAAAAATTAAATAAAATATATTATTATTAAGCTTTTGGGGTGGGTTGCTCATGCAGGCCTCACCTTGTTGTATGGGGTTGATCTACGTCGTCCATTCCGTTCTCCTATTCATTTTAGGTGTTGAGCCGAAAGATGAAGTCAATCCAACTATCTGACTGGCCATAACATAGAAAACAGTAGTTTTCACCGTTAAAATGTACTCTGATCTTTCTACACACCTAAACATGTCAAATATTGGGCTTGTTTAGCTTGTCTTGGACCATGGGAGCCAGTGTACAGGGTGAATTCTCCTGATGCGGGCCCTACATAAGCAAAACCACGGAAAAACCCATTTTAAAAAAATATATAAATAAATAGAAGCAGCCGGTGCTGACGCTGACGCCAGAGGATGCGCAACAGCGTCCTGCTGCTGCTTGGACAGAGGACAGGGATGTGGGTCCCATACGTGGGCCCCACCATGATGTGTGGTGTTCATCCACACCGTGCATTTGGTGGCCCCATTTTTGGGCAGTGGGCCCCCCAAAAATAAGCCGTCTATAGAACTCAGGTAGCCCACAACACAGGGAACAGTGGGATTGAATGGTTGTTATTGAAACCCTTTCGGGTTGTCATAGGAGTTTCGGATCATTATGAGATTTGTTTTTGCTCTCTATGCAGGTCCGTGTGACGTTATTAACGGATTGGTTGGAAAGGAAACGTTGTGGCGGACCCATACGTGGGACCCACCTAATGTAAGAATCGGATTGGCCTTTGTGCCTCAGTAGCTACAAAGTTGCTATCGGTAACGTCACCATGCTCTGTGCGTCCCATCCACCGTCTTCCTGTTTTCTGGATGTGGGACCCACCTCACACGAGCTACACGTGTGGGGGTGGGGCCCCCCTTGAGATATGTATTGCGTGCCCTGCCATCCTCGTGGACAGTGGGTCCCAGTAGCAGCGGTCGCTAGGCGGACGCCAATAAGTCCTGTGTCCCCGTCATGATGAATGTGTTTCATCCGAACCATCCAACAGTTCCTTGGACCCCACCTTGATAAAGGTGTTGTACTCGCACCCTTCAGCAGTACGTGGGGGTCCACCTTTTTTTTTTTTTTTTTTTACTACGCACGCACACACACACCCCCACACACGCACACACTCACTCCCTACACCTGGGGAATTCCACCCCCCTATGGATACTCGAACCCTGGAACGGGAGTTGAAACTCCCAGAGTCTACCACCCGTCCAAGAGTAAGGATCCGTGGGGGTCCACCTTGATATGTGTATTATCCATCGTCCATCTGAGGACGGTGGAACCCACCTATGCAGCTGCCCAATTGACAGAGCAAGTGCTGTGAAGGGCCCACCGTGATGAATCTGCCACCCAATCTATCTGTCCATCCAGGACGTAACACCCACTCCATACGTGTGGAGGTGGGACCTGACCTGATGTATTTATTCTATGTCTACACCGTCCATCCCTCTTTGGATGGTGGATGGACACCTTGAGGTATGTGATCTGCACCGTCCATCCGGACGGTGCTGTGTGTGTAGGGCGTTATGATGTTTGTGTTATTTCCACCATGATGGGTGTATTTACATCGACACCGCCCATTTACACCATGCTGTGTATTTTGCATACGTCAGTAAGTTCTGTGGGTTCCATCTGGACCGTGAACCCCACCATAATATATGTATTTTATCTCAACCGTCCATCTGGATGGTGAGGACCTGACCTAGCTGTTGTATTGATGCCACCATGTTCTGTGGGTCTGATCATTAGGCATGTGTTATATATGACCATCCATCTGTCGTGGGGCGACCGTGATGTATGTGTGCTCCACGCCGTCCACTCGTTCACAACTCAAACAGTTCATCAAATCCAAATCTCTGATGGCCACATGCATGGGATCCACAGTGATGTAAGTGTTTTGTCCATGCTGTCCTGGGGTGTGGGCCCCACACGTGGGAACCTCCCATGATGTATGTGATTATCCACGCCCGCCATCTATTTCTTTCGACATGGGGCCTTGCCCACACGTGTGGCACATGTGGCTAGGTGGGACACACCTTGCTGATTGTATTATGTATCCACAACCGTCCACTTGTGGTCGGTGCTATATGGGCTGCACCATGATGTATGGGTATATCCCCACCGTCTGTTAATTTGGATGGATGGATGGCCCACCTTGATGCACGTATTTTAGCCATGCCGTCCATCTGTCTCATCTACACCATACCAGCCTCGTGGGACATCATGATATATGTGTTGTGCATCCGTGCTATTCATTGGTGGGCTTATTTGGAAGGTGCAGGTCCACCTACTGACCGTGCAGGGCCCACCAATATGATGTAATAAGGCCCATGAGATGTGGCCCACTTGATGTAATGAGGGCCCATTGATATGTATTTGAGGGCCATGTGCAGGGCCATCTATTGTGTATTTTAGGCCCATGTGTATAGGGCCCATTGTGATGTAATTGCAGTCCGTGTTTAAGGCCCATGTGATGTATATCAGGCCCATTAGTGCAACCTGTTGATGCGGCCCATTGTGACACATATAGGCCCATATTATGCGGCCCATTGTGATATATTTGTGACCTATTTGGCAAGGCCCACTATAATGTAATTATGGCCCAAGTATGAGGCCCGACATGATGTATCTGAGGCCCATGTATAGGGCCCACCTGTTGTGTATATGTGACCTGTGAGTAAGGCCCATTATGTCGTATATTAGGCCTTTGTGTGAGGTTGTGGGCCCATTATATGTTCGGCCCTATGTGGACCATTTCTTGGGAACGATGTTGGTTGAATGTCTACATTAATGGGCAATGACGGTTAGATGTCCTCATTGTGACCTTCCCCTAGGCCTTATTAGGCCAATCTCATCGATGTCGATTATCGATTTCGATCATCGAGGCTGATTATCGATCGATTCTGCTTGTCGTGGCCAATCGCCGATTAACGATTGAGGTTGATTATCGTGACCAATTGCTGATTCCGATTGTCGAGGTCAGATATCGAGGCCAATTGTCGAGGCCCAATATGATGTATATGCGGTCCATATTTAAGGCCCATTGTGATGTACATTTAGCCCATGTTTAAGGCCCAACGTGATGTATTTGAGGCCTATGTGATGAGGCCCATTGTGATGCATTGAGGGATAGGCGATTGAGTCCATTGTAATGAATGTTAGGCCCATGTGAGAGGCTCATCGTGATGTATATTAAACTCTTGAGTGAGGCCCATTGTGTTGTATATTAGGCTCTTGTGTGAGGCCGTGGGCCCATTATTGTTTGATTCTATGTGGGCCATTCTATAAGGACAATGTTGATTAAATGTCCACATTGTCGAGGCTGATCGTTGTTACCAATTATGATTATGTGACAGCATAGCATCATGATACATGCCCATACACATCATCTGCATGTTTGTTATGAGATGTGATTGACCATTGCATATATCATTGGGCAGGATGATATGAGACTCCCTGATAAGCGAAGGTTATCTCACATGAGCACACGACATGCGCAGGATTGACGCATGACTGGATTGTATGACTCATGTATCTTGCATTGTGATTACTGTACGCCCTAGCAACATCAGGGCTGTAGCCTCCATATGCATATCGTGGATGGCTAGGTGGGACACCAAAAATCTTTTCTGGCATCGGGCTGCTATAGATGGCCCTAGGTGAAAATTCTTAAACCCTCTTGGTACCAGAGGACGCCCCAACATCAAGACCGAGTGGATACATGAGCGCCGGAGTGCTGAATATCAGGAGGCCGCGTCTCCCATTATGTCTTACCCGCCCGAGCGTATGGGGCATTACTAGGCTGAGTTTGACCAGCTCGTGATGGGTCCGCTATCAACGTGTCGGATAGGTATTGACAGACTATTGGCCAGGTAGATAGTAAGGTTTTTTATGCTCTCTTGGACTGTGCTGCTGGGAGAAGGGCAGTGCCATTTGGAGTGTACTAAACCCTGGTGATGATCCCAGAGCGGAACCGTACTGATATATGGACTTATTGAGCAGAATTTGCATACTCATTCATTCATTCACTATCCACTTGGGTTGGTGGTGCGCAACTATTTGTTATGTGTATCTTAGCAATTGCCGGGATTTCGGTTGGGGCGCGCGACTAACCTGAGATCAAGAGTTTACCACATTGAGTCTGACTATCCAAATTTAGGTATGGGAATGGTTTGGATAGAAGTCCCTTATGATGGACCCATAACTTGTGATACTACGTACTATCATCCTGACTTCACACTCCAGCACAATTATTCCATTCGCACCGCATATTGCCTTACATTCGCGGCATATGACATTTTGAGTTACTATGTTTCTGCATTTATATGGTCTAGATACGACTGACGTTATTCGTGAATGCATTAGAAATTATATATTGCATTGCATCCTCGGCATCTGATATTTGGCTCTTTATGACTCCTCATTTGCATAGTTGTTCTATATTGCGTATTCTGATATTGATTGACTCATGGACTTGTCCGTATTTTCGCTTACTCTGTTATCGTATGATTTATGATCTTGTCAGTATTTCTGTTTACTCTGATAATCTCTGCTCTTGTCAGTATCTCTGTTTATTCCGATATTGTACGATTTATGGATTAACAGTATTCCTAGTATTGTATGATGATGGCATTGTATTGAATACTTGGCACTTACCTTGTGCACACACTTACACCACCCTCTAAGCTTTCTATAAGCTTATGCATGATAGATGTGTGCAGGTGATGTTAGGTTGCAGCAGTGTTAAGCTTGGAGCATGCAGCGGTCTTCTGGAACTTGATTTTCGATTTATGTAATTACCTTTCAGCATTGTACTCAAATGATTATATTAGTGGATATGTGATGATGATGTTGCCTTTATGAATTGGGTAATCTTGTGGCTATGCTTATTACGAGTTAAATGTGTGTGTGTGTGTGTGTATATATATATATATATATATATAAATCCTCTTTGTAGGATCCCAGGATCGGAATTTGGCATATGGACGCTAGGAACCGAGAATGAGGTACTACGGAGGCTGTCGGCACCGAATTTGGCAATCGGGATTCCCGTGAATCCGATTTTCTGGGTCTGGGGCATGACACCTCATACAAATCAAGGTGGGCCTCAACAATGGTCCATAATATGATAAGTGGGCCACACTCAAATATAAGTGGTGATAAGGACTTCTACCATTAAAATTTCTAAGGGTTTAATGGTGGACGTTCAAACCCACTATTTCCTATAATGTGGTCCACCTGATCCTAGATCTGTCTTTTATATATATATATATATATATATATATATATATATATATATATATATATATATATATTTCCATCACAAGCCTTAAAATAGTCTCCAAAGTGGTTGGACGGTTTGGATGAAACACATGCATCATGGTGGATCCCATAGTGATTGAAAGGATGGACGGCATAGATGAGGTACATACCCACGGTGGGGTCCACACTAATGAGAGGTGTGGGTTACAATACATACATCAGGGGGGGTCCCATGTGGGGCCCACCATAATCTTTATTTTCCACCCAGCCTGTTGATAAGGTTACACAGACATGGGGGCCCAATATAGTGTTTGTTTTCCATCCGACCCGTTGATAAAGTCATTCAGACTTGGGGGCCCACAGTAATGTTTATTTTCCACCCAACCTGGGCCCACTGTAATGCCTATTTTCCACCCAACCTGGGTCCACTGTAATGTTTATATACCATCCAAACTGTTCATGAGGTCACGTGGACTTGGGTCCATGGTGATGTTTGTCTGCCATCCAAACTGTTGCTAAGGCCACTCAAACCTGGGGCTCACCGTACTGTCTATATGTCATCCAACCTGTGAATGAGATCACGCAGACCAAATGAAGAGGAAAAACAAATATCATATCTGATCCAAAACTTTTGCAACCCAAAAGGGTTTCAATGGTAGGCGTCCAATCCAACTGTTCCCTGTGATGTGGGCCACCTGAGTGCCACATGTGGTTAATTTTTGGGTGTCCCATAGCTGGGAGGAGGGCCCACCAAATGCAAGGTGTTGATGGTCGACACACATCATGGTGGGGTCCACAGCTGGGGCCGTGGGTCCCAGCCCACCCAGCGTCCACGCAGATGCTGCTGCGTCGTGTTGCTGCCTCATTATTTTTATTTATTTTTTTTATTTTATGTTTTCTTGGGGTTTCTCTTAGGTGGGGCCCACATCAACATAATCCACTCCATCCACTCATTCCTACGGCTCAAGATAAGCTAAACAAGTCTAATATCCGAGGTATTTTAGTGTATAAGATCATCAGGTGGATTTTTAACGGTAAATACCACTATTTTCTAAGATACGGTCCACCAGATACTCGGACTAACTTTATTTTTCGGCTCAACGCCTAAAATGATCTGGGAAACAGGATAGACGGCGTGGATTATATACATACATCAAGGTGGGGCCTACATGAGCAGCCCACCCCAAAAGCTTTTTTTTTTGTTAGCTTTGTTAGTACACACCCATGTCAGTACATGCACCCCATGTTAGCTACACACATCACTTGGACCCACACCCAGCGTCCCTAGACAGTGGATACAATACAAGCATCATGGTGGGTCCCACCGGGACGTGGCCCACTTGATCTGAACCAACATGATGTTTGTGTTTTTCCTTCCATCCAGGTTTGGACAGCAAGGTGGGCTCCACCAATGGGTTATAGTGTGGTCCACTAAATGGACAACATGGATACAATACACATATCATCGGGTGGCCCATCAATAATGAAAGAGAGAGAGAGAGAGAGAGAAATAGAGAGAGATCGGTGGAGTGGAGGGACCCCGCCAGTATGGGTCCCTCTTTAATCACAAACACATACATCAAAATGGGTCCCATCATAAGTGGGCCTTAATGGAAGTTAACGATGGATCACCCACCTCTAGGCCTCCTTCTTGGTCCCCTAGCCTCCTTAGCTCCTTGCCTTCGAGTTTGATGGAGGTAGATGGGATTTTGATGGTGTGGATGAGAGATGAGAGGGTGGGCCACACTTGTGGTTTGGGAGAGAGGGAGCTTGGACGTGGGATGTTGCTTGGGAGAGATTTTTGAGAAATGAGGGAGAGAGAAGTGATGGGATGATAAGGATGAGTGATGGGTTGAGTGATGGATGAAGTGATGTGAGGGTTGACTTTGGGGTAACTTGTGTAAGAGAGAGGTAAGGGTAGGGTATGGGTTGTTGTACTTGACATTGATTGATTGATTGATTGATGGGATAGGTCGTAGAGATTCTCTCAGAATTCGCACCCGTGGTGTTTTCTGGGAAAGGAACGCGGCCCGACATCTTCTAGCCTAGGTATTGGGTCGGTGCACGAGTCACGGCGACGACACGGTTACTAAGATACAAGTCTCGGGTTGAGACGACTTTGGCATGCAGGTCTCGGCTTAAGATCATACGCAAATGTCGAATACAGGTCGAGGATTGTCGGAATTCGACCGGAAGGACCGCAGAAGCCTACGGAACGGTACAGACTAGGATACGGGTCTTATAATTTAAGCTCATAAGTAGTTGGAGCAATCATAGTTTTTAGACTCATAAGTAGTTAGAGTTGGGTCTTACTCTCTAGAGTCATGGGGCTTATCACGGCTGGGGAGTTCACAAACCGCGATCCATCAGATGGGCCTAGTGAAGCTATCGGGGCAGTGAACTCAGTGGGTTTTACGTACATGGTTGGCCACAGTAACTCTATAGAGTCCACGGGGACCGCAAGGCTACCTTCGAATACCAAATCTAGGGCCGTCAGTCCATCAATGAGGGGTTGTCTTACTTCAGAGACCTGTTCTCATACGTTACTACTGAAATCAAGTCAAGGATCTGGGGAGTTGTCTTGCTTCAAAGACTCACTTTTTCTTTGCCTGCTAGGTCAGACCCATTCACAAGAGGGCATTTTCTCACCAGCCCTCATGACGCTACTAGAAACTGTACAGACGACATAGGTCTTATGTGATTGCTTCATCAACTGCCCGGATGGGTGCTCATGATGCTCTTTATGGGCTTTTTAGTGCCGTAGGCTTCTCACTAGTACCCGAATAATCTCATGGTATCGCCATCACCAATGATGATAAGTCTTATACATAGTTGGCTTCATATGCACAGCTCTGATGTCGCGAATGATAGATTGCCCTTATTGCCGCAAAATTTATATGTGGTTGACTTTATAAGCTTATTCCACTGCCATGGCTGATAAATCGCCATATTCCAATGATATTTATATGCAATTAGTTTTATAGGCCTTGCTAAAGGTAATGAATCGAAATTGATATATCACCCTTTGTTGATGATATAAAACAAAATTTTATGGTTAGAATAGTGTATCAACTTGGCGATACTATTAATTTTGATAAATTTGGATAAAATGGCCTTCGTGCCGTGTCGACAATACATCAATGGCGATGACAGCTTTTGATGATTCGACAGTAGTCATTGGCGTCTTTCATTTGGCGATAACCAGTGGTGTCTTTCATTTTGGCGATAACCATTGGCACCTTTCATTTGGCGATAACCTGAAAATCTGCATTCTTATTCATATACAAAAGAAAATACAGAGTTCTGATTGCGATGACTTTTACTATTTACCTGTCTTGCCCCCTTTTGGTTCAGAAGTATCAGAACGATACTTTTCGAAACCAAAATTGTTCCTTTCTGGATTGATGTGCTGTTGACAAATCCGGAATTTATTAATCATAGCTTCATATGTTTCTCTTACTTGTTTCTTTCCATTTGGGTATTTGAACCATGGTGACTTGATTTTACCCATTATTGACAATCGGTTCAATATCCGAAGCATGTCATCATCTTTGGACACAGATGCCTGCAAGACTCTCTCTTGTCCAATAGCTTCTTTTACCGTTTCATCCTTTTGACGATGAGTAGAAGTTAGGTCCTCCAGGCTGACTTTTCTAACAGAAAATTTTGACAATTCGACCGCATGCATCATATTTATGGTTGCTTTTTCTCCGTCATTTATCGTCTTTTTTCAGGACTATTTCTCCTTGTTTTATCATCCTTTGCAATATATTCTTTAGTGTGAAACAATCTTCCGTATGGTGTCTCAAACAATAATGATAATGATAATAATTCTTCTCTTTAGTCATTTCGACCTCTTCTGGATATCGTGGCGAAGGTAACCTGATAGTTCTAGCGGCTAGTAAATATTCCATCATTGACAATACATCTTCTTTATCGAAAGCATATTCCCTATGAGAATCGTATGACCACGATCGTTTATCATTTTTATAATCTCTTCTTTGATCCGTATCCTCTCTCCTTCTCGTTTCTCGCTTGTCGTGAAAAGTGTTTTTCTTTTTCTCTTGATTGACAGCATTTACCATTGCCCTATGTGGTCCTCTTTTTTTTCTTTGCAGATTTGGAATGCTGGCATCTTCTTAGTCATCAGTTCTAGTGCGTGTGCCTTGGTTGCCAGGTCTCGAAAAGTCCTTATGTTAGCACTGGTGAGTCCGAATGCAATCCCTGTCTCCATGGAGCTTAAACACATCTTTACCTATTCTTTTTCTTCCGATAACTGCCGACATGATGCCCCCAGAGTTTTCCATCTACTGATAAATTTTTTCATAGGCTCATTCTCTTTTTGCCTTACCAATGCTAACTTTGCAATACCGACGTCACGATCTGACAAAAAGAAATTTGACATAAACGTATCCTTCATCTTTTCCCAAGTTTGTATCGATTCGGGCGCCAAACCAGAATACCATCAGAATGCCTTGCCTGTAAGAGAAGACCTGAATAATCACAGACAATATCGAGGAATAGTGGAAAATTTACCCATAGACGTGATGAAATGCATCAAGTGTTCATCCGGAGATCCACCCCTGCTGAATTTTTGAAACTTAGGATGCTTGAAGTTAGTGGGAAAGGGTATCTCTTCTACTTCTCTCAGATATGGAGTTCGGTAGCGAAATCTTCCCGCATTACCATGTTCCCTTTCCACTCTAACGGCTTCTGCGACTACCTGTCGCACTTCCTCTTGGGTTATTGCTCTTGCCACCAGGGCTGATCCATGCGATCCCGCTCATGGCGATTAAGAATCTTCGAGTTGTTGTTCTCGTTCATTCATAGTAGCTATAATCGGAGGTGATATCATCTGGGCTACGTTATGTGCGAGAGTAGCCAAGGCCTCTCGGAGGTTCCTACTTTCTTCCATTAACGTTTTCTGCGCTTAGGCCATTTCGACCATGCGGTCTTCAGTGGTAAGCGGCGAATCTTTACTTGTGCCTACCATACATACAGTGGCTTACCCATATCTGTCGAAGCAGTCATTGGAGTGGAGTGGGAATATGCCAATGTGACAGGGCTTATTGAAAAAGGAGTTTCATTTATTTCTTTAGTGCTTCCACAGACTTCGGCTAACTGTGACACAACTTGAGGTGATACGCTCTGAGGCGATTCATAGGCTGGTGGGCTTTCTATGGGCGATTTTCCTTTTTGTTTTTTTGTCCATCGGGCACTTGTAGTGAGTAAGGCCGGGAAATCTTGTGACATCGGCGAGGCTGAAGATTTTGCCGGGTATATTGCTGGATGTGTGAGTTCAGAATTTTTCCTTACCGTGTTTCATGTTACCGGTCCTCTTGTTTTTAGTTTTGATGGACTTGCTCTAGCAGTCGCGACATTTTAGGCCTTAGATCTCTGGCGTGATATGACAATCCAATCATTTTCATTTTCTTATGCTATTGGAGAAACTATTACGACTTCGACAGTGACTTGAAGCTTGTTTTTCTACTTCTGATGGACTAAGAGTTGGTCGGAGGCATTTTCCACTACAAATCCGGTGGGTGTGAAATAGAAGATCGTTTCACTTGCAGAGATCGCCATTGATTATAGCTTGGATATGTATATTGTATCGTAATTTTGTTAGAAGACACGAATGCTATTGATTAGTATTTTTTTGCAAGTATAATCTATTCCAGAGATGAAAGGAAGGATGTTTCCGTCGAGAGTTGCCATTTTGACATTTTATAAGATGCCAAACAATGATGAAATTCTCTGTATTGTTCCTGAATCAAAATCAAGTAAGAGAAATGGTCCCCAGCAGAGTCACCATTTTGTTTCGACCAGAAACAAAAGCATTTGATTGGGGGAAATTATCTTACTTAATAATGATAAAAGAACAGATAAAGAGAATAATCATAAAATTTTATTCATTTTGAGCTCATCACATCCTTTTGATCCTTTGATTCTAGGATAGAATCTTTATTACAAAATGCAAGTATTGAAATAGATCCAGGTATGAATTTTGGCAACATTTAGGCTCATGTCATTCATATCTCCATCCGAGATGAGTTGTGAGGATCCTCCTTGCACTTCTTCCTTCATTAATATGATAAAAGGAAATGCCAAGACCCTTTGAAATATTTGCAATGACATGGAAAACTCCTGAAAATCAACATATTGCGGCTTTATAGAGCATCCGCGCAACTCATGGATGAGTTTTGTGGGCGAGGAGTTACGCGGGTCTGCGGAACTCATGGTGAATAGCACAACCTGGCCTCCATTCTCTCTCTCTCTCTCTCTCTCTCTCCTCTTCAACACCTGTTAGAGGCACTGGTCTTCTGGACATCTGATCTTTCAAATGAAGGGGGTAGGGGGCATTTATAGGCTTCCACACGTGTGGGTCCTCGAATCCCGAGCTGTGGACCCCACTTCACATTCCTGATCCAACCAACCATAAAGGGAGTAGCGCGGACCCCCACACCCATGATGAGTTGTGCGGACTCGCACAACTCATGTGCCAGTGCAACTGGTGCCCCGCGTAACTCAAGGTCCGTGTAACTTGTGGTTCGCGTAACTTGTTCCTTCCATAATCACTTCAATCTTCCTTAACCAGATTTTTATGCTCCAACACTTGCTTCACTCTTCCAACCCTAATTGGTGCTTAGAAGCAATCAAGAGACTTATATTTATATTATTTTCTTGGATCGACTTTGAAACCGCCTCAAATTTACACAAAAAGTTACACTTTGGTTGAACCAAATTAAGGCTGAAAATCGTACTTTCTCGCCGGACAATTCTACGAGATTTCGGTCGGACCAAATTAAGACTGAAAATTTTACTTCTCGCTGGACTGTTTTGTACGATTTCAGTTGAACCGAAATTGCACTTCGGTTGGACCGAAGGTCAGGATTTTTCTGTTTTAGACTTAGAATTCTAGAATATATTTTTTCAGGCCAATTTTCAGGATTCCTTTTCTTCACTTCAAATAGTTGATTCTCTTCATTCTTCACTTGGTTTACTTGGATCTTTGGCATGTGAATTCTTCATTAATGACTTCTAAATCTCTAAATCTTCATTTAGTAATCTTTTGAGCATAAATCTTCCTTTTGACATCGATTTCAACTTAAGCTCTCCAAATCACCTCGTACATAAAAACATGCATAATTAAATCGATTAAACACTATCATGTTTATAAAACCAAGGTATAAATAAGGGAAAATATGCAATATTTCACATTCAACAACCGCCAACAACGTTCTTCCACTTTGATTTCTTCACGGTTCTAATAGATCTTTTTTATTTTTCTTCTAGGATGTTAGTCTTCTTAGGCTAATCTCTTAACTAAGGTTAATGGATAAAATCTATAATTTATTTTTATGTTTAGTTTTCTTTGATTCAAGTATGTGTTGAACTTTCATTATATTTTAGTTTAAATAAAGATATATATTTTCAGTTTTCTATGGTTTATTATGACTGAAATTACAGTAGATGCTATGAAAGCTTTTGATATGATCTTATTGGCTTTAGAATTGTGTGATTTGTAAAAGTCGTTGTTCACCATCATCTATGGGCATGGTGGATGATTAAATTCCCTATGATCATTGCAATTAGATGTATATTTGGGAACTAAACTAAGGAAAAATTCAGATTTTGTTTTAACTGGTTCATCATCCAATTGGATAGGATAGGACTTCGATTCCAATCGAGTTATCACTGAATCAAGTAAATTAATATTGAGATTGCTATAGGTGGATTCCTGAATCCTTCGTCTTTTATCTTTATTATTTCAAAACTTTTTTTTTTTTTAAATTGTTGGATTAAAAATCCAGACCAACCAAGTCAAACTTAAATTAGTTGTAGACCATGTTCCCCATTCCCTGTGGATTCGACCTTTTTCTCAGTGAGTTATTACGACATCGCGACCCTGCACTTGGGGTTGTGAATAGCAACCAATGGAAAGAATAAATTAGATCTCCCATACCCTCGAGGAATTCGCCCTCCAGCATCCACAATTGGTGGATAAATATATATATATATATATATATATATTTCTCTCTCTCTCTCTCTCTCTCTCTCTCTCTCTTAGAGAGTTGGTCCCTTTTAGCGAATTTTTGAATTATACAATGTGTTTGCATTGGATTATAAAAGAAAAAAACATTTTAAAAAAAGTGTGGCATTTCTTAACATATATCAAATCAACTAAATTGTAAAACTTAGTGTACATGAGCATTAAGTCTTAAAATCAAATTAGTTGAATAAATTTGAATTCTTATTAGTGGAACCTTATTTCTTGAAATAAAATCATTGGATAATTTTAATTTTTAACCATCAAATAGATATCCACTAATCCAATGGTAACATAATGGCATAACTAGTGCATGGTGGAAAGGGAAGGAAGAAATTATTTTCTTCTTCCTATGTGATAAACTGAAATCCATGAGAAACTTCGAATCCACAGGATTAAAAAAAATCTTTAGAAGAGAATGTTGCCGAGGAATACAAATAAAGTCAGTTTATAAAGTAATTATTATCAATTATATTTTACCCAAATTCATTACTTTCAATAAATTGTAAACATTTATGAAGTAGTTAATTTATAAAAATATTAAATAGAATTTTAACTTTAAACTCAAAATTATTCCTCAAACCTTATGTTAGAAATTTGTTTAGAGGCAAACCTTTTACATTAGCCACAATGATGTGAATTTCATCAATAACTTTACAACAATATATTATATGTGTGAAAGGAGTAATCAGCTTTAGACCTTCGTTCGAAGCTATAAAAAGTGCATGACCTGCATTGAACTTTCTAGTCTAATTTCATTCCATCCCGGTCATCCTTGAGATTGGCCTTGACTTTGTCCTGTGATTAAATAATCTTAATTTTAAGTAATGATGTATTTAAATTGACACATATAATTTGAATAGTTTTAAAAATTGGCACCAATTATTGAAACAATTTTAATTTGCACCGCATTTATGAGACGTATACTGTTTATCCTTTAGGGCCTATTTGATTTGATGTAATTATATGTATTTTCATGTAATGGTTCTCAAATCAGCACTAAATGCATGCACCAAATAGCACCACGTGCATTTGAAAGTGAAGAGGAGTTGCTCCAAATCTGACATGATAATTCAAAGCCAACGCTTGGTGGCCCCACTATGATATATGTGTTATATCCACCCTATCCATTCATTAGTACAGATCATTTCAGGGCACGGCCAAAAGAATAAGGCAGATTCAAAGATCAAGTGAACCACACTAATATAAAATATTGGAGATTGAATACTAACCATTTAAATGTTCTTCAGATGGTGTAGTCTATTTAAGCTTCAGAACTGTCTATTTTTTGAATTAGACCCTTAGAATGACATGTCCAAATGAATGAATAGCGTGACAAAACACATTCATCGTGGTGCGACTTATAGAGCCCATCTCATTTTCCCAACCCAAAAGTTGCTACTGTTAATGTGATACAGCATCCATTCCAGCACAAATCCATGTAGCACGTAATTAATATTTAAAAAGCCTAAAATACACTGCAACGTCCCTGAAATACATTCAACCAAAGAGGCCCTACCGTGGATCATCGATTATACTCTGCCTAGGTATTAAGCTTTTCTGGTAACAAAAGTAGCTTCAATCCAGAAAATATTCGAAGAAACGAACGTCTGGTATCATTCAATGTGAGCAATTTTGGAGGTGTCCACGAAGCTATAGCCTACGGGTCGGATCGCCAAAGAAAAAGGGCCCACCAAGATTTCCCGCGAACGTGCAACCACCATCATTGTTACTTCTAGCCAGTCAAATACCTTAAGTCCTAAGATTCCAAACCCACGACAACCTGCTAGACCCACGTGGGTCGTAGAGTCACCATGATTCTTTGGTCCGAGTCGGACCAACAGTCTCCCACGGAAGCATATTACGAATCGTACTGAGTAAACTCAGTGGGACCACCTTAATTTATGTGTCTTATCCATGCCGTTCATCTGTTTTAGTAGATTATTTATTATTATGAGCCCAAAATTGAAGTATACCCAATGTCAAGTATTGGAAATAATATAAGAAACTGTGTGAATTGAACATGTACCTTGAAAACTTATTGGATGCCACGGAAGCTTTGGGTCAAACTTTTATTTGTGTTTTCCCTTCATCCAGTTCTTGGTGACATTGAGAACAGTTTGGATGACATATAAACATTACTTTGCCCTAAAAAGGTCTCAACAGTCAAGTCAACGACGTTATCTACACTATTTCCTGTGGTGTGGTTCACTTGATATTTGGATATACTTTAGTTTTTGTTTTATGCCAAAAAATGAGCTGTTAAAATGGATAGACGGTGTGGATAATATACATACATCAGAGTGGGCACCACATATCTTAGTCAGTAACCTATAGTGCATCTTATTCAGTCCGCCGCTTCCAGTATCTCACAAGCAAGAAATAATCCGACGTGGATAACGACGTGGCAAGGGCTCGTAATTGAGCGGCAGAAAAGCCAAAGACTGTTAGTCCGGAAGAGAATCTGCAAGCGGCGTCTCATTTTACTTTCAATAGTCTTATTGATGTCACTCGCGCGACTGTATTCTGTTACTCTAGCTCGCGCATGCCGGTGCTATATACGGCTATAAATATCTGATCCGTTGATCGTGTGGGACCAATCATATTGGCATTCTTTGTTAAGAAAATATGCTGATAAGATTATCTAATTTGTGAAACTGAATGGATAATCGAAAGAAAATTAATTGAAAGGTCCGCATTAAAGGATATGCATGATCTGATCATACTTTTTACTGAGGAGATCTGCAGCGCCAGTTTCGGCCTGTTGAACAACTCCGATGGGTTGCACGTATGCCACCATACAAATGAGTGGCCACCCGAGAGAAACACACTCGCGCGAGTGCACCTCGCATTTCTACTTCAGTTTCTTCCGTCGGAGTGAGAGGTGCAGCGTGCTTTTTTCGCTTTTGCTTTTCACGCGTTGCAGCACCAGCAGCTGCAGTCACGCCGCTGCAAATCTCAGAAGACGATGAAAATTTCCGGGATCGGATACAATCCCATTCTGCGCACGGGTGTACAGTAGATGGATGGTACAGGTTCCTGAATTGCTGCATTGCATTCAGCATTCTCCTCTTCGTCCGAGCGAAATTGAGCTAGGGTTTCTGCATTTCCTCGATGGGGACTGTTTCGTCTGACGACGACGCTTTCGACCAGCAGAGCGAACGGTTCGGAAGCTACAGCTTGAGCGCTGATGTGAGCGAGTCCGAGAGCTGCAGCAGCTTCTCCGGTCGCCAGTACAGCGCCGATGCTGATGCTGCTTCGAGCTCTCCGGCGTCTCTTGCTCTCGCTGCCGGAAAGTCCGTTTCCTCGGCACCGTCGCCGGAACTGATGCTTGCTGTCGGCGGCAGAGATGTGGTCATGTGGGAAGGAAAGGGGGAGAAGCGAGAGACTGATTTATCTGGTTCGTTCTTTCGTTTTCTTTTTTTCTTTCCGTGCTTTTCCCTTTCATTCGCCCTTTGAATTTTTTTCTGTAGATTAGCATTTCAACATTGTGGGAGGGCGATCTAACTTTTGCCGCTGATTTTAATGGGCGCACTTTGTTCTGGACCTCTGGTTTAGAAGCTGTCTCCACGGGTGCAAGTTAGCAGATGGCCTTTTATTTTTCCATGTTGTTTGAGTTTGTAAAAATTGAGATGGTGTCTGTGTCTCTGGAGGTGCATAATAGCAAATATGGTATTTGCTGTTGCATTTTCATTTTATTTGATGCATTTTTCTCCACTGCTGCAGAATTGGAGACAATGTCTAGTTTAGCAGGTGTCCCCATCGGTGTGATTAGCAAAGTATTCTATTTACATTGTTTATTTATCTTTTCTCCATAGTTGCAGAAGTTGAGATGATGAAGGAGCGGTTCGCGAAGCTTCTCCTCGGTGAAGACATGTCTGGTGGAGGGAAGGGAGTTTGCACTGCTCTTGCAATCTCAAATGCCATCACCAATCTCTCTGGTGAATTTCCCTTTCCCTTGTCTTCAAGACTTGAAATCATTTTATTAAAAAAAAAATGTTGTTATTATTATTATTTTTTTGGTGGGCATGATAGCAACATCCCCAATGCTTCTGAGTGTTGAATCATTAATCTGTGCCGTTCATTCATTCATACAGTTGGGTATAAGCTATGGTGAAAAACTCACGCAAATTGGGTGATCCTAAATGTATGCTCAATAGCATTTAAAATGGGCAGTCAAAATTGAGTAGAGAAGCAAAATAGGTCCAGACATCATTTTGAAACATCCATTCAATAGATCCAACTTTTTATTGCTTATGATTCGAAAGTAGCACTTTGGTTTGATGATTCCACCATGTGATCTATGGCTTGTAGAAAACCAACGGCTGTAACAAGTTGGCCCGATCAAAGGGTTATAATCATCTGATCAGCGTGAATTTTTTATTTTTTTTCACCATAGGTTGCCCCCTATTGTATGAATGAATGAGCTGCCCAGATCGATGATTGGACACTCCATGTGTCGCTTAAAAGCATTCATGTCCCCATGAAGGTGGGGATATTGGCAAAATCCTTATTATTATTATCTACATTTTTTCTTAATATTATGGGTAATAAATATCAGCAACTGTTTTTGGGGAGCTATGGAGGTTGGAACCATTGGCGCAACAGAAGAAATCAATGTGGTGCCGTGAAATGGAATGGCTGTTGTGTGTCAGCGATTCCATTGTTGAACTCATTCCTTCCTTGCAAGAATTCCCTGGAAGCTGCGGTGGCAAGACCTTTGAGGTGATGGTGGCCCGGCCCCGCTCTGATCTCTACATCAACCTCCCGGCTCTCAAGAAGCTCGATGCCATGCTTCTCAGCATGCTTGACAGCTTTCGGGACACAGAATTTTGGTACGTTGATCGTGGGATACTGGTGGGTGATGCTGATGATGTTGGTGCCTATCCTTCATCGTCTTCTTCCTCTGGTAGGCCTTCAGTGAGGCAGGAAGACAAGTGGTGGCTCCCGTGCCCCAGGGTCCCATCAAAAGGGCTGTCAGATGACATGAGGAAGAGATTGCAGCAATGTAGGGAATGCGCTAACCAGATCCTCAAGGCTGCCATGGCGATCAATAGCAGCGTGCTTGCAGAGATGGAGATTCCCGATGCATATTTTGAAAGCTTGCCAAAGGTACAAACTCTCTATTCAGTCTCATAATATTGCTCTACATCTTACCCTTTGATATTATGGGATAACACCACAGGAGTTCGGTCCTATCCTGGCCTTCAGAATGAGTAACAATTAAGAGAGACAATTGGGGTTGTCTGCATTTCGTAGTCAAAGGCAATATTCTTGGATTTACGTGAGATGAACTGTTTTTTGTCCTCAATAAGCATGTTTGGCATTGCATGTTCTGGATATCGGTTATTCACAAATTTCCCTTGTTATTGATGTGCGATAACTGCGATGAGGTGCAGTTAGCCTAATCATATGTCAGTTGGTTCCCTTCTAATTTGAGCTGCCAACTACTTGAGCATGCCTTTCATTTGGGTGGGTGCTTTGTGCATGGTAGTTTGCCTGGCAGCTCCTCTCCATGACCCTAATTTGTTTGCTCACCCTTTAGGTCGTGCATTTAATGGTAGGGCTTGTGGTTGATATGGGTGGTTGGTGTTGTATGTGAATAGTGTCAATTTGAGCCTCCATGCCTGCTGGTTCCTAGGTAAAAGAGGATTGTTGATGTCTGGCAGGCAGCTGATCGTAGAACTTTCGCCAATCCATCGTTTAAAATCGGACCCCATATTGCTCAGAGAAATGCAAAGACAGCAATGATAATCTCATATTCTCTTTGATGTTAAACCACTCGATGACCTTGGAGCTTGCAATGGAGGAAACTCCTTCCCTATCATCACTTACTTTTTTTGAAGGATGAAATTCCCTATCATCACTCTGGGTTGTTTGTTCAATGTTGTCATGTTGCATTAAGTGTAATCCCTAAGATGGGATGCTCTGTTTTATTAGAATTTCATAGTTGGGTTTATTTACATGGTATGCACAAGCTTATGCCTTTGTGCTTATATGGAAAAGGTTGATCTCTCATAGATTACAAGTGAAGCTATTATTGTTTTTCCTTTTCTGAAGGAATTACATTGGAAATTTTATTAATCTTGCACTCATAATTTCTTTGGCATCTTTTACGGCTTAGAAACTATTGTGTTTTGCTCACAATTGCCTCCACATTAATATTATTTTCCACTGAAAGGTCACTACATTCTGTAAACTACTTTATCCAAGTTACCATCAATTTGAGTGCTGGATCTTGTTGAGATTCCTTTTTGCACCAACTGGCAGCATTCTCATGTCTTATGATTTATGATCTTTAGAACTGCATATAATAGCACGTTACTATGATTTGCTGCACGGTACTGCATGTTACTTTGAGACATGGATATATTTCTTATATTCTACAATAACTGCATATTACTATGGGTTTTCATTGAAATGTCACTATATTCTGTGAACTGCATCCAGATTACCATCTTCAGTTTGAGTACCAGTACCAAATCTTGTTGAGAATCCTTCTTCTATCATCACACCATTTTTGTGACTTAGAGCCTATCTCTAGCAGACCTTCCTTGTATGAGGTCTGTTGTTGTTGTTATTTTGTTCACATTGAACTGAATCACCAAAGCAGCTTCATAAAGTCAAAGTCCATTATTTGATGATATCGTAAATTTTTTTTCCCTCATGGTAATGCATGATGATTGTTATTGCTTTAGCAGTTTGTCCTCAATAACCAATTCAAAAGCTTCAAGCCAACTGCTTCCCAAGATCTATTAGGTGATTACACATGGTGTTTTAGAGTATGAAAAAGCTCCTTCGCTGTTGCTTTTTTACACATTGATCTTTCTTGGAAAATTGCTATCATATTTGAGTTTCCCTATTATGTTCTTCTAATTGCCACTCTTGAGCTTTCTAGCTTCTCATCCTCTTTAAAACTGAAAAATAGTTACTCTGTTCAAGATACCAATTGATTGCTCCTTAACTGATTTAAGCAAAATTTACATAACGTGATTCATCAATGTCAGAAATCCAAGTTCCCACTTATCTTCTTAAGCCATTGCAATTTTTGCAAAATTTGCTTCAAGCGATGTTCGTCAATGGACTACAACCATTGAAGTTTTTGAAAAATATTGCTTCAAGATACCAATGAGTTTTGAGACGATTACTTTTGTTTTCATAGTAGGAACGTGTGTTGCTAACTTCTGTAGAATCTCTTAGATAGCATCCATAACTCCTGTGCCACTGCTTATCTATTGTTCATAATCTAGACAACAGTTGAAATCAAGTCGATTCTCTTTGAGGTGCAATTTCCATGCATTTAACTATGAACATGAAGGCAGTGTATGTGGGCAGTATATGTAGGCATCTACGACTGGTTATCCTCATGCATTAGTTTTTGATATCAATGTTTGTGTTTATTCATGCACTGATTTTACGTTTCATCAGGTTGGGCGATGGAATGACTGCAGGAAGAACATATATCAAACCCTAAAAACCTAAGATCTCCATCTGCCTTTAGCTTGAACTTCTCTCTCACTTCACTGAACATTCCCATATGCTTCTCTGCCCCACCTAGTGGAAGTGTGTTTGGATCCATCCAAATCTTTTGGCAACAAGCACTGTCATCTTTTAGATCAATAAATATTAAAGGGTAGGATAAGGTTGTCTTTAACAGCTCAATTCTATGAGACAACAAAAAATCACCATTTTGTGTGCTTGAATATGCTTTGAAAACTTATTAAAAAAAAAAAAAACTTGGCTGACTTAATTCTTTCAGATTTCACCAAGGGCTCTCAATTTTGTCAAGACTTGATACGTCTCTAATCAAGTTTCAGTTGACTCAGACTTGATTTGTCAAAACTGGAGAAGGTTCATCAAAACTTTACTAACCTTGTCAAGACGACAATGTTATACTTAAATATTAACATACCATTGAGTCTCATGACTATCAAGGCTTTTAAGTCTTCGACTTGACTCAATATTCTATTGAGTCGAGTCGTGTTTTTGGGTTTTCAAACCATGGTCTCTTCTTCATTCTTTCCTCTACTTGGTTGAAATAATGTGCTCTCAAAAGTGCTCAGCTTGGGATATCTCAGAAGTCATTCAATCTGACACCTGACTTAATCCCACATGATGGATCCTCAACACTGGTCACATGAAGTCGTTGTCGTCATCATCATCATCATCATCATCTTCTTCTTCTAAGCCTTAGCCCAACAACGTCATCAACTTTTTGCATATAATAATCGCTGAACGTATGGCTTGTGGTACTGCTTGGTACTGCAGAAAATCAAGCGGAAGAGAGGAAAGTGAAATATGCATTTCATTTCTTTCGTTCCTGTTCTTCTTTCTCACTAAGAGGAGGGGATTCAAAAAAAAAAAATAAAGGATTACGTCGTTCCCGATAGTCATTTCTTTAATCAGTGGATAAGAGCATACTCTAGATCGGAATCGTGGGGAAGTACTCCTTGATCATTTCTACCAACTTAAAGCCCTCATTATGATTCCTTTTATGCAGAAATACCCCTTTGGATACCTTACATTATCTCTATTACTAATCCTTTGTGTACCTTGGTGTTCCTAACCGTCCACTCATTTTTGATTGATCCCCGGTATGGTAATACATACAATAGTAGAAACTCCATACAGTTGATCTTTTGCACCCGCTTCAAGCCATGATAACTAATCAATCAATCTTGGGGTAAACAGTTTCCACTGCTTATGTTTACTTCTACCTTACTCTCGTACATAGGGAATGAGAATCAATCTTCTTACTGCGAATTCATAAGCTGTTTTGTTTGACTCACATCAAATCTCCCCAAGTAGGATTCGAACCTACGACCAGTCAGTTAACAGCCAACCGCTCTACCACTGAGCTACTGAGGAACAACGGGAGATTAGATCTCATAGAGTTCAACTCCCGTTCTCAACCCATGACCAATATGAGCGGTCTTCCCCGAAACCCCCCAGTCACTAAGGTAAACAATGTAGAAAAATCACCTATTTCTGTACTGGTTCCAGAAGAGTGAAGAAAAAGGGGATGTTTTAATTGGGGTTGGCTACATGAATCCTATTACCCCATTCCACTTGATCAAGTGCCATAACCTCAATTTGACCACAGGTCACCAAGTCTTTTCTTACTACCTCCACCCACATTCTCTTAGGCCTTCCCTTTGACCTAGAGCCTTCAACTTCCACCAAGTCAGTTCTAACCGGTGCAGTTCTTGACTTTCGTTGCACATGATCAAACCATCTAAGTCTACTTTCCCTCATTGGTGTTACTCCTAAGTTGCCTCAAATATTTTTAGTTATATCCTTGTTTTTTTTTTTTTTTGGAAAGGTTCTGAATATTTTATCTAAAGAAGTAAAAGCTTACAAAGATGATAAGCTATCATCCCAAAGATTGCAAAAACAAAAAGCCTACTACCCACTCAAGGGGTTCCCCTGAATACCCCTACAATTTTAGTTGCATGGGCCTATTCCACCACATATCTTCTTGCTTTGAGAACAAGGTATTCCATAATGGTAACGGTGGGTCGATGGTTGTAACGGCCACCACCGTTAACGTTGCAACCTCAAAATTTATTTATTTTCCTGAAAAAGTTGGTTTGGCCCCATTACGGGCTGTTACGGTGCAATTATGGGCCATTTTTTCTGTCACGGCTGTTACGACGCCGTAATACGTAACGGTTACCATTATTACTATTATGTGAAGGCCGTTACGACCATTACATAACCGTTTTGGCATACCATGCTTGAGAAAGATGATACCTGGAGGATTCAACTTGTTTAGAAAGGTCTGGGCATTACGTTCTAACCATGTTGTCCACAACATCACTAACACCCATAGCTTCCACAGTGAAAATCTTAGCAAGTTCCCTCTTCATCCACAGTGCAATGCCTGAAGGAATTCAAACATGGGGTATGGCATGGCCTAAATCTCCTTATAGAGGAAGATAATTCTCCACAAAAAATTTCTTGGGCATAGTAGCAATGTAAGAATATGGTCAAGTGATTCTTCATTCCTTATGCACATAGGGTAACTATTCAGTATGACAACATTGCTCTTCCTTAGGTCAATCATGAGAATCTTGTTTTTCGGGACCAACTAGATGAGAGAGAATGCGGGGTGGTCTACTTCCATATGTGGAAACTTGGTTTGAGTTAGAGGTGATAGCTTCATAGAAGGGGCTAACTGAGAATTGGCCCTCCCTTTTCCACACCCATCTGTCTTGTAACAGCCCTAATTTTTGTGACTCACAGGAGACCTTGATCTAAGCAAATTAATAATTTGATTTGTTCTTTTTTAACAAAACCCAACATTTATCTAGTTAGTAGAAGCACTCTTAGGGATATCTTTATTTAAAGGGAAAAGCTACGAGAAATTCCTACAAAAAACCCTAAATCTAAGAACAACAAGAGAGAGAGAGAGAGAGAGAGAGAGAGAGAGAGAGAGAGAGAGAGAGAGAGAGAGAGAGAGAGAAGCCCTGCGAAAGAAGAGTTTTCACTGGTAAGTTTTCATCATTTTCTATTATTATTATTATTATTATTATTATTATTATTATTATTTTGTAATTTCCTACCTAAAAACCCTGGATTCAACCAATGGACGTGGTGGATTCACCCTACGTCCATCGTTCGGATCTTGGGAGAATTTTGAACAAAGGAAAATGATTTTTGAATAAGTTTCTACAACAAGAATGATCAACCGTGAGGAATCCAGTTGCCTCAGCCTAGGAAAATTCGAATAAGAGGATCTTAAGGTCACGTCATGTTAGGACTTCGAATTCTAGAGTGATCCGACTGAGGGATTTCCTACAACGATCAGTGAATTGTATGTATAATGATACTTTATGGCAAAAAACAGTTTTCAACTTTTAGTTATGAATTCCTGGTGTTTTAGATTCAAGTGATCCTTTGGTCATCCTAAATCTGACAATGAGAAAAATCATTAGATGGGTTGAACCCAAACTCTAGAAGAATTACAATTGCGCAAATAAGGAAAAAGTGAGAGAACCCTAAAACTTTCAGAAAAATGAATTGTGACATAGATTGAATGTGTTCGACTTTGATCGATTGATCGAAGGGTTCGATCAATTGATGAGGTCGATGTTTGTACAGAGACCAAAACCATAATTCATGATCTGTTTTGATTGATTGATATCGAGGTTCAATCGATAGAGGAGAATGTCGACCGGTCTCGATTGATCAAACATATCGGCCGAACTTGATTGTTTTTGTCTAGCAAGCAAATTTATTTAATCCGACCAAGTTCTATCGATCGACGAGCAGAGTTCGATTGATCAAGAATGGCCTTAAGTGTTCGGAGACTTTAGGAGCTAAATCAGAATATCATCGATCCATGGTTGATCGATCGGAAGATCAATCAATGGCTCTCGAGCTGGCTCGATCGATCGATAGTTCCCTGCTTTGATTCGTAACTGAATATGATAATCACCAAGGCCATAAGGATTAATGGTGGGTCATCTTGAGTTGACAAAATGTTGGCCTCACATAATGATATAGTTTAATTGAATTGGTATTATGTTGAATAATATTGATAGGACTTTGGAGCATTAACTCTCAGGTGTTCGACTATTCGACGAATTCGACCTTACCACGAATTGGTGAGTGAATCCTAACATGTCTCATACCTGTACGGTTAAGATATGAGATATGTTTGTGATGATTGCCATGATTGAGATCCTATTGTGTTGTTGTAATAACATGCCAAGATGATTCTTCTATATTGATTTATGCTCTATGACTGGAAATGTGAATTGAATACATGAACATGTAAACCATTTCAATCATTAAACAATTGTTTCCTCTTGAGCCATGAGATGTATATATTGACTGATTATGTCGATGCATAGACATTGAGCATGCATTACATGCATCCATTATGACTGTATGCAATGTTCTAGGTATCGGTATCATTACAAGTTTCGCTGGCCAGGGATATAGAAACAATATCGATATCGCCAATAATATTGTTGATAATCGGAAAATGCAGGGAAACATGGGAAAAACGGTGGAATTTTCAGCGAAACTTTAGGAGATGTTAAAATGGACATATTTGCATATTTAGAAATTAAAAATTGCAAAAAGAATGCATACACAACAAGCTTCCATTTAATTGGGCCTTAAAAGCATGTGTTGTTGTAAGAAATCAATCCAACCATTCGATCCGGCATATTTAACCATCCAAACATCCATCGATATTGCAAAATATCAACAACACATGATATTTCACCAAGAAATAATCAACAATTGGAAAGGAAATGAAAGATTGTGGTCTCGATATCGTGCATGTTGCAATATCGATAATATCGAGATATTATCAATGACAAATTGAACACTACATATAACCATGTGCCCATGAAAAAAAATTGAAATAAAAATTTACTATTGAAATATCGTCGATACACTTATGATACAAGCATTACCTAGAATTTACATAGTCGAAAATATTGGTGATACATTGGCGATATTGATGCATTGGCAATACAGGCGACACCCAGAATTTACATAGTTGAAAATATTGGTGATTACATTAACAATATTTATACGTTGGCGATACTTAGCGATACATTGCTAATACTTGGAATTTATGATACTACCAGCGTTATTAGTATCGCTACCAGTGTTATCGGTATCGCTGAGCTGGAGATAAAGATAATATCAGTGATATTTTGATAATATCGGAGATAATTCGAACACTGACTGTATACACCCGTTGTGCCTGGCTTCCTAGGGGATCTCCCTGGATGGTTATGGCTAGTAGATTCATTACCAGATGTCCACGATAGTGGAAGCCTACTCACGGAGTAGATGTATGATTTCCCATGCCTACCTAGGTGAATGTCTGATGGGTACAGATTGCCCATGCCTACATACGATGGATATCTAAAGGGTATAATTTTTGGGTTGACGAATATCCAACCTAAGCAAGTGGACGATCATCTCACTTGACATGCACTTCATGACACTTTTGCATTCATGCTCATACTGCATACACACTATTTTAGTTATATTGTGCTACGTATGAACCATGCTGGGTTCACTCACTAGCTTGGCTAGCTAACGTCGTGGATTAACAACCGTACAAAGATGGACGATGTAGGACGATCTAATCAGGTACCAGAAAATGAGGTCGGGTTGGTGGATGAACTCAAGACCAATGACCGTATTTGGCGGAAGACGAGCTCGCTGCATTAGACGACTGAATTGATTATGCGATTGATTTCAGGAGTTTTAGTTTCAATTCATTTTAGTTGCTGTTGATTTGACTAAATTTGAAATCTATTTATAGACATAACCTTGTTAGACGATGATTGATTATTTTAGTTGAATAAAGTCCCAAATGGGTGGACTTAGACTGGTTTTGATAATTTAATTTATGAACGTGAATGTTATGGATAAAGTGTTAATAAATGAAGTGGACACAACTGGATGTATGAATGTTAATGTGGTGACGATCTAGAATACATGCAAATTGTGTCTCTTAATAATTGTATGATGGGCGGATTCATGTACACTTAGTGTATGAGTCATGGACCATAACTCACGTTTGAAGGTGCACACTCTGTATTCGAAGTGCGGGGCGTGACATATCCTCTGATCTTCGTCTACCTGGTAAGGCAAAGACAAAAGCCTAGAGACTCTTCAATCTCTTCCTCGTTCAGATTCCTTCGGAAACAAGGAGACCACACAACCTTGCCTCTTTCCCAATATAGGAAATGAGATAACAAGCCTCCCTCATCCATAGATAAGAGAGAGATCTCGAAAGCTATCCTTCCCTTTTTTTTTTTTCTTTTAAAAAAAAAAAAAAAAAAAACCCTAAACTAAGGATTCTAATTTTCCCTAATTTGCCAAATCCCCAAATTCGTCTAAATCTCTAATTTCTCATCTTCCAAATTCTTAACCCTTGGCTATCCAAAACCCCAATTCCCCCATTCTACACCAAAACCCCTAAATTTCCCAATCCTAATCACAAAGGCCTAATTCCCCAAATTCTGGCCTATCTAAACCTTAATTCCCTTCAATTCTGATCATCCTAATCATAGTTTTGAATTTATTAAAACCCGAACTATCCCCCCCAAACAGCCATGTTATTGTGGGATTCTTTATTTGCATGTAGGGTTTACATGCGAATCAAGTTATGGCCTACGCTAGATGGGAGTTTCACTTCCCATTGGAACATTTTCCTCTTTATCTTATGATTATCTCTTTGTGGGAACGTTTATGGTCTGAATTTCATTCTAGTTGTAAATATGAATTTTCTTAAATTATGGAAGGAAAGCCTAATTTTGAGTTCTAATTACTTTAGTTAACTTTTTTGATGATCCCAATGCATTCATACTCTCTTAGGGCTTTCGTCCTGCATCAACATCACATCTAGCAACAGTTATGAGAATCCTCGGGTATTGGAAATCTTCACCTTAGAAGAATATTTATATAGAGCTCATGACCATCTCCAAGTAGCCGGTTATTTAGATGCAGATTATGTAGAGTCGAGATTTGATAGAAAGTCGACTACGGGTTACTGCATCTTCCTAGGTAGTAATGTGGTTACTTGGAAAAGTAAGAAATAAAATGTAATTGCCAGATCAAGTGCTGAAGCTGAATACAGGACAATGGCGCATACAACTTTTAAACTTTTATGGTTAAAGTCTCTTCTTGAAGATTGAGATTTGGAGTTTAGGTTCCAATGTCTTTACACTGCAACAATCAAGATGCGATACATATTGCCAACAATCCAGTGTTTCATGAGAGAACAAAGCATATAGAGGTTAATTGTCATTTTATTCGGGACAAGATATCTCGAGGGGAGATCCACACACCTTATATTTCTTCCCACGATCAAGTTGCAGATTCATTCATTAAGGCTCCTGAAAAATCTCAGATCGACAAACTAGTCTCCAAGCTAGACATGCAAGACATCTATGCTCTAGCTTAAGGGAGAGTGTTAACGGTAGTGGTTATGGGCTAGGCCCACTTAATCTTGGGATGTGTTGGGAACATAGTTTTCAGTACAAGGAGTATTTTCATTATTTTTGCTTTTGTTTACTTAAGGGTACTTTTGTAATTTCATCCATTTATAAAATATTATAAGAGAAAAGTGGGAACACGAGCCCTATCTCTCAATTCCCTTTTCTCACGTTTCTTCTCTCCCTTTTTCTCTTATTTTCATCTTTTCTTCTACTTTTCTCTTTTCTATACTAACTTACAAGATCATTATAAAAACCCACCTAACCTTGAAGACCTGACCATTACATACAGAACCCTGCATATTAACCTGACTATTGTAGTTTGAGGTTCATGTTCCTAGCTGATGTTACTTTGCTTCACTATCCATCTAATGAATTCATGGAAATATGCAGTCATGATTTAATATGTTTACTACTGGAAAATCTAAATGGGATTTGAATTTTGTGAAAGATTTCAAATAATCAAGAGTTTTTCAAACTAAGCTTACGCCACCATTGGTCATTAGTCTTATTGGCAAACTCACGGGTTCAGTTACTCCTGCAGAGTGGGAAATCTTGTCTCGGCGATATCATCTACCGCTACTTAACTGCTGATCAGTTTTCACCAGAATGTCTCCTTGATTGCTTAGACCTGTCATCAGAACACCATACTCTTGAAATAGCAAACAAGATTGAGGCTGCCATACACGTTTGGCACCGTAAAAGCCAAAAAAAACGATTGCAACGGACCAAGACTCGAAGACCATCGTGGGGTGGTAAGGTCAAGGGTCTAGTTAATGATACAGAGAAGAGCCATCTTCTAGCACGACGTGCAGAGAGCCTCCTACAATGCCTGAGGCTTCGGTACCCTGGCCTCTCTCAGACAGTATTGGACATGAACAAGATTCAATACAATAAGGTTGTATTCTTCTTCTTTTATGTGATATTCTTTTCTCCAATGAGCATTTCTTTTGGGTCTACTCAAGCAACTTGCTGTCATCAGAAACTAAGGGAAGGAGAGTAATATCTGTTTTCTTGCAGGATGTAGGCCAGTCGATCCTTGAGAGCTACTCCAGGGTTATGGAGAGCCTGGCATTCAACATAATGGCGAGAATCGATGATCTGATTTATGTTGATGACACAACCAAGCAATGCGTGGCAGCGGAGACAGTTTCCATGTTTGCAAGGGGAGGCTTGGGGGGTCTTCCCATACAGAAGAGGATTTCACCCAGCCCTTTCTCAATCCAAAACACCCCCTACATGTCGCCATTTGCAACGCCAACCTACTGTTCTAGTCCAGTTGTTAGTAGCCCAAGAAGGCCACATCCTTCCCTTGGTAAGGGCAATCTTTGGGCCAAACAGGATGGCAAACTGGAAAAGATGGTTCCTGCCGATGTGGAGAGAGCCTGGTCATACGCTGGTAACCTGAGTGCGAGACAGGATTTAGGGGATGCTCCTGAGCGTGACTAACTGAGAAGGCATTGACCGAATGCAACTTACAGAGTTGGATTTGCAATCAGTAGTCGGAGTCCTAAGATGGATAGGAATCATGGCAGAGGCTGAGTTATCAGAGTAGTAGTTTGGATGGTGACTTTCCTCTTGTAAAGGAATGGGAATAACATAGATAAAGTTTTGATCTTAGTTTCGCATCAGCTGCCCGGTGAGAATTGTCTATTTTATCTGTACTTTTTGCCTGTAGTCCTGAAATTGAGTACTCACCCCCTTGAAAAAATTATCATGCGTAAGCTCTTTTCTATTTTCCTGATGGATTTAATACCAGAACATAGCTCATGCTAACCACATTACTTTCATGAGTATATCTGAAGGGATAGACTTTCTTGAAGCTGTTTCATGCAAATTCATGTCTTTATATGTAAATATGCTCAGTATGTAGAATTGATTGTGATGACAAGTCTCTGTTTCTTCATTCTCTTGAGCTTGAAATCTGACCTGCATGTGACTAGAGATCTCTTGGGACAGCTTCAGTTATCTGGTTTGAGCCAACCATTTCTTGTAAGTGGATTGTTAAGTGCAATCATGCAGTTGGGAAAAAGCCACTTCCCCAAATGCAATCATGGGCGATGATCCACTGAAGTAACGCAACTTGCTAAACTTTTTCCTATAGACGAGAGGTAAAATGTATGTACTTGAATGTGATAGAAATATTGTTAGAAAGTTCAGCCTTGGACCGCAACCTTTCAGTCACTGGCTGATGTGTACGTGTTGGGTGCGGGATGTGTCTAAAGTGGGTTCATGTAATTTCAATTCCTGAATCGAATATACACTTCTGTAAATATCCTATGCATGAGAAATTCTCCGGGGATCCTGTTCTTGTGAGAACCCATGAGAACCCTTTGAGAACACATCCAATGTGATGCGTGCACAACATCCAGTCTGTCCACTAGACGTGTTACCTCATGAAACCCTTAGGTGGCAAAGTGGGACGGGATGTTCACCTTTGATTTTCACTGGGGCCCACCTGAGTTGCAAAACAGTGATGTTTCTTGACCCTTAATCTGAGTCAGATGTAGAGTCTGCATGGTCTGGATTGCATATGCATGGCACACGGGGTGAGTTTTCAAAGGGTTCTCACAGGTTCTCAAGGTAACCGGTCCTTTTAGGGGTTTTTTGGCAACTAGGAATTGCATTCTTACTTAGGCAGCAAAGTGGGAGGGGACGCCTACCCTTGATTTTCACTGGGGCCCACCTGAGCTGCAAAACAGTCTGATGTTTTGCTTGACCTTCATACATACAAGTCAGATGTAGAATCTGCATGGCCTGGATTGTCTATGCATATCATTTGGGATGAGTTTTCAAAGCGTTCTCATGTGTAATCATGAAAACCAGTCCTAGGGGTTGTTTGGCAATCTGGAATTGGATTCTTCCTCGAATTGAATTCGATGCGATTTGGATACCTTCAGTTGTGTTCAGCAACTAGATTTTCAATTTTGTGGAATTCATTAACTGTGTTTGGCAACTGGGGTTTTCAATCAATGGAATCCAGAAGTTTTGCTCTATATATTCATAGGACGTGATTGTATCTAATACCAACGTGGCATGTGTATAGCATGAACAAATAAGATGGACTTGACCCAAAATTGATGCGATTACAAGCATTGGGTGATAGAAATAAAGCTACCACAAATAGTTAACCAATACATCTAAATTGAGCCCAAGCAATTAAGCTAAGTAGATAGTGGAAGATACTACAAATACTAAGAACCCCTTCAGATTAATTAATCTCAAACATTTATATGGTCTAAAGTACATGTCTTAATTTAAAACAAAATGATAACCATGAAACAAACATATAAAAAACACATCAAAAGATGATAGGAGTGTATCCTTCAATTTCTCATAACGTTCTCCATAAATGTAGGTCTTAATTTTTCTGTATATGAATGAAGAGCTCTTGATTTCGATGTGCAATGGGATATCCGAGTATTTTCCACATTTCTTCTTCAGTGATTTGTGGCATGTTCATCAACTCCTGCATCAGGATAGCCTGCGAGTGGTGATTTTCGTGGGCATCCTTTTTTTTTTTTTGGTTGCTTCCTTTTTTGGTTGCTTCTTGCAAGTCCATTTGGTCCTTACTTGCACATACCTTTTCATTGTGTCCTTGAAATCCATTGTCTGCAAGCAATCCTTTATGGAACTGTTGAAGTCTAGTTTGTGTATTACTTCTGGTTGGGCTGCGGCTTTCTTCTGTGACCTTGATGAGGATGGCCTAGCCTGTGGAGTCTCACCTGCTTGAAATGTAGGAGATATACCTGTTGTTGATTCCTGTTGTGTTCCTGCATCTGAAAATTCTAACCTCACTCTCTTAATAGTTATATTGACTTCCATTTGCTTTAAATGGTTCTAATGCCTGCATATGTGCATGTTTGGATTCCCAACAACTTGGGCGATGCTTGTGATTTATGGTCTGTAGCATTGTTGGTGCCGAGTATAATCTCCAGATGATTATATTGGGGAATAGTGTGTTCCTGAAATCCTTTGCTTCTCCACATTTCTGAGGGGATTACTGCTTATAAAATATCAGGTTATTTAATACTTGCAAGCTAAAATGCTTATTGTATTGTGCAAAAACAGCTTCGAATAGCCTATCTCAATGTACTTATCCCAAACAACCAGCTCTATGGTGATACACTTTGAGTCATCATTCCATCTAAACCCACCTTGAGTAGACCTGTCATGATATTGTATTGTTTTTTAAAAGTTTTGATTCAATTCTTGTAATTTTCTTCTTTTACATTGATTCCAACTTCTCATGTATAGAATCAATTATCGGGTACCACGCAATTTTCTTAAATTGATTATTGTTTCATCGGAGACCAAGATGGATTTTCTCTAATAACACATCTCATGTATTCATCCATCCTTGTATTCCTAATTTTTCCTTCGGTGAGTTTGAATTTTTTTTTTTTTTTTTTTTTTAATTTTATATATTTTTTAAAAATCAATATTCTGATAAATTGGAAATAAAATGCCCAATATACATTTATAAACATACTGACAAGAAAGATAATTTCCATTTATATGCTGAATGACAAATATGGAAGTTTGAGATTACATCTTATCAAGCCTAGAGTTAGGATTGAATTTTGTATACATATCTTCTGGAAGTCTCAATCAAAATTGGTTTTAAGCATCCTTCTCCCTTCTGCTTAGTGCTCCGACTTGCATTTCTTCTTCAGATTAATCATTTCCCTTCTCATTGCTCACTTCATTGACGTGTCAATGTTCTTCTTCATTGAAATCGTTGTCATCCTCTAAATTGAAAATGTCATAAAAAATATGATATCGCATCTCTTGTTAATGATGTGGTTGTGTTTAGTTTTTTTTTTTTTTTTTGAAAGGCAACAAAGAATTTATGAAAAAGAAAGCATGAAAAGCGCTAAAAAAACAAAAGAGCCCTAAACTAAATTAGGGGATACAATTATCTAGAATATTCAGACTAGAAGCCCGCACTTTAATATAAGACATCGCCCTCCCAATTAAAAAGGAAACCAATATGCCCTTATATCTAAAACACTGATTGTTTCTCTCCCCAATTAACCAAAGAAACACCAACATGGATAGCCTCCGAAGCTTCTTACCATCTCTTCCGATTCCACCTCCATGCCAAGTGAGGAAAAGATCCTCAATCGTGCCTGACATAACTCACTGGATTTTGAACACTCCCAAGAAGCCCTCCCAAATGGATCTAGTTATTGGACAATTGATAAACAAGTGGTTTACCAATTCTGCATTTCTAAGACAGATGGAGCACATGTTTGGGATGTACATCAGTCTCTTTTGAAGATGGTCTATCGAAGCACTCGGTTCTTACATGTTTGGGATGTACATTGCTCTCTTTTGAAGATTGTCAGTAGGAGCACTCGGTTCTTGCTCACCAACCATGCCAAAGCAAGGTTATTACAATCTTCACTTGTATATACATTACATAAGATAAAGTGGTTTCAATATTGGGAACCATGCTTTTAATACCATAAATGCACGTTCAATGGCATTCTGCAAAGTGAATGACAGATTAAATAAGTCTTTTTCATTTGTTGTATTCGCCAGATTAAATTAGTTTTTTTTGGTTACTTAGAATACAACCTTGCTTAAATTCCTTAAGGTAGTAGTGGGCACCATGAAATGTGCTAGAAATCCAGAGAAGTTACAAAAACCCGCAACTAAATAATATTTACCATTAGATATTGACAAACTCTCTTGTCATGAGAGTACCGGCACTCATGAATTTGAAGTAGATCCTTTCCATCCAGTGAAGAGTTAAAAGCAAGCATCCAAAATATTTTGGAAAACACATCCTCTTTTCGTATGACAAAAACCTCACTCTCTCAATGATGTGTTACATCTAAGACTCTAATACAATATTTAAAATATGGGTAAAACCATTAATTAGTTTGTATTTCTAGAGGTACTTAAGACTCTGGAGGTTTTAAGAATTCCGAAGGGAGTTTGATAATCGAGTCCAATACTTTTAAAGTGCAGACTAATAGTCTCTTCTAAACATCTAACTAATTAGCATATAACACGATTTGTAATGTTATGGGTGATTGTGTAAAAATATCACCAATTGTGTAATGTTAGTGGATACCATTGCTAGCAAAGACGTTACACAATCTGCTACCATATTTAAATCAAACTTGAAGTCCATGTTAGTGTCAGTGTCCAATCTCAAAATTTTATCAACTTGAACAATTGATAATTATTAGATCTAACTCTGATTGTAGGTCCCCTTTTTGATCATCATGGTCATTGGTCCTTTTGATCATAACACAACAAATTGGCAGACATACTAAATGGTTGAGAATGAAAAAACCACGTGACTAGACTGGGGTTGTAGGAAAGGCTTTCTGGTTAAGGGGTGCCTAAGATGTAGCTAAGGGATGACTAAAGGTTTTTTAAGATGTAAATAAGGGATGGCTAAGGGGTGTGCAGAGAGTGATGTTAAAATGAGAGCGATTATGGGTTTATATATATTTGATAGTGATGTTATTTTGGTAGTTTGGGTGGGCGTGCGAAATACTACATGGCTTGTTATGATTAGTTCTTAGAATCTCTCGAGTCACATGGCATCTTGGAATCTCTCGAGTCACATGGCATCTTCTCATTGGTTTGTTGGGGTGATAGTCTTGGTAATTTTGGGTGAACGTTAAGGGTAAAATGGTATAACATTTTTCTTTTAATAATATTTACAAAATAAGGTAGAGAAGACGTGATAAGGGTGCATATATATCATAGGAAAATTTGAAAATTATAGAAATCAAAAGTGGCGAAAATAAAATCGTTCAACTTGTAATGTCCTTCTTAGCACCATGCACAAAGAACTCATACCCATGTATAAAGTGCATGAAACCGCTAAGGGAATCTGGGAAGCACTGACAAATGCCTATGTACAGAAGTCAGATACGAGAGTTCAGACAATGGAATTAGAATTCCAAGAGTATAGGATGCCAGTCGGCTGCCCCATCAAAGATCATATCTGTAAGATGGAGCAAATGATACGTGCCCTTAGGAATGTTGGGTGTAAATTGACTGAAAATTAAAATATTATAGCCATGCACCGTTTCTTGCCTAAATTTTGGGCCCAAACCAAAAGAATTTTAAACCATACTGATTCTATCACTACGTTTGGAGACTTTTGTGGCCACTTGGTATGTGAGGTTGAAATAAATGCAATTCAGCCAGGTACGGGTAAAGCCTTTGTAGCAGAGACCCATAAGTGGAAAGCTAACGATAAACGGTTCAAAACTCGCAAGAAGGCGAAAAAGAATAACCAAGAACAGAAGACCACAACACTTTTTCCAAATCTCAAGAAGGGAAATGGAAAGAAGAAGCAAAAAAAGACAAATGTAGTCTACTTTGTCTGCGAAAATTTTAACCATTATGCTCGGCAATGTGCCCATAAAAAAACGGTAATTTCTCAGTCACTAGATACTTTGTATGTAGGCGTTTGCTCTAAAATCCTTTCCGTTGATACTATATCTAACGAGTGGATTTTGGATTCAGGCGCAACAAAGCACGTGACATAGAGTCGTCGAGGAGTCGATGAATTCCACCCTGTAGCCAAGGGAAGTTACAAGCTGTACATGGGCAATAACGTTGTTGAAGACATACTAGGGATTGATGTTCTCCATCTCCTTACGCGCATAGGGTAAACAATAATCCTCCGTGATACTCTTTATGCACCGGGGATTTGTCGGAATTTAATTTCTATTTCTAAGTTATTATTTGATGATTTTGATATTCGATTTTCTGGGACAAGAGTTTCTTTGAGACTGAATAATCTCATCTTTGCATAGGGAAGTTTAATTTCAGATTTATTTATTCTGGACGTAGATTGTAAGAATGCCCCTTTTGCTTTATCTGCTATGTCGAATGAAACTATAGTATCTGAATCTTAAAAATGACACATGAGGTTAGGTCACATAGGAAAGGATAGTATTACAAGACTAGTACGTTCTGGTCTGTTAAACTCCTTATCCAAAGTTGATTTTCCATTTTGTGAACATTGTGTGTCTGTGAAGACTTTGAAGAAACCATTTTCCAAAGCGGTTAGGTCAAAGGGCACACTACGGATAATCCATTCAGATATGTGGACCCTTTAATGTACATGCCAGAAACGGATGTCAATACTTTGTCACTTTCATTGACGATTACTCGCGCTATGGATATGTGTATCTCATCTCACGCAAATCTGAGGCTTTTGATTGTTTTTTAAATATAAAGCTGAGGTGGAAAATCAGCTTGAGAAAAAAATTAAAATCCTTCGATCTGATAGAGGTGGCGAGTATACATCTGAAACATTTAAATCATATTGTGAAAACGTTAGAATTATTTGGCAGTACATAATGGCTTACACTCCACAACAAAATGGTGTTGCAGAGAGAATGAATATGACACTATTGGACATAGTTAGATCAATGATGGCACAAGCCAATCTCTCTACCACATTCTGGGGAGACGCATTGTTAACAGCCGTTTATTTCTTTAATAGAATCTCATCCAAATCTATTCCTAATAAACCATATGAGATGTGGTCTGAGAGAACTCCTTCTCTAACCAACTTACGCCCTTGAGGATTTTTAGGATATGTTTTGCTACCTACTCCGCATAGAGGTAAACTTGATAGTAAAACCATTGAATGCATGTTCATTAGATACCCTATGCATTTAAAGGGATACGTTCTAGTTTATGAGGATTATGGACGATAGATTGAGATAGAATCCTGGGACATGACCTTCGTTGAAGATAGATACCCAAGCCGAATGAAGCAAAAGGTTCCCATATAACTCTTTGAAATACCCGATGTATCTCAGGAGAGTGGGAGTTCTGCTTCTCCCGATGATGATGCTTCTTTAGTTCATCAGGACAGTGGGAGGACATCTCAGCAGGCTCCTGAGTTACGTCGAAGCGAAAGAGGATTGATTCCCCGAAGATACTTCGATATTGAGGGGCAAACATTCTCTTATGTTGCAGTTAATGATGATGAACCTGATTCGTATTGAGATGTATTATTATCTTCTAACTCGGCTGATTGGGTGAATGCTATGGACGAAGAGATCGCTTCCATGGAGAAGAATAAAGTCTGGAAACTTGTTGATCTGCCTTCCAATCGTAAAACCATAGGTAACAAATGGGTACTAAAGATCAAAAGAAAGGCAGATGGTACAGTGGACAAGTATAAAGCATGATTAATTGCTAAAGGCTTTACATAAAAAGAAGGCATTGATTACGAGGAGACCTTTTCACCTGTTGCAAAGTTCTCCTTAATCCGCATGATCTTGTCCATTGTCGCAAGTTTAGACTTAGAGTTATATCAGATGGATGTAAAGACTGTATTCTTAAATGGTGACTTGGATGAAGAAATATACATGTAATAGCCCATGGGTTATGTAGACAAAAGACATTCAAAGAAAGTCTGCAAGTTGTTGAAATCTATCTATGGGCTGAAGTAATTTTCAAGACAGTGGTACATGAGGTTCCACTTGGCCATCACCACTTTTGGATTCACAATGAGTGAAGAAGATTGTGTATACATGAAACGGTCTGGAAGATCTTTTCTGATACTATATCTATATGTAGACGATATCCTGTTAGCTGGTAATGACATGCAATTATTGATATTGACTAAAGATTGGCTATTCTCGAACTTTGAGATGAAAGACCTCGGTGAAGCCAACTTTATTCTTGGGGTAAAAATCATCATTGATTGCCCTAAGAAATTTTTAGGCTTGTCTCAAGCAACCTATATACAAAAGATCTTAGAGTGGTTCAGGATGAAAAATTCAAAAGCTGTTAAGAACCCCATGGATAAAGCTACCAAGCTAAACAGGAAATCGTGTCCCCAGACTGAAGCTGAGAAATTGGCTATGTCCTCAGTACCTTATGCAAGCGCAGTAGGGAGCTTAATGTATGTTATGCTTTGCACCAGACCGGATATTAACTATACAGTTGGCATATTCAGCCGTTATCAGAGTAATTCGGGACAGTCTCATTGGAAAGCCGTCAAATGTATATTCCGCTATCTCAGAGGAACAAAAGACCTAATGTTGTGTTATGAAGGTACAAGCCTCGAGCTCAAAGGATATTCTGATGCTGCTTGGGGTAATAATGTCGACGGGGGAAAGTGTACTTTAGGATATGTATTCTTACTCGGAGGAGGAGCTATCTCATGGTCGAGTAAGAAATAGACATCCATAGCTCTTTCATCCATGGAGGCTGAGTACATTGCATGTTGTGCTATAGTTCAAAAGTGTGTATGGGTTCGCAGATTTCTATTGAGTCCGGGTGTTGTACCGAGTGTTCGTCAGCCTATATCACTGAAGATAGACAATACTTCCGCCATTGACTTGGCAAAGGCCATTGACTTGGCAAAGGCCCTAAGCACCACTAAAAATCTAAGCACATTGAGATCAAGTATCATTATGTCCGTGATCAAGTGAGAGATAAGAAGGTCGCCCTCAGCTACATTCCTATTAAGGAGATGATGACTGATCTCATGACGAAACCTATAGCTAGAGATTTATTTCAGGTTCACGTCAGGCAGATGGGATTGAGGATAGCTTGACTGATGTACTTGTTTTGTAGTACTTTTGATCTTTCACTAATGAATACATTTCATTTATTTAGTATTGAACACTAATATAAACTAGGTAAGTAGATCATCATTTACCTTGAGATCATGTAGGATTTCTATCTTTGTCGGCAGGCTGGTCACCCACTCGCACGGGTCGACCAACCTTGAATGTACAAGAGAGGTACACTTGGGGCCATGTTTATACATTGAGGTGTGAACTTCTCTTTATTTTGAATAATAAAGGATGATGATATGAGTAAGTCGTATCCGCCTACAATCTTATTAAGATTGAAGATGAGACTGATAAAGTTGAATAACATAATCGCACCATTCTTTTTTATGCGATCAATGTTATGGCCTGAATTTAAAGGCAGGTTATGAAATTATGAGATGAGTCGTACCTCATGTAGAGTGACCTGCATATTGTAGACCCGACATTCACCTAGTATTGTCTATTTTACGACGTGGATTGTAGCCACATATTGAGACCTTTTACATATAGATTGCTTTGATTCGATCTAATCATTACAACGTGCGAGTAGCCAGTCCCGTAGGTGACTCTTTGTGTCCTTAGCTACCCTCCTCTTGTGTATATGAGGATGCGATTGAGTGTCATTACTTTAGTGTACTATGATGAAAAGTCCTTAATTGGTCAGACTTAGTTATGCTAGGAAAGTGGCTTGATTGATTCCAAATTACACATTTGCGTGGGAAAGATTCTATGACAGCTACACCAAGTTTTTAGAACTTTAAATACGCATTTGAAGACTTATCCGCCAGCAATATCGAGTTGTTTTTAATAGACTTTTGCAAACAATATTTTTTTCTTAAAAGCATATATACATATGTGTATATATATATATATATATATATATATATATATATATATATATATATATATAAGTATTGCTTTAAATCGATTTTAGTCGAAGTTTGTGAAAAATCAAGTTTTCAGAATAATTCGATAAGTTAGATAAGTGCGTATGTTGGCCGAGTACTCCAAATCGGGAGTTAACTCCATCCGATGTGGTCATGCGGACTAGGACAGACATTGCAAAGTTTGGGTTATTGAGTACTAATTAAGTAGTCATTTAGTACTTTAACACCTGTGAGAAGATTACGGTGATCCAACTGGTCCCACGCCTCTGATTCTTTTGATCGTGATGTTTGGTTTTTTATTACTATTAGGCGAGTTAGATGGATAAATTTTTATGCCTATCCTACAATGTGATTGAGTGGGAGATGTTGGACCTAGGCCAGTGGGGCCCACTGGTGAGCAATCACTAGTGGGTGGGTCCCATAAGTTTAAGCTTCTTTCGGCATTTTCTTTTTCTGTTATATTTCAAATTCAATTTTGAATTTAATTTATGATAGGAGATAGAGATAAGACCGGATGATATGGTCTCATCCAAACTCTCATGCCTTCCTATAAAATGGACGAGACTCTCTTTCATAAAAAGCATCATATAAGTAATACCGAGAGTATACGGAGAGAGATATAGTGTGCACAATAGTCTGTCCATTTTGGCTTGTCCTTGGGATGATCTAATCCATAAATCGTGATTCGGGGCCACTTATACCGTAGGATCAGAGGTGTGAATAGATCCATCTGCTCCAGTAGTAAATAGGCGGGCCATTGGAGCGTCAATCTTTTGCTTTGTAAGGGTTCCAAAATTCGTGTAGACCGTCAGATCTTTAGGGCTCACCTTTTGCGTTCCCTACAATAACTGGGTTGTTATGAAAGTAAAAATCCAATTTTTAATAATGATTGACCAACCTTGACATCAGGTTAATTGGCCATTGATTGTAGAAGCATGTGGCATCTTCTAGAAAAAAAATAGTGGGTGGTGGAAATCATACCTCCCCTTAACCCGAATCCCCATTCATGACTGGTTGGCTTTTGATTATAGAGACTTGTGGCATTTTCCAGAGGAGAAAGTAAGGTAGCAAAAATTCGATTTCCATTGGCTATTTCTGACCTAAATTTTGATGCATGGTTGATTTGTTGTTCTTTCCAGGAGCATGTGGTAGCTTCCAAATACGAAAAAAGAGGCCAATGGATTTTGGATTTTCTGGTGCCACCAAAAGGTCAATCTAGCCTTATTTTGGGGTTTGGATGGCAATGATTTAAGTTCTGAATTGGTTTGGATTGGGTTTTAGTTGATTAGGGATGGACTTGAATATGGGCTTAGGGTTTCGTATTTTGTGAGAGATGCTATCCGTCTGATTCTAATGCCATTGGCCATTTTGTGGTTGGGTGGTGTGCTTACAAATGCTGACTGTTAACCTGACATAACCCTTCTTTATTGGGGCTAGGACCAACAATGACAGCATAAAATTCCCACAGGCACAATGTAATAACTATTACATAGCTTGGTTACAATCAAGCACTATCTAATAATCTATCTAATAGGTTGATTACAATGAACAAATACAATCAGAAAACAAAACATCTATCTTAAAATTTTCTGATATATTTCGTGTGCCAGTCAAGTACATCTTCCTCCGTCCAAGTTGTAGGTTCAAATCCCCCTACCCATCTTTCTCTTACCTGAGTTAGCGAGTGGCTCGGCCTGCTTGGTCAGCTCGAGGAGTCTTGTCAAGTCATGATCATGGCCGAGTCACTCTTATTACTGAGTTTCTCAAGGACTTGCCACAAAATCTCAGTGAGTGGAGTTGAGTCGGCAGAGTTTTTAGTCAATGAGTTTTAAAACTATCGTCCAACCAGGCCTTTCTAGCATCATACCACCTTTGTAGGAAATCTGCACCATGCAAATGGTAGGCCCTACCATGAAGATCACCAGACACTAATATCAAGCCGGTCTGCTTATTAAATGGCCACCATGTTGAATGGACAACCCAATGTCTAATTCAACATTCATGTAAAGTTCTCAAGATGAGTAGCAGCTGATTTTTGCAGTATGATCTTCATGATGGGTGCTATTATAACAAATTAAGGTACTTCCAGCTGTAGTGGATAACTTTCTTCATAGGGCATCACATGATTCACAAAAATGCAACTCGGGCTGGTCCGGTTGGGTTGATGGTTAACCAAGCCCAACCCATCCTCAAGACTGGTCAATGCTGGCCCGACCTGAAGCTATCCAACTGGTGCCCAACTAGGGATATTGGATCCTTAACCTTAAGGCAAATTGGTTTGGTCAGGTTGACCATTTGCTACCTGGGTCAAGCAGATTTTAGACCCCAGGTGATCTTCAAAGTGTGGCCCACACAAGTGATTACTGTCGTTTTCTACATGGAACTTTCACCATGCGCACCATCTAATCGATGGCCCAAATCTTTGACATGTGTGCAGTCTTGTAGGGCCCTGCATTCCTTGGGACCAGAATCCTCTATGCAAAGAGTATAACCTCCAAGTCTATGGGTCCCACGATGTTGTGAATGTGGAATCTACTCCGTCTATCGGGTTATATTCATCTAGTTGGGCTTCTAGAACAACAGTAAACTAGATCCACAGCTCAGATGGGCCGCACCACATAGAACAATGGGAAATGGGAGGCCGGCCATAGGTTTGTGTTTGGAGCCACCATATGGCAACCATATAGTTCAATTTAAATGCCTCAAATAGCAGGCCTCACGGTGAATCAAAGTCCTAAAATCAAATTTAAGGGTCGTTTGGATGCCTGTAAATGATATACAGGGAAATCATTTACATATTGTGTTTGGATGTTGATTTAAATGATTTATATCTTTTACCCAATTTTGATTTCCCACCAAAAAGCTAGGATTTCATTTACAGTCTACTCTCTTTTGAGTACGCAATTACTGGGTATAAACAATTTATAGGCTATCCAAATACAGATAATCATTTACTGCTTAAAGCTAAATAAGATAGGCCATAAATGTTTTACACTTACAAATGATTTCACCGTAAATCGTTTACAAGTTAAACCATTTACAGGCATCCAAATGACTCATTAGTGGGATCTCAACTAACTGTTTTTTTTTTTTTTAATAAATTTTTATAACTGGCCATTGAAGTTTACAAATCAGCTAGTTTGGATCATTGTTTCACTGTAAAAACTAGGAGATGACCAATCTGAATCCATTCCCATAATTGGACCGGTTTTTTTTTTTTTTTTTTTCTGTTACACACGCACACACACCACCACACACTCACTCCATAATTGGACGGTTTAATATTGATGCAGGAAGAGCGTGAAAAAGTAATGAGAAAGATCACTGTCTTCCTCGAGTGATTAAAACCTTGAATTCATAAGAAAAAAAAGAAAAGAAAAGAAAAATTGAAATTTTATTATTCAATAATGTCTAATATCTATGATTCTTGCTTACATCATCAATAAAGAAAAAATAAAACTCTAATTCATAATTATAAAAAATAGCAAAATTCTAACCTCAATAAAATTACCAAAAATATTTAAATTCATCTAAAGCTTAATTTGTTAAAAATAAAAAGTCTAGTAAAACCTTAATGGATGACTCCTAGCATGATTACAAGTAATTTATAATAATATTAGAAATTTAAAATTTTAAAAATAAATACTACAAAAATTAGAATGACTAAAAGTAAGAAAGTTTTTCTAAAATTCTAATTTTGAACTAGAAGTGTGTGTTGTCTCACGAAACAGATGCACACGACCAACAAAGTGGGTTGGTTGATTCCAGATGGGCCTTTATGGTAAAGATTGATAGGTCGTGTGTCCCGTAATGATACCTGAATCAAAAGTTATGACTGATTTATGATTCACACTTCAAACGACAATTTCTCTCTATCTTGAGTTTCTTCAAACTAGACATGCCTAGGCCCAATTATTTCATATCCTACGTAGGATTGGGCCCAGATATGACAGAATACTTCTGCTTCTGTTTGACCTTCTTTTTGATCCAACTATACTAGAAATATATCTATACCAGATCCTACATCAGTCCCCTCCAATTGGAAAGAACTCTTCCTCGAGTTATTCAACAGACTCAGCTCATGATATTCATACTGGTTTGTCGCAATGAAATTCTTTGACACCTCTATGCTCTCGAGGGGATGAACAACATAGACACCGATATTCTTATTCTTTACCTTTTATATGTTCCAGTTGGAAACCTCTTTTTATGTATTTGAACTAGTATATTATCATCCACCTCAAACACCTTCTAGTGCTGGTGTTTATTATTCTTCTTATACCTGGTAGTGGATTCCTATAATTTCTTTTGGACTTCGGCATGCAATGTCATGATCCAGTCTACCATATTTTCTATCGCAACACCCATACCTGGTAACTTAGGCAAAGGAACCAAGTCGAGTGTATGTTTGAGAACACAATCATACACAAACTCAAATGAGGACTCGTCGGTGGATCGATTCTTTATGTTGTCGAAGGCGAACTCCGTTTGCGCAAGAGCAATATCTTACATAGAGGGCAATTAGTCGAAAAATTCACCAAGTATAATCCCATTGTGTTCTTACAATACTAGTTTTAACTTCTCTAGGATGTTCATGGGTTCTACTTCGTTTTTCGTTTCAACTAATGCATTAATCTCTCATGTCTCAAATTTTTTAACGAAATCCCGTGTGATTATAAAAGACTTTCCCTCCACTTTAGAAGTTTTGCCTTGTTTTTTCATTCTCATAGGGGCGAGCATAATCTTTGTATAATCTTTAATAAAAATAAAATATTATCCCGACCTTTATGTGTGGCATTAACATCATATTGATATGGTCGACTAAGTAACATGTGACAAGCTTTTATATCGATCACATCATATATTACCGTCCTTATAATATTTACAAACGAAAAAGTGAATATGACATCGTTTAGTTATCTTTGTTTTGCTGACCTCCTTTATCCATCCGATCAAGTTAGGAGACGGGTGCATTTTTGTCTACGGGTGCGGCTTTTCATCATAAATTTTAACATGAGCTTTTCACTACTCACGCCATCTATGATTAGATTATAGACACTTTAGTTCATAATGCACTTCGTTTGAAAGATGTTGTGCCGCTATAAATTTATCTCTTACTTTGGCGTGCACAAAAACTTCCTCACGATCAAAGTGATGGCTTACGAATCGATATTATTAGGTGGTGGCCTGTGATTTATCACAAATGTCTTACCACAGACATGATAACCACACGTTTCATCACCGATCTCATGTTGCTCATTATTACAAACACGGGCCTGCCCTAAGACTTTTGTTAAACGGTCGATCGTTGCTTGCAGTCCTTGCATGACTCACAGATTTTTTTGTTAGAAAGTTTCAACCGCCACTGCTTTTTATAGAATTATTCCCTTGAACATCGTTCATGAGATTGTTACCTGCACTATTGTTAGATGCCATCGAACCGAAGAAAAGTCTCACTCTAATACCATTTGATACGGGGAAGAGCGTAAACAAGCGATGAAAAAGATTACTATCTTCCTCAAGTGATTAAAATTATAAATCCACAAGGTAGTTTCTTGAATCCAAAAGAAAAAAAAAAAGGAAAAATTGAAATTTTATTATTTAATAATATCTAATGTCTATAATTCTCGATTACATCACTAATAAAGAAAAAAAAATAAAACCCTAATATGTAGTTTCCGAAAATAACAAAATCTTAACTATAATAGAAATTAACTAAAAATAATAAAACTCATCTAAAGGCTAATTTACAAAAAAAAAAAAAAAGTGTTTAGATAGACCTTATTGGAAGAGTGCTAACATGATTATAAGTAATTTTTAAAATGATAGAAATGTAAAATTCTAAAGATAAGAAAATATTACAAAAATCAGAATTACTAAAAATAATACATATATATATATATATATTTTTTTTTTTCTAAAATCTCATTTTGAATTGGAAGCGTACGTTTTCTCACAAAACGGATGGACACAATCTACGAAGTAGGTCGGTTGGCCCTGGATGGTTCGCTATGGTAAAGATTGATAGGTTGCGCATCTGGTAATAATACCCAGATCAAAAGTTATGATTGATTTACGTTCACACTTCAAATGGCAATTTCTCTCTATCCGGTTGAATTTTGTTGAACCGGACGTGTTTAGGCCCAATTACGTCATGCCGTAGGTGAGATTGGGCTCGGACATGCACTACGTGAGATTGGGCTTGGATACGATGGACTACTTCCATTTTCGTTTGACCTTCGTTCGGTCCAACTATTCTAGGAATGTATCTGTGCCATGTCCTACATCATATATGAATGACACGTGAGCCATATGTGTACTTGCTAAATGAGTGTGTGCAAACTATTAATACTCCGCTAGTGTATAAAAACCTTTCTCCTAATATCTATTTCGCATGTAAGATTTGTATATCTGGACTGAATTGGTTGGCTGCAATTGTCTCTGAGATGCCCTTCGTATATCAACATTGAATTCCAATGGCATTTTCGGTGAATTGCGTGAAAAAAGAAAGCAAGGATTTTCGATACGATTTTCTAGACGGAATGTTGAAGCCAATGGTTTTTTTGTTTTCTGTTATTATTATCATTATTATTATTTTCGAACGAGTGGAAAAGGAGGGCAGTGAATTTTAAGGCCATTTGTTTAGAGTGTGTTGAAGCTCAGTGGCAGTTTTGGTAAATTGGGTGAAAAAGAAAGGAATTTTAAGACCAATTATGGTAGGAGAGACTCCAAGATCAGTGCATTAAATGAAAAAAGAGGCAAACGTATAGAGAGAGTTAAAATTGAAAGAGGTTATTATTTTCAAGACCAGTTTGAGAGAGAGATCCTTTCTAATGGAGGAGTAAGCCAGGAGATGTTTTTTTTTTTTTTTTTTTTCGAATATTGAATTTTAAGAAAAGAGAGAAATTTCGTTTTAAATTTTAAATTTAAAAAGGATTTTGGGAAACCTAAGTCAAAGCCCGGCCCACTTGAAAACGGGCTCAAGATTTAATCTTGAACCCAGCCCAGGGCCTGATGTTCCAAGCCCAAGCCAGGCCCAAGAGGGGCCTACCCAACTCGTTGACAGTCCCAGTAGTGAGAAACAATTTTACCCACAGAATTAGTTTTTTGAATTAAAGAAAACGGTATTTTACTCATTTGGAAGGGCTTGAGTGCTTGTTTATCTACAATCAAAATTTTCTCTAAAAAAACCCAACGACAGGTGAAAATTTACTTACTCAACCACTCCATATGAGCAGGCCACAACATATGATGGTGAGTAGGTTTAACCTTTTCTCTCTTCGCATGTACCTAGCTTCCCGTCTCTCCGTTTCTTTGCATGGTGCGGTGCACCCATTTTCCTTGTGATTTCTCTCTCCAAATTCCACCTCTCAATGCCATCCTCTCCCAACTTCTGCCGTACTCATTAGGGGTGCACATTTAACTGGTAGAACCATGGAACCGGACCGGAACCGACCAAACGGTCCGGTTTGGTCCGGTTCTAGAGTGCACCGGTTTCGGTTCCGGTTCCAAAAATCAAAGAACCGGTTACATCGGTTTGGTTTTCGGTTTGGGGGTATGTAGAACAGAACCGAACCGTGAACCGATCCATAGAACCAAACCGTGGATCCGATCCGTAGAACCGAACCGTAGAACCAAACCTGGAACCGAACTTGGAACCGAATCAAGAACCCTTTGTTGTTTCCATATTTGACTCATGATTTATGGTTTATAATGCACAATTTAATTATTTTTATAAATGTATTTTTGTACACCTTATACAATATCTAAACCATTCATCAAATGGACCACAACATGGATGGACATGGGCTTGCAATTCGGCTGGATTATAAAAAGCCCAGAACCGTGGAACCGATCCGGAACCGAACCGGTTTTAACGGTTCGGTTCTGGTTCGGTTCTAGGGTACCAACGGTCCGGTTCCGGTTCCAAATATCCTAGAACCGTTGGGAACGGTTTGGTTCCGGTTTCACCCCAGAACTGGACAAAACCGATCCGTGTGCACCCCTATTACTCATGTTAACTATCCCATCAACCTGGCATCATAATTACCATCATGTCATTTTAAATAAATAGAGGATAGAGCTTCCTGGGTAGTGTTGATGCATAAATCTGGTTAGTACTCCCTGGTTTGCGAACCTGCATAGAGCACAGACAAGGAAGACCCTGGCTCATGCCGAAAATCGGCCGATGACTAAGTCAGGAATCTTGGTTTAGTTAAGTGTTGAGGGTTTATGACTAGAGATTGTGCACACGTTTCACCTTTGGGGGCTTTCTTATTTATATATGAGGAGAGGCGGTGTCATGGAGGACACCTATCGCTATTTGGCAGGAACTTATTGTAGTAGAATTTAGACTCATTACACGACGGATCTTTCTAGATCCTTGGTTAGAATCTCGGGCTGATCTGCGTGGAAGTCGGTTTCTGCGATCTTCAGCTGAGAATGCGGACAGACCTGATTGAGTCAGGTTAGATTCCACAGAGGGTGGGTTCGGCTATCTTGAAGTAGTCTGATGTTCGCAACCCCAAGTTTAGGGTGCGATGTAGTAATAATCTTGGTAAGACCGAGGTCAAATCCACATGAATTAAACTCGTACGTTTCCGAAAGTAACTAGAACTAGAACTAGAAGAAGATATAAAACTAAACATAAAATTATTTGAAAGAGTAATTGTGAATTTATAATTGAAACTTGTGAATTTAAAGGTGGGAACTAGGGTGTCAAGGATCCACTTGTAGCAATCAGGATGCTACCTTGCTTGATTTAGGAAATGCAATTGGAATTAGAGTCCTATCCTATTCAATTGGAAAAAGAGAGAGATGATTAAATCTTTGAACTTCTCATGAATCTAATAATCAATATAGGAGAATTATGAGAGGAATTCTGTCACCCTACCATGCCCAAGGGACGATGGTAAATAACAGGATTAACCAATCCCACAATCTCAAAGAGGAAAAGAAGATATTCAAAGCTATCGCAGATCTATTGTAATTTGTCACAACAAACCATTAAAAACTAAAAATATTCCTTATAATCAAACTAGAATCCAAGAGAGTTCAACAAAACATGAATCAAAGCAAAGAAAACATTCTAATCATGCTACAAGCTTCACCTCTTAGCCATAGATAAGCGGTTCAGCTAACCATAGACATGATTGAACTAAAAACTCTTAAGAAAAGCATAAAAATAACTAAGGAAGAAGAAGAAAAACTACCAGATGGCGGCTCCATCCTTTTTCTCTACTCCTTAAACCCTATAAGATGCCTAGGAACATCCTAGGGACTTCGATTTATAGTTGTGCAACTCCAACTTTCACGCTGAGTTGGAAAAATCCAGAAACCGCCTTAAATTTATGCCGTCTATGCAGAATTTGTGTAACCTTAGACTGGTCGAGGACAGCCTTCGACTAGTCTAAGGTCACCTTCGACTGGTCGAGGATGACGGGAATTTAGAGGATTTTGATCGCAGGAGTTCAAGTCAAAGTTCCTTCGACTAGTCGAGGAAGAGCTTAGACTGGTTGAAGCAGGGCTTAAATTAGTCGAAGCAGACAAATTTTTAGGGCTCTTTTTCTTTACTTTAAGTCTTCAATCTCTTCATTCCTCATTTGGTTTTTTTAGATCTTTAGCATGTGAATTCTTTATTCTTGGTCTCATAAGATTCAACCTTGGTTTTAGTAATTCTTGGGCGTTAAATTTATGCTTTTAGCATCATTTTTAATCCAAGCTCTTAAATTCATCTTGCAACGCAAACATGATTAAAATAGAACATTAAGCATTATCATGTTTATAAAACCAAGTAATAAATGGGGAATAATATGCAATATTTGACCCTCAACACAATCCCTAACCAGCATTTTACTAGTCCCGAGCAAAGTATGCGAAAAATGAACTTTAATGTGAAAAATGTTCAAACCTTTTTTTAGAAAACAATCTTTTGTGTAATCAAGTATGAATGAGTAGACTCAAGATATGAAAGTGGTATTTTGAAAACCTAAAGCCGAATCACATAAGCAATCAATCAAATAAGTTCTTTATCCATTAAGTCAGATCATAGTTCACATATCAAGTTTTTCAATGTGCTCAGTGAAAATCAACTTACTTCCATAAAGAATACTATCATTTCATAATGTTAGCCATGTTCGGCATACCAAAAATAGTTTAAAAGTTCAAGTACTAATTCTGAACTTATCCCCTTCTGCTTCTTTTTCCAGTTTTTGATTTTATATTGATTGTTACTCATATTCATTCTTTTTCAGACATTACATCCTTTTCAGAGACCTTTTTCATTCTCTTCAGAGACGTTGTCATTCTTTATTCTTTTCATCATTCATGACCATTTTGTTGATCTCCTGTTTTTTAACTGGTTCTTTTTTTTTTTTCATCTTTTAAAGTGGATAAAATTCTCCAGACTCAATTCCCAACATCTTTCAATGACTTACATGCTAGCAATCAGAAATTCTAGCACAACTCACAGAAAGCAAATTGAACGTGTCTTTGTGATTTGGATTAACATGATATTTAAGCTTCCTCTTAATCGATCAAGTGCAAGAACTGTAAGTGATAGGCTACTTAGTTGATTAAACTCCAACAATTCAAAATCGCTTCCTATCTTATCGTCATACTCATTCTTAAATGCACAAATTATCAATTTTCAAATAGGTTTCAACTTGAAACATTGAAAAATTTTAAAATTTTTGCTCAAAACTGAGAAAACACTGATTAGTTTATCTAATCCCCCATCCCCAACCTAAAAATCTAGATTGTCCTCAATGTAAAAGAAATAAGCATGTAATAAAAAGAGGCAATGAAAAGAAAAGGAAAGTGACGGAAGGATAATACCTGAAGAAGGAATTTTAAGGATTTTCCAATGATTTCAGTGTGTAGATGGGTTAGCACCAGAATTAAACAGACGATAAGCAAACTATCATAAACAGTAGAAAGCAAACTATCCTAATCCTAAATCATATGAAAGCAACAAACCTAGACTACGAAAACAAGGGAAAGCTACTTAGTCATGTAGCAAGGTTCCTCCTTTGGGCAGTATCTTGATAAATTCCTCGGTAAGTTTCTCAACAAGATCATCCAAATGCCCCTTTTATAATAGACTTGGTTTCCCTTGAGCATGAATTTCGAGAGAAATTTATGAACCTCAGCATAAGATTTCCTTTTAATCTCTTGAGGTGTCCAAAGTATATATGATTCACCTACAAAAGATAATTTCTCAATATTAGTAAGCTGAGGTGAATGAGAGACCATAAACAATTGAATAACAAAAGGGTTGTTCTCCTTGGTCCCTTTAAAATTCTAAGTTGTATGCTCCGGTTCAGAATCTATCTGTAAGACCTGTGCCCTAGTCCGTACCATTTCGTAGGCTTTCGTGATCCTACCGGACAAATTCCGGCAATTCTCGACTCGTATCTAACGTTTGCGCGCGATCCTAAGCCAAGTCCCATATACCGAAGTCTGCTCGATTCAAAACTCATACCTTGGCGACCGTGCCATCACCGCGGTTCCGATACCGCGTCTCGCACACCTAGGCGATACCTTGGCCAGGAGATGTGGGCCTATATTCAGTTCAAGGAAAGACGCCGCACATTGCAAATCCTGAGAAAAGAATCTCTACCCAACATCACATCAATCACATCAATCAAATCACTCACCCATACCTCTCCAACCAACTAATTAAAGTAACCCATGCTTAACCTATTCCTCTTATCCCAAAAGTCAAAGAGACCCATACCTCCCATGCCTTATCTCTTACACACCACTCTTCCCTCCTCTCCCATCATCTCTCTCTCTCTCTCTCTCTCTCTCTCTCTCTTTCATTCTCTCTCTCATTTTTCCTCCCAAGCAACCTACGTCCAAGCTCCCCATGAGAGAGATAGTGTGGCCCACCTTCCTATCTCCCATCCTCACCCTCTAAAATCAATCTTCACCGTTGAAGTCCATCCATTGGAGCTCTAGCATGCTTTGGTGGAAGGAGGAGTTCAAGATCTAGAAGTGGGTGCTTTTCTCTCTCTCTCTCTCTCTCTCTCTCTTTCATTCTTTGTGTGATGTGGGGCCCACTCGGATGGACCCCACCTTGATGTATGCCTTATCCAAACCGTCGAAGTCATGTGGACCATACCCTTTGGTGATGGGAAAAACAGAAATATTAAATTGATCCAAGTCAAGTGGGCCACGTCCACGTGGTACCCACCAGCCGTGGTCCCCACACGTGGGACCCATCTTGATGAAATGTATAGTCCAGCGTCCAGGGATGTTGGACGTTGCCTGAAGCATGAACAGGTAGTGGGTTATACTCACTGCAACACCAAAATATATATATATATATATATATATAATAAAAATAAAAATAAAAATAAATATAAATATAAATGTGTCTTTACTTTAGCCTTTTTGGGTGGGCCATGCATCCAGGCCCCACCTTGATGTATGTATATAATCCACGCCGTCCATTTCGTTCCCCAGCTCATTTTAGCTGCTGAGCCGAGAAATGAAGCTGATCCCATTCTTTGGTGGGCCATACCATAGGAAATAGTGGTGTTTTCCATTGAAACACACCTTGATCTCTTTTACTTGCTAGATCATACCGCATATTAGACTCATTTGGCTTGTCTTGAGCCGTAGGAGTGAGTGGCTGGGTTGGATTTTCCTAAAGTGAGCCCCACCTATAAAAAACCACAGAAAATAAAAAAAAAAGAAGAAGCTTCTGGTCGTCGACAGATGACGCCCGGTGCCGTCTCTGCTGGCAACTGTGGGCCGAGGACGGACGCGGTGGACGGACGGACGGGCTGGGCCTCAGCCTGACCCAGTACATCAGGCCCCCACCATGATGCGTTTCGAACATCAACGCCGTGCATTGGGTGGGCCCTTAGGGCAGTGGCCCCCTGCCAAAAATCAGCCGTATACGGAACTAAGGGTGCCATACCATCTAAAATCATGTGAGGACATGTCTAAAACATATAAAATCACTTGGTGGGGCATACCTGAAATTTGGATGCGGCTGAAACTTGGTCTGAACCCTCAGCCAAGTGGGAGATACATAATGAGTGGGCTGGAATTGTGAACCACATTCCAGTGGGCCCCATGGCTATGTGACCTCACCATCAGGTTGGATGATAAATAAATATCACCGTGGGCCCTGGTCCACGTGACCATAAGAACAGTTTGGATGGCATTAAAACATCACCGTGGGCCTTGGTCCACATGACCATATGAACAGGTTGGGTGGCAAATAAACATTCCAGTGGGCCCCTGGTCCAGTGACCTTATCAACAGATTGGGTGGAAATATACATCACGGAGGGCCCTGGCCCACGTGACCTTATGAACAGCTTGAATGTCAAATAAACAGCATGTGGGCCCCTACCCTTGGCCCACGTGACCCAACCAACAGGTTGGGGTGCAAATAAACATTATAGTGGACCCCAGGTCCACGTGACTTTATGAACAACTTGGGTGAAAAATAAACATTATGGTGGGCCCCACATGGGACCCACTGATGTATGTTTTGCGATCCACACCTTCCATTAGTGTGGGCCCCACTATGAGGCATGTACTTTATCTATGCCATCCATCCTTCCCATCCCTATGGGATCCACCATGATGCATGTGTTGCATCCAAGCTGTCCAATCATTTTGAAAGCTCGTCTTAAGGCTTGAGACTAAAAATGAGATAGATTTATAATTCAAGTTGGCCCAACCATTTAAAAATAGAGCAGGGTCAATGACATTCACCGTTTAAAACTTCTTAAGGGCCACTGTAGTTCCGATCAAGCAGATGTTTTTACCTTCACTTCAAATATCTCCATGTAAATTTATGAATAGGTCGGATTCCAAAACAATCCCTAACGGTGGGCCCTGTGGGATTCTTAATGGTGAAAATCATTGTCGCCACTGTTATTTATAGTGTGGTCCAGTTGATCTTTTGATACGATTCATATATGTATAAGGCCCATGTGATTAAGCCCACTTTGATGTATTTTGTGGCCCATTTGTCGGGTCCACTTTGATGTATTTTGTGGTCCATTCGAGGTGCCCACCTTGATATACTTGTGACCCATCTGTGAGGCCTACCTTGATATATTTATGGGGGCTCGGGCCCACTTTGATGTATTTTGTGGTCCATTCGAGGTGCCCACCTTGATATACTTGTGATCCATCTGTGAGGCCTACCTTGATATATTTATGGGGGCTCATTAGTACAACCCATATAGTGTGGCCCACTTGTTATATGTAAGGCCCACGTATGAGACCCATGGTGATGCATTTGCTGCCCATTTGATGAGGCCCATTGCTATATGTTGGAGGCCCATGGGACGAGGCCATTGTGATATATCTGAGGCCCATGGGCGAGGGCCATTGTGATACATTCGAGGCCCAGGTGATGCTGCCCATAGTGATGTATATGTAGCCCTCGTATGAGGCCCATTGCGATGTATATTGAGCCAATGTGTGAGGCCATGGGCCCACTATATGTTTAGCCCTATGAGGGCCACTCGGGAGCAATGTTAGTTAAATGGCCATGTCGATGGGCAATGATGATTGGATGTCCACATTGTGACCTTCCCTTAGGCCTTGTTAAGCTCATTCTCATCATTCTCTTAGTGGGTTAACCCAAATAAGTGGGCCCCATTCACTATAAACGGATGGTTCCATCCTATCGGATTTGATATAACCACGACCGAGGGTCGATCTTTATTTATGATTGATTGGTTGTTCATCTATGGACCCCGCCTTGTTTATATATGCTGATCATCGGTGAAGATTATTAGTGCCGATTGTCGATACTGAGCATTGGTGCCGATTGTTGAGGCCGATTTTGATTTGTCGAGGCCGTGTATCGAGGCAGGGTGCCGATTAACGATCAAGGCTGATTATCATGATCGATTGCCGATTCCGATTGACGTGATTGCTTTGCCGATTCTGATTATCGGTCAATTTCGATTGTCATGACCGATTGCCGATTCTGATTGACGTGACCGATTTGTCGATTCTGATTATCGATCGATCCCAATTGTCATGGCTGATTACCGGTTCCGATTGACATGACCGATTTGTTGATTCTAATTATCGGTCGATTTCATTTGTCGTGACCGATTGCCGATTTTGATTATCGATCGATCCCAATTGTCATGGCCGATTACCAGTTCTGATTAACGTGATCGATTTATCGATTCTGATTATTGGTCGATTTTGATTGTCGTGATCGATTGCTGATTTACGTGACCGATTTGCCGATTCCGATTATCGATTGATTTCGATTGTCGAGGCCAAGTATCGAGGCTGATTCCGATTTGTTGAGGCCGATTGTATAGGCCGATTCTGATTGTCGAGGTCGATTGTATAGGTCGATTCTGATTTGTCAAGGCCCATTGTGATGTATTTAAGGCCCATGGGCAAGGCTTATCGTGATGTATTCATGGCCCATGGGTAAGGCCCACTGTGATGTATTTGTGGCCTATGGGCAAGGCCCATTGGGATATGTATTAGGCCCATGATGCATAGCCCATTTGATGTATTCGAGACCTATGTGTGGGGCCCACATGTCATGTATTTGAGGCCCATGAGCAGGGCCCACCTATTGTGTATATGTGGCCTGTGAGTAAGGTTCACTATGTTAAATATTAGGCCTTTGTGTGAGGCCGTGGGCCCATTGCATGTTAGGCTCTATGTGGGCCTCCTTAGGGGTAATATTGGTTAAATGTCCACAATATTGAGGTCGATTGTTGGTGCCAGTTATTGGTACCGATTATGAGTATGTGACAACATAACATCATGATACATGCCCATACGCATCATCTGCATGTTTGTTATGAGATGTGATTGACCATTGTATGTGTCATTGGGCAGGTTGATATGAGACTCCCTGATAGGTGGAGGTTATCTCATATGAGTGCACGACATGCGTAGGATTGATGTATGACTGGATTGTATGACTCATGCATCATGCATTTTGCGATATGACTATTGTACGCCCTAGCGACATCAGGGTCATAGCCTCCACAGGCATATCGTGGATGGCCGGATGAGACACTGAAAATGTTTGGTTCTAGCATATGGGCGCCATAGATGTCCTTAGGTGAAAATCCCTAAACTTCTGTTGCCAAGAGATGCTCCAACGTCGAGCTGAGTGGATATATGAGTGCTCGAGTGCCGAATACTAGGAGGCCGCGTCTCTTACTATGTTGTGGTCGGTTGGGAGGGGGTGTGGCCTTACTCGCCTGAGGGTAGGGGGCAATACTAGGCTGAGTTTAACCAGCTCATGAATGGGTCCGCTATCGACGTGCCGGATAGGTATTGGCAGACTATTGGCCAGGTGGATAGTGAGGTTTCTTATGCTCACTTGGACCGTGTGGCTGGGAGAGCGGCAGTGCCATTTGGAGTGTACTAAACCCCGGTGATAATCCCAAAGAGGAACTGTACTGATATGTGGACTTATTGAGCAGGAGTTGCATACTCATTCATTTATTCATTCACTATTCACTCAGGCAGGTGGTGCGCAACTATTTGTTACGTGTACCTTCGCAATGGCCAGGATTTCAGTTGGGGCGCACGACTAACCTGAGATCAGGTGTTTACCACATTGAGTCTGACTATCCAAATTTAGGTGCGGGACTAGTTTGGATAGAAGTTCATTGTGATGGACCTCATAGCCTATGATACTACGTACTATCATCCCGACTTCATACTCTAGCATGGTCATTCCATTCACACCACATATTGCCTTACATTCGCGGCTTATGGCGTTTTGGGTTACTGTGTTTCTATATTTATATGCTCTAGATACGGCTGATGCTATTCGTGAACTCATCAGGAATTGTATATTGCATTGCATCCTTGACATCTGATATTTGGCTCTTTATGACTCCTCATTTGCATAGTTGTTATATATTGAGTATTCTGATATTGATTGACTCATAGAGTTGTCCATATTCCGCTTACCCTATTATCGTATGATTTATGATCTTTTCAGTATTTCCGTTTACTCTGATAAGTCCTGCTCTTGTCAGTATTTCTGCTTACTCTGATAATTCATGATCTTGTCTGTATCTCTGCTTATTTTGATATTGTATGATTTATAGATTACCAGTATTTCTGGTATTGTATGATGATGGCATTGTATTGAATACTTGACACTTACCTTGTGCACACACTTACACCACCCTCTAAGCTTTCTATAAGCTTACGCATGATAGATGCATGCAAGTGATGTTAGGTTGTAGCAGTGTTGAGCTTGGAGCGTGCAGCGGTCTCCTGGAGTTTTGATTTTCGATATATGTATCTCCCTTTTAGCTTTGTACTCCAATGATTATATTAGTGGATATGTGATGATGATGTTGCCTTTGTGAATTGGGTAATCTTGTGGTTATGCTTATTACGAGTTAAATGTATAAAAATAATAATAAAAATCCTCCTTGTAGGACCCCAGGATCAGAATCTGACATATGGATGCTAGGAGCCGTGAATGGAGTACTACAGAGGCTATCGGCACCGGATTCGGCGATTGGGATTCCTGTGAATCTGATTTTCGAGTTTGGGGTGTGACATTATCTCCTCCACCTATAATGGTAAGATTTTAGTGTTAGTGGAAGGAGTGGCATCAACTTCCTGGCCAATATGATTGTTTGAATCCGCAAAGTGCGCCAGGTAGACATCCAGAGATTTAGAAGTTTTCATTAAAAGCGACTCATCATCTTCAAATGTATCTATTAAATTCATCTCGTGGGTCAGGTCCTCATCCTCTTGTGGTTTATGCAAATGAAACACATTGAATTCTACTGTCATATTCCTGAAAGATATTTTCATTACTCCATTCCGGCAATTTATGATGGCATTGGCAGTGGCCAGGAATGGCCGACCTAATATGATTGGAGTTTGAGCGCCCATATTTGAAGCTGCATGTGTGTCTAAGACGATGAAATCTACTATGAAGTAAAATCTATCGACTTGGACTAACACATCTTCTATCTCACCTCTCGGTATTCTAGTCGAGGGATTGACTAGTTGTAATGTTTTTTTAGTAGGTTTCAACTCACCAAGGCCTAATACTTCATATACCGAGTATGGTATCAGATTGACACTTGCCCCAAGATTAAAAGTGTGTTATCAACCTTGAAGTTTCCGATCACACATGAGATCGTAGGACTTCCAGGATCCTTATATTTTGGGGGAGTATTTCGATTGATTATGGCACTCACCTGTTCAGTAAAGAATGCTTCTTTGTGTACGTTTAGCTTCCGCTTTACTGCACAGATCTTTTAGGAATTTGGCGTAAGATGGGAACTGTTTAATTTCATTCAACAAGGGGGTGTTGATCTTGACTTGTTGAAAAACCTCTAGAATATTTTGACTCTCGCTTAACCTTTTTGATGTGATGAGACGTTGGGGAAATAGGGCCACGAGTATCCCCGCAATGGCTCTTTGTCATATGGAGCATTGCTAGATTCACCACCATCTTTAAAATTTTTGGATTCCTTAGGTTTATCAACCTTCCTTGGAATCTTTGTCCTTTTCATTTCCACTTTTCAAGGTGGCAATGGTCTTAACATGTTCCAGATGCTGAGTTGAAGATTTGAGATCACATATTGTCTTGTTGGGTTAAGTTGTTGTTGGGCCAGAAAGATCCTAGTCTCCCTAACATTTAGTTGTGTCTCAATTCTTGCAACCGAAGTCCTAAGCTCATTCATAGCCTACAGTTGCTCTTGCCTAAATGCATCTAATGTATCCTCAAGGGTTCTCCCTAGTGGAAGTCCACTAAATGCCCTTGTGGATAATTAATTATATTTGTAGTTGGTTCATTTCCTTAATTAATGTTTGAAAAGGCCGAGCTCTAAGTCCTAGAGGGGGGGTGAATAGGACTATGCCAAATAAAAAAAATAAATGCGGAATACAAAGATAGATAGCACAAATAAATAACAACCTCAAATGCACCAGTCTTGAGAGGTTGATATAAACTAAGTTCTAAGGACAACCTTACACCAAAAACCAAAGGCTTATGGTAGGACAACCTTACAAGAACGTAGGTACGTATCAAAAACTTAAACCAATAAAGAGGTAAAGGAAATAAACTAAATTATTACAACATTCACCACAAGTGTATAAAGGGAAATTACAACATTCACCACACATACATCATCATCAACATCAACCAAACACTATCAATTATAGTGGTTTGTGTGTGTACACCGACTGTTCAAGAACAGCCACACAACTACTCCACTCCCAACATCCACACCCACGGGATATTGACTTTCACAATGAAATAAGGTTTTCCAAGGTTCACCTTAAAATCTTCACAATTGTGTCTTTTAAATGGGCTTACACAATTACAAAAACCCCATAATGAGTTTTTCCTGGCTAAATCTCACAAACCAAAAATGCAGAAAATTGAAATACTTATCTGAAGATTCCGATGTAGCCTGATATAACCAATTCGATGTAGACATAGATATTCAATGTCCAATCTCATAAATGAAAGGGTTCTAGGTCTAAATGATTTTTAAATTAAATTAACCGGGGGCTAGCTTGATTTGATTTTGATCTCATAAGGTTAAATCACAATTCCCATTTTTAATATAATAGAGTTGAATAGAGATCACAAGATCAAAATTAAAAAAGCTATAAATAGAATCTAAAATGAATAAGTAATAGCTTCACAATTTGCAGGAACTTATCTCTCAGAGTGATGGCTTGATTAGGCTTGGAATGAATGAAAAACTTGGAGATTCGTCCTCTATTTATAAGTAAAAATTCTGTTCCTTCGACTGGTCTAAGGGTCGGTTCCACTGGTTGAAGCACCAACCAAGTTTCAAAATTTCTGGCGTGATAAGATAAACCCGTTACTCAACTGGTCGAGTGGCCTGCTCGACTGGTCGAGCAATGTACTCGACTGGTGGAGTGGGACCAAAAAAGCTTGCTGGACTTTGAGTCGAGTACTGCACGACTAGTCGAGATTGTTCACTTGACTGGTCGAGCAGTGTCCACGACTAGTCGAGCCACAATAAAAAAATTCTGAAAATTCTCAACAAATCTTAGACTAGTCGAGCTAGTGCTTGGACTAGTCGAACAAAGGATAAGACTAGTTGAAGAAAAGCCTATAAACTTATACATTGACCCAATTTCAATACATAATAAATATGACCTAACCTATGGTCAATCTAGGGTCATTCATACCTTGATTGTGAGTTTGAAACGTCGAAACATTGATCGCTTTCGATTACTTGAAATAGATGAAGCTTGTCCTTGAAGTCTTGAACTTGAGCTAGACTTAAGGTAGTGATCTTAAACTTTAGCTTGAGCTTCAAACTTCTGTTCTTGTACTTGAGCTTGTAGTCTTGAACTTTGTCAACGTTCCTTAACTTGAATATGTAGAAAAGTTTAACAATGACATGGATAACTTAAAATGCATGAAGATTATCTTTCCAACTTATTAAAATACGATATAGATTCTAAATGGTTTGGCACAACAAAATTTGACAAATTCGGGTGCTGGATTTCTAATATAGCACTTACAATCTCCCCCTTTGTCAAATTTGTGACAAAACCAACTAAAGAATCATGCACCAATTAGTTCAATAAAGAATCATGCGCCAGTAATGCTACTACAACTCATTACAACTCCCCCACAATCCAATACTCCCCCTCAATCCAGGCGAAGTGATTTGTAGAGTACTTGTATTAATCAAATACATATAAAAAAAATAATATATCCCCATATATCTCCACAATCACACATCCCCAACGATCATCATATACATATACCATCAAGAATCATACCACATTTCTCCCCCTTTTTGTCACAAAATGATAAAGGAAAGAAAATGAAAGCGAGGATTAAAAAAATATAAGAGTAGAGTATGATTTAAGAAAGTGAATAGCATAAACATGGCCATAGATTAGTATTAAAATATCATCATGAAGCATAAACCAAACAAGTCAAAGTACTATACAAGCACAAGTTAAGAGTTATTAAAAACCCAACATAAATAACAACTAGTCAGAACCAGAAGATGGAGTAGGAATAGATGGATCAATTTGATGTAATCCCTTGTTAATACGCCGAAGGTATTTACGCATATATTTGAATTGATTCTCTTGGGATACATGCAAACCTTCCACCTTTTCCTCGAAGGTTCTCAACCGCTCATCAAAATTAGATGGCTGATAATCAGGATCGACCTTAGGATCGGATTCTAATTCATCAAAGATATTATCCATAGTCACATCATCAGGGGGTAGTGCTTCTTCCTCTCTAGCTTCTTCAGTAGCTCCTCCAGTATCCCTATCAACTTAGCTAGGAGCCAACTTTAGATTCATCTTGTTAATGTTGGAATTGTTGAAGGGAAGATGAGAAATAGGAGCTTCTCCAGTTGATATGAAAACAAGATAATGAGTAGCAAGGGTGGTCATCAAGTAAGTGAAAGGTATATCGCTATGGCCCAGATGGAGATGAAATTGAATTATCATATAGCAAATTAAAGATGGAAGATACACTTGAGTACTAGAAATAACAGAGTGAAGAATGCGCACCATGAAAGAACTTAATTTAGTCTTGTTACCAGATCTCGGGTAAACATTCGAGAAAAAGATACGATGAAGAACTCTGTATCTAGGTAACATATGATTGGATCGGAGCGCAATCCTGGAATTCCAATCAGAGTTCATGTTGCATAAATCTCTAGTTAACATTCATTTTTCATATTCAGTCAATCTCGCAACCAATGTAGATATTGGTATTCCTTCATCATTAACAGGAATATCCATTAAACTTGAGATCAAGTGGCGATTTACAGAAAATGTACCTTCTCTAAATGTAATAGTGAAGGTTAAATCTTCAATAGACACATCACTCATGCATGCATACATGGCTTGGGCAATGGACCAATATGCAAGTCCGCCCCAATTCAATATGTTAGCCCATCCTATAGCCACAAGGAGGGAATGATATTGAAAGGACTTAAATGGTTGGAATCGATAGTCCTCTCAACAATGACGTTGCGGAGATGAATATTCCGCACATATTCCTGGTCCTCTTCGGGTGGTCAAAGAGTACGCACCAAAATCGATGTGGAACGAGAAGGACCACGAGTGGTTCTCTTCTTATATCTACCTTCCATTGCAAGAAACAAAAATAAAATGCAAGAAAGATTTAAGAGTTTCACATAAATCAGATTTTTTGCTAGAAATGCAAAGAAACCACTAGAAATCTTGAAATAAACCTTAAAATCAAGCAAATAGAAGTGCAAGGAACCAAAATCCAAAAGGAAAATGGAAAAGATGCACTAACCAAGTTGCAATCGAAGGTGGGTTTGACCGGTCGTGAAAGGGGCTATTGGAGAAGATGAAGAGAGTGAAGGAAAAATGGTTTTACTCATCTTAAAAGTACCCTACACGTGCTACTCGACTGGTCGTGTACATACTCGACCGGTCGTGCCACAACTGGTCTAGTGTGTACTCGACTGGTCGTGTAGACCCAAAAATGTGTAATTTTTATTAATTTTTAAAATTTAATAAATTTACAAAAATAATAATATACAATATGATACAAGAAGACACAATAATCTTAAATCACATTATACATACCAATATCCATTTTCAATTTAGCAAACCTGTTTCTGTCAAGTGGCTTTGTGAAAATATCTGCAAGTTGATTTTCAGTTTGAACATAAACTAATGAAATAATTTTATCTTCCACTAATTCATGAATATAATGATGTCTAATGTCAATATGCTCAGTTCGTGAATGTTGGATGGGATTTTTAGAGATGTTGATCGTGCTAGAGTTATCACAATAAAGAACCATAGTATCTTGCGCAAATCCATAGTCATTTAGCATCCTTTTCATCTACACAAGCTGAGTACACTCATTTTTGGCTGCAATATATTCAGCCTCAGCTATGGATAATGAAACGGAACTTTGTTTCTTACTATGCCATGAAACTAAACAGTTCTCGACATAAAAACATCTGCCGTTGGTAGACTTTTGATCATCTATGGTCCCAGCCTAGTCAACATCCGTATAACCAGCTAACTGAACATTAGTATTATATGGATACCAAAGGCCTAGATTAGCCGAACTTGCGATATATCTCATAATTCACTTGACAGCAATCAAGTGAGATTATTTAGGATCTGATTGATATCTAGCACAGATACCTACGCTGAATGCTATATCAGGTCGGCTCGCAGTTAAATATAATAAGCTACCAATCATACTGCGATACAACTTATGATTTACACTTTTACCTGTTGCATCCATAGAGAGCTTGAGAGTCATATTCATAGGAGTATCGAAGTTTTTGCCGCTCTCAAAACCAAACTTCTTCACCAAGTTTAGAGCATACTTGGTTTGAGAAATAAAAATCCCATCTTTAAGTTGTTTCACTTGTAGACCCAAAAAGTAGTTCAGTTCTCCAACCATGCTCATTTCAAACTTGGACTTCAATTCTGTAAGCTCGATAGACAGGTTAGAACATGTAGAACCATAAATAATATCATCAACATATATCTGTACTATAAGTATGTGATCATTGTGTTTCTTTACAAACAATGTCTTATCAACACTCCCCATTACAAAGTTATTACTTAGTAAAAACTTAGTCAGCTTCTCATACCATGCCCTGGGAGCTTGTTTTAAACCATAGAGTGCCTTTTTTAGGCAATAAACATGATCAGTGTATTTATGTTCTTCAAACCCTTGGGTTGTTCTACATATACTTCCTTATGTAAATCACCATTCAAGAAAGCACTCTTGACATCCATTTGATAGATTTTGAACTTTTTGAAACAAGTAATGAATATAAATAATTTGATAGATTTAAGACGAGATACTGGGGCAAAGGTTTCATCGTAATCGATAACTTATATCTGAGTGTACCCTTGTACAACTAGTCTTGCCTTGTTTCTTATAATATTTCCTAATTCATCAGATTTATTTTTAAAGATCCACTTAGTTCCAATTATATGTTTATCATTAGGTCTAGGAACCAAATACCATACATCATTCCTTACGAATTGATTTAGTTCATCTTACGTAGCTACTATCCAGTTTTCATCAGTAAGCGCTTCTTTTACATTGGCGGGCTCAATTTGGGAAGTGAAGCATACATAATTACATGTTTTCTAATTGTCTTCGAGTATGCACGCTAGTGAGAGGATTCCTAAGAATTTGATCAGTTGGATGATCTTTAACTGACCGTAGTCCAGTGTCGTCTTGACTGGATGAAGAGTCTGGTTTATCAAATATAGAGACTTCATCATCTTCTGAACTAGAGATAGGTGTATTCAGGTGATCATCTATAACCACATTAATGGATCCGTGAATAACATCAGTTCTCTTGTTGAGAACTTGATATGCTCGACTATTTAGAGCATACCCTAGAAAAATCCCTTCATCACTTTTAGTATCAAATTTCCCTAAATTTTCGCAATCATGCAAAATATAGCACTTGCTGCCAAAAACTCGAAAGTATTTGACTGTGGACTTCTTATTGAACCACAGTTTATATGCAGTCATATTATCTAATTTTCTAGTATAAATACGGTTTATTATATAGCACGTAGTATTCACAGCTTCAGCCCATAGATTTTTTGGTAATTTCATGTTGTTTAACATAACATTGGCCATTTCTTGAAGCACATGATTTTTCCTTGGTTCCGCTATCGACGTGCCGAGTAGATATTGTCTGATTATTGGCCAGGTGGATAGTGAGGTCTCTTCTACTTGCATGGTTGCGCATCTAGTGGGTGGCGATCGCATGTAGAGTGTACTAGACCCCGGTAATGATCCCAAAGATGTACAGTACTGATATGTAGACTTATTGAGCAGGAGTTGCATACTCAACATTTTACTCATTCATTCATTCATTCACTATCCACTTGGGCTGATGTTTCATAACTAATTGATACATGTATCTTCGCAATGGCTAAGATTTTGGTTGGGACCCGCGACTAACTCGAGGTCAGGAGTTTACCACATTTAGTCTATATATCCAAATTTAGGTATAGGACTGGTTTGGATAGAAGTCAGTTGTGATGGACCCCGTAGCCTGCGATACTATGTACTATCATCCTAACTTCACACTCCGGCTTGGTCATTTCATTCCCACCGCATATTGTATTACATTCGCAGCATATGGTATTCTGGGTTACTACGTTTCTGCATTTATTTGGCCTAGATGAGGTTGACGGCATTCGTGGACTCGTCAGAATTTGCATATTGCATTGTATCCTCAGTATATGATATTTGGTTTACTATATTTCCGCATTGCATAGTTGATCTACATTGCTTCCTCAGTATATGATATTGGCTTATTATCTTTTTGCTTTACATAGCCTAGATAAGGCTAATGGTATTTATGGACTTACCAGCATGTTTCCGTATTACTCTGATATTGTAAACTTGGCACTTACCTTGCGCATACACTTACACCACCCTCTAAGCTTTCTATAAGCTTATGCACGATAGATGCGTGCAGGTGGTGTTAGGTCGCAGCAGCGTTGAGCTTGGAGTGTGCAACTGTTTACTGGAGCTTTGATTTTTGATATATGTATTTCCCTTTCAGCACTGTATTCAAATATTTATATTAGTGGATATGTGATGATGATATTGCCTTTGTGATCTGGGTAAACTTGTGGTTATGCTTCTTACGAGATAAATGTACATACTGAAAATCCTCCTTGTAGCGTCCCAGGATCAAAACCTGGCGTATGGGTGCCGAGAGCCGAGAATGGGGCACTACGGAGGCTATCGGCGTCGGATTCGATGATCGGGAATTTTGTGAGCCTGGTTTTTGAGTTTGGGGCGTGACAATGTGTACCAGGACTGATCTCTTAGTCCAATGGAGGTGTAATTAGGTTTAATGTTTTCCTATGATTTAGGATTAGGATAGTTTGTTTTGTTTAGTCTTCATGTTAACTCCCTTTGCATGATGAGATCTTTAGAACTGCTTTAATTCTCATTCTTCAGGTACTATCTTCTTCTCACTCAATTATTTTCGTTGTCTCTGAAAATGCCCTGGTTTGTCAATATACGTGAGTGTTGAGTTGGTCAGTTCAACTCAACTCTTAGAAAAAGACATCAAGAACAAGCCTCAACAAAAGATGAAGGCCATGTTCAAGATCAAACCTGTCAGCCATAGCCTCATCATCCAACAAACAAACCCTAGCAGATATATGACACCCCATATAATCCCAACTTACCCTTAAAATGATTTGAAGCATCTTCTAGTAGAGTTGGTGTATATAGCACCAAGAGTATAAAGGGAAGAAAGAAACTAAACCTGAAAAATCACAAGTCCTGGTCGAGTGCATCGAACTACAATCGAAGAAGTCATCGATCCATCGAACATCATTCGATATTATCAAAGATTCACTCATTCTGTCTAGTAACAAATTGAATGAAATGTTAGAATTATTGATTGCATTGAGTATAATTCGATATCAACGAACTTCACACTTCGATGACATCGAACAGACCCCAATTACTTGGACCTTGAAAATCTTCCAAAGAAACAGAAAATACTATAAGTTCTCCTTGATGACAATAAAGTCACCTCAATGAAATCGAGAGTAAGTTACCAATAGTATCGAAGTCTATTCGATCGTATCGGAACTTACTCAGTTTTTTCTAGTAAGTTTTTCAAAGAAAAACTATTTTCTTTAAGTACAATGAAGATCATTCGATATCATCAAAATTCAAACCCTCAATGAATTGAAGGGGTCCTCGAGTATATCGATCATGAGACAAAACTATCTAGCAACCTTGTGTATTTTATTAAAGAATATCTCGATGGATCGAGAGTCCCTCGATGAATCAAAGTGCATGTCGATATCATCGAAGGATGCTTGATGAAAGACAGCCAAAATTTTTCCTGCACCTAAATATAAATCTTGTGCAAGAAGTCGATGCAATCGAAGAGGGTTCGATAATATTGAAATTCAAATTTCGATAACATCGAACACCCTTTGATGGCATCGACAAGTTCAAAATTTTGCCCATTTTGTTATCATTGGGATCTTACCTCTATAAATACACAAGTGTTGTTCTGGTTAAAAAGAGCTAGAATCCAAGAGAGTTTGAGCCTGTTATTTCAAGATCTATCTACCCTCATACTCTCTCTCCTTCCTATTAGAGTTCATCATTCAATCCCTTGCTTGAGCATCAACTCATATCATTCATGCTTGGATTGAATTATGAACTTTAGCATTCATGAAGTTTCCAACTAATTATACTATCTTTGGAACTTTTGAATGCCTAGCTCATGGTAACCTTCTCTATTGATTTAAACTCCATCATTTAAATAGAGAAGATAAAAAAAACCCTAAACCTCATAACCTCAGAGACTTCGGGAAAGCATCATCAATAGGTTGCGGTTCAAGTGAGTAAAAGATTCTTCGTCATCATCGAAGATCTTTATTGTGCGAGAACGGGACTCACCAACTTAATTTGTAAGTACTTAGAGTCTAAAAATGTCTGAAGCTCTTTCCTTGTGTAGGATTGAGATTTAGAGTTTGAGTGTCAAACTCGCCAAGTCCTAGTTGTAGGCCTCTGAGGGGACTAAGTCCTCCTAACTTTTAATTAGTCCCCTCTTTCACTCGTGAGATTAAACTTTGGATTATTAAAATTTCATTCTTTCATCTTTGACTCTTATTCCTTCATACATGATTGCACAGAAGGATGTTTTCTGAAAAAAGTTCAAAAATTGAGAATTTAAAAGTTGCTTTACGCATGTTTTGCTCAGGACTAGCAAAATGTTGGTTGGGGGTGTGTTGAGTGTGAAATATTGCATATTTCTCCTGTTTATACCTTGGTTTAATGGACATGATAGTGTTTAATCAATCTATTTATGCATTTTTATCTTGCGATGTGATTTTGAGAGCTTAAGGTGAAAATGATGCTAAAAGCTTAATTTTAAAGCTGAAGAATTACTAAGGCAAGGATGGATCTTTGGTGATCAATAAATATTTCAAAAGTCTAAGATCCAAGAAAACCAAGTGAAGAAGGAAGAAAAGTCAGTTTGCAAAGTGAAGAATTCAGGAGTTGCTGAACTTGACTGTTCGATGACATCAATCATGCTTCGATGACATCGAAGTAAGTGTTCGATGCCATCGAAGGAGGCTCGATCCCATCAAAAATATCAGAGAAAATCAAGTTTGCTTGCTAGACAAAAGAAGGAATTCTCGAATGCATCAAAGACCCTTTGATTTCATCCAAGAACAGTTCGATGCCATCAAAGCTAGTTCGATGGCATCGATAATTTTAGGAATTTCAGACTCAACTCGTTAGACACTTTTGGGTGATTTACGATGACATAAAAAACTCCTTAGATGCCATCGAAGCCAGGTTAGGCAATGACATCGAAGACTTACAATGAGTAGTTTACAAATTCAAATCCATCTAGTCTTCGCACCTTCAATGACATCAAAGTCCCATCAAAGGTGTCATTGAAGTTGCACAGCTTGTGCAATTTGAGGCGGTTTCCAAAGTCGATCGAATAAAGCTTATTTAAAGAGATCTTTTGAAATAAGCTAAATAAAAATAATAATTACCACACAAATAGCTTTGGGAGGACCTGAGTTTCTCTCTAACTTATAGAAGATTAATCACTAATTTTTATTGTAGAATAGAATGAGAGAAGGTCCCTATTATAGCCAAATGATTTGAAAATTCGGTCAACCTAAAAATAAGTTCGGCTAGCCAGATTCCAACAATTTCGTTCCAATGACTATCGGATTGCGTGGGATAAGATTTATCAATAATTCGGCTGGCTGAATACAGGGTTTGGCTGGCCAAATTCCTTTGAAAATCTAAGAATTCATTGCTAGAAACTGACCCGAAACACCTTTGGGTTAGACGAACTCAATGTTAGGCTAGCCAAATTTGTAACAAAATTTTCAAACCTTTGGATATGAAATCTTGACCAAAACTAAAGCTGGGTTAGCTGAAGTAAGTTGGGATGGTCGAACTTCAATGAACACACTATAAATTAAACATTTTAACACTTTTTGAAAGGATCTAACCTAAGGTCTTTCTAGGGTCATTAACCTGATGGTTGACATATACAGAGATCTTAATCTTGAAACCATGCGACATCTTTAAGTCTTGAGATGTTGAGCCAATCTTCATGAGGTGCCATATAAGACTAAAGTGTAGTTGAAATTTAACAAGCATTTTGCCAACAAAATTTAACAACTCCATCTGTGCTTTAAATACAATGATGTACAGGTATTTACTCTTGCAATAACTCTTTCAAAGCTCTGTTTTTTTTTAATTTTTTTAATAACAAAACCTCTATTCATTTCCTCTCAAAGCTCTCTTCAATACTCACTTAAAAACCCCAAGAAGCAACCCTAAAAGCTTTATAGAATAAAATCCCAATGGTCGGAAAACTGTTAGGTTCGATATCATCAAAGGGTCTTTGATGTCATCGAAGTCACCTTTGATGTCATTAAACCTTCTTCGATTACATCAAACCATGCAACAAGATATTCAAATAGTTGTTGGACAATTTCTGTTCAATGTCATCGAGAGTCCTTTGATGTCATCGATGGGGACCTTCGATGTCATCGAAAGATGGCTCGATGCCATCAAGATTTTTTGCAAAAATGACCTAAGGTTACTAAATAGATTGGGTCCATTTACGATGACATCGAATAGACCTTTGAAGTCATCGAAGAGGTCCTTCGATGTCATCGAAGTGTGACTTGATGACATCGAACCATTGAAGATATATTACATTTACTTGTTGGACCGAATATGCACTTTCATGATGTTATCAAAGCTAAGTTCGATGTCATCGAAACTTAAGTTCGATGTCATCGAACATATGTGATTTTCCTTGAAGGTTTGTTGGAGTGTTTTGAGCCTTTTACGATGTCATCAAACTATAAGTTCAATGTCATCGAATTGGGTTCGATGTCATCAAATTGGGTTCGATGTTATGGAGATTGTCTAGAATATATGATTTTGGTTGTTTGACTGATGAGGCTTATTCTTGATGTCATTGAGCTGTCTTCGATGACATCAAAGACAATTCGATGTTACTTCGATGACATCGATTTAGTTGATTTTCATACAGATCTTTTTAACTCCATTAGATACCAACTTAAACCTTTAGCATACTTAACAAGGGTTATACCTAGATGTTTTTGGTCAAGTATGGTCTTTGTTTTGGAGGCTTTTAGTGTAGGATTTAATTAGGTTTATAAGGCTTAGTTTACCTTAGCTTTGCACTTGTAGCTTCTAACTTGCCAAGTCTTCAAACTTATATCTTAATTGGGGCTTACTTGACTCTAAGACTCGGACTTCACGCTAATTGACAAATAAGGGCACTTTCACATAACACACACACACACACATACACACACAAATGCACACACTCATATATATATATATATATATATATATATATATATATATATATATATATATATATATATATATAGGTTGTTTATTTCCATTCTCAATCACAAGTGCCATTCATCATCTAACTAACTATTAACAACATTTATAAAAATAAAAGATATACAACCAACTTTATATAACAACTTGTAACTTAACCTATTGGGAACCATCATGCACCATAATGTCTTACAGTGGAGTAGGTTTTGAAGAGTAACAAGTTGGACCTCTACGAAAGAAAATAAATGAAGTGATAAAAATATAAGTTGAGCAAGACTATAGCTAGGCACACAATTATACCTGATTCAATGGGTTCTTATCTACAGTAGGAGTGGACTTCTAACAGGAGGATTATATTCCTGAAACAAAATAAGCACAATCAATTCAAGCCATATCAAAACAAGCCTAATATATAACACACCCACTTAGGGTGGGGCCCACAAAAAGGGATAGGACCCACATATAAAATACCACTTGCTTACATGAGAGAACCAAAGACAGCAAAAAAATTATAAAAATAGCCCACCATTAAATACACCCAAAAATCAAAAGGAAAAAAAAAACCCCTGCATCTCAAATAACCTCTTAATGGTGGGAAATAAATCTGACGGCCAGTAAAAGTAACATGTTTCCACCATTGTGTTATCCATACTATATATAATAAGAATTGTCAGGGGTAAAAAAGATTACCATATTTGGTCTTGCAAAACCACAAAATCGTGCAATATAAAAGGATATGAGATGGGGTTTAAGTGATTGAAAAATAATTTAGGAAATTATGGTGAAGCTCGATCTTAAACCACACCATATGAAGAGGTTCGCTACAATGTGTCCCAACTTATTCTACTGCATACATTAGGAATATGGTCATTGGATTTGGATCATCTTCGCAATCTGAACCATTATTCTTCAGATATACCCAGTTGATAGTACCTGTTAAACTTTCACTGAATGGTCCTAAAAATAACAGTACACAAAACAGTTCATATTTAATGGGGAAAAATAAAGTTAAATGATCAATGGTAACAAAATTCCAATGTGAGAGGATTTTTTCCCATCCATCACAACTGTAGATATGTTGATAGAGTGAAGAAAAAATCATTCACTTTAAACTATAGAATACATTAGCTAAATGCAAGCTAATGTGAAGCCTCCAGTGTCACCCATGATGACTGCATCTGATTTCATGAACATTATGATTTTTATAAATGATCAAAAGGCAAGAACATGACTTGTTAGCCATGACGCTTTTCTAGAATAAAGAAAATACACCCTTCAAATCTTAACAAATATCCAAATATGACTAAGACAATACACTAGAAGATTGTTAAACATTGACACATTTGGGTCCTTTAAGAAACACGAGTGCCCAAACAAAGATGAGCAACCACTTGGTGTTTGGATGCTTAATTGAATTCAATTGCAATAATTCAAGTTAAGAAAATGGAAATGACAAGAGTGGTGTTGGTCCTATAATTGCAATTTAGATGATATTTTCTTCAATGTGAATTGCATGGAATTGAAATAATTCAAGTCAATAACCCACAATATTCATGTGGGACCAACCCTTTCATATCAGCTCCGATATTTGTTTCAATAACTCTATATGCTAGATGCTCTCATCTCCTCAAATCCTTTATAGCTAGTGGACACGTCGCAATCTAGTTTAATCGAGCATTTAAATGTACCCAATATGATTACATGTTTTTAGATATTCCAATCTGTTGTGTTTTAGACTGTGGAGTCGCACAGAGATGGATCTAGGATAACAATCCAAGAGCACCAAGTAAACATAAGAGAACACAAAGATTTAACGTGGAAAACCCTTTCGGAAAAAAACTACGGCACAATGTGACAGATCTTTACTATGAAAGCAGAAATTACAAAGAGGAAGGACTTACCAGACTTGAACAATCCTCAAATCGCTCCCTTGCTCTACCCTTTTAGAAACCCTAGAACCCTTTTAGAAAGCCTTAGAATCCCTTAAAAAACCTCCCAATGCCATTTACACCCATATATATAGTTTTAGAAAGAATCTTAAACAAAATCAGAAAGAATCATAAACAAAATCAGAAACAAATCCGCACCTTCGCAGTTGCGTGAAAAATCTGTGTAGAATCTGATTAGATTTAAGACATCAAATACAATAATCTCCACCTAGTCTTCAATCGTCAAACGTGTAACTCCTTGTCCTTTTTTCTTATCTCTGCCTTGCATCATAACTTCATTAATGCTTCTCGTGCACACTCCGTCTTCCTTTTACACCATCGTCAAGTCCAGAGAAGTTGCACAAAAATTGAACTTCTCTGTAAGAACAACCTTTGTGGGCATGTCCGCTAGATTCGTGTTGGTGTGAATCTTCTTCGGAGTCACGCGTCCTTCTTTAAGCACTTGTCGGATAAAAAGCAGTGACGAACATCAATGTGTTTAGTACGAGAGTGATAAATAGAATTTTTAGCTAAATTAATAGCGCTCTCGCTATCACAATTAACCGGCATGACCTCCTGGTGAAGCCCCAACTTATTTATCATGCCTCTTAACCAGACACCTTCTTTAAATGCTTCTATCACTACCATATATTCTACTTCAATTGTGGAAAGAGCCACCACAGACTGAAGCTTCGACATTCAACTAATTGTTCCACCTGCTAGTATAAACGAGTAACCTGAAGTCGACTTTCTGGAATCCACACTGCCTGCGTAGTTTGAATCCACATACTTTACCAACTTTGCTCCTGTCTTTTCAAAAGTTAAGACGTAGTCTTTTGTACCTTGAATGTATCGAAGTAGCCATTTCATCGCTTCCTAATATTGCTTGCCGGGGTTTAACATATATCTACTCGCAACACCGACTGCCTATGAAATATCTGTTCTCATACAGATCATGACATATATTAAGCTACCAAGTGCATTTAAATAAGGCACATAAGACAACCTATTTTTCTTCATTTGATTTAGGACATTGTTCTGAGGAAAGCTTGAAGTGAGTCGCGTGGGGAACGCTCAGCACCTTTTCAAGGTATTCTACCTGTAATAACCAAAGTTTGCTCCTCTTTTTGTCTCTATGGATATCTATGCCGAAAACCCTCTTTGTAGCCCTCAGATCTTTCATCTCAAATGTCCTTGATAAATGAGAGTCTTCAGTACATCAATTTCAGACAAATCATGACTAGCGATCAACATATCATCAACATACAATACTAGTATGATGAATTTTTCATCACTCAGTATCTTGTAATAGACACAATGATCGTATTCACTCAGAGTAAATTTTTGACTCGACATGAAAGAATCAAATTTTTTATACCACTACCTAAGCAACTGTTTCAGGCTGTACAACAACCTCATTAACTGTAAACCTTTTTCTCTACCCTTTTAACTTCGTAGCCCTCTGGTTACTTCATTAAGATCTGCTCTTCCAACTCCCCATGTAGAAATGCAATCTTGACATCCATCTGTTCTAGCTCGAGATCATATTGGACAATCAGTGCCAACATGAATCTAATGGATACTTACTTAACTACCGGTGTAAATATATCTGTGAAGTTGATTTCTTCTATCTAAGCATACCCCTTCGCTACCAGCCTTGCTTTGTATCTGTCTTATTTCTTTTTTAATAACCACTTGCATCCAATCACTTATCAGCCAACTAGAAGCTCCACCAGCTCCCATGTGTTATTTTTGTGCAACGAGTCCATCTCATCATCCATAGCTACCTTCCACTTTTCTGCTTCAGGCTCATTAAGAGCCTCTTGAATAGTAAACAGGTCCCCCTTATTTATAATGAAGGCATATGTAATATTGGAGTTGTCCCTGTATCTTGCTTGTAACCTACGATCAGGCAGTGGGTTTTTTCTCAAAGGTGGCTATAGCACATTCTCCTGTACCATTGTCTGTATATCGACTCTGCCTGAGTATCATTTATGTCAATCTGAATATCTACGATCAACCTTTTTGGTTCCTCTTGCTCCTCTTGATCATTATTGTGAAATAGGGAGCTTTCATCAAATCTGACGTCACGGCTAGTGATAACCTTGTGTGTGACCCTATCGAATAACCTGTAACCTTTCACACTAACACCATAGCCAACAAAGATGTACTTTTTGGATCTGTGGTCTAGTTTATCTCTCTCAACTGACGGTATATGAGAGTAAGCCTCACAACTAAATATGCGTAAATCTGAGTAGTTCATCTTATGACCACTTCATACTTCCTCTAGAATTTTACATTCAATTGTCGTAGAAGCAGACCGGTTCACCAAATAGTAAGTCGTGTTAATGGCCTCTGTCCATAGGTTCTTGCCCAACGCAACATTACTTAACACGCATCGAGCCATCTCTAAGAGAGTTCAATTCATTTGCTCAGCCACACTGTTTTGTTCGGGTGTGTGGTGCATGTGTTGTACCTAATGATCCCTTCATCCTTGCAATATTTATTAAACTTAGTGGAAGTAAATTCTTCACCATTGTTAGTCCTTAATGAAATTGCGGTAATGACCACTTTAGTCGAAGTGGGAATATGCCAAGATATCCTAGAGGGGGGTGAATAGGACTTTTTAAAATTATATGATGGTTTAAAACCTATCAACCCTATCCTGAACTAATATGTAGATAACAGGATTTTGTCAATGTAACTCTAATGGCTTCCAAGCCAAATAGAGGATCCAATCATAAAACTATTCAAAATATAAACAAGATGTATAACATAGTTCATGATGGATGTGACTGTGTGTGAGATGTGATTTTAATTAGTTCTAGGTAATCATGTAATCATGCATTATGAAAACATTCAGAGAAATCACACAAGCAGTAAAGCAAATAACAATCCCAAACACAGTCATTTTTATAGTGGTTTGACTACGTGTTTACTCCACTTCTGACGAACGCACTCAACCCTTGAGTGCACCAGATCTCACTAACGGAGGTTTCAAATTAGATTCACCTCAAACCAGTACAACCTACACAAGGCTGACTCTAGGACCTACAGAAGGTACCTAACATGTATCCACGAGACACAAGTTTATGCCCCACACAGGAGTAAGGGTCAATACACAACACCCAGATTTTAGGCCACACAGGCCAAGGATCCACACAAGGAACCTAACAGTTTATGCCCCACAAAAGAGTAAAGGTCAACACACAACACCTAGGTTTTAGACCACACAGTTCAAGGACCTACACAAAGGACTTAAGTTTATGCTCTCCACAGAGCAAGGGTCAACACACAACACCCCCACGTAGTATCCCGTCGAAGGCCTCTTATGAGGACTTGAAAGGAGTGAGAATCACCTGTGAGCTAATCCTACACAAAGGAATGATCAGTAGGGTCTTTGGACTCTAATGACTTAGGGATAAGCAGATGGGCCCCATTTAACACGTTGATGAAGATCTCCTCCTTTGATGATGAAGAATCTTCAACTCCCTTGAACCGCAACACAAATGATGCTCCAATGTATAGCGACGGGTTGGGTCAAGGTTATGTTGGAATCCTACTCTATTAAATGTTTTGCTATTTTAGAAACAGAGTGATTCCAATTATCTATGCATTCAAGGTATCCCAGCTCCATGATTTGCCATTAAGGTGGTAGCTGAAGGATCCTTGAATGCAGAAGTTCATTCCCCAATCCACTCTATTGAATATCAATGATGAGGGTGGATTGGAAGATGAACTCCTATGAGAGAAAAAAGGCTTAGGATATATGATCTAGATTAAACACTCAAAAGCTCTATCTATTTTCTCTACAAACAACCAAAGGCAAGCTCTCTTTACATAGGCAAAAGGTTCTAATGAAAATAAACAGTCATATTTTTGATAGAGTTCGATATCATCGAGCGTATACTCTCGATACCATCGAATGGCTGCTCGATGACACGAACTCAATTTGTCAAACACTTTTGAACCGTTTTGCCAACTGGTCGAGGATATCAAACAATCTTCGATGTCATCGGATTTCGAACTCCGATTTCATCGATGCAAGGTTCGATTCCTTGACATTTGAAAACATAAGAACAGACTTGCCTTTGAAACTTCATAGGTATTTGATATGATCGAGCATCCCTCCATATCATCTGAATTTGAATGTCGATGATATCGATACCGGGTTCGATTCATCGATATTTTCAAGGAATTTTCCTATAAGCTTACTGGACAGCTTGTGTCCTATTTCGATGACATCGACATGGTCTCGATATGATTGATATTTGAATATCAATATCCTCGAGAGCTCCTTGATACTTAAGTGAATTTACCTGAAAGCTTGCTAGTCAGAATTGTGTCCTAATCTGATATATCGAAGGTCAGTCGATATCATTGAGGTTTGAATTTTGATGATACCGAGGCTCTCTTCGAGATATCGAAAATCACATAATTTTCCTTAACTGCTTTCTGGACACAATGGACCAGATGTCGATTTTATCGAGCCGTCTCGATGAACTCGAGATTCAAAATTCGATGATATCGAACATGTCATTGATTCATCGATAATTCAGTCTAGGATTGATTGTGGTTGCTGGACATCTGAAGTCCTCATTTCGAAAATATCGGGCGAGTTTCAAGGTCAATTTTATCGAGGCGTCTCGATAAACTCAAGATTCAAAATTTGATGATATCGAACATGCCTTCGATTCATCGATAATTCAGTCCAGGATTCATTGTGGTTGCTGGACATCTGAAGTCCTCATTTCGATAATATCGAGTGAGTTTCGATGACATCGAGAATAGAGTTTGATTTCATCGAACCACTTATCAATAAATCGACAAAGGCAGAAAACTTAGAGAATTTCCTAATTTTGCAAAATAGTTTTCTCACCTTAAACCCTAAGTTGTTCTATCCATTTTTAAGGGTTTTATATACCTGGTGTTTTGGGACATGGGATGTGAGGCTAAGTTTACCTTTTACAAGTTCGGGCACACATCCTGTTGAGGCAGACGCTTGAATGATCTTTCTATGGAGCTCACTTATCTTGCTGACTCAACACTTATGCTAATTGACAAACCAGGACACTTTCAATATCCCCCTTTGTCAATTACGTGACAAAACACCTGAAGTCCCAGAATAACATCTAGACAAACACCCTAAATTGTGTGTACATAACTCTTTACACATTTTTACAGTGCTACTGCAAGTCTAAGCACAGAAGTATGTAGTTGCTCCCCCCATCTACATGCAGTTGCTCCCTCTAACACATGTACCACCATTAACAAATAGATACACACAATTTTCCTCCGTGGTGGGATTTGTTCTCTTCCTTTTTGTCAGTCATTGGCAAAGGGCAATATAGCAATACTAGTTGATTGAAGTTGAAGCATAAAGGTATGAGAGAATCAAGAGAGATCTAGATATTACCATACATACCAAATACATCTCTAAAATACATAATCAGAAGAGACAGATGAATAACGATATCTCTATTTGCATGGAAACTATTTATGCATACCTGGTCAAAGAGAGAGTGATGTGATTTCAACAGAGAATAGTAGTATAGCTTTAAATGACATAAATCACAAACCAATTCTCAATTGTTAAGGGATATGCAGGAGAAGACAAACATAGTTCATACCAGCATTTCACAGAATTGAACGCATAGTTGAGAGCAAAGAATAATTGAGAACAGATAGTTATGGCAGCAAATATATATGAATTAACAAATAGCCATAAAAAATATCCACAATAAAAACTGCCCAAGTTTGGCAATATTTCATCATCCAACCAAAATTAATCAAAATAAAAAATTTGGCCTAAGCATGAGCACATCAAAATAAAGTGTTTGCCTCTTATAGAGGATAAATAACCCCAAAATGTTTCAACACAATATAAGAATAGCATGCGGTCACCAAAAAGAAATCAACCGCAATGTCCAGATATGGCCTCAGCTATACCAAACCTTCCTTTTAGTACTTAAGGTGCTTGAGTTTCGCCTTTGGTGAGCAAGTCAACTACTTGCTGGGTGGTATGCTGGAGGGCTTCAACTTTGTCCTCAATCGCTGTTAGACGTCTTCGCAGTTGTAAAGATGCTCATCAATACTAGCCAGGCCATTCAGCAGATGACATTCAAGGTGATAGTCCCGACGATTTATGATTGACTTAGGACTATGCAATGGCATACGATTTGATCCCCATGGTGTCGACGGATACGAGGGTTGATCATTTTTTACGCCAGCCGTCTATGCAGGAGGACTACTTGATTGAAGGGATGAAGCTAAGCATAGATGTTGTGCCTGCTAGACTGCATCTTGATTGAACCATTCTTCTGGATGAACAACATCGGACGTGGATGGTAGGGCCACATAGTGAGCAAGCTTGCGTATGAGCACAGGAAATGGTAGTGTATCCCGATGGTATCCTCTGATTATACGAGTGAGCTGCCCTAGGATAAGGGTTGGAAGACACACTTGGACCTCTTGATAAACATCATATAGGACACTGAGCACAAAGGGAGTAAGATAACTTTCCTTTGCATCATATGGATACACATTAGTCCCAAAGATGCTGTGAAGAATTTTGAAGGAGGGTCCAAGGTGGTTGACATGAAGAGTATTTTCATCATTCCTATGAACTATGGTGCCACGACACAGTGCTCGTGTTATCTCACCCCATACACCTAAACCATTTAGATTGTGATCCGTTACTGGGATTCGAGTGACTTCTAGGTTAGGAGACGACCAAGTATGATTGGGGTAATGAGTTTTGTGTGATGTAAGAGCTCCAATCAAATACATGGGGGATAATCACAAACAATATGGAAGCTGTTGAAAAACTGATGAATCAATTCAAGTTGATAGGGTCCACCAAGATTGAGTATATTTTGCCACCCTATAACTTCTAAGAGGAGATCCACCCCGAATGGTTAAATGGCACTGTTAAGAACAATGCGCTCGGCTATTATAACTCGTCCCCAAGCCAACTGATTGAGATGAGTCTGACTTGTTTCTGGTTGCTTATTCTTTGATTTGGATGATTTGGAATGAGTAAGATCCTTACCTTTGCCTTTCACCATGGTTCATCTTGGAGGGGAGCCCAGGAAGACAGGTATAGATAGGGAGAAACAACCAGAGAAGAGAAAGGACAAGATGATAGACAAATCTAATGCCCGTTTCTCTTTTATAGCAGAGTGTTAATGATATCGATATCCCATCGATGTCATCGAAGTCAGGCTCATAAAGATATCGAAGACTATGCCGATGACCATTGAAAAGACTTAACAGTTAATGACCAGCAGATATCGAGACAGATGTAATTTGTAACCGTTGGGAAGGATCGATGGTTATAACATTGCATGCCCGAGAGCCATAGATGAGATCAAGACACGTTCGATTTCATTGAGTATGAGAGAAAAATTGAGAAATATCTCTCTTAATATGCAGAATATGGTTAAGACATAAAGGTATACCAATATAGTACAAGTTTAACTATATAAAAATAAGAAGGCCATAGTCCATAGGTATGCCAATTCAGCTCATGTTTGACTTGTCATCAATTTGCACATATTCCAATTGATTTCTGAAGGCTGCTAAACCGGTTTGCATTTAGCGGTTTAGTTAGTATGTCAGTAAGTTGATTTTCTGTAGACATATAATCCAACGCAATAATCTTTTTTTCAACAAGTTCTCGAATAAAATGATGACGGATGTAAATATGCTTGGTCCGAGAATGTTGGACAGGATTTTTTGAGATATTGATAACACTCGTGTTGTCACAGAAGAGGGTCATTGTGGATTGCTCAATCCCATAATCCAACAACATTTGTTTCATTCGGAGGAGTTGTGCACATCAACTACCTGCAGCAATATATTCGGCCTCAGCAGTGGATAGAGATATTAAATTTTGCTTCTTGCTCTACCAAGAAACCAGAAAATTTTCGATATAAAAATATCCTCCACTTGTTGATTTGCGATCATCCAAATTTCCAGCCCAATCAGCATTAGAATATCCAGCAATGATGGTGGATGTTTCAAATGGATACCATAGACCGAAGGGGGTTGTTCCAGCTACATATTTGATGATTCTCTTAACAGCTGTGAGGTGAGACTCCTTAGGATCTGCCTGATATCGAGCACACACTCTCACGCTGAAGGATATATCTGGATGACTGGCTGTGAGATACAACAAGCTTCCTATCATACTTCGATAGAGGTGTTGATCCACACTTTTGTCATTAATGTCTTTGGAGAGTTTGAGTGTGGTGCTCATAGGAATATGATAGGTACAACCAGACTTAAGTCCAAATCTTTTCAACAAGTCTTTTGCATATTTAGTCTGACATATAAAGATTCTATCATTTAATTGCTTCACTTGTAAGCCTAAGAAGAAATTCAATTCATTGACCATACTCATTTCAAATTCAGACTTCATGAGATTGGCAAAGTTATACGCGGTATCTTCACATGTAGAACCGAAGACTATATCATCCATGTAGATCTAGGCCATGAGCAATGAATCCTTTATCTTTTGAGTGAACAGTGTTTTATCTTCACTCCCTCTATAGAATTTATGGTCCAAAAGGAATTTCGTCAAATGTTCATACTAAGCACGTGGTGCTTGTTTGAGACCATAAAGTGTTTTGCTCAAACGATCGACATGATGAGGATACTTAGGATTTGAAAATCCCTTAGGTTTTCCACATAAACTTCTTCATCAAGTTCCCCATTAAGAAATGCATCTTTCACATCCATCTGAAACAGTTTAAACTTTAATGCACATGCAATAGACATGAGAATCCTGATATACTTAAGATGAAATACAGGAGCAAATGTTTCATCAAAATCAATGCCTTCTATCTGTGAATATCCTTGATTAACCAACCGTGCTTTATTCTTGATCACATTGCCAGATTCATTGGATTTGTTCTTAAAGACCCATTTGGTTCCAATGATATTTGTATCAAGTGGTCTGGGAACCAATTGTCATATCTCATTTCTCTGGAATTGTTGAAGTTATTCTTGCATAGCATTTATCCAATGTTCATCTTAAAGAGCTTCCACAATATTCTTGGGCTCAATCTTTGAGGGAATGTAAAAATGACTATAGATGTTTTCTATCTGCCGTCGAGTTCTTACACCATCACTAGGATCTCTAATGATTTGTTCTCGAGGGTGATCCTTAATGATGGGTATGTTGGATGATGGTTGAAGTTCATTAGATGAGGGACTTTTATTATCTGATTTATCTATAATAAATGAATCCACATAATCTTCTAATTCATTTAAGGGGTTGTCTTCTTCATGGGGCTGATCATCGATCGCCACATTGACTGATTCTTGAATGGTGAGGGTCCTTAGATTGTATACCCTATAAGAACGACTATTCAAGGCATACCCTAGAAAGATACCTTTATCACTTTAGACTCAAATTTTTCTAGGTGATCTCTGTCTTTCAGGATATAACATTTACTGCCAAAGACACAAAAATATTTCACACTAGGTTGTTTTCCATACCTTAGTTCATATGGTGTTTTGTTCAAACTTGCTCTAAGATATACTCTATTTATTATTTAGCAGGTGATATTGACTGCTTCAGCCTAGAAGCTTTTTGCCATATCCTTTCCATTTAACATAACTGACCCCATTTCCCGTAGTACTCGATTTTTCCTTTCAACAACTCCATTTTTTTGTGGAGTTTTTGGGCTTGAGAATTCATGATGGATTCCTTTCTCATCATAGTTCCTTTCAAATTGCTCATTCTCAAATTCACCACCATGATCACTCCTAATGCGATTTATGCAATATCCTTCTCATTTTAAAGTCGCTTTGCCATAATTACAAATTGTCATAGAAGCAGACCGGTTCACCAAATAGCAAGTCGTGTTAACGGCCTCTGTCCATAGGTTTTTGCCCAACGCAGCATTACTTAACATATATCGGGCCATCTCCAAGAGAGTTTGATTCATTCACTCAGCCACACTGTTTTATTCAGGTGTGTGGTGTATGTGTTGTACCTAATGATCCCTTCATCCTTGCAATATTCATTAAACTTAGTGAAAGCAAATTCTTCACCATTGTCAGTCCTTAATGAAATTTCGGTAATGACTGCTTTAGTCGAAGTGGGAATATGCCAAGATGTCCTAGAGGGGGGTGAATAGGACTTTTTAAAATTATATGATGGTTTAAAACCTATCAACCCTATCCTGAACTAATATGCATATAGCAGGATTTCTTCAATGTAACTCTAATGGCTTCCAAGCAAATAGAGGATCCAATCATAAGACTATTCAAAACATAAACAAGATGTATAACATAGTTCATGATGGATGTGACTGTGTGTGAGATGTGATTCTAATTAGTTTTAGGTAATCATGTTATCATGCAATATGATAACATTCAGAGAAATCACACAAGCAGTAAAGTAAATAGCAATCCCAAACACAGTCATTTTTATAGTGGTTCGACTATATGTCTACTCCACTTCCGGCGAATGCACTCAACCCTTGAGTGTACCGGATCTCACTAACAGAGGTTTTAAATTAGGTTCACCTCAAATCAGTATAACCTACACAAGGTTGACTCTAGGATCTATACAAGTACCTAACATGTCTCCATGAGACATAAGTTTATGCCCCACACAGGAGTAAGGGTTAACACACAACACCCAGATTTTAGGCCACACAGGCCAAGGATCCACACAAGGAATCTAACAATTTATGCCTTATACAAGAGACAAGGTCAACACATAACACCTAGATTTTAGACCACATAGGTCAAGGACCTAAGTTTATGCTCTCCACAGAGTAAGGGTCAACACATAGCACCCCCACGTACTCTTTCGTGGAAGGCCTCTTATGAGGACTTGAAAGGGGTGAGAATCACCTGTGAGTCAATCCTATACAAAGGAATGATCAGCTGCGTCTCTGGACTCTAATGACTTACAGATATCAGATGAGCCACATTAAGCACGTTGATGAAGATCTCCTCCTTTAATGATGAAGAATCTTCAACTCCCTTGAACCGCAACACAAATTATGCTCCAATGTATAGCGGCGAGTTGGGTCAAGGTTATGTTGGAATCCTACTCTATTAAATGTTTTCCTATTTTAGAAACAGAGTAATTCCAATCATCTATGCATTCAGGGTATCCCAGCTCAATGATTTGCCATTAAGGTGGTAGCTGAAGGATCCTTGAATGCGAAAGTTCATTCCCCAATCCACTCTATTGAATATCAATGATGAGGGTGGATCATGAGAGAAAAAAGGCTTAGGGTATATGATCTGGATTAAACACTCAAAAGCTCTATCTATTTTCTCAACAAACAACCAAAGGCAAGCTCTCTTTAAATATGCAAAAAGTTCCACTGGAAATAAAACAGTCATTTTTTAACAAAGTTCGATATCATCGAGCGTATACTTTTGATACCATTGAATGGCCGCTCGATGACACGAACTCAATTTGTCAAATGCTTTTGAACGTTTTTGCCAACTGGTCGAGGATATAGAACAATCTTCGATGTCATCGAATTTCAAACTTCGATTTCATCGATGCAAGGTTCGATTCCTCGACATTTAAAAAATGAGAGCAGACTTGCCTTTAAAAGTTAACAGGTATTTGATATGATCGAGCATCCCTCCATATCATCTGAATTTGAATGTCGATGATATCGATACCGGGTTCGATTCATCGATATTTTCAAGGAATTTTCCTATAAGCTTGCTGGAAAGCTTGTGTCCTATTTCGATGACATCGACATGGTCTCGATATGATCGATATTTGAATATCAATATCCTCGAGATCTCCTCGATACTTAAGTGAATTTACCTGAAAGCTTGTTGGTCAGAATTGTGTCCTAATTCGATATCATCGAAGGTCAGTCGATATCATTGAGATTTGAAGTTCGATGATATCGAGGCTCTCTTTGAGATATCGAAAATCACATGATTTTCCTTAACTGCTTTCTGGACACAACTGACTAGATGTCAATTTTATCGAGCCGTCTCGATGAACTCGAGATTCAAAATTCGATGATATCAAACATGATTCATCGATAATTCAGTCCAGGATTCATTATGGTTATTGGACATTTGAAGTCCTCATTTCGATAATATCGAGTGAGTTTCGACGTTAATTTTATAGAGGCGTCTCGATGAACTCGATATTCAAAATTCGATGATATCGAACATGTCATCGATTCATCGACAATTTAGTCTAGGATTCATTGTGGTTACTGGACATCTGAAGTCCTTATTTCGATAATATCAAATGAGTTTTGAGGACATCGATAACAGAGTTTGATTTCATCGAACCACTTATCAATAAATCGACAAAGGCAGAAAACTTAGAGATTTTCCTGATTTTGCAAAAAAGTTTTCTCACCTTAAACCCTAAGTTGTTCTATCTATTTTTAAGGGTTTTATATACCTGGTGTTTTGGAACATGGGATGTGAGGCTAAGTTTACCTTTTACGAGTTCAGGGATACATCCTGTTGAGGCAGATGCTTGAATGATCTTTCTATGGGCTCACTTGTCTTGCTAACTCAACACTCATGCTAATTAACAAACCAGGGCACTTTCACTTTAAACCTTTATTTTTCACCCTTACTATTTTTCCACCATTGTCTTCCATTATTTGAATATGGAGAAAACTTTGGATATATGTTTCATAAAGTAAATCCAAACTTTTCTAGAGTAGTTGTCAATGAATAAAATAAACCATGATGACCCTCTAATGGAAACCTCTTGCGATGGCTCCCATACGTCAGAGTGCACATAATCAAACACTCCCTTTATATACATGTTTTCCAGATTTAAAAGATAATCTATATTGTTTACCATATATATAATGCTCACATATATCTAAATTAAAAATTTTAAAAGCTGAAATCAAACAACGATTAGATAGAACCTTCATGCCCCGCTCGTTCATGTGGCCCAGACGAGCATGTCACATACGTACAAATGTTGAATCTGCAATAGCCACTGCCACTCCATCTGTTGAAGTGTTCTAGATCAACTTGTAAAGGTTTTCGTGCCTTTGTGCTCTCATAACCACTAGTGTCCCTTTTAAAACTTTAAGGACACCATCAATACCAATGAACTTGCACCCTATAACCTTGAGTGCACTGAGAGAAATCAGACCTTTTTTCATATCAAGAACATGCCTGAAATCAGTCAAGGTATGCTCCATCACATTAAATATCTTGGTGCTCATACTACCAATAGCCACAACATTACAGGCATTGTTATTGCCTATAAAGACTTGTCTACTATCGCATTCCTTATAACTGGCGAACCAACTCCGATGAGGAGTCATGTGATCTGATGCTCCTGTGTCAAGGATTCACTCATCTCTAAGATTGTCATACAAGTGTCCGACCGTAGACACAGACAGAACATTACCTCCACTTATTTCTTCATCAGATGTAACAACATTTGCCTCCCTGGAAGAAGCCTCTGAGTTTCTTTCTTTGTTTTAAGATTTGTGCAATCCTTCTTTATGTGTCCATTCATCCCACAGTTCTAGCACTTTAGTTTTCCTTTGCCCTTGCCCTTGGATTTGGATCTAGGTCTTGAAGATCCTATACCATTCTTAGTATTTCTTTCCCTCATAAATAGTGCATCAGAAGATATCCCCATGCTGCCGTTTAGCTTTCTCGTGGCCTTCCCTTGAAGGGCTAAGATAACGGTGTTGACACTCAGGGTTTTATTTTCTGTGCACATTATGTCCCTAAATGACACATACGATGCCAGAAGAGAATTCAACAACATACATACTTGTTCCTTATTTTTTATCACTTCCTCCATATCCAGTAGTTTGTAAACCAATTTATTAAAGTTGCTGATGTGGGCCTCCAGATCTCCACCCTTTGCCAACTTGAAGGTATACCACTGTAGCTTCAAGTGTAGGTGATTTTCAGAGGATTTTTTTTGCGTAGATGTCTTCTAACTTCGCCCATAAACTAGCAATAGTTTTCTTCCTCAAAACATTGTAGAGAACCTCATCCGTGAGACATAAATGGATGGAAGCTAAAGCATTAATGTCAAGAGTATTCCAATCTTCGTCATTCATAGTCGATTTTTGCTCCTTAAGGGCCTTAACTTCACCTTGCTTGGTTAATAGACTAATCATCTTGATCTTTCATAACTCAAAATTATTTTTGCCTAAGTACTTCTTAATATCAAACTTGGCATTTCTCATTGATGTTGATCCTACAGATCTAGATTTGTGCCCCAACGATTACTCTGATACCTCTTGTTGGGTTTTGGACTACGAAATCATAGAGAGATGGATCTAGGATAGCAATTCAAGAGCACCAAGAAAACACAAGAGAACACAAAGATTTAACTTGGAAAATCCTTTCGGGAAAAAACAACGACACAAAGCGAAAGATCTTCACTATGAAAGCAGAAATTACAAAGAGAAAGGACTTACCAGACGTGAGCAATCTTCAAATCTCTCCCTTGCTCCACCCTTTTAGAAAGCCTAGAACCCTTTTAGAAAGCCTTAGAATCCCTTAGAAAACCTCCCAATCCCGTTTACACCCATATATATAGTTTTAAGAAAAAATCCCAAACAAAATCAGAAACAAATCCTGCACTTTCGTAGTTGTGCAAAAAATATGCACAAAATCTGATTAGATTTAATACATCAAATACAACACAATCTCGTTATGTTCAGTTCACTTATTATATTAACAGTTGCAATTCAATTCAACACCGCATCCAAACATCCTCAAAGCTAAAGTGACGAAAACATAACATTCTTTTCTTTTTTGACATAACTAAAATATTCCAAATCTAGATATCCTTAAAGCAAATGTGATAAAAACCACAACATTCAACAAAAAGATTTCGATTATTGATCATGAAAGCTCTAATTGAACAACAACGTAAAAACAAAACTACGTTATATCTTTCAAAATACAGAAAAGGTTTTGAGGTATGATCTATGATAAAATTATTCCAAGAAAAAATAAAGGAACAAATACACATTTGTGTTAACCCAAAAAACTCTAATTTAATTTTGCTATAAAGAAAACACCTTTTAAAAAATTAACAATTTGCATTAAAAATAATCTATTACTTCATTAAGATCTATGAATTCTGTTGAGTGTCAAATATTGCATATTTCCCTCCATTTATATCTTATTTTTATGAACATGATACTGCTTAATGACATACTTTATGCATGTTTGTGTTGCAAGGTGAGTTTGAGAGCTTAGATTGAAAAGAATGCTAAAAGCATGAATTTAGTGCTCAAGAATCACTGAGGTAAGGAATGGATCTTTGGAGACCAAGATTGAACATTTTAAGACTCAAGATCCAAGAAAATCAAGTGGAAAAGGAAGGAGGTCAACAGTAAAAAGTACGGAAATTCACAGAACCAGAACTATTTGTGTTATCGACCATTAGTCGATGACATCGAGGCCAAAGTTCGATGACATCGAACACAGTTCGATGACAACAAAGAATTACAGAAAAATCAAGTTTTGTTGCTGGGCATATTGGAAGTGATTCTTGATTACTCGATGACATCGAAGACCTGTTCGATGACATCGAAGACTTTTCGATGGCATCATGATTTATGGAGATCTCTGAAGTAACTTGGTGGACTATTCTGTACACATTCTCAACAGATTGAAGACCCATCGATGGCATTAAAGGTCAGCTCGATAATATCGAAAGAAGGTTCAATAACACAAGAACTTACGCAGTGTGAAAGGAGTTACGCAATGCGTAAAGGCGCGACTTCCGGAATTCAACTTACGCTCGATGACATCAAAATCTGTTCGATGTCATCGAACGTGTTACGTAGAACTTACGTGGACTGCCTAAATTGTGGTAGTTTTGCAAATTCGACCGGACAAGGCTATAAATAGAGGTTTCCAAAGGACTTTTAAGATATCTAGGGTTTCAAGGAGCAGAACCAAAGGGTGGAGGAGCCTCCCAAGAGTTTTTCTTCTTTCCTAATTTATTTTTAATGCTTTTTTTAATGGTTTTATATCTAATCATATCTATGGTTGGCTAAACCTCTTAAATAGGGCTAAGAGGTGAAGCTTGTAGCGTGTTGGGATGATTTTCTTGCTTTGATTCTTGTTCTTGTTGACCTTCTTTTATTTTAATTTGATATTAAAGGAATATTTTCAGTTTTCTATGGTTTGTTGTGACTCAAGTTACAATAGATGCTTCAATAACTTTGGATATCTTCTTTTCCTATTTTGAAATTGTGGGATTAGTAAATCCTGTTGTTCACCATCGTCTCTTGGGCATGGTAGGGTGATGGAATCCCTTCCAATATTTGTCATTCTCCTCTATTAAGAATTAGGTTAATGAAAGTTCAGATTTGATTTAATATCTTTGTCTTCTAATTGGATAGGATAGGACTCTGATTCCAATTGTGTTCCTTGAATCAAGTAAGGAAACATCCTGATAGCTACAAGTGGATCCTTGGTACCCTAGTTCCCTTTTGATTATTGAAATCCCTTTCATAATTACTTCCTTATATTCCAGATTTAGATTTAGATCTTCTTCTAGTTTTACGTCTAGTTATTTTCAGAATACACACAGGATTAGTCCCTTTGGATTCGACCTCGGTCTCACCGAGATTATTGTTCACAATCCCAAGTGTAGGGTCGCGATGTAGTAATAATCTCGGTGAGACCAAGGTCGAATCCACAAGGACTGAACTTGTGTGTCTTTTGAATTTAACTAGAACTAGAACTAGATGAAGAACTAAAAAAGAAATATGAATTTAAAGGAGTAATTGTGAATAAGGTTTAAACAATTAATTGAAAGTAAGAACTAGGGTGCCAAGGATACACTTGTGCTTCTCAGGATGCTACTATGCTTGATTCAAGGACACAACTGGAATCAGAGTCCTATCTTATCTAGTTGGAAGAAGAGACAGTCAGATCTCTGAACTTTTCATGAATCTAGTCATCAAAGAAAAAGAATTGGGAAGATTGGAAGGGATTTCGTCACCCAACCATGCCCATGGGACGATGACAAACAACAAGATTTATCAATCCAACAATCTCAAAATAGAAAAGGAAGATATTTAAAGCTATTGCAGATCTATTATAATTTGTCACAAAAAACCATTAAAAACTAAAAATATTCCCTATATTTAAACTAGAATCCAAGAGAGTTCAACCAAAACATGAATCAAAGCAAAGTAAACATCTCAATCACACTACAAGCTTCACCCCTTAGCCCTAGCTAAGAGGTTTACCCAACCATAGACATGATTGAACTAAAGTCTCTCAAACAAAGCATAAAAACCAATTAAGGAAGAAGAAGATAGCTCTTGGACGGTGGCTCCACCCTTTTGCTCCACTCCTTAAACCCTAGAAGATGCCTAGGAATGTCCTAGGGACACCTATTTATAGTTGTGAAGCTCTATCTTTCACACCGACTTGGAATTTTCGCAAATGGCCTCAAGTTACGCAATCCGCATCGACAATTTTGTGCGATTTCGGTAGGACCGAAGTTGGTCCGGAGGCACCGAAATCATATCTAAAATTTATCACATCTGAAATTGTATGTACGGAGTACTTAGGTGGCACCGAAATTTGCTTAGGTCGGTGGGACTGAATTAAGCTTAGGTGGCACCGAATTAAGCTATTTTCTTGCTAGACTGTTTTGTGCACTTTCAGTGGGACTAAAATTGGCGTAGATGGGACAGAACTATCATATTTTTCTGCTGTTATCTCATGTTGTTACCAGTCTTTTCTCTATCCTTAAGCAGTATTGTAACGATTCGAAAAATCACGTACAAAGGCCCGAGTACCACCTTAGGCAGAAATCACTCAGGACCAAATCCTTTAGAAATTAGACGAGAATTAACTAGTGTTAAACTAGATTACATATGAAATCCACACTAATCACTTTAAATATGATCTGCAAGATCCAAAACTTGTGGAATCGTTGATGCTACATTTTCTAAAAATCTAGGATCAATCTCATTACCCGGCTGCTCTCAGGAGCATCATGAAACTCCGTATCAGATCTGGACCGCACATCGAAAGTCTGAATAATACGAGGTTATAGAAGTGACAGTGGGGATATAATATAGTCCAGGCAATCGGTAACAGGCTTGTGTTCGTGGCTGAGATTTATTTACCACTTAAGATGGGTTTGACGAACCCGAGTCGTACTAAAGTTGTCGGTAGTGGTTAGACCACACGGAGTGTTTGCGCACTTCATGTCGCTCAACTCAACATGCGCTCGTGCTAGTCGAGCTCGTCAAGTAACCTGATCTGCCGATGTATGTTCACCATGTATGGACACCTCTGTTTGAACCTAAGGTACCCAACTCACCAGTGAATCCCGCTTAACCTTGGTACCTTGATCCGCTAAGACTCATGAGCCAGGCATGGTGGTATGGGACATCCTAGTCGAGCTGTCGGCCTACACTAGGGTGATGTGCCTCCCCGTAGTGACCAGTGAGCAACCCAGACTCGTGAGCCGAATACAGTGGTATGGGACATTATATTCAAGCTGTCGGCCTACACTGATTTGGTGATGGGAGAGTGGTGCAACAATTACGTGTAACAGCCTTGACAGCCCTTTGTAGTGACCTCGAGCGTACTCTGAGCTTACGTAGAGGCGACGACCCTTCCGTAGCAACGAGAGTACAACTAGGCCTGTACTGATTTGATGATTAGCCATGTAGGGTGATGGGGGAGTGGTGTAACGAGTGCGTGTAATAGCCCTAGCAGCCCTTTGTAGCGACCTAGAACCGCACCATTATATGAGATTATCTAGGACTGACGACCCTAGAATGGATCATTGTTTGAGAATGATATAAGGGAGGTACCTTAGTTTTCCAACACTGCTGTATGAAAAGGACTAATAACAACTCGGTAATCACTCTCATAACATAACACTGCATGTGCCTCAGGTTGAAGAGCACTGAGGGATGAAAGCATGCCACGGACGTAAGATGGTGTCGCACGAGGGAGTGTAGGCGAGGGCATGCATCATGACTGCATTCCATACTTGTATTACTAAGAGTATTTAGGAGTGTTTGATTGTACTGCTTTATCATTACTACTTGACTGAATTGATAACATGTTAACTTATGCTTTATCGTTCCACTGAGTTAGCTACTCACTCTCACGTTATGAGATGGTGTTGTACACACCTACCAGACCCTGTCTTAGATGCAGGTGTTGATAAGACGCAAGAGGCTGTGCCTGACTACTATGATGATCAGGACCAGTTCTCCTACATGCAGTTCTCTAGAGGCTTCGCTTAGGCCATTTAGATGACAGGGCTACAGGGTTTACCATTATAGTTGTACCATTTTTTTTTAGCATTTTGATTTTGAAACTAATACATGTATATGGTGACTCAGTAAGGTGTTCATACTCTGGAGACCGATTGTGACCGTTTTTGGCTTTATATACATCTATATACATCTTTCAGTCTTCCGCTTGCATTTTATAACTTGATTTGGAGTCTGAATTACTGTTTTGGTATAATCCCACTCATGATTAATACACTAACATAGACAATATTCAATCATAAGCATTTATGTTACATAAGTGATGTTGTAGAACTCGGGTGTTGAGTTGCTACTCGACCCCCAATTTTCAGGGTGTTACAAGTTGGTATCAAAGCATGATTTGGATTAAACCAGACCCGGGTTATGGTTACACGACATACGATGTTGCCTTTCGACTTTGGTGGGTGCGAGAAAAATGTAGAAACAGTCATAGGTATCCTGATTTCGCTAATTTGCGAAGCTCACTGAAAACGGTCATCGAGATTGGGTCCATACTCATCCATGATCGCATGAGTCAACCCCAAACTACTTCTAGACCGTCAAACAACGAGTGTAAATCACGAATCACCCCATCCCAGCCCTTAGGAATGTACAGATACAACTGTGCATCAGAAACCACCCGACAGGACTCGAAACGAAGCAAATCGGAGTCGAGGGCCTACCCACACAATTCTAGAGGGACCCAGGATGGGCCCCATACTTTTTTTGGGCCAAGGGGACAGGAGGGCCTCACCGAAATGGTGAGCCCTCGCCAACTTATCCAGGGAGTGGTGAGGGCCTCGCCGATCATGGGGCACGGCCGGGCGGGCCGCTCGGGCCGATGATGTTTGGGGGCTAGGGTAACCCCCTGATGTGTGGGTCGTCAACTAAAACACCCCCAAACACACACTTCCTTCACAAAACACACCTCTAAGCTCTCCCTTTCCCTTAAAGTTTCTGTTTTCTCTCTCAAACCTCCCCTTCAATCACCCAATCCGTCAGTTTCTGTCATAACCCACTCACTTCCATCCTTTATAGCAATACCTAACCCTCTACCCTCTCCATTTTCTCTCATTTGAGCTCTTACATTCCTCATTTATGGCTCAAAATCATGTAAGCTCTCTAACTCATCCCATCTCTTCACTCCCCTTCTTTAATCCCTGTCATTTGGGCCTTTGAAACTTCTATTGAGGCTCAAATCCATGGAGAACCAAAAACTCTAGCCCCTATTCCCCCTTATCTTCACTTTCCATGGCCTTCTTTGAGTTCATTGCGGTCATTTTCTCGATTTCTACCGTCCTTTCTCTCATGCAAAAGAGAAAGGGGGCCGTGGATGAGGCCGAGCCTAGTCGCCCTATGCATTCAAGGAGGCCAAAAGACGCCGCCGTGAGCACAAACGACAATCGAGAGTTTCAGATGAAGCAGGATCTTGATCCCTGGACTCCTGCTGGAAGGGCTCTGTTGGCGAAGCTGTCTCATGGAGTTTATGAGGGCCGTAGGGTCCTTTTTGAAACTCAGATGGATGGCCGGCTCTTTCGGAAATATCTGTTTTTCAAGTTCCTGGAAGGGGCCCATTGGGGTCCACTATTTGATGGTGGGTATCGCGCTAATGCGAGCACTATTTGAGCTTTCGATGTCAACATTCACGAGCCTACGCTTGAACCCCTGCAGTTTCAGATCCCATGTGGAAGGGATAGGTTGGCCACAGTTGATGTCAGATTGATATCTCGGCTTCTGAATGTGCCCCTTTGTGAGGTGCATGCTAGAGAGCTGAATCTGAGGAGTGCACATGAAAGGGATCATCGCACATGTTTCCTTTGTGGCCGACTGGTCTAGTAGCAGTTGAACAAAAGTCTTCTAGCGACCAATATGTCTGACGACTTCCGTTTACTCCATCACATCTTCACATTCAACGTCTACCTAAGGTGAAGTAATCGCAGCGAGTGTACGCGCCTCATGGTAGACTTCCTGTATCAAGTGGGGCAGAGAGCGAACTTGTGCGTGCCTACGTTCATGTTGCGACAGATAATTAATACTGCGCGCTCCGCTGGAAGGACTGATCGCTCCCCTTTGGCCGACTCATATGCAAGATTGCACGTGAGTTTGGCTACAGTCTTGGGGCAGAGATGCCGGTGCCGGTTCATCACATCGACGAGACTACCCTCAACTAGATGGAGATTGGGCCACGGCAACGTCGGGCTCGACTTGAGGAGAGCTCACTGCCTACGACACCAGAGCAGGATACTGATCAAGCTGCTAGGGATGCTCGTATAGCCCGACTTAAGGAGGGTTAGGCTGTCCTACGTCAGGACATTATGGATCTTTGAGGCCTCGTGAAACGTCAGTATAAGAAGGTGACTCGCACCTTGAAGTCTATCCTGTGCTGCTTGTAGGATAAGGGTGCCCCTCCTCCTTCGCCTGACTCGGATGCTTAGTCATCCATGCTGAGGTCTTGCAGCTCATTTTGGTTACTGCTTTAGGATATGTTTGTGTTTTCATGTTGATAAGCCTAATAGTGCAGTAGTGGTAACATGTTTTAAGTCTTTGAGGCTTTGGTTGTATTAGCTCATATGCATCTTCTGTCATGATTCATGTAACTCTGTATTCCATGTATTGTGACAATTTTGGTAAATGAAATGCATGCAACCTCTTTTACTATGAACTGTGTGGAATACTTAAGTGATTGTGTATTGTGTTGCTATGCTTCATCTTACATGCGTTGCATCCTATATTGTATAGGGCATGCCACCGAAATATACGCGGAGCACGGCACACCTCACACTCACTGATACGATGGACCAGGCTCCTTCCCACAAAGATGGTCGTATGGACCCTGGTTTGGGCTTGGATCGTGAGACTATACCTGCGTTTTAGCCTTCCACTGGTCCTACAGCTGGACTACCACCTTATACACCACCGGTTCATGAGCAGAACTGTGCATCTTCCTCGACGCAGTACGTGCCTCAGCCTGCCTCACCTATTGATAGGTTTGAGTAGATAATGATGTTGATGCAGCAGCAACACCTGCAGCTCTTTGCCACCATTGCAGGGGCCTTATCTCAGGGTGGGAGTGCGACTCCACCTTCACCATCTGTACGTCTTGCTGAGACTGTAGAGCCTTCTGCTCAGGCTGAGGATGTGCCTCCACCTGCACCTCTTGCATACCCTATGGGGAATTTGGGTACTAATAGCCTTCTCGAGCAATTTCAGTGCTTGAGGCCTCCTACTTTTACAGGTTCTCACAGACCTGAGGAAGCTGAATATTGGCTAGACCGCATCTCCAAGATGCTACGGATGCTGCATTATACCGAGTCAGAGCAGGTTGAGTTGGCCACCTTTATGTTTGAGAAGGAGGCCAGTATGTGGTGGGATAGTGTCCTACGGACAGTCGTAGTTGGCTACGTATGGACTTGGGCAGCTTTCAAGTTTCATTTCTATGAAAAGTACTACCCTCAGACCTACAGACATGAGAGGGAGAATGAGTTCTTGTGCTTCAGGCAGGGAGGCATGACAGTTACTGAGTACGAGCATCGATTTACTGAGTTGGGCAGATAAGTCCCTACGATACTCGCTGACGAGCAGATGCAGATACGACATTTTTTTGAGGGCTTGTGACTTGACATTTGGTCAAAGATGTGTTCTGTGTCAGCATACCCTCCTATGCCTAGTTAGTACATATGTCTATACGGGCAGAGCAGGATGTAGAGCGACTGACACACTCTCATGGCCCTATGGTTACTAAGCTATGACCAGATATCTAGAGCAGGCCACTCCTTGGCAAGAGGTCTCGTATTGACTCTCCTCAAAGGATTGCGGTGTCAGTAGTTCCGATGAGGCGTCCAGGTGTTACTGCGGGAAACCGGGTCACCCTGCAGAGAGTTGCTTTGCACGGATGAGAGATAGCGGGTTTTCACCACCGCAGAGGATTGATTGTTCTCACTCTCAAACTTTATCAGCTCCACCTCTACGGATAACACCTACACATCTATCCTTCAGATCACCTGCACCTCATTTTAGGCCGCCACAACGACCTATGGTGCCTCAGCCCAATCAACCTTAGCAGGCACGCATTCATGTACTTACAGCGGAGGAGCCAGAGACAGCACCTTTAACACCTATGGCCTTCGAGGTCACTACACACGTCCAAGGTATTCCTGTCTTCTTATTGGTGGACACAGGGTCCACTACCTCTATGATCTCATGCACGGCAGTCAAGCGACTGGGTTTGGATACTGCTCTTATGAAGGGAGTGAGGGTCATCACTGCCACAGGGACTTTCTCTGATGTTACTGGTATGTGTGAGGGTTGCCCGATAGACGTAGGTGGCAGAATGATACTAGTTGACCTGATCATCGTCCCCCTAGTTCACTACGACATCATTTTCGGTATGGACTGGCTCACTGAGATGTGAGTAGAGATTGATTGCGAGACTAGGATGGTTACAGCCCACGGACCGGAGGGCACGGGTTTTACTTTCCCTGTTCAGGTCAGTCATGTTTCTCGATTGAGATGTCACGCTTCTTCACTGAAGAATATTGATGGTCCGACGCTTGTGGATACGCCCATAGTTCAAAATTTTGCGGATGTATTTAAGATGATTCCTGGTTTGTCTCCTCGGCGTGAGATCGACTTTACCATTGATCTTACGCCTCGTGTGACACCCATTTCATTACCGATGTATCACATGCCTCCATGTGAGATGGATGAATTGAGGAAACAAATTGACGGACTGGTAGAGAAGGGTTTCATACGACCCATTGTGTCTCCTTGGGGAGCACCTGTGTTGTTTGTCAAGAAAAAAGACAGGTCGCTATGGTTATGTATTGATTACCTCAGGTTGAACCAGTTGACCATGAAGAACATATATCTTTTGCCCATGATAGACGACCTATTTGATCAGTTAAAGGGGGCAAAGTATTTTTTGAAGATCGATTTATAGTCAGGGTATCATCAGTTGCACGTCAGGGATGAAGACGTGCAAAAGACGGCTTTTAGGACCTGTTTTGGGTATTACGAATTCCTTGTGATATCGTTCGGTCTTATGAACGCACCGGCCGTGTTCATGGAATTGATGAACAGGGTATTTCGGCCATTTCTATACTGATTCGTCATCGTATTTATAGATGACATCCTGATATACACCACGAGTTGGGAAGAGCACGAGGAACACTTATAGGCAGTCCTAGATACTCTGAGGAAGAACCAGTTGTTCGCGCAGTATAAGAAATGTGATTTCTGGCAGGAGGAAGTCAAGTTCCTAGGACATGTGGTGTCCAAGGAAGGGATAGCAGTGGACCTAGCTAAGGTAGCCGCAGTTCAGGATTGGAAGCAGCCGGTTCAGTTACTGAGGTGAGGAGTTTTCTAGGCCTGGCAGGCTATTACCAACGATTCATCTGGGAATTCTTGAAGATAGCTAGACCATTGTCACAGTTGACACGAAAGGATCTGAAGTTCGCCTGGAATGAGAAGGCAGAAGCAGCTTTTCAGGAGCTGAAGGACAGACTGACATTTGCTCCTGTGCTAGTATTGCCAGAGCAAGGGGTTAAGTATACTATATACACTGACGCATCTCGCGTTGGTCTGGGTTGTGTCTTTATGCAGAATGACAGGGTGATTGCATATGCCTCAAGACAGTTGAGGAAACACGAGGGGAATTACCTCATACACGACTTGGAGTTGACAGCCGTCATCTTTGCATTGAAGCTCTGGAGACATTACCTTTACAGAGAGGAGTTCAAACTTTTTTGCAACCACAAGAGCCTTCGTTACATATTCACGCAGAGGGACCTGAATATGAGACAGCGCCGATGGATGGAAACCTTTAAGGACTTCAAGTTTGAGGTTTTCTACCATCCTGGTAAGGCCAACCTTGTGGCAAACGCGTTGAGCCGTAAGAAGGCGATCATACTTGCGGCTCCACTGATGATTGAAGAGTGGGGTATGCTAGAGTTTGTTCTAGACTTTGAGCAAAAGCTCACGGTGGAGGAACCGTTCGAGTGTGTCGCACATGTTTGGGTGCTGCCACTTATTGATGACCAGATTATCGAGGCCCAGAAGGGCGACGAGCGGTTGTCTGAGCTTCGAGAGAAACCTAGCGATGATGTGGACTCTAAGTGGAGAGTTGGCACAGATGGGGGCCTACGATACCGTGGCCGCCTATGCGTCCTAGATATTCAGGACTTGAGACAGGAGCTTCTCGAGACTGCCCACAAATCGAAGATTGCAATGCATCCTGGTAGCACGAAGATGTATCAAGATTTAAAGAGGTTATATTGATGGGACAATATGAAGGTCCATATCGCAGAGTATATGTCCCGTTGTCTCACATGTAAGCAGGTCAAGGCTGAGCATCACCGACCTCCTTGACTCCTTCAGCCCATGCCCATAGCTGAATGGAAGTGGGACTTCATCTCGGGGCTACCGAAGACGAGAAAGGGTTATGACTCTATTTGGGTGATCGTGGACCGGTTGACCAGATTGGCTCATTTTCTCCCTATCAGAGTGACGAACTCTGCAGACGACTTGGCTAGGTTATACATCAAAGAAATAGTTGGTCTGCATGGAGTTCCCTTAGAGATCGTGTCGGACCACGACACACGATTCACGTCTATCTTCTAGACTCGTATCCAGGAAGTGATGGGTGTGAAGTTGAAGTTCAGTACCGCGTTCCATCCTCAGACCGACGGGTAGACAGAGTGGGTGAATCAGATTTTAGAAGATATGCTGCGGGCTTATGTTTTGGACTTTAAGGATAGTTGGGATGACTGCCTCCTATACGCAGAGTTCGCCTACAACAACAGTTTTTAGGTAAGTATTGCATGGCTCCTTATGAGGCCTTGTATGGGTGCCCTTGCAGAGCACCGCATTGCTGGGTAGAGGTTGGCGAGCGCAGTTTAGTTGGCCTAGAATTACTATAGGCGACCTCAGAGAAGATCGACATTATCAGGCATCAACTCCTGACAGCCCAGAGTAGATAGAAGAGTTATGCCGATACGAGGCGGCGACTACTTGAGTTTGAGGTTGGAGATCATGTATTTCTCAGAGTTTCCCCTATGAAGGGAGTCCTTTGGTTTGGGAAGAAGGGAAAGCTTATGCCGCAGTTCATTGGCCCATTTCAGATACTTGGTCGAGTGGGAGCGGTGGCATATCGTCTCACTTTGCCCACACCACTTGTGAGCGTGCACAACGTATTTCATGTATCTATGCTGAAGAAATATATCCCTAATCCTTCACATATCATCCATTGGGAGCAGGTGCAGTTGAGCGAGGATGCTACATATGTACTGCGTCTGACGCGTATCTTAGACAGGAAGGAGCAAGTGTTGTGCAGTAAGGTGATTCCACTCGTGAAGGTACTGTGGACGCATCATACAGAGGAGGAAGCTACCTGGGAGACAGAAGCCGAGGTCAGAAAGAACTACCCTCAGCTTCTCGAGGAGTACGAAAAGGTACTAATTTTGAGGATGAAATTTTTCTTTAAGGGGGGTAGATTGTAACGACTCAGAAAATCCCGTACAAAGGCCTGAGTACCACCTCAGGAAGAAATCACTCAGGACCAAATCCTTTAGAAATTAGACGATGATTAACTAGTGTTAAACTAGATTACATACGAAATCCGCACTAATCACTTTAAATACGATCTGTAAGACCTAAAACTTGTGGAATCGTTGACGCTATATTTTCCAAAAATCTAGGATCAATCTCATTACCTGGCTGCTCTCGGGAGCATCACGAAACTCCGTATCAGATCTGGACTGCACATCGAAAGTTCGAATAATACGAGGTTATAGAATTAGGACCGCCTTGCTAGGCTTGACAACCATCTCGGAAGTCAAAACCAGATAGTGTCCCAGGGCTATTCGCTTGAGCCGAGAGCGAGGAGTGTGAGAAAATATAGTTTTCTTTAGAAATTAAATCTAATTTAAGTAATCTGAGACTTATCGTTGGTGGGTCAAATATAAGCAATCAGACCGTCGGAATCTGACCCAAATACACCCTCAGATCAGGGAACATTTCCCATACATGTCTGTGTACTTGTACCCCTGATCAAGTTTCAGTGACCGTTGAACTGAAACTGGTCTGCCACGTGTGATCTGGGAACCTGACTCGAACGAAAACTTAACTCGACCTAGATCCAAGGTCAGTGAGCTTAAGTTCGACCTTTGGCTCAAGGAGGGGCTCTAGAAGTGCTCCGTTGAGAAGGAACAGTCCGTATTTGGACATAACCTAAGTATACCATGGCCCTGAGTCTATTTTCATGAGTTCTGGGCCTATATAAGGACCTTAAACCCTCACTCTCTCATCCCATACGAATTTGAGAAAACCCTAGGTGAGAGTAAGAGTAAAGAGAGAGAAAGTGTGGGAGAAGTGGGAGAAAGATCCTGTTGCTCTAACTTGCTACCATACGTGCTTAGCCACCACCATCTAATCGTTATTCCGGCGATTTTGTCTTCATTCTTAGGTAAAAAAACCCTAACCCTAACTTGTTCTAGGGTTTCAACTGTTACAAGTAGCGAGATAGTTGACTTAATTCATGCTATAGGTTGTTGTGCCGCCGTAGACAAAGACTTAGAGATTCTATCAACTTCGTTATGCTTCTACGGCGTAAGGTGAGGACTTTAGACATATATGTTATAATTTTCAAGGCTTTCAATGTCGGTTAATGATTTATTTTTGTTGTGGGTACTATTTCACATGCAAAATGTGTCGTCCGTTTCATGTTTCAGTTATATATGAACTATGTCTAATATAGTGTATTATATGTATGTGTTGAAATATTTGAATACATTTGGAATTTAGATTTGTGCTTAACATGTTTATTTGTCGTGAATATATGCTTAATACATGTGCGACAACTCCTTAGCGAAAGGACTTGCCCTAAAATCACGTCACGACAAATACACACTATATGTGATAAAGTGTGTAGCCCAAGTGTTTATGGAAATGCTTAAATGAATATGGAACTCGGATTTGTGCACGCCATGATCATCCGTTGTGGGTATATGTATGTGGTTTATGGGGCAACTCCCTAGTGAAAGGAGTTGACCTCATATATGTGTAAACCACATACATTCATGTATGATGATGTATGTAGTCTAAGTGTTTGTAGAAATGTTTGAATGTGCTAAGTATTACTAATAGTAGTTTTGTATGAGGGCTGAGATATAATCTCAGTTACCTTAATTATGTATATGATTTCCTCCATGTACGATACATTATGATGTTTGTTTTATTCGTGTAATGAATATGTGTGCAAATCATGTTTGTGTTACATTTCTCAACATGCTCACATGCTTGTACGAATTGAATTATTTGTTCATTACTGTTTTGACTCTCTTATGATTACCTATTGGAATGAAGTGAAAGTGGGGCTATGATATAGTCCAGGCAATCGGTAACAGGCTTGAGTTCGTGGCTGAGATTTATTCGTCACTTAAGATGGGTTTGACGAACCCGAGTCGTACTAAAGTTGTCGGCAGTGGTTAGGCCATACGGAGTGTTTGCGCACTTCAAGTCGCTCAACTCAACGTGCGCTCATGCTAGTCAAACTCGTCAAGTAACCTGATCTGCCGATGTATGTTCACCATGTATGGACGCCTCTGTTTGAACCTAAGGTACCTAACTCACGAGTGAATCCCGCTTAACCTTAGTACCTTGATCCGCTAAGACTCATGAGCTGGACATGGTGGTATGGGACACCGTGGTCGAGCTGTCGGCCTACGCTGGGACGATGTGCCTCCCCGTAGTGATCAGTGAGCAACCCAGACTCATGAGCCGAATACGGTGGTATGGGACACTGTATTCGAGCTGTTGGCCTACACTGATTTGGTGATGGGGGAGTGGTGCAATGATTCCGTGTAACAGCCATGACGGCCCTTTGTAGTGACCTCGAGCGTACTCTGAGCCTACGTAAAGGCGACGACCCTACTGTAGCAACGAGAGTACAACTAGGCCTGTACTGATTTGATGATTAGCCATGTAGGGTGATGGGGGAGTGGTGTAACGAGTGCGTCTAACAGCCCTGACAGCCCTTTGCAGCGACCTAGAACCGCACCATCATATGAGATTATCTAGGACTGACGACCCTAGAATGGATCATTGTTTGGGAATGATATAAGGGAGGTACCTTAGTTTTCCAACAATGTTGTATGAAAAGGACTAATAACAACTCGGTAATCACTCTCATAACATAGCTCTGCATGTGCCCCGAGTTGAAGAGCACTGAGGGATGAAAGCATGTCACAGACGTAAGATGGTATCGCACGAGGGAGTGTAGGCGAGGGCATGCATCATGACTGCATTCCATACTTGCATTAATAAGAGTATTTAGGAGTGTTTAATTGTACTGTTTTATCATTACTGCTTGACTAAATTGATAACATGTTAACCTATGATTTATCGTTCCACTGAGTTAACTACTCACTCTCACGTTATGGGACAGTGTTGTACACACCAACCAGACTCTGTCTTAGATGCAGGTGTTGATGAGACGCAGGAGGCTGTGCCTGACTACTACGATGATCAGGACGAATTCTCCTACATGCAGTTCCCTGGAGGCTTAGCTTAGGCCATTTAGATGACGGGGCTACAGGGTTTACCATTATAGTTGTACCATTTTTTTTTTTGGTATTTTGATTTTGAAACTAATACATGTATATGGTGACTCAGTAAGGTGTTCATACTCTGGAGACCGATTGTGACCGTTTCTGGCTTTATATACATCTATATACATCTTTCAGTCTTCCGCTTGTGTTTTATAACTTGATCTGGAGTATGAATTACTGTTTTAGTATAATCCCACTCATGATTAATGCACTAACACAGACAACATTCAATCATAAGCATTTATGTTGCATAAGTGATGTTTTGGAACTCGGGTGTTGAGTTGCTACTCGACCCTCGATTTTCAGGGCGTTACAAGTATCATGTTCATAAAACCAAGATATAAATGGGGGAAAATATGCAATATTTGAGTCTCAACAATTATTACTACATCGCGACCCCACACTTAGGGTTGTGAAGAAGTGTTTTGGTGCTGTTATCGGGGACTTCAACTATGCTTTTCTGAAATTAATTAGTTTTAGAATTAGATTAACAATAGGACTAACTTTTTTTTATTTTGTTTTTAGGGTAGGATTTTTTCTGGATTTATTTTTTGGAACTAACGTTGGTTTCTGTTTTATAGGATCCTCACATAGAACTTTGATCCGATACCTTCCATTTAACTTCTTCCCTCTACTTACTTTCCATATCGCTGTAGGATTTTCTTTTACTTTTTTTAAAGAATTAGATTTAGAATTAGGGTTTCACCATGTATATGCAAGAATGGGAACATTAACATGTTGAGCTACTTCTAGAAGATGAGAGATATTGAAGGATTGTCAGATGATTATGTTAGGAAACAACCTATGTCTCAAAATTTTTCTGAAACCATCATCGAGAATCGGCCGGAATATAATGCCCCATTGGTTAAGAAGTCCCTATGTGATCATTGGCGGGAGAATAATTATACTCCAAGGTTTAAGAAATTAGTAAATGATTATAGGAGTGAGCACGATTATCACCCATCAGGAAAGAAGAAAACAATGTGCGATTATATTATAGGTGATAACGCTTACTAACAACCATCAAACTTTCCCACATATGACCCGTATGACTATGATCAGTGGAAACATCAAAATTGGAGAGATGAACCAACAACAGGTTGTAGTGACTATTCTCCCGGATCCCCTACCATTGAGATCCAACCAAAAATGATCCAAGAGGATGCACTTCAGAATCAAATGGATACTCAAGAACAATTCGACCAAGTCCTTGTAGACATTAGAAAATCATGAGAAGCAATTGAATCACGCTTCAATGAGGAAGAGGCTAGATTCTCCCAGCCTCAACCCAGTCTAGAAACATAATGCGAGGAAAGTGATCTTAACTCGCTTGTGGAGAGTACTGAAATTGAAAATGAGGAGTTGGATTGTGTTGATGAGTATATGGTTCAATTTCCCGAAGAGGCGATCTCGATGACTGTCCAAAGCAAAGATCAAGAGACATGGATATCTTTCAAATATAATTATGCCGACTCACTCCAACCACATGACGCACTTGACTTCAATGAGGAGGAAGATGCTAGTTTATTTGAGCTTCAACCTAATTTATAAACTCAGTGTGAGGAAAGTATTTCAACTCACTTGAGAACTTTACTGTATTAGACAATGATGAGGAGTGGGATGACAATCATGAGTTTACAACCCAAATTCCCCTGGGATTAATCTCAAGTTTGGTCCAGGCCAATTATCAAGAAGTACGGGAAGTTGTTAACCATAATGATCTACACTACCTATCTGACATGTCTAATTTAAATGTGGAGGATGACCCCCTTTCAACCGACCCTTCCAACTCTTTTGAGGCGTGTTTAGACCACTCCCCTGATTTTGATTATAATATGATTAAGGAGATGGACAAGTTGCTCGATAGGACTTTGGAGTTTGAAACCACTTAATCGAGGCCACCATCTGAGCAGTTAATCCTTGATGATATAAAGCCTCCACTAGTTTGTATCAATGAACAGAGTCTTCACATCAAATCTTCTCCTACTGATCCTCAATCAATCTATGCAAGGCAAGGCAAGATATATCCGATGATGATTTACTCTCATCGAGATGAAGGGCAAGATAGTATGCTTCCATCTAGTTTCAAAGATGATGAAGGAGTCCTCAGGCATATCATTATAGACCTTAATGTGGAAATGAGTCTCTCTTAACTGAATCTCTTAACTACACCTCCATCAAACTAGGAGATCAGTCCTAGTAGATAGGATCAGTCAGAGACATAGACATATCCTTTGAATTAAACTTCTCAACAAATGGCTTTCAACGATTTCCATTCACTTTAAAACATTGTCATTCGTTGGATTTTGAATCTTGAAGGCCCCATGAGGATAAGCATTAGTAATAGTGAAAGGGTCGGTCCATCGAGATCGAAGTTTACCCGGAAAAAGATGTAGCCAATAATTATATAGAAGGACTTTTTGACCAGTCAAGAATGATTTCCGAAGGAAGTTTCTGTCATGGAACACCTTCATCCTGTCCTTGTAAATTCTCGAATTCTCGTATGCTTTATTTCAGATTTCCTCAAGTTTGTTAACTGAAGTTTGCACAACGAGCTAATGTTGTCCAAGTTGAAGTTCAGATTTTTAATAGCCCAGTAGGCTCTATGTTTCAGCTCCACAGGCAAGTAACAAGCTTTCCCATATGCGAGTTTAAAGGGAGACATTCCAATGGGGGTCTTAAAGGCAGTACAGTAAGCCCATAAAGCATCGGTCAAGCGAATTGACCAATCCTTACGGTCAAGGTTAACCATTTTCTCTAGAATGTGTTTAATTTCTTTGTTGAAAATCTCAGCTTGCCCACTTGTCTGCGGGTGGTATGGAGTGCTCACCTTATGAGAGATGCCATATTTCTTCATTAAATTCTCAAATGGCCTATTACAGAAATGTGAACCTCCATCACTAATGATGGCCCGAGGTATTCCGAACCGGGAAATGATGTTTTCTTTTAAGAATCTAATGACCGTCCGATGGTCATTGTTCCAACACGAGATTGCTTCAACCGGCAGAATGTATAAATTTCTAAAGGATTGGAGGAATGGCCCCATGAAATCGATGCCCCAACAATCAAATGCTTTAATGATCAGAATGGGGTTCATAGGCATCATATTTCGACGGGACAATGCTCATAAGCTTTGCAGAACTCGTAAGTATCTGTAAACATAATGAGTTAGTAAAAGCCACACTGCAGAATTTTGGCCATGGTCTTTTTAGCAGAAAAATGACCACCACAGTCCTGAGAGTGACAGAAGGAGATGACACTTTGGTGTTCATTGTCAGGCACACATCTCCTTAGAATTTGGTCTGGGCAATATTTAAATAAGTATGGATCATCTCAAAAGAACTTACGTACCTCGGCGAAGAATTTTTTCTTATCTTACGCAATCCAATGTGTCAGTGTAAAACCTATAGCAAGATAGTTAACAATATCAACAAACCAACGCCGGTGGGAGAGTTTAAACAATTGTTCATTAGGGAACATGTCGTTTATTGGTGCTATCTCAACGGAATCAGGAAGATCAAGTCGTGAAAGATGGTCAGCCACTACGTTCTCTACTCCCTTTTTGTCTTTTATTTTCAAATCAAATTCCTGGAGTATGAGGATCCATCGTATTAGTCAGGGCTTAGTATCATTCTTAGAAAGAAGATACCTCAGCGCTGCATGGTCAGTATAAATAGCAATCTTAGACTTGATCAAGTAGGACCTAAATTTGTCCAAAGTGAACACTACGACTAAGAGTTCCTTCTCCGTAGGAGAGTAATTCGCCTGGGTAGGATTTAGAGTTCTACTTGCATAATGAATAACGTAAGGCTTCTTATCCTTTCTCTGGCCTAACACCGCCCCAATAGCATAGTCAGATGTGTCGCACATAATTTCAAAAGGGATGGTCCAATCGGGTGACTACATGATAGGTGCGGTAGTCAACATGCCCTTGAGCTTAGTAAAAGCTTCCTGACATTACTTGGTCTACTCATATGGTACATCCTTTTGAAGTAGATTACATAAAGGATGAGAGAGGTGATCAAAGTCCTTTGTGAATCTTTTGTAGAATCCAGAATGTCCTAAGAAGGATCGCACATTGCATATGCTTTTGGGTGGAGGTAGGTTAGAGATAAGATTGATTTTGGCCTTGTCTACCTCAATTCCCTTGGATGAGATTATATGTCCAAGCACTATTCCCTTAGGAACCATCAAATGACACTTCTCCCAATTTAGCACCAAATTCTTTTCCTCACATCGCTTTAGCACCTTTTTCAGACTTTCCAAACACTCGCTGAAGGATGTACCAAAGATGGAGAAGTCATCCATGAAGACCTCTAGATATTCCCCCAACATGTCAGAGAATATACTTAACATACACCACTGAAAAGTGGCGGGGGCATTATGCAGTCCGAATAGCATCCTTTGGTAAGCAAAGGTGTCATAGGGGCATGTGAATGTAGTTTTCTCTTGATCTTCAGGGGCTATCTCTATCTGATTGTAGCCTGAATACCCGTCAAGGAAGCAGTAGTAAGAGTGACCAGCTAGCCTTTCTAAGATTTGATCAATGAAGGGTAAAGGAAAGTGGTCCTTCCTCATGACGGTATGCAACTTCCTGTAGTCAATGTACATTCTCCAACCAATGGTGACTCTGGTTGGCACGAGTTCATTGTTGGCATTGGCTACGATGGTGATTTCGAACTTCTTGGGAACTACCTGATTTGGACTCACCTATTAACTATCGAATATAGGGTAGATGATACCCACATCTAATAATTTAAGGACCTCGGCCTTAACCACTTCTTTCATGTTCGGGTTTAATTGGCATTGTAGTTGTCGGGAGGTCTTTGCATTTCCTCAAGATAAATGCGGTGAGTACAAATAAAGGGTCGATTCCTTTGAGGTCCGCAATCGACCATCCAATGGTTCCTTTATACTCAATGAGAATGGAAATAAGCACACTCTCTTGTTCTTTCTCTAGGTGAGATGAAATCACCACCTAGTATGTCTCATCTTGACTTAAATAGACATATTTGAGATCAACGAGCAATGGTTTTAGGTCAAGCTTCGACGCTTTGAGGCTAGACAGTAGAGGCACTGCATGGGTCTGGGGAAATTCTTTACATTGTGGCCTCCACTAGTTAACTTCAAGTACCAGCGCAGTATCAAGCATGACATCCATCTCCCTAATTATGTCATCATCCAAATCAGGGGAGTGAGCCAAGCACGTCTCTAGAGGGTCAAAGTATAGAGTCAGGAGTGCTCTATTTTCCACGAAAGAGTCATTTATGTTAATATCGTGGGCATCATCATCATTCTCTGCCTGTTTGTTCATATTGAAAAATGTATTGAGCTCCAATGTCATATTCTCAAAAGATAAATTCATTACCCCATTCCTACAATTAATGATTGCCTTTGATATAGCAAGGAATGGATGGCTAAGTATGACAGGAATTTGAATGCTCATATACATGATGGGTTAAGTATCAAGGACAATAAAATCTACTGGATAGTAGAATTTATCAACTTGGACCAACACATCCTCAATGATCCCTCTCAATACACGAACTGATTGATCGACAAGTTGTAATGTGATCCAAGTGGGTTTTAATTCACGTAAGCCTAGTTGTTCGTAGACCGAGTAAGGAATCAAATTTACGCTTGTCCCTAAGTCCAGAAGTGCATGCTCAATCCGGTAGTTCCCAATTATGTAAGCAATGGCTGGGCTATTGGGATCTTGTATTTTTGTGGCACATCTTATTTGAGGATGGCACTTACTTTTTCTGTAAAAAAGATCTTCTTTGGAATGCTTTGCCGTCTTTTGGTAGTGCATAGATCTTTCCGAAATTTAGCATATGAAAGAATTTATTTAATGACATCCTGTAGAGGAATGTTGACCTTCACTTTCTTGAGAACCTCTAGAATATCCTGAGAGTTAGAAAGCAATCAACCGCTGAGGGAATGGGGCACTATGCTTTCCTTGAGGTTCCGATTCTAATCCATGTGGAGTAGTGCTAGGTCCATCATATATGTCTTCTTATGGGTCCTTCGACTTTTCAACCCTTACCGGAATAGATTTGTCAATTATTTTTCCACTCCTAAGAGTGGTGATAAACTTGGCCTACTCCATTTGATTTGAAGAGCTAGGGTCACTAATTTCATATTATAGTTTAGGATTGGGGAGAGGTTGGGCTGGAAGCATTCCTTTCTCCCCACTCATTAAGTGTGACTCTATCCTTTGAATGGACGATGCAAGCATTCCCATTGTTGTTTTGAGATCTTGGAATGTTTGCATCATATTCTGGTTGAATAGCTCTTGGTTTTGAATGTGTTTTAGGACCGGATCCTCTTGAGGTTTCCCTTAATTTAGAAATTGGTTAGGGAATCCTTAAGGAGTAGCAGTTTGTCCATTCCTCCAATTGAAGTTGGGATGATTTCTCTAACTAGGATTGTAAGAATTAGAGGTGAGTCTCTTGAAAGGTCTTTGGTAATTGTTTACGACATTGTTTACGACATTAGATTGAAGTTGTTTACGACATTAGAATATCTTGAAAAGCATGTATAGTTGGGCAATTTTTAGTAGTATGTATGTTACAAGCACAAATACTGCAAACAACTTCCTTCCCTTTATCCTTCTTAAGTTTCATGGCCTCGAGTTTCCCTGTGAGGTTAGCCACTTTAGCATTTATATCATCTTCATCTTACAGAACATACATTCCGCCCCTCCTTTGATTGAGTAGGGTTAGAAGTGATATTGGGTCTTGGGGAGATATCCCATGATTGTGAGTTTTCATCAATTTTGTCAAAATAGTTCCACACATCATTGACATCTTTGTTCATGAATTTCCCATTTTACATTGTCTCAACTAATTGGCACATGGAAGATGTCAGTCCATCGTATCAGAAATTTGTTATGCGCCCCGTTTCAAAACCGCGTTGTGGGCATGAATTGACAAGATCCTTGAATTGGTCCCAATATTGGAAGAATGTTTCATCTTCCTTTTGGACGAAGCTCATGATTGACTTCCTGATGATGTTCATCTTATGATATGGGAACAAATTTTTTTTATGAACTCCCTCGTCATGTCATTCAATCTGCCAATTGATCGTGGACACTGTGAATGTAACCACATCTTAGCTTTTTCTTTCAAAGAAAAAGGAAATAGTTTCAGCCTGATTGTGTCCTCAGACACATTGGGAAAGTGTAAGGTGGCAATTATCTCATCGAACTCTTTCAATTGTAGGTATGGACTTTTAGATTCAAGCTTATAGAATTTGGAAGGAGTTGGATCACCCCTGACTTGATATGCATGTTTCCTATGTTTTCTGGAAAAACCATGCATGAGGGTGTACTCACCCTTACCGGTTTTAAATAATCTCATAAAGTACGAGGTGGGGGTGCATGATGCACCTCATTCTCATCTTGGGCTTCCTCAACTAGAGGTTGAGGAGGATTTGCAGGTTAATTTGCAGCCATAACTTTCACTTACTCAGAGGAACTCAAGTGGTGTCTAATCCGGTGATGGATAGGCAACCCTTCAACTAATCCTCCTTCACTCAAAAGATGTAGAGTGTTATCACAGACCCACCTGGGCATGAAACACTCTTAGCCCTCAAGTTTAGAAATTAAACTAAACCTAAACCTAAGAGAGAAAGAAAACTAAAGCAAATATAGAATCTAAAAGAGAAAAAGAGAGAGAGAGAGAGAGAGAGAGAGAGAGTTGGAAGGAGGTTATTGGATTGGAGATTACTATGTTAGAATCCTACAAAACAAAAAAATCAAGTTAGTTTCTAGAAATAAATTCAGAAGAATCCTAACCTAAAAAAATAATAATTTAATCCTATACTTAACCTAATTCCAAAACCAATTAATTTCAGAAAAGCACAATCGGTAGTCCCCGACAACGGCGCCAAATACTTGTTCACAACTCAAAGTGTAGGGTCACGATGTAGTAATAATCTCAGAGAGAACGAGGTCAAATCCATAAGGACTGAACTTGTGTGTCTTCTGAATTTAACTAGAACTAGAACTAGATGAAGAACTAAAACAGAAATCTAAATTTAAAGGAGTAATTGTGAATAAGGTTTAAACAATCAATTGAAAGTGGGAACTAGGGTGCCAAGGATCGACTTGTAGCTTCTCAGGATGCTACTATGCTTAATTCAAGGACATAACTGGAATCAGAGTCCTATCTTATCCAGTTGAAAGAAAAGACGATTAGATCTCTGAACTTTCATGAATCTAGTCATCAAAGAAGGAGAATTGGGAAGATTGGAAGGGATTTTGTCACTTAACCATACCCATGGGACGATGACAAACAACAGGATTTACCAATCCAGCAATCTCAAAATAGAAAAGGAAGATATTCAAAGCTATTGCAGATCTATTGTAATTTGTCACAACAAACCATTAAAAACTAAAAATATTCCCTATAATCAAACTAGGATCCAAGAGAGTTCAACTAAAACATGAATCAAAGCAAAACAAACATCTCAATCATGCTACAAGCTTCACCCCTTAGCTCTAGCTAAGAGGTTTAGCTAACCATAGACATGATTGAACTAAAGTCCCTCAAACAAAACATAAAAACCAACTAAGGAAGAAGAAGATAGCCCTTAGACGGCGGCTCTGCCCTTTTGCTCCACTCCTTGAACCCTAGAAAATGCCTAGGAATGTCCTATAGACTCCTATTTATAGTTGTGAAGCTCTACTTTTCATACCAACTTGGAATTTTCGCAAACTGCCTCAAGTTACGCAATCCACGTCCACAATTTTGCGCGATTTTGGTGGGACCGAAGTTAGTTCAGTGGCACTGAAATAGTATCTAAAATTTATTGCACCTGAAATTGTATATACAAAGTACTTAGGTGGCACCGAAATTGCCTTAGGTGGCACCAAAGCTAGCTTCTGTGGGATCCAATTAAGCATAGGTGGCACCAAATCAAGCTGTTTTCTTGCAAGACTATTTTGTGCACTTTCGGTGGGACCAAAATTGGTGTAAGTGAGACCGGACTGTCCTGTTTTTATACTGTTTATCTTATGCTTATGCTAGTCTTTTCTCCATCCTTCGTACTTGGTTTCCTTGGATCTTTGGCATGAGAATTCTTCATTCTTGGTCTCTTAAGATCCCTCCTTTACCCTAGTGATTCTTGAGCACTAAATCCCTGCTTTTAGCATTCTTTTCAATTCAAGCTTTTAGATTCACCTTGCAACACAAACATGCATAAAATATAACATTAAACAGTATCATGTTCGTAAAACCAAGATATAAATGGGGAAAAATATGCAATATTTGAGTCTCAACAATTATTACTATATTGCGACCCTACACTTGGGGTTATGAACAAATTTTTTTGGCACCGTTGCCGGGGACTATGGTTGTGCTTTTCTAAAATTAATTAGTTTTAGAATTAGGTTAAGATTAGGACTAACTTTTTTAATTTTTTTTTAGGGTAGGATTTTTTCTGGAATTGTTTTTAGGAACTAACGTTGGTTTCTGTTTTGTAGGATCCTCTCATAGAACTCCGATTTGGTAACTTCCTTCTAACTTCTTCCCTCTACTTACTTTCCATATTGCTATAGGATTTTCTTTTACCTTTTTTTTTTTGAATTAGATTCAGAATTACGGTTTCACCATGTAAATGCAAGAATGGGAACATTAGTATGTTGAGCTACTTCTAGAAGATGAGAGATATTGTGAAGGGCTATTAGATATTATGTTAGGAAATAACCTATGTCTCAATACTTTTCTGAAAACATCATCGAGAACCAGCCAGAATATAATGCCCCATTGGTTAAGAAGTCCCTACACGATCATTGGCAGGAGAATAATTACACTCCATAGTTTAAGAAATCAGTAAATGATTGTAGGAGTGAGCACGATTATCACCCATCTGGCAAGAAGAAAACAATGCGTGATTATATTATGGGTGATAACGCTTACCAGCAACCATCAAACTCTCCCACATATGACTATATGACTATGATCAGTGGAAACATCAAAATTAGAGAGATGAACCAACAACAGATTATAGTGACTATTCTCCCAGATCCCCTACCTTTAACATCCAACCAGAAACGATCCAAGATGATGCACTTTAGAATTAAATGGATACTCAAGAATAATTCAACCAAGTCCTTGCAGACATTAGAAAATTATTAGAAGTAATCGAATCACGCTTCAATGAGGAAGAGGCAGGGTTCTCCCAGCCTTAACCCAATCCAGAAACACAATGTAAGGAAAGTGATCCTAACTCTCTTGTGGAGAGTACTAAAATTGAAAATGAGGAGTTGGATTGTGTTGATGAGTATATGGTTTAATTTCCCGAAGAGGCGATCTCAATGATTGTCCAAAGTAAAGACCAAGAGACATGGATATCTTTCAAATATAATTATGGTGACTCACTCCAACCACATGACACACTTGACTTCAATGAGGAGGAAGATGCTAGTTTATTTGAACTTCAACCCAATTTACAAACTCAGTGCGAGGAAAGTATTCAACTCACTTGAGAACTATACTGAATTAGACAATGATGAGGAGTGGGAAGACAATCATGAGTTTACAACCCAAATTCCCCTGAAATTGATCTCAAGTTTAGTCCAGGTCAATGATCAAGACACTACCAAAAAATTGAGCAATGGCTATGGAGGTTGAAAGCTTTTAGATCCGTCGCAATATAGCTACGGATTAGCCTAAGTGCTCTGTAGCTAAAGCGTACCTCCCCACCTAAAACATATTAAATATAGATGGTGCTTAAGGGGATCCATGAGGTCCATTGGAATATATGTGTTTGATTTAAGCTGTCCAAAAATTCTGATATATAATTTTAGTGCATGAGACCAAAAATTATGTAGATTAAATGTCTAAGTGGACCACACCATAAGAAATAATATAAATTAAATTTCTATTGTTAATATGTTGCGTGGTCTCCTTACAGATTTGATCTAACTCATTTTTTTATCAGCACTTAAAATAATAATTTAAAATTAATGGACGGAGTGGATATATGAAATACATCATAGTGGGCCCCACGGTCCTAAAACCATAAAATGTCCAGGGAGCCATTCGTCATGCGCCCCTCGAAAACCCCAAACCCCCGTCCGCCATTTTCTCCCGCTCGCTGACGAACCCATCTCTCCATCTCTCTCTCTCTCTCTCTCGCACTCAATCTCTCTCTTTCCCTTGCCCTCTCTTAATCTCTTGATCTCCCTTACCCTCTCTCCCTGTCTCAAGGCCGCATTCCCCTCTTTATTTTCAAAAACCCATTTCGCTGCAAGAATGAGAAGAAGAAGGAGAAGGAGAAGAAGACAGAGCACGTATGGTTAGTTTCTTTCTTTCTCCCTCTTTTTCTCTTTCTCGAATCTTTCAATCCTTCAATCCACATTCCCCTCTCTTTGTTTCTGAAATCCAATGGCTCGTTTGGCTAGTCGGATTGGAAGGGATTGGATGTTATTGGAAGGGTTTGGAAGTTAAATCCTGGGATTGGCTGGGCGTGCCAAACAGAGTCGGTGATCTGATCCCAATCCCTGAGACGTGTTTGGCTTGAGAGATTGGAAGGGATGAGAAGGTTTAATCCCAGTATTGGCCGAGCGTGCCAAACAGACTGGATATATCAATCCGGGAATATAGCAATCCCATGTATCTAAAGACAATAAACTAATAACACCATTAATACCTAGAAATCCAGGCCATCCACCCTAATACCATTCAATCCCTTTCAATCCACCCAACCAAACGGGCCCTAAAAATGCTTTGTGGGCTCCACCACAATATGTGTATGCTAGCCATTCATTTTCTCCAGCTCATTTTAGGGCCAAATCTTAAGTGGACCACACCATAGGAAACTGTGGTGATTGAACGCCCACCATTAGGGCCTGTTTGGCCAGCCAGATTGGATGGTATTCGAGTGGATTGCACAGATTTCAAGGTAATGATAGTTGTGTCAGTGGATTGGTGCAAGATCTATGGGATTGCTATATCCCGGGATTGCTATTTCCAATTTGTTTGGGACGCCCGACCAATCCCGGGATTAAACCTTCCAATCCCTTTTAATCCCTTGAACCAAACACATCCCAAGCAATTTTGAAGGGATTAGGGTGGATTGGATGGGATTTAAAGGTAATGATGGTGATGTCAGTGGGTTGTCTTAAGATCCTAAAAGGAATTCCAGAATTTTTTATTTTTTATTTTTGGGTTTGTCAGATTGTGACATCAATTTGAATTTCTATGTTTTTTTTTTCAATGTCTTTTATGTTACTGGCACAGGCATTCATATACATTGAAAAATATGATTGAAGTGCTAGACTAGCATGTGCATTTACACCATTTTTTAAATGTTGGTGACTCATCCACTACACGTGTCATAAAACATGTTAATCCACTGCATTACATTCATCAGGAATCAAGCAGTGCTATGGAGCTACTGAGATGCATCTGACTTTATTGCACACTGCTGCAATGGTTGGTCATAGTGTTTGCAAACATCGACTAACTTTCATTCAGTATCTATATATATATATATATATATCTATATATAATCTTGAAGGGAATTCCAGAAAATTTGTTGGTTTGTTAGTTTGCGAGATCAATTTGAATGTCTTTTAATTTGGTGTAATGTCTGTTATGTTACTGGAACAAGCATTCATATACATTTAGAAATGTGATTGAAGGGCTAGACTAAGTCACTAAGATGTGCATTTCCACCATTTCTTAAATGGTGGTGGCTCATCCACCACACATGTGTTATAACACATGTTAATTCACCTCACTGCATTTCTTAGGTATCAAGTGGCATGAAGGTAGTAAGATGTGCATTTCCACCATTTCTTAAAAAGTTCAAAATATCCAATCCAAGATTTATTTATTTATTTATTTTGGGTTTCCACTAACCACAACGAGTCCCTCATATAAATGGTTTGGATCATTAAAACTTAAACCTGGATCCAACAGTCCTTTAAACTACACATGTAAGTTGAATGGGTACCATTAACAAGCGTCTTTAAGCCATACATTCTTTCCACATGAGGTCGCCAACTTGATTACATTGAGCCATTCATCACTGGCCCAGCCTAATCTGGACACCAAGCATAGATTTCAAGCACGGGCCTGGCCCTTAGTCAAATTCTATAGGCCCCAGGCATGGCCCCACTGGGTCAGGCCGTCAGCCCATTGCCACCCTCAGATAGCTGGCAGGAAAATCTTTCACAAAAGATCTCCTTCCTAGAAAATGGTCCTCCAATCCACCCCTCAAAGAGATCCACTAGGGCTTCTTGCAACCTCAACTCAATTCCAAATAATGCTTGAAATTGGTTCCAAACCTCAATCCACACATGAAAATGGGCAAAAAGATGATCAACGGTGAGTTATGATTTGATGATGACAGCCATTACCATGAACACAAGACAATGTTCACTGCCATCATCCTGTATTCTCCTAAAGTGCCCAGGAAGGATAGTGATGTTGCTGATAGGCAGAAGCAAAAATGGTAGCTGGAAAAGATTAGTTTACTCATCGTGATAAGAGATGAGCGTATGGGGTCATGGTATGGCCAGGGAAAGTCCTCTTTGTTTTATTGGTTAGCAGTGAGGGGCATATTGCTGTAATATATTTTCTCACTCGCTTTGTTTTTTCTTCTTTTTCACTTAAAAATTCTGGATTAAAAAAAAAGGATTCATCAATTCTGTAATCTGTAACTGACAAACAGTTTCTTGATTTACAATGATGATGCATTTGTGAATGGCCTCTTGTTAATCCCAATCTAGCAATAACTAGAGGGATTTATTAACTTACATCCAATTCAACATGTTTAGAAAGTTCACAACAAATGGCTACAAGCACTTGCCATTTGTTGTTGCAGAAATGTACTTCTATTTTAGCTTATTTGGTATTTCGCTCTTTTTTTTATTATTCCCAATTCTCGAATTTACAAGAATGCCATACATAGACGAGCTTCTCCATGCTTTCAATTAGTTTTCTCGTCTTTTCTAGCAGATGTTCTTCTTCCATGATGGCCATCAAGGAAGCTGGTTTCTATCTACTAACAGGAGGGTTTCTCCTAAGAAAACCTTATTGTAGTGTGTTTTAAGAAGCTAACTGAAAAAGATGAATTTGGATGCCTTATCTTCTTTCCTATGGAGAAAAAAAGAAAAAAGAAGAAACATTCGACAACTAGAAAGAGGGCTTCCCCAAATGCAAGTGTCCACCATGGCTCTATTGGTCATTTTTTATTTTATCAGGTACCATTAATTACTAGTTGGTAGCTGAAGTAGTATTACCTGGGCATTTGAAACCCACTCTCTTTGTCCGTCCAATGAGTTAAGTAGGTAGTCATGGACCAGACATTTGACATTGTTAAAACTCAAATCATACCTTCGTTGAAACCAAGCCCTGACATTGTTAAAACTCAAATCATACCTTCGTTAAAACATAACACATTTGTTTTGGGACTTGTGTCAACTAAGAATGTGGCTGAATGTGGTATCCACTTGTGAAGTTGCTAAAGATCATGTGAAGAGTATGAGTATGCATGAAAAAACAATAATCTTGGACATACTAGGTATTTTTTAAAAAAATATATTTATGGGTGTGAATACTCATGTTTATTCAATAAAGATTTTATAAGTACTTGATATATTAGAATTGCATGCGAGACTTTTCATCTATGCAAGTGGTTTAAGATTTTACTTATAAATTACATTATTAATTTATTATAAAAATACAATGATTGCAAACTCCTTAATACGTTGTATTTGGTATATAGTATCTGTTTGGGTCTAATCATCTGATAGCACTTCCGTCATTTGCAACTTTGAGGAGGATGGTGCATTAGGCTAATTTCTAACTTTAATTTTTGGTAAGGTGCAGGTTGAAAATGGATCCCTTGGTTAATCGAGATTTGACTGTAATGAATAGGGAGTGGATGACACTAAGGAGTGGATGACACTAAGTTTCCCAGACCTACGTTTTATTTCTGGAATAAGAAGTTTTCAAAGTTTGCACAAGAAAACCTTCCTAGTAGAGAATCCATTCCTTGTCCATGCACCACTTGCAGATGTGCACGTTTTCCGGTTTCTTATGATGATATAGAAATGCATCTAATGAAAAATGGATTTGACCTAAGCTATACGGTTTGGAACATGGATGGGGAGCATGTATCACTTAAGTGTACTGTACGTGAATCAAGTTCGCAACAATACCATAGTGTCCCGAACTTAAATGAGGTTCACAACGTGATCCTTCAAGAACTTGGTGGTAATAACCTAGATGAAGTTGTACAGGATGAGCCGAATGTGACCCCTGTAGTTGAAGGTGTCTTTGGAGAAAATGAAACCAACGATTTTGAAGCAAATCTACGAGACGCAATGACTAAGCTATACCCTGGGGCCCAAGATTTCACCATGCTGACTTTCATTGTACAACTTTTCAAATTAAAGGTGAATCATGGATGGAGTGAAAAAAGCATTACAGAGCTCCTTCAACTACTAAAGAAGGTGTTACATTCCGGTAACAAGGCCTCAACTAATACCTACCAAGCGAAGAAGATCATTACAAAGTTATGGCTTGATTATGTGAAAATCCATGCTTGTCCAAATGACTGCATCTTATACTGGAGAGAGAACGAGATGAAAACCATTTGTCCAAATTGTAAAACTTTTAGGTACAAGACTGTAATGGATTCTGAAAGAAAACAATCTCAAATACCTAGGAAGGTGTTAAGGTATTTTTCATTAACACCAAGGCTACAAAGAATGTTCAGTGTGCAATGGTTGGCGAAAGAAATGTCTTAGCACTCGACCAGGAAATTTCAACATGAAAAGATGGAGCATCAAGCTGATTCTATTGCATGGAAGAATCTTGATGACAAGTATATAGATTTTTCAGCTGAGACTCGCAATGTTCGATTGAGTTTGGCTACAGATGGGTTTAACCCATTCGGCGCTTTCAGTATGTCACATAGTTCATGGCCCATTATGTGTGTGACGTACAACCTTCCACCAAAGTTTTGTAGTAAACCTCAGTTTACTATGTTGACTTTGCTCATTGAGGGACCGCGACAACTAGGAAAGGATATTGACATTTATTTACAGTCATTGATTGATGAACTGCAAAAGTTATGGCGAGAAGGGTTCATGACGTTTGATGCATACCATGAAAAAAAATTCAACATGCATGTCGTTCTGCTTTAGACAATCCATGACTTTCCAGCATATGGTAATGTTTCTAGTTGTAGGAGAAAGGGTAAGTATGGTTGTCCTGTATGTGGTCCTAACACAGATTCTTTGCGACTCAAATATGGAAAGAAACATGTTTATATGGGCCACAGACGATGGTTGCCAATGTCAGAATAAGCTAGGAAGGACACAAGTGCTGGCACGTTCAATAAGAAGGTGGAGATACGATGTCAACCGATCCATCTGGATGGGATTGAGGTCAAAAGACAAACCACAAATTTGAATAGCAGTGGGGGAAGACTGGGAAGAGTAATATAAGGGGTATTGATGGAGGCTAACGAGAGCTAGTGGATGATGTTGAATCACCGTGGTTCTTCAAACAGTCTATATTATTTGATCTGGAGTATTGGAAAGATATTCCCATGCGTTACAACCTTGATGTCATGCATTTTGAGAAAAATATATGTGAAATCCTTGTTGCCTTGATGTTGAACATGCCTGGCAAGACCAAGGATGATGCTAATGCATGCAGGGACCTGAAACAATTGGGAATTAAGAAGCGTCTATGGCTAAAAAAGAACAAGGGTAAGGTGATTCAGAAACAATGTCCTTTCTGTCTAAGAAAAGAAGAGAAAAAACTTTTTATCTAGACTTTGCATGAGCTGCGTGTTCCGATCGGTTTTAGTGCGAATTGGAGGACCATTGTAAAGGAAGATTGCGTGGATTTAAAGGGAATGAAGTCTCATTCTTACCATGTGTTGATACAACATCTGCTCCCAGTTCTCATCCAGCATGCATTCAGGGATATGAAGGTCATTCGTCCTATTGAAAAGGCCAAGCTATATGTCCTAGAGGGGGGGGGGGGGGGGTGAATAGGACTATGCGAAATTTAAAATAATTACAACGGAATTTAAATAATCAGATAGCCAAATAAAGTAAATCAACTCACAATTCTAAAATGAATAGCAACCTCAATAAACATGTATTGAGAGATTGATACAAAAGTTATTCTAAGGACAACCTTACACCAAAAACCAAAGTTTATGGTAGGACAACCTGATTTCTAGAAAAGTCTTTGTATCAAAAACTCAAACTTTAGAGGAATAAATAAATTGAAACTATACTGAGGAATAGAATGCAATTTCAAATATTGATTGTTCTAGGGACAACCATGCACCATAAAAATGGCAGGGCAACCTTACTAGAACAATTAGAGAATCTAAAGCTCAAACAAATAAAGGAATCGATTGCAGAAATATAAATCTAAATTATTACAACATTCCCCACTGAGCTTGAAATAAAATGATTTCAACATTCACATCCACATACATTCCACAAAAGAATAATCAAAGATAGAAAAATAAAACACACATCCACACAACACAGAGAGTTATAGTAGTTCGCCTGTGTGTACACCAACTGTTCAACAACAGCCACACAGAATGCTACTCCACTCCTAATATCCTCACACAGGGGATATTAGCGTTCACTATCAAATAGGTTTTCCCAAGTTCACCCAAAACCTTCACAATTGTGTCTTTTTCAAAGGGCTTACACAATTCAAAAACCCTCACTTCTGAGTTTTCTGGCTCTCCTCAGATAACCACCAGGTTTGAGATTTTTCTGGCTAAATCTCAAATAAAACCAAATACAGTAAATTACAAAATGTAAAATTTCTATTTTTTCTTCTTTGTTGTAGGAGCTCGGAAGAACCAAGTTAGAGTAGAGATTTAAATGTCAAAGTTCAATGTCTAATACTCACTATATAATGGTTCTAATTTCTAATAGATTTTAAATTAAAACAAATGGGCTAGCTTGAATTGATTTTGATTCCAGTAAAAGGAAAATAAAACTTCCTCTTTACAGATTAGATTGGAATGTAAGAAACAAAATCAATTAACAAAGCTAAAGAAAGGGAATATTAAATAAGCACACTTAGCTTTAAACAGAGCACAAATTTATCTCTCAGAAGGCCGAATTAAATTAGCTTGAATGGTGTGTTTAATTCTGAGATTCGTGCTCTATTTATAGGTGAATAAATCACGTCTTCGACGCGTCTTGAGTCGCTACGACTGGTCGTAGATCCAACAGAAATTTGAAAATTCGAGCGCGATAAGCTAAGACGGTTTCACGACTGGTCATAGGTCACCTTCGACTGGTCATAGGTCTCCTTTGACTAGTCGAAGGTCACACATGACTGGTCGAAGCTAACCGAATTACAACGCTGGACTTTGAGTTGAAGGTCACACATGACTGGTCGAAGCTGACCGAATTACAACGCTGGACTTTGAGTCGAAGGTCTATGACTGATTGAAGAACCAGTCGACACTGTTCCTTCGACTAGTCGAACAGTCACTAGGACTAGTCGAAGCTTAACAGAAAATTTCTGAATTTTGCAACAAACTTACGACTGATCTAGGAAATCCTAAGACAAGTCGAAGCAGTGCTAGGACTAGTCGAACCAAGTCCAGGATTAGTCTTAGAACAAGCCAAACTCTCTTTTATAAAATATATGAATTATGTATCCAAAATGGCCTACTCTAAAGGTCAACCTACGGTCAGTCATACCTCAATAGCGAAGTAAGGACATTGAACCTTAAAGACACATGACCTTGAAAGTAGTGAAGCTTGAAGTCTTGATGTAGTTCAAACTTGAAAGCTTCTTGAGATCTTGAAATTGAACTTGAAAGCTTCTTGCATTATATCCTTGTCTTTGAATTAAGTCGAACAAACTCACTTCCTCGAGTCTTGACTTGTGAGCAGTGCTTGTCCATCAAAGTTGATCTTGAGTAGAGTTTTGATCTTCACATATGCAAGCTTCCTAACAGTGTCTTTGGCACCATAAATTTGACAACAAAAAGGGCTATAACCAATAACACCTACAATCTCCCCCTTTGTCAAATTAGTGACAAAACACACTTCCAAGATATGTTACAGAACACTGAATATCTGATTAATGAATCATGCACCAGTTGTTATTAACTGGCACAGTAACATGAACCTGCAAATCAGTATTCAACAGTCCACATCTATACAAAACTCCCCCTTAGTAAATAAAACATATCATATCCATTCTCCATACATATAAGACATACATATAAGACATCCAAGCGAGAGTGAACATATCCATTCTCCTCCTTTTTGTCATAAGAGGACAAAGGAAACACAGAACAGATAGCCTAAGGAGAATAAATTAGAGAGATAGATGAGAGATAACAAGACAAGATATGAGATAATAGCATAACTAACTCACATAATTCATAAACTGAGTTAAAGCAAAACTAGCACAATAGTAGTAAAGTTATTACAAATTAGATAACTTAAAAAAAAAAAAAACTAATCTGAACTAGATGAAGGAGCAGGGATGGAAGGATCAAGTGTATGCATGCCTTTGTTCAAGCATCTAAGATATTTCTGCATGTACTTGAATTGTAAATCATGAGCGACAGACATGTTTTCCATCCTAACATTTATATTTTCAACCTTATCTTCCAATGCATGCAAACGTACATCAAAGTCAGAAGACTCGTAATCTGGATCATTTGTAGAATCAGAATCAAGTTCTTCAAAGATATCATCCATATTAATATCATCAGAAGGAAGATCACCAGCTTCTTCCTCATGTGCTGCTTCAGCATTGCCAACACCATCACCTTGGCCAGGGAGTAAATCCAACTTCATCTTATTTAAGTTAGTATTATTGAATATCAGATGATGGATAGGGGCCTCTCCAACTGGCATATCGACTAACATATGAGTAGCCAACACAGTCATCAAATAAGTAAAAGGAATGTCACTATGACTAGGATGGAGACGAAAATTAAGAATGGAGTGACAAATTAAGGATGGTAAACGGATAGAAGTATCACTGGCTGCAGCATGAAGAATACGAACCATGAAGGAAGTCAATTCAGATTTATTACCCGATCGTGGATATAAATTAGACACAAAGATTTTGTGAAGAACTCTGTATTTGGGTAACAAATACCTTGAGGGAAGCGCATTCCCTTTATGAGTCCATTGAGCATCCAGATTGCATAAATCTCTAGTGAGTAACCTTTTTTCAGTTACTGAGGGTTTATCAGATAAGTTATGGATTTGAATGCCCTCATCATTCACAAGAATTTCCATAAGAGCTGAAATCAAATGACGATCAATGTCAAATGGTCCTTCTCTAGTGGCTATTTTAAAAGTTAAATTCTCTAGTGAAAAATCACATATACATGCGAACATGGACTGTGCAATGGACCGGTATGCTGGCCCACCCCAATGTAATAAGTTATCCTAACCTACAGCTTGAAGCATAGGAATGATATCAAAAGGAGGAACATGATTAATAAAAACTTGATATTCAAGAATAACATTGCACAATCTAATGTCCTGAACATAAGATGGATCATCATCGGGAGTCCGAAGATGACGCTTAGTGAGAGGGGCTGATCTGGAAGAAGAAGACGGACCACGGGATGTTGCCTTTTTCCCTCTAGATGCCATTTACAACAAGAATTTCAAGAAAGTGAAGAGTGGCAAAGGATTGAGAAGATAGTTTTCTCAAAACAGATTTTTCAAAAGAAAAACCCTAAATCACAACGAAATAAGAAATAGACAACTTCAAGAGGAAAATAGAAGTGATCTAGACACAAATTCACAAGAAATAAGCAAATGAAACACTAACCTTGAAGGATTTGAAAGGTGGGTTCGACTGGTCGTGTGTCGACTCTTTGGAGAGTGAAGAGGAAATGAAGAAGAAAGTAATTTTCCCCAAATTTAAGTGATTCACGTGATTCACAACTGGTCGTAGGTTTTCTTCGATCGGTCATGCCACGACAGGTCGAGTACCACCAAAAAAAATTAGATTTTCATATTATTAAAAAATTGAAATCCAAACTAGCAAATATATACACTATGATACAAGTAGGCAAAATAATCATCTTAGAATGCACATGCCAAGATCAAATTTCATTTTGTTAAACCTGCTTTTATTGAGCGGTTTAGTGAAAATATCAGCACGTTGATTCTCAGTAGGGATATGTTCCAATGATATTACCTTTTCTTCTACTAAATCTCGAATATAATGAAATCTAACATCAATATGCTTAGTACGAGAATGCTGAATTGGATTTTTTGAAATATTTATGGCACTGGTATTATCACAATATAATAACATAGAATCTTGTTTAATTCCATAATCACTTAGCATACGTTTCATCCAAACAAGCTATGTACAAGCATTACCAGCTGCGATATATTCAGCTTCAGCTGTTGAAAGTGATATAGAACTTTGTTTCTTACTAAGCCAAGAAACTAAACAGTTTCTAATATAAAAATAACCACCACTGGTTGATTTTCTATCATCAAGATTACCAGCCCAGTCAGCATCCAAGTACCCAGCTAATTGAATATTAGTCTCATGTGGATACCACACTACAAGAAATATGGTTTTTACCTATGAAACTTTTACCTACGAAATTTTTTTTTGGTAGGTAAAGATGACTTTTACTAACGAAAATTATTTTCGTAGGTAAAAGCCAACTTTTACCGACGAAATTTAATTTCGTAGGCAAAAGCCATCTTTACCTATGAAAATTTTCGTAGGTAAAGGGTCTTTTGACTTTTAAAATCGAAAACTTTACTTTTACCAACCCATATTTACCTACGAAAATATTTGTAGCTAAATGGCAACAAAAAATCCAAAAATTTACTTTTACCTATGAAATTAAATTTCGTAGGTAAAACCCTTATTTACTTACGAAAATATTCGTAGCGAAAGGGTCTTTTGAATTTTTCAACCAAACCAAAAATTGAAAACTTTCCTTTTACCTACGAAATCTAATTTCGTAAGTAAAATCCATTTTTACCTACAAAAATATTCGTGGCTAAAGGGTGGGTCATTTGAATTTTTCACCCACACCAAAAAAGCGAAAACGTGTTTTGAATTTGCTTTTACCTACGAAATAGAATTTTGTAGGTAAAACCCATATTTACCTACGAAAATATTCGTAGCTAAAGGGAATTTTCAATATTGAATTTACTTTTACCTACAAAATCAAATTTCGTAGGTAAAACCTATATTTACCTACGAAAATATTCGTAGCTAAAGGGTCATTTGAATTTTTCAAAAAATCGAAAACGTGTTTTGAATTTACTTTTACCTACGAAATAAAATTTCATAGCTAAAAGCCATCTTTACCTACGAATATATTCGTAGCTAAAGGGTGTTTTTAATTTTTAAAAAAACAAAAAATGGAAAACTTTACTTTTACCTATGAAATATAATTTCGTGGGTAAAAGCCATCTTTACCTACGTAAATTTTCATAGCTAAAGGGTCTTTTGAATATTTTAAAAAATAAATAAATCGAAAACCTTACTTTTACCTACGAAATGTAATTTCATAGGTAAAAATCATCTTTACCTATGAAACTATTCATAGTTGAAGGGGTTTTTGAATCAAAAAATCGAAAACCTTACTTTTACCTACGAAATATAATTTCGTAGGTAAAACCAATCTTTACCTACGAAACTATTCGTAGCTGAAGGGTCTTTTGAATTTTTCAAAACAACCAAAAAATCAAAAATTTTACTTTTACCTACGAAATTACTCGTAGCTGAAGGGTCTTCTGAATTTTTCATACTTTTACCTATGAATTTTAATTTCGTAGGTAAAACCCATCTTTACCTACAAAAATATTCGTAGCTAAAGGATCTTTTGAATTTTTTACCAAAAAATCGAAAAGTAAATTTTTGAGCGGTGATGGAAACGGTGGCGGTAAGACTTTTACCGACGAAAATTGTCGTCGGTAAAAGTGTTTTTCCTAAATCTTTTTTCCGACGACTAAAAACCGTCGGTAATAATGTAAAAATGTTTTAATTTTTAATTTTTTTTCTATAACCTAAATATATATATATATATATATATATATTTTTATATCATATGAATGGAATTATATATATATATATATATATATATATATATATATATATATATAGTTTTTATATCATATGAATGGAATTATATATATATATATATATATATATATATATATATATAATTAAAAGGTAATATTTAAATAATTTGTAATATCACATGAAAAAGAATATTGAAAAGTTTAGAAATTTTAAATATGTTTAAGAAAAATTTTGAGAACAAAATAATGCTTTTGAAGAGTAAAATTGGCATTTTAAACATGAGAAATTTTTTGAGATTTTGCAAATAAAAATTCAAAATTTGTATTTTAAATATTTTTGAAATATTTTATAATAAAAATGATATTTATTTAAAAGAGTAAAAAAAATATACCTTTTGGAAAAAAAATTTTAAATTTATTTGTGAAAAATAAATTTACTAAATTATTAGGCACATCGACTAATTGAACCTTTAATCATTTTTGGACAATCTAATCAGTTTAAATTAAAGAGTAAATAACTTCAGATGTTTAAATCAAATTTTGCTGAAATTGTTGATCGATCTTGTATGCCAAATATCTTTCTCATATATAGCCTGATTGAGGCGAGGAACTAGTCAAATTGAGAGTATTGATCAGTAAAATAGAGTGAATGTACCAGACATGTAAAATGGGCAGATATTCTGGTTAAAATTGTGACCCAACTTACTGACCTCGTGAGAACCTAAGAATTGATGTTAGTAAGTTTTGTGGGCCCCATCATGATGTCTGTCGAACATCAACACCATGGATTTGATGTCTCCCCTTTAGGTTATGAGATATCTCAAAAATCATCGGTAAACGAAACTCAAGTGGGCCATACCATTTAAAACCATGTGAAGACATCAAAAAAATATAAAAGCACTTAGTGGGGCCCACATGAGTTTTGGATGCAGTTGAAACTTGGTCTAACCCCTCATCCAGGTGGGACACACATAATGAGTGGGTTGGATTTGTGAATCACATTTAGGCAGGCCCAATATATGAATCGCATTTACTCTTTACCTTTACCAGAGTAAACTCTGTGGGGTCCACCATTATTTATTTATTTTATCTACTTCATTCATCCTTGTTAACAGATAATTTGAGGTCTAAAGAACAAAAAGGAAGCATATCCAAAGCTCAAGTGGACCACACCACAGGAAATAGTGTGATTGAACCTATACCATTTAAAATTTCTTGGAGGCCATAGAAGTTTTGGATCAAGCTTATGTTTGTGTTTTCTATTCATTCATATATTTTTGATATTATGTTTAAATCAAAATTCACTCAAATTGTTGATCAATCTTGTTTGCCCAATATCTTTCTCATATGCAGTATGATCGAGGCGAGTAACTGATCAAATTGAGGGTAATGATCAGTAGAATAGAGTGAATGGACCAGACATGTAAAATGGGCCCATCATGATGTGTGTCGAACATCAACACCGTGCATTTGATGTCTCCCCTTTAGCTTATGAGATATCTAAAAAATCATCCGTTACGAAACTCAGGTGGGCCATACCATCTAAAACTATGTGAAGATATATTTTTTAGATGTCTTCACATAGTTTTAGATGGTATGGCCCACCTGAGTTTCGTAACGGATGATTGTCAATACCATTATCTAGATCATCGATATTATATGATCCAGATCAAGTAAACCACCATGGATATTATGATCTAGACCATTCCGACCATCAATATAATTATCCATACCATCTAGATTGTTGATGCTATTACCAAAATCATCTTGGCCATGAATACTATGATCAAAAGCACAACTGATATTATGATTTAGGCCATTGAAACCATGGGTATTATGATCCAAACCATCTTGACCATCAATAATGTGATCCAAACCATCTAGACCATTGATTGTATGATCCGGACCATTCAAACCATCAATATTCTGGTCTAGACCATCCGAAAAATTGATATTATGATCAAGACAATCCAAACCATCGATTTTATGATCTAAACTATAATATGTGGATATTATGATCGAGACCATCCAAACTATTAATATTATGATGTAGTCCATCCAAAACATTTATATTATGGCCTGTACCATTCATACAGTCTATTTTATAATCTAGGCCATTCATACTGTCAATATTATAGCTTGTACCATCCAAAACATCTATATTATGACCTGTACCATTCATCCAAGCTGATTTTTTTTTTCCCTTCATCTGGCCTTGTATGACCTAATCAACATATTGGATGTCAAATAAACAATACAGTAAGCCTTAGGAGGATTTTAATGATGGATATCCAATTACTATTGATTTCATGTGGTGTGGTGCACTTGAGATTTCTATTGTGGGGTCCACTACAATTTTTATTTGTCTCATTCTTTGGCTCATGACGTAAAATGATATCTCCAAATGGATGGACGGTGTGGATATAACAAATACATCATAGTGGGGCCCACAAAACTTGGTGGATGTTGGTCGGTGCTCTATGGGTCCCACCATGATGTATGTGTTTCATCCATGTCGTCCATCCATTTTTACAAATCATATTAGGGCTTGACGCCAAAAATGATAGGGAAATAAATCTCAGGTGGACCACACCACATGAAAACCATAGTGATTGGATATCCACCATTAAAACCCTCCCAAGGCCCACTGTACTTTCTATTTGACATCCAATCTGTTGATTAGGTCATATAGGCCCAGATGAAGGGAAAAAAAACATATCAGATTGATCCAAAACTTTATATGGCCCCCAAAAGGTTTTTAATGGTCTATGCTCATTCAACACTGTTTCCTATAATGTGGTCCAGTTGAGATTGGGATATACCTCATTTTTTATCTCATACCATAAAATGAAAGGGAAAAATAGATGGATGGCAGGGATGAAACACATACATCATGGTGGAGCCCACAGAGCACCGACCATGTACGTGACCCCACTCGCGAGAGAGACTTAAGTCTCTCTCGCTCTCTGTCTTCTCTCACTCTCACTCACTCTCGCACCCTCTCTCACTCTCTCTCTCTCTGTCCTCTCTCTCTCCCTCTCCACCGTGCCCCTCTCTCCACCGCGCCCCCTCTCTCTGTCTCTTTGTCTCTCTCAGTGCTCTCTCTCTCTCTCTCCACCGTGCCCTCTCTCCATTGCCCTCTCTCCACCGTGCCGTCTGTCCACCGCCATCTCTCCACCGCGCCGTCTCTCCACCGCCCTCTCTAAAGTTCGGTTGACAGGTATCTCTCTCTCTCTCTCAATCTCAATACCGATTGAAACGATTTGGGGATTCAGGGATTGAAATGATCTGTCCTCTCCTCCCTACTTAGAGCGAATGTACCATGTACCCACCATGATGTATATTTGAAATCCAATACATTATCACCTGATACAGACCATTTTAGGAGGCAAACCAGAAAATGAGGAGCATCCAAATGGGCCGTCTGTATCTAGCTCTCCAGCTGTCATGGATCAATTGTGGGAGGCATAGAAGAATAACCTCCATAACTGACTGTCATGGCGCAAAAGAGAGCTATCTGAACACTGCAACTGCAGAATACAACGACAATTGTTGCTGGATGACAAGTTGGTAAAAAAAAAAACATATGTTATTGGCACTATGATTTTTCTCAACACCACTTGACAGTTTCGTCCTCTTGAGTACTTGTCATGGCCTCTAATGACAATTATAGACGTAAAGAAAAGTTGTTCACCTAAAAAAAGAATGGCTCTTTATTAAGCAATTTTATAAGACAAATCGACTCAGTTGAGTTTTTATTAAGCAATATGTTCTAAGAAGTGTTGTTGTACAAATGACAATCTTTTCAACTGTATTTTTTTTTCTTGTTCTTTTTCTTTTATTGTTTATTTTATAGGAGTTTATGATCCTTCTTGTTGGGGCATCCACTTTCAAGGAAGCCACAAAGATGGGTGTCGAAGTATATCACCATTTAAAGGCAAACTCGGATGCTGCTTATATAATGTACACCACACTTTTTGTTACTTTCTGGGGTTTTGTGACCAGTGATGGAGTTTCAAATCTGTTTTTGAGGCAGACTAGTGTTGCTTGAGTTAATCAGATTTTTAACATGAATGATTTCTCATACAAGAATGTTTCATGCAGCAATTTGAATGGCTAATTAGAGCACCATACAAACCAATGGAGTTACTAAAGTTTGAATGGGCAACAATCAAAAAGTCTCCACCATGGTTGATTGATTCATGGGGCTTGGGTGAGTCCTTGGGTCTTTGTGGTCTGTGGATTTATTCTGCAAAAGTTAAAGGGTCTTTTCTTCCATTAGTTATTTTTAAAATATATTTAATTTAGTTTTTTTTTTCAAGAGTTCACCTAATGGATGGTCAAGATACTAGCTTCCGATACCAAAAGTCCAAATGCAACAAGTTGCAGGTTTTTGTGTACCGGTCCTAATAGATCATTTCTCAACTTTATATCCATCCTTGTGGATTTGATTATGCGGGTTCGATAATTTAGCATAGTAGTAGAAGTCATTATGTGGAAAATTTTCATTTTACAAATTCTCACATAAGAAAACTGTGTTTGCAAATCCCACTTTTTTCTCCCTTTTGTATTTGCAGATTATCATAAGTTAAAACAAGGGGATACTTGATTCCACTTTTTTTTTTCTTTTGTATTTGCAGATTCTCACACAAGAAAACTGTGTTTGCAAGAATGACATTCTTGATGTGCAACTATTGCAAGAAACATGATATTTGTTCCAAATTAGACCGATTAATCATAAAATTTCAGATATTTGGTGCAACCAAATGCACCCTAAAGATAGTGCTATGAAGCTCTTTTATGTATACGCCAACAAGTCAAGTACCAATTCTGGTTTGTAGAAATTGTTCCTGTTTCTATTCTCTTCTTTGTGTAGTTCGGATATGTATACGTCTTTGACAAATTCCTGTTATTTCCCCGAAGAGCTGGATTTTTTGTAGTACAAGCCGCAGGGAATAAGGGCCCGAAGAGCAGGAATTTTTGCCATTCCTTTTTAAAAATTGCTCGTGTTGAATGATCCTAACCATGTGATTATTGTTTGCTATAGCATTTCCAAATTCATAGATCAAAAGCCACCCAGAGTTGCCAAACCAAAGCAAGATATCCACTTTTCAAGATCTATTGGAAAGTTCAGGGAAATGAGTTTGAGTTTGGACTTTTTTTTAAAAGTTTGGAAATTCTCTATGGTTGAAATGTCGGCTAGCGTGACTTGGTTGAGCTCATTGATTTTGTAGATTTCATTAATTCGTTTGTCTGTTGTTATGGAAGAAAACATCCATGTGCCTGTTCATTCACTACAAGGATTTTGACAAAGGACAAAGGATTATAGGATTTTGCTTCTACTCATGGTAAATTTTCTGCCCATAGCTTGCTTGCTTAAATAATTCAAGTCATATTCTACACCTGGCTATATTTAAAAAAATATATATGCATAAAAAATTTAAATGTGGTCAAAACCTGGATTAAGGTGTTTAAGCGGTGAGAGTTGATTTGTTTGTTCTTCTAGAGAAATCTTATTTTACTGTTGGCAAAAAATTATCCTTAAAGACAGCCCCAAATAGTTGAATAAAGGCAATGGCGTGTGGGATCACATAATCTGTCAACTTTGTGGTTTTCATGTTACATAGGATACCTTGAAATGTTGCTACTGGAGCTTTCTACTAATAGCATCTGTGACAGATAATTTGTCAAGGCAATTTATAGAACTGTTTACCGCATTTACATTTGTTATTCCATGAATAAACAACAATACATGGTTTTTGTTTGCATGCACATGCAAATTTGAATTATGATATGCAAATGAAACACATTCTAAATAGAAAGGACTGTCCGAAATTTCCCCATTTTGACATTGTAATAAATTCTTTAAAAGAACGGACGAGAAACCATGTTCCCTTAGGAACAACCATATGGCTGTTTTTGTCATTTCTGTATTGAAGTTTTAGTTGGTAGTTAAGCTGTCATTTCCATTTAAGCAGCAAATATAACAAGACACTTTACAAGCCTCCTCTGGAACTTCTTCAGATTCTTCTTGCAAAGTCGACAATTAGAGGGTTTGACATTGGTCCCTAAATTGGACCCAACAACCCAAAGTTTGCATTGGAATCAATTCTCAATAATTTCTTGTCCTATAACTGAAAGTGCGGTTTGCTTGGAGTTTGATTGTGTGCAAGAGTAGATTATTTATATTGGTTCTTTTTCTTATGTAGGAACTGAGAGCATTATTGGATCTGATTTATGCTGTTGATGGTTCTATGGCAGATGCAGCAAAACATTTGGGGTACATGATAAACGGCTTTCGAAATTTCTAACCAATTTAAAGTTTTATGCATGCCTATTCAATGTTATAAATGCAAACTAGATGCCCAATGTAAAACTTTTTAGAGTCACTTCTTTCATCAGAGGACTGGTCATGGAATCTTTGAAGAGATCTAGCCCCACTGTTGTAGCCACAACTTTTGCTTGGCTAGAATCACTGAAACTCATTGACATGGAAAGGACCATTTTGATTTCCTCATTTCTATACCTTTAGACTGCCACAATGCTAGCGAACCAGATTCCCCATGCTAGAGAGCTCTCACTCAATCCCAATTTCCAAATGAATGCTTCACCCACTGGCCAATATGATTTTTCTTTTTTAATCTGACAATCGATTACTACACTCGATCCTTTTTTCCAAGTTTAGTGCCAATATGCCCTGAAATGATGGATCCCACCAGAATAGGAATCTTTTGATTCTATCTATAATCCTTATCATAGGCAACTTGTCATCTAGCAGCAACTGCATATGTTATTGCCTAGATTAGTGTTGATTGGGGCAGGCATAGACAAATACTTCTTACATCTCTCTAAGTGTCATATAAAAGTAGCCTACAAATTGTAATTGCATTACTCTCAAGTTGTTCTACTATGGAATGTGAATTCAATTGGAGGGCTAACTATGTCATTTCCAACAGTACGAAATGCAATTAAAATTGGCCATTGCCCCTTTTACCCAACTGATTTTCCACAAATCAGTCTAGTTTTGCATCCAGGAGCATCTTAAGAGTGCTTTTGGATGCTTGTTCAAACTGAATTGGATGCATTCAATTCAATATAGAGGAAATGACCAAAGTGGCAATGGCAACATTTTAATTCATGTGACAACAAAACTGTAATTTCAATTCCCTGTTTCTAATGCATACGATCCCGTTCAAATCATGCATTTAAGCACCTTAGCAATTCCAATTGCAACAATTAGTCTTTTAAAATGACCAATTTGTTCCTAGCACTGATATTGAAGGACTCATGTTCCTTCCAAATTATAATTCTAATGAATATACTGTGATATGGGCTCGCTAGCAATAAATACAGGGAAATGTAATTACAATTTGGCCATTTCCCTAGATTGAATTGTATGTTTCATTATTACATTCCAATTGTTCACATATGCATACAAAACACACCCTTTTATTTTTTGTTAAAAAAGAAAATCAGAAAACACTGCACCAAATGCATGGAATATGCGTACTCCCTGGCATCTGGGACTTGATATCTCTTTTTCTTGTTTCTAGGAGGGTGTAAGTATGTATGGGGGCTATTAGATACTTACAGGGTCTGCTCGGATGGCAATAGTGCCAATTGAATCAGAGAGGGCAGCCCCAATTCATTTCGTTTTACAAGAGACCGAACTAAAGGAATTTGAAAAGGGTGTCCACTTACCTCCATCTTTGTTCCTGATCTGTGAGTTTTGGAGAAACCAAATGCCCAACTTCCATCATGAGCGACCTACATTTGTATTGCATCAACCCATCATGACATCTGCTTGCTACACAAGCATGTGCAAGATCACTTTCTTTTAACCATCCATTTTATAGCCATCAAATGCATGGTTAGGATTTCTTGGTGATCAATGTGATTTTGGAGATTTTCTCTATCCACAATGTGCCCATCATTTGGATGGTCTTGATAGACGTACAAGAGTGCCCCATCCATTTTCCTATTTCTATCTTTAAATCTTGCTTTCTCTTTATCAGGTGGTGGAAAGAAATGGACCTTGTAGCAAAAAGTAATCCTGCTTCTAGGATGACCAATGTGGATGATGCCCTTACAGAGGTACTAATAAAATTAAAAAATTACTTAAGTTTTATGGTAATTATGAATATCCTAATAACTTGATTTATAACGTTTTACTGTTGGTTGGTTCTGACAGTAGAGGGCGAATGCGGGGTCTAGGTTGCTCAATAAGAGATCCTAAAAATACAGTATCTCTGGTTTTATGGTTTTACTTGTAGATTCCTGTATTGATTACTCAAGCATGACGGTTATACGCATTCTTTTAGGTGGATGTTGCATGTGTAAGGATTGGAGCTGCATATTTCAGATTCAAGCATCTGTTACATCTCTTGTCAAGAATGCACATGATTGGAGTGGCCTGGCCATTTGGACAGGCCATATTTATGTATTTGCTCGAAATTAATGAAGCAGACCCGAATGTGCGTCGGAGCTATCCGGAAGAGCGGGGGTCCCTGGAAGGTGGGAACCGCTGTTATGACCATGATGAAGCTGTCCATTTCCTATGGACGACATTGGAGGGGCCTGACCATTTGGACAGGTTGTGTTTATGTATTTGCTCGAAATTAATAGAGCAGACCCGGATGTGCGTCGGAGCTATCTAGATGAGCGGGGGTCCCTGGAAGGTGGGAATCGCTGTTATGACCATGATGAAGTTGTCCATTTCCTATGGACGGCATTGGAAGGGCCTGGCCATTTGGACAGGTCGTGTTTATATTTGTATTTGCAGGGACCACACCCGAACCCATTCTCAAATCCTATAACCTATAACCTAAACCAAAACCTATAACCTAAACCTAAATCAAAACCTAAAACCTAAACCAGAACCCATTCTCAAATCCTATAACCTATAACCTAAACCAAAACCTTAACCTAATCCTATAACGTAAACTCAAATCCCTAAACCTTAACCTATAACCTAACCTAAACTTATACTTATAACCTAAAACTATTCCCAAATCCCAAAATCTATAACCTAAACCTAACCTTTCCCTAAACCTATAACCTAAACTCAATTCCCTAAAGCTAAACCTACACCTAATTCTAATCTCAACTTCCTAACCTAAACCTAAACCTAAACTTGAAAACCCAAACTTAAACCTAATCCCAAACCGAACCCAATTTCTAAACCTAAACCATAACCCATTCTCAAATCTAAAAACCTATAACCTAAACCTAAACTAAAACCAAAACCTATAACCTAAACCCGAACCCATTCTCAAATCCCAAAACCTATAACCTAAACCAAAACTAAAACCTATAACCTAAACTCGAACCTTAGCCTAAACCTATAACCTATAACCTAAACTAGAACCAAAACCTATAGCCTAAACCCAAACTCATCCTCAAATCCCAAAACCTATAACCTAAACATAAACCTTAACATAAACCTATAACCTATAACCTAAATTAAAACCTATAGCTTAAACCAAAACCAAAACCTATAACCTAAACCCGAACCCATTATCAAATCCCAAAACCTATAACCAAAACCTAAACCAAAACTAAAACCTATAACCTAAACCCGAACCCATTCTCAAATCCCAAAACCTAAACCTAAACCTAAACCTAAACCTAAAACCTAAACCTAAACCTATAACCTAAACTCAAATTTCTAAACCTAAACCTAAACCAATCCTATAACCTAAGCTCAAATCCCTAAACCTTAACCTATAACCTAACCTAAACCTACACTTATAACCTAAAACTATTCGCAAATCCCAAAACCTATAACCTAAACATAACCTTTCACTAAACCTATAACCTAAACTCAATTCTCTAAACTTAAACCTAAACCTATAACCTAAACTCAAATCCCTAAACCTTAACCTATAACCTAACCTAAACCTATACTTATAACCTAAAACTATTCCCAAATCCTAAATGTGTTCTCAAATCCCTAAACCTAAACCTCCACCTAATCCTATTCTCAACTCCCTAGCCTAAACTTGAAAACCCAAACCTAAACCTGATCCTGAACCCGAACCCGATTTCCTAAACCTAAACCTTAACCTATTCTCAATTCCCTATAGCTATAACCTATAACTTAGCTATAACCTTAACCTAAAACCTAAACCATTTCCTAAACCTAAAACCTCAATGTGTTCTCAAATCCCAAAACCTAAACCTACACCTAATCCTAATCTCAACTCCCTAACCTAAACCTAAACCTAAACCTAAACTTGAAAACCCAAACCAAAACCCGATCCCGAACCCGAACCCGATTTCCTAAACCTAAACCTTAACCGATTCTTAATTCCCTATAGCTATAACCTATAACCTACCTATAACCTAAATGTGTTGTCAAATCCCTAAACCTAAACCTACACCTAATGTTAATCTCAACTCCCTTACATAAACTTAAAACTAAGCTTGAAAACCCAAACCAAAATCAGATCCCGAACCCGAACCCGATTTCCTAAACCTAAACCATAACCGATTCTCAATTCGCTATAGCTATAACCTATAACCTACCTATAACCTAAACCTAAACCTTAACCTAAACCTAAATGTGTTCTCAAATCCCTAAACCTAAACCCGTACCAAATCCTATTCTCAACTCCCTACCCTAAACCTAAACCTAAACTTGAAAACGCAAACCTAAACCCGATCCTGAACCCGAACCCGATTTCCTAAACCTAAACCTTAACCTATTCTCGGTTCCCTATAGCTATAACCTATAACCTATCTATAACCTAAACCTAAAACCTAAACCTAAACCTAAACCTAAAACCTAAATGTGTTCTCAAATCCCTAAACCTAAACTCACACCTAATTCTATTCTCAACTCCCTAACCTAAACCTAAACCTAAACTTGAAAACCCAAATCTAAACCCGATCTCGAACCCGAACCCGATTTCCTAAACCTAAACCTTAACCTATTCTCAATTCCCTATAGCTATAACCTATAACCTACCTATAACCTTAACCTAAAACCTAAACCAATTATTAAACCTAAAACATCAATGTGTTCTCAAATCCCTAAACCTAAACCTACAGCTAATCCTAATCTCAACTTCGTAACCTAAACCTAAACCTAAACTTGAAAACCCAAACCTAAACCTGATCCCGAACCCGAACCCATTTTCCTAAACCTAAACCATAACCGATTCTCAATTCCCTATAGCTAAAACCTATAACCTATCTATAACCTAAACCTAAACCTTAACATAAACCTAAATGTGTTCTCAAATCCCTAAACCTAAACCCACACCTAATCCTATTCTCAACTCCCTAACCTAAACCTAAACCTAAACTTGAAAACCCAAACCTAAACCCGATCCCGAACCGAACCCAATTTCCTAAACCTAAACCTTAACCTATTCTCAATTCCCTACACTATAACCTATAACCTATACCTAAACCTAAACCTAAAACCTAAATGTGTTCTCAAATTCCTAAACCTAAACCCACACCTAATCCTAATCTCAACTCCCTAACCTAAACCTAAACCTAAACTTGAAAACCCAAACCTAAACTCCGATCCGAACCCGTGCATCCGATTTCTAAACCTAAACCTTAACCTATTCTCAATTCCCTATAGCTATAACCTATAACCTACCTATAATCTTAACGTAAAACCTAAACCATTTCCTAAACCTAAAACCTCAAAGTGTTCTCAAATCCTTAAACCTAAACCTACACCTAATCCTAATCTCAACTCTTAACCTAAACCTAAACCTAAACTTGAAAACCCAAACCTAAACCCGATCCCGAACCCGAACCCGAACCCGATTTCCTAAACCTAAACCTTAACCTATTCTCAGTTCCCTACAGATATAACCTATACCTAAACCTAAACCTAAAACCTAAATGTGTTCTCAAATCCCTAAGCCTAAACCTACACCTAATCCTAATCTCAACTCCCTAACCTAAACCTAAGCCTAAACTTGAAAACCCAAACCTAAACCTAAACCCAATCCCGATCTTGAACCCGATTTCCTAAACCTAAACCTTAACCTATTCTCAATTCCTTACAGCTATAACCTATAAACTAAACCTATAACCTAAACCTAAACTAAACCTAAACCTAAAACCTAAATGTGTTGTCAAATCCCTAAACCTAAACCTACACCTAATGTTAATCTCAACTCCCTTACGTAAGCCTAAAACTAAGCTTGAAAACCTAAACCAAAACCCGATCCCGAACCCGAACCCAATTTCCTAAACCTAAACCATAACCAACTCTCAATTCCCTATAGCTATAACCTATAACCTACCTATAACCTAAACCTAAACCTTAACCTAAAACCTAAACCCAAAACCTAAATGTGTTCTCAAATCCCTAAACCTAAACCTACACCTAAACCTACTCTCAACTCCCTAACCTAAAGCTAAACCTAAACTTGAAAACCCAAACCTAAGCCCGATCCCGAACCCGAACCCAATTTCTAAACCTAAACCTTAACCTATCGTCAATTCCCTACACTATAACCTATAACCTACCTATAACCTAAACCTATAACTTAAACCTAAACATAAACCTAAAACCTAAATGTGTTCTCAAATCACTAAACCTAAACCTACACCTAATCCTAATATCAACTCCCTAACCTAAACCTAAACTTAAAAACCCAAACCTAAACCTGATCTCGAACCCGAACCCGATTTCCTAAACCTAAACCTTAACTTATTCTCAATTCCCTATAGCTATAACCTATAACGTACCTATAACCTTAATCTAAAACCTAAACCATTTCTTAAACCTAAAACCTCAATGTGTTCTCAAATCCCTAAACCTAAACCTACACCTAATCCTAATCTCAACTTCTTAACCTAAACCAAAACCTAAACTTGAAAACCCAAACCTAAACCCGATCCCGAACCTGAACCCGATTTCCAAAACCTAAACCTTATCCTATTCTAAGTTTCCTACAGCTATAACCTATAACCTAAACCCAAAACCTAAACCTAAACCTAAACCTAAAACCTAAATGTGTTCTCCAATCCCTAATCCTGAACCTATACCTAATGTTAATCTCAACTCCCTAACCTATACCTAAACCTAAACTTGAAAACCCAAACCAAAAATCGAACCCGACTCCCTAAAGCTAAACCATAACCGATTCTTAATTCCCTATAACTATAGCCTATAACCTACCTATAACCTAAACCTAAACCTAAAACCTAAATGTGTTGTCAAATCCCCAAACCTAAACCTACACCTAATGGTAATCTCAACTCCCTTACCTAAACTTAAAACTAAGCTTGAAAACCCAAACCAAAACCCGATCCTGAACCCGAACCCGATTTCCTAAACCTAAACCATAACCTATTCTCAATTCCCTATAGCTATAACCTATTACCTACCTATAACCTAAACCTAAACCTTAACCTAAACCTAAATGTGTTCTCAAATCCCTAAACCTAAACCCACACCTAATCCTATTCTCAACTCCCTAACCTAAACCTAAACCTAAACTTGAAAACCCAAACCTAAACCGATCCCAAACCCGAACCCGATCTCCTAAACCTAAACCTAAACCTATTCTCAATTCCCTACAGCTATAACCTATAACCTACCTATAACCTAAACCTAAAACCTAAACCTAAACCTAAACCTAAAACCTAAATGTGTTCTCAAATCCCTAAACCTAAACCCACACCTAATCCTATTCTCAACTCCCTAACCTAAGCTAAACCTAAACTTGAAAACCCAAACCTAAACCCGATCCCGAACCCGAACCCGATTTCTAAACCTAAACCTTAACCTATTCTCAATTCCCTACAACTATAACCTATAACCTAAACCTAAAACCTAAACCTAAACCTAAACCTAAAACTGAATGTGTTCTCAAATCCCTAAACCTAAACCTACTCCCAATCCTAATCTCAACTTCCTAACCTAAACCTAAGCCTAAACTTGAAAACACTAACCTAAACCCGAACCCGAACCCGATTTCCTAAACCTAAACCTTAACCCATTCTTACTTCCCTAGAGCTATAACCTATAACCTATAACCTTAACCTAAACCTAACCAAAACCTATAAACTAAACCTATAATCTTAACCTAAACCTAAAATCTAAACCTAAACCTAAACCAAAACCTATAACATACCTAAACCAAAACCTATATCCTAAACCTTAACCTATAACCTATAAGATATAACCTAAACTTATAACCTTTAACCTAACCTTAACCTAAACCTAAACCTATAAACTAAAAAAAATCAAACTTAAACCTAAACTTAAAACCTAAATGTATTCTCAAATCCCTAAACCTAAACCTACACCTAATCCGATCTCAACTCCCTAACCTAAACCTAAACCTAAACCTAAACATGGAAACCCAAACCTAAACCCGATCTTAAACCCGAACCCGATTTCGTTAACCTAAACCTTAACCTATTCTCAATTCCTTAAAGCTATAACCTATAACCTATAACCTAAACCTAAACCTTAACCAAAACCTATAACCTTAACCTAAACCTAAACCTTAACCTTTTAACCTTAACCTTAACCTTAACCTTAACCTTAACCTAAACCTAAACCTAAACTTATACTTATAAATCCTAATTTATTTGATAAAAGTTCATTTACGGTTAAGTTATTTTCTTAATAAGTATATTGCCTTAATTTATTATTTACGAAATTGCAGGATAAATTTGAATTGGATTTGAGTGTTCTGCACAGTTCCTTTGCCTTAATCTATTAGTTTTTGTATTTTATTTATGTTGTTAAACTTATATGTATTTATGCATGATGTAGTTTATGTTTGGATCGATTTATTTATGTACTTTGGAGTTAAATGGATGTGAATGTGAATATGATGAAATATATTACATAACAGGTGTATATCAAGAAATATATTGTAACAGGTGTATATCAAGAATTTTATGGGGGGGAGGGGGAAAAAAACTTTTACCTAAGAAAATGTTCGTAGGTAAAAGTCTCATCAAAATTTTTACCTATGAAAATTTTCGTAGGTAAAAGTCTCATCTAAGTTTTTACCTGCAAAAATTTTCATAGTTATAAGTCCCATCCATGTTTTTACCTACGAAAATATTCGTAACTAAAAGTTTTGTAAGTAGTTTTATAAATACCTTTTAGCTACGAAACGATTGGTAGGTAAAAAGTGTTTTCAATATTTTTAGTTACGATAATATTCGTAGGTAAAAAGTCTTGTAAAAAGTTTTAGCTACGAAATTGTTCGTAGGTAAAAAGTGTTTTAAATATTTTTAGCTACGAAATTCTTGGTAGGTAAAGAGTCTTGTAAATATTTTTAGCTACGAAATTGTTGATAGGTAAAAAGTGTTTTAAATATTTTTAGGTATGAAAATATTCGTAGGTAAAAAGTCTTGTAAATATTTTTAGTTACGAAATTGTTGGTAGGTAAAAAGTCTTGTAAATATTTTTAGCTACGAAATTGTTGATAGGTAAAAAGTGTTTTAAATATTTTTAGCTAGGAAAATATTCGTAGATAAAAGAATCTTTATATATTTTTAGCTACGAAATTGTTGGTAGCTAAAAAGTCTTGTAAATATTTTTACCTACAAAATTATTCGTAGGTAAAAAGTTTTGTCAATATTTTTTCCAACGAAAATTAGCGTTGGTAAAATGTTTTGCCTACGAAATATTTTATCGGCAAAAGTCTTACCTTTGCCAACGAATTTTTTTTTCGTGGGTAAAAGGTTTTCCCCTCGGACTTTTAGCAAGGAATTTGCCAACGAAAATTTTCGCGGGTAAAACTTTTTGGCTACGAAAATCAGACTTTTGCATACGAAAATTTTCGTTGGTAAAAGTGGCTTTTCTTGTAGTGCCATAGACCGAGATTAACAATACTAGCGATATAACATATAATCCGTTTGACCGCAATCAAATGCGATTATTTAGGTTCAGACTGATATCTAGCGCAAATACCAACACTTAGAGCAATATCGGGTCTACTAGTAGTTAAATACAGTAAACTACTAATCATACTCCGATATAATTTCGGATCTACATTTTTACCTACAGAATCTTTTAAGAGTTTCAAAGTTGTACTCATAGGAGTATCAAAATTCTTACCATTCTCAAATTCAAATCTCTTAATCAAATTCATAGCATATTTAGATTGAGAGTTGAACATTCCATCAGGTCGTTGTTTTACTTGTAACCCAAGGAAGTAATTTAATTCCCCAACCATGCTCATTTCAAATTGAGATTTCATCAAATCTGCAAACTCAATAGTCATGTTAGTACAATTAGATCCATAAATGATATCATCTACGTAGATTTGAACCATTAAGATATCTTCGTTATGTTTCTTAACAAACAATGTTTTATCAACACTTCTTATCTAAAAATTACGACAAACTAAAAACTTAGTCAATTTCTCATACCATGCTCTAGGAGCTTGTTTTAGACCATAAAGAGCTTTTTTAAGACGGTATACATGATCAGTAAATTTAGGATCTTCAAACCTTGTAGGTTGTTCAACATAAACTTCTTCATGTAAATCACCATTTAAAAAGGCACTCTTTACATCCATTTGAATTTTTTTTAAACTTTTTAAAGCATGCCATGGATATAAAAAGTCTGATTGATTCAAGACGAGCAACTGGGGCAAAGGTTTCATCATAATCAATACCTTCAATTTGAGTGTACCCTTGTATAACTAATCTTGCCTTGTTTCGAATAATATTCCTAAGCTCGTCAGACTTATTTTTAAAAATCCACTTTGTTCCAATAATATGTTTATCTTTAGGTCTAGGAACAAGATACCAGACAACATTTCGAACAAAAGGATTAAGTTCTTCTTGCATTGCAACAATCCAGTTTTCATCAGCAAGAGCTTCTTTTACGTTAGATGGTTCTATCTGGGATGTAAAACATACGTAATTACATATATCCTCAAGTTGTCTACGGGTACGAACACCAGTGAGAGGGTTTCCAAGAATCTGTGTGGTTGGATAATCTTCAACAGTCCTCAGATCAGAATCAGTCTGATTAGATGAAGTATTAGATTTATCAATTATAAGAACTTCATCATTATCTGAACTTGAGACTGGTGTGTTCAAGTGATCATCAATGACCACATTGATGGACTCTTGAATCACACCGGTCCTTTTGTTCAGAACCCTATAAACTCAACTATTTAAAGAGTATCCTAAAATGATCCCTTCATCACTCTTTGTATCAAACTTTCCCAGATTTTCACGATCTTGTAAAATATAGCACTTGCTGCCAAAAATTAGAAAGTATTTGACAGTAGGCTTTTTATCAAACCACATTTCGTAAGCCGTTTTATTATTACCTTTACTAGTGTAAACCCGGTTAATGATGCAGCAAGCTGTATTGATTGCTTCAGCCCAAAGATTCTTAGAGAGCTTCATACTATTCAACATGACATTAGCTATTTCTTGAAGCACTCTATTTTTTTCTTTCAACAAATACCATTTTGTTGAGGAGTTTTGGGCGCTGAGAATTCATGTAATATTCCCTGGTCGCTACAGAACTTCTCAAAACCACTATTCTCAAATTCAGATCCATGATCACTACGAATCTTACTGACTTGAGAACTCTTTTCAGTTTGAATCCTTTTGAGAACCTTTTTCACTTCTTCAAGGGTTTCTGATTTGTTCCTTAAGAAGACTACCCATGTATATTTGGTAAAATCATCCACTATTAACCTTGACTTTCTGTCCTTATAGGTCCTACATGATCCATATGGAGAAGCTCGAGTGGTCTTAATGTGGTATTGGAATTTGCCTTTTTGTGTGAGTTCTTTATTTGTTTACCAATTTGACATTCACCACATATTTTATCCATTTTTTGTAGCTTGGGTAGACCTCTTATAAGTTCTTGATTGCTCAATCTATATAGATTTCGGTAATGTACATGTCCAAGACATTTGTGCCATAAATCAGTCTCGTCTGTATGGACCATGTAACACAATTGATTAGATGAGCTGGATTCGCTTACAATATAGCAGTTTTCATACGTTCTTCGTCCAGTTAATATTACCGAGCCTTTGTTATTTAGTATCTCACAGCTTTGATTAGAAAACCGTACACTATGGTTATTATCGCATATTTGAGATATGCTAAGCAGGTTATGTTTTAGACCTTCTACATATAAGACATTTTTTAATAAAGGAAGGTTATAAAGTTGAACCGTACCTTGGCCCATAATCTTACAGTTGCTGCCATCACCAAATGTGATTGAACCATCAGTCATGTATTTGAGATCGGTGAACAAACCTTTATCACCAATCATATGCCTTGAGGATCTACTGTCTAAGTACCATTTAGAATGATTTGAAGCTTTGAAAGCAGTGTGAGCAACCAAACAAGTGACCTTTGGAACCCATTTCATAACCATTTTGGGTTTAGGTGGATAGTTGGCCTTCTTTCATTTGTAAGAATTATAAGTATGACCTATTGATTAGACTTTAGAAGCTCCTTAAGTAAATCAACTATTTTTTCAGCTAAAGTGTTTAGGTTTTATTTTTTATAGTTGAAATAATTAATTTTAGGTTTTTGAAAAGATTTAGAGTTTTTAGAAAACATTTGATCTTTTCCTTTTGAGTTTAAGGTCTCTTCCTTTACAAACTTGGGAGGAGTGTTCTTTGGTTTAGGAGGAATACTCTTATCAAAGCCCAGACCAGATCGATCGCCACATTTTCTCGATCTTGATAAGATTTTTTCTAATTTAGGATCACCTTGAGCATATTTCCAGGTTTCCTTTAAACTCAAGAGAGAAGAGACTTCATGTTTTAGTTGATTGTTTTCAGATTTAAGATTTTTCATTTTAGGAGGTTTTAAAATCCAAATCGCATTTTGTCTTTTCAAAACAGTCTGAAATATGGGACTTTTCTAAAACAAGAGATTCATAAATTTCTTTGAGTTTAGAAAATTTCTCTTTTTGAAGTTTTAATTTCACAGCAATTTTACAACTTTCCTTGTATAGGGCATTGTAGGCATCTTGAAGATCATCTTCATTTTCACATTCACTATTCAGATTTTCTTCACTTGTAGAGTCATCATTATCTGAAAAAGTGAATTTTTCTAAAGTCATAAGAGCTTTAACTTCATTGCCTGACTCGTTTTCTGAATCTTCTAATTCAGAAGAGACTTCAGAATCAGATGACTCATCCCCAGTAGCCATGATACTTTTCTTTTTCGACTTGCCCATATTAGGACATTTGTTAGCCAAATGCCCATACTCATGGCAGTTGTAGCACTGACTGTCTTTCAATGATTTTCTTGATTTAGTTCTAGGTTTCTTTTTATCATATGCTTTTTGAAGATCAAACCTCTTTTTACTCTTAAAAGTCTTATCAAACTTTTTCGCTAAAAGGGTCATATCATCTTCAGAGTTTTCTAAATCAGAGTTTAAATCATTTTCATGAAAAACATTTTTAGAAGTTTTTAAGGTAATAGATTTACCTTTTGGAGCTTTAAAGGTTAACTCATTAGTCTGTAATGAGCCAACTAATTCCTCAACTCTCATATTGTCCGTATCACGAAGTTCCTGGATTGCGGTTACTTTAGAATTGAACCGTTCAGGAAGTGAGCGTAATATTTTAGCACATATCTTACTTTTAGGGATTTTATCGCCTAGACCCCACATAGAGTTTACAATGTCATTCAATCTGGTATAGAAGTCCATAAATATTTCATTTTCTTCCATACGTATTTCCTTAAATTTAGTTGTGAGGATTTGTATCTTAGATTTCTTGACAATTGAAGTACCCTCGTGTGTCATTTCTAATATATCCCAAGCTTGTTTTGCAAAATCACAGGATATAATTATTTTGAATTCATCCAGTGATAGTGCACACGTAATTGCATTTAGTACTTTAACATTTGCACTACTCTCACTTTTCTGAAGTGTGGTCTAAGAAAAATAAGCCATTATTTTTGTTATTTTTGAACCATCAACACCAGTCACTTCAGTGGTAGGAGGGGTCCATTCATTCACTGTGGCTAGCCACACATTTTCATCCATGGATTTGAGGAAGATCATCATCCTGGCTTTCCAATAGGCATAATTGGTGTCATCGAAAGGTGGAGGCCTAGTGACTGAAAGGCTATTAAAATTTGACATCTTATATAAAGCTTAGATCGTTAGCTCAGGAAATAAATCCAAAAGTAACAAGTAAAAAGCAAGCTATTAGGCTTTAATACCACTTGAAAAGGCCAAGCTATATGTCCTAGAGGGGGGGGGGGGGGGGGTGAATAGGACTATGCCAAATTTAAAATAATTACAGCGGAATTTAAATAATCAAATGGCCAAATAAAGTAAATCAATTCACAATTCTGAAATGAATAGCAACCTCAATAAACACGTATTGAGAGATTGATACAAAAGTTATTCTAAGGACAACCTGATTTCTAGAAAAGTCTTTGTATCAAGAACTCAAACTTTAGAGGAATAAACAAATTGAAACTATACTGAGGAATAAAATGCAATTTCAAATATTGATTGTTCTAGGGACAACCATGCACCATAAAAATGGCAGGGCAACCTTACTAGAACAATTAGAGAATCTAAAGCTCAAATAAATAAAGGAATAGATTGCAGAAATATAAATCTAAATTATTACAATATTCCCTACTGAGCTTGAAATAAAATGATTACAATATTCACATCCACATACATTCCACAAAAGAATAATCAAAGATAGGAAAATAAAACATACATCCACACAACACAGAGAGTTATAGTAGTTCGCCTATGTGTACACCAACTGTTCAACAACAGCCACACAGAATGCTACTCCACTTCTAATATCCTCACACAGGGGATATTATTGTTCACTATCAAATAGGTTTTCCCAGGTTCACCTAAAACCTTCACAAATGTGTATTTTTCAAAGGGCTTACACAATTCAAAAACCCTCACTTCTGAGTTTTCTGGCTCTCCTCAGATAACCAATAGCTTTGAGATTTTTTTGGCTTAACCTCAAATAAAACTAAATACAGTAAATTACAAAATGTAAAATACCTGTTTTTTCTTCTTTGTTGTAGCAGCCCGGAAGAACCAAGTCGGAGTAGAGATTTGAATGTCAAAGTTCAATGTCCAATACTCACTATATAATGGTTCTAATTTCTAATAGATTTTAAATTAAAACAAATGGGCTAGCTTGAATTGATTTTGATTCCAGTAAAAGGAAAATAAAAATTCCTCTTTATAGATTAGATTGGAATGAAAGAAACAAAATCAATTAACAAAGCTAAAGAAAGAGAATATTAAATAAGTACACTTGGCTTTAAACGAAGCACAGATTTATCTCTCAGAAGGCCGAATTAAATTAGCTTGAATGGTGTATTTAATTCTAAGATTTGTGCTCTATTTATAGGTGAATAAATCACGTCTTCGACCGGTCTTGAGTCGCTATGACTGGTCGTAGATCCAACAAAAATTTGAAAATTCGAGCACGATAAGCTAAGACGGTTTCACGACTGGTCGTAGGTCACCTTCGACTGGTCATAGGTCTCCTTCGACTGGTTGAAGGTCACACACGATTGGTCGAAACTGACTGAATTATAACGCTGGACTTCGAGTCGAAGGTCTACGACTGATCGAAGAACCAGTCGACACTGTTCCTTCGACTAGTTGAACAGTCCCTAGGACTAGTCGAAGCTTAACAGAAAATTTCTGAATTTTGCAACAAACTTACGATTGATCCAGGAAATCTTAAGACAGGACGAAGCAGTTCTAAGACTAATCAAACCAAGTCTAGGACTAGTCTTAGAACAGGCCAAACTCTCTTATATAAAATATATGAATTATCCAAAATGGCCTACTCTAAAGGTCAACCTACGGTCAGTCATACCTCGATAGTAAAGTAAGGACATTGAACCTTAAAGACACATGACCTTGAAAGTAGTGAAGCTTGAAATATTGATGTAGTTCAAACTTGAAAGCTTCTTGAGATCTTGAAATTGAATTTGAAAGCTTCTTGCATTATCCTTGTCTTTAAATTAAGTCAAACAAACTCACTTCCTCGAGTCTTGACTTGTGAGCAGTGCTTGTCCATCAAAGTTGATCTTGAGTAGAGCTTTGATCTTCACATATGCAAGCTTCCTAATAGTGTCTTTGGCACCATAAATTTAACAACAAAATGGGCTATAACTAATAGCACTTACACCTATAATTACAAGCTTTTGCACCTTCTTTAATGCCTTGTGCTCGATAACTGTAGACCTTCAAACACTCCTTACTCTTGAGAGGGGCATGGCTATGACATTATGTCAGCTTGAAACTATATGCCCGCCATCGATATTTGTCATTATGATACATTTGTCGATCCATTTAGCTTACGAGGCTTGCATATGTGGTCCTATATACTATCAATGGATGTATCCATTTGAAAGGTACGCTGTGAGCTCAATAAGAATAAATCGGCTTAACATCTACATTTGCATGTATATATAATGTATCATTAACTTTGTCAGGTTCATGAAAACATTCAAGGCCTATGCCCGTAACAAGACATGACCTGAGGGTTGTATTGCAGAGTAGTACATCCAAGAGGAGACAGTTATATTCTGCAACCAATATAAAGGAAAACAGAAAACAAGCCTACTGGAAAAGCTGGAAAAACGGTTTAACGGAGTCATTCCAAGACTACGTAAGTTGGAGATATCATTGATGATGACCCTAATGATGACGACGTTGGTCCAGTAGGTTTAGGTCAAAGTGTTATCCTAGCAGGTATCGAATATGAACAAGCTACAACGAGTCATCCCAGCTACAACAAGTGGGAAGGGTATGTACAATAAGCTCATATATGTATATGTGTGTGTGTATCTTCCTTACTTTATGCGATTTCAATATAACAATGTTATCGAATATCACGCAGGAAGTATAAAGATTTCTTGCAGTGATGCTATAAGAGGACCAACATGGTGCTTAGCGAGGACAAATTCATATCTTGGTTGAAGAGGCAACCAGAGTTCATTGAATCTGGCGATAATGAATTTAAAGATGTAGCGAGAGGACCTCTAGCTTTTTCTACGCAATACAATAAGTATTGTATTAATGGTTTCCTCTTTGTCACTAAGGACTATGAGGAGAATAAAACAAACCAAAATAGTGGGGTTAGGACATAGGGTATGACAACCTTTCGATCAAGTGCTAAGGATATCAATACAGTGGATGAAAATCAAACTTACTACGAAGTCCTTCGTAGAATTATTCAATTGGAGTACCGAACAGGGTACAAGCCCATCCTATTTAAGTGCGATTGGGTGAAAGTGACACATCATGGTGTTTCTTTTGATGTCAAAATGAATTTGAGATTAGTAAATTTTTCTAGTCTTTACAGTTTAAACAAAGTCGGTGACGAGCCCTACCTTCTTGCAGAGCATGCCACGCAAGTTTTCTACTCTAGAGATCCAAAAAATCCTGACTGACATGTGGTCTTGGAGGTTCTAAAAAAAATTGTCGAAGAAGAGACGTGTGTTCTATCGAAACGATTAAAGGTTGTAAGTAACGCCGATGCAGGACCTGATCTTACCTCATTAACAATGGTTGATGAGTTGATATTCAATGAATCTGAAGACGTCAGTGTTGTGGTCGAGAAAATAAAGAAAATAAAATGATCAAAGAGAATCTACTGATTTGTTTGTACTTTCTAAGCATGTAACAAAATGATATTTATTGGAGGAAATCTAATTAAGGTTTGGATAATATAGTGAATTTTTTGTACTTTATCTGTGATCTAAATTATTTCTTAACCATTAGTTTTTTTTTCTTGTCTTTTCATATTAGGGAAGAAATAGGCACATGGATTCACAACCAGAGGTATTGGGTGCGCAGGTGCTTGGGAGTACAGATTCAAGCAACACCAAAGGTAATAAGATACTGAAAGTGCCCTGGTTTATCAAGTTACGTGAATGTTGAGTCAGATTGTCTATAGAGCCTGATAGGAAGATCAATTCAAGCGTCTGCCTCAATCGGATGTGTGCAAGCTCACCACAGGTAAATTTAAAGCCTCACATCCCATATCCCAAAACACCAGGTGAATAAAACCCTTAAAAAGAAGTTAGAAAAGCATAGGGTTTTTAGGTGAATTTTTTTTTCAAAATAGGAAAATCTCTAAGTTTTTCTCGCCTTGTCGATTTTATCGAAGCACCTTCGATATGATCGACTTGCGCTGTCAAGTCCTCGATGTTTCATCGATACCATCGAAAAGAAGATCAAATATGTCCAGCAACTTCACAATATATCTGGACGAATTATCGATGTATCGATACACCTCTCGATATCATCGATACTCAAAACTCGAGCTCATCGAAAGTGGCTCGATAAGATCGACATGAAGATTTTCGGCGCCCCTGTTTTTTAATGAAAATATCAAATTTTTTCGATATATTGATGCTCGTTCGATATGATCTGAAATCAAATATCGATAAGATCGGAAGTCCATTGATGATATCGATAGTGGGCACGTTTTTTCTTCCAGCAGATATTTCAGGATGTTTTTAACATTGATTGAGGGCCATTCGAGGAAATCGATATTTATATGTCGATGATATCGAGGCCGAGTCGATTGCATCGATAATGGGCACAATCTGTCCAGTAGTTAAATGGTAAATCTATTAGATTTATCGATGTATCGATACTGCCTTCGATATCATTGATATGCAAATTTCGATGACATCAGCTGTCCCCTGATCATTTTATAAAAACCTGAAATGCTTCATCGCTAGTCTCTCTCATGCTTCAAATGTCGATAGATCGATCCCAGTTTCGATTGGATCAGAGTTCAAAATCCGATGTCATCGACACCTGTTTGGATCCCATCAATAAGCTGGTAAAAGGTTTCAAAAGCATATGACATTTGAGTTTATGTCATCGAGCAGACCATCGATATTATCGAGAGTATATGCTCGATGATATCGACACTGCTCGATGATATCGAACTCTGTCATAAATGTGACCATTTTATATCCGTTGGAACCTTTTGTCTATTTAAAGAGAGATTGCCTTTATTGCAGGTAGAGAAAGAAGAGAGTGCTTTTGTGTGTTTCAACTTATATCTCATATCTAAAGCCCTTTCTCTCAAGCGAGTTCGTTCTCCAATCCACCCTCATCATTGATATTCAATAGAGTGGATTGGGGAATAAACTTTCGCATTTAAGGATCCTCCAGCTACTCCTTAATGGCAAATCATTATGCTGGGATGCCTTGAATGCATAAGATTGGAATCGCTCTATCTTCCTGATAGGAAAATATTTTGAGAGTAGGATTCCATCTTGACCTTGACCCAACCCGAAGCCAAGTACTGGTATATCATTTTGTGTTAGGGAGCAGAAGATTCTTCATCAACAAGAAAGAGATCTTCGGCAGTGCGCTTATCAGGACTCATCAACTTATTTGTAAGTATCTAGAGTCCAAGAGGACACTTGTGATCATTCCTTTATAGGATTGGGTCTTAAGTGGTTCTCATCCTTGAAGTCCTCAAGGAGGCTTCCAGCGGGAGTGTACGTGGTGGGTGTGTTGTGTGGACCCTTGCTCTATGGAGAGCATGAACATCTGGTTAGGAGTGAACCAGTAAAACTCCTGGGTTTGAGGTGAACCATGTAGAAACCTCCAGTAGGGTCTTATGGAAGATCCTTGGCCAGTGTGACTAAAAATAGGTGCGTTGTGTTGACCCTTGCTCATGAGAGCATAAACAGTCAGCCTTAGTGTAGGTTATAAAGGTTGAAGGTGAACCTGATTTAAAACCTTAGGTTTGAGGTGAACCATTGTGAAACCTCCTTAGTGAAATCTGGTACACTCAAGGGTTGAGTGCGGTTACCGGGAGTGGAGTAGACTGATCGTCGAACCACTATAAAAATGACTATGTTTGAGATTATTATTCTTCTGTGTGTGTGATTTATGCCAATGCATCATATTTATTTATCTGATCACACCTCACACACATACACAGTCACATCTAACATAAACTAAGTTGCATATTGCTATATCTTGAATAGTTTTTGATTAGATCCTCTACCTGGCTTGGAAGCCAGTGTTGTTATATTTGAGTAATCCTGATAATTGCATATTCATAGGATTAGTGAAGTAGGATTTTTAAATAAATCATAAAAACTTTAAAAAGTCTTATTCACCCCCCTCTAGGACATATTGGCATATTCTAACTTCAACTAAAGCGGTCTTCACCGCCATTTCAATTGACATCAGCGCGGGTCTCTCTTTAAGGGCTTCACCACCTAGAGAGTGATCTTGACTGAAGTTGGGAATATGGTCAAAGGAGAGGGCTCATCAGTCACTAGACCTCCAGTATTTGATGGCTCAAATTATGCATACTGGAAGGCTAGGATGCACTACTTTCTGAGATATTTGGACCATGATGTTTGGGATATAGTAGGAAATGGATATGTGCCACCTATTGAACAAATTGTACTTGATAGTGGCACAACTATCACAAAACCCAAATCCAAAGAAAAGTGGACAGCATTCGACAAAGAAAGACAAACATATGAAGCTAAGGTTATGAATGCTATCTACTGTGCCGTGTCCCAGGATATATTCAATCAGATAAGTATGTGTGGGACATCCAAAGAAGCATGGATCTACTGGAAACAACCCATGAAGGCACAAGCACTATGAAGAGGTCCAAACTACAACTTCTGACCTCGTAGTTCGAAGGTCTTAGAATGGAAGAGCATGAGACGTTTATGGAGTTTTTCACCAAGTTAAATATTATTTGCAACTCCATGGGTGGATTGGGAGAGAAAGTTCTGGTACTGAAAATTTGTAGGAAAATTCTAAGATCCCTACCGGAACGTTTTAATCCCAAGGTTACAACAATTGAGGAGTGTAGGAACATAGATGAAATGAAAGTAGAAGAACTGGTAGGTTCCCTACAAGCTTTTGAACTAGACTTCAAACAATCCCAAAAATCCAAAAATATTGTCTTAAAAACCTCAAAGAAAACAATTCATGAGGACAGTGAAAGTGAAAAGGAAGATGAAGATGAGGAAGTGGTCGTGCTGACCCAACGATTCAAGAAATTCTTTCAAAAGAATCGTGGTCGTCCTTCCAAGGGAAGAAAGGTGAACTATAAATCTTCTACACGCAAATTTGGTAAAAGAACCAAAGAACCACAATGCTATGCCTATCATGAGTATGGACACCTATCAACTGAATGTCCAAACAGAAAAACTAAGGGCAAGGCAATGGCCGCCACGTGGGATGATACTGAGGAGTTAAATTCAGAATCTAGTGACTCAGAGAGTGACAGTGACCAGAAATCCTTGAAAATTCTCATGGTCTCCACTGCTCCAATCATTCCCACAGAATCTGAAAACGAGAGAGAATAGCAAGCCATAGAATCGTTTCCATCTGATAATAAGGAAAAACTGGAGAAGAAGAAGAAGAAATCGAAAAGGATAAACTGTAAGATGCCTATAATCAACTTTATATCCATAGCATCAAAGTAATTAAAAAAATGGGAATATCTAAGAACAAGAAACAATTGTTGCAAAAAGATTTGGACACAACTGTAGAAATCAATACGCATCTGATCAATGATTTACAGCAACATCACTCAAATAATGATAGACTTGAAGGAATTAACACCTTCCTTAAATCTGAGACCGAAATACTAAACAAACAGGTTGAGCAATTAAAAGACAAAAATATGCTCCTTCAAAATGAAAATCTTACACTCCTGTTTAATCTAGAAGAGTCCAGAAGAATTGCCAAGCAAAACTGTAAGTTTTCCCAGAGTGGTGAGAAGTTAGAAAAACTTTTAGGTATGGAAAAATCTGGAAATAATAAGAATGGCTTAGGATATGAGAAAGTTAGAGCCAAAACTGAGTATGGAACATAAATACTTGAAAAATCTAATGCCTCCAGTAGCAACACAAAGACTAATCAAGTAATTGAATCAGACAAGAAAATTAAATCTACTACAAGTAAGAACCCTGTTACAAAGTGGACAATTAAAGAAAAGAAGAATTGTCTTGTTACTCACTCAAATCACTTAACGGGCAATGATACTAAATGGTACCTTGACAGTGGTTGCTCTAGACATGTAACCGGTGACATGTCCCTTCTTTCAAATTATGAGAACCTTCATAATGGGATAGTCACCTACGGAGATGGAACCACTGCTAAAGTAATTGGATAGGGAATCATAAAAGGAATTCAGTTGCTTGAAAATGAGAATGCTTTCTGCATAAAAGGTCTGACACATAATCTCCTAAGCATATCTCAAATCTGTGATAATGGGCACGTGGTTAAATTTAACAAACTAGAGTGTGAAATCCTAGACCCATCAGGAAAATCAGTAATGAAGGGTCATCGCACAAGCAATCATTGCTACACTATCAGAGGCATAAAAAGAACTAATGTCTAGAAGTCCTGAGCATAAAAAGACAAGTCCATATCATGCATCTAGATCTGGATATTTGCTGAAATGATGTAATTTTGCTGAGCGTCAAATGATATATCTGAGGTTCCTCACCTCAATCTTTTGTATATAAACATTCAAATGTTTATAATTTTTGATGTGTACAGTCATTATACATAATTTTGCTAAGTATGATATTACGTCATAGAAATACACTAAAAGTATACTTAAAGGGTCGTCTGTATGACTGAAAAAGAAAAATATTTCTCTTCGATATGTCTATCGATATGTCATTCCTGATTAATCGATCATGGGTCGATATCATCGACATCTCTTCAGAATGTGGAAAGTCACATGATTGGGACTATTATCGAAGCAATTGTCGATAACATCGGATGAGGATCATCGATATAATCGAAAGGGTGTTCGATCAAATCGAAGTTTGGCGCTCGATAAAAGGCGGTCAAGCAGAAAAATCTTATTTTTGCTCGAATCGATGGCCAGAAGACCATTGGCAGGTCCCAGAAGCTTCAAAAGAAACGAGTATTACCTTTCCATTTCTTCCACTCCAGAGTCTAACCTCACTTTTGGTCTGGTATTTTTTGTTCTTTTGGTTGACCATTCTTACCTTTTACCTGTCTCTTACACTGAAAAATCATGAACAAAGGGAAAGGTAAGTCTCCTTCTTAGTCTTCGAAAGAAAAAGCGAAACAACCCAGTATGCATCAACTCATACCATCGGTGAGACATCCAGCCATTGTTGTTAAACATCTGGTTCTTAACAGTGCCATTGAGTCTTTTGGTGTGGACCTTCTTCTAGAAGTAATAGGATGGCAAAATATTCTAAATCTTAGTGGTTCGTATCAAATAGGGGTGATCCATGACTTCCTTAGTAAAAGTCATGTTATTCGTGACGATCCACCTTGCATTCAAGTCGAATTATTACATTACTCCAAGCACATCACTCTCATTTGTTTGAGTAATCTTCTGGACCTCGAAGTCACTCGCATTCCAGTCACCAGCCGAAATCTAAATGGTCTAGGCGTCTAGGGATAGATAACTCGTGCACTATGCCAGGGAACTACTATTTCTCGGAATGATGATAATTCCCTTCATATCAATCATCTTAGACCCACTTTTAAAATCCTTCATGACATTTTTGGGTCCAATGTCTATCCTTGTGATGTGAATGGTAATCATCTGTCTCCCTTTGTGTTAAATGTGTTGTATGATGTGTATCAAGAAGTTCAGGTGTGCCTCCTAACACTTCTTCTTAAGCAGCTAATTCGGGTCATTCAAGGTAATCATCAGGATACACTAGCTTTTCCTGTACTTATTTGTAAATTAGCCCATCATATTAGTATCCCTGCCTCATCAGATAGAGTTTATCCAGAGAAGTGGTTTGATAGTGATTCGGCTCAAGTGGCACAACAGCTGTGTCTTCCTTCAGTTCTTCCCAAGAATAGTGCCCCTCTGTAGTCGGCTGCCCCATATGCTCATCCATCATATCCATGGGGATCCAACCGAACGCCATTGCTGAGTCTGGAGTTTATCACAAATTGCCAAACTCATTACCTTGAACGTCACCTACTAAACAGTATGGCGAGCATGGAGGAGTGACTTCACAATTGTGAGAGACGTCTCACCATGATTGAAGAAAAAGTCGATTCTCTCCAGCAAACAAATCAGCAAGTAGTTTATTTACTCACACATAGTGATTCGCGAAGATAATAGAAGCTGATTGTGCTAGTTGTATATCATTTTTTTAAGGTATCTGTGCGTGGGCTTGGTGTTTTTGCTGGGATAACTGTTAATTTACTTCTAATCTTGGGCAGTCTAGTTTGGATAGTTGGATATCTTTATTTCATTCTGGTATATGGCCGAAGAGAATTTATATTTTTAACGCCATAATTATGTTTTAAGTTTCCCCTGGTTTATCTAATTTTTGACATGGAATGCATGTGATATCTCTAATGAATATTCTATCTGATGTGCATTCATAAATTCTAAAATTGATGTCTGCTTACACTAAGTTAATTATTATACATCAATTGTTCTGCTTCTGCCTGTTCGGTTCTCCCAAGCAATTCACTCTTCAGTCAATATTACTTGATATATCTTTGTCAATGACTGACAAAAAGGGGGAGAACATTTACAAACACCCCGAATGAAAATTATATATCTACTTAGATGTTGTTTCAGGTGTTAGGGGGAGCAGCTGCAACAAGCAAGGGGGAGTTGGAGTTTACAAGTCAGCAGGAGCAGCTATAGGGTGTGTACATAGGCTAGAAATTGTAAAATTGTGTAAAATCATGTACACACAATTTAGGATATGTTTGTCTAGAGCATTCTAGGGTGTTTTGGGTTTTTGTCACGTAATTGACAAAGGGGGAGATTGAAAGTGTCCTGGTTTGTCAAGTTACGTGAATGTTGAGTCAGATTGTCTATAGAGCCTTATAGGAAGATCAATTCAAGCGTCTGCCTCAACCGAATGTGTGCAAGCTCACCACAGGTAAATTTAAAGCCTCACATCCCATATCACAAAATACTAGGTGAATAAAACCCTTAAAAACAAGTTAGAAAAGCATAGGGTTTTTAGGTGAGAAGTTTTTCAAAATAGGAAAATCTCTAAGTTTTCCTTGCCTTGTCGATTTTATCGAAGCACCCTTAATATGATCGACCAGCGCTGTCGAGTCCTCGATGCTTCATCGATACCATCGAAAAGAAGATCAAATATGTTCAGCAACTTCACAATATATCTGGATAAATTATCGATATATGGATACACCTCTCGATATCATCGATACTCAAAACTCGAGCTCATCGAAAGTGGCTCAATAAGATCGACAGGCAGATTTTCGGCGCCCCTGTTTTTTAATAAAAATTTCAAATTCTTTCGATATATCGATGCTCTTCCGATATGATCTAAAATCAAATATCGATAAGATCGGAAGTCTGATGCATTTTTTCTGGCGCATTTTTTCTTCCAGCAAATATTTCAGGATTTTTTAACATTGATCGGGGGCCATCCGAGGAAATCGATATTCATATGTCGATGATATCGAGGCCGAGTCGATTGCATCGATAATGGACACAATTTGTCCAGCGAGTTAAATGGTAAATCTATTAGATTTATCGATGCATCGATACTGCCTTCAATATCATCGATATGCAAATTCTAATGACATCGGTTGTCCCCCGATCATTTCATAAAAACCTGAAATATTTCATCGCCAGTCTCTCTCATGCTTCAAATGTCGATAGATCGATCCCAGTTTCGATTGGATCAGAGTTCGAAATCCTATGTCATCGACACCTATTTCGATCCCATCGACAAGCTGGCAAAAGGTTTCAAAAGCGTATGACATTTAAGTTTGTGTCATCGAGAAGACCATCGATGTTATCGAGAGTATATGCTCGATGATATCAACACTGCTCGATGATATCGAACTCAGTCATAAATGTGACCATTTTATATTCGTTGGAACCTTTTGCTTATTTAAAGAGAGACTTGCCTTTATTGTTGGTAGAGAAAGAAGAGAGTGCTTTTGTGTGTTTCAACTTATATCTTATATCCAAAGCCCTTTCTCTTAAGGGAGTTCATCCTCCAATCCACCCTCATCATTGATATTCAATAGAGTGGATTGGGGAATGAACTTCCGCATTCAAGGATCCTCCAGCTACTCCTTAATGGCAAATCATTATGTTAGGATGCCTTGAATGCATAAGATTGGAATCGCTCTATCTTCCTAATAGGAAAACATTTTGAGAGTAAGATTCCATCATGACCTTGATCCAACCCAAAGCCAAGTACTGATATATCATTTTATGTTGCGGATCAAGGGAGCAAAAGACTTTTCGTCAACAAGGAGGAGATCTTCAGCAGTGCGCTTATCAGGAGTCATCAACCTATTTATAAGTATCTAGATGCCAAGAGGACACTTGTGATCATTCCTTTGTAGGATTGGGTCTTAAGTGGTTCTCACCCTTGAAGTCCTCAAGGAGGCCTCTGGCGGGAGTGTACATGGTGGGTGTGTTGTGTGGACCCTTGCTCTATAGAGAGCATGAACATCTGGTTAGGAGTGAACCAGTAAAACTCCTGAGTTTGAGGTGAACCGTGTAAAAACCTCCAGTAGGGTCTTATGGAAGATCCTTGGCCAGTGTGCCTAAAAGTGGGTGCGTTATGTTGACCCTTGCTCGTGAGAGCATAAACAATCAGCTTCAATGTAGGTTGTAAAGGTTGAAGGTGAACTTAATTTAAAACCTTAGGTTTGAGGTGAACCATTTGAAACCTCCTTAGTAAAATCCGGTACACTTAAGGGTTGAGTGCGGTTACTGGGAGTGGAGTAGACTGATCGTCGAACCACTATAAAAATGACCGTGTTTAAGATTGTTATTCTTCTGTGTGTGTGATTTATTCCAATGCATTCATATTTATTTATCTGATCACACCTCACACACATACACAGTCACATCCAACATAAACTAAGTTGCATGTTGCTATATCTTGAATAGTTTTTTGTTGGATCTTCTACCTGGCTTAGAAGCCAGTGGAGTTACATTTGAGTAATCCTGATAATTACATATTCATGGGATTAGTGAAGTGGGATTTTTCAATAAATCATAAAAACTTTAAAAAGTCCTATTCACCCCCCTCTAGGACATATTGGCATATTCCGACTTCAACTAAAGCGACCTTCACTGCCATTTTAGATACTTCTCCTTAATTATATATGTAAATTTCCTTTTTCTTATATATTGGCGGTAATCAATGATGTGTATATATAACTGTTATTTTTTTTTATGTAATTGTGTCAGCTTCTTCTTCATCTAGAAAGAGAGGCATTACTAGGGGGGTCTCTTTACTTGTGCAACCTGATAGGAAAAAAGTCCTAAAGACGAATGAATTCGGGCAACCGAATGAGGACTGTTCTGATCACAGAGACTTTGCATCGCATGTCGGTGTCCTCACCCGTTCTCATATCCCGATCATATACCTGGACTTTCGCTAGGTGTCTCATGAACAAATTCATATGGTCACAGAAAGATTGTCACAGTTTTATGAGTTTAAGGGTCAAAGTTGGGATGCAAGTCTTCATTACGTTACAAAACGTATCAATGAAGCGTGGAGGAATTATAAGAGAAGATTGACTGCAAAATATATTAAAAACATGGATCCTATTACTGTGAGAGATGGTCCTGCCCTCCCAGGTATCCTTATGGAGGATTGGAGGTTCTTCATGGATCAACGTACCACTAAGGAATTCAAGAGGGCAAGCGCAAGGAATAAAGTCAATCGGGCCAAGCTAAAAGGACCTGCGTGTCTTGGGAGGCCCAGCATGGCTGTTACTCGCCATAAGATGGTATGTATTTAAAAATAGATATTATAGTTTAAAATTGAATTTAAATTTGAATTATCATTCATCTAAATCTATTAATGATGTGCATTTGAATGATATGTAATGTACCAAAGGTGATGGAGAAGAATCTTACCTCTGATGCCGAGATAAGTAGATGTGAAGTCTTCTTAAGAACCCATACAAGAAAGGACAAAGTTGTCCAATATCCTGACCTTGCTGTAAGTGCATCCCTCGTACCACTAACTAGTACCCTTATGAAAAGCATATGTATAACTTTGAATTATATTGCATTCATTTGTATTTTTTCACAGGAAAAACTAGATAAGCTCTATAGTAGCAATCCTGCTTCTAGGATGACCGGTATGGATGATGCCCTTACAAAGGTACTAATAAAATTTAAAAATTAATTAAGTTTTATGATAATTATAAATATCCTAATAACTTAATTTACAATGTTGTACAGTTGGTTGGTGGTCTAGGTTGCTCAATAAGCAAGCTAGGACTGAAGAAGTCAGCCCCTGCTCGTTCAAAGGTAGAGAATGTGACAAAAGAAAAAGAGAGCGTAAGTCAAGAGTTATTTCAGGTGAAGAAAAAATTGGATGATACGACTGAAGATATAATTGAGATGAAGAAAACATTGGTGGATATGCAAAAAGAGAGACAGTATGCTCAAAATCTCTCATCACTAACAGTCGCTAAATCTAATCAGGCATCGTCAGTATGCAAGTATAATTTTTTTTACTGTATTGAGCTTACAATTATATTATAAACACTAACAATACCAATGCCATTTTATGTGTAAATGTAGCCGGATATTATATATATCGGTAAGAGATGTGACTTGCTTGGTTTTGGAAAATGTGGTGTAGTTGCTCGTGGTGAAGTACACGAAGTTAATCCAAATGCAACTGTCCATTGCGAACCGTTGGAGGATGGAGCTTTTGTTGTTGTCCTGACTGAGGTTATACAACCTCACGCTCCTTTGTGGAAAGAAGATGGGTTCGCATCTACACTTGGAGAGGCCGGTCCGGGATCATTTGTGCAATGGGGGAAAGAGGCTTTGAGAATTCAATAATTTGAACAAATTTGGTACTCTATAGTTGAACATGTGTAGTGTACATTTTGAATTAATTTTGAATGTGTATTGTGCATTTTGAACTAATTTGGCACTTTTTTTTTTAAAAAAAAATATTGAATGAACTATTAGGCTCCAAGGAGCTTTTGAACTATTTGAACGTATTTATGGTCTTAGGCTCCATTTGGTCATCATATTAGTATTTATGAAAATATTTTTTTTAAAACCAAATGAAGCCTAAACCCTTTTTTAACTCTGCCAATGCAACTCCTTGCATTGCCGGTCCTAAGCCCGAGTAAAGGAGGAGGGAGAAGGGCTTTAGAATGAGATCGTTAACTATGGAGGAGATCATGAAAAATGTAGTGAGTATCTCTGGTTTTATGGTTTTACTTGTACATTCTTGTATTAATTACTCAAGCATGATGGTTATGCGCATTCTTTCAGGTGGATATGTGAGAGGATTGGAGCTGCATATTTCAGATTCAAGTATCCGGTTCGTCTCTTGTCAAGAATGCACATGTGTAGTTCATCAAACAATACATTATGTGATATCGTGTGCATGATATCTATGTTGCAATTACAGTTATCTATAATAATAATAATTTGTTCATTATAGTGCATTCACAATAGTTATCATTGTGGTTATAGTTATTCATTATGTGACCGGTTTTTAGGTGAGATGAATGAGTTTCAAAACAAAACAGTCTGCAGTTTTGAGAAGTGATTCCCAGGATGTATGTGTGTTTCAGGGGCCATCTGCACCTTGGAAGCATACAATGGAAGGTAAGGAAAAACCTTGAGTTTCTTTCTTTGATCATGAAAAGGTATTTGTGCTGAATCTCATACATTAACAATATTAGGCATGCTCATGAGTAGGACATGCATAATTCCGTAAAAATTGATGGAGCGGACTCGGATGTACGTCGGAGTTATCCGGACGTTGAGCGGGGGTCCCTGGAAGGTGGGAATCGTTGTTATGGCTATGATTAAGTTGTCTATTTTCTATGGACAACATTGGAGGGGCCTGGTCATTTGGATGGGCCGTGTTTATATATTTGCTCGAAATTAATGGACTAGACCCAAATGTGCATTGGAGCTATTCGGATGAGCGAGGGTCCCTGGAAGGTGGGAACCACTGTTATGACCATGATGAAGCTGCCCATTTCCTATGGACAACATTGGAGGGGCTTGACCATTTGAACAGATCGTGTTTATGTATTTGCTATAAATTAATGGAGTAGACCCGGATATGCGTCAGAACTATCCGAATAAGTGGGGGTCCTTAGAAGGTGGGAATCGCTCTTATGATCATGATGAAGCTATCCATTTCCTATAAACAGCATTAGAGGGGCCTAACCATTTGGACAGGCTGTGTTTATTTCTATATTTGCAAGTACCATGCCCTTAACCTAAACTACACCCTAAACCTATAACCTAAACCTATTCTCAATTCCCTAAAGCTATAACCTAAAACCTATAACCTAAACCTAAACCTTAACCTATAACCCAACCTAAAGCTAAACTTATAACCTAAACCTATCCTTAAATCCCAAAACTTATAACCTAAACCTAAACCTTAACTTATAACCCAACCTAAACCTAAACTTATAACCTAAACCTATTCTCAAATCCCAAAACTTATAACCTAAATCTAAACATTAACCTATAACCCAACCTAAACCTATACTTATAACCTAAACCTATACTCAAATCCCAAAACCCATAACCTAAACCTAAACCTTAACCTAAACCTATAACCTATAACCTAAACCAAAACCTATAACCTAAACCCGAACCCAAACCCAAACCCGAACCCGAATCCCTAAACCTTAACCTAAACATATAACTTATAACCTATAACCTAAACCTATACCTAAACCTAAAACCTAAACCTAAACCTAAACCTATAACTTAAACCTAAACCTATAACCTATAACCTAAACCCTAACCCTAACCTAAGCCAAAACCTATACTTATAACCTAAACCTATTCTCAAATCCCAAAACCTATAACCTAAACCTAAACATTAACCTATAACCCAACCTAAACCTATACTTATAACCTAAACCTATTCTCAAATTCCAAAACCCATGACCTAAACCTAAACCTATACTTATAACCTAAACCTATTCTCAAATCCCAAAACCTATAACCTTAACCTATAACCCAACCTAAACCTATACTTATAACCTAAACCTATTCTCAAATCCTAAAACCCATAACCTAAACCTAAACCTTAATCGAAACCTATAACCTATAACCTAAACCAAAACCTATAACCTAAGCCAAAACCTAAACCTAAACCTAAAACCTAAATGTATTCTCAAATCTCTAAACCTAAACCTACACCTAATCCTAATCTCAACTCCCAACCTAAATCTAAATCTAAACTTGAAAACCCAAACTTAAACTCGATCCTCAACCCGAACCCGATTTCCTAAACCTAAACCTTAACCAATTCTCAATTCCAAAAACTATAACCTATAACATATAACTTATAACCTAAACCTAAACCTATAACCCAAACCTTAACCTATAAACTAAACCTATAACCTAAAACCTAAAACCTAAACCCAAACTTAAACCCGATCCCGAACCCGAACCCGATTTCCTAAACCTAAACCTTAACCTATAACCTTAACCTAAACCTATTCTCAAATCCCAAAACCTATACCTATAACCTAAACCTAGACCTTAACCTAAACATAAACCTATACTTATAACCTATAACGTAAACCTAAACCTAAACCTTAACCTATAACCCAACCTAAACCCATACTTATAACCTAAACCTATTCTCAAATCTCAAAACCTATACCTATAACCTAAACCTAGACCTTAACCTAAACATAAACCTATACTTATAACCTATAACCTAAACCTAAACCTTAACCTATAACCCAACCTAAACCCATACTTATAACCTAAACCTATTCTCAAATCCCAAAACCCATAACCTATACCTAAACCTTAACCTAAACCTATAACATATAACCTAAACCAAAACCCGAACCCAAACCCGAACCCGAATCCTAAACCTTAACCTAAACATATAACCTATAACCTATAACCTAAGCCTATACCTAAACCTAAACCTAAACCTAAACCTATAACTTAAACCTAAACCCATAACCTATAACCTAAACCTATAACCTAAACCCTAACCTAAACCCTATAACCATAACCTAAAACTTAACCTAAACCTATAACCTAAACCTAAACCTAAACTTGTAACCTAAACCTATTCTCAAATCCCAAAACCTATAACCTAAACCTAAACCTTAACCTATAACCCAACCTAAACCTAAACTTATAACTTAAACCTATTCTCAAATCCCAAAACCTATAACCTAAACCTAAACCTTAACCTATAACCTAAATCTATTCTCAAATCCCAAAACCTATAACCTAAACTTAAACCTTAACCTATAACCCAACCTAAACCTATACTCAAATCCCAAAACCCATAACCTAAACCTAAACCTTAACCTAAACCTATAACCTATAACCTAAACCAAAACCTATAACCTAAACCAAAACCTATAACCTAAACTCGAACTCGAATCCCTAAACCTTAACCTAAACATATAACCTATAACCTATAACCTAAGCCTATACCTAAACCTAAAACCTAAACCTAAACCTAAACCTAAACCTATAACTTAAACCTAAACCTATAACCTATAACCTAAACCCTATAACCTTAACCTAAACCTTAACCTATACCTAAACCTATACTTATAACCTAAACCTATTATCAAATCCCGAAACCTATAACCTAAACCTAAACCTAAACCTTAACCTATAACCCAACCTAAACTTATACTTATAACCTAAGATTCAAAAGGGAATTGGCTTGATTCGCACTTAAAAGATGATAAGGTAAATGCCAGTTTTTCATTTCCTCTTTCTTATTGTAATTATTATGAATTAGAATTAGGAGAGGTCAGCCCCTGTTTTTAACAGTCATGCCCCGAAAATGGAGCCGCAATTCCATCACATGATTGTGTGTTGTGTTCACAAGCATGTCATAGTATGAATATAACATTCAATCTGTTAAGTGTATGCACTACAATATAGTTGTTTGTTTGTTTATTTATTATTTTAAGATGTTTAACTCAGAGGTCATGAGATTGATTTTCCATGTGGTGTGGGTGTGAGTGTGAGTTTGTGTAAAAAAAAAAAAAAAAAACATTTTCATCCTTCATTCCAATTGGATTATTTTGAATACATTTTGTTGGAGATGGACAAATATCTTTCATGTTAAAATCATCATTGCAAGTTGTTGGCTTCAACTTGGGTTCTCTTCTAGAAAGATGAGTGCAAAATAAGTTTCATCGACTCCTTTGCCTATGGACTTTTGGCAGTGGACACAATTTCATGCTCATGTATAAATATGTTGGAATATATCTACATGCTACATGAAAGGAAGAACCTCTCTCTACATATATCTAATCTCTTCTAAAATCTACCTCTCATTTGTAGGGATATGAAGATATCAAGTGAAGAGAATTGCCAAAGCTGCAAACATTTATCCCAACGTCCAATTTAGGTTGGTTTCTCAATTTTTTAATTTTTTGTTTTTGTTTTTGTTTCATGCAAGCATTTGGCATTCCATGCTAGGCGTCACTTTAGGTGGTCCCCACATTGTAAGGATTTTATTAGACTTTTAGCATGCAACTGGATGATTAATAGCATGACTTGGCTGTAACTTGGAACCAAATCTTATGGTAGATGATGCAAATCTGACCGTATATGTACCTTTGGCCCACTTTGAACCATCTTGATAATTTTGGGAAGAAGTGGGCATCACACATGTCAAAGGAAATGAACACAAAGAACTTTAAATTAAGAGCAATGCAACATTCAAAATTGTTCTTGCTGAATTTTCTTTATAACATGCAGAAAATGAAGAAATGATCACTCTTTAGATTTGGATGTTGAAATGCTTCATATTCTACTTGATATAAACATCAATTTCTTTAGGATTAGGACATGTCTCCATCTTCCTTCAATGGCTCAACTGCTTTATGAAATAAAGTAGGATTAGAAGGTATAATAGAGACAAGCATCCCTAGTGAAGAGAGGTCGATGTCGACCATGGCAATTGTTGTGACGATTCGCATCCTTCACCCTAGATTTGACAATCATTGTGTATCAATAGACTCTGTTATCTTCAAAGTAGAATGCTCATTCTTGAGCTAGTAAAACCATGCCGTGAGGACCATAGAAGAGGTACAAAGAGGGAATTAGAAAAGTGGAGGTACTTTTGTTATTAAGAAAGACTCTAGGAAACTAGATTGGTACAAACATGTGTTGTATCCACATAAGGTTCACAATTTAAGGGATGTGGTTTGCATGGTGTCCATGACAACAAGTAACTTGGTGGTGTTGGGATGTGGATTGCGTGGCTGTTGGAAAATATTTCACAAAATAATAATGAAAATGGAAAGATAAAAAATAAAATTAATTAACAATAGGCTGAAGTTTTGGAAGTAAGAATACATTGGGTAGAATAGTGATAATGTAAGGCCTAGGTGCGGAACCAGCTGTCCATTCCATTTCAAGCAACTTTCGGGCCGCTAGTGTCAGCCATACAAGTTTCTCTAGGTTCTCAACTATCCTATTTCTATGTTTTCCTTGCATTTAGTTTTCATCCTTCTTCAATTGACTGATTCTTTATTTTTATGTTGCAGAGTCCTCTAGTGGTGGTTCACCCTTGAATAATTATAGAAGACACATAGGAGAAATTATTGGTATAACTATCGGATGTGCATGTAGATTACTAATACTCGCATTCATTTTCTATCTATGGTGGATGAAGGATGCACCCGACCATATGCGAGTGCACACAGACTCACCAAGATTTGTATTTTCAACATTATTGTAATTATAATTGTAATTGATTGAATGAATGAATGAATGATTGTGATTGAATGAATGAATGATTATGCAGGTGGTAATTAAATGAATGAATGATTATAGCACGGATATTGACCGTAGCTATAGGTCTAGGGCTACGGATTAAATTCGTAGCCTTTGTTTTTTAAATGTACAAAATAGCTACGGATATTGACCATATCCAATAATCTGACAGTTGTAGCCATTATTAAATTTGGCATATTGCTACGAACTTTTAGCTACAAATAATATTCGTAGCTGTTTATGCTTACCGCTACAAATATAATTGCTAAGGATTATATCCATAGCTATTGTAACCTATAGCTACGGATTAAATCCGTAGCTATAGGTTCCAAACTTATTGTTATGACACCTACGACTATGGTCATGCCACGGACTAGCTACAGACTAAAACCGTAGCCATATCTATGGCTACGGATTTTATCCGTAGCCTTTGCCCATTTTTCTGGTAGTGAGAAGTACAGGAAGTTGTCGACCATGATGATCTACTTCGCCTATCTGACATGTCTGATTTAAATGTGGAGGATGAGTCCCTTTCAACCGACCCTTCCAACTTTTTCGAGGCGTGTTTAGACCACTCCCCTGATTTAGATTATAATATGATTAATGAGATGGACAAGTTGCTCCATAGGACTCTTGAATTTGAAACCACCCAATTGAGGCTACCATCTGAGCAATTAATCCTTGACGGTACAAAGCCTCCACTAGTTAGTATCAATGAATAGAGTCTTTATATCAAATCTTCGCCTACTGATCCTCAATCTGTCAATGCAGGGCAAGGCAAGATATATCTAGTGATGATTTACTCTCATCGAGATGAAGAGCAAGATAGTATGCTTCCATCTGTTTTCAAAGACGATGAAGGAGCATTGGGCATATCATTACAGACCTTAATGTGGAAAGCGAGCCTCTCTTAACCGAATCTCTCAACTCTCTAGAAGATTGCTCGGCATACTTTAAAGATCCTAATGATAATATGATAAAGAAATAGTGGATTCCTTGCATGACAATACCTCGCTAGTTGTTACTGTTCGAAGGAATCATTATTCTGAAGCCTTTTCTTCCATAAATCCTGATATTTACCATCAAAGGAGGAGGAGCTGAAAATTGAACCGATGTCTGAAACTTTGGAATGTGTTGAGACTACACTACTTACTGAGAATTTTTTTGAATTTCATCTACTTGTAGTCTCTCATTCACCATGGGATACTAACATTGAAACTTTTTCTGTCACAAGTGAATCGTATGTACTTTAGACACCTCAAGAGATTAAAAGGAAACTTTATGCTAAGGTCCATAAATTTATCTGGACATTCATGCTCTAGGGCATCCAAGCCTATTGTAAAAAGGGCTTTTGAATGATCTTGTTGAAAATCCTACTGAGAAATTTATCAAGATACTGGTCAGAGGAGGAACCTCGTTGCATGATTGAGTAGTTTTCCCTTGCTTTCCTAGTTTAGGATTAGAATTTATTGCTTTCTTCGGATTTAGGATTATGATAGTTTGCTTTCAGTTTGTTTTGTCTTTGTGCTAACCCATTTTCACATTGAGAATTTTAGAAAAGCCTCAAATCTTCCTTCTGCAGGTACTACCTTTCCATCACTTCTCCTTTCTTTAAGTTGCCTCGTGTGCATTGCATTCTCATATCTTTTCAATTGAGGATAATGCAGATTTTAGGTTGGGGGTGTGGATTAGGTGAACTAATCAATATTTTCTTTGTTTCTGAGCAAAAAAATTGTTAATTTTTTTTTTCCAAGTAAATACCTATTTGGAAAACAAAAGTTGTGTACTTAAGAATGCTTTAAGTATGATGATAAGTTGGAGATTGAATTTTGAATTGTTGGAGTTTGATCAACAAAGTAGTTTATCACCTAAGTTCTTGTACTCAATTGACTATGAGGAAGTTTGGATATCATATTGATCTAAATCATAAGACACATTCGAGTTGTTTTCTGTGAATAATGCTAGAATTTCTGATTATTAGTATGTGAATCATTGATAGATATTGAGAATTAAGTCTGGAGAATTTTATCCACCTTAAAATATGAAAAGAACCAGTTAAAAAATAGTGAGATCGACAAAAATGTCATGTATGATGAAAAGAATGAAAAGAATGAAAAGTCTAAAAAGAATGAAGATGAAAAGACTGAACAGAATGAATAAATAAAAAGAGACTGTCAATATAAAATAAAAAACTGGAAAAAGAAGCAAAAGAAGATAAGTTCGGAATCAGCATTTGATTCTTCAATCAACCTTGAACTGATGAGCATGGCTAGCATTATGAAATGATAGTATTTTTATGGAAAGTAAGTTGGAGTTCACTAAGCACGTTGGAAAAACTTGATATATGAATTTATGCTCTTAAGCGATTGATGAAGAATCCATTTGATTGATTGCTTATATAATTCGGCTCTAGGTTTTCAAAATGCCACTTTCTCACCTTAATTCTACTCATTCATACTTGATTGCACAAAGGAATGATTTCTGAAAAAGGATTTGAACATTGAGAAGTGAGAAGTATTTCACGCACGTTTTGCTCAGGACTAGCAAAATGCTGGTTGGAGAGTATGTTGAGTGTCAAATATTGCATATTTTCCCCCATTTATATCTTGTTTTATGAACATGATACTGCTTAATGGTATACTTTATGCATGTTTGTGTTGCAAGGTGAGTTTGAGAGCTTGGATTGAAAAGAGTGCTAAAAGCATGGATTTAGTGCTCAAGAATCACCAAGGCAAGGAATGGATCTTTGAAGACTAAGATTGAAGATTTCAAGACATCAAGATCGAAGAAAATCAAGTTGAGAAGGAAGAGGTCAGCAGTGCAAAGTATAGAAATTCACAGAGCCAGAACTATTTGTGTCATCGACCACTGGTCGATGACATCGAGGCCAACATTCGATGACAGCGAAGAATTACAGAAAAATCAAGTTTGGTTGCTAGACATATTGGAAGCGATTCCCGATTACTCGAAGACATACTCGAAGACATCAAAGAGCTTCTTGATGACATCGAAGACTTTTTGATGCATTGTTATTTATGGAGATCTTTGAAGCAACTCGCTGGACTGCTTTGGACACATTCTCGATGGATCGAAGACCCCTTGATGGCATCGAAGGTCGGTTCGATCACATCGAAGGAATGTTCGATGACACAAGAACTTACGCAATGCGAAAGGAGTTACGCAGTGTGTAAGGCGTGACTTTCGGAATTCAACTTATGCTTGATAACATCGAAGTCTGTTCGATGTCATAGAATGCGTCATGAAGAACTTACGCGGACTGCGTAAATTGAGGCAGTTTTGTGAATCCGACTGGACAAGGCTATAAATAGGGGTTTCCAAAGGACTTTTAGGATATCTAAGGTTTCAAGAAGCAGAGCCAAAGGGTGCAGAAACCTCCTAAGAGTTTTTCTTCTTTCCTAGTTTATTTTTAATGCTTTCTTTTATGGTTTTAGATCTAATCATGTTTATGGTTGGCTAAACCTCTTAGCTAGGGCTAAGAGGTGAAGCTTGTTGGGATGATTTTCTTACTTTGATTCTTGTTCTTGTTTAACTTCTTTCATTCTAATTTGATATTAAAGGAATATTTTCAATTTTCTATGGTTTGTTGTGACTCAAATTACAATAAACGTCACGATAACTTTGGATATCATCTTTTCCTATTTTGAGATTGTGGGATTGGTAAATCCTGTTGTTCACCATCGTCTCCTAGGCATGGTAAGGTGATGGAATTCCTTCCAATCTTCGCAATTCTCTTCTATTGAGAATTAAGTCAATAAAAGTTCAGATTTGATTTAATTGCTTTATCTTCCAATCAGATAGGATAAGACTCCAATTCTAATTGTGTTCCTTGAATCAACTAAGGAAACATCCTAATAGGTACAAGTGGATCCTTGGCACCCTAGTTACCTTTTGATTATTGAAATCTCTTTCACAATTACTTATATTCCAGATTTAAATTTAGATCTTGTTCTAGTTCTACTTCTAGTTATTTTCAGAATACATACAAGATTAGTCCTTGTGGATTTAACCTTGGTCTCACTGAGATTATTACTACATTACGACCCTACACTTGGGGTTTTGAACAAATTCTACAATGAGGATTTGAGTGCTTCCACTTTTAACATTCTAAGTTCACCACCCATTAGATGAGAATTAATTGCCCAGAGAAGGAAAATGCATGTATGCAAAATCAATCAGGAAGGGTTTCAACAGTTGCTCCCAATTTTTCATTAAAAAAATGAAATGAAACTAGAAATTTATGCCCGAAACAATTCATGAATGAGAGAGAGAGAGAGAGACTTTAAGAGAGGGAATCTGAGAGAGAGAGAGAGAGAGACAAAGAGATGGAGAGGATGGGTGTCAGGTTGGAATAGGGGTGGCGATGGCGAGGGAGAGGAAGAAGGAGAGAGAAAAAAGGGAAAGGATAGGATTATGTGAGGGAACAAATTGCATCCTACCCTAGCCCAGATGATAATGCTCAGCTTTACTCCACGCTCTACTGCTACGACACCTGCCTAAAATCTCCTCCATGCATCAATCGTGCATAAGCTTATAGAAACTTAGAGGGTGGTGTAGGTGTGTGATAATGGTGCACAGAAGAGTAGTAGGAGATACAAGGAGAGAAGCATGATCAATGAGGATATCACTGGCCTTACTTAGGCTTATCATGAATAAGATGCAATGAGTACTGGGTACCATACCAAGGCAATGCATGAAGGGGCTTGTACAACTAATGCTAATGCGATGCAAGTAATGTTAGTGCTCATATCTAAACCACAAGTCAAGTACATTTCCAATCATAAGGAAATCACTGGCGTCTATTACATTGCTGAATGACTGCCGCTCTACAGACCCCGCACAGTCAAACGAGTGTAAAAGACCTTACTACCCGCCTGTAGACAACCAATCACCAGCAAGGCCAGACGGTAGCGGACCCATTTACGAGTTAGTTAGACTCAGCCTAGAAATGCCCACTACACACCAGGCAGGTAAGGCCACACTCCTATCCAATCGACTACACGATAGTGGGAGTTGCGGCCTAATGGTATAAGGCCCTCGTGCACTCGTGTATTCCACCTGGTCACGACGTTGGAGCAGATCCTTGGTACCATGGAAGTTTTCAGAATTTCACCCATGGGCATCCTATGCACCCGGTATGCTCAACTAATATTTCTGGTGTCTACACATACGACCACCCACAAATGCACCTGTGGAGGCAAGGCCCTAATGAAGTAAGGGTGGATATCCACAAGCTATGCAATGCCAGATGCATGAATCACACACTCACCCATGCATCAATCCCAAGCATCCATCTCTCGGGGAGATACCAACATGTCCTACACAAAGGCACAACCATGGCCAATCATACCTTAACCAAGCATGCATATGATGCGTATGGGAGTGGGCCATGAAGATGAATAGGGGTGCCAATTAGGTGAAGATGAACTCTCTACCTAACCATGAAGGGTCTAGGTACTTAACCAATTCCTCATAAGGAATACAACCTCTAATGGGGGCTCATTTACCTGGGGTAGCCCACGAGACTAAGCATACAAGCTATGGGCCTAAATAATATAGAGATGGGCCTAGCAAGATATTAAGGTGGGTATTTAACCACACTTAGAGGGATCTATAATGGGGACATTTAATCACCATTTTCTCAAGCATAACCAACCATAATCCATATTGTTATAAGGCCCAAGGCCCACATCCAAACCACATACATAATCCCCGCATAAAGGCATGAGAAAAAGGGTCCAATACTACCTTCAACAACATGGGCCCAAGGAGGGGAATAAAGGCCCAAGGCCCAAGTCACAATGGCCATAAGACTCATACATTCAGTTGAACTTAATGGGCAACCCATGAACACAAAAAACACAGCTTAAAAATAAGTTTAAGTTGGGTGAAATGGGCCCCACTACATCAGCCCAACAACTAGCAATCTAAGTGGGTAAGTGGGTACCCAAGGGCCCAATACGACCCTTATCTCAGCCCATAAGTCCATCAAGATGGTGGAAGTCAGCCCAACATATGGCTAGGCCAAGCTGGGACGTTCCAGCCCAATCTGGGCCCACTAGGAAGGCCCAAAATCTAGTTTATATTTGGGTCCCTCAATTGAACATCAATGGAGACCCAAAAAGGCATTGATTAAGTCCAAAAGTATTCTAAAATATAAGGGACCAATAAATGCCCAATTACCTCAGTATGGTGGGCGCCCAATCATGGCCCTAATGAGCCCTAGAACATCAGGGATGGGTCCTCAACTAATCATACACAAAGCCCAATGGGCTGAAGCCCAAAAATTCTGAAATAACAAAGGGAAAAATAATGTACAGGAAATTTCTGCAATGCATGTTACTGTCCTAAATTTGGGCACTCTATTAGAGTGGGTCCATGGTCTCTAAAACTCTAGAAATTGAGGGCCAAGGTCCCTCATCATGCATACAATAAGAGGAAACCCAAAAAGGTGGCCCACCATCAGAGGAAACATTTTTGAATTATGGTTTTTATCAAGGCATATTGCTGGACTGCACAACAGAAAAATCTAGCAGTCCAACCATTTTGACCCATTCTTTTGGATACACAAATGGGGTCAGTTGGGGTTGAAATTATACAGAGTGACACCTCCATAAGTGAGACACACCCTCACAAAATTTCATAATTTTTGTATATTTCTAAGTATTTTAATTAATTTAAACAAAATAGTCTGTCCAAAAAATCGGATAGACCTAAAAGTCCCAATGTGTTGGGCCAGTCTGGCCCTCGCCACTGTGTACATAGGGGTCCATTGGCCCTGAAATTTGGAAGTTAGGTCCTACCATAAGTGGACCATACACCTACAAAAGTTTAGAATTTTTGAACATCTATAAATATTTTAATTCATTTAAATAAATCAATCTATCATTAAAATCGGACTGAACTGGACAACATATTATAGGGGCCGGTCCAGCCACCACCATGGTGTGTACAGGCATCCATTGGCCCAAAAATTTTGTAGGTGGGTGCTAACATAAGTGGTAAACCTCCCTGTAAATTTTCATAATTTATAGACACCCAAAAGTGTTTTAATAAATTTCGGAATTCCAACCTATCCAGGGTGGAATGTTGCTGGAACAATGCAGAAAATCCAGACTGTCCACCTCACTTGGACCACACCTTTGGGACCCCAATGAAGGTCAAATGGGGCTGAAATTTAGCATGATTATAGGTGGGGTCGATAGCTTCAAGAAACATATATTACATGGGACCAAACACCCCTACAAATGCCCAAAAATCTGGCCTCAAAATGACCTAAAAATCTGTCCAGATAATTCTAGACAGTAACATATGACTAAAAATAAATAAATGTAAACACTATTTAAAAGGAGATTTAATCTAAGAAAATCATGGTATGGACCACCCCAGTGGGTCCCACAAATATCCAGATCCTTCCCATTACAAAATACCCCTTGCATGTGCCCCATATAGGTAGATAAGGGGGCTCCAACGTCCAAGGGTGGACTATCATGGATGTCCACCCTCCATGAATGGTCTGGATACTTTTTTTGGTCCACAAGGTGGGCCATACACTCATGATCAGCAGGTTATCAATAAAGGAAAATAAGGATTCAGCCATAAGGGAAGGGTCTCCGCCACATTGAGGCCCTTTCCCTCATCACTCATGTACACACATTCCACTATCACAAGATATACAAGATCTACATAATCATAAGATTTCTTCTTGAGATCTATAGTGGAAATACAATCTCCACCAAGGATCAAGGGTCTAGATGACCCAAAGATCCCTAATCAAGGAAGGAAAAGCCATGTAGGGGTCCATGAAGAATGGCCCCTTGAATGGAACATGCATGCAAGTAAGATGGGCTTTGAGCCCCATACATGAAATCTTGGGGGCCACCACCATCATTTGATGGGCCCCACAAGCTTCAACATAAAAAAGAAAGGAAGAACAAGTAAGAAATGAAAGAAATTTGAATTTTTGCAATTACATGCACACCCATCTTAAGATCTCTATTAAAACTCCACTCTAAGCTTTTAACTGTCCAAGAAAGCAAGATGAAGGGTTGAGATGGATTTTCAATGGAGCGATTAAGGGAAAAAAGGAGGAGAAGGGGCTGGAAAAGAGGAAAAATGGGGCTGAACTTTTTTGCAAGAGAGAAAGAAGGAGAGAAGAGAGTAGAGAGAAATGAGAGGAAGAGTATGGAAATTTGCTAGAGAGAGAGAGAGAGAGAGAGAGAGAGAGAGAGAGAGAGAGAGAGAGAGAGAGAGAGAGAGAGAGAGTGATCATGAGCTCTCTCACCTTGGATAGGGAAACCCACCATGAAAAGTAGGGTGATATAAACAAAGTTCATAGAATTATAGGTTTGGGGTAGGGATGGATAGTGTGTGGGTAGTGGGTGGTGTAGAGGATGGGGTTTAGGTAACGTGTGTTGGAAATAGTTCCAAGAAATGGGACCTACCTAGAAATCCATGCAGACCACCCCTAGGTGGGCCACATGATCAGAATTAAGGGTTTAGAAAATGAAATGCACACAACTTATGATCTACACACCGGATGGACGCACAAGACACGGCGTCGGAACCGCAATGATGAAGCGGTCACAATGGCATAGGTCTCAACTCGATCCGAGTTAAGTCTTCATGACGGGACTCACGGATGACCGCAAATACTTTCTAAGGGTCACGGGTCACCGGGATTCGACCGGTAGGACCGCGGGACCAAGGTGGACGGAATGCATACTTACACACACATGCACACATGCGAACATGGGTCGGGTCTCACAATCCTCACCACCAATAAGAAATTTCATCCTTGAAATTGATAAAACTGGAACAACAAAATGCATAACATCATCATATATATATATATATATATCAATCATCAATCTCAAGAGAATGCAATACAAGCAATCAGTCATCAAATAAATGGGGATAACGCTCTCTAATCTCGGCCTCGCGTTCCCAAGATGCCTCGGCCTCCGAATGATGACACCGTTGCACTTTCACCAAGGGAATGACCTTGGTCCTGAGGACCTGCTCCTTCCGATCAAGAATACGAATCAACTGCTCAATGTAGGAAACATCCTCACGGACCTCAAGTGGCTGCCAATCAATAACGGGAATAGTATCCGACCCACATTTCCACAACATAGAAACATGGAACACGTCGTAGATTGCGGACAACTTTGGGGGTAAGGCAAGCCTATAGGCCACAGCACCCACCCGCTCGGTAATCTCAAAAGGTCCAATAAATCTCGGGGTAAGCTTGCCCTTCACACCAAAACGAACCACGCCCTTCATAGGCGAGACCTTGAGATATACCATGTCCCCGATCGTGAACTCAAGTGGTCAATGCCGACGATCAGCAAAACTCTTCTGCCGGCTATAAGCTGTGCGCATCCTCTGCCTAATAACATCAATAGCCTCCGACGTTTGTAGCACAAGCTCGGGACCTAAGAGACGACGCTCTCCAACCTTGGTCCAACAACTAAGAGATCTGCATGGTCTGCCATAAAGTGTCTCAAAAGGAGTCATGCTGATAGTTACCTGATAACTGTTGTTGTACGTAAACTCGACGAGGCCCATATGCTCATCCCAACTGCCCATAAAGTCAATCACACAAGCCCTGAGCATATCCTCAAGGATTTGGTTGACCCTTTCGGTCTGCCCATCCGTTTATAGATGATAAGCGGTGCTGAGATGCAAAGTGACCCCTAGTGCTTGCTGGAAACTCCTCCAAAACTGAGATGTAAACCTGGAGTCTCGGTCTAAAACGATCGAAACTGGGACGCCTTGCAGTCTCACTATCTCCTCAATGAATATCCATGCCAACCGGTCCATAGAGCAGGAAGCACGCACTGGAATAAAATGAGCTGACTTCGTCAGATGATCAACGATAACCCAGATGGCATCGTGACCGTGCTGAGTCCTCGGCAAACCTGCGATGAAGTCCATTGATATATGCTCCCACTTCTACTTTGGAACGCTCAACGGCTGCAAGGGACCAGGGGGTCTCTGATGATTGGCCTTGAGACACTAACATGTGCCATATTCGACCACAAAACCCACAATCTGGCACTTCATTCCCTACCAGAAGTACTGCCTCCTTATGTCACGATACATCTTCGTGGAGCACTGGTGGATAGTAAGTCTTGATCGGTGTGCTTCGGTCATCATATCACGACGCAACTCTGGCACGTCTGGGACACACAATCGGCCTCTAAAGTGAAATCCACCATCAGAACCGATCTGCCAGTCTGACTGCTCCACGGAGGCAGCCTCTGCTCGGTACTCCTGAAGTGACTCGTCCGTCTGCTTAGCCTTAATCACCCTGGCCACCAGAGAGGGTTGAATCGATAAGCTCGAAAGCTGAACAATGGAAGACTGCAGGCCAAACTCAAAGTCATACTCTGAAACATTCTCGAGCATCTGCCACTGTCGAACCATCATATATGCCACCAGGCCTCATGGCTGACGGCTGAGCGCGTCCGCCATCATGTTTGCCTTACCCGGGTGGTACTGAAGGTCAAAATCATAATCTTTCAGCAACTCTATCCATCGCCTCTGTAGGAGGTTCAAATCGGACTGCGAAAATAGATACTTTAAGCTCTTCTGATCCGATAAGAGCTCGAACTTGACCCCCTATAGATAACGTCTCCACACCTTCAGTGCGAAGACAACTGATGCAAGCTCCAAATCATGAGTGGGGTAGTTCAACTCATGGATCTTGAGCTGGCGCGAGGTATATACCACTGGCTTCCCGTGGTGCATCAGCACAGCACCCAAGCCAACTCTAGAGGCATCTGTAAAAATAACAAAACCCTCACTCCCATCAGGAAGGGTGAGGACAGGAGCGGATGTGAGGCGGTCCTTCAACTCTGTAAATGCCTCCTCGCAGGCATCACTCTAGACGAACTCGACACCTTTTTGCGTCAACTAGGTCAGCAGTGCTGTAATACGGGAGAAACCCTCGATAAACCGTCGGTAATATCCTCCTAGACCAAGGAAGCTGCGAATCTCGGATGCATTCATGGGCTGGCCCCACTAACGCACTGCATCAACCATCGAGGGGTCTACAGCGATATCCTCCCTCATCATCACGTGACCGAGGAACTTCATCTCCTTCTACTAAAACTCGCACTTCTCCATCTTCGCATACAGTTGGTGGCACAGAGGGTCTGAAGCATAATCCGCAGATGCTCAGCATGGTCCTCTCGGGTCCTTGAATATATAAGAATATTATCAATGAATACCACCACGAACTGATTGAGGAACGGCCGAAAAACCTCGTTCATCAGCTGCATGAATACGGCGGGCGTGTTGGTCAGTTCGAACGACATGATCAGAAACTCGAAGTGACCACAGCGTGTTCGGAAAGCCGTCTTTGGAATGTCTTCCTTTCGGACCCAAATCTGAGGGTAACCGGAACGCAAGTCTATCTTGAAAAACTATTACGCACCCTGCAACTGATCGAACAGATCATCAATATGGGGAAACGGGTATCGATTCTTGATAGTGACTCTGTGGAGCTCGCGATAGTCCACACAGAGTCGTAACGAACCATCCTTTTTCTTTACAAACAACACCGAGGCTCCCCAAGGTGAACTGCTGAGACGAATAAAACCTAACTCCCGGAGCTCATCGAACTGCTCCCGTAGTTCCCTCAACTCCAACAATGCCATCCGGTAGGGGGCCTTTGAGATAGGCACAGTACCGGGCACTAAATCAATCTGAAACTCTACCTACCGATGTGGCGGTAATCCCGGAAACTCCTGAAACACATCCGGGTACTCACAAACAACTGGCAACTGCTCAATACTCTCTGCCACAGAATCCTCAATGACTGAAACCAATAAACTAGATAGCAGCTCTCCTCTGGGCTCAACGACGAACTGGAATACTGGCAAGCCTGGAATGTGAAACATGACTGTCCTCGCGGCACAATATAAGTTGGCACGATACTCCACAAGCCAGTCCATACCCTGAATAACATCAAAACCTGTCATCGACATCATGAATAGGTCGGTGGGAAGAAACATCTCGCCCACCAACACCGGGCAAGAAGGACAGCGATGGGTCAACACAACGGACTTCCCCATGGGAGTCGAAACGGCTAAGGCCTCGGACATGGACTCCGACAGAATACTGGTCGATCGACAAAACTGCTCAACCACAAAAGAATGGAAAGCACTAGAATCAAACAAAACATGAGCAACGTAAGAAGAAACAAGAATACCCTCAACAACTCCACCGGTCGATGATTGCGGGTCCTGGCCTAGCGCCTGGTGCGTAGAATAAAAGCAGCCCTGAGCTGGTAGGGGAAGCAACCTAAAAGACTGAGGGTCCTGAGTCTGAGACTGCTGGGTTGCTATACATACTGGACCCATGGATCAAACAAGATACGGATATCCCCTCTACTGGTGCTGCAGCTGCTACTGTCTCTGTTGCTACTGTTGCTGCTAAGGAGGTCTGTCTGGTTGCCTCTACTGCTGAGGAGGAGCCCTAAGAGCGGCGGGTGGAAGCTGAGCTCTCTGCTGCTGCTGAGGAGGATGAGGAGGAGGCAACTGCAGTGGCCTCTTCTGCTGAATGGGGAGAGGGCACTCACGCCTCCAATGCCCGGCCTGTCCACAGCTGAAGCATACACTAAAAAAGGGGCCGAAAGATGAAGCGGCTAGCGATGCTGATGATGAGGAAGAAGCTACTGTCTGAACCGTAAGCTGCTGAAATCCTGATCTGCCCCTCCATCTCTACTGACGGTGCTGCCTGGAACTGTTCGCTAGTGCTCTCCTCTTTCGGTCTCCACCGGAACTCTGATCTCTCGACCTCTGGGTCATAGCCCAGTCCTCCTCATAAACTAGTGCCCGATGGATGACCTGGTCAAATGCCTCCAAACAGTGCCCTACAACACAGCTACGAAGGGCAGGGCGCAAACTAGTCACAAAATGACGGGCCCTCATCTTCTCATCACTAGTGAGATGAGGAGCAAATCTAGATAAGGCCAAGAAATGGGCCTCATACTGAGATACAATTATATCGCCCTGCACTAGGATCTCAAACTCGATTGCCCACTGGATCTGAACATGCTCAGGGAAGAATTTCTGGTCGAAGCGGGTCACAAACTCCTCCCATGTTCAAACAAATTGAGCCCCGACCATCCTGGACATGGATGACCACCAGTGACGGGCCTCACCCTGAAGAAGGTAGGTAGCAAGGGATACTCTCTGATATGCAGAATACTGAATAGTGTCAAAAATCCTTGCAACCTCAGTACGCCAAGCCTAAGCTGCAAAAGGGTCAGGATCACCACTAAACCTTGGGGGATCATACTGTCGAAACTCTCAGGCTATCGCACTAGCACTCGAAAAGTTAGACTGGCCGGAAACCTCAGTGGTAGCTGGATAACGGGTCTGCAATGCGGTGGTAACCAACTGCATCAGCTGTGGGAAATGATCAGCTCCTATAGGTACTGTCGGAAAGGCAAGGGCGACACTCGCATCAGACGGAGGCACGGGTGCGACCGGTGGAGCAGGAGCCTCCGAAACTGGAACAACAGGCTGAGGGGGGGGATAGGTGGGGGAACCGGAGCTACTGGAGGTACGGGCGGTATAGGTTTAACTGGAGGAACAGGTCAGATCAGGACCTTAGGAATCAGATTCTCAATAATGGGAGTAGGATGTACTCGAGTATGATGGGTACCTCGGGTGCCTCGTCCATGGCCACCACTACCACGGGTGCCACGACCACAGGTGCTACGACTACGAGACATCGTCTATAAAATAATGACGACACAAGGAATCAGGACAATTATAGGCTCAATACGGAGCGAAATGAAGAATCTCGGGACACTACTTATCTTATGTTCTTGGCAGACATGCGATGTTATCCTGAGTTATTCCAGAATTACTTGCTATGCTTTGATACTAACTCCTAAAATGCCCCAGACTCGGTAACCGAAATCGCAAGGAACCCGATGGCCGTTTCTGGCCGTAACAACCTCCATGTACCCCATTCTCGGCCCCTGAAGTAGGTTTCGATCTTGGGATCCTACAAGGAGGATTTTTCATAACAATATAATCATTACCAATATGAGCATACCCAAGATCAAAGCAAGAACATCTGAGAATAACAAAGACACACATCGCAAAATCCATTATAAATTTAAACTTTTACAATCATCCATAAGGTCCAAAAGGACAAACGTGAGATAAAAAAGAAAGGTGAGAAAGGTCGGCAACACTAGAGTCATCAAATGCTCAGCTCTACACCACGCTCTGCTACTACGACGCTTGCCTATAATCTCCTGCACGCATCAATCATGCATAAGCTTATAGAAGCTTAGAGGGTGGTGTATGTGTGTGATAATGGTGCACAGAAGAGTAGTAGGAGATATAAGGAGAGAAGCATGATTAATGAGGATATCACTAGCCCTACCCAAGCTTCTTATGAATAAGATGCAATGAGTACTGGGTGCCATACCAAGGCAATGCATGAAGGGGCTTGTACAACCAATGCTAATGCGATGCAAGTAATACCAGTGCTCATATCCAAACCACAAGTCAAGTACATTTCCAATCATAAGGAAATCATCAGAGTCCATTACACTGCTGAATGACTGCCGCTCTATAGACTTCGCACAGTCAAACAAGCGTAAGAGACCTCACTACCCGCCTGTGGACAACCAATCACCAGCAAGGCCTAACGGTAGCGGACCCATTTACGAGCTGGTCAGACTCAGCCTAGCAATGCCCCCTACACACCAGGCAGGTAAGGCCACACCTCTATCCAACCGACTACACAACAGTGAGAGTCGCGGCTTAACGGTATAAGGCCCTCATATGCTCATGTATTCCACCAGGTCACGGTGTTGGAGCAGATCCTTGGTACCATAGAAATTTTGAGAATTTCACCCATGGGCATCCTATGCACCCGGTATGCTTAACTAATATTTCTGGTGTCCACACATACGGCCATCCACGAATGCCCCTATGGAGGCAAGACCCTGATGAAGTAAGGGCGGATATCCACAAGCTATGTAATGCCAGATGCATGAATCACACAATCACCCATGCATCAATCCCAAGTATCCATCTCTCGGGGAGATACCAACATGTCCTACACAATGACACAACCATGGCCAATCATACCTCAACCAAGCATATATATATGATGAGTATGGGAGTGGACCATGAAGATGAATAGGGGTGCCAATGAGGTGAAGATGAACTCTCTACTTAACCATGAAGGGTCTAGGTACTTAATCAATTCCCCATAAGGAATACAACCTCTAGTGGGGGCTCATTTACCTGGGGTAGCCCACGAGACTAAGCATACAAGCTGTAGGCATAAATAATATAGAGGTGGGCCTAGCAAGAGATTAAGGTGGGCATTTAACCATACTTAGAGGGGTCCATAATGGAGACATTTAACCATCATTTCTCAAAGGCATAACCAACCATAATCCATGCACATCCAAGCCACATACATAATCCCCGCATAAAGGCATGAGAAAAAGGGTTCAATACTACCTTCAACAACATGGGCCCAAGGAGGGGAATCAAGGCCTGAGGCCCAAGTCCCAATGGCCATAGGACTCATACATTCAGTTGAACTTAATGGGTAGCTCATTAACATAAAAAAACACGGCTTAAAAATAAGTTTAAGTTGGGTGAAATGGGCCTCACTATATTAGCCCACAACTAGCAACTACGTGGGCAACCAAGGGCCCAATAACACCCTTATCTAAGCACATAAATCCATTAAAATGGTAGAAGTCAGCCCAACATATGGCTAGGCCAAGATGAGACATTCCAGCCCATTCTGGGCCCACTAAGAAGTCCTAAAATCTAGTTTATATTTTGGTCCTACAAATGATCATCAATGGAGACCCAAAAAGGCATTGATTAAGCCCAAGAGTATTCTAAAATATAAGGGAGCAATAAATGTCCAATTTCCTCAATATGGTGGGCTCCATAATCTTGGCCCCAATATGCCCTAGAATATCAGGGATGGGTCCCTAACTAATCATACACAAAGCCCAATGGGCTGAGGCCCAAAAGTTCTGAAATAATAAAGAGAACAATAATGTATAGGAAATTTTTACAATGCATGTTGTTGTCCTAAATTTGGGCACTCCATTAGAGTGGGTTCAAGGCCTCTAAAACTCTAGGAATTGAGGGCTAAGGTCCCTCATCATGCATACAATAAGAGAAAACCTAAAAAAGTGGCCCACCATTAGAGGAAACATTTTTGAATTATGGTTTTTATCAAGGCATATTGCTGGACTACACAGCAGAAAAATCTGGTAGTCTAACCATCTTGGCCCATTCTTTTAGATACACAAATACGTTCAGTTGGGGCTGAAATTTTACAGAATAACACCACCATAAGTGGGTCACATCCCCACAAAATTTTAAAATTTTTGGATATTCCTAAGTATTTTAATTTATTTAAACAAAATGATCTATCCAAAAAATCGGACAGACCTAGACGTCTCAACGTGGTGGGCCAGTCCAGCCTTCTCCACGGTGTACACAGGGGTCCATTAGCCCTGAAATTTGGTAGGTAGGTCATACCATGAGTAGAACACATCCCTATAAAATTTTAAAATTTTTGAGCATCTATAAATATTTTAATTCATTTAAATAAATCAATCTATCATTAAAATCGGACTGATCTGGACACCATATTATAATGGGCCGGTCCAGCCACCACCTTAGTGTGTACAGGAGTCCATTGGCCCCAAAATTTTGTAAATGAGTCCTAAAATGAGTGTTCAACCTCCTTGTAAATTTTCATAATTTTTAAACATCCAAAAGTATTTTAATAAATTTCAGAATTCCAACTTTTCTAAGGTGGAATGTTGTTGGAACAGTGGAGAAAATTCAGACTATCCACCTCACTTGAACCACACCTTTGGGACTCCAATGAAGGTCAGATGGGGCTAAAATTTGGCATGATTATAGGTTGGGTCCACACTTTCAAGAAACATATATTACATGGGACCAAACACCCCTCCAAATGCCCAAAAATTTGGCCTCAAATGACCTAAAAATCTGTCCAGATAGTTCTGGACAACAACAAATGACTGAAAATATATAAATATAAATACTATCTAAAAGGAGATTTAATCCAATAAAATCATGGTATGGACCACCCCAGTGGGTCCCACAAACATCCAGACCCTTCCCATTATAAAATACCCCTTGCATGTGCCCCATATAGGTAGATAAGGGGGCTCCAACTCCAAGGGTGGACTGTCATGGACATCCACCCTCCATGGATGGTCTAGATATTTTTTTGGTCCATAAGGTGGGCCACACACTCATGATCAGTAGGTTATCAACAAAGGAAAATTAGGATTCGGCTACAAGGGAAGGGTCTCTGCCACATTGAGGCCCTTCCCCTCATCACTCATGCACATACATTCCACTATCATAAGATATACAAGATCTACATGATCATAAGATTTCTACTTGAGATCTATGGTGAAGATGCAATCTCCACCAAGGATCAAGGGTCTAGATGACCCAAAAATCCCTGATCAAGGAAGGAAATGTCATGTAGGGGTCCATGAAGAATGGCCCCTTGCATGAAACATGCATGCAAGTAAGATGAGCTATGAGCCCCATGCATGAAATCTTGGGGGCCACCACCATCATTTGATGGGCTCCACAAGCTTCAACATAAAAAAGAAAGGAAGAACAAGTAAGAAATGGAAGAAAACTGAATTTTTGTAATTACATGCACACCCACCTTAAGATCTCTATCAAAACTCCACTCCAAGCTTCTAATTGTCCAAGGAAGCAAGATGAAGGGTTGAGATAGGTTTTCAATGGAGGGATTGAGGGGAAAAGGAGGAGAAGGGCTCGAAAAAGAGGGGAAATGGGGCTGGATTTATTTATTTTTTTGGCAAGAGAGAAAGAAGGAGAGAAGAGTGTAGAGAGAAATGAGAGGGAGAGTATGGAAATTTGCTAGAAAGAGAGAGAGAGAGAGAGAGAGAGAGAGAGAGAGAGAGAGAGAGAGAGAGAGAGAGTGAGTAATCATGAGCTCTCTCACCTTGGATAGGGAAATCCATCATGAAAAGTAGGATGATATAAACAAAGTTCATAGACTTATAAGTTTGGGGTAGGGATGGGTAGTGTGTGGGTAGTGGGTGGTGTAGAGGATGGGGTTTAGGTAGTGTGTGGGTGGTGTGTGTTGGAAATAGTTTCAAGAGATGGGACCTACCTAGAAATTCATGCACACCACCCCTAGGTGGGCCACATGATCATGATCAAGAGCTTATAAAATGAAATACACACAACTTATGATCTACACACCGGATGGACGCGCAAGATGCGGCGTCGGAACCGCAACGACGAATCAGTCGCAATGGCATAGGTCTCAACTCAATCCAAGTCGGGTCTTCATGACGGGACTCACAGATGACCGCAAACATAATCCAAGGGTCACGGGTCGCTGGGATTTGACCGGTAGGACCGCGGGACCAAGGTTGACGGAATGTATACTTACACATGCACACATGCGAACTCGGGTCGGGTCTCACATTTTATCCATACTGTTCATCCCTTTTCTCAGATTATTTTACGTCTTGATCCCAAAAAATGAGGCAGGTCCACAACTCAAGTGGACCACACCAATGAAAGTAATGGTGTTAATGACACCCATTATTGAATCCTTTATAAGGGCCACTGTGATGTTTATTTACCATCCAACCTATTAATAAGGTCATGTAGACCTGGATGAAGTGAAAACACAAATATCAGCTTGATCCGAAACTTCTGTAGCTCCCAAGAAGTTTTTAATGGTGGGCATTCAATCCCCACTTTGTGGTCCACTTAAGCCTTGGCTCTACCTCATTTTTGGGATCATGCTGTAAAATGATATGAGAAAATGCATGAATAGCTTGGATGAAACCCTTACATCATAGTGGGCCCCATAGAGGGTGGGGGGAGGACGCAATCTGCTTCCATTCTACGCTTAGGAATGGTTTAAAACCGTTCACATAAAGTCGTTCCTAAACCAATGATGTAGCCATTCTTAATCAGTAATTTTGGTGTAGTATTGCCCTCTCGATGGAAAGCTTTAAACATCAGTGCTATTACAGAATTGTTCTCTGGAGCACTATACATGGGATTGTTGCCCAAACCTTAGTTAGATGCTATTAAGTCGAGGAAAAGCCTCTAGCTTCGATACCAACTGATGTAGGGAAGGGCGTGGAAAAGTGATGAGAAAGATCATTGTCTTCCTCAAGTGCTTAAAACCTTGAATCCACAAGGGTAGTTTCTTTTATTCACAAGAAAAAGAGAGAAAACTTAAGTTTATTGAATAATGTGTAATATCTCTTTTTCTCAATTACACCACTACTAAAGAAAAAATAAACCAAAATTCGTAATTACGAAAAAAATGGTAAATTTCTAACCATAATAAAAGTCCTAATTCCAGCAAATATCTTCTAAAGCTAATTTTAAAAATAAAATTTCTTGATTGACTTTACTAGAAGAATTCTAGAATGATTAGAAATAATTTCTAAAAAAGATGAAAATCTAAAATTAAAAAAAAAATCTAGAAAAATCGAAATTACTGAAAATATTAGTTTTTTCGAAAATCCAATTTTTGAGCTAGAAGAGCGTCTTTTTTGTTTGTTTGTTTGTTTGTTTGGTTGCAAAACAGACTAAGATGACCCACTATGTGAGTCGGTTGATCCCAAATGGCATGTTCCAATCAAAATACATAGGCCGTGTGTCCCATAATGATACCCAGATCAAAAGTTATGGTTGATTTACACTTAACACTTCAAAATGACAAATTCTTCCTATCCGGTTGAATTTCTTTGATCTAAACATGCTTAGGGGCCAATAACGTCATGCCCTATGTAGGATTGGGCCGGATTTGATGGACTATTTGCACTTCTGTTGAGGCTTGTTTTGGTATAGCGGTGCTAAGAGTGCATCTGTGCCACGTCCTACATTATTAATTCGTCATATTAATTATTCCAACAACAATTCCAAATATTAAACATTAATAATTGAACTAGAAATTGCAGTTGAGATAGATACACGAGTCCTCAAAGTCTATGGACATTCTTTGTTGACTATTAATCGACTCTCCACAAAGTATGAGGTCACAAGCCCGATCTTCTCCCATTTTATTAGAAGGCTAAAGAGCTAATAAATAACTTTAGAGATTCACATACTACATGGTCCGTGAAGAGATGATTTACGACCTGATGCACTAGCTAATGTAGTCACAACATTGATTTCTCTCAGGGAAAGTTCTCCATGTAACTGTGGAAGAATGTCTAGTTTGTCCATTATTAATGGAACACTCTCTTCATGCCCCATCAACAATCATGATAGCGCGTTTGGAGATTAAGTAGACAAGTAGTAATGGCATTACATTGATTACCTTCAGCACTGCCTCTTACCTCCCAAACTAAAGACCAAGACCAAATGATATGCGGAGCAATTTTGTGGTCTTCAACAAAAAACTCTATTTTTGTGCTTTTGACAGTATATTCTTCGGTTCTTAAACCAAGAAGAAGCCTAGTAGGTTTTAAAAGGAGTTCATTTGGAAGTATGCAGAATAATTTGGTCTCATTTGAAACCTAATCACCACATCGAACGGATGAGGTATTATTGGCCAAAGACGGCAACTGATGCGATGGACTTTGCGCAACAATGCCATGCATGTCAATACACAGTGCCTTGCTAGAAGAGCTGATTTCCTTGCTAGAAAGGGAAGTGCAAGCCATAGAGACCATATCTCTGATATCCTTTCTGAGATGTCCATAGAAGCTCGTGGTAAAGTGTTTATAGATAAAATCGGCATCGTGAATTTCCGATTAGCATTAATAAAGAGTTTTTGTTTTTTTTTTTTTTTTTTTTTTTAAAATTTTTGATAAGACGCTTTGAAAAGGTTTGTAGTAATATGGCTTGGACTGGTCTGCATAGGTATTGGGAAGGAGCTCTAATTTATAGGGTCCCTGTGATTGTTTGGGCCTGCTTCAGCTAGGTGTATCTTTTTATTCCATCCAATATACACTCCCGTTGCACCGATCCACCTTCCAAAAAAAAAAAAATCAAATTCACAGTCCCTTCAGACACCAAGCATGAGGGTCATTGCATTCTATAACAACATCTTGGCCATTCGTGTATTGCGCCTAGATGTAATCATCCATGTAACCCATCTTCTATAATCATACATCTTTTCAAGCCACCGTAGATTACTTTCTAAATGGTCAAAGTTTATTCCTCTAAAAGATGCACCATCAAAGACGTTGAAGAGTTACTAGAATGAAGATGGTTTATACCTTCGATGTCCCTTAAACCCAACGACACTCCATTTTGACATCGCGTAATGTAGGTTTTTGTCAACGGTATCATATCAAATAAAAAATCTTAACAACATGCTGGTGGCTGCGATCGTGCTTGCTGAAGCCTTCAACAAGACCAACTGCATGCAAGCTTCTTAAGAATACTGTTCCAGAAACAGGAGAGACTTTGTACAAGAGGTTCCCTGAGGCTTTATGGGTGTTATCATGTGACATATTGTACCCCTATAAAAGGGGCGCCATGCTCTATGTTCGCCTCAGAAGCTGTTCTCCCTTTGGAATTGCACTCTTTTAAGTAATAGTCAAAGAAGAATCAATCACGGAAGATGACAACATCAAAATTCTTCTGTGGGCACTTTAGACAAGAAATGGCTGCACACCCAACAGAACTTTGGAGTCATATAAGGTCGAATTGTGAAGGTCAGTCATGCGAAGACCCTTGACAAAATCGTTCAAAGAATCACCTTCAAGATTCTATATATGCAAGAACAAGGTTGGAGAAGCATAGTAGACAAAACAACATGAAGACTCTCAGATTGTAGTGAATGTCTTGAGCGGGAATTTGAGCCCCGGTTGGAAATGGGGGTATTAGATTGCCAGGATTAACAGGCTCAGGCGTAAAGGGATGTTCCAGTTTTTTCATATCTTCAGGGAAGGCAATTGGGCGGCGAAGGCAATGGGGCGGCGAATGCTATGGCTGGTTGGGGTAGTAAAGAGCAAATGTCCATGATGTTGGGTAACTGGGTCGACCTCCCGGCCCAAGTTAGAGGGCTCCTTTTTCTTGATAAGGTGGGGTTAGGTGCCCTTAGGGAAGGGTCGAGGGAGGCTACGAGATGATCGGGAAATTTTTCTTAGTCTCTGACTTTCATCTTTGGGCCTTTTTGCTGGTTAGTTGTGCATAGTTAGTTTGCTTTATGATAGGCTTCCCCTGGGGTCTTTTATGCCTAGGGGTCCCCTGAATGTAATTGATCTTTTCTGCAGTTAAATGAGAAGCCCTCTAGGCAATCTTTATTTTTTTAAAAAATAAAAATAAAAAACATGAAGACTCCCTCTATGAGTTTAAAATGCATCTATTTGCTTTCATAGTCATAACCGTGCACAAATTCAATTTTGTTCGTCTGCATGCAAAAGAGAGATCTCAATTAATTTTTATTGAATCATCAAAATGGCAAAGCAAAAAAAGAGTATTTTTATTACATTAAAAATTGAATGATGAACTGTGCAGCTTGGATATTTCCACTTTCACATTCTCCTCAGCAACCTCAACTTTAAAGGTTCTTGCTCTCAAATCTCCTGGAAGAACAATCTTCCCCACCTCCAACTAGAAATTTCTCATGAGACGTGATTCCTTATTGTTCCATGGTCATAGCACAAGGAAAGGAGTACGTATCATGATCAGCATTTTCTTTGTAGCATTGGTTTGGGGTTCCAACTTTCTAATTCTCTGAACCAAAGAAGTATTATTGATCTGTACAGACACTAGTTTGGCTTCATTCTTCTTGGCATTATGGAGGTATCCCAATAAGAGTCAATAGTGTTGGTAGGTCCAGCCCTTTTCATGCTCTCAAGATATCTGCAACTTCATCAGAGATAGCCCTAAGCATCTCACCAGTTATTGCACGGGACAATAAACCAGAGAAACAATGTTACACCAATGAAATAAATTTATTAACACCTCTAGGTGTCCTTGTTCATGTCAACATTTGGTTAATGGTCTGGATGACAAAAGAAGAGAATTAAAAATGTTTAACTTTATTTTTTTCAAGTCTTACATTTATTGGATTTCACAAAAAGAGACTTGAGGTAAGTCTAAAATCTGATTGAGGACTAGTGCATTCATAGGCCCGACTTTATTTTTAAGGGCAATGGTAACTTTGATGCATCTTACTCAATTCCATCTTAGTGAGAGGGACATTTGGTAAAACAAAGCTCTAGTAATTCGTTGATTTTTTTTTTTATTTTTATTTAATTGGAACTGATGACATTTTTCCTTTCTTGATTACTCAGGGACCGTGTGGACGGCCACCACACGTGGACAACCTGTACTGGTCTTAACTCAGTCCGAGTCTAAATGGACGAGTAACTAATCCATGGTGGCGAATGGTATTGAGGAACTGGAATTGGTGGGGGAACATTCCACATTCGGTAACTAAATAAGAAACGAACAGTAGGACAATTTTTACTCTTACAAATCCTCTTTGCATTCACTTAATTCTACGGCTGTGATTATCCAATAATGGTTATAATATAAACAAATTCCTCCGTCCAGCCTTCGTTGACGAAAAGCATGCCCATTTGTCCCGGTGACTTTCAGTTCTGTACAAAAGGTAATTTCCTTTACCAGTCATCTTCGCTGTAAAGAAGAGGGAATTATATGACCTGTGGCACTATATTTGCACGGTGGACTGGCGCTTTCAGTTCTGACAAGTGGGGCCCATGGTGTGGTAATTCAAGACAACTGGCTTGGTGAAACCTGCCGTGCGAGCTAAGAACCAAAATTCATTGAGATCGGGAGGTTGCTGCGACTCAGTTGAATGCATACCATTTTCGTAATTTTTAAAAAAAAAAAAAAAAAAAAAAACAACCTAGCCTAACTCACATTAGGTTACTAGCTGGCGGAAAGCCACCGGGTTCAAACTTTCATAAGACCCACCTCGTCCATCAGGTTGGTTGCCTCATGTTCACCTCGGAATCTAAAAACCAAAATAATCCAACATGCTTATAAGTAAACAGTAGATATGGAGAGTCTGCTTTTGGTTTTGTGTAGGGCCCACCATGGTGTTTAGATGCCATCTAATCAATTCATCGTGCGTGTCCATCAGGATGAAACAATTAGCCAAAAACCACGGCATTCCAAAAAACAGTGCATTTGAGGTTTTAGGTGTTTTTCTGTGGGTGACCCACCCAAGTTTTGTATGAGAATGGTTTTTGGAATGAAGGACAAACATGAGGTGGTGTTCTTGATGAACGGTGTTGATTTCATGTACTTTAAACGTTAAAGAAAGTAACGCCAGTAGGTAGCTAGGTGAGGTATGGAAGCATTTACCATTTTGGAATTACTCTTCTTAGTCGTCCATTCTTGGGAACATACAAGAGGTTGAAAATTGTCCAATGAATGAGATCTTTGGGCATAATCGACCCAATGTTGGAGACAAGAGACCCGATGGTCTGGATTACGCAACGATAGGCCCCACATTACCTAAATGAAATGCCATTTACATTGTGCGGATATGCAAGAGCCAGTTCACTTCCCACTTGAGATAGTAACTCTCTAAATATAGATAACCGTATGAAGCGTATTGAAATCCCCGTACATTTTCCATGTATAACAATATGGAAGAATACGGTTACAGATTTGAAAATATACGCAGTTCGTATCGTTTATCCTCTGTGGCGGCTAGAGATCAGATTCTGCCTCTGGCCACTTGGGCTGACCTGCTGACTAGTCTGATGATCGGAACCTTCTAAGTTGTGCAATCTATGCCTTACGGCCTACCATCATAAACTTAAGCCGGATGGTTGTGACCTTCACAATCTACTGATGAATTTAGAACAATGAAAAGAAAATTTTCCATGCTCGCATTCAACTGTAAAAATCAAAGGTTAAGATCATGTAAACTTCGAGGAAGCAACTAGAATATGGACGGTTCAGATGATCAGCCTAGCTCAGTTTGTGCGGCAACACACATCCTGAGTTGCAACTGATGCAAAACGAAATGGGATACATGAATATAAGAGAATACAGTAGGTACGAATGAGATTAGCATGCAATCCCTAATGATTCTCCGGCGGATTGAAAAAGATGATATCCTCCAATCACTGTCCACAAGCGATTATGACCATCTCCTCAATGCTTTCCTTTCTTCGGAAAGCCTAGAAATGATAACAGGCAAGAAAAGAAGCTTTGCAAGACAGCCATTTCTCTAAATCATGGTTTGGTAAAAGTAAATATTAAAAATAAAAAGTACTAGGGTTTTCAAAGGAGAGATATACTCAAACCTTGAAAGGTCTTCTTTGATATCTCCATTGCAGTTTCTCGGTACCACATTTGCACATCCTACATCATGTGGTCACGCCTCAAAAAGAAAAAGAGAAAATACAAAGACCCATAATGCCAAATGTCTACACATGCAAGACCCCATTGCATGAAAAGGAGAAAAAAGATCAGTTTAATGATGAGAGAAAAAAAAAAAAAAAAAAAAAAGAATGGCAGAAGAGAATAGAAGGATGCAATTAAATAAAATAGGAAGATTTGAATTCTTTTACCTTTGAACTGAAGAGAAGGAATAAATGACACAACCCAGTCTCATATCATATCACATGGGTTTCACAAAGAGAAACCGACATAGCTCAGTTGGCAGTATGCCCACCTCCATTAACAAGAAACGACACATGGGTTTTTCTTTTTATTCTTCTCTTTATTCTTCTCTTCTCACTGGAGGTGGACAGAATGCCAATAAACTCCGTAAGAAACCCTTTGAAAAACCCACATGAAACACCACCATCATCTCTCCGTCCACTTCAGCCTCCAGAGAAAGATAGATACACATATATAAAGGAAAAAAAAAAAAAAAAGAATAGACAGGGGGAGAAAGGTCTTCTCCTTCTACTGCTACTAAAGGAGAAGGAGATTTCTTGAGTGGGCTGCACGCATGCAAGTGAGAGATGAAGAGGCAGAGAGAGAGAAAGATGGCGGAAGGGAGAGGATATAATAAGTAAAAGAGTCAGAAGCAATGGGAAGGAGTAATGAAGGAAAGGGATGGGATTGGATTATTATCCCTGGCATTGAATAATATTTTAGAGGGGGTGGAATCATCCCTCCACATATCCTCGTTACTGACGCCAAATCAATCTTTCTTGCCTTCCACACCCACACAAATCCCTCTCCCTCGTTCCTGATGCCATCTCCTCCAGCACTCCTCTCTCTCTCTCTCTCTCTCTCTCTCTCGACTTTTCTCGACAGTTTACACCACCCTCAGAAAGAAAAGGAGAAAATAAATAAATAAAAGGAACTATGAAAGGGGCTGATTAGGGAAGTTTCGTCCTGTCCACTGAAGTGCTTAAATATCAAATATGCTTTAGGTTTTGGGGCCGGACTACGTTTATAGTTCGCCACATTTTTCATAACGGCAGTGATCGTCCATCACACACATTGCTGTCTATCCTCATTTTCAAAATATACTACGTCATCTTTACGGTCCGGTATCATTTCATTTATAACTGCCAATTGGATGGTCCTCATATTTTAATCCGTGTGGTTTTGGCTACTTCCATCTACATTGGGTTTCCTTCCGTATGGTCAGAGTTGCAGTCGGTGTATGCCATTTGTCTCTGCGGGATGAGCACCTACTCGCCAGGTTTTGAAAATGGTGGTAAACTATCACTGCATTCTGAACCTTGGCACACAGAAAAAGGAATTATCCAGCGTATATTGCAACTGATGATTAATATTGCAACTGATGATTATTACGCCTATATTCTATTTTATTTACCAGTGGTGCACATGGAACAGTAGAACTGTGGAACCGGACGGGAACTGACCAAATGGTTCAGTTTGGTCCAGTTCTATAGTGCATCAGTTCTGGTTCCAAAAATTAAAGAACCGTTTAGTTTGGTTCGATTCCGGTTTGAGGATATGTAGAACCGAACTGAACCATGATCCGAACCATGAATCTGAACCGTGGATCCGATCCGTGGAACCGAACATATAACTGAACTGTGGAACCAAACATGGAACCATGAGTTTACAATATATTTTAGTTGTATATTTGACTCACGATTTATGGTTTACAATGCACCTTTTGATTGTTTTCATAAATGTATTTTTTCACACCATATACAATATCTAAACCATTCATCAAATGGATCACAACGCGAATGGACATGGGCTAAATTATAAAATAGAACATGCAATTGGGCTGGATTATAAAAAGCCCAGAACCGTGGAACCAATCCAGAACTGAACCGATTTTCACAGTCCAGTTCCGATTCAGTTCTAGGGTGCTAATGGTCCGGTTCTGGTTTCGAAAATCCTAAAACCGTAAGGAACGGTTTGGTTCCGGTTTCACCCCAGAACCGAACCATGTGCACCCCTACTATTTACGCCTGTCTCGAGCCGCGATCAGATGGTGGCAATGAGCCCAAAGAGCTACCACTACACCAAAATGGCTCTTTAGTAATGGTTTAAAATCATTCTAAAATTTGTCGTGAATGGTTTTCAACTATTCTTAAGCAGGGCATCCCTAAAAATTAGAAACGATTGAAAATCAATTTAAGAACTAATAGTAATGACTACGAACTAGTAGGTACATATTAAATTCCTAGCCATTAAGTATGTTGATGCAGTTTTCCAGTAGACCCTCCTTAGTTAACCCTTCAGGACCTGTCCAGATAAAAGAAACATGAACAAAGGAGACTCTGGCTTGTATAGGGGACCCTCTGATGCCTAAGTTAGGCTATTGGGTCTTCTGTAGGTTAGGATCTTAAGGAAAAGAGTCACCAGTCAAATATTAGGGTATGTATGCGTACCTTACATTGGTTGGAGGTACCTCTATTTATAAGAGAAGGAAGATCATGACGTAAGAAGTCTTCTTCCTGATATGTCAGAGACCATTCTGCATAGGTATTTGGATTCGTTCAAGATCTTGGGAGAGATCTCCAGGCCGTTGGAGAGATTCCCAAAGTGTTGGTTTGGGAAAAGGTTGGATAATAGTTGGACATAGGAGGCGCAATCAATATCGAGCTTTCCGTCATATCAACATTTACTTAGTGTTAGAGGTTATACGAAGCTATAACCGAGCTATGGGTTAAAAAGACGTAGGGTGAAAGGTGGCATCTACAGTGGTCAACTGGTTGACGATGGAGGAAAGGGAACGGGAGAGGGAGTGAGTGCGAGATCGGGATGATCTCTGGGTGACAGTAGCACCCCGGAAATCATGCTCCTCAAAACCCTACTTCTCCTTATTTGCTGCGAATCTAACGTTCGATACCACAGAAGACGATCTCTTGTGGATTTTCGGCCGTTTTAGGAAAATACGAGATGTCTTCATTCCACGGAATCGCCAGCTTAATTGATCTCGTGGTTTCGCCTTCATCCGTTTCTTCTACGAACAAGATGCCCTCAATGCTATCCACTATCTTCATGATCGTCAGATTGATGGCAGGGTTGCCCACATTGCTTAGGGGAAAGGGCAATCAGGTGCGGGGATAGTAATGCCACCCTCTCCCCAACCTAGTAACCAACCGAGTAAACAGGATTCAGATAGATCGTTTTTTATGCGATTACTAAAGGAAGGCCGACATCCAACACTAGGTTGGAAGAGAGTCCAGGGGTCACGACCACAGCCGACCCGAGGGCAGTGGAGCACCAGCTCCGTAGTAAAAATCTCGCCTTGATGGGGACCACGGTGGATCGGACTGTCAGTATTGATCGATTAACTGGGGCTTTGAAGAACCAAAAACTTAAGCTATCAATTGGGGAGATTGTGAGGAGCTCTGCATCAAAATTTTTGCTTAAGTTCAAATCCAAAGCAGAGATGAATACCTTCAGCAATAATGTATCACTGCATAAGGAAATGGGAATCCAGTCCGTTGCACGGTGGTCTCCTGTAGACGTTATTTGTGCTGATGGGGTCTGGATCAGGTTATTTGGGATCCTGGCCCACGCCTGAATTGAGTCCATCATCATCGATTTGGCGAGTTACTTCGGTAAGATCATCCAAATAGACTCTAATTCGTGGCACGGATATTTTTAGGCTTTTGCGAGAATTAAAGTCTTTCCATGTCCAGGCGTTAACCTTAATCTAGTCTTACATCTCAATGTGTTGGGGAAGACATACCCAATTGTTGCGGAGATGGAACCGTTGTTCCAGCTCGTAAGCCCTCCTATTGTCAAGCAAGTTATGAACGAAAGTACCAAGGACTGGGTCGTCAGAAGGTTCCATGTGGGTTATGGTCCTTCATCAGATGTTTGTGGAAATGCTTCAGTTGGAGAGTCAGGTACTGGAAAGGATACATCTGGGAAAAGGTCTGATGACTGTAATACTGTCAACGTGGATGACAGTAGTGTACCCCCCCCCCCCCCTCCCCCCCTGTTGAGGGGGGCCTTCCTACCAAAGATATTCAAAATGTCGGTGTTACTGGCTCTGCAGCTCTTAGTGACTATGCAATGATTGGGGGAGTCGACTCACTAGGTGTTTATGATTTGGCCACAGCCAGCCAAACCGATACAGCGTGTCACATAGTCCAACCAAGTGATAAGGAAGCCTTGGGGGTGGGATCCAGTGGTTCCGGGGGGGGGGGGGGGGGTAGTGAGAAGACAGATCAAGTGTTGTTTACAGTCCCTGCGGATGTTAGTCCTCTATCACCCTCTCCTGAGGGCACGCAAAGGCAAGTACTATGTCAACCAGAACAACCTCAGGGCTCACTGCAGAATTCTGTACAAGATCCTTATAACCAAGTTGAATTCGACATGGTGTGTGGATTACAACCGTTTGTGCAGTCTCCACATAATAGGACCATTTCGGTCAACCATTTGGATATGGTTCATCCTGACGACACTGCAATAAGAAACGATGTATCAGCTTCAGCAGTGCGCTCAGCTAGGTTCCATCCTGATGCTTCAGTGGTCAGAAACATTGATTCCGCATCGGCAGGGCACACAGAAGGTTTTGAGAAGAGTACATAGGAGGTTATGCAGAACACTGGACAAGGCATCAACAGACAAGGTGAGCTTCTTATGTTGCGTGGTTTGCAACCATATGTTCAAGCATCGTAATGCGGAATCCTCCCGAGCAACCTATTGGACATGAATCACCCAACAAATGACGGATATAAGAATGTGGAGAGATCATCTATAGAGCATTCTAATATGATAACTCCAACGAAGAACATGAATCATCAGCAACTTCCTCATGGTCGTATGGAGGGTTTACAGGAGGTTATACAGAACACTGACAGAGACATGGACAGACAAGGTGAACCTCTTATGTTGAGTGGTTTACAATCATATGGTCAGTCTTCCCATAGCAGGATCCATCCGACCAGCCTAGTGGACATGATTCACCAAGAACATGAGGGGAGTAGGAATGTGGAGACAGCATCTATAGTGCATCCTGATATGATTCCTCCTGATGGTCTTATGGTTAGGAATGTCAAACCAACAACAACAGGGAACTCTCCAATGAAGAACAGGAACAATCGGTAAAATCCTCTACTTTTTATGAATAGAAATGTTATTACAAATCTTGTAGATCATCTCACCTCACCTAACCAAAGTCCTTATCTCACCTTACGTCACACCCTCCTCCTCGAATATCCTAATCAAAACCTTTCATCTGACAACCAGACCCTGATTGCCCTCCCATGCTCAGGTAGTCACCTTGGTCCTTTTTTGTCCTCTAAAGCTGACTCTCTGCTGAGTCCTGCAACTCCTAGGTCCTCTTCTATCCCTATTCACTTACCTAGGGGTTGTAACCCCCCAATAAATTTTATCAGGAGAGCCCGGCCTAGATCAGTAGGCTCTTCCCCCTTAAGGCCTCTCCAAGTAAACGAGAAATGCAGTTGCAACAGAAAAAAGGAGAAGATCAGTCTTGACAAACTAGCCCTCTGCTAGAGAAGCAAGGCTCCTAACCTAGAACCAGAAGACTAATTATGGAACATTACAATGGATCTCTCCCCGTATTTCGACAGAGAACAACAAAATTTTTCTACCAATACCACAAATGTTTCCCAAGAGTCTGAAGACCCGCTGGCTAAGTCACCCCCCCAATCTCAAGTCCAATGGTAGAACCAGTCCAGCAAGAGAGCATAGAGAAGACCAAACAGGGGATCGGTTATCATTCAACCATCAAGTGATTGGTATAGTAGACTTCGTAGATTGAAGCGTCGGGCAGTAAACTCAGGCTATGTTACAGATGGATAACGCTCTCATCTGGAATGTGTGTGGTGTGGGTAATGCGCCTACAGTTAGATACCTAAAGAAGCTAGTCAAGAACTTTAACCCATGTTTACTTGCTATCCTTGAACCTCTAATTGGGGATGATAATAGGGTAGCCATAGGTTTAAAGCTTGGTTTCCATGCTTCAGTATCAAATGATAATTCGGGTGGAAAAATCTAGATTTTCTATCATTCCCAACTAAACGTCTCAGTGATTTCCTCCACCAATCAGATGATCACTTTGCAGATCACCTTGCAGCCCAGCATCGAGTCGATCTTTCTCTCATTTGTTTACGCACGATGTTGCAAGATACAAAGAAGAGAGCTCTGAAATGAAATGGTGACCCTCAGCAGATTGATTCAAGATGCCTGGGCTGTTGGGGGAGATTTCAATGCGGTGGTGGATACTTCGAAAAGAAGAGGGATTCGAGATCCGGATGCATCTAGCACGTCAAATTTTGCATAGGCAATTCATAACTCTGGCCTTATTGATGCTGGTTTTGTGGGGAATCAATTTACTTGGTGCAACAACCGAGAGGGGAATGCACGAGTTTGGACCAGACTTGATAGAATCCTTTTTAACAACAGATGGTCAGCTACTTTCCCTCTTTTTAGGGTCGAACATCTTCCCCGAACAAGATCAGACCACGCTCCTCTTCGTCTTGCCTTCCTATCCCAATCTTAGCCCAAAGTCAGACTGTTCAGTTTCCTCAAGATATGGACCCTTCATGATACATATCATCAGCTCATCAGGAAGGCGTGGGAAGGAGAGTGTGATCCGCAGCCAATGCTTAATGTTCAGTTAAAGCTGAAAAAGACCAAGCAACTTCTGAAAGTCTAGAACAAGGAAATATTCAGTAATGTTTTCCATCATATTAAAAGGACCGAAGAGGAGCTTAAGAGCCTTGACATCTGCAGGCAGTCCTCTTCTTTGGTCAAGCTTTCCCAACAAGCTATGGTTCTTAAACAAAAGTTAAATCAATTGGAGATCATGGAAGAGGTTTTCTGGAAGCAAAAGTCGAGGAATTCCTGGTTAGAAGAAGGAGACATAAATACCAAGTTCTTCCATATGTTAGCGACTGAGAAAGCCAGGAGGGCATCAATTTCCTCCATCAAAACTGCGACTGGAGCTACTATTACTACATCTGAGGAAATTAAAGTTGCTGCAGTTTCTTATTTCCAGGATCTGTTCCAGGATGAAGACGTCAGTTCTTGCACTGTATTTGGTAACGCGGTCCCTCTAGTTATTACTCACCAGGATAATGTTTCGCTTTTGTCCCCTCCCTTGATTGAAGAAGTCCACTTTGCTCTACTGTCCATCCCCAAGGATGGGGCAGCTGGGCCGGATGGTTTCTCGGTGGCTTTCTACGCCAGTTCTTAGGATGTTGTGGGGAAAGATATTCACCGTGATGCAGTTGAAATGATGTCCGGGGCCCCGCTCCCGAGAGCCTTCACGTCCACGATTATCTGCCTCATTCTTAAGTCCCAATCAACTACAAAATTCTCAGACTTCCGGCCAATAAGTCTTTGTAACATCATTTATAAATTTTTTGCCAAAACTACTTGCTAACAGATTAATCTCTGTGCTTCCCAAACTCATTTCTCAGGAACAAGAAGCCTTCATCCAAGGTAGAAGTATTGTGGAAAACATTGCCCTGGCTCAGGAGGCGATGCGAGCTATCGACAGGAAAGTTCGGGGCGACAATCTCATCCTTAAACTGGACCTTGAGAGAGCGTATGACAGGGTTAGTTGGGAGTTCCTAAAGCTTGTTCTCAGAAAATTTGGTTTTTGTGACAGATGGATTCAGATCCTGGAGGGCTTTTCGGGTAACAACTAGTTCTCCATTCTCATTAACGGTGACGCTGCAAGATTTTTTCATTCTTTTAAGGGTCTCAGACAAGGAGACCCCCTCTCACCAATGTTGTTCATCATCGCTATGGAGGCTTTCTCTGCCAACCTTAGGCTCCTCTTCTTGGACGATGCCTGCCAACCTTACAGCTTGCAATGAGGTTGCCCCTCATCTCACATTTTCTATACGCTGACGATATGCTTATCTTCCTCAATGGAAGTCGGCCGTCCCTGCTTGCAATCAAAAACTTTCTCAGCCTCTTTCAAGAAGCATCAGGTCAAAGAATAAACAACCACAAGAGTTGTTTTATTTGTTCTAAATCCTTACGCTCTGGGAGGATTAGCGCTACCGAACACCTCTTAGGATTCAGCAGAGCCCCGGATTCTATCCAGTATTTGGGAGCCCCCATTACTAAAGGTAAAATCAAATCCTCGGCGTTCAAGTTCATGATAGATAAGGTGATCAAAAAAACCTCGGGTTGGGCAGCCAGACAGATTTCTCAAGCAGGCATAATGACATTGATTCGACACGTTTTAGGTAGCTTTCCAATCCACATCATGTCTGCAACACATGTTCCTCACCAGGTGATTTATAAACTTGAAAGCTCTTTCGCAGATTTCTTTTGGGATTGGACCGATGGAAAGAAAAAATTTCATTGGATGGCTTGGAAATAAACTACCAAACCAATTGTGGAAGGAGGTTTGGGAATCAGAAGGTTACAGGAAGTCATGAGGGCCCACCAGATGAAAATGGCTTGGGCGTTTAAATTCGGTGAGACCGTGGGACCTTGGGTTAGGCTCATGCGTAGTAAGCATCCTAGGGATCTCGGCGCTGTCATCCCTTTACAGGCTACGTTGAACTCCTCCCCCTTTTGGAAGAGGATCAGGGAGCTCATCCCGACTCTGAATGAGAATGTACAATGGCATATTGGTCGCGGTGACTTAAATCTTTGGTCCACTAACTGGTTGGGCAGGGGCCATCTTCAGCACTGTGTTGACAACCTAATCCTGATGGGGTTGCTAGAGCTCAAAGTTAGGGATTTTATCAGAAATTTCGGCCCCCTTCACCCTCTGGGGTGTTCAACTTTCTTCCCCAGGAAATCATTAACGAGATTTTCCACAGTGGATTTGTTACTTCTGATGAGGATGACGCCTGTTTCTGGTCCCATGATACATCGAGAACCTTCACTCTAAAGTCAGCTTGGAAGATCCTCAGAGGCTTCTCCCCCGAAGTTCGATGGGCCAGCTGGATTTGGCACACTTCTCTCCTGAAAATTTCTCTTTTCCTGTGGAGGTTGCTGCATGAGGTAATCCCTGTTGATGACAAAATCTAGGAAAAAGGGGTAGCGCTTAGTTAAAATGTCGGTGCTGCTCAGAAAACCCCCATGGAAGCTCGGACAGAGAATCGATTGCTCATTTATTCCTGTCTGGCCACCTTGCTGAGTCCCTTTGGTCCTTTTTCGGTGCGCTATGCGGCGTTCCCAATGTCCCTCACCTATTAGTTGAAGGTAGGCTTCTTCATTAGAAATGTATGGCGGCCCAGGGTAGTGCCTCTCCTACAGTCAGAAATTTGTTGCCTTGTCTCGTTCTACAGGAAATCTGGCGCTCAAGAAATGAGGCCACCTATGATGACATTCTGGTGAATATCAAGAGAGATATAGCCCGTATCCGATGGTGGGCCCAGCGAGTTATTGGATCCAAGTTGGAAGGTGATAGCTGCCCCCCCCCTCGCGCATCTCCCAACTGCGAGTCAGAGATGTCCCAATGCAGTTCTTGTTAAGTGGAGATTTCCAATCCCTAGGTGGGTCAAGCTGAATATAGACGGATCAGCCCTCAGGAATCCTTCATGTTTAGTTTCTTGTTTGGCTACGGTGAAGGTTCAAACAACCTAGCGGAACTTCGGGCCATTCATGATGGGATGTTAATTTGTATTCAAAAGGGACTACCCAACGTCATGGTAGAGTCGAACTCAAGTTTGGTGATTGAAATGCTGGTGGGCCATTAAAGATTCTGTGGAGATGGAAACCATGGATAACTAGAATTAACTGCTTGAAACAATTAGGAAATTTTTCCTTTTCGCACACATACAGAGAAAGTAATGGACCCGCAGATGGTTTAGCCAAGGAAGGAAGCCGAAATCAGAGAGACTTGCTGTTCCACCTTTTTCCGTCTCTCTTGCCTCTAGTCCGGGGTCTAATTTTTCTGGACAAGGTCAGGTTAGGGTCGATCAGATATGATTCTTAATTTCTCTGGGTGCAAGCGCTTTTGGGTGTTGCTTATCCCCATCTTGTTGGTTTTATTTTTTGGCCTCCATATGATAAGCCCCCCTAGTATCTTTTATAGCTGGGAGTCCCGAAATATTGCCTTTTGCTTAGGTTGTACACCTTTCATTTTAATGAAATTCAGTTATTTAAAAAAAAAAAAAACTGAGCTATGGCCGAGCTACGACCAAGCTATGACTGGGCTATGACCGACCTATAGCTGAGCTATGACCGACCTATAGGTTAGGTCGGAAGTTGGCCATTTGAGTGGACCTACAGTTGCATCCTCTTTAAGTGTCCTTACAGCTACATCGACCTCCTTGAAGGTCGACCTATATTCGACAGTAAATGCCCCTTAAGGCTCAAAACCCATTGGGCCTGTGCTAGTTTTGTAGAGTTGGACCATTCCATAAGTTGACCTATCAACTTATCTATTTTTCCCCCAACAGTAAGCAACCCCTTACTTTTCGAGCCGATCTACGGAGACCTAAAAAGTAAGTCAAGTATAGCTTAGGTCGGATTATGTTGTCATAAATGCCAGGTATGGCGGCCAACACGACAAACGAGGCGTGTCATTAATCAAATGCAGCGTGGCATTTCGTGGTTCAAGGTTACATGGTCTGTTAGCCTGCCGTTTTGATGACAGGCCAACGGGAGCATGACACATGGCCACTACTCAATATTAGGGTGCGCCATGTGTCAGGAGGGGGTAGTCGAGTGGACATCATACAGACCCAACATTGATGGGCATACTCAAGCGTTACCATGTGGCTTTCCTATATAAGGGAAGCCCTAACCCTTAGTCATTTCTGTCTACATTTTTGCCTTTTCCCATCCAATCATCTTCCTTAGTACAAATAGGTGATTTTCGGTAACTGTCTTCACCAGCGGTCGGGCACTTCTTTCTTCCCCGGTGAGCTTCAAACATTACTTGCCCCCTCCTTTCTTTTTTCCTTTTAATCAGCAACTCTCAACATCTATAAAAACCCGCCATGTCAGACTCTTTGAGTTCATGGGAGGGGGCCTCCGGCGACGACAGTGGGGCGAGTAGCCTATGGGTAATGTCGAACCCACCGTCGCCGTTGGTGATGATGGCTGATGTCGATTTTCCCTCGTCGCGGGTGGTAGAGGGATCCTCTGCAGAGAGGCCAGCTAGGGCAGAACTCTGCCAGTCTGGTGAAGAGACCCCGGAAGAGTCTGCTGGTGAGGAGGGTCCATGAGGCCCTGTGCCTTCGACCCTGTCTTAGGCGGAGTTAGCTCGGATCAGGATGGGGTATCATGTCCCTGAGTTTATAGCGCTCCAACTCCACTTGCCAGACAAGCTTCCTGATCGGCCTACATAGGGGGCAGTCGCTATTTTCTAGGTCACCCTTCAATGCAGCCTAGGGCTCCCTCTACATGTCTGGTAAGGTGGGTACTTGCTTCCCTTAACTTAGCTCTGAGGAAGATGATCCTTAATGAATGGAGGGCTTTGATCAGCTGCACGGTCTTATGCTCTGAGCTAGAGTAGCTCGAACTTACCATCGAGGAGTTCCTCCATCTATATTAGCTAAAGTCGAACAAGTTTCACCCTGACTGGTATTATCTCTCCACGTGGCGGGGGACTGGTGGGAGCCTCATTACCGATTCTCCATCGTCCAATAAAAATTGGAGGGATAAGTGGTTTTGGGCTTCTGGATGTTGGGAAGTGGCCAACTTAGTCTTGGATGACCACTTGGTCCCCACAACATTCTTTGACCTAGGTCAATATACTTCAGATGTAGTTTTTCTCTAGCTCATTCTCGGTTGGTCGATTTTTAAATTTTCTTGACTTGTTCGCGCATGTCTTTTGTTACAGTCATCCCTAAGCATCCTCCCCTACTCGACAATGGATCTCTCGCTCGGATTAGAGGGGTGAAAGTGTTGAAGGAGGAGGAAAGATCTTAGAGGGTGCTTCTCTAACCCGAGCTACTCCTCAAGTCGGGCTTAGACTCCACTCCCACCGGTAAGAGCTTCGGTAAGAACGCTAGCTGGGCTTTAGAACTTAGGAATTTTCATAGATTTCCATAACCAAGTGTCTTTATGTTTTGGTGCAGAAATGCTTAAAGCTCATCCTATGCTACGGCCCGCGTCCAAGCTCCAGGCGCCCTCCGTGGAGGAAACAACGGAGGCAAAAAGGAAGAGGCAAAAGACCTCCTCTAAGAGCAAGGGGAAGGTCGGCCCTTCTTTCCCCATTATGATGGAGGTTGAAGGAGAGGGAGCGGAGGTGGGGCCTGCCCCTGATGCTGCAGTTGCAACAGCCGAGATGGCTGTTTGGGAAGAAGCTTCACCTGCTGAGGCGCGGGGGGCTACCGAGTTTTCTGTGGAGGCTTGTTTTGCATGTACGAAGGAGATTGACCATCCTTTGGCTAGTCCTTCAAGGGCTTAGGAGGAGGGTGGTCGAGGCGTCCGCCGAGCTATTAAGGAGATCCTTCCTTAGGTGGATCGACATGTGCCCGAGGTAGAATTCCTTTAATTGTTCAACTCTTCCGTGGACTCGACCCTTGCATTTGCAATGACGAGCCTCCTTGGGGTAATCACATCTCCATAAGTAGTTCATTTTTCTCTTCGATTGTTCAGCTTCACTTAATTTTGCTTTACTTTGGCAGCTTATCCCGTGTATGCTAAAGGTGTATAGATAAATCTTGAGATGTTCAGCATTCCAAGGGTGTGGTAGGAGTTGTCCATCCAGATCTTCTAGCGATATGAGCCAGGTTGTCTCATACTCGTTACCACGTAGGGTCCTTCCCAGTTCAGGCCTAAAGTTCCCGACCCTGGTTCCTTGGTATTTTGGAAGGTTCTTCTAAGGACTAAGTCGTCAGCTTAGAATCTTCTAATTTTCACCCTGGCATTGTAGAATTGCGTCACTTGCTGTTGACGAATAGCAATTCAGATCCAAGCTTACTTTCTCTTTTCTTTGAGAAGGTCAAGACACAGTGCCTAGCTTGGTATTCATTTATTCATCGAATGTCTCTGTCCGAGCTGTTGGCAATCTGATCTCTACTGGAGTGACCACCTCTACTCCATATGTTAATGAAAATGGCATCTCCCTGATAGTCGTTCGAGCGGTAGTTCGGTACGCCCAAAGGATTTTAGGGAATTCTTCGTCCCATGCTCCCTTGACATTCTTGAGCTTGGTTCGAAGGTAATGTTTGATGCTTTTATTGACCGCTTCGACTTGTCCATTTGCTTACGGATTTCATGGTAAGGAATAAACATTACAAATCTCGAGGTTCTCACACATCCCTTGGAATTGTTTGTGATTGAATTGCTTTCCATTGTCGGAGATGATTGTTCGAGGAATTCTGAATTTACACATAATGTTCTTCTAGACAAAGCTCGTGATCTTTTATTTGGTTATCTTCATCAATGGTTCAGCCTTAACACATTTTGTAAAGTAGTCGATGGCTAATACGACAAACTTGGTCTAACCTTTGCCAGTGGGGAGAGGGCCGATGATGTTGATTCCCCACTGGGAAAATGGCTATGGCCCAGTCATCGAGATGAACTCTTCAGGTGGCTTCCGGGGTATGTTCGTGAAGCATTGGCACTTGTTGCACTTCTGAGAGAATTGTCGAGCATCGACCTAGATGGTCGGCCAATAATAACCCTACTGAATGACTTTATGGGCTAAAGGTAGGCCTCTGGAGTGGTTCCCACGGATCCCCTCATGGGTATCCTTTAGGACATACTCTGCTTCCTCTGATCGGAGACATCTGAGATAAGGGAGATGAAAACCTTTTTTTAAAGGACATTGTTGAGCATGATGTAGCGACTTGCCTTAGTCCGTAACCTACGTCCCTCCATTCAATCTTTAGGCAATTTGTCCTATTTGATATAGTCGACAATTGTACCCATCTAAGTAGGTTCCGAACTTACTAGAAGGACTGCGGCGAGGTCAACCTTGTCAATAATTAGTTTCGTAAGGAACTCCATCAAGATAGATCTTAGAATATTATCTTCGTCTGCAGTGACCAGCTTTGCCAGCATGTTAGCTTTATAGTTCTCGGCTCGAGGAATCAGGGCGACACTGTATTTTTGAAATTTATCGATCAATTTTTTGTCCTTCCATAGATAGGCTTTCATGCATTCCTTCTTCGCATAGTTGAAAAGGCCAAGCTAAAGTCCTAGAAGGGGGGGGGGGTGAATACGACTATGCCAAATTAAAAACTTAATGCAGAATTAAACAAATATAAATAGAGATAACACTTAAACAATCTCAAAATGCAGAAATGAATAACAACCTCAAATGTATGAGTATTGAGAGGTTGATACAGATGTTATTCTAAGGACAACCTTACACCAAAAACCAATGGTTTATTGTAGGACCTGATTCCAAGAAAGGTTTGTGTATCAAAATCTCAAACTGATACAGAGGAATAAATAAATAAATAGTAAAGAATTAAACTAAGCTATTACACCATTCCCACACTTGCATAAAAAGATTATAACATTCTTCACAAAGGCATAAAAGGAAATTATAACATCCACACAATGTGACAATCAATCAATCACCACAAGACCAGAAATTATAGTGGTTCGATTGTGTGTACACCAACTGTTTAGAAAAACAGCCACACAACTACTACACTCCCAATATCCTCACACAGTGGATATCGTCGTTCACTAAGAAATAGGTTTTTCAAGGTTTACCTAAAACCTTCACAATTGTGTCTTTCAAGTGGGCTTACACAATTCAAAAAACCCCACACTCTGAGTTTTCTGGATCACCTCAGACAAACCAAAAACAAAGAGATTTTTCCTTGCACAATCTCAATAAAACTAAAAACAGAAATTGTAAAATACTTATCTGGATATTCTCCTTTGATGAAGCTTGGTATAACTGATTCGAAGTAAATGTTCAATGTAGATGTTCAATGTCCACATTCACTTATGAAAAAGGTTCTAAGTTCTAAATGGATTTTTTATTAAATCACCTTGGGCTTGCTTGATTTGATTTTAATTCCAAGAAAGGGAAAAACAAAAATCCCTTCTTCAGAATATGATTGGAATATAGAATCACAAAATCAAATACAAAAAGCTAATAAAAGAGAATATTAAATGAGGACTAAATAGCTTAAGAATATCACTAGCTTATCTCTCAAAGTGGTGTCTTGATTTTGCTTGAATTGAATGAAAAAATTTGAAAATCGTACTCTATTTATAAGTACAGAAACGGTTCACTCGACTGGTCTAGGGGACAGCTCGACAGGTCGAAGGACCAATAAACTTTTGAAAATTCGGGCGCGATAAGATAAAATTGTTCCACGACTAGTCGAGTAGCTTTCACGACCGGTTGAGTGGCCTGCACGACCGGTCGAACCTTACTCTCGACTAGTCGTGTGGGACCCAATTTAGTTGCTGGACTTTGAGTCAAGGTCGCTCGACTGGTCGAGCACTATTCACTCGACTGGTCGAGCAGTCTATAGGATTGGTCGAAGATCCAATAAAAAATGTCAAAAATAAGTAACAAATCTTGGACTAGTCGAGAAATTTCTTGGATTGGTCGAACTAGTACTAAGACTAATCGAACATAGGCTAAGACTAGTCGAGAAATAGCCTATACACTTATAAAATGAACCAATTAAAGTATGCAATCAATATGACCTAACCTATGGTCAATCTAGGGTCATTCATACCTTATAAGCGATGTTTGAACATTAAAACATCTTTTGTTTCGGTTGATAGTTGATCTTGACATACATGAAGCTTGACATCTTAAAGTATGTTGAAGCTTGAACTTGTAGCACTTTGAAGTTTGATTTTGAAACACTTCGAAGCTTCAGCTTGGGGTACTTGAGTTGTATTTCACCTTAAGCTTTTGAGTACCAGGGTAAAGTATATTATCTTGACTTAAATGAAGCTTTGAAAGCTTGAACTAACACTTGATGTTGTACTTGAAGTCTTATACTTGTGATGCTTGAATCTTGAAATGGATCATCTTGAACTTATACTTGAATCTTAAAAATAGAACATCTTGAACTTTGAAGACAAAAAAAATAAGATATAGATTCCAAGAGGTTTTGAAACTCCAAAATTTGACAATTATTGGAGCTAGAAAAACATAGCACTTACAATCTCCCCTTTATTAAATTTGTGACAAAAGACACTTCAATATAATAAGATATGCATAATACACACAATAAAGAATCATGCACCAGTTTTAGCCTGGTCAAAGAATCATGCACCAGTTATATCCTGGTCAAAGAATCTTGCAGCAGTTATAAACTGGTCAAATCAATACGCTTCACATCAATACTCATCAAAAACTTATTAATACTTCGCCTTACTACCATACAAAAAAAAAAAAAAATCCACCTATCCATAATCGCACATTATCAAAATGAAATAACCATGATAGATAGAATAAATTCTCCCCCTTTTTGTCAAAATATGACAATGGAAAGAACTGAATAAATGATAAGGAAGTAGATAGAAGAGTAATAAGAAATAAGTGAATATATGATTAAGATTACCAAGATAACCAAATCCATAAGCAAGCATGTCCAAGCACATAAAACAAGAGAAGTTCAAGTAGTTTAAAAGTTATTACAAAACACATATTTAAATACTAATCCGAACTAGAAGAAGGAGTAGGTATAGTAGGATCAATTTGATGAAGTCCCTTATTAATGCACCTAAGATATTTGCGCATATATTTAAATTACATTTCTTAGGACACATGCATACCTTCAACCTTCTCCTCAAGTAAGCGCAACCGCGCATCATAATCAGATGGCTAATAATCAGGATCACTAGCAGAATCGGATTCAAGTTCATCAAAAATGTTATCCATATTGACATCATCTGGAGGTAAATAACCTTCTTCTTCATGTGCATCTGCGGCTCCACTAGCACCCACATCAACTTGGCCTGGGGCCAACTTCAAATTCATCTTGTTAATGTTAGAATTGTTGAAAGGTAGATGATTAATGAAAGCTTCCCTAACAGGCATAGTCACTAAACTATGGGTGGCTAACACAGTCATAAGATAAGTAAAATGTATGTCACCGTGACCTAAGTGGAGACGGAACTGAATAATACTATCACAAATCAGAGAAGGAAGACATACAGAGACTTCAGAAATGACAGAATGGAGAATATGAACCATGAGTGTAGTAAGTTCAATTTTGTTACCAGATCGAGGTTAAACATTTGAAATGAAAATCCTATGAAGGATTCTATATCTGGGTAACAGAAACTTGGAGGCGAGCGCATTACCAGTACTCCATTCCGCATCTATCTTACATAAATCCCTAGTAAGCATTCACTTCTTAGTTTCAGAGGGTTTTTCCATTAGAGAACTAATGGGAATACCTTCGTCATTAACTGGAAGGTCCATTAAACTAGAAATATGATGACAGTCCACATTAATTAGACCTTCTCTGGTTATAATAGTAAATGTTAGATTTTCAGTAGAAAAATCAGTAACGCACACATACATAGCCTGTGCAATGGAGCGGTATGCCGGCCCACCCCAATGTAGTATGTTATCCTATCCTACAAACTGAAGGAGAGGAAGGATATCAAAAGGAGCCAAATGATCAACGTTGACAGTTCGTTCTACTATCACATTACGCAATCGAATATCCTTCACATAACTAGGATCTTCCTCGGGCGACCAAAGGTGGTGCACCGTGATAGGAGCCGAACGAGATGAAGATGGACCACGAGATCCTTTCTTCTTAGTTCTACCTTCCATTTGCAATAAAGAATGCAAGGAATACAAAGATTGTAAAAGCGACAAGAAGGGTTTCTAGTAGATCAGATTTTTTGAAAGAAAACCCCAAAAATCAACATAAAATATGAAATAAACCACACAAATGAATAAAAGGAAGTGCAAAGGATTTGAATCTATAAGAAAATTGAAAACAATGCACTAACCATGGAGGAATCGAAGATGGATTCAACCGGTCGAGGTAGGGCTCATTAGAGAAGAAAACCTAAATGATGAAAAAGTAATTTTTTCCTAAATAAATGGTCAAACCCGAGTTTCACAATGGGTCGAGTACATGATCGATCGGTCATGCCATGACTGCTCGAGTATGTACTTGATTGGTCGTGCACCTCACAAAATTTATAATTTTTCATAAATTTTAAAATCTGAAAAATTTCAAAATAAAAATATATACATTATGATACAAAAAAACACAAATCATCAATTCATTTTGCACATACCAAGATCAAATTTCAATTTTGTAAACCTGCATTTGTCGAGCGGTTTTGTGAATATGTCTGCAAGTTGAGTCTCAGTTGGAACATAGTCCAAAGAAATTGTGCTATCTCTCACTAATTCACAAATGTAGTGATATCTAATGTCAATATTCTTGGTTCGTGAATGCTGAATTGGATTTTTAGAGATATTAATTGCGCTTGAATTATCACAATATAAAACCATGGATTCTTGCACAATTCCGTAATCGCTCAGCATTCTTTTCATCCACACAAGCTGAGTGCAAGCATTATCCACAGCAATATATTCAGCCTCAGCTGTGGAGATATACAGAACTTTGTTTCTTACATAACCAAGAAACTAAACAGTTCCTTACATAGAAACAGTCACCACTAGTTGATTTATGATCATCTATGTTACCCGCCCAATTAGCATTTGTGTAACTAGCTAATTGGACACCAATATCATGTGGATACCAGAGACCAAGATTTACTGAACTAGCGACATATCGCAAAATGCGCTTAACAACAATTAGATGTGACTCTTTAGGGTCAGATTGATATCTAGCACAAATTGCTACACTAAATGCAATATTAGGTTGGCTTGCTGTTAAATAGAGTAAACTACCAATCATACTATGATACAACTTAAGATCCACACTCTTACCTGTAGAGTCCTTTGAGAGTTTTAGAGTAGTACTCATTGGACTATCAAAATTTTTCCCACTCTCAAACCCGAACTTTTTAACGAAGTTCAGAGCATATTTAGTTTGAGATATAAAGAAACCATCAGGTAGCTGTTTGACTTGCAACCCTAGGAAATAGTTTAATTCTCCAACCATGCTCATTTCAAAGTTAGACTTCATAAGATTTGCAAACTCAACAATCATGTTAGCATAGGTAGATTCATAGATAATATCATCAACATAGATTTGCACTATTAGTATTGATCATTATGTTTCTTTACAAATAATGTTTTATCAACACTTCCCATTATAAAGTTATAACTTAGTAGAAACTTAGTCAACTTTTCATACCATGCCCTGGGAGCTTGTTTCAAACCGTAGAGTGCCTTTTTCAGGCGATAGACATGATTAGCATCCTTAGGATCTTCAAAACTCATTGGTTGTTCAACATACACTTCTTCATGCAAATCGCCGTTTAAGAATGCACTCTTTACATCCATTTGGTATATTTTGAACTTTCTAAAATAAGTAATGGATATAAATAGTCTGATTGATTGAAAATGAGCCACTGGGCAAAGGTCTCATCAGTTTAGACCATGTAACACGATAGATTAGATGAGCTTGAATCACAAATAATGTAGCAGTTTTCAGAAGTTCTACGACCATTTAATATTACAGAACCATTTTTATTTAATATTTCACACCCTTAGTTAGTAAAGTTTGCACTATGATTTTTATTATATATTTGAGAGATGCTTAATAAATTATGTTTTAACCCTTCTACATATAAAACATTCTCAAATAGAGGGAGGTTAAAGAGTTGAACCGTACCTTGGCCAACAATTTTGCAGTTGCTACCATCACCGAATGTGACTGAACCATCAATCATGTCTTTAAGATTGGTAAATAGACCTGTATCACCAGTCATGTGTCTGGAGCATCCACTGTCTAGGTACCTCTTTGAATGGCTCGAAGCTTTGAAGGCGGTGTAGGTAACCAAACAAGTAACCTTAGGAACCCATTTTATTACAGTTTTGGGTTTAGGAGTATAGTTGGTCTTATTATATTTGTAGTTGATATAAGACCGACCCACTGAGTTAGATTTTAAGAGCTCCTTCAGTAAGTCAACAATTTTCTCAGCTAAAGGATTTCAATTTCGATTTTTATAGTTGATATGGTTACTTTTAGGTTTTAAGGTTTGAAAAGTCTTAGTATTTTTAGAATAATTTTGATTCAGACCTTTCCCTTTTGAGTTTGAAGACTCCCCTTTCACAAATCTGGGTGGAGTATTCTTATGTTTGGGAGGAATACTTTTGTCGTAGCCCAATCCGGATCGATCGCCACATTTTCTGGATTCGGATAAGAGTTTCTCTAACTTGGGATCACCTTGGGAATACCTCCATGTGTCTTTTAAACTCAAAAGTGAAGAGACTTTTAGTTTTAGTTTTTCATTTTCAGATTTTAGGTTTTCAACTAAGGAGGTTTTGAAATCTAAGTCGCACTTAGTTTTTTCAAAGCAATCTAAAATGTGTGATTTTTCTAAGACTAGATTATCAAAATTTTCTTTTAATTTTAAAAACTTTTCTTTTTAAAGCTTAAGCTTTACAACAATTTTACAACTTTCCTTGTATAAGGCATTATAAGCATCTTGAAGATCTTCTTCATTTTCACGATCACTATTCAGATTTTCTTCATTGGTTGAATCATTGTTATTTGAAAAAGTGAACTTGGCTAGAGTCATAAGGGCTTTAACATCATTACCTGACTCAGTTTCAGAATCTTCTGACTTAGAAGAAGCTTCAGAGAAGGAATATTTATCCCATGTAGCCAACATACATTTCTTTTTAGTTTTATCCTTTTAGGACATTTGTTCGCTAGATGCGCATGGCAATTGTAACATTGGCTGTCTTTTAAAGATTTCCAAGTTTTAGATCTAGATCTTTTCTTTTCAACAGGTTTTTAAAAATCTACCCTCTTTTTACTTTTAAAAATTTTGTAAAACTTTTTAGCTAAAAGGGCCATATCATCTTCAGAATTTTCTAAATCAGAACTGTTATTTTCTTAAGAAATATTTTTAGAAGACTTAAAGGCGATAGATTTCCCTTTAGGAGCTTTAAAGTTTAACTTATACGTTTATAAAGAACCAACCAATTCTTCTACCCTCATATTATCTGTATCACGAAGTTCCTGGATCGCGGTCACCTTTGAATTGAACCGTTCAGGTAATGAGTGCAGTATCTTTACACAGACTTTACTTTCTTGGATTGTATCACCAAGACCCCACATAGAGTTGACAATGTCATTCAATCTTGTATAGAAATCCATGAAAGTTTCACTTTCTTCCATACGTATTTCCTCAAATTTGGTTGTGAGGATTTGGATTTTAGATTTCTTGACAATTGTTGTTCCCTCGTGTGTCATTTCTAAAATATCCCAGGTTTACTTTGTAGCATCACAGGATATAATTCTTTTGAATTCATCCGGTGATAGTGCACAAGTAATTGCATTTAAAGCCTTTGCATTGGCACTACTCTCACTTTTCTGAAGAGCGGACTAAGAAAAATAAGGTGAGACTTTTATCATTTTAGATCCATCAGTGTAAGTTACTTCAGTGGTAAGAGGGGTCCAATTGGTCACTGTGGCTTGCCACATGCTCTCATTCATGAATTTTAAGAAAATCCTCATTCTAGCTTTCCAATAGGCATAATTGGAGCCATCAAATGGTGGAGGCCTAGTGACTAAAAGGCTATCAAAATTTGACATCTTAAAAAGCTCAGATCAATTAGCTCAGAAAATTAATCCAAAAAATAAAGCGAGTTATTAGGCTTTGATACCACTTGAAAAGGCCGAGCTAAAGTCCTAGAGAGAGGGGGGGGGGGGTGAATAGGACTATGCCAAATTAAAAAATTAAATGCGGAATTAAACAAATATAAATAAAGATAGCACTTAAAACAATCTCACAATGCATGAATGAATAATAACCTCAAATGTACGAGTATTGAGAGGTTAATACAGATGTTGTTCTAAGGACAACCTTACACCAAAAACCAATGGTTTATGGTAGGACAACCTGATTCCTAGAAAGGTATGTGCATCAAAATCTCAAACCGATACAGAAGAATAAATAAATAAATAACAAAGAATTAAATTAAGCTATTACACCATTCCCACACTTGCATAAAAAGATTACAACATTCTTCCACAAAGGCATAAAATGAAATTACAACATCCACACAATGTGACAATCAATCAATCACCACAAGACGAGAAATTATAGTGGTTTGCTTATGTGTACACCAACTATTTAGAAAAACAGCCACACAACTACTCCACTCCCAATATCCTCACACAGTGGATATCGGCGTTCACTAAGAAATAGATTTTTCAAGGTTCACCTAAAACTTTCACAATTGTATCTTTTAAGTGGGCTTACACAATTCAAAAAACCCCACACTCTAAGTTTTCTGGATCACCTCAAACAAACTAAAAATAAAGAGATTTTTTCCGGCACAATCTTAATAAAAATAAAAATAGAAATTGAAAAATACTTTTCTGGATATTCTCCTTTGATGAAGCGTGGTAGAACCGATTCGAAGTAGATGTTCAACGTAGATGTTCAATGTCCACACTCACTTATGAAAAGGTTCTAAGTTCTAAATAATTTTTAGATTAAATCACCTTGGGCTTGCTTGAATTGATTTTGATTCCAAGAAAGGGAAAAAAAATCCATTCTTCAAAATATGATTGGAATATAGAATCACAAAATCAAATACAAAAAGCTAATTAAAGAGAATATTAAATGAGCATTAAATAGCTTAAGAATATCATTAACTTATCTCTCAAAGTGGTGTCTTGATTTTGCTTGAATTGAATGAAAAACTTTGAAAATCGTGCTATATCTGTAAGTGCAGAAATTGTTCACTCGACTGGTCTAGGGGACAACTCGACTGGTCGAAGGACCAACAAAGTTTTGAAAATTTGGGCGCGATAAGATAAAACTGTTTCACGACTGGTCGAGTGGCTTCCACGACCGGTCAAGTTGCCTGGACAACCGGTCGAACCCTTCTCTCGACTGGTCGTGTGAGACCCAATTTAGTTACTGGACTTTGAGTCAAGGTTGCTCGACTGGTCGAGCACTATTCACTCGACTGGTCGAGTAGTCTCCGGGACTGGTCGAAGATCCAATAAAAAATCCTGAAAATAAGTAACAAATCTTGGACTGGTCGAGGAATTTCTTGGACTGGCCGAGCCAGTACTAAAACTAGTCGAACATAGGCTAAGACTAGTCGAGAAATAGCCTATACACTTATAACCCAATTAAAGTATGTAATCAATATGACCTAACCTACGGTCAATCTAGGGTCATTCATACCTTAAAAGTGATGTTTGAACATTGAAACATCTTTTGCTTCGGTTGATAGTTGATCTTGACATACATGAAGCTTGACATCTTGAAGTATGTTGAAGCTTGAACTTATAGCACTTTGAAGCTTGATTTTGAAACACTTCGAAGCTTTAACTTAGGGTACTTTGAGTTGTATTTCGCCTTGAGCTTTTGAGTACCAAAGTAAAGTATATTATCTTGACTTAGATGAAGCTCTTAAAGCTTGAATAACACTTGATGTTGTACTTGAAGTCTTATACTTGTGATGCTTCAATCTTGAAATAGATCATCTTGAACTTGTACTTGAATCTTAAAAATGGAATATCTTGAACTTTGAATACGAATAAAATAAGATACAAATTCTAAGAGGTTTTGGCACTTCAAAATTTGACAATCATAGGAGCTAAAAAAAACATAGCACTTACACTAGTATTCTTCAGCTATTTGTTTGACGACCAATTGGGAGTCATTGAAGACTTCGAGGTGCTGTGCTCCCATGTTGGCTGCCAATTTAAGTCCGATGAGCAAAGCTTCATATTTTGCCTTATTGTTGGAGGCTTGAAATTTGAATCTTAAGGCATATTGCATACATATATGGTCTGGGGTCTGTAGGGCTATCCCGACCGCACTTGATTAGAGGTGGATGAGCCATCAACATAAAGTGCCCACTTAGGTGGGTTGAGTTTTGCTTGGGCGTCGAACGCTTGGTAGGATGTTTGGCCAGATGGAACGTCTAGGATGAGCTCCAGCCTGGGTAGGTCGGTATCTTGCCCAAAGGTATAAGTTAACTTGACAATGAAATCAGCCACGGCCTAACCTTTAATAGTTGAGTGGGGCTAATACTTGATATTGAACTCACTTAGCTCGATTGCCCACTTGGTCAGCCTTCCCAAAGCTTCGGGCTTTTAGAGCACTTGACGTAGTGGTTGATCAGTCATGACAATGATGGTGTGAGCTTGGAAGTACAGCCGCAAATGTCGAGAGAAAATGACCAAAGCCAATGCTATTTTTTCCAAGTTTGGGTATCTGGTCTCAGCTGAAACTAGGGCTTTACTGACGTAGTACACTAGAAATTATTTTCCAGCATATTCCCTAATTAAAGCCAAGCTAACCGTTACATCAAAGACAGCTAAGTATAATAGTAGGGACTCTCTTTACTCGGGTTTAGAGAGTAGTGGTGGCGACCCTAGATATTGTTTGAGTTTCTGGAAAGCCGCCTCACATTCTTCTATCCAGTCTACTACTTGTTTCCCTTTCAAATGTTTGAAGAAGAGGAGACATTTGTCTGTAGCTCGGGACATGAAGCGATTGAGAGCCACGAACCTCCCAGTAAGCCATTGAACATCTTTGGTCGTCCTCGATGACCTTATGTCAAGGAGAGCTTTAATCTTCTTGGAGTTTGCTTTAATTCCTCACTGGCTGACCAAGAAACTGAGGAATTTGCCCGAACTAACCCCAAAGGCGCATTTGTTCAGATTCAATTTCATCCGATATTTATGAAGGATGAGGAACATCTCCTCGAGATCGGTGACATGATCTATAGCTTTTATGCAATTGACGAGTATATCGTTGATATAGACTTTCATTGTTTGCCCTATTTGGTAGGCGAATATTTTGTTGACCAGTCACTGATAAGCAGTGCCTGCCTTTTTCAATCGAAAAGGCATGACTCGATAATAATAAAGACCTTTGTCGGTGACAAAGGCAGTTATTGTTTTATCATGTGGATGCATTACAATTTGATTATAACCAGAGTAAGCATCCCTAAAACTGAGTAGCTCATGCCCAGCGGTACTGTCGACTAGTTGCACGATTTGGGGGAGAGGAAAGCTATCTCTGGGAGAAGCCTTGTTCTACACAGACCCACCATTTCCCATTTGCCTTCTTGACCAACACAATGTTGGCTATCTAGTTTAGATAATAAACTTCCTCGATGAATCCAGCCTTGAGGAGTTTGCTGACTTCTTCTCCGATCACGGCATATCTTTCGAGACCGAGCGCGCGACGCTTCTGTCGAATGGGTCGGTGAGCAGGGTCGACATTCAGGCGGTGCACGATGATCTTAGAGTCGATGTCGGATATGTCTTTATGAGACCAGGCGAAGACGTCCATATAGCATCGAAGGAGAACTATCATCTTGTCCTATAATAGATCCATTAGGGACGACCCAATTTAGATAATCTTTGTAGGGATAGATTCATCGAGCGGGACAGGAATAAGGTCTTCCATGGGATGACCTCTTTCCTTGGAATCCTCGCGAAGATCTAGAGAAGTGATGGTCATTGCTTGGTCCGAAGTTCTTAATGCCATCACGTTAGCATTGTTAAGCGTCATGTTGGTCGCCCATCACTGATCCAACACTTTGCTCGGTCGGGAACCTTATGACTAAGTGATAGGTCGAGACCACAACTCGTAAGGCATTTAAAGATGGTCGGCCAAGGATTGCATTGTAGACAGACGAGCAGTCCACTACCAAGAAATAAACCATCATAGTGACCTAGTTTTTTCCATCTCTGGTTGTGAGTGGGAGTTGTATTGCTCCCTCAGAAGTGACATGTTCGCCCGAGAAACTGAGTAATGGAGTTTTACTAGGTCGAAGTCTAGACCGGCCAACTCTCATTTTGTCGAAAGCCTGAGTGAAGAGGACATTGGTCGATGACCCAGTGTCCACAAGGTCTCAGAACACTTTACGATTGGCTATGGTCAGGGTGACCATAAGTGCGTCATCGTGCGGATGATGGATTCCTCGAGCGTCTTCTTCGGTGAAGGTCAAGCTATGAATCTCAACTTTTTTCTCTTTCAGAGGTCTTCCGACAAGTAGGACTTCGTCTTTGGGACTACCAATGCTCCTCACGTATACCTTCCGAGCATTGTTCGAGTCTCCTCCGCCTTCGTGGCCTCTGAAGATCATGTGGATCTTCCTGGTTGTCACATTGTTGACTGGCTATCCATCTTTCGCCGTGACTCAATCTCCTCTGCAGTTGACGTACTCTCCAAGATGGCCACTGCGGATGAGTGGTTAGATCTCTTGTTTGAGGTCGAAACAATCATTGGTGTTATGCCCTTGATCCCGATGAAAGAGATAATATTTATTTTTGCTTCTATTTTTGGGATCGAACTTCATCTTATTCAGCCAGTTGAGGAGATGCTTGTCCTGCATCTCCATCAGGACTTGTTCTGGTGTTATGTTAAGAGGAGTGTAAGTTTTAAACTTACTATCGGGTCACTTGCTCAGGCAATGATTGTCCCATGATTAATCATCCTTTCTCTTCCTGTTTGTATTGACCGAACTTAGATCTACCTTTGTGTGTTGTTCTTTGGTTAGAGGAACCTTGTTCTGGATGGCCTCTCGCAGGATGTGAGATTCTTCAACATTAACATATTTTTACGACTTGTTCAATAGTTCGGCCATTATTGTAAGAGGGTTTTTGTCCAACAAAAATAGGAATTGATGGTCCCTCAGTCCGCTCATGATAGTGTTTAGGGCAAGCTCCTTTGAATGCTTTTGAACCTGCAAAGCTTTTAGATTGAAGCGTTTGATGTAGTCCTTTAAGAGCTTGCTATCTTTCTAAATGACGTGAAGGAAGTGGGTAGGTTCTTTGAGCCTCTTCTTTCCCCCGATAAAGCTCATGACAAAGGCTTGGCTGAGTTGGGTGAACGAACGGATAAAGTTTGGCTTCAACTGCTTGAACCACAGTCGGGCAGCCCTAACCAAAGTTAAGGAAGAAGCTCGGCACATGACTGCGTCAGAAGAGTTGTGGAGCTCCATGTAGACTCTTAAGGACTCCATGTGTTCTAACGGGTCAGTATTCCCTGAGAATGGAGCGATCTGAGGCAACAAGAACCGATCTGGCAGTCACACCTGCATGATATGTACGGTGAATGGGGGATTAGATTCCTCCATTATGGCTTGTGTTGGCATGTTAGTTCGGTAGGCATGTTGCATGTCTCCGATCTGATCTCACAAAATTTTTAGCTCGGCCTTCCAGTGTTCTCCGCTTTCTATTGTAGCTTCGGTCGGGGCTTTCTGCGCCTCTTCCGATCTAGCTCGCGGTGTAGATTGGAAATGGGCAAGGTCACGGTCCCCTAGACGTAAGATGGGGATGGTTTAGTTAAGACATGTTGTTGGCTCCCATAGGGTGTTGGCTTCGCTGAGAGGGTTCGTGTGTACTGGAAGGTTAAGGAGGGTAGTAACCTGTTTGTTCATCCTCCTTATTGGCTCTCTACATATGTTATGGATGCAGTTGCTCCAACATCTGCTTTATGTAGCTCATGTTCTCTCTCAACATTCCGATTTCCTTTTTGGGGAAGTCAAAAAAAGCCTGGTGTTGTGAGGAATTAGCCCGGTGTTATGAGGAGGAACCCCTATGGTTTTCCAGTTGTTCGGGTTGCTCTGGGGGAGGCGGTGTGCGGTCAGGTGCAACTGGAGCTACAACTGGGGAGGATCGAGTTCTCTTCTTCCCTTTCGCCATTGTAGTTTTTCTGGTAACGCAGGAACGACTAAAACGTCATTCCCACAGAAGGCGTCAAACTGTTGATGCAATTTTCTAGTTGACACTCCTTAGTTAACCCTTCAGGACCTGCATAGATAAAAGAAACAAATAAAGGAGACCCTGGCTTGTACAGGGGACCCTCCAATGCCTAAGTGAGGCTATTGGGTCTTTTGTAAGTTAGGATCTTAAGGAAAAGTGTCACCAGTCAAATATTAGGGTATGTATGCGTACCTTACATTGGTTGGGGGTACCTCTATTTATAGGAGAAGGAAGATCATGTCGTAAGGAGTCTTCTTCCTAATTTGTCAGAGACCTTTCCGTATAGCTATCTGGATTCGTTCAAGATCTTCTTGAGATTATCATCACCCGAGGTTTTTGGGATATGATTTAATCCCCCGAAGATCTTGGGAGAGATCTTCAGGCCGTTGGAGAGATTCCTGGACCGTTGTTTCGGGAAAAGGTTGGATAATAGAGGTGTTAGACATAGGAGGCACAATCAATATCAAGCTTTCCGTCAGATCAACATTTAACTTATGTTAGAGGTTATACCGAGCTATAACCGAGCTATGGCTGAGCTACAACTGAGCTATGATTGGGCTATGGCTGACTTATAGGTTACGTTGGTAGTTGGTCATTTGAGTGGACTTACAATTGCATCCTCTTTGAGTGTCCTTACAGCTACATCAACCTCATTGAAGGTCAACCTGTATTCAGAAGTAGATGCCCCTTAAGGCTTAAATCCCATTGGACCCATGCTGGTTTTGTAGAGTTGGTCCATTCCATAAATCGACCTATCAACTTATCTATTTTCCCCCAACGAACTATTAAAAAAATAAAATAAAATCATAAAAAATATATTTATGATTTTATAAGAATAAAAATTACATCTAGAAGTAAACGTATCCCTCAAATTTTTTTACATCAAGAAGTAGTTCCAATCATCACCATTCTCAATACAATTTAAAGAATGTTATACGACACAATTAAGCCAAAGAATATAAAAAGATCCAAAGTAGAGAACTCAAGTTATCATCCACTATAAGAAAATTTTAGTAATTGCAATGCCTTAACTTTCTTGACTTTAGAGTCCGTCGAGATATCAATGACTTTTCTTATCTAACCAATTGAGCAGCAACATGTCAGCATCATTCTCAACTTTGATCAAGTTCTAGTTTGCTTCCAGAGCATCATCAATATCCAGCAAAAATTTTCCTCAATCATGTGAAGATAGAGTTTGCAATGAAAACTATTCACATATTATATGGTTAAACAATCAAATTCACTTGTCTTTTGGGAACTAAGAGCATTTCATCCATGCTTAAAGGAGATTACATAAAATTAGTTTGACAAAAGTAATCACCGCTAATAATACAGAATAGAGAAAGAAAAAAACTACCACAACACAAAATAATGCAAACTTTTTCATCACAAGAAGTCTAAAACATTCCCTTGCTGCAACAACCATCTCGCGGGCACTAGCTTCTTTGAATGAGGACCATAAATATGCATCCTGATGAAAGACAGTTCCAACACTAATGCAGGGATGAACATGATGAGGTCGATCACTGTCTTCCTCAAGGATAACTACTTTGAATCCATGAGCTTATCTGGACTCCTCACAGAGACTTCTCGAGTCCACTTGGAAAAAATAAAAAAAAATTCTAGAAAATTTGGAAATTGATTGATTACTAATGTGTATATGTTTATTACACCATTAATATATGAAAAAAATCGTAATTACCAAAAATAGTAAAATTCTAACTTTAATAAAAATCCTAATTCTAATAAAACTCTTCTAAAGCCTAATTTCTAAAAATAAAAATTTCAAATAAACTTTTGCTAGAAGAGTCCAAGCATGATTACAAGTTATTTTTAAAAAGAAGAAAATTTAAAAAATCTAATATTAAAAAATATTAAAAAGTCAGAATTACTAAGTCAGAATTACTAAAAATAGTAAATTTTCATTTTTGAGCTGAAAGTGTGCATTTTTTCGCAAAATGGACAGATGTTGTTGGGGCACAAAAATATTTCATCATGAAGATTCACTGGTTGTTGTGTGTCCCGTTCCTTAGTGTGGAATCTTCAACTCCTCGGGTTACTTTAGTTGTTGTGCGCAACTTCCTCAGTTTCTTAGAATGGAAATGTTGTTACGCTGGTCAGTCTCCCAAACAGTAAATGTTGTTGCGCAGACATCTCCAATGTCTAGAAGATTTGTTATGCGAACACCTCCCTAGAACTGGGTTTCTTGTTACGTGGGTCCAGCTCCCCCTGTTTAAGTCTTCCTTGTTACGAGCCCAACTTTTAGGTCGAGCACTTTGTTGTGCGGTCACTTCCTCAAGACTTGTTGTGTGCCAGCACCCCTGCCTAACTTCACCCTATTGCACGAGAATGGGCTCCACACGTGTGAGGGGGGCTATATATACCCCTCCTCTCTTCATAAAGAGAGGAAGAAGAGGAGAAGAATTCAGAGTGGATAGATTAGGGAGTGGAGAGGTGACCAATCCACTCGCGCAACCCTTTGGTTCACGTACCCCTTTAGACCACGCAACACCACACCAGCTACGTAACCAGGTCACTTCTGCAATAGTCCTAAAGCAAAGAGAAAGGGACTAAAAAGAAGTAAGGAAGAGGAGAGAAAATGCACTCCTGTTACGTGGAACAGTGAGGAAGATACATTCTTTGTTGCATGCAATCTACATGCGCAACAATGTTTTTTCCATGACCCATGAACTTCGTGGATTTTTGGATTCTTGTGCAGTATAACTTCCAGTGTGTACATTGTCTCGAATGTTGGCACGAAGTGAATATTTCAGCCTATACAACCCTTTTGCCACTTCGATAAATATAAAACACGTTGAAATGCTGCCGAAATTACCATTGAACTACTTTCTTTTTATGTCATTGTCCTAATTCATTGTACATTATTTCAGAATCAAGGGAAATATGAGGATGTAATCGAAACTCAGAATAAATAAAATATATGATGATGTTCTTCTACTTTCTTTATTATTATTAAATAATGATCCCCCAAAATAAACACTTTTGTTTCTTATTGAAACAGATGCGACTCACTTCGTGGTTGATTCACCTCGGATGGCCCGTTTTAGTAAAGATTGATAGGCTGTGCTTCCCATAACGATACCCATATTAAAAGTTATGATCAATTTATAGTCCACCTTCTTTTAGTCCAACCATGCTAGGAATGTATCTGTGCCACGTCCTACATCAAACCCCTCCACTTGAAAAAACTTGTCCTCGAGTTACTCAAGGGACTTCGCTCTTATTACTCAAATAATTTTTAGCACCGATGTTCATCAGCCTCTTCCTTATAGTTTGCATTAGGCTCTTGAGCTAAAAGAATACATGTATTCACACTCTCCTTGACTTGGCTAATATGGATCAGTTCCTTCACTTGTGCTTGCAAGATCTCACATTCTTCCTGATAATGTGGGTAATTAGGCATACTTGTCCCTACGACAAGAACAATGTCGTTTTGTATATCTTGTATGGGAGGTAATTTATTAGGAAGTTCATTGAGCATAATCACCTTGAACTCCTGCAACACTGGTTTCAAATCCTCTAAGATGTTCACAGGCTCCATATATTTTTTTTATTTTTAACTAATGCATCTACATCTCCTATTTCCTCAGATTTTTTAACGAAATCATGTTTGGCTATCAGGGACTGTTTGTAATACCCCAGTTCCCGAAACCCGAGTACACTACTCATTTTCTGAAAACCCAAGTGTTAACCTTTAACTATGGCTCAAATTTCACGAACATTTTTTTTCTTTATCAAAGTTAGTAATTTTATCGGAATATAAGAAAATCGCGTATAAGAGGGAGTGTAAATATATAAAACTAAATATTCCAAGCAGTTACCCGAAAACTTATACAAATCAATGTCTTACGTTTTTAAGATACATAACAATACAAATTAAATATAAATGAAATTAGGAATATAGAGTCGCAAGATCGTCTAGCTCCTTCTATTCCACATGAACACCAGCATGTGCATCCTTTGCATCTCTTGCACACTGATTACGGTTTGATAGCGTCAGTGGCTATCACGGTGAGGTATAACCCCCAAGATTTATCGGATCATCAAGATAATTAAGCATAGTTATTTTAGGAGCAGTGTTTAACAAATATTTCACAATAACTATCATAATAATTAGATAAGGTTCATCATATGCACATTCATTAAATAAATCTCACAAGGATATTCTTGTTAAATGCATGCACATGCTCACAGACCTGGGGATGCACATTTAGCTGGCAAAAGGTTGCCTAAGGAGAACTAACCACACGGAAAAGTACACAAAGGTACGCCCTAAGGAGGACTAGCCACCCGGAAGAGATCATACAACGAGGACACCCAAGGTGAATTAGTTTTCCAGAAAAGTACTCAAAAGTATGCCGTAAAGAGGACTAGGCACCCGAAAAAGTCTATGCAACAAGGACAACCCATAGCGGTTCGAATGCACGCAATAATAACTTAGGATCACTTAGTAAAATACTCGATGGTACAACCCATAGTGATCCAAGAAAATCTCTGTGTCTTACATCGACTACCCAGTAAAGTCCGTATGCCATGAAAATGCATGATTAGGCCAACCATTATTATTCCAATTTTAAATAACCATTTTAAAAAAGCTCAAAGGTCATTATGAGAGGGGGGGGGGTGGTCACCCAGATAGGCCGACAGCTCAGGCATAATGTCCCATTCCACCATCCTTGACTCATGAGACTAACAAATATGTTTTTTTAAGGGTAACCGCTTTAACTAGTGGCTAATCATTATCTAACAAGTTGAACTTACCATCGCAATATCGTATAAAAATGATTCGTCAAAGACACATAGGCAAATATTACATCAAAACTACAAGGGCAGTTAATTCATCTCGAAGATGCGATAAAAATGAGATTATCCCCAAAAAAAGCCATGAAGGCACCAAGGATCCATAAGATGGTAAGTCCACGACAAGGAATTTCCATTGAATCTATTTGACAGAAAGGCCACTAGTTCAAGGACTTCCACAAAACCATTAAATAACCGCAAGTGGTAAAACAAGCCAAACACAATGTCAATAGTATTTACACTTGTAAAATGGGATATTTGAGATCCATAGAATGTTCATAGTTGAATGTAAATCTTACCATCAATCATTATAAAGAATTACTCAAATATAAATCAACATTTATCATCAATTTCACTGAGTACTATATTAGACAATAGATAAAATAAACGAGCTATGCTAATTAACTATCAAGATGTAGAAAATCTTGAAGGGTGATCCTCACCTTTCAAGAGTCGGTTCATCTCCTAGTAATGCTAGAAATAGTTGTACGTGCCCTAGGATCGAAATCTAACAAAATTAGAATACTTTGACCGGTTAGATTACAACGTAACAAAATTTATATGGTTAGGATTAAAGCTTAAGGTTTAGTCATGTAAATTTTAGGACTTTATCTAGCAATCTAAATCTAAGTGTACGTTTTAGAACCTAGACTCTAACTTTCTGCGTAAAGAATAAAATAATATTACTAATAATAATTTGCGAATTGGTATTAATTTTCCCAACAATATCTAATATAAAAATAAGGGTTTAATAAATGTTATAAATTATAATAAAATAATTATTAACAGTAATCTAATAAGAACTAATATTAAAAATCATACTAACCCATAATGGAAATGAAAATATTATCTAATAATGATAATGATAATAATTTTAATAGCTATTAATAGTGAACCTAAACATACCAATTATTCAAACAAAATGATACAATATATGAACTCACCTTGTTGTGAAACTCAACCTAAGAAGGTCTGGAATCAACCAGATCCGTACCCAACTCGGACCAAACTTGGTCCAAACTCGGTGAAGTGATAGTCGAGTTGACTCAGTAGCACCTTCTTCCCTCTTCTTCTTCCTTCTTTCTCCCTCATCTTTCTTTCCTTTCTCTCTTCCTACTTCCTCTCTCTCTCTCTCTCTCTCTCTCTCTCTATTGGAAGTCCGGTCATGGACGTTAAAACCGACCTTGATTCAACTTAGTTAGTCGAGTCGATTTGACTCGGCAACGATCTGAGGAATGGACCAGCATCATTCCTCCCCTCTTCTTCTTCCTTCCTTTCTTCTCCCTCTCCATTTCCTCTTTCTTTTTTCTCTGGTGGTCTAGCAATGGATGTCAGATCATCTTGACTCGGCCCGAAACTTAGCTTGACTCAGGCACGAATGCGGTAACGAGCAACCCCCACCCGACCCATCCTCTCTCCTTTTCTTCTCTTTCTTTTCTCCTTTTCTCTCTTTCCTTCGTAGTCTACATCAATGGGTCGGGACTGACCTTGACATGCCATGAGACTCGTTCAGAATTTCACCAACGACATGAACGAGTCAGCCTATTGCGGATAGACTCGGGCTCTCTCTCTCTCTCTCTCTCTCTCTCTCTCTCTCTTTCCCATCTTCTTCTTTGTTGCTCCTTCTTCTTCTTTCTCATCTTTCTTTTCTCTGCTGGAACGACCAGGTGACTCCCTGGACTCGGCCCGATCTTGCAGCGACTCAGACCGAGTCAGCTCAACTCAGTGCGGCGGCGTCTCTCTTTCTCTCTTATGCTTTCTATTTTTAAAAAGGGTTACCCTAAAAGCACCCTTTTTAAAGGCTTTAGTAATCCTATTTTAGAGGCTTCGAAAAGGGCAATTAATCCATGGGATTAGTTACACCAACTAATCCATGGGATTAGTTACACTTAAGTGCAGTTTAATCTGAGCACCACTAACTGATTTCTCTCCTAAAACTGACCGGGATGGATGCATGGCATTGATCTAATGCTACATCTATCTTTCTGACATCATGGTCCTCCAGATGGACGACCCTGATCAGGAAATTGGCCCCATCACCCGGTGATGGTTATACTGGATGAATGGAGAAGATGCGTCGACCGGTAATGGCGGATTGTGATTGGATGGTTATTCCTTCGGTCTGATTTGTATGAATGGCATGGATTTGATCAATGATCATTGTGGGACCCATGCTTTGGACAGACAACAATGAAAACTCAATGGGTTCTTTAGTTTTTAGGTTGCGGCGGTTAATTCATTGCGATGAAAGCCCTAAAATCGGCTTGGATTGTAACAGAGATCCGCTGAGGTGGAGGGCTAAGATTTAAGGAAGATTGCGCATGTGGATAGCCTACCTGCCAACTGATGGTTTCTATTTTCATAATCACTCTTCAATGCACTCCTTTTCACCTGGGATTGTGCATGTGTACATGTGTATCCACATGCGGGAGCTATGAGGGTTTGGTTTAAATTTTAGCCTGATCATGATGGATGGTTTGGATCATCCAAACATGATCGAATGGTGGGTCACGATCGTCAGCAGCGAACTGCGATTCGAACGCCCATAGGAGGGAAGCAAAGAAAGAAGGAAGGTTCCTTCTTTAGCAATTCATCAGGTCAAACTTTGTTTGACTTGACTCTGTGTATGATGCTTAGCAGGTGCACACAGAATTCATGTGTACACTAGTTAAAAGTGGGGTCCACTGTACTGCATGATGAAATCTACTCCGATCATGATGTCATGTGGGTCAAATCAGGTCATCTAACTGGAGATGGGGTAGATCCCACGCTCAGGTGGTCCATATAGTTTGATTTTGTAGGTTTGACTAATGGTTACCAACTATTTAACAGTCGGATAATTTCCTGGCTTGATCATCAATGTTTCTAAGCGTCCCCAAGCCAATATGGACGGACCTTAACTGTTGCTTGTATAATGTACTAACTATGTTGTGTAAGTAGGTGTCAACCCACAGGAAGTTGTGGATTTGATGTATGGCAGATCTCATGATTCGGAGTCCTAAGTCTAAGATGGTTTGTTAGATTTGTTTGTAAGGGAGATTGAATATTCTAAAAATATGTTTCCCTAATAATGCGATGTTCCATTTAAAAAATCAACGGATGGATGGTCTGTTCAATGGATGAAGGTTGATCTCGAGATGTTTAAGTACGACATCACATGCCTCATTGGCTAAATTTGGATCGTGGGTTGACTAGTCAGTGATGAAGAAATCCTACGTTATGAATATAGTAACACCTGAATATTGACAAGCATGGGGTGCTACACTGTTCCTCAACTTTAGAAGTCTTAGGTTGATTCTCAGTTCCCATAAGGACGAGGATAATCTTTCTACCATCTTTAATAAATATTAATACGTTATCCTAACCTCCATGCTTAGCATCAATATTATTTTGCCATGGTCGACCAAGTAACATATGACAAGCTTTCATGTCGACTACGTCACAAAGTACTCGATCCTTATAATTTTTACCAATTGAAAATAAGATAGTGTGTTGTTAAGTTACCTTTGTTTTGTTGACCTCCTTGATCCATGCAATCGTGTACGGAGATAGGTGCCTTTCTATTTTCAGTTGCAGATTTTTCACCATTGTTTTCACAAGATTCTCACTACTCCTGACATCGATGATCACATTAAAGACTTTTCGGTTTATAGTGCATCTTGTTCAAAAGATGTTGTGCCGCTGCAAATCTATCTCTACCTTTGGCATGTACAACGGCTTCTTCACAATCAAAGTGGCAGCTTGCGATTCACCATCATTGGGTGATGTTTTATGGAAATCGGTGTTGTGTCAAACAACGATCACGGGCGATTGAGCATCGCCTTGGGCTTGGGGCGGAAGTAGCGTATTCACAATATAATTGAGGGTTGCCTGTAACCCTTGCATGGTCAATTGACTCTCCCGGTGGAAAGCACTCATTCTTTCTAAAAGAAACGCATCCCTGGATCACTGTCCATAGGATTTTAGTCCATACATTTGTTATTTGCCATCAGCTTAAGGGGGTCCTCGTGGTACCAATTGACATGGGGATGAACGTGATGACATCGATCGCCGTCTTCCTCAAGGATAACTACTCTAAATCCATGGAGCTTCTCCGGACTCCTCACAGAGACTTCTCGAATCCACGAGGAAAAAATAGAAATAAATTCTAGATAATTCGTAAATTGATTGGTGACTAATGTGTATATGTCTATTACACCATTAATATATATATATATATAAACAAAATTCGTAATTATCAAAAATAGTAAAATTCTAACTCTAATAAAAATCTTAATTCTAATAAAACTCTTCTAAAGCCTAATTTCTAAAAATAAAAATTCCAAATAAACTTTTGTTAGAAGAGTCCTAGGATGATTACAAGTTATTTCTAAAAATCTAAAAAATTTAAAAACTTTAAAATTAAAAAATATTAAAAAATTAGAATTACTAAAAATAGTAACTTTTCTTAAATTTTTGTTTTTAATTGAAAGTGTACGTTTTTTGGAAAAACGGAAAAATGCGACTCACTTTGTGAGTTAGTTCACCTCGGATGGTGTAACGTCCTAGAGTTTTTGCCAACTTGGAGGTGGATGACCTTGGGCAATGTGTCTATCATAACACCTTATCGACTTCTCAAAACTCAATCCCAAAGTCTCAAATCCCCTTTCCAACCCATCTCCTTCAAAAACCTCACCTTTCACCACCTTATTCTTCAAAATTTTCTAAGTACTTTCATATTAGACACAATCATAAAGTTTAAATGATGAAGAACAATACTCAAAACTAAAATTTACTATAAATAGTAAATATATAAATAAAATGGGTTTTTGAACATTAATAATAAGGAATCTCATAAAATAAATAGGTTATTTGGATAGAGCAGCTTCTCCTACCCCAAAATCATATATTGTATGTTGAATAACTAATTTTAATTTGTAAAATACACCCATTTCAAATATCGGGTGGCAGAATTACCACCAGGACCACCAGAGGGGCACGACGCCACCGCCCGGTCGGCGACACGCCGCCGGTGCACCAAATTTTGGTGGACCCTCGTTGCAATTTTCTGTATTTTTTGACCAAATTCAAAAAGTCATATCTCCCTCGATATAACTCTGATTTAGCTGATTCAAAAGCCAGATTGAAGATTGATAAGTCTAATTTCATATAAAAATAAGAAAAAATAAAATAAAAATTTTAATATAGTTAAATATAGGTTGATGTGACAACTATCGAAAAATTATTAGTTCGGATAGCTGTTACTTCTAGAATTTTTAAAATTTTTCTAGAACATGAAATGTAATAAAATTTAGTGGAGATAAAGTAGACTTGATGATGAACTACTAAAAAAATAATTAAAATAATATACTAACTAAAAATGCTAAAAAAGGACATAGAACTACCCTAGGCCGTATTCTATAGAAATTAGATGAAAATTAATTAAGTACTAAACTAAATTAATTAGTGGATTTAGCTTGAACCACTATTTATACAAATGGCAAGACCCAAAATCATTAATACCATTGACTCAACTTCTCTTAAAAACTTAAATGAAATCCCAAGAGCCTATCGCTCTTGGGAGTACATTGAAACTTCGTATCGGACTTAGACTGCACGTCGAAACTCCGATGACCGCGAAACTATAGGATTATGTCTACCCTACTGGGCTTGACAACCATTACCATAATCGAGCCCAGATAGTAACCAAAAATGCACAACTTGATCCCTAAGTGAAGTGTGTGAGAAACGCGGATATCTTTAGAAAATGTATTGAAACTTAAGTGAATTGGGCCATTCACTCACGCACGAAATTGAGGATTTCAGACCGTCAGTTTCTGACCGAACTTCACCCATGAATCAGGGAAATTTCCCTGCACATATCTGTATACTTGTGGCCCTGATTGAGTGACAACGACCGTTGATCTGCTAGAGGTCCTTTACAGTCGATCGACCTATCCAATCACGTTGAAACCGCATCCTGGCATAGCTCTCTCATTAGGGAACTTACCCTATGACATATGTGAACAATGGACCTCCAGACGAACCCCGTTTGCCAGAAACAGATGCCCTTTGGCTATAACCTAAGTATATCATGGCCCTGGGGCCATTTACATCAGTTTTAGGCCTATATAATACCCTTAAACCACCCCATTCCCATTCCATACGAAATTCTCTAACCCTGGGAGAGAGAAGAGAGAAAAGGAGAGAAAAGGAGAGAAAAGAGTGAGGAGAGAAGAGAGAGAGTGGGAGATCATTGCTGAGATTCTCTCCCACAACTCCACGCCTCGATTCACCTCCCCACCTCGCTACACGTTCGTCTTCGGTTACGATTTGGGTAAGAAATCATAACCCTAATCTTGGTTTAGAAATTCGAATAGAATAATCGATGAAATAGCTAACCTATTTCATCGTATAGGTGTCGTCGTTCCATTTTCGGGAACGTTGTGTTAGAATCGAGTTCAAATCAGGTATTCCGACAAAAGGTGCAGACTATAAACGTTTAGGTTATGGTTTTCAAGGCTTTCAATGTCAGCAATGATTTATGTCTGACTTGATTGCTACCATATAATCTTAGTTATGACGTTTTTGATAAATTATACATGTGTGAACTATGTTGAATAAATGATGCATTCCATGTGTTTGTTGAAATGTTTGAATGAATATGAAATTGTGATTTGTGCTTGTCATGACTATAAATCTAGGATTCATGTTTGTCGTGTGTATCATGATCACTTTATGTAATGAATTGTTATAGTTCATGTCGTAACTAATCTAGTATATGTATTTAGGTATGTGTATTCGAACTGTTTGATAAAATGTTTGAATGAGAAATTGTTAATGAATAAGATTTAATAGGGGTATTGAGATAGGATTCTCAACTACCCTATGTGTATAGTTTCCTTCATGTAATCTTAATTTCAACTATGCAATTTATGGGTGAAATGCAATGTTTGGTAACACGTTCAATATGTTTGATGAAATTGCTCAAATGAGATATTGATTTGAATTGTTTGTCAAATGCTAATATGACTTTCACATGTATTTACATGCTACATCCGAGTAAGATTGGGACTGCAACGTGGTCGAGGCAATCAGTAATGATTCTTGTTTGAGTGGCCGAACTATTTTCGCCACAGTAGATATGTTCGATGAATCCGGGTCATACGACGATTATCGATAGAAGCTAGGCCACGTGGAGTGCTTGTGCACTCCACGTCGATTAAGTCGGCGTGCGCCCGTACCAGTTGAACTTGTCAAATAACCCGATTGGCTTATTGTGTTTTTACCATGTATGGACGCTACTGTTTGAATTTAAAATACCACTTACCAATGTAAAGACCTGTTTCAACCATGGTACCATGATCCGCTAAGACTCATGAGCCGGGCATGGTGGTATGGGACACTGTGGTCGAGATGTCGGCCTACGGTGGGGTGATGAGCCTCCCCGTAGTGACCAGTGAGCAACCCAAACTCGTGAGCCAAATATGGTGATATGGGACACTGTATTCAAGTTGTTAGCCTACGTTCAGGTGACGATCCTCCTATAGTGACCTCGAGTATAAACACTTGAATTTTCCTATCCACTACTTTCATTAGGGGTGATGCCCTACAACTTACCTATCGTATGTGATTTACTAGGATTGACGACCATAGATGGATCCCTCGGTTGGGTTAGTGATATAAAGGGAGGTACCTTAGCTTCCTGAATCTACTGTCTGAATAACCCTAATTAAGTACTTAGTTAACACGACCATGCACCGTATTACATGTGCTTTTGCGAGGAAGGGCATGTTTAGGGAGTTTGTCATGCGTGAACGGCTGAAGGAGTCGCTTGTGAGGGAGCTTCATGTGAGAGCATGCATCATTACAGCATACCATCCCTGCGTTAATAAGAGTACTTAAGATATGATTGTTGTACTGCTTTATCATTACTGCTTAACTGAATTGATAACATGTTAACCTTTGCTTTATAGTACCACTGAATTGATCACTCACTCCCAATCTGGGACGGTGTTTTAAAACACCAACCAAACTCTGTTGTAGATGCAGGTGATGACTGAGTCTATGCAGCTGAAATGGACTTCATGGATAAGGAGAAGGAATTCTGCTATGTTCAGCTATTAGGTGGGTCTACATAGACCTTATACTAATTCGACAGGATTGCAGGGTTACATGGATTAGTTGGACATTTATATTTTGGTATTTTGTAAAATTTGAAATAATACATGTTTATATTCAGTCCGGTATCAAACTCATACTCTGGAGGTTGCGACACCCTTACATATTTACATATATGTGTTTCAGTCTTCTGCTTGCTAAATTTAATTACATCTGGAGTATGATATGCTGTTTTAGTATAATCCTACTCATGTTTAATACATTACGATGGACAACATTTAAACATCATTATCCATGTTGCATAAGTGATGTACTGGATCTCGGGAGTTGAGCTTTGCTCGGCCCTCAAAATTCAGGGCATTACAAGATGGTATCAAAGCATGATTTGGATTAAATTAGACCTGGGTTATGGGTAACACGATGAACTCTGAAGCACTCTGACTTAGGAAGGGGACGATGAAATTTATAAATGATCGTAGGATCCCAAAGTTTCGCTGACGGGTGAGATTGGCTACTGTAGTTTAGCCCATACGTATCCTAAATCATGTGAATCGATCTTAGACACCTTTAGGCCGTCAATCGACGGGTTTGAACTATTAGTCGGCAAATTCCAAATCTTAAACAGGTCTAAATGGCATGAATATCCATGCATAGGACCGAGAAAATGGATCCTACGGGGCTGGGGACCCAAATCCTAAAATTTACTGGGACCTAAGGGGCCCCATACATCAAATCATGGCCCCGAGAGGGGGTGGCCACCGCCCCAGGGCGGAGCCACCACCGGCCTCCATAGACGGGCACAACGGTACCACGGTGGCGACGACGCACCACCATCTGGCCACCCATGTGGGGCCACTCCCATGTGTGGGACCCCTTTCTAACCCCTTTAACTTCCTAAAAGCCCTCCCATGCTCATTTCATCCTATTCCTACCCCAAAACACCCCTAAACCCACTAACAACTCTCATTCTCTCTCAAATCATCTTCCTTTTACACTCACATCTCCCATTTCTTCCATATCCTATACTAATCTACCACCATTTCCCTAAAACTATCCCTTACAACTCTCCATCTCCATTAGCTCACCTATTTAAGCACGAAAACCCTCTTTTTGTGTCTCATAACTTCCATATCCTCAAATCCACTTCATTCTCAAGCTTTTCCACCCCAATGGCTCTCTTTGAGCTCGTCGCCACCATTTTCTCTATCTTGACGTTCCTTTCCCGAGAGCGGCCCCAGATGAGGCCGGGCTTATCCGTCCAAGCCGTTCTAGGAAGAAGACGAGTACCAAGACAAGTGCAAGCACCGAGCGAAGGTCAAATCAGGATCTCGACTCTTGAATTACGTTAGAACGGTCTCTACCGACGGGTGAGACCAAACACTGTAGTTTAGTCCATAAACAATGACCATCAAATGTTGGGACATTTAGAGTTTTGGGCCCTAAAGTTGGTACTCCTAGATTTCAAAAAAATAAAAATAAAAAAAATCTGACAATATATGAAATTCAATAAATTAATAACGTAAACCTTAGGACCTCCTTAGCTAGTATGGGCATATGTGAAGTGCTCGAGCGCAGCTAAATTCAAGTTCAGGCAACTCAATTCCAATCAGACAACTTTTGACCCTAAGTGATAAAACAATTTCTTGTATTAGAAATAGTATGAAATCATCTAGCGTATGAGCATAGACTTTGGATTAAAACTATTGGATTACCGCTACTCCAAAATTAAGACTAGGCTACTAGTTATACTAAGGAATGTAAAAGACTGATTATGTTAAGATGATTGAATGATAGACTTAGTTAGTTGGCTTGATTAGGTCAGAGTGAGACCTCATTCTTTTGTTGAATCCCCTTGATACTTATCAGCTTCTTTAATAACTCTTAGGAAGCTTGTTTTGACTTAAAAACTATTCATGCTATATATCCTTTGGATTGAACGTTAGGTCAAATTAATACAACCCTTAGAATTGCCTTCCCAAGAACTTATTATAATCGGGAACACGGAGTAGAGAAACTCTATATAAGCGAAGTATTTATGGTTTGAATCGAATTCTCAATCTTGGTAGTTACCAATGAACTCAATGCTCTGATCAAGCAGAAGATTAGGATCAACTAGGATTAAGAACTAATATGAAAAATTTTCTATCATAGCTAGGCAGAAGGTCTATGTATTCGGCTCAGACCCACTACACAACTTTCCTTCCGTGTTGGCTTGACCACTTATAACCAAAAGTTCATTACTTCGCCTCTGAGAAGCGTTAAGAACATATAACCAATGGGGATATTCTTTTTTGCCTAAGAAATTTCTCAAATGGGCAACAGACAGTTAGAAATTAGGTCCTGAATCACAGACCATTTTGGCATACATATTGTGTATATGAACTTAGAAAGATAGTCTGCCCGTTAACCTATTTTGTCCAAATTCCTTATGTACTAATAATGTATAGATTATCTTATAATATTAAACTAGACAAGATTAAAAAGGGTAAGTCGGGACCGTGGTAAAAGTCTTTCTTTGGTAGAATTAGGCATTTGGCCATAAACTCACACCCGCCCCTGAAATCAACCACAACACCCATCATTTTTAGCTCCTTTTTATGACCATAGGTACCAATACCATAGTACACATCATCGATGAAAGGAAGACCAATGTATTGAGTGATCGTTTTCAATTTCATGTTAAGGGTAGGTCCTAAATTATACCTTGTTCCGACATACGGATCAAGACATTGATTCTTGAGCCTTGAGAGTAGAAATAATTTTAAGGGGGGTAGAACATTATGAGCCCAATCTAGTTAGGTCGGTTTATACATCCATTTGATCAAAGTGGCATAGCGGAAGTGTGGTGGGCCCATCCCTCACTGGCCCAGGATCGTCAATTTAGGTAACACATATGGTTAGATTACTAAGTAAGATTATATTCGTCCTTGAAACGTTAGTAATAGACTCATCAAAGGGAAATAACCAGGACTCTATAATTAGACAAAGTTACATAAGTAGATCGAATCACTAAAGAATAATAGACCTAACAATGGGAACGAGCAGAATTACAATAACCGAGGTTAGGGTATCCACAAATGTGCACGTTAAATACGAACCCAATAGAAGCCTTAGCCAATTTCGGGGATGAAATTCTTTTTTAAGGGGGGTAGATTGTAACTTCCCAGATTTTTTACCAACTTGGAGATGGATGCCCTTGGGCAATAGGTCTATCATAACACCTTATTGACTTCTCAAAACTCAATCCCAAAGTCTCAAATCTCATTTCAACCCATCTCCTTTAAAAATCTCACCTTTCACCACCTTATTCATCAAATTCTTCCAAGTACTTTCATATTAGATACTAATCCTGAAGTTTAAATGATGAAGAACAATACTTAAACTAAAATTTACTATAAATACTAAATATATAAATAAAATGAGTTTTTGAGCATTAACCTTATGGAATCTCACAAAATAAATAGGTTATTTGGATAGATCAGCTTCTCCTACTCTAAAATCATATATTGCACGTCAAACAACTCATTACAGTTAGCAAAATACACCCATTTCAAATTTGGGTGGTAGAATCACCACCAGGACCACCAAAGGGGCACGACGCCACTGCCCGGTCAGCAGTGTGCCGGCGGTGCACCAAATTTTGGTGAACTTACCCTGCAACATATGTGAACAATGGACCTCCAGACGAGCCCTGTTTGCCAGAAACAGATGCCCTTTAACTATAACCTAAGTATACTATGGCCCTGGGCCATTTGCATCAGTTCTAGGCCTATATAATACCCTTAAACCACCCCATTCCCATTCCATATGAAATTCTCTAACCCTAGGAGAGAGAAGAGAGAAAAGGAGAGAAAAGAGTGAGGAGAGAAGAGAAAGAGTGGGAGATCATTGCTGGGATTCTCTCCCACAACTCTATACCTCGATTCACCTCCCCACCTCACTACACGATCGTCTTCGATTACGATTTAGGTAAGAAATTCTAACCCTAATCTTGGTTTAGAAATCCAAATAGAATAATCGACGAAATAGTTAACCTATTTCATCGTATAGGTGCCGTCGTTCTGTTTTTGGGAACGTTGTGTTGGAACCGAGTTCAAATCGGGTATTCCGACGAAAGGTGCGGACTATAAACATTTAGGTTATGGTTTTTAAGGCTTTTAATGTCAACAATGATTTATGTCTGACTTGATTGCTGCCATATGATCTTAGTTATGACATTTTCGATAAATTATACATGTGTGAACTATGTTGAATATATGATACATTCTATGTGTTTGTTGAAATGTTTAAATGAATATGAAATTGTGATTTGTGCTTGTCATGATTATAAATCTAGGATTCATATTTTTCGTGTGAATCATGATGTCTTTGTGTAAAGAATTATTATAGTTCATGTCGTAACTAATCTACTCTATGTATTTTGTTATGTGTAGTCAAAGTGCTTGATAAAATGTTTGAATCCGGGTCGTACAATGATTATCAATGTAAAGATACATTCGATGAATCCGGGTCATACGATGATTATCAAACAGTGGTTAGGCCACATGGAGTGCTTGTGCTCTCCATGTCGATTAAGTTAGCATGCGCCCATACCAGTTGAACTTATCAAATAATCCAATTGGATTATTGTGTGTTTACCATGTATGGATGCTACTGTTTGAATCTAAGGTACCACTTACCAATGTAAAGACCTGTTTCAACCTTCGTACCACGATCCGCTAAGGCTCATGAGCCGGGCATGGTGGTATGGGACACCGTGGTCGAGCTATCAGCCTACACTGGGGTGACGAGCCTCCCCGTAGTGACTAGTGCGCAACTCAAACTCGTGGGCCGAATATGGTGGTATGGGACACTGCATTCAAGTTTTCGGCCTACGTTCAGGTGACGAGCCTCTTGTAGTGACCTCGAGTATAAACACTTGAATTTGCTTATCCATTGCTTTCATTAGGGCTGATGCCCTACAACTAGCCTATCATATGTGATTTACTAGGATTGATGACCCTAGATGGATCCCTCGATTGGGTTAATGATATAAAGGGAGGTACCTCACCTTCCTGAATCTTCTATATCAATAAGCCTAATTAAGTACTTAGCTAACACGACCATACACCGCATTGCATGTACTTTAGCGAGGAAGGGCATGTTTAGGGAGTTTGTCATGTGCGAACGGTTGATTGAGTCGCTTGTGAGGGAGCTTCATGCGAGGGCATGCATCATTACAGCATACCATCTCTGTATTAATAAGAGTACTTAAGATATGATTGTTGTACTGTTTTATCATTACTGCTTGATTGAATTAATAACATGTTAACCTTTGCCTTATAGTACTACTGAGTTGATCACTCACTCCCACTCTGGGACGGTGTTTTAAAACACTAACCAGACTCTGTTGTAGATGCAGGTGATGACTAAGTCTATGCAGCTCAAATGGACTTCATGGATGAGGAGGAGGAATTCTCCTATGTTCAGCTATCAAGTAGGTCTACATAGACCTTGTACTGATTCGACGGGATTACAGGGTTACATGGATTAGTTGGACATTTACATTTTGGTATTTTATAAATTTTGAAACAATACATATTTATATTCAGTCCGGTATCATACTCATACTCTGGAGGTTGCGACACCCTTACATATTTACATATATGTGTTTTAGTCTTCCGTTTGCTAAATTTAATTATCTCTGGAGTATGATATATTATTTTAGTATAATCCCACTCATGTTTAATACATTATTATGGACAACATTTAAACATCATTATCCATGTTGCATAAGTGATGTACTGGATCTCGAGAGCTGAACTTTGCTCGGCCCTCAAAATCCAGGGCATTACAGATGGCCTACTTTAGTAAAGATTGTTAGGTTGTGCATCATGTAACGATACTCGAATCAAAAGTTATGATCAATTTACGGTCCACCTTCTTTTGGTCCAACCATACTAGGAATGTATCTATGCCACATCATACATCAAACACATTCTCCCTAAAGTACTTTTATGATGTTATTAGTTGCAAAACCACCTTAATGCAAATGGAAAGCAAGTTAGAGTTCAATAAGATAGATGGCTAGCTAGATCAATCTGTACATTTGAAGTTAGCAAACCACCTGGTGTTAGGAATTTAAAATATAGTCACTTACCAGTTTCCTTACGAGTACTATTGTCTATTTTGATTTTTTTTTTCTAGAAGAAGAACACTAAAAAACCCCATTTGGTGAAGATTCATGAGGGAAATAGTGGCATAAGTTTGACGTTGTCTGCCAACCTGATAGACTATTTGGATTGACTAGCAATGATAGCTCAAAACTCCCATAGGCCTTACATAGGTTGATTACAATGAGAACCATAGGCTGTTGTATAAAAAAGGGTGAGTGGACTTTATTCCAAATATCAAGGAGAATTTTTGGTAATCTCACATCCATAAGAGTAATAAATAAATCATTGAGTTGGTGAATATAGTTTCTATAAAATTCAACTACAAATTTTAGTAATCAAACCATCCAAAACAAGATGTTTGCCTACATAGATTAAGGCAAATCCCATATAATGCCACAATCCTCTTAGATGGCAACTTGTAAATGAACTAAAATCTATCCAATTTGATTCCCTTGGGGTTGTCTAGTCCTCTGCGACATTTCATCGAGCACCTGGTGGGGGTTGGCTCCTTAGAGGCATTTCGTCGAGCATCAAGAGATTAGTTTATTCCCCTAGGTCTATCTATTATAAACTTGCCAAATATTGAATCTAGTTTAGATAACTACATGAAGTAGCTACTCTAACATTTCTATGATAATTCCAATATAAAGATTGTGAGACCCGTAACCTAGTCCGTACCGTTCCTTGGAATCCCGCGGTCCTCCCGATCGAATTCCGGTCACTCGCGACATGTAGATAGCATTTGGGCGCGTCCTTGAGTCCCACCCTGTCAACCCGAGTCGACTCGACTCGAAACTTGTACCATAATGACCACGCCGTCACCGCGATTCCAACGCCTTGTCTAGGGGGCCGTGTGATTCTCGGGCCAGGAGTTGTGGGTCAACGTTTATTTCGAAGAAAACGTTGCACGTTGCAAATCCCAATAGAATCTCTACCACCTTTCACATCAATCAATCAATCACAAGTCAAGTACACAACCCATCCCTCTCTTGTACAAGCCTTACCCAAAGTCAACTCTCACTCTCTCTCTCCACCCATCCCTCTTTCATCCAAAATTTAACTAAGCTTATATCCTCCATGTCATTTTCTTACAACATCCAATCCTTCCATCCTTTTCATCCCATCACCCTCTCTCTCCATTTCATTCCATCCCAAGCTTCCATGAGAGAAAAAAATTCTAAGGAGAGAAGAACTCAAGAGAAGGCTCACCTCCCTACCACCCAATCTCATCATCCAACCCTTTAAATCAAGCCCAACCATTGAATCTCATCCCTTGGAGCTCTAGAACTCATTGGCGAAAGAAAAAGTCCAAGATCTAAGGTGGGTATTTTTCTTTTGTAGGATTAGATTGTATTTTGATGATGGGCTAAGTGGGGCCTACCGATTGATGGCATGGATCCTATTTTGGACCCATATTGATGTATGTATTGTAATCCTAAGAGGGGTCCAAAGTGGCGGGGTCCGTCCACTATGTCGATCTCTCTCTCTCTCTCTCTCTCTCTATATATATATATATATATATATATATATATCTCACCTTCCTTGCATGTTGGCCCACCCGATGTATGTGAATCTAAGCCATGCAGGGGCAGTGGCCCACATTGATGCATGAAATCCACACCTTCTATCTAACGAGTAGGACCTGCTGCCTGTCCATTTGGACAGGCCTGGGCGGAGAGGGAAACCACTAATATCAGCTTATCTAAAACTGGTGGGTCCCACATGTGTGGACCCACCTATGGTGCATGTGTCACATCCATCCCATCACCGTCCAGTAGCTACTGGACGGTGGGTCTCCACGTGATGCATGTGTTAAATCCATACCGTCTAACCGTTTGCAGACGTGGGACCCACCCCTCACGTGCTGCACATATGAACGGTGGAAACACAAGAAGGCATGTGTGTTTTCTCCACACCGTCCATCCAAACGTTTAGGGTTTGGATGTAGATCCTTTCAAATAAAAAAATAAACAATAATAACAATAAAAAATAATATAATATTATATATGTGTGGTGGGCCCCATGTGGGACCCACCTGCTGGACAGATTGGCTGAAGTACCTCACACCAGCTATTTAGCAGATGTATTGATGTCAGTAAGTTCTGTGGGTCCCACCTGAATTTAGATCCATCTCATTGTATGCGTGGGACCCACCGCTGATGTATGGGTCTTATCCACACCGTCCAGATGGCTAGACAGAGGGACCCACCGTTGATGTGTGTATTTTATGTCTGCGCCATCCATCAGCCGAGCCCACCTTGTGTATGTGTTACATCCAAACTGTCCATTCGGATGGTGAGCTCATCTTAAGGCTTGAGAGTAAAAATAAGATAGATCTACTTATAAAGAGAACCACACTGCAAAAAAACGTGGGGATTGAACATCTACCATTGAAACCCTTTTTGGGTCATGAGAGTTTTGGATCAATATGAAATTTGTTTCCTCTTAATTCAGGTCTTTGTGATCGTATGAACAGTTTGGATAGAAAATCAATGTTATAGTGTGGTCCAGATGATCTTTAAATCATCATCTCCGCTGCCATTGTGGTATGGTCCAGATGATCTTTGAATATAATTCATATTCTTTTTCTGGGTAATACTCTAAAATGATCTCTAAAAATAGATGTATGGTGTAGATAGTTCACCTAGAACGGTGGGCCCGACTTGATGTATATGAGGCCCATTGTTGAGGCCTATGTGATGTGGCCCACTTGATGTATATGAGGCCCATTGTTAAGGCCCATGTGTTGCGGCCCACTTAATGTATATGAAGCCCATTGTTGAGACTCATGTGTTGCGGCTCGACTTGATGTATATGAGGCCCATGTTGAGGCCCATATGACGAGGCCCGGTATGATGTATTTGAGGCCCATGAGTGATGCCTTGAGTGAGGCCCATGGTGATGTATATTAGGCCCCGGTGTGAGACCATGGGCCCCACTATATTTTAGGCTTTATGTGGGCCACTCCTTGGGAGCAATGTTGGTTAAATGTCCACATTGTGACCTTTCCTTAGGCCTTGTTAAGCTCCTTCTCATCATTCTCTTAGTGGGTTAACCCAAATTATTGGGCCCCATTAATGTTGTATGGTCCATCATCGCCGTAGACGGATGACTCCGTGCCACTGGATTTGATATATCCATGTCTGAGGGTCGATCTTTATATTATGGTTTAGATCGGCTATTCATTTATTGACCCCACCTTATATATAGGCCCATTATTGATGCCAATTATCGATGACCGATTATCGATACCGATTATGAGTATGTATAGCATAGCATCATAATACATGCCCATACGCATCATCTGCATGCTTGTGATGAGATGAGGTTGACCATTGCATATGCCTTCTGACAAGTTGTTTATGGGACTCCCTGATAGGCAGTGTGAAAAGGCCAAGCTATATGTCCTAGAGGGGGGGTGAATAGGACTATGCCAAATTTAAAATAAAATCAGTGGAAATAAAGTAAACCAATAGCCTTACAATATGAATCAATTCACAATGCTAAATTTAAATCACCTTGATAAATAAGTATTGAGAGATTGATACAAATTCAGTTCTAAGGACAACCTTACACCATAATAAACAAGGGCTTATGGTAGGACAACCTTATTTCTAGAACCTCTTTTGAATCAAGGACTCAATTTTAATATAAGTAAATGAAATAGCAAGGAATTGAAATTAAATGCAGAAATATAGATCTAAATTATTACAACAATCCCCACACTTGCTTGAAATGTAAATAGTTACAACATTCACATCCACTTGTACATTCCACACAATCGAATGATAAAAGATATGAAAATTAAGCAAGCATTCAATCCATAACATAAAGAGTTATAGTGGTTCACCTGTGTGTACACCAACTGTTTTTCAACAGCCACACAGAAAGCTACTCCACTCCTAATATCCTCACACAGGGGATATTAGCGTTCACTATCAAATAGGTTTTCACAGGTTCACCAAAAACCTTTACAATTGTGTCTTTTCACTTGGGCTTACACAATTCAAAAACCCTCTTTTCGAAGTTTTGGTTTTCATCGGACAACCAATACTGATGAGATTTTTCTGGCTCAACCTCAAACAAAACCCGATACAATGAGATTTTTTACGGCTTAACCTCAAACAAAACCAAAAGTAAATAAATTTTACAGAATTGTAAAATACCTGGATTTCTTCTTTTCTTAGCAGCCCGGTAGAACCAATCGGAGTAGATGATTGAATGTCAAAGTTCAATTTCCAATACTCACATTCATAAGGTTCTAAATTCTAATAGATTTTAGATTTAACTTGTTGGGCGTAGCTATATTTGATTTTGATTCCAAGAAGAAGGAATAAGATAATTCCTCTTTTCAAATAAGATTGGAATATAGAAACAAAATCAAATTAAATAAGCTAGCAAAAAGGAATATTAAATAAGCACAATGTAGCTTAAAATAAACACAGACTTATCTCAGAGTGATCACTTGAAAATTCTTGAATTGAATCGAGTTGAAGTGTGAAAACTCTGAATTTCGTGTTCAATTTATAGAAGCAAAAATCGTTCCTACGACTGGTCTTAGAAACCTTCGACTGGTCGTAGCTCTAACAGATTTTTGAAATATTGAGAGCGATCTTTGAAAGTCGTTCCACGACTGGTCGTGAGTACCCTACGACTGGTCGTGGGTCACCTACGGCCCCGGTCGTAGATCTTACTGACCCGGTCGTAGGACCATAGATTACGTTGCTGGACTTTGAGTCGTAGATCCACGACTGGTCGTGGACGAGTCGAAGCCACACCTACGACCGGTCGAAGGACTTCCAGGACTGGTCGTGGGCATACCAAAAATTCCCAAAAATCTTCAACTACTTAGGACTGGTCGTGGAATTTCTTGGACTAGTCGAACCAATGCCAGTGGTCGAACAAGAGCTAGGATCGGGTCGTAGAATAGACCAAACTTATGTAAAATAAATATTTGATTTATGTATCCAAAGTGACCTACTTAAAGGGTCAACCTAAGGTCATTCAAACCTGAATCATGTCGTATGGACATTGAACTTCAACCATTCAACGAATGTAGATTGTTTGAACCATATCAGGCTTGAGATCTTGAAATTGTTGTAGCTTTAAACTTGATATCTTCATCAGCATAACAACTACTTCATGCATTGCTTATTAGTCTTGAAGTCATGAGTTGTTTCTTAAGACTTGAACATCAACATTGTAGCTTCTTGAGACTTCAACATGTAGCTTCTTGAAAAGTTCAACTTGTAGCTTCTTGAAGTATTTATGCAGTGTCTTGAATTCATATAAATCATCATACAAGCACAGGACACAGATAGATGTTTTGACACATCAAAATTTGACAACTAAAGGAGTATGAGACCATAACACTTACAATCTCCCCCTTTGTCAAATTTGTGACAAAACACCCAAGTAATAATACTTCCAATAGACATAAGAGAAGTACAAACACAACAGGTTCACAATAGAGAAGCATGCACAGTTATATAGATATGATAAGTAATAACTAGCATCATTCTCCCATAACTACCCCTGAGAAGCTTAACTCCCCCTGAGTAATAGCCTGAGTAATAGGAGCACATCATAAAGATTAAATTTAAATAAATCAAATCAAAAGCCTCCAAAACTTCTCCCCCTTTTTGACACAAAATGACAAAGGAAGAAGAGCATCAATAATAAAGAAAATAGGAGTTGATTCAAGAAAACATAGTGCATAATCCAAAAAGTCAGTAAGCACGAAAAGTTCAGTAAACAAAATATTACAGACACATCAAATATTTAGTCAGAACCAGAAGAGGGTGCAGGATTAGACGGATCAATTTTATGTAAACCTTTAGCAATCCGCCTCATATATTTACGTAAATATGAAAATTGCGTGTCTTGGGTAACACGAATTTGAGCCACCTGCTCTTGAAGGGAATTCAATCTCTCATCAAAATCGAAAGGTGAAAATCGGGATCATCGGTAGAGTCGATTCAAGTTCTTCAAATAAATCATCCATATTCACGTCTTCGGGAAGATCACTAGCTTGAGCATTTCACGATTCAAGACCTGCTGCTACCAAGCATCCACTTGGCCTTGACCAATTCTAAATTCATCTTGTTAAGATTGGAATTATTAAAAGGGAGATGATGGATGGGTTTTCTCTAGTAGGCATAGCTACGAGCATATGATTTACAAAGCATAGTCAATAAATAACCAAAGGGTATATCACTATGTCCAGGATGGTAACGAGACAAAATAATGGTATGACAAATTAAAGAAGGTAGACATATTTTTGCACGGAGACTACAGAATGCAAAACACGAACCATGAAAGCAGTGAGTTCGGTTTATTACGAGAACGTGGATAAAGATTTGAGATGAATATCCTATGAAGTACTACGTAATGCGGGTAACAAATACCTTGAGGAAGTACATGACCTTTATGAGTCCAATGAACATCCAAATTACATAAATCTCTAGTAAGCATTTTTCGTTCAGATTCGAGAGATCTGTCATGTAAAATATTAATTGGAATGCTCTCATCATTGATAGGTATTTCCATAATGTCAGCAATCAAATGTCGATCCACTAAAAACAATCCTTCTTGAGTATCAACTTTAAAAGTTAAATCCTCAAGAGAAAAATCACAGATACATGCAAACATGGATTGGGCAATGGACTGGTATGCAGCTCCACCCCAATGTAAGATGTTATCCCATCCCACAGATTCCAACAGAGGAGAGATACCAAATGAAGCAATGTGATTAATATTAACATGACGCTCAATAATAACATTGCGCATACGCAAATCACGAGCATTAGAAGGATCATTTTCAGGAGAGTGAAGATGACGTTCTACAATAGAAGCTGATCTAGAAGAAGATGGACCTTGAGTAGTTTTCTTTTTACCTCTAGCATCCATTTTCAAAGAAGGATTTCAAGGAAACAACAAGTTGCAAGATAGAAGAAATGAGGTTTAGATAGAACAGATTTTTCAAGATAAAACCCCAAACTTGCAATGAACGACCAAATAGATTCCACAAGAATGAGATTTGGAACACTAATAGCAAGAATCTACAAAAAAAATGCAAAAGAACCACTAACCTTGAAGTACTATGAAGGTGGGTTAGACCGGTCGTAGCTAGAACCGTTGGAGAGTAAAAAGAAATGAAGAAGAAGAGTCAAAATCCCCAAATTAAAGTGAAATCCCGAGTTTCATGACTGGTCGTGTAGGTGTTCGACCGGTCGTGGCACGACCGGTCGTGTACACTCACGACTGGTCCAGTACGACACAAAATTTGCAAAATTTTTAAATAATTTTCAAATTCAAGCAAATAAAACTTATGTACATTATGATACACCAAATCACGCAAATTTAATTTAAATTGCACATACCGAGATCAAACTTTAATTTATTAAACCTGCTTTTGTCGAGCGATTTAGTGAAAATGTCCGCAAGTTGAGTCTCGGTTGGAATGTAATCCAAATATATTAATTTTTCTTCCACTAATTCACGAATGTAATGAAATCTAATGTCAATATGCTTAGTACGTGAATGCTAAACTGGATTTTTAGAGATATTTATTGCACTGGAATTATCACAAAATAAAATCATAGAATCCTAAGTGATTCCATAATCGCTTAACATTCGTTTCATCCAAATAAGTTGAGTACATGCATTTCAAAGAAGAATGTATTCAGCCTCATTTGTTGATAGCGATATAGAACTTTGCTTCTTGTTAAACCAAGAAACAAGACAATTTCCAATGTAGAAACAACCACCACTGGTTGATTTCCTATCATCAATGTTTTCAGCCCAGTCAGCAACTGCATACCCGACTAATTGAACATTAGTCTCATGTGGATACCAGAGACCCAGTTTAGTAGAACTTGCGACATATCGCATAATTCGTTTTAACGATTAAGTGAGATTCTTTAGGATTTGATTGATAACGAGCACAAATACCAACACTCAAAGCAATATCGGTCTACTAGCGATCGGATAAAGCAAACTACCAATCAAACTACGATACAATTTAGGATCCACATCATTACTGTAGAGTCTTTTGAGAGTCTCAAAGTTGTACTCATAGGAGTATCAAAATTTTTACCTTTCTCAAATCCAAATTTCTTAATTAAACTCGAGCATATTTGGTTTGAGAGATAAAAATTCCATCGGGTTGTTGTTTTACTTGCAACCCTAGAAAATAGTTTAATTCTCCAACCATGCTCATTTCGAATTTAGACTTCATCAAATGCAAACTCAACGGTCATGTTAGTACAGTTGATCCATAAATAATATCGTCAACATATATTTGAACCATTAGAATATCATCGTTATGTTTCTTAACAAAGAGCGTCTTATCAACACACCCCATCCGAAAATTATGACTCGGTAAAAACATAGTCGGTTTTTTTTGTACCATGCTACTGGGAGCTTGTTTGAGACCATAGAGAGCCTTCTTAAGATGATACACATGATCGCAAGTAAATTTAGGAACTTCAAACCACGTAGGTTGTTCAACATATACCTCTTCATGTAAATCACCATTCAGAAAGGCACTCTTTACATCCATTTGGTAAATTTTAATCTTCCTAAAACATGCAATGGAGATAAAAAGTCGATTGATTCAAGATGAGCTACGAGGAGCAAATGTTTCATTATAGTCAATACCTTCAATTTGTGTATACCCCTGTATAACTAGTCTTGCTTTATTTGAATAATATTTCCAAGTTCATGATTTGTTTTTAAAAATCCATTTTGTTCCAATAATATGTTTATCTTTAGGTCTAGGAACAAGGTGCGGACATCATTTCGACAAAGCTGATTAAGTTCTTCTTGCATCGCAAGAATCCGATTTTCATCGAAAGTGCTTCTTTTACGTTAAGGTTCAATGGGATGTAAAGCATACGTAGTTACATATGTCCTCTAATTGTCTGAGTGCGCACACCGGTGAGAGGGTTTCCAAGTATTTGAGAAGTTGGATGATCTTTAACAGAGGTCCTTAATTCGGGATTAGTTTCACTTGATGAAATTTCTTATTTTTCAAGTATAAGAACTTCATCATTATCGAACTAGGGACAGTGTATTCAAAAGATCGTCAATCACAACATTTATTGACTCTTGAATCACACCGGTCTGTTGTTGAGAACACGATATGCACATTGTTTAAAGAATATCTTAAAAAGATCCCTTCATCACTTTTAGTGTCGAACTTTCCCAAATTTTCACGGTCACATAAAATATAGCACTTCTTTGCCAAAAACTCGAAAGTATTTGTGAGAAGGCTTTTTCTCAAACCACATTTCATAAGCCGTTTTATTATTAGATTTACAAATATAAACACGGTTAATAATGTAAATTTGTATTCTTCTTCCATTTGAGAGATTCTAGGAGCTTCATGCTATTTAACATAACATTTCCCATTTCTTGAAGCACTCTATTCTTCCTCTCGACAATTCCATTTTGTTGAGGAGTTTTAGGTGCTGAGAGAATTCATGCGATATTCCACGATCGCTACAAAATTTCTCAAAACCGCTGTTTTCGAATTCGGATCCATGATCACTACGGATCTTGCTGACTTGAGAACATTTTTCAGTTTGAATCCGTTTTATAATCTTTTTCACTTCATCAAGGGTTTCTGATTTGTCTCTCAAGAATGAAACCCAAGTGTATCTTGTGTAATCATCTACAATAACTAAGATGTACTTTTTGCCACCTCGACTTTCCGTTCTTGTTGGTCCTATAAGATCCATGTGGAGAAGCTCGAGTGGTCTTGTGGTGATATTGGAGTTCACTTTTTTGTGAGAGCTCCTAGTTTGTTTACCATACTGGCATTCACCACAAATCTTGTCTACTTTTTGCATCTTAGGTAGACCTCTAATTAGTTCACTTTTGCTCAATCTGTATAAATTTCGGTAGTGAACATGTCCAAGGCGTTTATGCCATAATTCTGTCTCATCGGTATGGACCATGTAGCACGTTTGTTTAGATGAGCTACCATTGCTTACTATATAGCAGTTTTCAGAAGTTCTGCGACCAGTTAATATTACAGAACCCTTTTCATTTATAATTTCACAACCTTGATTAGAAAATTTAACATTATGGTTGTTATCGCATATTTGAGATATGCTCAACAGGTTGTGTTTTAAACCCTCAACATATAAAACATTTTTAAATAAGGGAAGGTTATAGAGTTGGACCGTACCTTTGCCAATTATCTTGCAGTTGCTACCATCACCAAATGTGACTGACCCATCGGTCATATCTTTAAGATCGGTGAATAGTGCTTTGTCGCCTGTCATATGTCTGGAGCATCCACTGTCTAGGTACCATTTCGAATGGCTTGTAGCTTTGAAAGCAGTGTGAGCAACCAAACAGGTAACCTTAGGAACCCATTTCAATATTGTTTTGGGTTTAGGAGAATAATTGGTCTTCTTTTATTTATAGTTGTAAGAGTGACCCTATTGAGTTAGATTTTAATAGCTCCTTAAGTAAATCAACAATTTTTTCAGCTAGTGGGTTTCGAATCTGATTTTTGAAATTTATATAGCTGCTTTTGTGTTTTTGAAGAGTTTTTGTATTTTTAGAAAAAACTTGATTAGTACCTTTTCCTTTTGAGTTAGAAGTCTCTCCTTTCACAAAATTGGAGCAGTATTCTTGTTTAGGAGATGTGTTTTTATCATAGCCCAACCCGGATCGATCGCCACATTTTCTTGATCCGGATAATAATTTTTCTAATTTTGGATCACCTTGGGCATATCTCCATGTGTCCTTCAAACTCAGAAGAGAAGATACTTCATTTTTAAGTTTCTCATTTTCAGATTTCAAATTTTCAATTAGGGAGGTTTTGAATTCTAGATCACACTTTGATTTTTCAAAACAATCTGAAATTTGAGATTTTTCTAAAACAAGGGTTTCAAAATATTCTTTAAGTTTAAAAAACTTTTCTTTTTGAAGTTTTAGTTTAACAGCAATTTTACAACTTTCCTTATATAAGGCATTGTAAGCATCTTGAAGATCTTCATCATTTTCATGATCACTATCCAAATTTTCTTCACTTGTTGAATCGTCGTGATCGGAAAAGGTAAACTTGGCTAGAGTCATAAGGGCCTTAAGTTCTTGCCGACTCGGTTCCAATTTTCGATTCAGAAGAGGCTTCAGAATCAGACGATTCATCCCAAGTAGCCAACATACCCTTCCTTTTGGATCTGTCCTTTTTATGACAATTGTTTGCTAAATGCCCATATTCTTGACAGTTGTAACATTGACTATCTTTCAATGACTTCCAAGTTTTAGACTTAGGTTTAGAACGTTTCTTTTCATTTGCCTTTTGAAAGTCGACTCTTTTCTTACTTTTGAAAATCTTATAAAACTTTTTCGCAAAAGGGCCATATCATCTTCAGACTTTTCTGAATCTGAATTTTCTTGAGTAATACTTTTAGATGACTTCAAAGCAATAGATTTACCTTTAGGAGCTTTAAAACTTAATTCATAGGTTTGTAAAGAACCAACTAATTCTTCTACCTTCATATTATCCATATCACGAAGTTCCTGGATTGCGATTACCTTAGAATTGAACCGTTCAGGAAGAGAGCGTAGTATTTTTGCACACACTTTACTTTCTGGGATCTTATCGCTAAGACCCCACATTGAGTTTACAATGTCATTCAATCTAGTATAAAAGTCCATAAACATTTCATTTTCCTCCATATGAATTTCTTCAAATTTAGTTGTGAGGAGTTGGACTTTAGATTTCTTGACAATTGATGTACCTTCGTGTGTCATTTCTAAAATATCCCAGGCTTGCTTTGTAGTATCACAGGATATGATTCTTTTAAACTCATCCGGTGATAGTGCGCAAGTGATTGCATTTAGTGCTTTAGCATTAGCACTACTCTCATTTTTCTGAAGTGTGGTCCATTGGTAATACGGTGTAATTTTCATAGATTTTGAACCATCAACACCAGTTACTTCCATGATAGGAGGATTCCATTCGATCCATCGTGGCTTGCCACACACTTTCATCCATTGATTTGAGGAAGATCCTCATTCTGGCTTTCCAATAGGCATAGTTGGAGCCATCAAAAGGTGGAGGCCTAGTAACTGAAAGGCTATCAAAATTTGACATCTTTTTATATAGCTTAGATCGTTAGCTCAGGAAATAAATCCAAATAAAAAGCAACAAAAATGAGCTATTAGGCTCTGATACCACTTGAAAAGGCCAAGCTATATGTCCTAGAGGGGGGGGTGAATAGGACTATGCCAAATTTAAAATAAAATCAACGGAAATAAAGTAAACCAATAGCCTTACAATATGAATCAATTCACAATGCTAAATTTAAATCACCTTGATAAATAAGTATTGAGAGATTGATACAAATTCAGTTCTAAGGACAACCTTACACCATAATAAACAAGGGCTTTTGGTAGGACAACCTTATTTCTAGAACCTCTTTTGAATTAAGGACTCAATTTTAATATAAGTAAATGAAATAGCAAGGAATTGAAATTAAATGCAGAAATATAGATCTAAATTATTACAACAATCCCCACACTTGCTTGAAATGTAAATAGTTACAACATTCACATCCACTTGTACATTCCACACAATCGAATGATAAAAGATATGAAAATTAAGCAAGCATTCAATCCATAACACAAAGAGTTATAGTGGTTCGCCTGTGTGTACACCAACTGTTTTCCAATGACCACACGACTTACTCCACTCCTAATATCCTCACACAGGGGATATTAGCGTTCACTATCAAATAGGTTTTCACAGGATCACCAAAAACCTTTACAATTGTGTCTTTTTCACTTGGGCTTACACAATTCAAAAACCCCTCTTTTTTGAGTTTTCTGGTTTTCCTCAGACAACCAATACAATGAGATTTTTAAAGCTCAACCTCAAACAAAACCAATACAATGAGATTTTTCTGGCAACCTCAAACAAAACCAAAAGTAAATAAATTTTACTGGAAATTGTAAAATACGGATTTCTCCTTTTCTTAGCAGCCGGTAGAACCAATCGGAGTAGATGATTGAATGTCAAAGTTCAATTTCCAATACTCACATTCATAAGGTTCTAAATTCTAATAGATTTTAGATTTAACTTGTTGGGCGTAGCTATATTTGATTTTGATTCCAAGAAGAAGGAATAAGATAATTCCTCTTTTCAAATAAGATTGGAATATAGAAACAAAATCAAATTAAATAAGCTAGCAAAAAGGAATATTAAATAAGCACAATGTAGCTTAAAATAAACACAGACTTATCTCGAGTGATCACTTGAAAATTCTTGAATTGAATCGAGTTGAAGTGTGAAAACTCGAATTTCGTGTTCAATTTATAGAAGCAAAAATCGTTCCTACGATTTGGTCTTAGAAACCTTCGGACCGGTCGTAGCTCTATGATTTTTGAAATATTGAGCGCGATCTTTGAAAGTCGTTCCACGGTCAGTCGTAAGTACCCTACGGATGGTCGTGGGTCACCTACGACGGTCGTAGATCTTACGACCGGTCGTAGGACCATAGATTACGTTCTTTGGACTTTGAGTCGTAGATCCACGACCGGTCGTGGACGCAGTCGAAGCCACACCTACGACCGGTCGAAGGACTTCAGATGGTCGTGGGCGTACAAAAATTTGAAAAATCTTCAACTACTTAGGACTGGTCGTGGAATTTCTTGGACTAGTCGAACCAATGCCGGGATTGGTCGAACAAGAGTTAGGACTGGTCTTAGAATAGACCAAACTTATGTAAAATAAATATTTGATTTATGTATCTAAAGTGACCTACTTAAAGGGTCAACCTAAGGTCATTCAAACCTGAATCATGTCGTATGGACATTGAACTTCAACCATTCAACGAATGTAGATTGTTTGAACCATATCAGGCTTGAGATCTTGAAATTGTTGTAGCTTCAAACTTGAGATCTTCATCAGCATAACAACTACTTCATGCATTGCTTATTAGTCTTGAAGTCATGAGTTGTTTCTTAAGACTTGAACATCAACATTGTAGCTTCTTGAGACTTCAACATGTAGCTTCTTGAAAAGTTCAACTTGTAGCTTCTTGAAGTATTTATGCAGTGTCTTGAATTCATATAAATCATCATACAAGCATAGGACACAGATAGATGTTTTGACACATCAAAATTTGACAACCAAAGGAGTATGAGACCATAACACTTACACAGTGTTGTCCCTCTTGAGCACACGGTACGCACAGGATTGATGAATAACTAGATTGTATGACTCATACATCTTGCATTATGTGATATGGTTACTATACGCCCTAACGACATTAGGGCCGTGGCCTCTACAGGCATATTGTGGAGGGGCGGATTGGATACTGAAAATACTGTTATTAGCTTCAGCGCCATAGATGTCCTTGGGTGAAAATCGCTAAACCCGATGGTACCAGAGGATGACTCCAATGTCAAGACTAAGTGGATACATGAGCATACAAAGGCCATATACCAGTAGGTCACGTCTTCCACTGTGTCATGGTCAGTTGGAAAGGGGTGTGACCTTACCCGCCTGAGTGAGGGGGCAATATCTAGGTTTAGTTTGACCAGCTTGGGAAATGGATCTCCTATCGACGAGCTGGGCCCGATATTGGCAGGGGGATAGTGAGGTCTCTTCCACTTACCCAGTTGTGTGCTCGGATAGAGGAGGCAAGCTGGCGTAGAGTGTACTAGACCCCGGTGATTGTCCAGCATGAGAACTGTACTGATATGTGATGCTCTAGTGATGAGTTGCATTGATATGAGGATTCGAATGAGGACTGGTATGCTTGAGTTGCATCTCGCATCGCATGGCCTTGGTATGCCTAACATCATTCACGCCTTGCATCGCATGGCCTTGGTATGGTTGACATCATTCATGCCTTGCATCACATGGCCTTGATATAGCTGATAGCATTCATGCCTTGCATCGCATAGCCTTGGCACGACTGATAGTTTTCATGGATTTGCCAGCATATTTCGCATTAGTCTGATATTGCATTCTGAGCATGCTTATATTATGTACACACTCTCACCACCCTCTAAGCTTTTCGTAATCTTATACAACATTAAGATTAGAGAGTACAACGGACTTCTGGAGCTTCTGATTCTGTTATTGTATTTCTCTTTATGTGTGTTGTACCTTAAAGTTTTGGTCATAGTAAATTTTGTAATGGTGTCTTGGTTATTATTCATGGGTTATGCTTATAGTTATGCTTATTACGGAATAAATTCATGCTGAAAAATCCTCCTTATAGGATCCAAGGATCAGAACCCTGTATATGGGTGCCGAGAGCCGAGAATGGGGTATTACGGAGGCTGTCGGCGCCGGATTTAGCGATGGAGAATTTTATGAGCCCGGTTTCTGAGTTTGGGGTGTGACAGAAGTTGGTATTAGAGCATAACTTAGGAATAACTAAGAACAACATCACATGTCTGCTATGAGTTTAGAATGATTAGGTTCCGAGTTCAAATAACTTAGCGATTTTCTGTATAGACCCTTAACATATGTGCCTTCGAGAGTTTCCGAGGTTGATAGGCACTTTTGTTCTTCCATATAGGACATGCCGCCCAGGAGAGCGAGCCGAGCGACTCCTGCTCCACCACCTGCAACTCCCGATCTACTAACGACGACTCTCACTGCACCACCAGAGATCCCTACTCCATAGCTTGAGGATGCTGCTCCTCCACCCGAGACCAGTGCGAATCCGACCGTACACCTGAGTGCCTCCCAGTTATAGCAGATGTTGCAGCTGTGACGGCCGCCCTCCAGGGGCAAGGTAGGAACCCCGCTGTTTCGCCAGCTCAGGTAGAGCAGGAGTGCGCTAGCGCCCTTCTTCGAGAGTTCTAACCGCTCGATCTCCCACATTTCCAGGGCGATCCAGATCCCACAGCAGCTGAAAGATGGTGCTCCAAGGTGGACAAGATTTTTGATACGATGGGATGTAGACCCAACAGCGGGTCCAGTTAGTTATATTTCTTCTCCAGAGTGAAGTCGAGCATTGGTGAACCTCCGTTAACCATGTTGCAGGGCCTGATTTCGTCTGGACATGGGAGGATTTCATTAACTGATTCGACCAGCAGTACTTCCCTGATCACATTCGTCGACAGCTAGCGTTAGAGTTCGAGACCTTGGTGCAGGGAGACATGTCTGTGGCGTAGTATGTGGCTCGTTTTATGGCGCTATTGAGGTTTGTGCCATATTTGGTTGATGATGAAGAGTGGAAGGTCCGCCGTTTCGAGAACGGCTTGCGTTACAGTCTTCGAGGTCATGTTGTTGGGCATGAGTCTCGACTTTTCAGGCGGTAGTATGAAGGGCTCAGATTTATGAGACTAAGTGGGCCATCACGTAGAGCGATCGAGATCAGAAGAGGCAAGCCCCCTCTGGTAGCTCCCAGTAGTAGCAGTGTCATCAGCAGAAGAGACACACAGGCCACCCAGCTGCCAGAGCACCAGTAGCACCATCGGCACCCTCAACACCCCCTTAGAGGTAGCTTCCTGGTGCTTGTTATGAATGCGGTAGGATAGGACACCATAGGTGGGAGTGTCCCCGACCGCAGCAACAGTAGATGAGAGCACTGCAGTAGCCTCAACAGTAATAGTTGAGAGCACCATAGCAGCCTCCGTAGCAGCAACAACAACAACTCCCACCACTGAGGCCCCCTCGGCAGCAGCATCAACACTAGCTTTTGAGACCTTAGCAGTAGAGGCAGCAGTTTCGACTACCTCAGCGACAATAACAATAGCAGAAGTACCCTTAGAGGGGACATGCACTTCCCTAGCCACCTCAAGTTAGGTTTTATATGGCTCAGAATGACCCGTAGTCCTCCGGAAGAGTCGTTGAGGGTATACTTCCAGTCTCTGCATGCATCACTCGAGTTTTATTCAATTTCGGTGCCTCGCACTCCTTTATATCTGAGGATTTTTGCTGATCATTTGGATTGCCGGTAGAGTTTGCTAGGGAGGGGTTGACTGTATCAAAGCCCTTAAGGAAGACTACTATGTTAGGATGCTTCTGTTCGTATTGCACTGTGTTGGTGGGAGAGATTTTCTTACCCACTTACTTGTTTGTGATGCCGATGTCAGATTTTAACGTTATCCTGGGCATGGATTGGCCATCTTGGACTACTTTGCAAGAATAGTCACATTCTATATACAAGGCTTGCCACAGTTCAAGTTCATTGCCGAGTCCAAAGGAGAGTCGTTGTCTTGTTTGATTTATGTGCCATAGAGGAGCACATAGCAGTGAGCGTCGATCAGTTGCCCGTGATTTTTTATTTTCTCGATGCATTTCAGGAGATTTCAGGGTTGTTGCCGTGCTTACATATTGAGTTCCAGATTGACCTTATGCCCGATACCGCGCCTATCTCAAAGGCCACGTATCGTATGATATTAATGGAGTTGTGAGAGATGCAGTGGCAGTTGGACGAGTTATGTGAGTTGGGATTCATTCATCAGAGCAGTTCACCATGGGGAGCACCGGTACTCTTCGTAAGGAAGAAGGATGGCTCGTTGAGGCTCTATGTGGGTTACCGCGAGCTCAACCGGGTCACGATCAAGAATAAGTATCCATTCCCAAGGATAGATGATTTATTTGATCAGCAGAAGGGTGTACAGTTCTTTTTGAAGATTGACCTACGTTCCGGTTATCATCAGATTCAGGTCCGAGAGGAAGACATTCCGAAGACAGCATTCAGGATGTGCTATGGTCACTTTGAGTTTCAAGTCATGTCTAATGCACCCACGGTCTTCATGCAGTTGATGAACGAGGTTTTTCGGCCTTATCTCGATCAGTTCGTTATGGTCTTAATCGACGATATTCTGATATATTTGAGGACCCATGAGGACCACAAGCAGCATCTGGAGATTGCATTACAGACCCTCCGTGCTCACCAGCTGTATGCAAAGCTGGAGAAGTGTGAGTTTTGGCAGGAGGAGGTGAAGTTCCTCAGTCACATGGTGAAGAGGGAGGGTGTCGCAGTGGGCCCGTCGAAGGTTGAGGCAGTGCGCCAGTGGGGCCAGCCCACGAACCCGTTCGGGTTTCACAATTTCCTCAGTTTGGTGGGCTACTACCGGCGTTTCATTGAGGGCTTCTCTCGTATTGCAACCCCATTGACCAGGTTGACTTAGAAGGGCGCAGAGTTTGTTTGGAGCGACACCTATGAGTGAGTATTTATGGAGCTGAAGGAGCACCTCACGTCTGCTCCTATCCTCACTCTTCCCTCTAGGAGTGATGGATTTGTTGTATTTACCGATGCCTCACATATTAGTTTGGATGTTGTCCTGATGCAGCACTGGAGGCCAGTGGCTTATACATCTCGCCAGCTCAAGGTTCATGAGTTGAACTATTGTACTCATGATTTAGATCTAGCAGCAGTCATCTTCGCACTGAAGGTGTGGAGGCACTATCTTTATGGGGTTAGGTTCAAGCTCTTCTCTGACCACAAGAGCTTGAAGTACCTATTCTCTCAGTCCGAGCGGAACATGAGGTAGAGGCATTAGATGGAGCTCCTAAAGAATTATGACTTTGATCTTCAACACCACCCAGGTAAGGCAAACGTGGTGATGGATGCCCTCAGCCATCAGCCACGAGGCCTGGTGGGACACATGATTATTTAGGAAGATGCTTGAGGATGTGGCAGCATATGACTTCGAGATCGGTCTACAATCTTCTATCGTTTAGCTATCGAGCCTGTCGATTCAACCATCTCTTATTGCAAAAGTAATCGAGGCTCAACAGACAGATGAGTTATTATAGGGTTACCGAGTAGAGGCAGTATCTGAGAGTCAGTCAGATTGATAGATTAGTTCCAATGGTGGACTTCGCTTCAGAGGCCGATTATGTATCCTAGATATTCTAGAGTTGCACAGAGATCTTATGACCGAGGCATATCGATCACGGATTTCTATCCATCCTAGCTCAACAAAGATGTACCGTGATATGAGGTGACAGTATTTTTGGACGGGGATGAAGCACAGGATCGCTAGTTTCGTAGCCGAGTGTGATACATGCTAGCATGTCAAGGCCTATCATCAGAGACCCCCTGGTCCATTACAGCCGTTGAGCGTTCTGACGTGGAAATGGGAGCACGTGTCAACAGACTCCATTATGAGCTTGCCGAGGACTCAGCGCGGTCATGACGCCATCTGGGTTGTCGTGGATCGCCTGACAAAGTCAGCACATTTTCTCGCGATTTGTGCTACTTGGCCTTTGGACCGGCTTACCAAATTATTCATTAAGGAGATTGTGAGACTGCACAACATTCCAGTTTCAATCATTTCAGACCAAGACTCGAGGTTCACGCCTCAGTTTTGGGGGTACTTTCAGAGAGCGATAGGGTCTGTTTTGTAGCTCAGCACCATGTATCATCCGCAAATCGATAGGCAGACCGAGAGGGTTAACCAGATCCTTGAGGATATGCTTCGGGCCTACGTGATTGACTTCGAGGGTAGCTGGGATGAGCATCTGCGATTGGCTGAGTTCACATACAACAACAATTATCAACGACCGTTTGCATGACTCCTTTTGAGGCATTATATGGCAGACCTTGCAGATCTCCTAGTTGTTGGACCGAGGTTGGGGAGTAGCATCTCTTAGGTTCCGAGCTTGTGCGGTAGATGTCAGAGGCTATCGATATCATCAGGCAGAGGATACGAGCAACTCAGAGCTGGCAGAAGAATTTTTCTGATCACCGGCGTCATCCCTTGGAGTTTGCAGTAGGGGACAGAGTGTATCTCAAAGTCTCACCCATGAAGGGCGTAGTTCGATTTAGAGTGAAGGGCAAGCTTGCCTTGAGATTTATAGGACCTTTCGAGATCATTGGGCGCGTTGGTGCCGTAGCTTATCGGCTTGCCTTGCCATCTTAGTTGTCTGACATCCATAACATTTTTTATGTCTCTATGTTGAGGAAGTGTGGGTCAGACATCGTTCCTGTTATTGATTGGCAACCGGTAAAGGTTTGTGAGGATGCTTCTTACATTTAACAGCCACTTCGTATCCTTGATTGGAAGGAGCAAGTCCTTTGGACCAAGGTCATTCCCTTAGTGAAGGTTCAGTAGGGTCACCATTCTGTTGATGAGGCATCTTGGGAGCGCGAGGCTGAGATTCGTGAGCGTTATCTCCATCTCTTTAATGATTGATTATATGTTGTATCTTGTATATTATCTCTGATTTTATATGATGATGCTATGTTTCCTTTTTCCTTATGAGTCTTGTCTAATTGTGTTATTAGTGTAAATTTCGAGGATGAATTTTTTATTAAGAGGGGAGAGTTGTAAGGCCCATAACCTATTCCGTACCGTTCCTTAGGATCCCGCGGTCCTTCCGGTCAAATTTCAGCGACCCGCAACAAGTAAATAGCATTTGTGCGTGACCTTAAGTCGAACCCTGTTAACCCTCCTGGTCTTGTCCAAAACTTGTATCCTAGCAACCGCACCGTTGCTGCTTTCCAACTCCATGTCTCGCGCACCGATGCAATACCCAGGCCAGGAGTTATGGGTTAGTGTTTATTTCAAAGAAAATGCTGCGCGTTGCAAATCCCAAGAGAATCTCTACTACCTTTTACATCAATCAATAAATCACAAGTCAAGTACACAACCCATCCCTCTCTTGTACAAGCCTTACCCAAAGTCAACTCTCTCTCTCTCCAACCATCCCTCTCTTGTCCAAAATTCAACCAAGCCCATACCCTCCATATCATTTTCTTACAGCATCCATTCCTTCCATCCTTTTCATCCCATCACCCCCTCTCTTCATCTCATTCCATCCCAAGCTTCCATGAGAGAGAAAAATTCTAAGGAGAGAAGAACTCAAGAGAAGGCCCACCTTCCTATCACCTAATCTCATCATGCAACCCTCTAAATCAATCCCAACCATTGAATCTCATCCCTTGGAGCTCTAAAACTCATTGACGGAAGAAGAAGTCCAAGATCTAAGGTGGGTGTTTTTCCTTTGTAGGATTAGATTGTATTTTGATGATGGGCTAAGTGGGGCCTACCGATTGATGGTATGGATCCTATTTAGGACCCATCTTGATGTATGTATTGTAATCCTAAGAGGGGCCCATAGTGGCGGGGTCCCTCCACTATGCCGATCTCTCTCTCTCTCTCTCTCTCTCTCTCTCTCTCTCTCTCTCTCTTTCTCTCTCACCTTCCTTGCATGTTGGCCCACCTGATGTATGTGAATCCAGGCCGTCTAGGGGCAGCGGCCCACATTGATGCATGAAATCCACGCCTTCTGTCCAACAGGTAGGACCTGCTGCCTGTCCGTTTAGACAGGCCTAGGAGGAGAGGGAAACCACTAATATCAGCTTATCTAAAACCGGTTGATCCCACACGTGTGGACCCACCTATGGTGCATGTGTTTCATCCATCCCAGCACCGTCCAGCAGCTGCTGGACAGTAGGTCTCCACCTGATGCATGTATTAAATCCATACCGTCTGACCGTTTGCAGACGTGGGACCCACCCCTCACGTGCTGCACGTGTGGGGGTGGGGCCCACCTTGAGATGTGTTGTAAATCCATGCTGTCCAGCTTTCTGGGCGGTGGAAACCCAAGAAGGTATGTGTGTTTTACCCACATCGTCCATCCAGACGTCTAGGGTCTGGATGCTGGATCCTTAAAAAAAAAACCAAACAATAATAACAATAAAAAAAATAATATTATATTATATTATATACATATATATATATATATATGATATATATATATATATGTATGTGGTGGGCCCCATGTGGGACCCACCTACTGGACAGATTGGTTGAAGTACCTTACACCAGCTATTTAGCTGATGTATTAATGTCAGTAAGTTTTGTGGGTCCCACCTGAATTTGGATCCATCTCATTGTATGTGTGGGACCCACCACTGATGATGGGTCTTATCCACACCGTCTAGATGGCTGGACGATGGGACCCACCGTTGACGTATGTATTTTATGTCCGCGCCATCCATCTGTCGGGACTACCTTGATGTATGTGTTACATCCAAACCGCCCATCCAGATGGTGAGCTCGTCTTAAGGCTTGAGACTAAAAATAAGATAGATATATTTATCAAGTGAACCACACTGCAAAAAACATTGGGATTGAACGTCTACCATTGAAACCCTTTTTGGGTTACGGGAGTTTTGGATCAATATGAAATTTGTTTCCTCTTAATTTAGGTCTTTGTGATCATATGAACAGTTTGTATGGAAAATCAACGTTATGGTGTGGTCTAGATGATCTTTAAATCATCATCTTCGCTGCCATTATGGTATGGTCCAGATGATCTTTGAATATAATTCATATTCTTTTTTTGGGTAATACTCTAAAATGATCTCTAAAAATAGATGTATGGTGTAGATAGTTCACCTAGAACGGTGGGCCCGACATGATGTATATGAGGCCCATTGTTAAGGCCCATGTGATGCAGCCTACTTGATGTATATGAGGCCCATTGTTGAGGCCCATGTGATGCGGCCCACTTGATGTATATGAGGCCCATTGTAGAGAACCATGTGATCGGCCCGACTTGTTGTATATGAGGCCCATTGTTGAGGCCCACGGGACGTTGCCCATCGTGATATATTTAAGGCCTGGTATGATGTATTTGAGGCCCATGAGTGAGGTCCAATGTGATGCATATGTGGCCCATGAGTGAGGCCCATCGTGATGTGTATGAGGCCCTTGAGTGAGGCCCATGGTGATGAATATTAGGCCCCTGTGTGAGACCATGGGCTCCACTATATTTTAGGCTTTATGTGGGCCACTCCTTGGGAACAACGTTGGTTAAATGTCCACATTGATGGGCAATGATGGTTAAATGTCCATATTGTGACCTTCCCTTAGGCCTTGTTATGCCCCTTCTCATCATTCTCTTAGTGGGTTAAAACAAATACATCATGGTGGGCCTTACAGCCCCCTGTAGGACCTTCCGTTTCTAGCTACGTCATGGTGGGGTTAGTACCCAATCAATGCCCAATTGCATGGTGTGTAACACCATGAACTTGGGTGATGTGTTGACATCATCAAGTTCTATGGGCCCACCATGATGTATATTATATCTAAACCGTTCATCCATTTGCTGAGATCATTTTAGGGCATTAGCCCAAATTTTTGGCAGATCCAAAGCTAAGAGCATCATACCACATAACGCAGGGGGTAATGGCGATCAATGGTAAGACCTTTCTAGGGCCCACCATGATGTTTATTTACAATCCAACCTGTCCAAAAGGTAACAAAGATATTGATTAAGGGAGAAAAATTATCACTTTCATCAAAAGCTTCCATGGCCCCAAAAAGATTTCAATGGTTGGCGTTCAATACACACTACCTTCTGTGGTATGGTCCACTTGAGTTATGCTCATTTTTTTGCTCGTGTCCTAAAATGATCTCTCCAAATGGATGAACAATTTGAATAAAACACATGCATTATGGTGGGGACCATGTAACTTGGTGATGTTAACACACCTAAGGGCACTAGTTGTGTACATATAGCTCCCCTACGCTACGGTTCGTAAGGGAGCATTATATATAGGGCTTTTCGTGAAAATACACCCACTATATTGTGGGAGCACTTAAATAGCATCACTTTTCAAAACATTACTACTTTATACGTCCATGCACTGACTCTATTTTTCCTAAATGAAATTGCCCTTAAGCACTTTTTTAAAATCTTTATACAATGGTACTTTCTCTTGTCATTAATTTCTGACAAACTCTTCTATCTACCTTTTTATTTTTCTATTAACTTTTTAAAAAAATATTTTTTTCTTCTATAAAAAAGGAAACAGATTAGGTGCAACCCCACCCTCACCCAGGACTGTCTGATCCTTACCATGGGACCCACTTTGATGCATGGATTCTATATCTACTCCGTCTATCCATTTTTCCATATCATTTTAGGGAATGAGCTCAAAAAAGAAACAAATCCAAGTCTCGAGTGGACCATGCCATAGGAAATAGTAGAGACTAACCATTAACAAGTTATAAATGAGTTACAAAAGCTTTATTAATAAGTTGGATGGTAAATAAACATTATGGAAACATTACAATGGGTTAATGGTGGGATGTTCAATCACCATTGCTTCATTTTTAACCACTAGCCTAAAATGATTTGGAAAAACGAATGCACAGTTTGGATTAAAATAAATTTATATATAAAAGTGGGCCCCATGATAAGAGGCACAACCTTAGGTGAAGTTGGGGCTGCATCTAATCCACTCTCCGAAGAAAATGGGTTCTTCTTTCTTTCTTAAAAAATTTTGCATAGATAAGGTGATCTTGTGCCCGTTGGAAAGGTAATTTGATGAACTTTCAAATGGATTTAGAATAATCTCATTTGGACACCATTTGTCACTCCAAAACTGGGCCTAAATTCAATGATGACGTTAGTCGCACTTCCGTGATCACTCGAGAGTTCAAGATTTTGACACAACTTTAAAACGTCATAACTTCTTCGTTACAACTCCGATCGGGGTGATCTTAGGCTCGTTGGAAAGGTAATGGGACGATCTTTTAAATATATTTAAAATTATCTCAGTTGGATATCATTTGATTATCTAAAATATCACACAATCTTTAAAATTGCTTAATTGTAAAGAATCAGACGATCTTTACTTGCTCTTTTTCCAACATCAAGCGATCTTGCGAAAGGATCATAACTCCCTCGTTAAAGCTCTGATTGGAGTGACCTTATGCTTGTTGGAAAGTTAATTCGATGAAATTTCAAATGAAATTAGAATAATCTCATTTGGACATTATTTGAATATTTAAAAATAGGCCCAAAGTCATCACATTTGCTCTCATTTTTAGTTGCTCATGCTCCGGCAAAATTAGTCATAACTCCCTTATTCTAAGTCAGATTACGGTGATCTATAAGTGCTATGTTGTGTATTAAGTAACCTGTATTGTCAAATTTTGTAGTGATAAAACACATCGGAGTGATGGACTTGGTCATGATGGAAAGTTCACCTTCAAGTAACCTTCAAGTGTTGGAAAGTTCACCTTCATATGAAGATGTGTTACAAGCCATGAAGACTGTTCTATCCACATCAACTTCAAGTGCTACATTGACTTTAAGTTCAAGACTAAGTTCAAGTACATGTTCAAGTTCTATACCAAGTTCAAGTGCTACTTCAAATGCAAGATTAAGTTTCAAGTATACAAGTTCAAGCTTCAAGTTCTTCAAGAAGAAGATCTACCGGATCTACCAAAGCTACAAGTTCAATGTTCAACATATCAGGTATAAATGACCCTAGAAAGACCTTAGGTTTAGGTCATGCATATTGCACATTTAATTTGGGTCATTGCACTTATGATAGTCTTTGCTTCGACTAGTCCTAGTCAATGTTTGACTACTCTAGGTTTGGGCTTGACCAGTCCAGGGTTTTTCTTGACTAGTCCAGGTTTAAATTCAAATTTTTGAATTTTTCTGATAGGTCCTCGACCAATCGAGCACCCTACTTGACCGGTCGTAGAGACTGGTTCAACCAATCGAGCAGGGCTCGACTCAAACTCCAGCAACCATTTTGATCCCCACTAGACTAGTCGAGGGTCAGTTTTATCCGATCGCGCCAGAATTTTTGAAATTTGGTTGGGCTGACCTTAGACCAGTCGAGGGAACCGTTTTTCAGCCTATAAATAGAGGACTTTTGTCAGATTTTTTCATTCATTCCAAGCCAATTCAAGCCACCATTCTGAGAGATAAGTCCCCGTGATTGTCAAGCTATTGTTTAGTAATTTAAGATTCTTGTTTATGATTTTTTATTTCTAATTTCTTGATCTCTTGCTACTTCAATTTAATTTGATAAAAGGGAATTCTGATCTACCCTTTTTGAGATCTAAGAAATTGAATCAAAGTAGCCCAAGGTTGGATTAATTTAAAATTCATTTAGACCTAGAACCCATCTATATGTGTGATTGAACATTGGACATCTTCATCGTTAAAGAAGCAGTTCTACAGGGTTACATCAAAGAAGAATCTTCAGATAAGTATTTTCATTTACAACTTTTGGTTTGTGAGATTGCCAAAAAATCTCTATTGTGGTTTTGACTGAGATAGCTAGAAAATCTCAGCGTAGCGCTTTTAATTGTGGTAGCCCATTGAAAACGCAATTGTGGTAGCCCATTGAAAACGTGATTGTAAATGTTTTAAGGTGAACCTTGGAAAACCTTCTTTCCTAGTGAAAGCCAATATCACGTGGGTTGTGATTCTTGGAAGTGGAGTAGGTGTGGCTGTTTTAGAACAGTTGGTGTACACACTGAACCACTATAATTCTTAGAGTTTAGTGGATGATGATAATGATGATGTATGTGATTATGTGTGGTGAATGTTTGTATTTATTTCATGTACTTGTGGTGAATGTTGTAATAGCTAGATTTGTTTCAATTGCTTCTTGTATTAGTTTGAGTTTTTTATCCTTACGGAGTTTAAGAAATCAGGTTGTCCTACCATATACTCTGGTTTTTAGTGTAAGGTTGTCCTTTGAACAACGTTTGTATCAACCTCTCAATACTATTGCAATTGAGGTTGTTATTTGTTTCAGCTATCTCCATTATATTCCACATTTATGTTTTATTTGGCATAGTCCTATTCACCCCCCTCCCTCTAGGACTGAGAGCTTGCCCTTTTAAGTGGTATCAGAACTAAGTGGCTCATTCTATTGGATTTATTTCTTGAGATTATTGATCTAGAGCTTTCAGTATGTCAAATTTGATAGCCTATCTATTACTAGGCCACCACCGTTTGATGGCTTCAACTATGCTTACCACCAGTGTCTGAGGTTCTACGCAATGATGGAACCAAGTCCATTAAAGAAACGCCTTTTTATTTATGAACCACACCTCAGAAAAATGAAATCAATGTTAATGCTAAGGGTTTAAATGCAATCACTTATGCACTGTCACCTGATGAATTCAAAAGAATCATTTCTTGTGATACTGTTAAACAAGCCTCAAACATTCTTGAAATGACACATGAGGGTACATCTATTGTAAAAAAGTCTAAAGTTCATATCCTCACCACTAGGTTTGAGGAAATTCGTATGGAAGAAAATGAGTCTTTCATGGACTTCTATACGAAGCTAAATGACATAGTCAACTCTATGTGGGGTCTTGGAGATGGTATCTGAAAGTGCCCCAATTTGTCAATTAGCGTGAGTTTTGAGTCAGCAAGACAAGTGAGCCCCATGGAAAGATTGTTCAAGCAACTGCCTCAATTGGATGTGTCCCCCGAACTCGTCAAAGGTAAACTTAGCCTCACATCCCATGTCCTAAAACACAAAGTATATAAAACCCTTAAAAATGGTTAGAACAACATAGGGTTTAAGGTATGAAAATAATTTTACAAAATTAAGAAAATCTCTAAGTTTTCAGCCTTTATCGATTTATCAATAAGTGCTTTGATGAAATCGGGCTCTGTTATCGATGTCCTTGATACTCACTCGATGTTATCGAAATGAGGACTTCAGATGTCCAGCAACCAAAATGCATCTTGGGCTGAATTCTCGATGAATCGATGGCAGGATTGATATCATCGACTTTCAAATCTCGAGTCCATCGAGACGACTCGATAAAATCGACAACTGGTCAACTTGTGTCCATAAAGTAGTTAAGGAATTTCATGTGATTATCAATGTCTCAAAGAGAGCCTCGATATCTTCAAAATTCAAATATCGATGATATTGATGGACCTTCAATGATATCGGATTGGGACATAAATCTGACCAGCAAGCTTTCAGGTAAATTCTTTGAAGTATCGAGGATCACTCGATGATATCGATATTCAAATATGGGTCATATCGAGACTAAGTCGATGTCATCGAACTGAGACACAAAACTGTCTAGCGAGTTTATAGGAAAATTCTTTGAAAAGATCATTGAATCAAAACTGGTATCGATATCATCGATATTCAAAATCAGATGATATCGAGGGATGCAAGATCATATCAATACCTGCTAAGACTCAAAGGCAAGTTTTCTCTCATGTTTTTCAAATGCCAAGGAATCGAACCATGGGTCGATGAAATTGGAGTTCAAAATCTGATGACATCGAAGCATGTTCGATATCCTCGACTAGATGGCAAAAAGGTTTAAAAGCATTTGACAGATTGAGTTCGAGCCATCGAGCGGCCATTCAACATTATCGAGAGTATACGCTCAATGATATCGAACTCTGTCAAAAATATGACCGTTTTATTTCTGTTAGAACATTTTGCCTATTTAATAAGAGCTTGCCTTTGTGTGTTTGAGAGAAAAATAAATAGATCTTTTGAGTGTTTAATTCAGATCATCTACCCTAAGCCCTTTTCTCTCATGGGAGTTCATCCTCCAATCCACCCTCATCATTGATATTCAATAGAGTGGATTGGGGAATGAACTTCCACATTCAAGGATCCTTCAGCTAGTACCTTAATGGAAAATCATTGAGCTGGGATACCTTGAATGCTTAGATGCTTGGAATCACTCCATCTCTAAAATAGAAAAATATTTAATAGAGTACGATTCCAATATAACCTTGACCTAACCCGTCGCCTTACATTGGAGCATCATCTGTGTTATGGTTCAAGGGAGCTTAAGATTCTTCATCATCAAAGGAGGAGATATTCATCAACATGCTTAATGGGGCTCATTTACTTATCTGTAAGTCATTAGAGTCCAGAGACCCTGCTGATCATTCCTTTGTGTAAGATTAGGTTATAGGTGATTCTCACCCCCTTTAAGTCCTCATACGAGGCCTCTAACAGGAGAATATGTGTGGGTGTTGTGTGTTGACCCTTGCTCATAGGGAGCATAAACTCGAGGTTCCTTGTGTGGATCCTTGGCCTATGTGGCCTAAAACCTAGGTGTTGTGTGTTGACCTTTATTCTTGTGTAGGGCATAAACTCTAGGTTCCTTGTGTGAATCCTTGGCCTATGTGGCCTAAAATCTGGGTGTTATGTGCAGACCCTTGTTCCTGTGTGGGGCATAAACTTGTGTCTCATGGAGACATGTTAGGTACCTTGTGTAGGTCTTAGAGTCAGCCTTGTGTAGGTTGTACTAGTTAGAGGTGAACCTGATTTGAAAGCTCCGTTAGTGAGATCCGGTACACTCAAGGGTTGAGTTCATCCGCCGGAAGTGGAGTAAACATATAGTTGAACCACTATAAAAATGGCTGTGTTTGGGATTGCTATTTACTTTTAATACTTGTGTGATTTCTCTGAATGTTCACATAATACATGCTTAACATGATTACCCAGAACTAATTAGAATCACATCGCACACACAGTCACATCCATCATGAACTATGTTTCTCATCTTGTTTATGTTTTAAATAGTTTTATGATTGAATCCTCTATTTGACTTGGAAGCCATTAGAGTTACATTAAAGAAATCCTGATACTTGCATATGAATTCAGGATAGGGTTGATAGGTTTTTAAATCATCATAAATTATTAAAAAGTCCTATTCACCCACCTCTAGGACACATTGGCGTATTCCCACTTCTATTAAAGCGGTCATTACCGCGATTTCAATATCCCAGAAAGCAAAGTCTGTGCAAAAATACTGTGATCACTTCCTGTGAGATTTAATTCCAAGGTGACTGCCATTCATGAACTTAGAGACACAGATCACATGAAGGTTTAGGAATTTGTTGGTTCACTTCAAACATACGAGTTAAATTTCAAAGCTCCAAAAGGTAAGGCTATAGCTTTTAAATCATCCAAATCTATTTTTTATGATAGCAATGTTAACTCTGATTGTGAAAACTCAGAGGATGATATGGCTTTACTTGCGAAAAAGTTTTACAAGATTTTTAAAAGTAAGAAAAGAGTTGATTTTCAAAAATCCTCTGGGAAGAAAAAGAGTAAATCTAAAACATGGGAGTCTCTAAAAGATTGCTAGTGTTTCAACTACCATGAATATGGGTATTTGGCAAATAAGTGTCCAAAGAGGGAAAAGCCAAAGGGAAAGGCATGTTAGCCACATGGGATGAATCATCCAGCTCTGAAGCTTCTTCTGAGTCGGATGAATCTGAACCTGAAACTTCAAATGAAGTCAAGGCTTTAATGACTCTAGCCAGAGTCACTTCCACAGATAGTTACGATTCAACCGAATATGAAAATCTGAGAAGTGACCCTGAAAATGATAATGAAGATGATCTTCAAGTGCCTAGAATGACCTATACAGGGAGAGTTATAAGATTGTTGTCAAGTTAAAACTTCAAAAAGAGAAATTTCTGAAATTAAAAGAGGAATTTGAAAACTCTGTTTTAGAAAAATCTCATATTTCTGATTGTTTTGAAAAATAAAATGTGATTTGAATTTTAAAACATCTGAACTTGAAAAATTAACAACAGAAAATGAGAAACTGAAACTTGAAGTTTCTTCCCTATTGAGTTTAAAGGATACATGAAGGTATGCCCATGGAGACCCTAAACTTGAAAAGTTATTAACCACTTCTAGAAAATGTGGAGATAGATTGGGTCTGGGATATGAGAAACACATGCCTCTGAAAATTAAGAGTGTATCTCCTACATTTGTCAAAGGAGAATCCTCTAACTCAAAAGGAAAGGCTTGAAATATAATAATCAAAACAACTCTAAAAATATAAAAACTTTTTAAGCTTCTAAAGTCAATACTAATAACGTTAGCTTTAAAAAACAATGTTATAATTCTTTAGCTGAAAAAATTGTGGACTTACTCAAGGTGCTTCTCAAATCTAACTATAATATGAGAGTTAATAATAATTTCAAACGAAGGAAAACCAACAGTGCTCCAAAACCCAACACTACAATAAAATGGGTTCCTAAGGTTACTTGTTTGGTTGCCCACACTGCCTTCAAGGCTTCAAGTCAATCAAAGTGGTACCTAGACAGTGGTTGCTCAAGACACATAACAGGTGACAGAGATTTGTTCACCAACTATAAAGAAATGACTGATGGCTCAGTCACTTTTGGTGATGGAAGCAACTGCAAGATAATTAGCCAACGTACGGTTCATATTTCTAACCTTCCTCCTTTTGAAAATATTTTATTTGTAGAAAGCCTTAAGCACAATCTTTTGAGCATATCTTAAATCTGTGATAACAAACATAGTGTTAAATTTACAAATCAAGGATGCAATATCTCAAATGAGAAAGGTTGTGTGATATTAAGTGGTCGTAGAACATCTGAGAATTGCTATATTGTGAAAGAATCTTGCTCATCTAAATTATCTTGTTACATAGTCCAAACCAATGATAATGAATTATGGCACAAACGCCTTGGACATGTGAACTACCAAAATTTGTATGGATCGAGCAAAGCCGATCTTGTTAAAGGTCTACCCAAATTGAAGAAAATGGATAAAATATGTGGTGCATGTCAGATTGGAAAACAAACAACGAGTAGTCACAAGAAAGTGAACTCCTCTACCACATCCGTACCTCTTGAACTTCTCCACATGGATCTTATTGGACCAACCAGAACGGAGAGTAGAGGTGGTAAAAAGTATTTCTTGGTAATTATGGATGACTTTACCAGGTTTACTTGGGTTGCATTCATGAGAGAAAAATTTGAAACTCCCGATGAAGTTAAAAGAATACTCAAGCATATTCAGATTGAAAAAGAAATGAATGTTGTTAAGATCTGAAGCGATCATGGATCGGAATTTGAAAATAGCAATTTTGAGAAGTTCTGTAGTGATCATGGTATATCGCATGAGTTTTCTGCTCCTAAAACACCTCAACAAAATGGGGTTGTTAAAAGAAAAAAATAGTGTTACAAGAGATGACCAATGTAATGTTAAATAGCATGAAGTTACCTAAAAATTTATGGTCCGAAGCTGTTAATACTGCATGCTATATCATAAACTGTGTTTACATTAGAAAATCTAAAGATAAAATGACTTATGAATTGTGGTCTAGTAAGAAACTTACAGTTAAATACTTTCAAAATTTTGGAAGTAAGTACTACATTTTACGAGACCGAAAAAATTTAGGGCTGTTCGATACTAAGAGTGATGAAGGGATATTCCTAGGTTATGTTCTGAACAGTTGAGCATACCGTGTTCTTAACAAGAGAACTAGTGTTATTCAGGAATTTATAAATGTTGTTATTGATGATCACCTGAACACACCAATATCTAGTTCAGAAGATGATGAAGTCACTGTAATTGATAAACCTGACTCTTCATCTTGTCAAATCAATACTGAACTATGATCAGTTAAAGACCATCCTAATAATCAAATACTAGGTAACCCTCTCACTGGTGTGCGTACTCGAAAACAACTGGAAAACATATGTAATTATGTGTATTTTACTTTGCAAATCGAACCAACCAACATAAAAGAGGCACTCACTGATGAAAATTGGATAGTTGCCATGCAAGATGAACGAAACCAATTTGTTAGGAATGATGTATGGTATTTAGTTCCAAGACCATCCGAGAAACATATAATTGGAACCAAGTAGATTTTCAAAAATAAATCTGATGAGTTAGGGAATATAATAAGAAACAAGGCTAAACTAGTTGTACAAGGGTATACTCAGATAGAAGGAGTTGATTATGATGAAACCTTTGCCCTAGTAGCTCATTTTAAATCCATCAGATTATTCATATCCATTGCATGTTTCAAAAAGTTTAAGATCTATCAAATGAATGTTAAAAGTGCATTTCTTAATGGTGATCTACATGAAGAAGTTTATGTTGAACAACCTAAGGGTTTTGAGGACCCTAAACACTCTAATCATGTGTATCGCCTTAAAAAGGCACTTTATGGTTTGAAACAAGATCCCAGGGCATAGTATGAGAAATTGACTAAGTTCTTACTAAGTCATAATTTTGTTATGGAGAGTATTGATAAAACTCTTTTTGTTAAAAAATTCAATGAACACATACTAATAGTACAGATCTACGTTGATGATATTATCTATGGTTCAACTTGCTCTAACTTGTCCATTGAGTTTACAGAGTTGATGAAATCCAAGTTCGAAATGAGTATGGTGGGAGAATTGAAATACTTTCTAGGTTTACAAGTTAAACAATTAGAAGACGGTATCTTCATTTCTCAAAACAAGTATGCTTTAAACCTGGTTAAGAAATTTGGATTTGAGAATGACAAAAAATTTGATACTTCTATGAGTACGACTCTTGATCTTTCAAAGGATACAACGGTAAAAGTGTAGATCCTCAGCTATATCGTAGTATGATTAGTGGTTTATTATATTTAACTACGAGCCGACCTGATGTAGCATTCAGTGTAGGTATTTGTGCTAGATATCAATCAGATCCTAAGGAATCTCACCTTATTGCTGTCAAGAGAATTATTAGATATGCTGCAAGTATGGCTACTCTAGGCATCTGGTATCTGCATGATACTATTGTTCAGTTAGCTAGTTATATGGATGCTGACTGGGCTGGGAATATAGATGATAGAAAATCTACCAGTGGTGGATGTTTTTATGTTAGGAATTGTTTAGTTCCTGGTACAGTAAGAGACAGAGTTCCATATCATTATCTACAGCTGAGGTTGAATATATTGTAGCCGGAAATGCTTGTACCTAGCTAGTGTGGATGAAAAGGATGCTCAATGATTATGGTATTGCATAAGATACAATGATATTGTATTGTGATAACTCTAGTACAATTAATATTCTAAAAATCTCATCCAGCATTCTCGTACCAAACATATTGACATTCAGTATCATTATATTCAGGAATTAATAGAAGATAAAATCATTTCATTGGAATACGTTCAAACAGAAAATCAGCTTGCGGACATATTTACTAAACCACTTGACAGGAATAGGTTTTTTAAGTTGAAAATGGATATTGGTATGTGTAATTCTAACTGAGTTTATCATGTTTGCATGTTTTATTATATATATATATATATATATATATATATATATATATATATATGCAAATAATTTTGAATAAAATTTGGATTTTTAGAGGTTGCACGACCGTTCAAGCACACATACTCGCCCAGTCGTGGCTCGACGAGTCAAGCATTTATTAGACAGGTCGAGTTGCGTGGTTGGGGGCCATTTATGAGTGAGAAAATCACTTTTCTCTCATTTTCTCTACTTCTACATCAGCCCCCTTTCCGACCCATCAAACCCATCTTTGATTAGTGCTTGGTAAGTGCTTCATTTTTATTTCCTTTCATATTTGGGTTCTTTGGATCATATTGAAAGTGCCCTGGTTTGTCAATTAGCGTGAGTGTTGAGTTAGTTCGTCTACAGAGCCTGATAGGAATATCAATTCAAGCGTCTGCCTCAACCGGATGTGTGCAAGCTCGCCACAGGTAAATCTGAGTCTCACATCCCTTGTCCCAAATCACTAGGTATATTAAAACCCTTAAAAACAACCTAGAACAACATAGGGTTTTTGCGTAAGAAAACGTTTCTCAAAATAGGAAAATTCTCTAAGTTTTCATGCCCTATCGATTATATCGATACACATTTCGATATGATCGACCTGCACTATCGAGTCCTCGATTCTCCATTGATACCATCGAAAAGAGGACCAAATATGTCCAGCAACCTCATAACATATCTGGACGAATTATCGATGTATCGATACATATATCGATATCATCGATATTCAAAATCTCGAGTCTATCAAAGTCGACTCGATACATCGATAGGCAGATTTCCGGCGCCCCTATTTTTTAAAGAAAATTTTAAATTCCTTCAATATATCGATGCTTCTTCCAATATGATCTGAAATCAAATATCGATAAGATCGGAAGTTCATCGATGATATCAATCGAGGGCGCACATTTCTTCCAACAAATATTTCAGGTTAGTTTTAACTCTGATTGAGGGCCATTCGAGAAAATTGATATTCATATGTTGATGATATTGAGGCCGAGTCGATTGGAACGAGTCTGGACACAATCTGTCCAGCGAGCTTATTCGTAAATCTATAGGATTTATCGATCCCATCAACACTGCCTTCGATATCATTGATATGCAAATTCCGATGACATCAGCTGACCCTCGATCATTTCTTAAAAACTTAAAATATTTCAAGTGCAGTCTCTCTTCTTTTTTAAATGTCGAGGAATCGATCCTCATATCAATGAAATCGAAGTTCAAAATCCGATGACATCGACAAAAGTATCGATGCCCTTGACCAGCTGGCAAAAGGTTTCAAAAGCGTATGACATTTGAGTTTGTGTCATCGAGCAGACTGTCGATGCTATCGAGAGTATACGCTCGATGATATCGACACTGCTCAATGATATCGAACTCTATCATAAATGTGACCATTTTATATCCGTTGGAACCTTTTGCCTATTTAAAGAGAGACTTGTCTTTATAGTTGGGAGAGAAAGTAGAGAGAGCTTTTGAGTGTATAACTTTAGTTCTTATACCCAAAGCCATTTCTCTCAGGGAAGTTCATCCTCCAATCCACCCTCACCATTGATATTCAATAGAGTGGATTGGGGAATGAACTTTCGCATTCAAGGATCCTCCAGCTACCATCTTAATGGCAAATCATTAAGCTGGGATGCCTTGAATGCTTAGATGATTAAAATCGCTCTATCTTCCTTATAGTAAAATCTTTTGAGAGTAGGATTTCATCATAACCTTGACCCAACCCAAAGCCATATATTGGTATATCATTTGTGTTGTGGATCAAGGAAGTCGAAGACTCTTCATCAACAAGGAGGAGATCTTCATTATCATGATACAAAGGGACTCATCAACTTATTTGTAAGTATCCAGAGTCTAGAGGACACTTGTGATCATTCCTTTTTAGGATTGGGTCTTAAGTGGTTCTCACTCTTGAAGCTCTCATAGGAGGCCTCCGGCAGGAGTGTACATAGTGGGTGCGTTGTGTGGACCCTTGCTCTGTGGAGAGCATAAACATTTAGTTGACGCTGAACCAACAAAACCTTATGTTTGAGGTGAACCGTGTGAAACCTCGGGTTTGAGGTGAACCGTGTAGAAACCTCCGGTAGGGTCTTATAGAAGATCCTTGGCCAATGTGCCTAAAAGTGGGTGCATTGTGTTGACCCTTGCTCGTAAGAGCATAAACAGTCAGCCTTAGTGTAGGTTGTAAAGGTTGAAGGTGAACCTGATTTAAAACCTTAGGTTTGAGGTGAACAGCTGTGAAACCTCCTTAGTGAAATCCGGCACACTCAAGGGTTGAGTGCATCTGCTGAGAGTGGAGTAGACTGATCCTCGAACCACTATAAAAATGACTATGTTTGAGATTGCTATTCTTCTGATTGCATGATTTATTGTAGCATTTGCATATCTGAATATCTGAGATCACACTTCACACACTTACACAGTCATATCCATCATAAACTAGTTTGTATATTGATTACTTCTTAAACTTTTTGTGATTGGATCCTCTAATGGACTTGGAAGCCAGTAAAGTTATTTTTGAGTAATCCTAATATGTGCCTTTGTTAGGATTAGTGTAATAGGATTTTAAATAAATCATAAAAACTTTTAAAAGTCCTATTCACCCCCCTCTAGGACATATTAGCATATCCCGACTTCAACTAAAGCGGTCTTCTTTACAATTTCAATTGGTATCAGAGCGGGTCTCTCTTTAAGGGCTTCACCGCCTAGAGAGTGATCTTGACTGAAGTTGGAATCATGTTAAAAAGTGATCAAGAGGGTGTGACAAACCAGAATAATTGCCTTGTAATTCATATCGTTCTGAAAGTCGGGAATATTTCAAAGTGGTATCTTGATTGTGGATGCTCCAGACACATGACTGGTGATCAAACTCACTTTTGTGAGTACTTAAACTTTGATGGAGGATCAGTCACATTCGGTGATGATAGCTCAGCCAAAATCGTTAGACAAGGAACAATAGCTATACCAGGCCTTCCAAAAATCAAACATGTCCTCTGTGTAGAAGGTCTGAAACATAATCTCCTGAGTATCTCCGAAATATGTGACAAAGAACATCTTATTACTTTCTCAAAGGATATGTGTAGAATCTTAGATCATACCGGAAAGTCTCTCATAAAAGGCTTATGCACAAATGATAACTGTTATGTCATTGAAAGTACAAGTGAGAGTGTGCCATCTACAAAGTGTAATATGGCTGTAAATAATGAATTCAGACTATGGCACCAAAGGTTGGGTCACGTTCACTACCGAAATTTAGCAAAGCTCAGTTCAAAAAATTTGGTTAGGGGACTCCCCAAGATTAGAAAACAAGAAAAAGTTGTTTGTGAATAATGTCTAAAAGGAAAACAGATAAAAGTCGGACATAAAAAAGACAACCTCCATAGTAACAACAAAACCTTTAGATCTATTACATATGGATCTAGTAGGGCCAACTAAAGTGGAAAGCCATGGCAAGAAAAGATACTTCCTGGTGGTAGTAGACGACTACACCAGATTTACTTAGGTTGCATTTCTTCGAGAAAAATTGGATGCTTTTGAGGAATTTGTGATCCAGGCAAAGCGACTCCAAAATGAAAAGGGATATGGGATCAATTGCATTAGAAGTGATCATGGTGGAGAATTTGAAAATGAAATATTCGAAAAATACTGCAATGAGAAAGGGATTCATCATGAATTCTCAACTCTAAAAACCCTACAGCAAAATGGAGTTGTTGAAAGAAAAAATCGAGTATTGCAGGAAATGGGGTCAGTTATGCTAAATGGGAAAGATATGGCAAAAAGCTTTAGGCAAAAAGCTATCAATACTGCCTGCTACATCATAAATAGAGTATATCTTAGAGCAGGTCTGAATAAAACTCCATATGAACTATGGTTTGGGAAACTACCTAGTGTGAAATATTTTCGAGTCTTTGGTAGCAAATGTTATATTCTGAGAGACAGAGATCACCTAGGGAAATTTGAGTCTAAAAGTGATGATGGTATCTTTCTGGGGTATGCAATGAATAGTCGTGCGTATAGAGTATACAATCTAAGAACCTTCACTATTCAAGAGTCAGTCAATGTGGTAATCAATGATCAACTTCATGAAGAAGATACACCTGCGAATGAATTAGAAGATGATGTAGATTCATGCATAATAGAAAAAATTTGATAACAACACTACATCACCCTGTGAACCTCAACCATCATCTGACACTCCCATCATAAAAGATCACCCTCGGGAACAAATTATTGGAGATCCTAACGATGTATAAGAAATCGACGACAGATAGAAAATATCTATAGTCATTTCTGTTTTACCTCAAAAATTGAACCCAAGAATATTGTTGAAGCTCTTCAAGATGAACATTGGATAAATGCTATGAAAGAAGAACTTCAACAATTTCAAAGAAATAAGGTATGGCAATTGGTTCCCACACCACTTGATACAAATGTCATTGGAACCAAATAGGTCTTCAAGAATAAATCTGATGAATCAAGAAATGTGATCTGGATCAAAGCAAGGCTTGTAGCTCAAGGGTACTCACAGATAGAAGGCATTGATTTTGATGAAACATTTGCCTCCTGTAGCTCACTTTGAGTCTATTAGAATTCTTCTATCTATTGCATGTGCATTAAAATTTAAACTATTTCAAATGGATGTTAAGAGTGCTTTTCTTAATGGAGATCTCGCTGAAGAAGTCTATGTTGAACAACCAAAGGGATTTTCAGATCCTAAGTGTCCTCATTACGTATATCGTCTGAACAAAGCCCTCTATGGTCTTAAACAAGCACCACGTGCTTGGTATGAATGATTGACAAAATTTCTTTTGGACTATAAATTTTGCAGAGGGAGTATGGATAAGACTCTATTTACTCAAAGAACAAAAGACTCACTGCTTATTACACAAATTTATGTGGATGATATTGTCTTTGGTTCAACATGTGAAGATATCGCATACAAGTTTGCCAACCTCATCAAATCAGAATTTGAAATGAGTATGGTCAGTGAACTAAACTTCTTCCTAGGATTGCAGGTCAAGCAGCTACATGATGGAATCTTCATCTGTCAAACCAAGTATGCGAACGATTTGGTAAGAAGGTTTAGTCTTGAATTTGGTCACTCTTATCACACTCCCATGAGCACCATACTCAAACTTTCCAAGGATACAAATGGCAAGAGTGCGGACCAACATCTCTACCGAAGTATGATAGGTAGTCTACTATATCTCACAGCTAATCGCCCTGACATATCTTTTAGTGCGTGGGTATGTGCTCTATATCAGGTAGATCCTAAGGAATCTCACCTAACTGCCATTAAAAGGATCATTAAATACATCGCAGGAACTGCCTCCTTCGGACTATGGTATCCATTTGAAACATCCACCATCATTGCTAGATATTCTAATGCCGATTGGGCAGGAAATTTGGATGATCGAAAATCAACAAGCGAAGGATGTTTCTATGTTGGAAACTGTCTAGTCTCTTGGCAAAGCAAGAAGCAAAATTCAATATCATTATCTACTGCCGAGGCTGAATACATTACCGCTGGAAGCTGCTATGCACAACTCCTTTGGATGAAACAAATGTTGTTAGACTACGGGATTGAACAACCCACGGTGAGTCTTTTCTGTGATAACACAAGTGCAATCAACATCTCAAAGAATCCTGTTCAACATTCTCGGACTAAGCACATTGACATCCGTCATCATTTTATCTGAGAACTTGTTGAAGACAAGATTATTACATTAGAGTATGTTTCCACAGAAAAGCAACTCGCAGATATCATCACCAAATCCCTTGATACAAATAGGTTCAGTGATCTTCAAAAATCCATTGGGGTCTGCACTCATTAACTCTCAGTAGACATGAGCCACACAGGTCATGACATTTTCAATGATATCAAAACAGTGTCAATAATGTCAAAGCTTACAGATAATTGGTAGTTCGTTCCAATGGTTGGGCTGAAATATACTTTCTTTGATAAGGATATACTGTTAATCTACTGCTGTCTGTGGCAGTGCGCATTTTAGATGATGAATATTTGGATATTTTCATATATGACTGAGTATAGTTCAGATTTTTACTGCCATGATTATGATGTACAATCCCCTGGCTTATCTCGGAATGCATGTGATGTCTCTAATGAATATTCTAAACTGCTATATCACTGCTCTATTCTGTCTAAAATGCATCCATAAGTTCTGAAATTGATGTCTGCTTAAACTGACATACTCATTATACATCAATGCGTTAAAACTGTATGCTTCTGACTGGATGGTTCTCCCAAATACTTCAAGCTTCAGTCAATATCACCTGATATATCTTTGTCAATGACTGACAAAAAGGAAGATAACACTTCAAACACCAAAAATGGAAATTGTATATTTGCTTGGATATTGTTGCAGGTGTTAGGGGGAGCAGCTACATCAAGTAAGGGGGAGTTTGTAGAGAACAACTACTGGTGGTGTACATGGGCTAGAAATTGAAAAATTGTGTAAAAAACATGTACACACAATTTAGGATATGTTTGTCCAGAGTGTTCTAGGGTGTTTGTGATTTTCTCACGTAATTGATAAATGGGGAGATTGAAAGTGCCCTAGTTTTTCAATTAGTGTGAGTGTTGAGTCAGTTCATTTACAGAGCCTGATAGGAAGATCAATTCAAGTGTCTGCCTTAACCGGATGTATGCAAGCTCACCACAGGTAAATCTGAGCCTCACATCCCTTGTCCCAAATCACCAGGTATATTAAAACCCTTAAAAATAACCTAGAACAACATAGAGTTTTTCGGTAAGAAAACATTTTTCAAAATACAAAAATTCTCTAAGTTTTCTTGCCCTGTCGATTGTATCGATACACATCTCGATATGATCGACCTGCACTATCGAGTCCTCGATTCTCCATCGATACCATCGAAAAGAGGACCAAATATGTCCAGCAACCTCATAACATATCTAGATGAATTATCGATGTATCGATATCATCAATATTCAAAATCTCGAGTCTATCGAAGTCGACTCGATATCATCGACATGCAGATTTTCGGCACCCCTGTTTTTTAAAGAAAATTTTAAATTCCTTCGATATATCAATGCTTCTTCCGATATGATCTGAAATCAAATATTGATAAGATCGGAAGTCCATCAATGATATCGATAGAGGGCGCGCATTTCTTCCAGCAAATATTTCAGGTTGGTTTTAACTTTGATCGGGGGTCATTCGAGGAAATCGATATTCATATGTCAATGATATTGAGGCCGAGTCGATTGGATCGAGTCTGGACACAATCTATCCAGCGATCTTATTGGTAAATCTATAGGATTTATCGATCCCATCGACACTACCTTCTATATCATCGATATACAAATTCCGATGACATCGGCTAACCCTCAATCATTTCTTAAAAACCGGGAATATTTCAACTCCAATCTCTCTCATTTTTTAAATGTCGAGGAATCGATCCTCATATCGATGAAATGGCGTTCGTAATCCGATGACATCGACACAAGTATCGATGCCCTCGACCAGCTGGCAAAAGGTTTCAAAAGCGTATGACATTTGAGTTTGTGTCATCGAGCGGACCGTCGATGCTACGAGAGTATACACTTGATGATATCGACACCGCTAGATGATATCGAACTCTGTCATAAATGTGACCATTTTATATCCGTTGGAACCTTTTTGCCTATTTAAAGAGAGACTTGTCTTTATAGCTGGGAGAGAAAGTAGAGAGAGCTTTTGAGTGTTTAACTTTAGATCTTATACCCAAAGCCCTTTCTCTCAGAGAAGTTCATCCTCCAATCCACCCTCACCATTGATATTCAATAGAATGGATTAGGGAATGAACTTCCGCATTCAAGGATCCTCCAGCTACCATCTTAATGGAAAATCATTAAGCTGGGATGCCTTGAATGCTTAGATGATTGAAATCGCTCTATCTTCCTTATAGGGAAATCTTTTGAGAATAAGATTTCATCATAACCTTGACCCAACCCGAAGCCGTATATTGGTACATCATTTGTGTTGCGGATCAAGGAAGCCGAAAAGTCTTCATCAACAAAGAGGAGATCTTCGTCATCGTGCTATAAAGGGACTCATCAGCTTATCTATAAGTATCTAAAGTCTAGAGGACACTTGTGATCATTCCTTTTTAGTATTGGGTCTTGAGTGGTTCTCACTCTTGAAGCCCTCATAGGAGGCCTCCAGCGGGAGTGTAAGTGGTGGGTGCGTTGTATGGACCCTTGCTCTGTGGAGAGTATAAACATCTGGTTGAAGGTGAACCAGCTAAACCTTAGGTTTGAGGTGAACCGTGTGAAACCTCAGGTTTGAGGTGAACCATGTAGAAACCTCCGGTAGGGTCTTATGAAAGATCCTTGGCTAGTGTGCCTAAAAGTGGGTGCGTTGTGTTGACCCTTGCTCGTGAGAGCATAAATAGTCAGCCTCAGTGTAGGTTGTAAAGGTTGAAGGTGAACCTGATTTAAAACCTTAGGTTTGAGTTGAACCGTTGTAAAACCTTCTTTGTGAAATCCGACACACTCAAGGGTTGAGTGCGTTTGCCAAGAGTGGAGTGGACTGATCATCGAACCACTATAAAAATAACTGTGTTTGAGATTGTTATTCTTCTGATTACGTGATTTACTGTAGCATTTGGATATTTGAATATCTGAGATCACACCTCACACACTTACACAGTCATATCCATCATAAAATAGTTTGCATATTGATAACTTCTTAAACAGTTTGTGATTGGATCCTCTACCGGGCTTGGAAGCCAGTAGAGTTATTTTTAAGTAATCCTAATATGTGCCTTTGTTAGGATTAGTGTAATAGGATTTTAAATAAATCATAAAAACTTTTAAAAGTCCTATTCACCCCCCTCTAGGACATATTGGCATATCCCGACTTCAACTAAAGCGGCCTTCACCGCAATTTCACATATATCGCTAGATTCTTGGGTTGATTTGAGCTTTTCTAGTGGTTTCTAAGGATTTCTAGTTAAAAATTTGCTGGGTTTGGAATCGTTATTTCCTTTGTTGCATTTCTTTCCTTTTATCTTGCAATGGAAGGAAGACCTAAGAAGAAAGCTACTAGAGCTTCCTCTTCTCGATCCACTCCAATTAAGGTGCGAAGCCTTCGTCCTCCTGAAGAGGATCCCGAGTATGTGCGGGATCTTCATCATCGCGAGGTTATTATTGAGCAGACGATCAATTCAAATCACCTTGCTCAATTTCAGATTCTTCCCCTCCTTACCGCTGTAGGTTAGGAGAACATCTTGAATTGGGGCGGACTGGCATACCGCTCCATTGCGCAAGGGATGTTTGCTTACATTAGCGATGTATCTCTTGATGAATTGACCTTCACAATTGTCTTTAGACAAGGATCATTTCAAGTTGATCGTTATTTAATTTCGGGTTTACTTGATGTTAATGTTAATGATGATGGTATTCCAATACCGACCTTAGCCGAAAGGATGGCTGAGTTGGAAAAGCATACGCTAACCCACAAATTATGTAACATAGACTCAGAATGGAGCGCGGAAAATGCGCTCCGGGCCAACCAAATGTTGCCTAAATACAGGGTTTTGTATTGCATTTTTATTTCAAATGTCTATCCCCGATCTGGTAACAAAGCTGAATTGACATCAATTATGGTTCGTATTATTCACTCCGTTATGTTGGGTATTCCCATCTATCTTCCATCTTTGATCTGTTACATTATTATTCAATTTCATCTTCACCTGGGTCACAACTATATCCCATTTGCTTACTTGATGACCACCTTAGCTTTGCATTGTAATGTGGTCATGTCGCCTAGTGAGGCTCCTGTTTCGCTTCTTTTGTTCAATAATTCAAATACAAACAAGAAGAAATTGAAGCTCAATCCTGGTCAAAGGGATGGGAAAGCAGAGGAAGTTGAAGAAGAAGATGCGCTACCAACCGACACCATGATGGAAGATATATTTGATGAGTTAGAATCAGATGATTTTGAGGCTGATCCTGATTATCAGCCACCTGAGTATGATGAGCACCTTCGCGCTTTAGAAGAGAAGGTGGATGCATTGAAAAATCCCAAGATAGTCAAATGAAATATATGCGTAAGTATTTTCAACGCATAACTAAGGGACTGCATCAGATTGATCCATTCATTCCACCTCCTTTTTCACCTGGATTGGACTAGTTTTTCTTGATATTTTGGGCATGTATTAAAGTTAAACTTTAACTTTCACTTCTTTTTAGACTTGTTATGTATAACTTACTGATGTTGATACTCTGCTTAATTATGTTCTTAACTTTAACTCTTTTTCTACTACTCTCTGTTATTATCATAATCACAGCTATGTTTGCGCTCTATTATTTATCTTCCTTTATCAAGTTGTGAGAAAAGGGGGAGAATTTAGTAGTTCTGTAGTTGTGTTCATGAGATTATATGGTGTAGAGTTGCATTTTTTTAAAAAAAATATGTATTTTTTAATACAGGTACTCTACAAGTCACCAAGCTTAGATTGAGGGGGATTTTATTTTTATTTTTTTTTTGAAAGAGTGTCATATCATGAAGTGGAGTTGTGATGTTTGTGGACTTATGTATTATTATGAAATCTTCTAAGTTAGTTTTGTCAAAAATTTGACAAAGGAGGAGATTGTAAGTGCTATGTTGTATATCAAGCACCCTGTATTGTCAAATTTTGTAGTGACAAACCACTTTGGAATGATGGACCTGTTCATGATGGAAAGTTCACCTTCAAGTGATGGAAAGTTCACCTTCATACGAAGATGTGTTACAAGTCATGAAGACTGTTCTATCCACATCAACTTCATGTCCAACATCAACTTCAAGTGCTACTTTGACTTCAAGTTCAAGACTAAGTTTAAGTACATGTTCAAGTTCTAGACCAAGTTCAAGTGCTACTTCAAATGCAAAATCAAGTTTCAAGTATACAAGTTCAAGCTTCAAGTTCTTCAAGAAGAAGATCTACCGGATCTACTAAAGCTATAAGTTCAATGTTCAACATATCAGGTATAAATGAACCTAGAAAGACCTTAGGTTTAGGTCATGCATATTGCACATTTAATTTGGGTCATTGTGCTTATTATAGGCTTTGCTTCGACTAGTCCTTGTCAATGTTTGACTAGTCCAAGTTCTGGCTAGACCAGTCCAGGGTTTTTCTTGACTAGTCCAGGTTTAAATTCACAGTTTCAAATTTTTTTAATAGGTCCTCGACCAATCGAGCACCCTGCTTGACCAGTCGTGGAGACTGGCTCGACTCGAACTCCAGCAACCATTTTGAGCCCTACTTAACCAGTCGAGCAGGCCACACGACCAGTCGATGGTCAGTTTTATCCAATCGCATCAGAATTTTTGAAATTTGGTTGCTCCTAGGTCTAGTCCAGGCTGACCTTAGACCAGTCATGGGAACCATTTTTTAGAGTATAAATAGAGGACTTTTCTCAGTTTTTTTTTATTATTATTCATTCCAAGCCACTTCAAGCCACCATTCTGGGAGATAAGTCCCTATGATTGTCAAGATATTATTCGGTAATTTAAGATTCTTGTTTATAGCTTTTCGATTTCTAATTTCTTAATCTCTTGCTACTTCAATCTGATTTGATAAAAGGGAATTCTGATCTACCCTTTTTCAGATCCAAGAAATTGAATCAAAGTAGCCCAAGGTTTGATTGATTTAAAATTCAGTTAGACCTAGAACCCTTCTATATGTGTGATTGAACATTGGACATCTTCATCTTCAAAGAAGCGGTTCTACTGGGCTACATCAAAGAAGAATCTTTAGATAAGTATTTTCATTTACAGCTTTTGGTTTGTGAGATTGCTAGAAAATCTCTATTGTGGTTTTGACTGAGATAGCCAGAAAATCTCAGCGTGGGGTTTTTAATTGTGGTAGCTCATTGAAAATGCAATTATAAAGGTTTTAAAGTGAACCTTAGAAAACCTTCTTTCATAGTGAAAGCCAATATCACGTGGGTTGTGATTATTAGGAGTGGAGTAGGTGTGGCTATTTTAGAACAGTTGGTGTACACACCGAACAACTATAATTCTTGGAGTTTGGTGGATGATGATGATGATGTATGTGATTTATGTGTGGTGAACGTTTATATTTATTTCATGTACTTGTGGTGAATGTTGTAATAACAAGATTTGTTTCAATTGCTTCTTGTATTAGTTTGAGTTTTTTTTTTTTTTTTTTTTATCCTTACTAAGTTCAAGAAATCAGGTTGTCCTACCATAAACTCTGGTTTTTGGTGTAAGGTTGTCCTTTGAACAATGTTTGTATCAACCTCTCATACTATTACAATTGAGGTTGTTATATATTCCACATTTATTTTTTATTTGGCATAGTCTTATTTACCCCCCCCCCCTCCCCATCTCTAAGACTGAGAGCTCGCCCTTTTCATGATCTAATGTTCATTGGAAAGATAATTCAATAAACTTTCATATGAATTTGGAATAATCTCATTTAGACAATATTTTCCTATTCGAACATGAGCCTAAAGTTTATGATGTTGTCAGGTGTGTTCGCACTCGTTTCCAACATCGAGTGACCCATAAAAATGGTCATAACTCTCTCATTTTTTTGCTATCACTTTTCTTTCATTATATTTATTTCTTGACAAAGACCAATTTATATAGATTTTTTTTTTGAAAAGAAGAATAACCATTTTCTTAGGGGAGTGGATTAAATGTGGCCCCAACTTTACTCAAGGAAATGCACCTCTTATCATGGGGCTCACTTTAATGTAGTTGTTTTATATCCATGTCGTGCATCCATTTTGCTAGATCATTTTATGCTACGTGCTTAAAAATAAAGCATATCCAAATCTTATGTGTAGCATATTATAAAAAGCAGTTGTGATTGAACATCCAACCATTAAAACTTCTCATGGCCCGCCGTAATATTTTTATAATGTTTATTTGCCATCGAACTTGTTTATAAGGTCACATGAACCTAGATGAAGGGAAAACACAATTATAAGCTTCATCCAAAACTATTATTATAAGACCCTTAACGTTTAAATACCCGAGTATTGAAAGTTCTCGAGTGTTATCATAAAATTTAACTTATTATATACATGTGTATGATACCAATCTAGCTATCTTAACCTTACATCTATTTTTCAATATGAATCTGACCGTTGGGAATAATCTCCATTCATAGATCAAGCAATCTAACCATTAATTTTAAGATAGGATCATCATATACTTAAATATTCTTACTTTTCCATCGTAACCAACCACTCAGTCAAATATGCACTAGTAGATAGAGACATATAACTGTCTACTTTGATTTTGGACCATCTGATCGTAGTAAACTAGCTATTTGATCTCTACATCCGCTCGTACAAACATCAAGTTAAGATTCTAATCCATTCATCTTGTCCATCACCTATAAATATATTTTACCCACCATCAGAACTACAATCTGAGAAACTTACAAATGTGAACAAGACACTTGAATCTAACGATACACATATTCTATCCTCTAATCACTCCAGAAACCCGCCTTGTGTTCTTCCATTTACAAAACTGATTGTACATATACCTGTATACACTGCTAGAGTACTAACCATCAAGTCTTCATATTTTTAACATGTCATCTGACCATCCATTATATTGGTTGATATATGTACGTTTCTTTAGTTAATTTAGTGAAAATTCTTTATTCATAATGATTTAGACATAAATTATTTTGTAAGAATTACTTAGAAACATTCATATAACCATGTAGAACCATTAGATTTTCTAAAACTCTCATATCAGCAATAATTATGAAAATGTCATTAACCTAGATCCTTGAATTCTACATCACATAGTTCTCACAACCCGTTTGATGTGAAATTTCATACCATGCCTATGTATCATAAATTAACCATATATGTCAAATTTCAGCCCTTAGATCATTGTAAATGTGACCCAATTAACAAATTAGCCCCTTAACCGTTGATTTTGCTGTCCATCGAGTGAAGAAACCTCGTGGGTAGTCGTAGTAAGATATTTTCCTTCATATGAACACGTGGATTGCCCATAATATGGACTAAGTGTGAAATATGAAGACTCCACTTTGGTAGGCTTTTCCGTAGGCGCGAAGTTATCCTCTCAAGGCCTATCAACTCCTTATAAATCTGAATCTTCCGATTTAACCACTTTCTTCCATCCATCACAACTCAAATTTAGAACACACTTTGGTCTCATATGATTAAGAGGTTATATAAAATTTAGACCCTGATCTATGATCCTACACCTTGAAGGTTGAAGTCAGTTTCTTCTTTTTGGTACAAAAGGTAAAATTTTAGATTTAGGCTTTTTCCAACCGTTTGCCTATCCTAATTACATTTTTTTTTTCAAAATTAGGCCCTGATCATTAAGTGTGGACCGTTAATTTAGAGCAAGTTCGTTTTGGCACCCGTTAGGAGAATTTTTAAGGTAGGTCAATCTAAATTTCAGATCACCAAGAAAATCATATACCTGTTGGGGGTCAAATATTGCATATTGGACCCCATTTATTACTTGATTTTATAAACATGATAATGCTTAATGTTCTATTTTAATCATGTTTGTATTGCAAGGTGAATTTAAGAGCTTGGATTAAAAAGGATGCTAAAAGCATGGATTTAACACTCAAGAATCACCAAAGCCAAGGATGCATCTTATGAGACCAAGAATGAAGAATTTGCATACCAAAGATCCAAGAAAACCATGTGAGGAAGGAAGAGCATTGAAAACTTAAAGTGAAGAAAAGGAACCCTAAAAATCGGCCTGCTTCGACTAGTCTTGTCTCCTACTCGAGTAGTCCTTGCCCTGCTCGACCAATCGATGATTCCTCGACTCAAACTCCAGCGAAAAAATCATCTAAAATCAAGTCATCCTCGACCCGTTAAAGGAAACCCTCGACCAATCGAAGGTGACCCTCGATCAGTTGAGGGATGTCATCGACCAATCCTGGGTTACGCAGATAACACATGAATTATGGAAATTTAAAGCAGTTTTCGGAATTTTCCAACTCGGTGCAAAAGTTGAAGTTGTAAAACTATAAATAGCAGTCCCCAAGGCATTCCTGGGCATCTTATAGGGTTTGTGGAGTGGAGCAAAAGCATGGAAAAGTCGTCGCCAAGAGTTTTTCTTCCATTTCCTTAGTTGTTTTTATGTTTTTCTTAAGAGATTCTAGTTCAATCATGTCTATAGTTGGCTAAACCTCTTAACTAGGGCTAAAAGGTGAAGCTTGTAGTGTGATGGGATGTTTTCTATTACTTTGATTCATGTTTAAATTGAACTATCTTTGATTCTAGTTTGATATTTATGAAATACTTTCAATTTTTAATGGTTTGTTGTGACTTAAATTACAATATATCTGCGATAACTTTGAGTATGTTCTTTTCATGTATTAAGATTGTGAAATTAGAAAATTCCGTTGTTCACCATCATCCCATGGGCATGGTTAGGTGATGGAATCCTTCTAATATTCATGATTCTCTTATGATTAGTTGTGGGATTGGTAAATCTTATTGTTTGCCTTGTTTCCTAGGCATGTTTTGTGATGGAATCACTTCCAGTTCTCACACCTCTCATCCATTGAGAATTAGGTCAAAGGAAGTTCAGATTTGGTTTTACTGAGATATTTTCCAATTGGATAAGATGAGACTATGATTCTAGTTGTGTCCTTGAATCAAGCATAGATCTCCCTGATCTCTACAAGTGGATCCTTGGAAACCCTAGTTACCACCTTTAAATTCATTAGTATCAATCACTTCAATCACAATTACTCTCTCAAATATTTCCATATTTAGATTTCCATCTTCTTCTAGTTCTACTTCTAGTTACTTTCAGAAGACACAAGAGATTATTCCCTGTGGATTCGACCTCGGTCTCACCGAGATTATTACTACATCGCGACCCTACACTTGGGGTTGTGAATAATACCCCGACTCTATTTGACGACCCTAACACAATAGACGAATTAGATTTAAAGAAAGATCGTCAGAAAAGGAAAAATTGGAGAAACCCAATCCAAATGGGATGTAAAACACACCCCTCTCACACCCCCACTCCTTTTAAAAAGAGGTATGCGTTTCCCTCTCCACTCACAAGCCTAACTCCCAAGGAGAAAGATAGAGAGAAAGAGAAAGAGAGAGAGAGAGAGAGAGAGAGAGAGAGAGAGAATGAGAGAAAAAGAGAAAGAGAAACGTAGACGTCCATCATCTGCTTCCTTCTCCAAACATATGGTATCTCCCTCTTGGTCAAACGATGTCATGATTCATGTATAAGCTTTCCTACATAGATATCTACCTAGAGTTTATATCTAAAACTAAGGTGAGGGATTCATTTAAGCTTACATTAATTTGAGTTGATATGATTTATCTTGCCTTTTACTTGCTTTCATGTTACTGTGAATTCTCTCTGCAATTGTTTGATTTACTACCATCAATTATTTATCCTTTGGGAATTATAATTAAGGTATGATTTTAATTATGCGTAATCTTTATTAATTTATGTGGGGAGAAGGATACAAGCCTTGCCCTTGCCTTTACCAAATTTGTTGAGTTATCCATTGCTAGTCTTCTCTTTTGTTGAGTTAGTCATTGCTACTCCTCTTTTGTTCAGTTAGTCATTGCTACTCTTTTCTTTTATTAAGTTAACAATTGCTACTCTCCTCTTTTATTGAGTTAGCTTATCGCTGATGTTCTCTTTTATTGAGTTAGCTTATTGCTACTCTTTTTTTTTATTTTGTTAGCCTTGTGTTACCTCCTCTTATGGCTTGGGCATGTGTCTTGGAATTTTGAAACTCCCATGATTCAATTTATTTCTCTATTAATGCAAGTGATGTGTAATAAACCTCATATATAGTGATTCATATATATTACCGTGGACGTAATGTGTTTCGGGTAGCGGCCTTCTTAGTCGGCACGTAATCCCGTGGGTTAGTGAGTGGTGCACAATCGATGTAAGTAAATTGTCACGCGTGTTACATCACTTTTCGGGATTCGATGTCGCAAATAGTCGCTCCCTGAATACATCGTGTCACGTAAATCTCTCAATCGCATTGTTGTGTCACATTGAGATGTTCTCATAAATCCACTTTAATGTTGGACACGCTGACGAATTTTCATAGTATGGGATGCGGGGCGAGTCAGGTTTCTTATAAATTGTATTCCATATTGTGATGGTCACTATGTATGATGAGCCGCACACACTTTGTTAGACATGCATTTATATATATATATATATATATATATATATATATATATATATATATATATATATATTGGCTGTGCATGCTGATACCTCTTATAGTGGTGGAGTACGAGACATATCAGAACCCTTACAGTACTTTTATGAATATCTTGAATTATTGATAATCTTAAAGGATAACCATCACTATGAGTAGGGCGTTGACCCTCTCCAACTGTACAGATGATGTAGATGATATACAGATTGAAGACCTAGAGGACCATCTCCCTATGGAAGATCATTTTGAATAAATAAAGAGATAGCTTTATGTTTAGTTTTGTTTATTTCTGCTGCAAGTTTTGATAATGTAATCATCTCTCATTGAGAGGGCATTTGATAATTTGTTGAATTCTTTTACTCTAATGGAATAATAAATACAGTCGATTTTATTCTTGTGAATGGTTTACTTTTATGAATGTAACTAGATGTGATCTAAATGAAAAATAAAAATAAAAATAGGGTGCGATTTGGGAGCATCCAATCCATTCGATTATTAACACCCGATTTTCTCGGGCATAAATATAAACTATGGCCGTAAAATTTTGGGATGTTACAATTATAGCCAATTATAAGTTTCTAATGGTTAATTTCCATTATTTCCTATGATATGGTCCACTTGAGACTTGGATATGCTTTTTAGGGCTCATTGCTAAAAATGATATGGAAAAATGGATGGAATACAGGGATATAAAATTCATGCACAAAGTGGGCCCCATTGTGTGTGACTGTCTTAGGTGAGGTTGGGGCCATGCCTAATCAGTTACCATTTCTAAGATACACAAAAAATTGAAAAATAAAATTAATAAAAAAAATTAAATAAAAGTATATAGGAAAAAGAGTTTGTCAGAAACTAATGAAAAGCACTCCCACAATATAGTAGGTGTATATTAACGAAAATTTTATATATATAGGGAAAAGGTACTATGCGCTCGAGCTCACGATAAGCTCCCATGAGGTCGAGCTGTGTGGGCTCCACCGTGATGCGTGTTGACCATCAACATCGTGCATTTGATGGGTCCCCTTTAAATTATGGGATATCCCAAAAATCAGCTGTATAAAGACTCAGGTGGGCCATACCATCTAAAATCATGTGAAGACATGCCAAAAACATATAAAAGCACTTGGTGGGGCCCACCTGAAATTTGCATGCGTCTTAAACTTGGTCTGAACCCTCATCTAAGTGGGACACACATAATGGATGGGCTGGATTTGCAAACCACATCTTGGTGGGCCCAAAAAATTATTATGAATGTTTTAATGGTGCACGCCCCCTCTCAACTTCTTTATATGGTGTGGCCCACACAAGTAACGTATCGACTTGATTTTTGAGATCTAGGCCCATGATGGAATGGTGCATTTGACTGATAGGTTAGATGTTCGAAACGCATCACAGTGGAGCCCACACAGCTCGACCTCATGGGACGTTCCCATCAGCTCGAGCGCATAGTACCTCTTCCCATATATATATATATATATATATATATATATATATATATATATATATATATATATATATATATATATATATTATCAATGCTCAGCTAGGCACCCATTCTCATCAGTCCCGTAAGAACTTTTTGAGAACTGATTACACATGATGTGATCCCAAAATTTTAACCGTCCACGTGATGTAGCACCCCATGAAACCCCCGGGCCCAACATTTATCCTAATCTAAAACTTTGGTGGGACATGGCAAAAGAAAACAGTTTCGTCTCTTGATTTGCATCTCTCTTTGCTATTGCCTAACAAAGTTTTAGATCAATGTGAAAATTGGTCCTTTGGTGTTTCATGGTTGCCACATCACATGGACCATTCGGATTTTAGGTCGATGACAAATGTGCAAATATGCGCACATGCGCAGGTGCACATGTGAGCAAGCCTCTCTCTCTCTCTCTCTCTCTCTCTCTCTCTCTATATATATATATATATATATATATATATATATATATTAGGTACTATGCGTTCGAGCTCAAGATAAGCTCCCGTGAGGTCGAGCTGGGTGGGCCCCACCGTGATGAGTGTCGACCATCAACACCATGCATTTGATGGGTCCCCTTTAAATTATGTGATATCCCAAAAATCAGTCGTATACGGAACTCAGGTGGGCCATACCATCTAAAATCAAGTGAAGACATGCCAAAAACATATAAAAGAACTTGGTGGGGCCCACCTGAGTTTTGAATGCTGCTGAAACTTAGTCTGAACCCTCATCCAAGTGGGACACACATAATGGATGGGCTGGATTTGCAAACAACATCTCGGTGGGCACAAAAAACATCCCATAAATGTTTTAATGGTGCACGGCCCCTCTCCACTTCTGTATGTGGTGTGGCCCACACAAGTCACAGTTTGTCTTGATTTTTGAGACCTAGGCCCACGATGGAATGGTGCATCTGATTGATGGGGTAGATGTTCGAAACGCATCACGGTGGGGCCCAAACAGCTCGACCTCATGGGACGTTCCCATATATATATATATATATATATATATATATATATATATATATATATATATATATATATATATATATATATATATATATATATATCGATGACACATGACAATGATAAGGTGTTTGCCTAATCTCAGCGATATTTGTGACAATGGTGAAGTGTTTGCAATAAAAACTTGCTATAGAGATTGTTCGCAGGATCCCTCTATTGAATGTTATAGGCAGGCTTTTTGTTTTTCTTTTCCTTCCTTTCTAAAATGCAGTGGAGCCCAGTCCAGGAAAGCTTCAATTGGGGTACGTGGCTGTTGGTTGCTATCAAGACAAGAAGGCAAATGGGCGATGTTCTCAAAGTAGTTGTGGTTGCATCATCATCCGACGCTCTAAGATAGGAGCGTGTATGATAATATAATATATTATTTTGAACCATGTTTGGACATTGATTCCCCTGCATGAAAAAATATCGCCAGTCAACCAACTTATTCAACGTTTACTTTACCTTACAAGCTTTCATAATAAATAATGCTAAAAGAAGTCTTTCATAGTGTTCAAATGTATTTCTAGTTAACTCTAGTTTCTTTTCTCATTATTTATAAGTTTTTCCTTATGTATGATCCAATGTGAATAAATTACACCAAATTCCGAGTTAATTGAAATTAAGGATGATCAATTATACATGTGTGAAAAACTTAGATACTCTAGTAGAGTGTGATAGATCCATAGGCACTAACAAATTGTACATGCCACCTACAAGCAACTTAGATTAAACCACGAGGATTATGAGCAATAAACTACAAGAATATAAACAAAATATTTATAGTGATTAGATATCCTAATCAGCTTATGGGTGGGCATTACAATATCCCCTGGGTTGAATTCAACAAACATCACCATCATCCGCTAAGCCTTGCTCCATCTAATTTAGGTCAGCTGTATGAATCTTGTTCCCCCATTCCACTTTATTTAGGACCTCAACAGAGCCATAAATTATTAATTATTTTCTGACAACATTTACTCATCCATTCCCCGCAGAGCTCTTGATCTCTTTTACACATGGTCTATCTGTGTACTTTTCCTCATCCTACTTCCTACTAGTGTTGCCTGTAAATCCCCTCAAATGCATTGATATTTAACTCTATTATCGGTCACAAGATACTCATATCTGCTTGTTTGCCCTGTGAACATGTCTACTTATCACACCTAATTTGGAAGATGGCCTTTCACAATGAGTTCCCAAATTTTGGACATGTTATAAAAACAATTTCTGAGAAAATGGGTATCTATCATCATTTTCTACTAGGGTATCAAATGACTCCCTAATGAAAATCAACAATTATCGATTACACATGGTTGTCGGATGCAAAGAGTTCCCTGAACGGTTCAACGGAATTCATCCCGTTTGGACCCACCACCCATCCATTTAAGGTCCCCACATTCAAGGTCAAAGATCACACACTCATGGAATCTCATAATGAGGGCCAATATAATTTAATCCAGAGGTCTCAAGTCCAATCAGTTAAACTACAAGTTACCATCCAGCCATCAGTAACTTTAAGCCGTCCAATAGGTTGTTGGCCCCCTTAGGATCAGCCTATCAAATCACCCTATGGGTCACACCATAGAGAGCTAATGAGGATTACCTTGTACAGAAATCAACCTCTCAACTCTTTTGGTGGGTCACACCATAGAAATCTATCTAGCCATATTGATACATAATAAATGTCCATCCATCGGTGCGTGACAAAATCTATTTTGTTATTATTTTTCTTTATTTTTATCAATGGCAAGACATTATTTCTATGGTGTGGACCACCTAATGAGTTGATATATGGGCTATTTTTTGCACAAGGTTATCCTCATGGCAAGGCTAACCTACTGAAAGCGTTGGATTTGCATGCACATGAAAGGCCAGAAGTTAACCACCGGGTGGATGCTAAGTCATGTTCTAATCGCTGGGTTAAACAATCAACTGTGGGGCCCATTGTGGACCATTGTTTAGGGAAGCGGATTGCCAGTGCCCCACTGCAGGAAGTTGCTGTGGTCGGAAGCTAGCCACACAGTTTCTTGTGACAAATCCATTCCATCCATCAGTTTCTCAAGACCAGCAGTCAAAAAATCAGGCAGATCCAAAGCTCAGGTGGGCCACACCACTTGAAAAAGCAGGGATTGAATGCTCATCAATGGGAACTTTGTGGGGGCGACAGAAGTTTTGCATCAGGATGATATTTCTAAGCTTTATCTGAGTGGTAGAAACCCTATGATCGAACGGTTTGGACGGCATATAAAAATCATGGTCGGCTCCAGGAACGTTTCAACGGTTGGTGTGGCTACTTGAGTTTTATGTCTGCCTGATTTTTCGACTTTTCTCCCATCGTGGTCTTTAAAAACTGATGAAGGCAGTGGATTTCTCACTGGCATCTCTGCGGACCACAGGCAGGGGGCAGAGGCAATTCGCGTCCATTCTTAGGTGAGCGTCTTGCAGACACGATTCTCATGATTCGTTTAACCTTTTTAGTTAGTAGCAGGGGTGGTTATCATTCCTGACCATTAATTTAAAGCAAGTAGGGTGGATGCTTGCCCCTAGGAAAAAGTGGGAGAGAGAGAGAGAGGGGTGAAAAAGAGAGAGCTGAGCAGCGTTCCAATTCCTCCGTTTTGCCGTCTGATACGTCACATTGATTACACTCACAACCCCACAACCCCACAACCTCCGCCTTAATAAATATATCCCCACCAACGCCACCCGTTTCTGCTGCATTTAAACTCTCTCTCTCTCTCCATTTATTCTTTCGATACAGCCAAATCTACCACCAACCGCATGCCATCAATTATTCAACGAACCAACCAACTAATACTAATGAGATGGACCAAAAAATGTGGAATGGGCCATGATTATTGCATACAGACCATTGGTCCAAAGGGACCCACCATGGATAAAACATGCTCTACAATACGTGGCCAGAAAATGATATTTTTATGAAGTGGAGTACAGTAATCTCTTCCCGTTGGAAAAAAAAAAAAAAAACGAAAACCAACGCTCTGGATCACCATACTCATTGTAGTGGATGGCGTAAGACTTCAATAAGATGGGTCTGCTTGATTAATGGTTTCGCTCCATCTAAATTATGGATAATCTCATCGTGCATACCAGTGGACCCACTTAATCATGATTCATGATCGTGTCAAAAATATGTAAGGAGTAGTAATTAAATGGAATTTATTGAATTGGGAAACCGATCTCATGGAATCTTAAATGAGGAATTTTGATGGGTAAAAAAAAAAAAAAAAAAGCTTCATCCCAAGGTCAGTTTGGGCGGTGGGATTAGAAGGGATCAGGCGGGATGAGATTCAAAAAACATAATTATTACCCATGGCATGGATTGTCCCCTATTGCCATGGGATAAAATTAATGCCATGCTTTGTTGATAATACAATGGTACATTGAATAGATATATCCACCATCATTAGAAATTATTGAGAATAAAATACATGTGTTATATCTAAACCGTTCATTTGTTCTGTAACCTAATTTTATGGCATGGGCCTAAAAATGAGGTAAATCCAAAACTTATGTAGCCCTAAAGAAGTTTTCAACGGTAAGTATTCAATCCCTGTTGCTTTCTATGGTGGGGTCCACTTGAGCTTTAGATTTACCTGATTTTTTGGCCCATGCTCTAAAATAATCTCGATAAATGGGTGGACGGTGTGGATATAACCCACACATCATGTTGGGACCTACACAACTTTCCAAACATTGAGTGAAATTGGCACAAAACCCAATGCAATTCGACTTAATGTAATTCCAAGCTTTTCCATTCTTCCCAAACATGGAGTGGAATTGGCACGGACCAGATGAATCCCATCCCACTTAATCCCTTCTAATTCCACTGCCCAAACTGACCCTTAATGACTGTGTTCTCAAACTTAAAATTTTGACAAACCATTTTCGCACATTTCCTTGCTTCCTCAGAGGTATATGATACAGAAAATCCGGTTCATCCAGTTCAGTAATTTTTCTTATGGCTTCTCCACCAAGTATACGGTTACAATTTGGTTATTATGATTTTTACATTTGATACATAGTAATATCATCATCTATTCCGCAATTTAGATTATATTTGATATCAGAGCAAACTATGAATCACTCGCAGGTTAGATCTGAACTGTGGGTTAGATCTCAACTATCCATTCATGAATTTTCATAGTTATACATGAGTCGCCATTCCCCAATATCGATGGTCCGATTTGGAGGTCCAAACCTTAAACCTAATGATGCTTTATTTATTTTTAGTTACCCTTGAACCCATTGGGCCTGTTGTCTAATGTCTTCTACATAAAATAGAGTTCGATCGATCGAACACCCTAGTCGATTAATCGAGTGAACTCCAAATTATATTGATTGTTCTTTGGATGGTTTTAGATAGTCTCGATCAATCGAACTATCAAGTCCATCGATTAAGAGAATTCGGGAATACCTCTTAACTCTCTAGACACTTTTGGGCGTGTTGGATCGCTCGAACTCGCCTGCTCGATCGGTCGAAGGATGCTTGATCGATCGATGCTTAGATCGACGGTGTGCACAGTTTTGGGTAATTGCACTATTTGTTTCCTATTTCAATTGTAATACTATATATATTAGGTACAATAAGGATCAGGTTATTCTAAGGTATCATTAAGGAGTTTTAGAGAGAAAGCTAGGGTTTAGAGATTTATTATTATTATTATTATTATTATTAGTTTAAAGAGTTCTCATCTGTGTAAGTAGATCCATCTCTTGTAATTCGTTTATCATAGTGGATTTGCTTTTAACTTTGTATCGTAGGTTTTCCTACAAGAGCTTTTCATGTAAAAATAGTGTATTCTCTGTGATGTTTGTTTATATTTATCTATATCTTGTTTGATTCGAATTTAGGGTTTGTTTCTGCAATTTCCCAACAAGTGGTATCAAAGATAATGTTGGATTTTTAGTTTGAACATGAAACACGCATCGAAGGGATCAAATGTGAAGTATGGAATAGATAAGTTCACCGAAAGAAAAAAAATAAAATAAAATGAAATGGAAAGTGAAAATGAGAGGCATTCTAGTTCAACAAGTATTACAACATGCACTCCTTAATACAGTGAAGCGTCTTGAATCTATGAGCGATATATAATGGGAAAAACTTGATGAGAGAGCCACTACCTTAATCCAATTATATTTGGTGAACAATGTTCTTTATAATGTCCTTCACCAAAAGATCACCGCAAGGGTTTGGGCGAAACTAGATAGTTTGTACATGAAGAAATCCCTGAACAATCGTATATATCTTAAAAAATAGTTCTATAATATTAAGATGGAATATTCTAATATTAATGAATACATTAGCACATTCAGTGAATTACTTTACAAATTGACGAATATGGATGTGAAGATGAAGATGAAAATCAAGCCTTAATCTTATTGAACTATCTTCCAGCATCTTATGAGAATCTCATAGACATTGTGTCATATGATAATACCTAAATATTACATATTTATCCTCTCAATTACATTATCTTTATTTTTATTTAAGCGTTAAATTGATTTAATTATATATATATTTTTTTTGTGCAAGGCGATTTTGGACCTAAAGAAGAATACATGCTTAATAGATGGAATTAAAGCTCAAAAGGGATTAAGCCAAATGTAATGAAGAATTGGAGATTTGGAGGACATAAATGAAGAATTTAGATGTTAAAGATCTAAGAAAACTACTGACAAAATATGAAGAAATGACTAAAAATCACGTAGTACAATAACAGAAATAACAGACTGTTTGTACCTAAGGTTGATTTGGTCCGACTGAATGTGCATAGAATATCTCAACGAGAAATTCTGATTTTAAGATGTAATTAGGCATGACACTTAGTGTAACGCCCTGAAAATCAGGGGTCGAGTAGCAACTCAACTCCCGAGTTCCAAAACATCACTTATGCAACATATATGCTTATGATTCGATGTTGTCTGTGTTAGTGCATTAATCATGAGTGGGATTATACTAAAACAGTAATTCATACTCCGGATCAGTTGTAAAACACAAGCGGAAGACTGAAAGATATAAATAAACGTATATAAGTCAAAAGATTATAATCGGTCTCCAGAGTATGAATATAACACTGAGTCACTGTGTACTTGAAATATTATATGTAATGTTACAGAAGTCAAAAGTATAAAAAATAGTTCAACTGAAATAAAACCCTGTAGCCCCGCCGAACAGGAGATCCTATACGAATCCATCAGAGAACTGCATGTAAGAGTACTCATCCTGATCGTCGTAATAATCAGGCTCCACCTCGGGAGTCACGCCATCATTTGAAATCAAGACAGGGTCTGGTTGGTGTTTAAAACACTGTCCCATAACGTGGGAGTGAGTGATCAACTCAGTGGAACAATAAAGCATAGGTTAGCATGTTATCAATTCAATCAAGCAGTAATGATAAAGCACTAAGTCACACATTCCTAAGTACTGTTGTTAATGTAAGAATGGTATGGATGTATGATGCATGCCCTCGCCTATGCTCCCTCAGCGACTTCATTTTACGTTCGCGCATGACAACATTACCTCAGTGCTTGACCTGTAACCCCCGAACGCACGCGTAATGCGGTGCATGCATATGATTACCAAGTTCTTATTAGTCCTTTTCCATTTCCTAAACAATGATCCATTCTAGGGTCGTCAGTCCTAGTAAATCTCATACGATGTTGCGGTTCTAGGTCACTACAAAGGGCTCGTCACCAAATCAGTGCAGGCCTAGTTCATACTCCAAATGCTACGGAAAGGCACATCGCCTCCACGCAGACTCAAAGTATACTCGTAGTCACTACAAAGGGCTCGTCACCAATCAGTATAGGCCGACAGCTTGAATACAGTGTCCCATACCACCGTATTCGGCTCACGAGTCTGGGTTGCTCAATGGTCACTACGGGGAGGCTTGTCGCCCTAGCATAGGCCGGCAGCTCAACCACGGTGTCCCATACCACCATGTCCGGCTCATGAGTCTTAGCGGATCGAGGTACCAAGGTTAAACAGGATTCCATTGGTGAGTTTGGTACCTTAGGTTCAAGCAGTAGCATCCATACATGTGAACATACAATGGCGCATCAGGTTACTTGATGAGCTCGACTAATACGAGAGCACATTGCATCGATCGACATGAAGTGCATAAGCACTTCGTGTGGCCTAACCACTGTCGACGACTAACACATGACTCGGGTTTGTCAAACACGTCCTACGTGGCAAATGAATCTCAGTCACGACTTCAAACCTATTGCTGATTGCCTGGACTATAACATAACCCCAATCACATTCAATCCTCAACTAGGAAGCATGTATAGTAGTCAAAGAAGAATTAACAAAGTAATTCAAACATGTGAATAAGCATGTTATAAAACACAATATAAACAGGAATTACAAACACATACATTTCATAAGTAAGCGATTAAAGTAAACAACTAACATGGAGGAAATCATATACATCTCTAAGATAGTTGAGAATCCTATCTCAACACCTACCCTAGCACTATCATCTAAGTACTTACTCTTACAAGCATTTTCACAAACACTTAGAATACACTCATTTAACATACATAACGTATATTAGCCAAAACATGTATTTGGGCGAATTCTTTCACCGAGTAAGTATTATAAACATATATAGCATATACATACAGTAATTTATCATGGCAAACACACTTTCATATTTTGTACATATACGGTATTTTCTACAAATATACTGAATACACTAAACGCCATAATTTGCATACGTAACTGAATCGCAAAATGAACATCACATTTTGCATGTACAATAACACCCAGATCATGAATCTATCATTATCTGACATTGAAAGCTTTAAAAACTTTAACCTATACGTCTATAGTCTGTACCTTATGTCGTAGAAGCGAGTAATGTACTCAGTTTAAACACCAAGTCTTTATCACTGGTAGAACGGCAACCTATGACACGAAATAGGTTAGCTACTTCATCACTTACACTCATCGGATCTCTAGAACTGATTAGGGTTAGGATTTCTTAGTCGAAAACGAAATCAGAATCGCCGGAAAAGCGATATAGTTGTGATGGATAGACATGGAGAACAGCAGGGATCGATACCCAGGAATGATTCTAACTTCTCTCTCACTTTTTCTCACTTTACTCTTTTCTCTCTCTTAGGGTTTTCTCAAATTTGTATGGTGTGAATGAGAGAGGGTTTAAGGTCCTTATATAGGTTTAAAACTTATGGAAATGGCCCCAAGGCCAAGGTATACTTAAGTTATGTCCAAAGAGCATCTGTTTCAGCTCAACGGAGCTCTTCCGGATCCCCCCCTTAAGCCAAAGGTCGGACTTAAGCTCACAGACTATGGATCTAGGTCGAGTTAAGTTTTCATTCCAATTGGGTTCCCAGATCAAACGTGGCGGACCAGTTTCAGTTCAACGGTCACTGAAACTCGTTCAAGGTTACAAGTACACTGACCTATGTATGAAATTTCCCCTGATCCAAGGGTGTATTTGGGTTAGATTCTGACGGTCTGATTGCTTATATCAGCCCCGCAAGTGACAAGTCTCAGATTACTTAAATTAGGTTACATTTCTAAAAAAATCTTCGTTTTCTCACACTCCTCACTCCGGGCTCAAGCGAATAGTCTCGGGACACTATCTGGATTTGATTTTCGAGATGGTTATCAAGCCCAGCAAGGCGGTCCTAATTATATAATTTCGTAGTAATCGGACTTTCGACGTGCGGTCCAGATCCGATACGGAGTTTCAATGTGCTCCCGAGAGCAACTGGGTAATGAGACTAATCCTAGATTTCAGGGTAACCTAACGTCAATGATTCTACAAGTTTTGGGTCTTGCAGATCGTATTTAAAGTGGATTAAGCGAATTTCGTAGCTAATCTAGTTTAGCACTTAATCACTTTATCTAATTCCCAAAGGATTTTATCCTGAGTGATTTCTGTCTAAGGTGGTACTCGGGTCTTTGTATAGAATTTTTCGAGATGTTACAATCTACCCCCCTTAAAGAAAAAATTTTTTCTCGAAATTAGTACCTTTTCGTGCTCCTCGAGAATCTGAGGGTAGTTTTTTCTGACCTCGGCTTCAGTTTCCCAAGTAGCCTCTTCCTTAGTATGATGTGTCCACAGTACTTTCACAAGTGGGATGACCTTGCTACGCAACACCTGTTCCTTCCTGTCTAGGATACGGGTTAGATGCAGTACATATGTAATGTCCTCGTTCAACTGTACCTGCTCCCAATTGATAATGTGGGAAGGAGCAGGAACGTACTTCTTTAGCATGGAAACATGAAATACGTTATGCACACCCGCAAGTGGAGTGGGCAAAGCCAGGCGGTATGCCACCACACTCACTCGGTCAAGTATCTGGAATGTGCCAATGAACCGCGGCGTAAGTTTTCTCTTCTTGCCAAACTGAAGGACTCCCTTCATGGGGAAAACTCAGAGGAATACATGGTCTCCAACCTCAAACTCGAGCGGTCGCCGCCTCGTATCGGCATAATTCTTCTGTCTGCTTTGGGCCGTAAAAAGTCGACGCCTGATATATCGATCATCTTTGAGGTTGCTAGTACTAACTCTGGGCTAATCAAACTCTGCTCGTCAACTTCTGCCCAACAATGCGGTGCTTGGCAAGGGCGCCCATACAAGGCCTCGTAAGGAGCCATATCAATACTCGCTTGAAAACTGTTATTGTAGGCGAACTTTACATATGGGAGACAGTCATCCCAACTATCCTTGAAGTTCAAAACATAGGCTTGCAACATATCCTCCAAAATCTGATTCACTCGCTTCGTCTGCCCATCGGTCTGTGGGTGGAACGCGGTACTGAACTTCAACTTCACACTCATCGCTTCCTAGGATCCACTAGGATTCGGAAGGGATACGATGAGCTTTCTACCTTAGCTCGGTAGATGATCGATGTATCGGGATCAAGCCCACCATAAACGTCTCTCCGTGTTGGTCAAACATTGAAGACAACTACCTTACTCTAAATAGTGGGAATTGTTGTCAAGACTACAGATAAGTAAAGAAATAAATTGTAGCAAAACATTAGGGTATGGGAAATGGATAAAGAAATATGTTTTAAGGGGGGTAGGCTAAAATGAGCCAGGCTAGTATATACCCTACCACGCGTAGAAACTTGGAATTAATAAGTCTTAGGCAAATGAAATAATAGAAATCTTCCCTTATTACCCTTAGCCAATTTCGGGGATGAAATTTTGTTTTAAGGGAGGTAGATTGTAACGCCCCGGATTTTTGCCAACCTGGGATTAGACGTCCTTAGGCAATGGGTCAATCCTAATACCTCATTAACTTGTCAGAACTGAATCCCATAGTCGAAAATCACTTCTGAACCCATTTCCTTCACAAATCCAACCCTTCACTACCTTGTGCTTTCAATTTTTCAAAGCACTTTAGCCCTAGACACTAACTTAAACTAGCTAAGTAGTAAAACTTGATCACTTTATATACAAACTACAAAGGCCTAAGTACCATCTCGTACGTAAATCTTACAGACTAAATCCTTTAGAAATTAAGTGAGATTTAGCTAGTGTTAAACTAGAGTGCTGTGAAATTAGCACCAATCGCTTTAAATAAGTTCGCAAGACTCAAAACTTGTAGAATCATTGACGCTAGGTTACCCTAAAACTTAGGATCAATCTCATTACCCAGTTGCTCACGGGAGCATCTCGAAACTTCGTATTAGGGTCTAAACGCACATCGGAAATCCGATTAACACGAAGTTAAGGAACTAGGACCGCCTCACTGGGCTTAACAACCACCTCAGAAATCAGGTCCAGCCGATGTCCCACGGCCATTCGCTTGAGTCCGGAGCGAGGGAGTGTGAAAAACACTATTCCCTTTACAAAATAAATATCTGGAATAGTGATCTGGCACCATTCGCTTGCGCATCGAAGTTAAGCAACTAGACCGTCGAGAATCAGACCATATTACACCCTCGGATCAAGAAAAATTTCAGGAACATTTACATGTACTTGGAATTTTGGATCGTGGCCCACCGACCGTCGAACTGAAAGTGGTCCGCCACGTGCGATCTGGAAATCCGATCGAGTCGAAAATGTAATCCCACATAGATCCATGTGTGGTGAGCTTAAGTCTGACGTTTGGCTCAAGGGGGGCCACCAGAAACACTCTTCTGAGCTGGAACATCGCCAAAATGCTTATAATAGCAGTAACCCTTGAACTTGAGTCTATTTTGGGAAGGTTTGAGACTATATAAGGACCTTAAACCCTCTCTCATGGCAGCCATATGAATTTGAGATTTGAGAGAGGGAAAAGAGAGAGAAAGTGTGGGAGTTGTGGGAAGATCTCCTCGCCGCTCTACCCTGCTGCTATCGGTGCTTAACCACCTCATTCTTGCCGCTTTCCGCGATTCGGCGTCATTTCTAGGTAATAAACCCTAACCCTAACTGTTTGGGGATTAGACAGTTGTAGGTTATGAAATAACTAACCTGTTTCGTTCTTTAGGCTGCCAAACTCCCGTATACGGAAGCTAGACAAACCTATCGATTCCGTTGCGATTCTACGACAAAAGGTGCGGACTTTAGGTGTATAGGTTGTGGTTTTCAACGCTTTCAATGTTAGATAATGATAGATTCATGATGTTCATGCAATTGCACATGTACAAAGTGCTTTCCGTTTTCAGTTTCGATTAGAATTGTAGAATTTGGAATTTCACATACTCTAGGTATTCGTATAAAATACCGTATACGTATTTTTTATGAAAATGTGTTTGACATGTTTATTTGTCGTATGGATATATGACGTATGGATAAAGTACTTATTTGGCGAAAGGATTCGCCTAAATACATGTTTACTAATAAACACTATGTATATAGAAATACGGTATTGTAAGAAGTACCGTATACATGTATATTTTAGCGATGTGTTTGTCATGATTAATCATCGTATAAATATATTATGTGCGTATAAAATAATTTCTTGGCGAAGGGAATCGCCGTAATACATGTTTGCTTGTATACAGTATGTATGTTGAAAATGCGTATTCTAGAAAATACTGTATACGTATAAATTTTGGAGATGCATTTATCATGATTATTTGCTGTAGTAATATATTATACATGGGTAAAATACTCACTTGTCTAAAGGATAGCCCTAATACATGTTTTGCTAACATACACCATGTATGTTGTATTAGTGTATTCTAAGTGTTTATGAAAATGACTGAATGAGTAGAGAATCATCATTCGTGCTCGCCATGACTAATTGTCATTGATTCATGATTGTGGTATTGGCGATACCCTTTTGACGAAAGGATTTGCCCTAAATCACGCCACGGCCAATAGACACCATATATGCTAAAATGTGTGGCCCAAGTGTTTGTGGAAATGACTGAATGAATATGGAACTTGGATTCCTGCTTGCCATGACTATCCGTCGTGGGTGTACGCATGTTATGATTGGGACAACTCCCTAGGGAAAGGATTTGGCCTAATGCCTATGTGATCGACATATGTCATGTATGTTGATGTATGTTTGTTTAAGTGTTTTTTTGAAAATGTCTGAATGAGTAGTAGTTAGCAAATTGTAATGTATAAGGGTGTTGAGATATGATTCTCAACCTCTTTTAACTATGTGTATGATCTCCTTGGATTGTTGTGTGATTAGAAATTGAACATGTATAAACTCATGCTTGTGTTGTGATTCATAACATTCTCAACTGCTTTATGATTATAACTATGTAATGCATATGTTTAAATTTATATTTACGTTGTATGATCCATCATGGGTGATGGGGGAGCGGAGCAACGAGTGCGTCAATGACCACAGCGACCCTAAACGGATAATACCATACCTTGATTGTATGAGTTGAATCTTGATCCATTACTGCTTTATCTATCTGCAACTTATCATGTTTGGGGCTATGATTATAGTCCAAACAATCGGTACCAGAATTGAATTCGTGGCTGCGATTCATTTGCCATGTGAGATGTGTTCGACGAACCCGAGTCGTACTTCGGTTGGCGATAGTGGTTGGCCACGCGAAGTGCTTATGCACTTCATGTCGTTCAACTTGTTGTGCGCTCGAGCTAGCCGAGCTCGTCAAGTAACCCGATCTGTCTTATGTATGTTCACCATGTTTAGTCGCTACAGCTTGAACCTAGGGTACCAAACTTACCAGTGAAATCCCTTTTAACCATGGTACCTCGATCCGCTAAGACTCATGAGCCGGGCATGGTGGTATGGGACACCGTGGTCGAGTTGCGGCCACTGGCCTGGGCCACGTGCCTCCCCGTATTGACCAGTGAGCAACTAGACTCGTGAGCCGATTATGGTGGTATGGGACACTATATTCGAGCTGTCCATACTTACGGCGAGAGCCGAGTACGGTGAGACCTGTACTCGTGCTGACGGGCAATGAGTCCTCCGTAGTATCTTCGAGTATACTCCAAGGGTCTGTGATTGGCGACGAGTCTTTCACAGCAACTAGAGTATGAGTTGAGCCGAGTACGGTGAGACCTGTACGCGAGCCGACGGCTAGTGATTGAGCCGAGTACGGTGAGACCGTACTCGAGCTGACGGTCGGTCAATTGAGCCGCATACGGTGAGATCTGTATCCGTGCTGACGGGTGACGAGCCCTTTGTGATGCCTTCGCTACGCCTCTCAAACCATAATATCGTATGAGATTAACTAAGACTGACGACCTTAGAATGGATCATGTTTGGTAATGATACAAGGGAGGTGCCTTAGTTTCCCAATACTGCTGTTTGAAATGGACTAATAATAACTCGGTAATCATGATCATCATCGCACCGCATGTGCTTAGTAGGCGTGGCGCACTGAGGGAGTTAAGCATTCGCGAACGTAAGATGATGTCGCATGAGGGTGGTTTGGCAAGGGCATACAGCATCATGTCATTTCATTCTCGCACTTAATAAGAGTAGTTAGAATTGTTTGATTTGTACTGCTTTATCATTATTCTTGCTTGATTGAATTGATAACATGTTAACCTATGCTTTACTGTTCCACTGAGTTGATCACTCACTCCCACGTTACGGGACGGTGTTGTACACCCCAACCAGATTTGTTGAATTTCAGATGATGGCGATGCTTATGAGCAGAGCCGGACTACTTCTATGGTGATGAGGAGGAGTTCTCCTATCATGTAACTCTCTGACGGGTCTCTCGAAGACCACAGTACCGCATTGTGGGGTTATGGTACTTGGGATAGAAGATATTACACTTACACATTTGGTATATTTTAGAACCGTACTTGTACTTATTTAACCTAGTAATGTTATCACACTCGGAGACTCATCACAGTTTATATAATTTATCTATCTATCATCGTCTTCCGCTTGCAATTTAATGATCTCTACGGAGTATGATATCTTTGTTTTGGCTTAATCTCACTCATGTTCAATGCACGAATACAGTCAACATTCAATCATCATTCATTTTGTTGCATAAGTGATGTTCTGGAACTCGGGAATTGAGTTTATACTCGACCCCCGATTTTCAGGGCGTTACAAGATGGTATCAGAGCATGATTTGGATTAAACCGGACCTGGGTTATGGTCACACAATGCACACTGACGCACTCTGACTTAGGAGGGAGCAACGGAATGTAGAAACACTCTTAGGCATCCATGTTCCGTCCAACGGCTAGTTCACTGAAAACGAACGCTGAAATCGAGTCTATATTCAACCATGGTCGCACGGGTCGACCTTCCAACATTCCTAGGCCTTCTTTTAATGATTCTAGATTTCAATTCACCTCACCCCAACCGTTGAAAATCGGTAGATCCTCGGAGCTTCTCTGGACTCCTCTCAGAGACTTCTCGAATCCACGAGGAAAGGAAAGTAGACAATATAAATAAATTCTAATACATTCAAAAGTGATTAATGAATGCTAAAAAAAAAAAAAAAGATGAGTTCACAACCCTTTAAATAGGGATACCAAGTAATGGGAAGGAAATCAGAGACAAACTACGACTAAACCCCTAGAATTCACGACTTACTATAAGGTCGTGATGTCTACTAGTGCACAAGGTTCTCAGCCAAAAATACTAGGTGTCCTATTTGGCTTCGTCAAACCATTCTCCTAATTATTCTAAGCCCCTTACACGATGAGCGCAATCCTAAAACCTAACGGAGTAAGAGTAATCAAACCAAAACTACTATTTTAGTAAAACAAAATTGAAACAGGGAAATGACCGTCAATCGGAGGGGTTTTTTTATAATTCTGGGCTGCGCAACCTCGCATAGCTGGGTTAGTTGGCTTCATTAGCTCGTCCTACCCCAAATTCATATATTTTACGTCAGATAACTCATTCCGGATTGCAAGATATGTCCAGTTTGCCCGAAACTACCCGAAATAGAGTGAATCGGGGTCGGGGGGCCAAACGGAGCACTTCCGGAGGGATCCAAGGTGGGACCCAGGGTTTTTTGGGGCCTAGGGGACTGGAGGATCACAACCGTGGGGCTCCATTTTGGAAAATCCAAAATTTTTTGGCGAGGCCCTCGCCAGGTCGGCGAGGCCTCGCCACTTTTTTTGATGGGCCGGGCCCGCGGCTCGGGCCGATTAGGTTTGGGGGCTGTGGGGCCCCCCTGATGTATGTCCCATCCATCGAAAACCTCCCGAAACCCTACTTCCTTCACAAACCTCCCCTCCTTGCCGTTTTCTCTCTCCAACCTTGCTGTTTCTCTTTAAAACCACCTTTCCAATCACCCTCCCTACTGATTTCGACCACAACCCATCCATACCCATCGTGCATTGCAGCCCTCTTCTCCTTTCCTTCTCCGTTTCTCTCATTTGGATGCCTACACGCCCCCTTGAAGCTCTAAAATCGTGCAAGCTCCCTAAGCCATCCTATTTTTTTATTTTCCTTCTCCATTTGCTGTCTTTGGGACCTTTACAACATCTGTTAAGGCTCACATCTGTGGAGAACCAAACCTCCAGCCCTTTCTCTCTCTCTCCATCACTTTTCATTCACTTTTCCATGGCTCTATCCGAGCTTAGTTCGGCCACCTTCGCGGAGGTCTAGCTATCCACACTATTGTTTGAAGTTTACATGGGTTACCGTCTTTGGATGTTTATGCTTTCATGATTGGTGGGTGTTGTAGTTGGTACGATGTTCTAGATGTGTGAGGACGTTTAGGGCCCGTTCGACCAACTGCATTAGGTGAGTTTCAGGTGGATAGAATTGTATAAGTAATAATAAATGTACGTGTAGGGTATGGTTCCTAGATTGGTGTATCCCATGTTTTCCAATACCATGTTTGGAGTGTGTGCAATTAAAAGTAAATTTCGGGATTTCCTTTCAAATAACACTTAGAAATTTCGATTCCTGGGATTTGGAAATCCCATCTCACGCTTTCCCACACGAGGCTTTTTTTCCAAAGCCTATATCATTAATTTTAATCCCCACCCACCCTCCTACCAAACATGACAATCCAAATCCTGAGGTAGGGTTAGTAATGCAATCCCATTTAGTACGACTTAAGGCCACTGGCCAAATTATGTTGAAGTGATAAAGTCCCTTGATATACATTAACCCACCACACTCTGATAGCTTAAGCTTTTGGAGTAAATGGTTGTTTGATAGATAGGCCCATAGAGTTTGGACCTAGAGCAGTGCTTCGACAAACCTGACAGTATAGGAAATCTAACCAATTGAGAACGTAAACTCTAGAACCCCCTTAGTTGGTTTGAGCATATGTGAAGTGCTCAAGCGTAGCTACATTTATGTTCGGGCAACTCCATACCACTTAGACAACTTTGACCCTAAGTAATAAAACCCTTCCTTGTATTAAAAATGAAGTGAAATCATCTAGCGTATAAGTATAGACTTTGGACTCACCTATGGATTCCCGCTACTCCTAAATTAAGACTAGGCTACTAGTTAGGCTAAGGAAAGTAAAAGACTAATTAATTATACTAAGCCGATTGAATAATAGACTTAGTTATTCGGCTTAACCGACTCAGACCCACTACACAATTTTCTTTCCGTGTTGGCCCGACCATTTACAACTAAAAGTTTATAATTTTGTCCTTGAAAAGTGTTAGGAGTATATAGCTGATAGAGACTTTGTCTTTTCGGCCTAAGGAATTACTCAAATGGGCAACAGACAGTTAGGAATTAGGCCCCAAATCGCATGCCATGTCGGCATACATATTGTACTTATGAACGTAAAAAGATAGCCTGCCTATTAAGCTAGACATGATTAAATAGGATAAGTCTGGACCGCGACAAAATTCCTTAGTAGAATTAGGCATCTTGCCTCAAACTCACACCCATCCGTGATAGCCCCTTTCTATAATCCTAGGTACCAAGACTGATGAAGTGGGAGACCGCATCTCATTTCGTGTCAAGGATATGTTATAAATTACACCTCGTTCCGATGTACGGAGCAGGACATAAATCTTAAGCCTTGAGGGTGAAAATAAAATTTTAAGGGGGGTAGAACATTATGAGCCCAATCTGTTTAGGTCACCTATTGCATTTCTTTGATCTGGGTAGCGCAGCGGAATTGTGGTGGATCCTACCCCACTGGCCCAAGATCGAAACTGTGCTCGTTGAATACGAACATTATAAAAGTCCTAGCAAGTTCTACTATAAGAAACCATTTTAGGATCATCTAGTAAGATTTGATTCACCACTTTCTTGGACATAGATAATATCACGGCTTCTCTTAGACTAAGACCTAAAGGGTAACCTTAGACATAGACAATTTGAGCCTTTCAATGATGGACTTTCCCTACGTTTCTAGAGTGATCGGACTACGGAGTTACTGAAATATACAACTGCGAAACATTCGCGGCTTGACCCAATTCTCAATCCTGTGCGACTACCAACAAACTCACTGCTGACGAGCAGAAGACCAGGATCCACTAGGATTCGGAAGGGATACGATGAGCTTTCTACCTTAGCTCGGTAGATGATCGATGTATCGGGATCAAGCCCACCATAAACATCTCTCCGTGTTGGTCAAACTTTGAAGACAACTACCTTACTCTAAATAGTGAGAATTGTTGTCAAGACTACAGATAAGTAAAGAAATAAATTGTAGCAAAACATTAGGGTATGGGAAATGGATAAAGAAATATGTTTTAAGGGGGGTAGACTAAAATGAACCAGGCTAGTATATACCCTACCACGCGTAGAAACTAGGAATTAATAAGTCTTAGGCAAATGAAATAATAGAAATCTTCCCTTATTACCCTTAGCCAATTTCGGGGACGAAATTTTGTTTTAAGGGGGGTAGATTGTAACGCCCCAGATTTTTGCCAACCTGGGATTAGACGTCCTTAGGCAATGGGTCAATCCTAATACCTCATTAACTTGTCAGAACTGAATCCCATAGTTTAAAATCACTTCTGAACCCATTTCCTTCACAAATCCAACCCTTCACTACCTTGTGCTTTCAATTTTTCAAAGCACTTTAGCCCTAGACACTAACTTAAACTAGCTAAGTAGTAAAACTTGGATCACTTTATATACAAACTACAAAGGCCTAAGTACCATCTCGACGTAAATCTTACAGGACTAAATCCTTTAGAAATTAAGTGAGATTTAGCTAGTGTTAAACTAGAGTGCCTGTGAAATTAGCACCAATCGCTTTAAATAAGTTCTGCAAGACTCAAAACTTGTAGAATCATTGACGCTAGGTTACCCTAAAACTTAGGATCAATCTCATTACCCAGCTGCTCACGGGAGCATCTCGAAACTTCGTATTAGGTCTAGACCGCACATCGGAAATTCGATTAACACGAAGTTAAGGAACTAGGACCGCCTCACTGGGCTTAACAACCACCTCAGAAATCAGGTCCAGCCGATGTCCCACGGCCATTCGCTTGAGTCCGGAGCGAGGGAGTGTGAAAAACACTATTCCCTTTACAAAATAAATATCCGGAATAGTGATCGGCACCATTCGCTTGCGCATCGATAAGCAAACAGACCGTCGAGAATCGACCATATTACACCCTCGGATCGGGAAAAATTTCGGGAACATTTACATGTACTTGGAATTTTGGATCGTGGCCCACCGACCGTCGGCGAAAGTGGTCCGCCACGTGCGATCTGGGAATCCGATCGAGTCGAAAACGTAATCCCACATAGATCCGTGTGTGGTGAGCTTAAGTCTGACGTTTGGCTCAAGGGGGGCCACCAGAAACACTCTTTTGAGCTGGAACATCACCGAAATGCTTATAATAGCAGTAACCCTTGAACCTGAGTCTATTTTGGGAAGGTTTGAGACTATATAAGGACCTTAAACCCTCTCTCATGGCAGCCATACGAATTTGAGATTTGAGAGAGGGAAAAGAGAGAGAAAGTGTGGGAGTTGTGGGAAGATCTCCTCGCCGCTCTACCCTGCTGCTATCGGTGCTTAACCACCTCATTCTTGCCGCTTTCCCGGCGATTCCGGCGTCATTTCTAGGTAATAAACCCTAACCCTAACCTGTTTGGGGGATTAGACAGTTGTAGATTATGAAATAACTAACCTGTTTCGTTCTTTAGGCTGCCAAACTCCCGTATACGGAAGCTAGACAAACCTATCGATTCCGTTGCGATTCTACGACAAAAGGTGCGGACTTTAGGTGTATAGGTTGTGGTTTTCAACGCTTTCAATGTCAGATAATGATAGATTCATGATGTGCATGCAATTGCACATGTACAAAGTGCTTTCCATTTTCAGTTTCGATTAGAATTGTAGAATTTGGAATTTCACATACTCTAGGTATTCGTATAAAATACCGTATACGTATTTTTTATGAAAATGTGTTTGACATGTTTATTTGTCGTATGGATATATGACGTATGGATAAAGTACTTATTTGGCGAAAGGATTCGCCTAAATACATGTTTACTAATAAACACTATGTATGTAGAAATACGGTATTGTAAGAAGTACCGTATACATGTATATTTTAGCGATGTGTTTGTCATGATTAATCGTCGTATAAATATATTATGTGCGTATAAAATAATTGCTTGGCGAAGGGAATCGCCGTAATACATGTTTGCTTGTATACAGTATGTATGTTGAAAATGCGTATTCTAGAAAATACTGTATACGTATAAATTTTGGAGATGCATTTATCATGATTATTTGCTGTAGTAATATATTATACATGGGTAAAATACTCACTTGGCTAAAGGATAGCCCTAATACATGTTTTGCTAACATACACCATGTATGTTGTATTAGTGTATTCTAAGTGTTTATGAAAATGACTGAATGAGTATAGAATCCTCATTCGTGCTCGCCATGATTAATTGTCATGGATTCATGATTGTTGTATTGGCGATACCCTTTTGACGAAAGGATTTGCCCTAAATCACGCCACGGCCAATAGACACCATATATGCTAAAATGTGTGGCCCAAGTGTTTGTGGAAATGACTGAATAATATGGAACTTGGATTCCTGCTTGCCATGACTATCCGTCGTGGGTGTACGCGTGTTATGATTGGGGCAACTCCCTAGGGAAAGGATTTGGCCTAATGCCTATGTGATCGACATATGTCATGTATGTTGATGTATGTTTGTTTAAGTGTTTTTTTGAAAATGTCTGAATGAGTAGTAGTTAGCAAATTGTAATGTATAAGGGTGTTGAGATATGATTCTCAACCTCTTTTAACTATGTGTATGATCTACTTGGATTGTTGTGTGATTAGGAATTGAACATGTATAAACTCATGCTTGTGTTGTGATTCATAACATGCTCAACTGCTTTATGATTATAACTATGTAATGCATATGTTTAAATTTATATTTACGTTGTATGATCCGTCATGGGTGATGGGGGAGCGGAGCAACGAGTGCGTGCAACAGCCTTGGCAGCCCTAAACGGATAATACCATACCTTGATTGTATGAGTTGAATCTTGATCCATTACTGCTTTATCTATCTGCAACTTATCATGTTTGGGGCTATGATTATAGTCCAAACAATCGGTACCAGAATTGAATTCGTGGCTGCGATTCATTTACCACGTGAGATGTGTTCAACGAACCCGAGTCGTACTTCGGTTGACGATAGTAGTTGGCCACGCGAAGTGCTTATGCACTTCATGTCGTTCAACTTGTTGTGCGCTCGAGCTAGCCGAGCTCGTCAAGTAACCCGATCTGTCTTATGTATGTTCACCATGTTTGGTCGCTACTGCTTGAACCTAGGGTACCAAACTTACCAGTGAAATCCCTTTTAACCATGGTACCTCGATCCGCTAAGACTCATGAGCCGGGCATGGTGGTATGGGACACCGTGGTTGAAATTTGTCGGCCACGCTGGGGCCACGTGCCTCCCGTAGTGACCAAAGTGAGCAACTAGACTCGTGAGCCGATTATGGTGGTATGGGACACTATATTCGAGCCGTCCATACTTACGGCGAGAGCCGAGTACAGTGAGACCGTACGTCTTGCCGACGGCGACGAGTCCTCCGTAGTATCTTCGAGTATACTCCAAGGGTCTGTGATTGGCGACGAGTCTTTCACAGCAACTAGAGTATGAGTTGAGCCGAGTACGGTGAGACCTGTACACGAGCTGACGGCTAGTGATTGAGCTGAGTACGGTGAGACCTGTACTCGAGCTGACGGTCAGCAATTAAGCCGCATACGGTGAGATCTGTATTCGTGCTGACGGGTGACGAGCCCTTTGTGATGCCTTCGCTACGCCTCTCAAACCATAATATCGTATGAGATTAACTAGGACTGACGACCCTAGAATGGATCATGTTTGGGAATGATACAAGGGAGGTACCTTAGTTTCCCAATACTGCTGTTTGAAATGGACTAATAATAACTCGGTAATCATGATCATCATCGCACCGCATGTGCTTAGTAAGCGTGGCGCACTGAGGGAGTTAAGCATTCGCGAACGTAAGATGATGTCGCATGAGGGTGGTTTGGCAAGGGCATACAGCATCATGTCATTTCATTCTCGCACTTAATAAGAGTAGTTAGAATTGTTTGATTTGTACTGCTTTATCATTACTGCTTGATTGAATTGATAACATGTTAACCTATGCTTTACTGTTCCATTGAGTTGATCACTCACTCCCACGTTACGGGACGGTGTTGTACACACCAACCAGATTTGTTGAATTTTAGATGATAGCGATGCTTATGAAGCAGAGCCGGACTACTTCTATGGTGATGAGGAGGAGTTCTCCTATCATGTAACTCTCTGACGGGTCTCTGAAGACCTGGTACTGCATTGACGGGGTTATGGTACTTGGGATAGAAGATATTACACTTACACATTTGGTATATTTTAGAACTGTACTTGTACTTATTTAACCTAGTAATGTTATCACACTCTGGAGACTCATCACAGTTTATATAATTTATCTATCTATCATCGTCTTCCGCTTGCAATTTAACAGTCTCTGGAGTATGATATGCTGTTTTGGCTTAATCTCACTCATGTTCAATGCACGAATACAGTCAACATTCAATCATCATTCATTTTGTTGCATAAGTGATGTTCTGGAACTCGGGAATTGAGTTTATACTCGACCCCCGATTTTCAGGGCGTTACAAGATGGTATCAGAGCATGATTTGGATTAAACCGGACCTGGGTTATGGTCACACGATGCACACTGACGCACTCTGACTTAGGAGGGAGCGACGGAATGTAGAAACACTCTTAGGCATCCATGTTTCGTCAAACGGCTAGTTCACTGAAAACGAACGCCGAAATCGAGTCTGTATTCAACCATGGTCGCACGGGTCGACCTTCCAATATTCCTAGGCCTTCTATTAATGATTCTAGATTTCAATTCACCTCACCCCAACCGTTGAAAATCGGTAGATCCTCGGAGCTTCTCTGGACTCCTCTCAGAGACTTCTTGAATCCACGAGGAAAGGAAAGTAGACAATATAAATAAATTCTAATACATTCAAAAGTGATAATGAATGCTAAAAAAAAAAAAAAAAAAAAAAGATGAGTTCACAACCCTTTAAATAGGGATACCAAGTAATGGGAAGGAAATCAGAGACAAACTGCGACTAAACCCCTAGAATTCACGACTTACTATAAGGTCGTGATGTCTACTAGTGCGCAAGGTTCTCAGCCAAAAATACTAGGTGTCCTATTTGGCTTCGCCAAACCATTCTCCTAATTATTCTAAGCCCCTTACACGATGAGCGCAACTCCTAAAACCTAACGAAGTAAGAGTAATCAAACCAAAACTACTATTTTAGTAAAACAAAATTGAAACAGGGAAATGACCGTCAATCGGAGGGGTTTTTTTGCAATTCCGGGCTACGCAACCCCGCATAGCTAGGTTGGTTGGCTTCATTAGCTCGTCCTACCCCAAATTCATATATTTTACGTCAGATAACTCATTCCGGATTGCAAGATATGTCCAGTTTGCCCAAAACTACCCGAAATAGAGCGAATCGGGGTCAGGGGGCCAAACGGAGCACTTCCGGAGGGATCCAAGGTGGGACCCAGGGTTTTTTGGGGCCTAGGGGACTGGAGGATCACAACCGTGGGGCTCCATTTTTGAAAATCCAAAATTTTTTGGCGAGGCCTCGCCGCTTTTTTTGATGGGCCGGGCCCGCGGCTCGGGCCGATTAGGTTTGGGGGCTGTGGGACCCCCCTGATGTATGTCTCATCCATCGAAAACCTCCCGAAACCCTACTTCCTTCACAAACCTCCCCTCCTTGCCGTTTTCTCTCTCCAACCTTGCTATTTCTCTTTAAAACCACCTTTCCAATCACCCTCCCTACTGATTTCGACCACAACCCATCCATACCCATCGTGCATTGCAACCCTCTTCTCCTTTCCTTCTCCGTTTCTCTCATTTGGATGCCTACACGCCCCCTTGAAGCTCTAAAATCGTGGAAGCTCCCTAAGCCATCCTATTTTTTTATTTTCCTTCTCCATTGGTCAGTCCAAAAGATATGACCTGAAACTCAAAATGACCATAACGCATCCTGAAAGCCATCTTCATGATGTCCTCCTCTCAGACACGAGTCTGATGATAACCAGGATGCAGGTCAATCTTCGAAAAGAACTATGCACCCTGCAGCTGATCAAATAAATTGTCTATCCTTAGGAGAGGGTACTTGTTCTTGATCGTGACCCGGTTGAGCACGCGGTAATCGACGTAGAGCCTCAACGAGCCATCCTTCTTCCTGACGAAGAGTACCGGCGCTCCCCAAGGTGAACTGCTAGGACGAATAAATCCCAACTCATGTAACTCGTCCAACTGTCGCTGCAGCTCACGCAACTCCATCGGTGTCATATGGTACGGGGCCTTCGAGATAGGCGCGGTACCAAGCACAAGATCAATCTAGAACTCAATATGACGGCGCAATGGCAATCCCAGAATCTCCTAGAACACTTCGGGGAAATCACAGACCACCAGCAACTGATCGATACATAAGGCAACGGGCTCCTCGACTGTGCAGGACATCAAACGAGAAGTGGCTCTCCTCGAGGCTCTGCAACGAACTGAAATGTGGCAAGCCAAGTATGCAGAACGTGACTATCCTCGTGGAACAGTCCAAGATGGCGTGGTACTTGGCAATTCAATCCATGCCCAAGATAACGTCGAAGTCTGTCATCGGCAGCACAAACAAGTCAGCGGGAAAAAAGATATCACCGACCAGAACAGGGCAAGAGGAACAAAAATGGCCCAATATTGTGGTCTTCCCCAAGGGCGTCGATACGGTCAATCCCTCACTAATAGACTCTGTCGGTAATCCAGTCAATCGGCAAAAATCCTCAGACATGAATGAGTGCGAAGCACCAGAATCAAATAATACTCGGGCGATGTATGAAGAGACTGGAAGTATACCCTCAACGACTCCTCCGGATGACTGCGGGTCCTTCTGAGCTACATAGAATCTAGCATGAGCTGGCTGGGGAGGTGCCTGTCCCCTCGAAGGATGCTGCTACTGCTGATGTCACTAAGGTGGTCGAAACTGCTGCCTCTGCTGCTGCGGTCTTAGAGGTTGTTTTCGATGTTCTTCTTGAGGGGCCTCGGTGATGGAATCCGTCGCCTGGCTGCGGTGCTCTCGGCTACTGTGAAGGCTGCTGTGGTGCTCTCGGCTGCTGCTACTGAGGTCGAGGACACTCCCACCTATGGTGTCCTATCCCACCTCATCCATAACAGCTATCAGAACGCTGCCTCTGAGGTGGTGCCGTTGGGGGTGCTGACGGTGCTACTGGTGCTCTGGCGGATGGGTGGTTCCTGCATCTCTGCGGTCGTTGATGCTGTTGGGAGCTACTAGAGGGAGCCTGCCTCTTCTGTCCCCTCCTCTGATCTCGATCGACCTGTGTGCTGACCCACTCAATCTCGTAAATATAAACCCTCCGAACTACTGCTTGAAAAGTCGGGAGCTTATGCCCAATAACATGGCCTCGAAGACCGTAACGTAAGCTGTTCTCAAAACGGCGGGCCTTCCGCCCCTCATCATCAACCGAATACGGTGCGAACCTCGATAACGCCACAAAACGGGCTGCGTACTGTGCCACGGTCATGTCCCCTTGTACCAGAGTCTCGAACTCCAGTGCTCTCTGACGGGTGACGAGCCCTTTGTGATGCCTTCGCTACGCCTCTCAAACCATAATATCGTATGAGATTAACTAGGACTGACGACCCTAGAATGGATCATGTTTGGGAATGATACAAGGGAGGTACCTTAGTTTCCCAATACTGCTGTTTGAAATGGACTAACAATAACTCGGTAATCATGATCATCATCGCACCGCATGTGCTTAGTAGGCGTGGCGCACTGAGGGAGTTAAGCATTCGCGAACGTAAGATGATGTCGCATGAGGGTGGTTTGGCAAGGGCATACAGCATCATGTCATTTCATTCTCGCACTTAATAAGAGTAGTTAGAATTGTTTGATTTGTACTGCTTTATCATTACTGCTTGATTGAATTGATAACATGTTAACCTATGCTTTACTATTCCACTGAGTTGATCACTCACTCCCATGTTACGGGACGGTGTTGTACACACCAACCAGATTTGTTGAATTTCAGATGATGGCGATGCTTATGAAGCAGAGCCGGACTACTTCTATGGTGATGAGGAGGAGTTCTCCTATCATGTAACTCTCGACGGGTCTCTCAAGACCTGCACGCATGACGGGGTTATGGTACTTGGGATAGAAGATATTACACTTACACATTTGGTATATTTTAGAACTGTACTTGTACTTATTTAACCTAGTAATGTTATCACACTCTGGAGACTCATCACAGTTTATATAATTTATCTATCTATCATCGTCTTCCGCTTGCAATTTAACAGTCTCTGGAGTATGATATGCTGTTTTGGCTTAATCTCACTCATGTTCAATGCACGAATACAGTTAACATTCAATCATCATTCATTTTGTTGCATAAGTGATGTTCTGGAACTCGGGAATTGAGTTTATACTCGACCCTCGATTTTCAGGGCGTTACAGAATCGCATGTCTCTGTCCGACAACATCTCCAAGAGAACTCCATGCAGACTCACTATCTCCTTAATGTACAATCTGGCCAATTCATCTGCAGAGTTCGAAACTTTGATCGGAAGGAAATGAGCCGACTTTGTCAACCAGTCGACAATCACCCAGATGGAATCATGTCCCTTTCTCGTCTTCGGTAGCCCCGATATGAAATCCATATAGATGAAGTCCCACTTCCATTCAGCTATGGGCATGGGCTGAAGCAGTCTAGGAGGTCGGCGATGTTCAGCCTTGACCTGCTGGCATGTGAGACAACGGGAGAAATATTCTGCTATGTGGAGCTTCATGTTGTCCTACCAATACGATCTCTTCATGTCCTGATACATTTTCGTGCTACCAGGATGCATCGCAAGCTTCGACCTGTGGGCAGCCTCGAGAATCTCCTGTCTCAAGTCATGAATGTCTGGGACGCATAGGCGGCCACGGTATCATAGGCCCCCATCTGTGCCAACTCTCCACTCGGAGTCCTTGTCATCGCTAGCTTGCTCTCAAAGCTCAGACAATCGCGCATCGCCCTTCTGGGCTTTGATAATCCTGTCATCCATAAGTGACCGCACCCGAATGTGTGCGACACTCACGAATGGCTCCTTCACAGTGAGTTTCTGCTCAAAGTCCCGCACGAACTCTACCATGTGCCATTCCTCAACCATCAGTGGAGCCGCAAATACTATCGCCTTCTTGCAGCTCAATGCGTCTGCCACAAGGTTAGCCTTGCCAGGATGGTAAGAAACCTCGAACTTGAAGTCCTTCAAGGTCTCCATCCATCGGCGCTGCCTCATATTCAAGTCCCGCTGAGTGACTATATAGCAAAGGCTCTTGTGGTCGCAGAAAAGCTCGAACTCCTCTCCATAGAGGTAATATCTCCAGAGCTTTAATGCAAATATAACCGCTGCTAACTCAAGGTTGTATGTAGGGTAATTCTCCTCGTGCTTCCTCAACTATCTCGAGGCATATGCAATCACCCTGTCCTTCTACATAAGGACACAACCCAAACCAACGCGAGATGCGTCGGTGTAAATCGTATACTTGACCCCTTGCTCTGGCAATACTAGCATAGGGGCGAACGTCAGTCTGTCCTTTAGCTCCTGAAAAGCTGCTTCTGCCTTCTCATTCCAGGTGGACTTCAGACCCTTCCATGTCAACTAAGACAACGGTCTGGTTATCTTCAAAAAATCTTGAATGAATCATTGGTAGTACCCCGCCAGACCAAGAAAACTCCTCACCTCAGTAACCGAACCAGGCTGCTTCCAGTCCTGAACCGCAGCTACCTTAGCAAGGTCCACAGCTATCCCTTGGACACCACATGTCCCAGGAACTTGACTTCCTCTTTCTAGAAGTCGCATTTCTTGTACTGTGCGAACAACTGGTTCTTCCTTAGAGTATCTAGGACTGTTTGTTCTTCCTCAGAGTATCTAGGACTGCTTGTAAGTGTTTCTCGTGCTCTTCCCGACTTGCAGAGTATATCAAGATGTCATCGATAAACACGATGACGAATCGGTATAGAAATGGGCGTAACACCCGGTTTATCAAATCCATGAACACGGCTGGTGCGTTCGTAAGACCGAACGACATCATAAGGAACTCATAATGCCCAAAACTGGTCCTGAAGGCCATCTTCTGCACGTCTTCATCCCTAACGCGTAACTAATGATACCCTGACTGTATATCAATCTTCGAGAAGTATCGCACCTCTTTCAACTAATCAAACAAATCATCTATCCTGGGCAAAGGATACTTGTTCTTCACGGTCAATTAGTTCAACCTACGATAATTAATATATAATCGTAGCGACCCATCTTTCTTCTTGACAAACAACACAGGTGCTCCCTAAGGAGACACACTGGATCGTATGAAGCCTTTCTCTACCAGTTCATCAATCTGTTTCCTCAGTTCCTCCATCTCACATGGAGGCATCCGATACATGGGTAAAAAAATAGGGGTCGCACCGGGCACAAGATCAATAGTGAAATCGATCTCGCGCCCAGGAGGTAATCCAGGGATCGTCCTGAATACATCCTCAAATTCCTGAACTACTGACATGTTTCCTAACATCGGCCCATCAACATGCTCAAGTATAGAGGCGTAACATCCAATACGACATGGCCAACTAACCTGTATTGGAAAAGTAAAGACCGTGCCGTCAGGTCTGCTGGCTGTCATGACCCAATTATCACAATCAATCTCTACCTTCATCTCGGTGAGCCAGTCCATACCGAGGATAATGTCGTAGTGGCATAGTGGGGCGACAATGAGGTCAACGAGTACTATCCTGTTACCCAAATCTACTGAGCAACCCAAGATTTGTTCAGTAGACTGCATGCATTTTATTCACCAAAATTTGTCATAATACATGGATTACAGAGTTACATGAATCATAACAAAAAATGCACGTGAGCTAATACAACTAAAGCTTCAAACACTGAAAACATTCTACTACTATTGCACTACTAGGCCCATCAACATGAACACAAACATAACCTAAAGCAGTAACCAAAACAAGTTGCAAGACAACAGCATGGGTGACTAGGCATCCGAGTTTGGCGAAGGAGGAGGGGCACCCTTATCCTGCAGACAGCACATGATAGTCTTCAACGTACGAGTCACTTTCTTGAACTTGTGTTTCACAAGGCCCCGAAGATCCATAATATCCTGTCGTAGGACCTCCTGACCTATCGTAGGGCAGCATGATCCTCCTCCAGATGAGTTATATGAGCTTCCCTAGCAGCCCGATCAGTGTTCTACTCTGGTGGCGTAGGAGGGGAGCTCTTCTCCGTCTCCTGGGCCTCTTCTTCTTCCTCGCTCTCTTCCTCTTCTATTTTCGCTCCGCCTTCATCCTCACTTTGCTCTTCTTCACTCGTTGTCTCATCCTCACTCTCCTCGAGTCGGGCTTGTCACTGTCGTGACCCGATGTCTATCTGATTGAGAGTGGTTTCGTTGATGAAATGTTGCGGCACTGGAAGTTCTGCGCCAAGACTGTAGCCGAACTCGCGTGCAATCTTGCATATAAGCCGGCCGAAAGGGAGAGAATCAGTCCTTCTATTTAAGCGTGCGGTCAGAACGATCTGTCGCAAAACATATGTAGGCAAGCATAACTTCTCACCCAGCCCCGCTTGGTATAGAAAGTCGATCATCAGACGCGTACACTTATTGCGATTGCTCCACCTGGAGTAGACATTAAACATGCAGATATGGTGGAGTAGGAAAAAATCATCCTTCATGTGGGTTGCTAGAAGGCTATTGTTGGGCTGCCACTGAACCAGTCGACCATAAAGGAATTGTGTGTAGCGGTCCCTTTCACATGCACTCAGATTCGCCTCGCTTGCGTGGACTTGGCCAAGCGGTACTCCCATAAGTCGAGCTATCAGGCCAACGTTAATTATGGCCGCCCGACCTCGTCCTGAGGGAATCTTGAACTGCAAGGCTCCAGCATCGGCTCTTAAATATAGGCATAGAATGCACGGACAGTACCCCACATTCACAAGATATGTTCCCTCAAACATAGGACCCCAACCGGCCTCATCCAACAACAGAAACTCTCCAAAGAGTCGCCCGTCTAACTAAGCTTCAAAAAGGACTTTACGGCCCTCATAAACTCCATGGGACAACTCCGCCAGTAGAGATCATGGGAGAGGAGCCCGGGGATCGAGGTCCCGCTTCGTCCGTATCTCATAGTCGACGCCCGTGCTTGCGGTCTTCTCGAACGAGTAGGGCAGCTAGGCCCGGCTTCATCCGCGGAACCTTTCCTCTTTCCCATGAGGGAAAGAATGGTGGAAAATGAGAAAATGACAGCAATAACTTCAAAGAGGACCATGGAGAAAGTGAAGAAAAGGGAAGAAAGAGATGGAGTCGTTAGGTCTCCATGGATTTGAGCCTCCAAGGGACGTATAAAGGCTCAAATGGAAGGGAATGAAGAGGGAAAATGAAGAAAGAGGATGGGTAGTGGGTGTACATGAATTTAAGCCTCAAATGGGGGATTCAAGAGCTCAAATCGGAGAGAATGTAGAGGGTAGACAGTAATGGGGATGAGTTTACAGCAGGGTGGTTGGTGTGGTGCATGAAAACAGGAGAGGAAGGGTTGGAGGGGCAGTTTTGTGGAAAATCAGAAGTTTGGGAGAGAAAGGAAAGCTTGGGAGGGTGATTTGTGAAGGAGGGGCGTGTTTGGGAGAGTTTCAAACTAAAAACTCTGGATCAGTGGGCCACCCTAACCCTCAAAGAGCGATGGCCCGAGCGGCCCGTACGGCTTGGCCCGTTAGCCAGCAAGGCCTCGCCGGTCTCTGGATTGTTTGGCGAGGGCTCGCCCATGGGGCGAGGTCCTCCCCTCCCCCTTGGTCTGAAAATGTGTGGGGCCCACCCTGGGTCCCTCTGGAAGTGCCCCGTTTGGGCCCCACCTCAGTTTTGAGTCCATTCGGGCTATTTCGGAAACTATCTGATGTACATTCGCATTTAGCAATTTCTAAAGGTTGGGATGGGGTCATTTGGGGTCTAGACCCATCGTTTGACGGTCTAGGAGTGATCCGGGGTCGCCTCATGCGAGCACGAAGGTGTACGGACTCAATCTCAGCGATCCTTTTCGGTGAACGTCACCAATTTACTAAACCGGGACTCCTACGACTGTTTCTACATTTCCTCGCACCCACCAAAGTTGAATTTGCGTCAGCGTACATTGTGTGACCATAACCCAGGTCCGGTTTAATCCAAATCATGCTCTGATACCAACTTGTAACGCCCTGAAATCGGGGGTCAAGTAGCAACTCAACTCCTCAGTTCCAAAACATCACTTATGCAACATATATGCTTATGATTCAATGTTCTCTGTGTTAGTGCAATAATTATGAGTGGGATTATACCAAAACAGGAATTCATACTTCAGATTAGTTGTAAAACACAAGCGAAAGACTGAAAGATATAAATAAACGTATATAAGTCAAAAGATCACAATCGGTCTCCAGAGTATGAATATAACACTGAGTTACTGTGTACTTGAAATATTACATGCATTATTACAAAAGTCAAAAGTATCAAAAATAGTTCAACTGAAATAAAACCCTGTAGCCCCGCTGAACAGGACAGCCTATGTGAATCCATCAGAGAACTGCATATAAGAGTACTCATCCTAATCGTCGTAATAATCAGGCTCCGCCTCGGGAGTCAAGCCATCATCTGAAATCAAGACAGGGTTTGGTTGATGTTTAAAACATTGTCCCGTAACGTGAGAGTGAGTGATCAACTCAGTGGAACACTAAAGTATAGGTTAGCATGTTATCAATTCAGTCAAGCAGTAATGATAAAGCACTAAATCACACATTCCTAAGTACTGTTGCTAATGCAAGAATGGTATGGATGTATGATGCATGCCCTTGCCTATGCTCCCTCAGTGACTTCATCTTACATTCACGCATGACAATACTGCCTCAGTGCTTGACCTGCAACTCCTGAACGCACGCGTAATGCGGTGCATGCATATGATTGTCAAGTTCTTATTAATCCTTTTCATACAGCAGGATTGGGAAACTAAGGTACCTCCCTTATTTCATTTCCCAAACAATGATCCATTCTAGGGTCGTCAGTCCTAGTAAATCTCATACGATGTTGCGGTTCTAGGTCACTGCAAAGGGCTCGTCACCAAATCAGTGTAAGCCTAGTTTATACTCCAGATGCTACGGAAAAATTCGTCGCCTCTAAGCAGACTCAAAGTATACTCGAGGTCACTATAAAGGGCTCGTCACCAATCAATGTAGGCCGACAGCTCGAATACAGTATCCCATACCACCGTATTCGGCTCACGAGTCTGGGTTGCTCAATGGTTTCTACGGGGAGGCTCGTCGCCCCAATGTAGGTCGACAGCTCGACCACAGTGTCCCATAACACCATGTCTGGCTCATGAGTCTTAGCGGATCGAGGTACCAAGGTTAAATAGGATTCCACTGGTGAGTTTGGTACCTTAGGTTCAAGCTGCAGTGTCCATACATGTGAACATACAATGGCGCATCGGGTTACTTGAGGAGCTCGACTAATACGAGCGCACATTGCATCGATCGATATGAAGTGCATAAGCACTTCATGTGGCCTAACCACTGCCGACGACCAACACACGACTCGGGTTTGTCAAACACGTCCTACGTGGTGAATGAATCTCAGCCATGACTTCAAGCCTGTTGCCGATTGCCTGGACTATAACATAGCTCCAATCACATTCAATCCTCAACTATGAAGCATGTATAATAGTCAAAGCAGAATTAACAAAACAATTCAAACATGTGAATAAGCATGTTATAAAACATAATATAAACAGGAATTACAAACATATACATTTCATAAGTAAGCGATTAAAGTAAACAACTAACATGGAGGAAATCATATACATCCCTAAGGTAGTTGAGAATCCTATCTCAATACCTACCCTAAGCACTATCATCTAAGTACTTACTCTTACAAGCATTTTTACAAACACTTAGAATACACTCATTTAACATACATAACGTATATTAGCCAAAATATGTATTTGGGCGAATCCTTTCACCGAGTAAGTATTATGCACATATATAGCATATACATATAGTAATTTATCATGGCAAACACACTTTCATATTTTGTACAAATACGGTATTTTCTACAAATATACTGAATACACTAAACGCCATAATTTACATACGTAACTGAATTGCAAAACGAACATCACATTTTGCATGTATAATAACACCCAGATCATGAATCTATCATTATCTGACATTGAAAGCTTTGAAAACCTTAACGTATACGTCTATAATCCGCACCTTATGCCGTAGAAGCGAGTAACGGATTCAGTTTAAGCACCAAGTCTTTATCACTGGCAGAATGACAACCTATGACACGAAATAGGTTAGCTACTTCAGCACTTACACTCATCGGATCTCTAGAACTAATTAAGGTTAGGATTTCTTACCCGAAAACAGAATCAGAATCACCGGAAAAGCGATACAGTTGTGATGGATAGACACGGAGAACAGTAGGGATCGATACCCAGGAATAATTCTAACTTCACTCTCACTTTCTCTCACTTTACTCTTTTCTCTCTCCTAGGGTTTTCTCAAATTTGTATGGTGTGAATGATAGAGGGTTTAAGGTCCTTATATAGGCCTAAAACTGATGGAAATGGCCCCAGGGCCAAGGTATACTTAAGTTATGTTCAAAGAGCATCTGTTTCAGCTCAATAGAGCTCTTCCGGAGCCCCCCTTGAGCCAAAGGTCGGACTTAAGCTCATAGACTATGGATCTAGGTTAAGTTAAGTTTTCATTCCAATCGAGTTCCCAGATCACACGTGGCGGACCAGTTTCAGTTCAATGGTCGCCGAAACTCGATCAGGGTTATAAGTACACTGAATTGTGTATGAAATTTCTCCTAATCCGAGCGTGTATTTGGGTTAGATTCTAACGGTTTGATTGCTTATATCAGCCCCGCAAGTGACAAGTCTCAGATTACTTAAATTAGGTTACATTTCTAAAGAAATCTTCGTTTTCTCACACTCCTCACTCCGAGCTCAAGCGAATAGCCCCAGGATACTATTTGGATTTGATTTTCGAGATGATTGTCAAGCCCAACAAGGCGGTCCTAATTATATAATTTCGTAATAATCGAACTTTCGACGTGCGCTCCAGATCCATACGGAGTTTCAATATGCTCCCGAGAGCAACTGGGTAATGAGACTAATCCTAGATTTCAGGGTAACCTAGCGTCAATGATTCTACAAGTTTTGGGTCTTGCAGATCGTATTTAAGTGGATTAAGCAGATTTCATAGCTAATCTAGTTTAACACTTAGTCACATTGTCTAATTCCTAAAGGATTTGATCCTGAGTGATTTTTGCCTGAGGTGGTACTCGGGTCTTTGTATGGAATTTTTCAAGATGTTACACTTAAATCTGACTGAAGATAGGTTCGATGCCACTAAAGGGAGGTTTAGTGCGACCTAAGGGAGACGAAGACTTCATACATATTTTGGAGAAATTCGGTTCCAGTCGAAGGAATATTCTACTGGATTTGGTGTGACGAAAGGTGATTGTCAGTGTTACCGAAGCATAAAATAAACGCGTAAAATTGAAGTTTGTTCCAAGTCGGTGAGAGTTTTTTCTATTTAAAGGGGTGTTCGAATCTCTCCAAAGTATGAATTATGTCTTGGTAGAAAGATCTAGGGGTGGAGAGACTTCCAGGGAGCCATCCTTCTTCTTCGATTCCTTAAATCTCGTTTGTCTTTTGTTGTTTGTTTTTAAGATGTTAGCCATTTTACGCTAATCTCTTAGCTAAAGCTAAGGGATGAAGCTTGTATTTGATTGCAATATTTAGTTTATTTGATTCAATAACAATAGTTAGAATGATAATAATAAATTGAAATACATTTCAATTTACTTTAAAATCTTTAAGGTGTTCATTTCTTAATTTGTTGTGCACTATGGGTACAATGAATGCTTTGATTTAATAATTCTTTAGCTTGAATTAGAGAATGATTCAATCTGTATAATTGATTGATCTATTATCGCTTAAGAGTGCTTTAGAAGCTTTTGATTCCTTGCGATTGAGATCCGAGTGCTTCATGAGAGAATCGTTCAATTGAATTCATAATCTTATTAGTATTAATGATTAGTTTTTTCTATTTTTCTAAATTTTTTTAACGTAGTTTTTTTTTATGTTTTTTAATTTCATAATATTTTAAGGAATTGTTTTGCTTCATATTTTTTTGATAGTACTAACATCATTTACTTATTTTTATTTTATAGGCGTCTTTCAAGTCTAGTTCTTCCCTATTAGTAACATCATTCTTTCTCCCTCATCTTGGTTTTTTTAATTGTTGTAGGACTTAGGACTTAGGTTAGAATTAGGTTTTATGTAGTTCATGCGCAAGTGGGTAAGGGATCATACATTGAGACTATTGAGTAAAGGAGGTCTAGTTGATGGGCTTTTAATCCATCAACGAGTTAGAAAACACTTAAACACTCCTGAAACATCATGGTCGAAACCGAACATGTAAGACCCGTATCCTAAACCGTACCGTTCCGTAGGTTCCCGCGGTCTTTCCGGTCGAATTCTGGCAACCTTTGACCCTTAACCGGCGTTGCGCGCGACCTTGATTCACATGTCATTAATCTGATTCGACTCAACCCGAGACTTGTACCATTGCGACTGCACTGTCTCCGCGGTTTCGGTTCCGTGACTCGCACGCCGAGGCGATACTCTGTCCAGGAGACGAGGGCAAGCGTTCGGTGCGAGGAAAACACCGCGCATGCGAAACCCAAGAGAATCTCTACGAGTTGTCACATCAATCCAACAATCCATCAATCTCAACATGTCAAGTACATGTCAAGTACACATCAACTTTTCACCCTTTCCCAAGCAAGCCTCAAAGTCAAAAAAGTTCTTACACAAGCCATGCCTTTCTTACACAAATGGCCAACAAAGTCAAAAAGTGTCTTACACATCCATCACCACCACATCTATCACTCCATCACCCATCAATATCTCTCTCTCCCTTTACAACTCTCTCTCCCTTCATTTAAAAAAAAATCACTTCATAAGCTAAAGAAAACCTCCATACGTATGAGCCTCTCCGTCTCTTTCAAAGCTCCAAGTGTGGCCCACCTTTCCATCCCAAGATCTCCCATCCTAGCCATCCATTCCTCATTTCCTCCATTAGAATCGAAGCTAAGGAGCTAAGGAACCCATAGGAGCAAGAAGATCGAACGGCGGGTGCTTGATAAGAGTAATTTTTCATGTTTTTAAGATGGGCCAAGTGAGGCCAACCGATCAATGGTTTGGATCTCACTTGGAACCCTAAGATGTGGTCGATGGCCCACTTTAATCATCATGATCATTCCATGATGGGGCCATTCTCCATGGACCCCATCATGATGTTTATTTTCTTATATACCTAGGGTCATCTAGACCATCTACTTTAGTGGAGAAGGGATCCCCACCGTTGGATTTTGGATTTAATGGGCCCATGTGTAATGGGACCCACTTGATGTATGTTTGGTTGAAAGGGAGGGCCCATAGTGTCGGGGTCCCTCCATCACGCGTGTCCCACTCTCTATCTCTCTCTCTCTCTCCCCCCTTTCTTTTATGTTTTTGTGTGATGATTTGGCAATGTGGCCCACTTGAATGGAACCCATCATGAAGTATCTTACCAAATCCGTCTATGAGTGGGGTCCACCTTATGTGTGTTGTACTCACACCATTCATCATGTGGTGGCCCACTTGAATAAAGCCCACCTCTGTTATGAGGACCGTCCAGCGTCCAGGGACGTTAGACGCCTCTATGAAAATACAAATACTAGCTTGGTTACAAGCTCATGGGGTGCCCACTCATACACACCCTACTTTGATGTATGTGTCTAATCCATGCCATCCATCATGTTTCCTCCTTCATTTTAGGCGTTGACCCAAAAAATGAGGCCCAAATTGACTTGCTGGTGGGCCATAGCATAGCAACTGTGTCTTTACCATTAAAAATCATCTTAATACTTTGGTACCTCGAAATATGCTCAATATTGGGCTCGTTGCTTTTGTTATGGGCCGTAGAATTCAACGGGTGGGATGGATTTTGCTGATGTGGACCCCACCTGTGAAAAACCACAGGAATTCTGTATTTCAAAAAAAAAAGAGAAAGCGAGCGTTGCGCTTGCTTGTCGAAGGAAAGACAGGTATTTGCTCGTGCTCGGTCGACGGACGGGCGGTGCAGCGACACCCACCCACCGCTCTAGCCGTGGGCCCCACCATGATGCTTATTTATCATCCAAACCGTTTATTTGGTGGGCCACCTCCCTGACGTGGGTCCCCTCCAAAAATCAGGCCCATCCAGCCTTCTGGTGGTCCACATCAGAGGAAACAGTGTGAATTGAACAGTCTGTCGTTGAAACACTTTTTGGGCCCACAGAAGTTTCGGATAAAGCTGAAATTTGTTTCTACCCTTCATCTAAGTTTGCGTGACCTTATGAACGGGTTGGATGGGAGATAAACATTACGGTGGGCCCCACGTAGGACCCACAGAGATATGTGTTTTATTCCACCGTCCAGGCGGACGGTGGAGCCCTCCATGATGTTGTGTTTTATCCCCACCGTCCACCCTGGACGGTGGGACCCACCCCTGTGTGTACGTATGTGTGCGTGGGTGCATGGGTGTGTGTGTGTGGGTGTGTGCGTGGGTACGTGTGTGTGTATATATATATTATTGTATATATTTATATATATATAAAATATATTATATATATACAAATATATTATATTATATTAGGTAACATACGGGATGGTGGGCTTTCATGGGCCCCACCATGATGCACGGGTTGCATCCAATCCGTCCAACCATCTTAGAAGCACATTTCTATGGCATGAGCTAAAGATGAGCCAGATCTATAGTTCAAGTGGACCCCACCTTGGTATGTTATGAGGCCCATCTTGATTTATCTATGGTAGTCCATTGGGGCCCACTTTGATATGGATGTAAGGCCCATGTTATGGGGCCCATTTAATGTATTTGTGGCCGTGGTTGAGGCCCACTTTAATATATATATATATAAGGCCCATGTTACGAGGCCCATTTTGATGCATTCTAAGGCTCATGGGTTATGGCCCATTGCAATGTACATAAGGCCCGTTGGTGAGGCCCATTAATGCGACCCATTTGATGAATATAAGGCCCATGTGATGCAACCCATTTGATGTATTTAAGGCCTAATGGGATGTACCTAAGGTCCATTGCAATGTGTGATCTCAACATGGTTTATGTAATGATGTTTACGACGGGCAATGCCTTGGGAGCAATGTTGGTTTGACGTCCAATTGCAAGTATAGTGTTGGTTAAATGTCCGTATTATGACTCTCCCTAGGGCTATTGATAGGCCCGTGCTGGTTGTGTGTAGGCCATCTATGTCTAGGCCCATCTGCGTTGTAAGGATAGTTCACTACTTTATGACATGTTTAGTATAGTTTCATGATTCATGATCATACGCATCATATGTATGCTTGATATGAGAAGTGACTGATCATAGCATATGCCTTCGGGCAGATTGTTTAGGGGCTCCCGGATAGGCGGTGTTGCCCTACATGAGCGCACGATATGCGCAGGACTGCTGCATGACTGGATAGTGTGATTCATGCATTTGCATTGTGTGATATGGTTACTGTACGCCTTAGCGACATCAGGGCCGTAGCCTCCACAGGCGTATCGTGGTTAGCAGGATTGGATATCGAAAATCTTGTTCTACATGGGGTGCTATAGATATCCCTGGGTGAAAGTCCCTAAACCCTTATGGTACCAAGAGGTTGCTCCAACGTCTAGACCGAGTGGGTGCAGGAGCGCCGAGTGCCGATTACCAGATGGCTGCGCTTTCCACTGTGTCGTGGTCGGTTGGAAGGGGGTGCGGCCTTACTCGTCCTAGAGGAGGGGGCAATTCTAGGCTGAGTCTGACCAGCTCGAGGAATGAGTCCGCTATCGACGAGCTGAGCCCAATATTGGTAGGCGGGTAGTGAGGTCTCTTCCACTTACCTTATTGCGCGCGATGGGGCAGCAATCTGGTTTGGAGTGTACTAGACCCCGGTGATATCCCAGATTTGAGGTATATTGATATGTGGACATAGATGAGGATTTGTATGCTTGAATTGCATCTCGCATCGCATGGCCATGGTATAGCAGATATCATTCATGCCTTGCATTACATAGTCTTGGTATGGCTAGTGGTATTCATGGATTCATTAGCATGTTCCGCATTTCTCTGATTCTGCATATCTGCATTACTACCTTGCACACACACTTTCACCACCCTCTAAGCTTTCTATAAGCTTATGCATGACCGTTGCGTGCAGGTGACGTTGGGACGCAGCAACGCTTAGGCAGGAGCGCAGAGCAGATCTTTTTGGAGCTTTTTGTCCATTCTCATTGTATTTCCCATTATGTTCATTGTACTTGTAAAGTTTTTGATCATAGTGGAAATGTGATGGAGTTCTTGGTTGTTGTTTGTGGGTTATGCCTTTGGTTATGCTTATTACGAATAAAACTGATGTTGAAAATCCTCCTTACAGCATCCCAGGATTGGAACCTAGCGTATGGGTGCTGGGAGCCGAGAATGGGGTTCTACGGAGGCTGTCAGTACCGGATTGGGCAATCGGGAATTTTGTGAGCCCGGTTTCTTAGTTTGGGGCGTGACAGAATAATACTTCGATATGAATCTTATGCATAACACACCACCAGTTAGGACAGTGCGTGATGAGAATGAGGCACACCATGTTCCAGTTTGGACCTTACGTGACTGTTTACGAACCCCAATTGTAGGGTTACGAAGTAATAATAACTCGTTGAGACCGATGTCGAATGTACAAGGAATGAGGAACATAGTTTAGAATTAATCTAAGTCTAATGTGTTGGTTTGGATTTTTAATCCAACAATTTAAGAAAAGAGTTTTAAAATAAATAAATAAAAGACTAAGGATTCAGGGATCCACTCATATCAATCTCAATATTCAATATACTAATTCACTGTATATCTCAATTGGAATTGAAGTTCTATCATATCTAATCAGAAGATAATTTAATTAAACCATATTCATACATCAAAACAAATTTGAACTTTAATTGAATTGGTTCACTCATAAATCACCAAAGTATTAATCATAGGGAATTCAAAGTATCTATCATGCCTGGGGTCAACGATAGATCAATGGATTTTATAGATCAATCCATTGTAAAATAAGTAAGAATATATCAAAAGTCTTTCTAAGCATCCAAAGTCCCTGGAGTCAACAATGGATCAAAGTAAACTAAAAGTACTTCCTTATTTAAACCATAAATCAATAAATTGTTCAACATATAAATTGATTAATTTGAATCAAAGTAACCTAAACATTAAGAAGAACTACAAGTTTCATTCCTTAGCCTTAGCTAAGAAATTAGATAGTCATAGCTAACTCAAAAATAAAAGAAAAACTAAAAGATCTACTAGAACCTATGAAGAAATCGAAGTGGAAGAATGTTGTCGGCATTCCACCTAAGCCTTCTTTCCCTTTCCAAACCCTAAAAAGATGATTTGAAATAGCCTAGGGACTCTTTTAAATAGTTTTAGAACTCAATTTTTTGTACCACTTTGGAAAAGTTCCCAAACCGAATTTGAATTTACGTAGTTATCATGGCTTTGATGACAAATTCGATAGCTTCAGAGCTCCCTCAATGGCACCTTCGATGGCATCGAAGGGTTCATGAATATGTCCAGCAAGAAATTTTAATTTTCCTTGATTTTTACAATGTGATTGACATTGAAATTGTCCACGATGGCATCGAAATATGTGTCTGTAATTTTTAAGGACTATATTTTTCTGGCCCCGAAATTTCAAAATATGATTTTTCTTGTCCTGAATTTTCAGGATTCCTTTTCCTTGGTTTCTTCACTTCAAATCTTTGATTCCTTCATTCTTCACTTGGTTTCCTTGGATCTTTTGCATTTGAATTCTTCATTAATGACTTCTAAATATCAAATTCTTCATTATCTTTTTTTGTGCTCTAAATCCATCATTTTAAGCACATATTCATCCTATGCTTTTAAATCACCTCGCAAGACAAAACATGTATAAATAGATTGATTAAGCATTATCATGTTCCTAAAACCAAGGTATAAATAGGGGGAAATATGTAATATTTCACACTCAACACACCCCCAAAAAATATTTTTTAGTCTCGAGCAAAACATGCGTAAAGCAATATTTCAAACTTTTTCAGAAAACAACATTCTGTGCAATCTAGTGTATATATGAGTAAAATTTCGAGATCTAAGAATGAAACAATGACAATATGGAGTTGAACATGATTAGTAACAAATGAAGTCCTCTTTCATGAATTGATTAGTAAAATGTATCTCAACTTCAAGATCCTAGTGTGCTTAGTGGCTCCAACTCACATTCCATAGAAGTTAACTTTCATTTCATAATGTTAGCCATGTTCATTACTTCAAAGTGGACAGATCAACACAAGTAATTCATTCCAAATCTATCTGCTTTTCATTGATTTTTCATCTTTTTGATTTTATATCATTGGCTTTCACACTATTTTAGTTTTTTCTTCTTTTAACAGATTTTTCATTAAAACACACAAAATAGGTGGTTATTTTCGATCTCACTATTTTCTAGCTAGTTCTTTTATTCTTTTTCATTATTTTTAAGGTAGATAAGGATCTCCAGACTTTGTTCCTAGCACTTTTTAGTAATAATCATATTAAAATCATAAAATTAAGTTATTTTCAGAAAATATGAGTTATATGTGAATTATGAGCTAGACTCTATTGATGTTTAAACTTTTTATTAATCAGTTTATTAGGAGGACTCATTCTAAAGTTTACTAACTAACTAAACTCTAGAACTACAAAATTTATTCTATATTTCATCATCATACTCAAATACATACTCAATTATACAGATTTTCACTTTTTAATAGTGTTTGAAATTGAAAATTTGAAAATTTTTAAAGATTTTTGCTCAAAAAAAAAAATACTGATTAGTTTACCTATTCTCACCCCAACCTAAATTCTACATTGTCCTCAATATAAAATATATATGAGCAATCAAAACAATATGAGACAATGAAAATAAAAGAGGAGTAAGAAGGATAGTACCTGAAGAAGGAAAAGTGAAATGGTTCGAAGTTTTCATCATCTAAAGGGATTAGCACGAGACTAAAACAAAAATAAAAACAAACTATCCTATTCCTAAATTCTAAGAAAGCAATAACTCTAATTATACCTTCATCAGAGTAGAAGGTCAATCCTGATATAGAAGATCAATCAGAGGGATGGACATAACCTCTGAAACAAAATTCTCAACGAATGGTTTGAGTGGACGACCGTTTACTTTAAAAACATTACCATTCATTGGATTTTCTATCTCCATAGTCCCATGAGGATAGACCGTTTTAATAATAAAGGGGCCGGTCCAACAAGATCTTTGTATTTTTGGAAATAAATGGAGTATAGAATTGTATAGGAGGACCTTTTATTTTCGCTCGAATGTTTTTCGAAGAATGTTCCGGTCATGGAACTTCTTCATTCTATCTTTGTAAATTCTAGAGTTTTCATACGCATCATTTTGAATCTCTTTAAGTTTATTAATCTACAATTTGCATAGCATTCCGGCATTGTTAAGATTGAAGTTAAAATTCTTTATTGCCTAGTATGCCTAATGCTCTAATTCCACTGGCAAGTGGCAAGCCTTCCCATCAACAAGTCTAACGGGAGGCATTCCAGTAGGGGTTTTATATATGGTACGGTATGCCCATAATGCATCAGTCAATCAATTTGACCAATCCTTATGATCGGGTTAACCGTTTTCTCCAAAATATGCTTGATATCCCTATTTGAAATTTCTTCTTGACTGCATGTCTGTGGGTGATAGGGGGTACTCACTTTATGCGATATGCAGTATTTTTCATTAATAATTCGAATGGCCTATTACAAAAGTGGGTTCCACCATCACTGATAATGACTCGAGGCGTTTCGAACTGAGAAAAGATGTGCTCTTTTTAAAACTTAATGACCGTGCGATGGTCATTATTCTGGCATGAGATCCCTTCGACCCATTTAGAAACGTAGTTAACTGCTAAAAATATGTAAAAATTTCCAAATGATTGGGGGAATGGTCCCATGAAATCGATACCCCAACAATCAAATGCATCAATGGTAAGAATGGGGTTCAAAGGCATCATGTTTCATTAGGACAATCCACCCATCTTTTGACAACACTCACAAGCTTTGCAAAAGTCATGAGTGTCCTTGAATGTAGTGGGCCAGTATAAGCCACACTGTAGAATTTTTAATATGACCTTTTAACTGAAAAGTGACCACCACAGGCATGTGTATGACAGAAGGAGATGACACTTTGATGTTCATTGTCAGGAACACATCTCGTTATGATTTGATATGGGTAATACTTGAACAAATATGGATCATCCCAGAAATACTTATGCACCTTGGTAAAGAATTTGTTTTTCTCTTGCTTGGTCCAATAATTTGCAATACCAGCTATAACGTCTTGGAAAAATCTGTACAAAGACCCGAGTACCGCCTCAGGCAGAAATCACTAAGGACCAAATCCTTTAGAAATTAGATGAAAATTAATTAAGTGTTAAACTGAATTAAATACTAGATTATCTTAAACAGCTTTCTATATGATTTGTAAGACCTAAAACTAGTAGAATCGCTAACGCTACATTGCCTGAAAACCTAGAATCAATCTCTAAACCCAATTGCCCTCGGGAGCACATTGAAACTCTGTATTGGACCTAGACCGAACGTCGAAAGTCTAATTAACGCGAAGCTATACAGTTATGACCACATTACTGGGCCTGACAACCATCTCAGAAATTAAGTCCAAATATTATACTAAAATGCACAACTTGAGCCCAGAGCACAGTGTGTGAGAAATGTGAATACCTTTAGAAAATGAACTCAGATTTAAGTGATTTGGGCTATTTACATGCGGGCCAAATTTAAGGATTCAGACCGTCAGATCCTGACACAAATACACCCCCAACTCAGGAAAATTTTCCTACACAGGTCAGTGTACTTGTGTCCCTGATCGAGTGATGATGACCGTTGAATTGAAATTAGTCGGCCATAGTTTATCCATAAAGCCAATCAGACTAAAAACTTAATTGGACCTAGATCCAATGTCAGGGGACTTACTCTGGACCGTACATAGAAAAGGGGCCTCTAGATGAGCTCCATTGGCCTGAAACAACCAACTTTTGGCTATAACCTAAGTATACCATGGCCCTGGGGCCATTGAGGTCAGTTCTGGGCTTATATAAAGACCTAAACCCACCCCTCTCTCATTCCATACGAATTTTAACCCTAAGAGAGAGAAGAGAGAAAAAAAAAAAAAGAGAAGAGAGAGGAGAAGAGAGAGAGAGAGAGTGAGAGATTATTGTAGGGATTCATCCTTGCCGCTCCACGTGTCGAATCACCGCTTCCGTGTCACTATACCGGCGATTCCGATTCCATTTTTAGGTAAAAAATCCTAACCCTAACCTATTTTAGGGATTCAAATAGAGCAGATGGTGGAATAACTAACATATTTCATGCTATAAGTTGTCATTGTGCCGTAGACAAAGACATAGCGTTTGAACTAAGTTCGTTACGTGTCTACCAGCGAAAGGTGCGGACTATAAGCATTTAAGTTATGGCTTTCAAGGCTTTCAATGTCATTAATGATTTATGACTGACTTGATTGCTGTCACATGTGCTTAGATATGACGTATTCCATATATTACACAGATATATGCACTATGTTGATTTTAATGTATTCCAAGTGTTTGGTAAAATGTTTGTATGAACATGGAATTATGATTTTTGCTTGCCATGATTGTCATTTGAGAATACATGTTTGTTGTACATGTGGCAACTCCCTTGTGAAAGGATCTGCTATAATTTACGTTATAACTGATTTATTACAAGTATGTTGATATGTGTAGTCTAAGTGTTTGATAAAATGCCTGAACGAGAAAATACTTATTGAAATGGATTTAATTATGGTGTTGAGAGGTGACTCGCAATTCCCTTACCTATAGTTTCAATTTCCTTTATGTAACCTAACTTGCTACTATGTGCTTTATATATAAAATGTCTGTGCATGACATGTGTATTATGTGTTTGTTGAAATGCTCAAATGAGGTTTGTGTTTAGATTGGTTGTCACATGCTGCCTTTGACTATCACATATGAATGTTATCATTTGGAGTGTGATTGGGGCTACGATGTAGTCCAGGTAAACGGTAATGATGTCCGGATTAGTGGTTGAGGTCGTTTCGCCACACAAGACATGTTTGAGGAATACGTGTCATACGCTGATTGTCGACAATGGTTAGGCCACGCGGAGTGCTTACACACTTCATGTCAATTAACTCAACGTATGCTTGTACCATTCAAGCTTGTCAAGTAACCCGATTGGCCTAATATATGTTCACCATGTATGGACACTACTGTTTGAACCTAAGGTACTAACTTATTAGAGGAAGACCCGTTTAACCTTGGTACCTCAATCCGCTAAGACTCATGAGCTGGGCATGGTAGTATGGGATACCATGGTAGAGCTGTCGACTTACCCTGGAGCGACGAGCCTCCCCGTAGTGTCCAATGAGCAACCTAAACTCGTGAGCCAAATACGGTGGTATGGGACACTGTATTCGAGTTGTCAGCCTACGCTAAGGTGATGAGCGTTTCCCTTAGTGACCTCGAGTATAAACTAAGGCCAATGTTAATGGTGACAAGTCTCTTCATAGTGACCTGAACTTGTCTGTCCACTACTTTGAAAATCAGGGGTGATGTTGCCTTATAACTTGCCTATCGTATGCGATAAACTAGGATTGACGACCCTGGATGGATTATCGTTGGGTAAATAATATAAATGGAGGTACCTTAGCTTCCCGAATCTGCTGTATGAATAAGTCTAATTAAGAACTTGGCTAATCACGTACATGCATCGCATTTGCATGTGCCTTTGGCGTTAGAGTTAAGCACAGAGGAAGGGGTGCATGTCGTGATCGTGAGATGATGTCGCAGAGGGAGTGTAGGCGAGGGCATGCATTATTATAACATACCATTCTTGCATTAATAAGAGTACTTAGGATATGAATGTTGTACTGCCTTATCATTACTGCTTGATTGAATTGATAACATGTTAACATTTACCTTATAGCTTCACTGAGTTGATCACTCACTCCCACTCTAGAACGGTGTTTTAAAACACTAACCAGACTCTATTTTAGATGCAGATACTGGTGCGATGCATGAGGCTGAGCCAGACTTCTGCGATGATGAGTTCTCATACACGTAATTATTAGGCGGGTTTATGTAGACCATTCTGATTGATGAGATTATAGGGTTATATGATTAGTTGGACATTCACATTTTGTTATTTTGGGAATTATACATATAATTATTTAACCCGGTGACATGTTCAGACTCTGGGGACTTATAAATCATTTATATGATTTTATATACTTATCATAGTCTTCCACTTGCATAATTTAACTGTCTCTAGAGTATGATATGTTATTTTGGTATAATCTCATTCATGTTTAAGGCCCTAATATGGACAACATTTAATCATCATTATCTATGTTGCATAAGTGATGCGTTGGAACTTAGGAGTTGGGCTCCTGCTCGACCCCCAATTTTCAGGGCATTACACCAGCAAACTAAGATAGTTGGGAGAGTTTAAAAAGTTGTTCATTGAGGAACATGTCATTAATTAGTGTTGGCTCTAGGGAATCTGATAGGATAAGCCTAAAGAGATAGTTAGCCACTACATTCTCTACTCCTTTCTTATCACGTATTTCAACGTCAAATTTTTTGAGTAGGAGGATCCATCTTATTAAGTGAGGCTTAGCATTATTCTTAAAAAGAAGGTATTTCAACGCCGCATGATCAGTATAGATGATGATCTTGGATCCGATCAAGTAGGACCGAAATTTTTCCAAAGCGAACACTATGCCTAAGAGTTTCTTCTCTGTAGTAAAGTAGTTCACTTGGGTAGAATTTAGAGTTCTACTTGCATAGTAGATTACTTAGGGATTCTTCTCCTTTCTCAAGCCCAACCTCGACCCAATAGTATAGTAACTTGCATCGCACATGATCTCAAAAGGAATACTCCAATTGGGTGGTTACATTATAGGAGCACTACTCAACATACCCTTAAGCTTAGAGAAGGCTCTCTGGTATCCTTCACTCCACTCAAATGAAATATCCTTCTAGATAAGATTACATAAAGGATGAGAAAGATGACTTAAGTCCTTAATGAATCTCCTATAAAAACCGGCGTGTCCTAGAAAGGATTGCACGTCGCGTATGCTTTTCGGTAGAGGTAGGTTAGAGATCAAATCTATTTTAGCCTTGTCTACCTCGATTCCTTTGGATGATATTATGTTTACAAGGATTATTCCCTTTTGAATCATGAAATGACACTTCTCCTAATTAAGCACAAGTTTAAGATGTTCAAGACATTCGCTGAAAGATGAACCGAAGACAAAGAAGTCATTCATGAAGACCTCTAAAAATTATCCCACTATGTCTGAGAAGATACTCAACATACATCGCTGAAATGTGGCAGGAGTGTTACGTAATCCGAATGGCATCCTTTGATATGCGGAAGTACCAAATGGACATGTAAATGTTGTATTCTCTTGATCTTTAATAGCTATCTCTATCTAGTTATAGCCTGAATACCTGTATAAAAAGCAGTAATATGAATGACTAACTAACATTTATAAAATTTGATCAATGAAAGGTAAAGGAAAGTGGTCTTTCCTAGTGATAATAATCAACTTCTGGTACTCAATGCACATCCTCCAACTAGTAGTGACTCTTGTTGGCACGATTTCATTATCGGTATTAGCTAAGATGGTGATTCTCGAATTCTTAAGAAACAACTGTGTTGGACTCACCCATTGATTGTCAGATATAGGTATATGATACCCACATTTAATAACTTTAGTACCTCAGCCTTAACCACTTCCTTTATATTTGGATTTAAGCAGTGTTGTGGTTGCTTGAAAGTTTTCGCATTATCTTCAAGATAAATGCGGTGAGTATAAATCAAAGGGTCAATTCCCTTAAGGTCTGCAATCGTCCATCCAAGGGCTCTCTTATGTTCTTTGAGAGTATTAATAAGCATACTTTCTTGTTCCTTATCCAGGTGGTAAGAAATTATTTTGACCTAAATAGACGTATTTAAGATCGGTGGGTAAAGGCTATAGGTCAAGTTTCTGTGCCTTGAGACTTGACAGTAGGGGCTTTGTCTCATTAAGGGGCAATTGTTCAAAGTGTGGCCTCCACATGTAAATTTCAAGTATCGGTGCGGCATCCCGCAAGGCATCCATCTCCCTAATTATGTCATCATCCAAATTAGGGGATTGGGCCAAGTACATCTCCAAAGAATCAAAGTATAGAGTCAAGAGTGCTCTATCTTCCATGAATGAATCGATTAAGTTAACTTCATGGGTATCATCTATATTCTCTGGTTGTTTGCACATGTTAAAGATATTCAACTCTAATGTCATGTTCTCGAAAGATAATTTCATTACTCTATTCCTACAATTGATAATTGCATTTGATGTAGCTAGGAATGGGCGGCCAAGGATGACAGGAATCTAAGTACACACATCGATGATGGGCTGAGTATTCAAAACAATAAAATCCACTTGATAGTAGAATTTATCATTTTGGATTATCACATCCTCAATCATCCCTCTCGGTACATGTAAGGCCTGTATCCTAGTCCATACCGTTCCTTAGACTTCCGCGGTCCTCCAAGTTGAATTTCGGCGACTCGTGACGCGTAGGTAGCATTTGCACGTGACCTTGAGTCGCATCCTGTCGATCTAAGTTGAATCGACCTGAGACTTATACCCTTATGACCACGCCATCACCGCGGTTCCAACGCCGCATCTTGCGCACTGATGCGATACCGAGGCCAGGAGTTGTGAGCCTGCGTTTATTTCAAGAAAACACTATGCGTTGCAAATTCTGAGAAGAGAATCTCTACAATCTATCAAATCAATCCCATTAATCAATTAAGTAAAACACCCATCTCTCTCACCCAAAAGTTAACAACACCCATACCTAGCCATTCCTTTCTTATCAAAAGTCAAGAGAACCCATACCCTCCATCCCATCTCCCTTACAACCCATCCTCTCCTTCTCATTCTCTACCCAAGCAACCAAGAGAGAGGACCGTCCATGGAGATGGAGCTTTAAGGATAGCCAAGTTTGTGGCCCACTTCCTACCCCCAAACCTCCCTATGCAACCCTTCAATCCTCATCTTCCACTATTAAAAGTTGAGCTTAGGAGCTTGGGAGATTAAGGAGCCAAGAAGAAGACAAATCAGTGGGTGTTTTCTAGGGTTATATTGCAATTTTGTGATGGGCCAAGTGGGGCCTACCGATTGATGGTATGGATCCCATTTGAGACCCATTTTGACGTATGTATTGTATTTTCATGGCCCACCTAGGGAGGGCTCATAATGGTGGAGCCCCTCCCCTCCACCGTGCATCTCTCTCTATCTCTCCCTCTCTTTTTCCCTGATTGCATGGCCCACCTTGATGTATTATCCATGTTGTCCGTGCATGGATGTGAGGCCCACCTAGGTGACGTGCTGCCTCTATCACGTGGGACCCACTAGACATGTGTTGTACCCAAACCGTTTATCTGTCGCTCCCACCAGATGTGCATCTACTGGAGACGTCAGCAAGTTTCGAGGGGCCCAACAGCTGCTGGAGATGTCAGCAAGTTCTGTGGGACCCATGCAGCTGGTAGCTGCTGTGAGGTTAGCAAGTTTTGTGGGTCCCATGCATGATGTATGTTTTAATCTACACCTCCAGATCATGGGCCCCACCTGTTGGGCCCGTGTGGTGCATCCACACCATCCCAAATTGAGGCAGATATAACCCTTTGGTGGGCCATGTATGTGGGACCCACCTGATGTGCCATCCATCCACCGTCCAGCCTGTTGGACGGTGGGACTCACCTCAATGTATGTGTCTTATAACCACACCATCCATCTAGGCAACATGACAGATTCAAATCTTTGGTGGGCCATGCATGTGGGACCCACCTTGATGTATATTTTGCATCCACACCGTCCATCAGGGATGATGGGATCCACCATGATTTATATATTTTTCCTCCACCGTCCAGGGGGTTTTTGGACAGTGGGGATCCACCTGATGTAGTACGTGCTAGCAGCACGTGGCCCCACCATAATGTAAGTGTTTTATCCATGCCACCATCCTGCCAGATGTGTGTGGGGCCTGCCTTGATGAATGGTGGACCCCACATGATTTATGTATTTTATTCACATCATCTAGCGGCTTGGACGGTGGAAACCACCATGCTGTATGTGTTTCAGCCACGCCATCCGTCCATTTTATGGACCCGGACCCCTGCATAACGTATGTATTCTATCTGTGCTATCCATGGTAGTGGGGTCCACCTAATGTGTTTCATCCTTGAAGTCCAGTGGTAGCAGGCCCACTGTGATGTATTTTATCCTTGCTGCCCAACAGATGTGAGCCCTGCCGTGACGCATTCTATCTACATCGTCCAGATCTGTGGGATCCCACCTTGATGTGTGTATTGTAAGCATATTGTCTATCTATTTTTCTTGACTATAGGGGCTGACCTGTAAGGCCCACCTTGATGTATATGTTATGCATGTTGCCCATCCATTTTACTCAATCATGGGCTGCCCCATTAGGCCCAGTATGATATATGTGAGGCTCATATGATGCGGCCCATTGTGATATATTTGAGGCTCATTTGGTGAGGCCCAATGTGATATATATGTGACCCATAAATGTGATGTATATGTGGCCTATGAATGAGGCCCAATGTGATGTATATGTGACCCATGAATGAGGCCCAATGTGATGTATATGTGACCCATGAATGAGGCCTAATGTGATGTATATGAGGCCCATATGGCAAGGCCCGATGTGATATATATGTGGTCCTTAAGTGAGGCCCATTGTGATGTATATTAGGCCCTTGTGTGAGGTCATGGGCCTACTATATGTTTGGCTCTATGTGGGCTATTCTTTGGGAGCAATGTTGGTTAAATGTCCACATTGTGACCTTTCCTTAGGCCTTGTTAGGTCCATTCTCATCCTTCTCTAAGTGGGTTGACCTTAATCACCGGGCCCCATTGATGTTTGCATGGTCTATCTATTCGTATTAGGATATCCCAAGATGTTGGGCCCATATTAGTTGTTAGAAGGATTATTTCTTTTACCTTGGAGCCCACCTTGTGTATGTATTGGGCCCCATAGGGAAGTCTAGTTTATTGCGCGATAGAGAGGGTAAGGAAGCCTACTTATTATACTTAAACCTGGATCTGCCCTCAGTGGGGTATATTGTGACACTCTGTCACTGTTGCACACGTGGGAGGGCACTGATGTGGGCGGGGCCTGAGGGCCTGGGCGATCTACTAGTGGTTGGCAGACTACTGTGCTGGCAAGCTACTATACACACAGTGAAGGCAGAACTTTATCCCACATCGAAAGCATCGTCCAATGTTGTGGGGCTATAAGTTGGATTCCTTCCTTAATTGTCATGACACGTTTTAAATCAGTGAGCTTCGGTAAAGCAGTCTATATCACCCCTTGTTGTAGACGGAAGGATATGCAGTATCAGGTTTGGAGTATCCATTGTTTAGAGCCTATCTTAATATTTAGACTAGATCCACTGTCTGTGGACCTCATCATCTTATGCATGTTGTGAGGGATGATTGATTAAAGCATATGCCATTGGGCTGAGATATTTATGGGACTCCTTATGAGCGGAGTTGTCCCCACATGATCGTGCGATACACATAGGTTTGATGCATGGCCTAGATACGACTGACGGTATTCGTAGACTCGTCAAGATTTACATATTGCATTGCATCCTCAGTATATGATATTTGACTTACTATGTCTCCGCATTGCATAACTGATCTACATTACTTCCTCAACATATGATATTGGCTTATTATGTTTTTGCATCGTATAGCCTGGATAAGGTTGATTGATATTTATGGACTTACCAGCATGTTTCTGCATTGTTCTGATATTACGTACTTGACACTTATCTTGCGCACACACTTACACCACCTTCTAAGATTTCTATAAGCTTATGTACGATAGATGCGTTCAGGTGGCGTTAGGTCGCAGTGTGTAACTATCTTTTAGAGCTTTGATTTTTGATATATGTATTTCCCTTTCGGCATTGTATTCAACTGTTTATATTAGTGGATATGTGATGATGATGTTGCCTTTCTGATTTGGGTAAACTTGTGGTTATGCTTCTTATGAGATAAATGTACATTGGAAAATCCTCCTTATCGGATCCCAGGATCAGAATCTGGCATATGGGTGTCGGGAGCCGAGAATGGGGTACTCAGAGCCTGTCAGCACCGATTCGGTGATTGGGAATTCTGTGAACCGGTTTTCGAGTTTGGGTCATGACAGTACACGAACATATCGATTAACTTATTGTAGTGTGGACCTGGTGGGTTTCAATTCACCAAGTCCAAGTTGTTCATAAACTGAATAGGGAATCGAATTTACACTCGCTCCCAAGTGAAGAAGTGCATGATTTTGTGGTTCTCAATCACACAGGAGATGGTTAGACTGCCAGGATCCTTGTATTTTTGTGGCACATCTTGCTTTAGGATAACACTCACTTTTTTAGTCATAAAAAAATTCTTTTAAATACTTTACCATCTTTTGGCGTACAAGAGGTCTTTTAAGAACTTGACATATGAGGGTATTTTTTTAATGGCATCCAAAAGAGGAATATTGACTTTCACCTATTTTAGAATCTCCAAAATATACCAAGTGTTAGGCAGAGGTTTTGGTGAAATTAACCTTTGGGGGAATGCTGCAACTGGCTTGTATTGGATTTCTAGTTCTTTCACACATGAATCATCACTAAGCCTAACATCCTTCTTAGATTCTTCTACGTCCTTAGGCTTCTCATCCCTCATTGGGATGGTTTTATCAATGGTCTTTCCACTTCTAAGAGTGGTGATAGATTGCTACATGTGCTGATTAGAAGAGCTCGGGTCACTTATTTCATATTACGGTTTTGAGTTAGGTAGAGGTTGGGCTAGAAATGTCCCTCTTTCCCTAACTGCTAGTTATGACTCAATCCTTTGAATGGACTTGTTAAGGTCTTAGAATACTTATAATATATTTTGATTAACAAGCTTAATTTTGAATGTGTTTTAGAACCGGATCCTCTTGGGGTCTCTGTTGATTTGGGAATTGAGGAAAAGCCTCTTGAGGGTTTTTGTTTGCACTAGCCATTTGACCATTCTTCCAACTGAAGTTGGGATGGTTCCTCCAACTAGAGTTATATGTGATTGAGATAGGGGTGTTAAACCGCTTCTGATAATTGTTTATGGCATTTGATTGCTCATGTAACAAATCATGAAATGTAAGAATTGTAGGACATTCCCGTCTCAAGTGTATGTTACTTACACAAATCCAACAAACAATTTCAACAGTCTCTTCGGGTTTGACTGGCTCTACTTTCCTTAGTTCCATGGCTTTGATCTTTCTGGTGACATTAGCCACCCAAGCACTCATGTCGTCTTGTTCTTTTAAGACGTACATTCCTCTCTTTTCTCTTGATTGAGTTGGCCTATAAGTGGTGGCTTTTGAGGTGTCCCATGACTGTGCGTTTTCAGCGAGCATATCAAAATGATCCCACACTTCATCGACTTCCTTGTTCATAAACTCCCCATTACACATCATCTCTATGAATTGGCATATGGGCAAAGTCAGTCCATCGTAGAAAAAACTTATAACTCACCAAACTTCATAAACATGATGTGGATAGGAGTTTAAAAGATCTTTAAATCTCTCCCAACATTCAAAGAAAGTCTCTTCCCATTTTTGAGAGAATTCATTATTGTCCTCCTCAGGGTATTGGTCTTATGGACCAGGAAGAACTTTTTAAGGAACTCTCAGGTCAACTCAGCCCATGTCCCTATAGATCGTGGCTTCAAAGAGTGAAGCCACAACTTGGTCTTCTCTTTCAAAGAGAAAGGAAACAATTTAAGTCTCAAGGTGTCTTCAGTGACATTGGTAAATTGTAGGGTTGCTACAATATCATTAAATTTTTTGAGGTGTAAGTTTGGACTTTCGTAATATAGTACATGAAACTTCGGGAGTAGTTGGATCACTCTTGGGTTAAAGTCCACGTTTCTTGCATTGTGTGGGAACACTATGCAGGAAGGTGTACTTGCTCTCGCTAGTTGTAAGTAATCATGTAATGTTCTAGGCGGAGGGGTATTGTGCACCTCATTCTCATCTTGAGGTTCCTCAACAGGATGGTGAGCCTGATTTGCAGACATCATTTCTGCTAACTCAGAGGATCTAAAAGGAAGAGCTATAGAAGTCCTAGAGGGGGGGGGGGGGTGAATAAGACTATACCAAATATTTCGATACAATGCAGAATAATAAATCAAATAAATACAATTGTGCAAAGTATTGAATTCTTGATATCAAATAGTTTATAGGACAACCTTTCACCTAAAAGATTTAGGTAGGACAACCTTATTTCACGACATCTTTGAAATCAAAATATTAAACAATCGCAAGAATAAATAAACCACAATGTACACATAATAATGATAATTAATAACCACAATGTACAAGAGAATTATAGTGGTTCAGTGCCTCAATGCAACCTACTCCACTTCCAAAATTACTACAATCACAATTTTGGCTTTCACTATTTTAAGGTTTTCTAGGGTCACCTTAACAAATTGATACAATTATTGTGATTTTCACGCGCTATCACAATCAAACCCACTTTGTAATTTTTACAGAATTACCATAAACAAACCCGTTGAGATTTCCTGGTTATCTCATAAAAACCCAAACTGAAATAAATGAATAGACAATACTTATCTTCGATTGGTGAGTCGAAGTCGTAGTTGTAGCTTGAATGCAGTGATCTTCTTCTTTGAGATGTAGATGAAGTCTTTGTATAAGTTCAACCCAAAAAGAAATGAAAGGATCTAATGTATTTTCAATAAAATGAATGATGCCCTATTACCGCAAATTCGATTCTCCCTTTTCTCAAAGTACAGTATGGATTACTCTATTAAAACTGTTTAATTTAACTTGAGAAGGAGAATAGAATTAGCTAAAACAAAAATAAAAATTACAACTCAAATAGCTTAAGGAGACTTGAACTTTCTCTCTTTACAATACAATAAGAATCTATGAATTTTCGTGGTTTAAAGAGTAAGAAAGAGCCTCTATTTATAGCCAAGGATTTGTGTAGTTTAGCTGGTTCGAGGGTCAATTCAGCTGGCCGAATTCTAAAGAACACGTTCCAACAAAACTCGAATTTGGTGGGATAATATCTTTCAACAATTCGGATGGCCTATGCCCAAGTTCGGTTGGCCCAATTTGCCAAAAATCCGTTTTTGTTTCATTGTTGGAAACCTGATCAAACCCACCTTAGGCTGTCTGAAGGTATGTTGGGCTGGCTAAACTTATCACAAAAAGATCATTTTAGATCTGTCTTTTTGACCGAATATTGTAAGGTTGGTCAAAATCAGTTAGGGTGGCTAAACCAGTCATTGGGTTGTCCTAACTTGAGTGTATTTAACATGAAATATGATTATAGTTATACATGTGTGAAATACACCAACCTATGGTCAAATTAGGTTTATATCACCTGAAGGTTGACTCATACGAAGTGTTTCTGAACTTCGAACCATGAATGAGCTTTCCTTAAGATGTCGAGACTTCTTTCTAGATGCTTAATCTAGTTAATAACTTATCTTCAGTCGCTTGCGATCCTAACAGGACTATGAAATTTGACAAAATATAATGTTCTTTAAGTATAAGCACTTACAATATCCCCATTTGTCAAATTCATGATAAAACTCATTCATACAATTATATAACTCAACACAACATATTACAACATCTCAATAACACAAAACATTTAAGTCGACAAGGTATAGCTTGTTGAATCTAGTTACTCCTCCTGAGATCATGCACATGAATCATTCCCCCTGAGCACTTAGTCACATCTGTAATATATATATATATATATATATATATATATATATAATTCCATAGAGTGTGTATGCATGGAAATTTGTGTGCTCATAAATGTGAGAGAAAATATGATGATTATGATCTTATCCACACATATATTTCTCCCCCTTTTGTCAGAAGTTGACAAAGGAAGATGCAATCAATGAAGCACTATAGGATATAAGGAAAGGAGCAGTCGACATAAGGATTAAGATGCATAAAATAACATAGCATAATATCCAAATATATGTCAAGTAAGAGTAAAAGTATGTCCAAAGTTATTATAGACCAAAAAGATTAAACAAATAATTCAGTTAGAACTAGAAGAGGACCGTGCGGGCATGTCAGAGTCATTAATCTTCAGACTCTTATTGAAACGATGAAAGTACTTTTTCATGTACTTCATTTGTTGTTTCTGAGTCTGAAGCACTGCTTCCCGAGAAACATGCAAGTTGTCCACCTTCTTTTCTAAACTCTCCAACCTCTTTGAAAATTGCGAAGGCTGGAAATCGGAGTCATTGGTATCGTCGGATTCTTTTAGGTCAGCAAAGATGTCATCCATGTTGACATCTTCTTCAAGAACAACTTCCTGATCACCTCGCTGCTCGGGCCTTAATTCAAGTTGCATCATATTTAAATTAACATTACCAAACGGGAGATCGGACTCCGATGCTTCAGTTACAGAAATTTGAACATGATACTGCAAAGCAATGGAAGTCATGAGGTATGCAAAAGGAATGGAGCCATGACGATGGTGAAGATGGCACTGAATGATTTGGTAGGTGATCAATGATGGAAGATAGATACGAATACTAGAAATGACTGAATGCAAAATACGCATCATATAGGTAGTAAGTCAGTCTTATTCCCACCACAAGGATAGACATTTGAAGAGAAAATACGATGCAAAACACAATATTTTAGAAGAAGGTTGAAGGTGAGGAGTGAGTTACGGTTACGCCAAATTGCATCAAAACCACATAACTCCCTAGTGAGAGAATCTCTTTCCGTTGGATACATATCTTCAAAGAGTGGTGGAATAGAGATTCCATCTTCCGCCATATCAATGTCTAAGATAGACGATATAATGGAGGGGTTAATAGTGACTGTGTCTTCCACAAACTAAATAGTAAAATTTAATTGTTTTGAGGACACATCACAAATGGATGCATACATCCCTTGTGTGATAGACCGGTAAAATGCACTACCCCACATAAAAATCTTCTCCCATCCTACCTCGGATAGAATTTCAATAAGGCCAAAATGGGCAATATGATTTGTATTCACGGTGCGCTCAATGATAATGTTATGGGTATAGAAATCCCGCACATTCTCCAGATCATTTTTCGGTAAGCGAATATTATGCACAACCCGATTGGTGGACCGAGAGGAGGAATCAGACTGAGGACGACAAACAGTTCGTTTAGTCCGACTTTCCATGGAAGAAAATGACTAGATATTATAAAAGAAACACCAAAAAACAGATGGAATGATCTAGATCAGATTTTCTACCAAAAACCCAACAAAAGAGAGTTTTATATTCAAACAAGATGATGAAATCTTCAATAATGCATAACTAGGAACTTAAATCTAGGAGGAAACTAAAAAAGATCTACTTATAAGAAGTCTAGATTGATGGGTTGGCCGAAGGAAGCACCAGTGAGCCGAGAAAGATGAGAATGAAATGAGGGTTTTGAAAAAAAAAAATCCCTAAATAGCCCAAACTGCGTTCGGTTCAGTTAGCCTGAGTGCAGTCCTCGGCTAGTCGAACCGGTCGGTCAGATAGCCCGAGTGCGGTCCTCGGCTAGCTGAACCGGTCGGTCAGCTATGGGTTGGCCAAAAAAATTCAAAATAAATATTTTTGAAAAATGATATGAATGAACATTATCTTATTAAAGCAATTAAAATGGAAAATAATAAATTGTAATATGGAAGGTTGAATTTAAGAAATACAACATAATCCGATATCATTTTTTAAATTTAAAAATATGAAACTATCAAGAGGTTTTGTTAGAATGTCTGCAAGCTGTTTTCTAGTATTGATATATTCAACCATAATTGTCTTGCTTTCAACTAATTCTCTAATATAGTGATATTGAATATCAATGTTCTTAGTTCGAGAATGTTGAATGAGATTTTTAGATATATTTATCGCACTAGTATTATCATAGTATAAATGCATTATTTCTTGATCAATACCATAGCCTACTAACATCTTTTTCATCCACATTAATTGAGTGTAAGCATTTCCTACCTCAATGTACTCAGCTTCTGCAGTGGATAATGATACTGAGTTTTGCTTCTTGCTCATCTAGGAGACAAGACAATTTCCAATGTAGAAATATCCACCACTTGTGGATTTTCTATCATCCACATTACCTACCCAATCAGCATCAGAATATCCAGCGATTTGTAAAGACGTATCATGTGCATACCATAAACCCAATTTAACAGTATTGGTAACATATCTGATTATTCTTTGAACTGCAGCCAGATGTGATTCTTTAGAGTTAGATTGATATCTAGCACATGCCTACGCTGAAGGAGATATCAGGTCTGCTAGCAGTTAAATATAAGAGATTACCCATCATGCCACGGTAGAGACGTGGATCAATGATTTTACCTGAGTCATCTTTAGATAACTTGAGTGTTGTAGCCATGGGAGTTGAAAAGTTTTTACCATCTCAAACCCAAATTTATTAATAAGATTTATCGCATACTTATTCTGAGATATGAATATCCCATCTTTGAGTTGTTTCACTTGAAGACCAAGGAAATAGTTTAGTTCTCCTATCATGCTCATCTCAAATTTTGATTTCATAGAATCTGCAAACTTGGAAGATAGGTTAGCATTTGTTGATCCATAAATAATATCATCTACATATATTTGAACAATCAACATATCTTCATTAATTCTTTTGATAAATAAGGTTACATCAACACTTCCCATTTTAAAATTTTGACTGAGAAGAAATTTCGTTAATTTTTCACACCATGCTTTAGGAGCTTGTTTTAAACCATACAAGGCCTTTTTATGATGATATACATTGTCAGGAAGTTTAAGATTTCAAAACCTTTAGGTTGTTCTACATAAACTTCTTCATTTAAATCACCATTTAAGAAAGTACTTTTAACATCCATTTGGTAAATTTTAAAATTTTTATGACATGCGATGGAGATAAATAATCCGATGGATTCAAGGTGAGTAACTGGAACAAAAGTGTCATCATAGTCGACTCCTTCAATTTGGGTGTACCCTTGTACAACCAATCTTGCTTTGTTTCTTAAGATATTCACAAATTCATTAGATTTATTGTTAAGTATCCATTTAGGTCCAATCACATGTTTGTCAGATGGTCTAGAAACTAAATACCAAACATCATTTCTGACAAATTAAGTTAGTTCATCTTGCATAGCCAAAATCCAATTTTCATAAGCTAAGGCTTTATTTACATTTGACGGTTCTATCTGGGAAGTGAAGCATACATGATTACATATATTTTCTACTTGTCTTCTAGTTTGAACACCAATGTGAGGGTTACCAAGAATTTGATTAGTTGGATGATCTTTAACTAATCTATTCTCAGTTAAATCTAAGTTTGATGAAGGTTCTGATTGATTGACTATGATAAGCTCATCATCGTGATTATGAGCCGGAGTGATAGGTTGATCATCAATTATGACATTTATGGATTCTTGTATCACTTTGGTCCTTTTATTTAGGACATGATATGCTCTGTTGTTTAGAGCATACCTTAGAAAAATGCCCTCATCACTTTTTGCTTCAAATTTTCCCAGATGTTCCCGATCTCGTAGAATGAAGCATTTGCTTCCAAAAGTACGAAAATATTTTACTGAACCAGAGTTCATAAGCTATTTTATTTATTCATGCTCTTACATATACTCGATTAATAATATAACAAGCAGTATTAACAACTTCAGCTCATAGGTTTTTGCTAATTTTTTACTGTTAAGCATAACATTCCCCATTTCTTGTAGAACCCTATTTTTCCTTTCAGCTATAACATTTTGTTGAGGAGTTTTAAGAGTAGAAAATTCATGTAATATTCCATGATCATTACAGAACTTATCAAAATTGCAATTTTAAAATTCTGTTCCATGATCACTTCTTATCTTTTTCACAGACAATTAGTTTTTCGTCTGGATGCGTTTAAACAACTTTTTTGACTTCGTCAAAAACATCCAACTTTTCTCTTAAGAAGGCTACCCATGAATATCTAGTGTAATCATCTCAACTACAACAAGAAAGTGCTTTTTAACTCTTCTGCTCTCTATTCGAGTTGGTCCAACTAGGTCCATATGGAGTAATTCGAAGGGTCTAGATATGGTTAAGGAGTTCACCTTCTTGTGACTACTCCTGATTTGTTTGCCTATTTGACAGGCACCACATACTTTCTTTTCCAATTTTTTTTAATTTTTATTTTTATTTTTTTTAACTTGGGTAAGCTACGAAGATGATCTCTCTTGCTTAGTTTATATAGATCTCTAAAGTTCATATGTCTAAGACATTAATGCCATAGTTCAGTTTGGTCTATTTGGACCAAATTGCAAGAGTGATTTGAGGAACATGATTCATCAATGACATAACAATTTTCAGAGGTTCTTTGACAATTTAATGTTATATGACCTTGATTATTAAGTATCTCACATCCGTGATCTGAAAATTTAACACTATGATTATTATCACATATTTGAGATATGCTAAGCAAATTATGTTTCAATCCTTCAATATATAAGACATCTTTAAAAATAGGAAGATTAGGAAGTTTTATATTACCTCTTCTGTTGATTTTGTAGTTGCTACTATCTCCAAATGTTACTGAGCCTCCATCAATTTGATTGATGTTTGAAAGTATCGCCTTATCACCTGTCATATGTCTAGAACATCCACTGTCTTGGTACTATCTCAAATGGCTATTAGCTTTGAAAACTATGTGAATGATAAGACACTTATTTTTTGGAACCCATTTCAATATGGTTTTGGGTTTAGGAGGGTCTCTAATAACATGATTAGTTTGAGAGTAATATTTTTCTTTATTCTTACTTACTCTGTTAGTTCTAGAGATGAATTTCAAGAGATCCTTAGGGCATGTTTGGATGGGCACGCTGCATTGGAGTAGCCTGTATTAAGTTGGATAGGGTACTCCAATCCTATGTTGTCAGAACAGCCGCCTGTTTGGACGGGCGGTGGATTCGAGCTTGGAGAGAAAACCCCTGGATTGCGAGGGATTTCATCGCTGGATACGAAGGGTTATCGCGTATACAACGCAATCCCGTGAGATTCGACGCTTGAAAGGGTTTTCATTCTCCCTGCCTTTCTCCTTCCCAATGTCAATCGTACAACGGAAATATCATCTTCGGGGTTTCAGGGGCTAGGATTTGGCGGGAGGGTCAGGAAGAGATGGTTAGGAAAATGGGGTTATAATAAGTCATTTCAGGTCGCGATAGCCGTCACCAGTCGAGCTGGCGCAGTCATGGCGAACTGACGGTCTTCTCAGGCAGAGGTAGGTCCTCTTCCTCGCCCAAATGCTATGAGTAAACCCCCATTCAAATTACATGTTCGATCTTGGCCTGATCTGTGTTGCGGTTGAGATGTGGGATGAGGTGGTTTTGCATGCTTGTCTTGTATGAGGCTTCGTCACAGGCGAGACAGGCCCTCCGATATGGAGTCGGCCTGTGTCATCCGCTGTGACAACATTGTTTCAAATACCGATTTATATGGGGGTGAATTTTCATCTTCTATTTTTCTTGGTTTCCTATCATGCTTTTCCTGTTCTTTTTTTAGATTGAGTCTATGATATCTTCTGCTTTCATAATGAAATGGTGTTCTGGGATCTATGCGATGGTTTTCTGGTATCCTTCTCCTTGAGTTTACCAGGATTATCTCAGATTGTTTGCTGTTTTGGTAGATCAATTGTTAGATTTCTCTGTTGTTGCTATATATGAGATGGATTTTCTATTGTAGGATTTTACACTTGCACATTATATACCTGTTATTTATAATCATGTTCTGCAGATGAATTTATCCCATATAAAGTACATTTATATATGAACTGGCTTTATCTGCTTTATAGGGAAGTTATGAATTTTTATGGCTTCCTTTCTCAGCCAAACAAATGCCTAGAAATCATAATCTATGGAATTTCTAGGATCACCTTCAGTGTTACAATTGAATTATTCTCTGAACCCTCTTCCAGTGGTGTATGTTTAGGTTGCATACAGTGTATATTTTTAGACTGTTTGACAAGTCAATTGTGACTGTAATTGAAGCCTCCTCATTTATATAATTTTCATATTTGGATACCTTACTCCTTACAAAATGCATAACTTGATACTTTTTGGCCATTTTCGATCTTTTGTCTCTGCCATGAAAAATATATGTTAGAAGTCTTTATGTTGGTGTTAGTGTTGACTGTTGGTTTTTATCATTTCCTTTCAATCTTTTCATTCCCTTCTTTTTGATTGATTCTATATGTATCTTCTTCTTCTAAGTACTGAATTTCCTGATATATACCAGATAGATTTCTGCTACATGTAACATGGAATTCCCAGGATTACATCAGATGGTTTGTTCTGTTTATATATCAATTGCATGATTTAAGAGTTGTTGCTATATCTCATCTGGATTTGTGCTTGCTGGATTTTTCACTTGGACATTATAATCCTGTTTTGAATAATCAGGTTCTTCATTCCAATTATACATTTATGATAGTCTCATCAGTGTATAGATGAGTCATATGGATTTTGAAGGCTTGTTTAGGGAATGGACTGTATGCCTTGTGATCCACTGGATTAATTTTTTGTGGCTCCTAGTACATGGTATAAATGACAGTTCTATCAATGTATACATGCATGCTGTTTAATATGACACTATTCATCTGATAATACACTGTTCTCCTTGGATTCCAGAGATGAATTTTTTTATCTTTTAAAGTACATGTATACATGATACTTCTCTCAATGTATACATGTATACAAATTAACTGTTCTTTATATTTCTCTTCTAAAACCAGTGTTGTATTTGGTATTCCTCATGTAGCATTACTGAAATGAGATGTTTATGGTGATAACGATTGTGAAATATACATTTTCTATGCACCATGGATAATGACCAAAATGTAGGCAATTGATTGAGTGTTTAAGATAATCCAATCGGTGGAATTTCATGCCAAAAAGAAAGAAAAAAAAAAAAAAAACAAGCTGCCATATGCCATGCTAGTTTTAATGGATAAGGCCCTGTTTGGCTGCTACTTAAAAATGAGTCCATCTCATTTTATATATCGGTGTATTTGGTTGCACCTATCTTCAAGAAAAATTTCACTAAACTGGACTGATTCATGGTGAAATATCATGAAATTTCAATTGGTGAAACCAAAGGCATTTTCGCACTAATTGTGTCTTAGAGATTTCCAAAAGGATAAAAAACTCTTGATACCCCATAATTTACATAAACTAATGCATAATCTCTAATACATAATACTGTTAACTAAATGAGATGAAATCACTTTGAAGTGGTAACCAAACAGAGCCTAAAATGATGATCTTCAATGGCTCACATTCAGCTTCATAAATCAACAGTTGAGCTCATTCTAGCAGCATGATTATGGGATTTTCGTCGGGTTAACGGTGTTTCCTGTCATGCTTTTCCTGTTCCGTTTTTTTTTTTTTTTTTTGGATTCAGTCTATGTTATCTTCTGCTTTTTTAATGAAATGGTGTTCTGCGATCTATGAGATGGTTTTCTGGTATCTGTCTCCTTGAGTTTGCCAGGATTATCTCAGATTGTTTGCTGTGTTGGTAGATCAACTGTTGGATTTCTCTGTTGTTGCTATATATGAGATGAATTTTCTGTTGCAGGATTTTACACTTGCACATTATATACCTGCTATTTATAATCATGTTCTGCAAATAAATTTTTCCTATATAAAGTACATTTATATATGAACTGTTGATATCTGTTTTATACGGCAGTTATGAATTTTTATCGCTTCCTTTCTCAGCCAAACAGATGCCTGAAAATCATAATCTGTGGAATTATTCTGTGAACACTCTTCCAGTGGTGTCTGTTTGGGTTGCATACAATTTATATTTTTTTACTGCTTGACAAGACAATTGTGACATTCTGTGAACCCTCCTCATTTATGTATTTTTCATATCTGGATAGCTAACTCCTTGCAAAATACACAAGTTGATACTTTTTAGCCATTTTTGATCTTTTGTCTCTACCATGAAAATATATGTTAGAAGTCCTTATGTTGGTGTTATTGTTGACTGTTGGTTTTCATCATTTCCTTTCAATCTTCTCCTTCTCTTCTTTTTGATCAAGTCTATATGTATCTTCTTCTTCTAAGTACTGAATTTCCTGATATATATCGATAGATTTCTGCTACATGTCACATGGAATTCCTAGGATTACATCAGATGGTTTGTTCTATTCATATATCAATTGCATGATTTAAGAGTTGTTGCTATATCTCATCTAGATTTCCTGTTGCTGGATTATTCACTCGGACATCATAATCCTGTTTTGAATAATCAGGTTCTTCTTTCCAATTGTACATGTATGATAGTCTCATCAGTGTATAGATGAGTCATATGGATTTTGAAGGCTTGTTCAGGGAATGGACTGTATGCCTTGTGATCTAGTGGATTAATTTTTTGGCTTTTAAAATACATGTATACATGATACTTCTATCAATGTATACATGCAAGCTGTTTACTTTTTCTTTTTTAAATATCTGTCCACGCAATCATACTTTCATGAAACTAATGCCTAGAAATCAGGTTCTGAAAAATTTCTGGGATCATACTTTGATCGACAATGGTTAACATCTTTTAACTGTCCTCATTTGGTGTTTGTTGAATATTGGTTGCTAGTTTGGTAATTGAAGTTAAGACTTTAATTGGAAATTGTTAAAAAACTTATTGTTCACCTAGATTGATACATACAGGGGATATTTATGGACTTTGTTGCAACATATTTGTATTTATGAGAAATTCTATTCATCTAGTTTTAGTGGTACATGGGTATATCTCACATGGATTGCCTGTTGTTAGTTTCCAACGAACCCAGGTTCTTAGTGTGATGTATGCCCATACATTTCCATCTGTTTCACATTTAATTTATATATTCATTTGCATCAAAATCCTATTATCTTATGGATGTGTTTGCCAAGTTCATTGTATCATTTTGGAGTGTTATTTTCGGCATATCTCAGATGGTTTTCCTGTTGATAGGTTTCCTTGCCAGTGACTCATGAATGGTACTCATTTACTGTAATGTATGGCCATAAAGTTAGGCTGGCTCACATTCAATGTACAGTATATGAACTTATCATCAAAATCATGTTATTTCAACTCCTACTGATCAAAAACTGTAGCCTGTTTTGATGGCTGATGCGTTTCTCACTATGTTTTCTAATATGGATTCTAACTTTCTCTCCCTACTATTAAATTTTAAGACATTGGGTTTGACAAGCCTGATTATCTGTCAACATGTATTATTTGCAATGTTCATCTTTGGAAAAGTAGCCATTGGTATGACTTAGAAATCCTCTCAATTGCTATGTTTTTAAATTCTTTTGTTCTCACAATGATTTCTTTGTGTTATTTCTTGTATCTTTGTGTTCTCCTTCATGTGTGTAATGCTGCTTTAAGGTTTATGAGGTATGATTTGTTCTATACTTTTTAATTTAAAACTCTTTCTTTTTTAATTTTAAAAAGGTAAGTGTTAGTGAGATTATTTTAGCTATCATTTCTATGCACCCAAATATCATGAAGATCTTATTTTTTTATTAGAATCGGTGTCCAGCCATGCTGATGTGCGTTAGTAGCAGTGCATACAAAGGGAAACTACATTCATATTTCTGCCTTCTCTACCTCAAATTGATTTTCAAAAGGATATGACAATTAACATTGGAATACAAGGATCCCATGTATCTGCGAAATATCAAATGGTCTTATATAAAGATCAGACAGATCCAACTTCCTATATGAAATACCTTGATCATTTAAACATCCATGTTGCTGATATAGACCATTTCAATTGCCTAAACTGGTCAAAGTTGAGGATCTGGACCAAATCAAGGTCTGGATGATATATCTGGACCAGAGTCAATTGTTTATCTGCTTTGTGTGGTCTATAGTCCAATTGGATGGCCTGACTGGATCAATCAATGGTCCAGAATGGGCCCCCTTTAATTACGGGGCCGGATATTAACAGCCCCCTACACATGATGTTGTGGTTTTCTAGACAAGTTAGTTAATATTTGGAATATTTTTGTAGTTGGTTTCCCCATTTTGGGTTTGAAATTTACATGTTAATCTTTGGAATATAATTAAGATCTAAAATTAGTAAACTCCAGATAGATATTTTTGGCTCTTTATCTTTTGTATTTTTTGACTTGTAAGCGAAATGGTAGAACAAGATTCATGTATGTTTCTACACTTTTGCTCTTTATCTTATGAATTTCATTAATTGCAGTATGGTTGCTTTTCCTTGAAGTTTAGCTAGTATGGTTTTTCTAATCTCACTTCTATTTGTTATAGCGTGATCTGTTACCTTAATCGCAATGATCTAGTAGTTAATATTGCACACTATTCATATGGGAAAAGCAAATGACCTATATGCGAACAATTGTATTTGTTGTATATGCAATGGTGTATGACGAGACTTCCTTATTATAGTCATGTGATGTCTTAACTAAAGGAATATTTCCATTACACGTTGTTCCATTTTTCAGGAAACAGTGTTGAGCACACCGTTCTTGTTCATTACAGAGACATTTAGGAGGTACGGTTCTACACTTCTGTTCATATCGAAAAACTGACATTTGCATTATTCACTACATATTATATCATTTTAATTTAACTCTCTACCTCTTATTCAGCTGGTTTTTCAGAATTCTGTCGTATAATCTTATTTATTTTAACCCTCGAACCAGATTCTAGACATGAGTCGGGATTTTCAATTGGAATCCATCTCTTCAGAATTTGTCAGAAAATACTGGGTTGTGAAATGTGAACTTCTTAACATGTAATCATATGTGAACTTACCCCACCATATAAATTATTCAACCTTTTCTTGAAAAGTAGATGGAAGGACTTCAGATGTTCCAAATACATTCTCATGCAAGATTGCTTAACTTATTACTACCCATTATTCCCCATAAGATGGGAGAAATTCTACCCATTATTGTCAATCTGAGTATACGAACCTGATGGTGTTAGTTATCAGTTGGCAATGGAGAGTGAAGAATCGGGAGACGATACAGATAGTGTCATGGTTGCAAGGGTGATGATAGCTTGTGTGGCGGCTGTCGGGGAATATGGTCGTGAATACATGTTCAAACAGCCCTCTCGTCATAGAGAGGATGAGCGCGCCAGGTTCATCAACTCTATCATTAGGGCCAGTGATCGGGATTATGTCACACAACTTAGGATCAATCGAGCAACGTTCTTCGATCTATGTACCTAGCTACGCGAGAAGACCGTGTTACGTGATACTCGGCGTGTGAGTCTTGAAGAACAGTTAGTAATGTTCCTACACACATTGGGGCACAATGTTCGAAATCGCGTAATTGGTCATCGATTCATTCGATCGGGTGAAACTGTGAGTCGCCACTTTCATAGTGTATTAGATGCAATTATGTCGCTTTACCTAATTTTTGTTAAATAGGATGGATCAACAACTCCATCTGAGATTCAGACAAACACAAATTGGGCTGCTTACTTTCAGGTATTAATTATGGCAGGTCATATTTACATATACATATTTTATACTACCCTTCATTCACACCTTTATCCAATGTATCTAGGATTACATTGGGGCAATTGATAGTACACACATTCCTGCTCATGTGTCTGCCAGTGACCATGCGAGCTTCCGCAATTGGAAGGGGTCCTCTCCCAAAACGTACTGGCGGCGTGTTCATTTGATATGAACTTCATTTACATATTGGCCAGTTGGGAGGGTTCTGCTTCGGATGCAAGGGTCTTATAAAATGATCTGAGTCGATCAGATGATCCCTTACTTGTCCCACATGGTATTTGGTTATCTTTTAAGAGATTGCCAATCTATTTCATTACGTTGACTTATGTTATTGTAAACTCAATGGGACTTTGATTCAAATGTGTAGGAAAATATTACATTATCGATGCTGGTTATGCACATTCACCCGGTTTTATGGCTCCATACCAGGGCGTTCGATATCACTTATAGGAGTATCAAACTGGGAGAGTACCTGCTAACATGAAGGAACTGTTTAATTATCGGCATGCACAGTTGGGCAATGCAATTGAGCGTTATTTTGGTGTTATGAAAGGCAGATTCCCTATCCTTAAGACCGCCACACAGTATGAATTTCACACACAGATCCAAATTATGATAGCTTGCTGTGTCTTACACAATTGCATACGTACTAGACCAGAATCTCAAGAAGAGATGGACTACGCTGAAGTATCTGCCACTGATGGGGAGAGTAACCCAATGCCTCACGAGGTTTCAACGAACGATGAGTGACAATGGTTACTGCGCGCATCTTAAAGTGAAAAAGATGATTGGAATCGCGTGCATGATGCTATAGCAACCAGATTGTGGGTAGATGCACATCAAAATAGCAGGAATAGATAATTTATCGCTATTTGTTACAAATTCCATGACTTGCTGTTATTTACTTTCTAAATAATGTTACGTACCTATCAATGGAATTATAATCTTCCAATCTCTAAGATGGTACAGTCATCATATGGAGATAACAAATAATATTTTTGATAATCGATCTTTTAAAATAGGGATCGTATTCTTATGATTATGGCTGACTTTATGCAAATCATCATATGTACTTAATATGCAAGTGGTATGGCAGACATGATGTCTAGTGATCCATCGACACCAACACATTCATCGGCCAAGACACCAGTGGTGCCCACATGATCCTCCCCACGCACGAGGATAGTGAAATCCCTAGCCGAGCCAGCGTCCCGAGCCTCGAAAATAAAATGGACTCCTGATATGGATCAGGTTATGATCGACATATTTTTGGAATAAGTGGCATTGGGACGCAAGGGTGATAATGGTTTCAAACGTGAGGCGTACCAAATTGCTACTGACACCATTACAAAGCATATCAATGTAGTCCTCAAGTTGTAGAATGTCTCTAACCAACTAAGGTATTACAAGAGGGAGTACACTACAATGAAGGATATGGTGGCAGTGAGCGGGTTCGGATGGGACAACGAGCGGATGGTGGTGACGGCTCCTGATGAAGTCTGGGAGGAATATATCAAGGTATAATTTTTTCAATATAAAGTGAAAATATTCACATCAGTATACACTTCTTACTGTACTTACTACTCATTAATGTGCGGCTGTAGTCTCACCCGCATGCGGAGAAACTCCGCAGTAAACAGATTGAGAGTATGGATGATCTTCCAACTATTGTCGGTTCCGACCAGGCATCGGGATGTTTTATCAAAGGCAGTAGGACTATAGCTGCATCAGCATCATCATCTCATCTTCAACAAGAACTCAATGATGCATGGAGAGAGTTGGATGATGACCTCGATGATACAATTGACTTGTCAAATGATTTTGTCACAGACTCTGCAAGGACCATCCCATTTTCGCCAAACAGTCCTTCGATTGGACAACACGGCTCACGTAGCATGCCCACTCACACGTCTAATTTCAACGCCACTCAAGGTGAGAGCGTAGGCAAGAAACGATTGTGCCCTGCTTGTCCTTGTGAAGTACTCGGGGCATCTCTACAGACCGTTGCCGACTCAATGCTTAAATTTGGCCTCGACAAGTCGGTGAATCGCACTACTAAAGTACTTGATATACTAGAAGAGGTCCAGGGCCTGACCAACTCAAAGTTCTTTGAGGTTGGTCAGCTCTTGAGTAAGGACAAGGATCTAACATCATTTCTTGTGAGTCTCTGACCTGAGCGTCGCATTGACTGGTTGAAGAAAACACTTCTTGACCACTTTGGTGATTGAGGTGTCAGATCCATCTAATTTTTCGCATTTCTGGGTTTGTTGTTTTAGCTGTTAGTTGTTGGTCTGTAATAATTTTGAATTACATGATTTTCGTAGATGATTTGATAACTTGCTTTAATTTTTGGGACTGACACATGGTATTATATACGAATATGATAATTATGCTATGGCCATGACTTTTATGTAATCAATTATACTTTTATGGTTTCACATGTATCCATTAGTTAGTTTATTTACTTAAGACACTCGAAAACCATGCAATCCGCTTGCTTGGAAGGGTACGTATATACGAGTGGTTTTTGTTTTCATTTAGTAATTTTTTTGTACTTTCCAATGCTATTCGATAGGAGAATACTGCATGTCCACTTAGTTTAGGGATTTTTATTCCAACACACGTATCTCATGCCAATTACGTCCATGTCATTGCAGATGGGAAAGGATAAGTATTACGTCATCTTGGTGGGACGTAGGCCTAACATATACATATCTTGGGATGATGCTCGGGTGAAGATGGAGGGGTATAATGAAGCGAGACACCGCGCATTCAGGAACTGGAAAGAGGTAATGGCATATTGGGACGAGCACTTCAGCAAGGCATGTGCACCGTCAAGACCTTGCACGACATCTCAGGCGGTTCAGGTCGCTGCATTTTCTGATGACCTCTACATCCGCCATCCTTCATCACACTCTGGCTGACAGACGATGCCGACGGTACAGGCGTCGACTACCATGGTTTCTAAGGCCGTGTCGACTGATGATCTTCCCCCATCACTCTAATCAGATGGAGAGATATTTTGTAATCTTCTAGTTGGCGTCATAGTCCTGTTTCTTGCCTTCCTTGTGATTTTTAAATTCTAGGCTTATTCGGATGACTGTCACTCTTATTGTGTCACTTAATACTTTTTCTCTCTTTTTGCCACACAACGTTGGTTCTCAGGTTTTCATACATCGTTATTCTAGCCCACTGTATATTTTTTAGGATCTATCTCTATCACACCACTGCCACATGATGTGGTCTATGCAGATACGTGGACATGTCCCCTGCTGATAGTAATATTGATTAAATTCACTTTTATTTGCCAATTTCGTGAGACATACTTCGGTGGGCCCCACACTACTTTATGACCTTTGAAAATACCAGTGTGGTCCACATGAAATTTGTTATATATTGATATCTATTTTATATCTCTTTTTGGGCCTGTATGGCATGAACAGATTTGATCTGGGAGTAAGTGGTAAAATAAAAGGCTGGGACGCTATATGTTGAGGTATTGTGGTTCACATGAGATATATGTTGCTGATTTTTGGGACAACAATGTAAGATGTCATGTTAAAGTGGATGAAGGGCATGGATGAAACATTTTAATGACGTAAATACGCAGATGGCACGACCTCCCCTGCCATGGAGTTGATTAATTTGACACCACTACAACGGAATGGATTGGCTACTCTCCCTGACACCAGTTTCATTACTGGTAGTTGGTGCTCTTTGGAAACCATGATGTATGTGTTTCATCCTTTCCGTTCATACATTTTTACCAATCATTTTATGGTTTGATCCCAGAAATGAGAGGTGGATTGATTTCAGGTGGACCACACCATATGAAAATAATAATGATTGGACATTCAGCTCTTGAGTCCTCGTAAGGCCCACTGTAGCATTTATTTAACGTCCAATAGATTGTTAGATCGTACAGCCCCAGATGAATGGAAAAAAAATGAGCTTGATCCAAAACTATTATCGGTTGAAATTGTATTTTAACGGTAGACGCTCTCTCAAAACTATTTCCTATAATCTGGTCCATTTAAAATTGGGATATAGGAATATTTGACTTCAGACAATCTTAAAATGATCTATTAAATTAGATGGACGGCATGGATGAGACACGTACATCATGGTGGGTCCCACGGAGCAACGACCACCAGCCAAAGGCTGCTCTCAGGGGGAGTACCCAATCCGTTTCCCCGGTGCAAGTAGGTGTGTTTGGCGAGAGATAGTTATAATTGTCCTTTGCACATGACTACAGACCTGTATTAGTTGAAGCGCCTGGATGGCTTCCAATCCCACACCTGTCAAAACATGCACTCACTCAACCCAATCCCATCCAGGCTGCCCGTTCAAACAGGCCATCGCTGGGACGCTGGATACAGCAATCCAGTGAGATTGCATGCAATCCACTAATGCTGCATTGGAAGGCGTGCAATCCACCCTAATACAACCCAATCCCATCCAGCGTGCCCGTCCAAACATGCCCTTAAGTAAGTCCACTATCTTATCTACAAGAGAAGGATTATAATTTTTCTTTTGATAGTTGGGCTTAATTTTTGGATGAAAAGGTTTTTTGACAAGGTTTTTTAATCTTCTTTATTTCCTTCGTAGTTTCTTCTTTAGATTTTGAAGATTCACCTTTAACAAATATAAGAGCAGTATTTTTAGATTTTTATGAATGACTCTTGATATATCCCAAGCCAGATTTGTTGTTACATCGATGAGATGCAATTAGCAACTTTTCAAGTCTCGAGTCACCTTGGGTATATATCCAAGTCTCTTTAGAATTTTTAAGAGAAGTAACTTCTAATAATAATTTTTTATTTTCAGTTTTAAGACCTTGAAGTTTAGAATTTTTTAAATTTAGCTCTAGTTTAGTTTTCTCAAAACAATTAGAAAAATATGATTTCTCCAAAATAGATTTTTCAAGTTCTAATTTTAAATCAGCAAATTTATCTTTTTAAAATTTTAATTTTACCATAATCTTACAACTCTCTTTATATAAGGCATCATAGGGAATTTGAAGATCTTCATTTTCAATATCACTTCCTAGTGTTTCATAATCAGAAGTTTCATCTTCATTTATGAAAGTAATTCTAGCTATGGGCATGAAGGCCTTTAGATGATTTTTGGTTTCTTGATCTGATTCGTCAGTTTCTGAATTAGATTTAGATTTAGACAATTCATCTCGTGTGGCTGTTGAGGGTCAAATATGACATATTATCTCCCATTTATTTCTTGGTTTTACGAACATAATATGCCTTAATGATATATTTTACATGTGTTTGTGTTGCAAGGTGAATTTAAGGGCTCAGATTGAAAAGAATGCTAAAAGCATGAATTTAGTGCTTGAAAGTCACCAAGGCAAAGAATGAACCTATGGAGACAAAGATTGAAGATTTGAAGGTCCCAAGATCCAAGAAAACCAAGTGGAGAAGGAAGGAAGTCGAAAGAACAAGTGTAAAAATCATAAAGATTATGTCATCAAGAACCGTTCGATGCTATCGAAGATCCGTTTGATGACATCGAAGTTATGAGAAAAAATCGATTTGGTTGCTGGACATATTGGGTGCATTTCTTGATCAATCGAAGACATGTTCAATGACTTGAAGAAAGGTGATCGATGATATCGAATTTATTAACGAAATTGAAGCAACTCGCTGGACTGTTTTGGACAGATTCTCGATGACTCAAAGACCTGTTCGATGGATCGAAGCTTCGCTCAGTGACAACGAAGGGTGGTTCGATGACATAGAGACTTACGCAGTGGGAAAGAAGAAAAAGCGCGACTTTCAGATTCAAACCCCTTCGATGACATCAAAGGCATTATGCAGTGTTTACATGGACTGCGTAAATTCGATCCGATTTTGCAATTTTATGGAACTTGGCTTATAAATAGGGGTCTCCTAAGTCTTTCTAGGGTATCTGTGGTTTGGAGGAGCAGAGCAAAAGGGCGAAGCCACTTCTCAAGAGTTCTTCTTCCATTTTCCTTAGTTTTTAATGCTTTCTTCTATAGTTTTTAATCCAATCATGTTTATGGTTGGCTAAATCCCTTAGCTAGGGCTAAGGGGTGAAGCTTGTAGCATGGTTGGGATGTTTTTCTTGTTTGATTCTTGTTATTGTTGAAACCCTTTAATTCTAGTGAGTATCCTTCTGCCTGATATGCCAAACTGATGCCTGGCCGGGTAGTGAGTTTATTAGTATCCTTCTTAATCCCAGTGAGTATCGATCTTCTGCTTAATCAAGGCATTAAGATCATTGTAATCATCAGGATTAAGAATTTGTGCAAACCGCATATACCTCGTTTAAACATGGTTCCGTCGGTTCATGTTCCCGATCACTTCTAGTCCTTTTGAGATAGGTTATTTAATTTCCAAATAGTAAGCCTAAATGATTCATTATGCTTCAACATTACAATTTAGTTATCTGGGGTGCTATCCTAAAATCTATAATTTAATCATTTCTAATCGTTTTAGTCACATTACTACACATTCCCAAAAATTTGTAATCCTTATGAACTACTTTATAACTACTAAGGAAGGTTTATAAAGGTTGTCCCTTGGTGGCTGAAGTCGTTGTACTGGAGGGAAGATCCTCTCATCTCTTCATTTCTTAAAACACTTCTTTAAGAATTGACCCGACCTTCCATAATAGTCGTAAAGCTTATCCTGACCGGAAGAATGAGTTGGGTGAGACATTAATTTCATCCTTCCTTCAGCCATAGGAGATGCAATTGGCACCGTCTTAGCTTTACTTGCTAAACCTCGAATAAGAATACGTGTTTTGGCCCTACGCTCGAAGTCCTTCTCTATTCGCATAACTTTGTCCATGATATCAGCGTAGTTAGTAAAGTCGAAGGTGCATAATCTCGAATGGATTTCAGGTCAAAGACCTTCCTTAAACTTTTGCGATTTATATTCCTCGTCCTCAACAGCCTTTGGTACATATCGTGACAATTCATTGAAGCGCGCTTCATATTGCGACACTATCGTATTCCCTTGTTCCAACTTGAGAAACTCAGATATTTTCTCGAGATGATAGCACGGAGGAAAGTATCTTTCATTGAACCTCTTCTTAAACTCATTCCAGGTCCACTCATAATCAGGCGAGATTCTTCTTAGCATGCCTTCCCACCATATATCAGCCTCTCCTTCTAGGGCATAAGTGGCGAGAGCAACCTTCTGGGCATCCAAACAACTTAGCAGTTTCATCATCTTAGTCATTCTATTCAGCTAATGTTCTGCTAGAACTGGATCTGGTGCTCTTGAGAAAGATGGTGGCCTCAGCCTTTGAGACCTTTTAAACAGATCTGCCCCACCAACTTCTTTAATCTTTGAGGCCGATGCATTCACATTATGTTAGAGAGCTTCCAATAGTGTGGCGATCGAAGCTTGTTGTTGTCGTATGATGGTAGTCAGCTGGCTAACAACATCGCCAGGTGGGGTTTCATGCTGCAGATGGTTGAGATGGGATAGTTCCTGATGCTGACTCTCTTTCAGGACTACTTGGCCTAACTGGAGGTACAGGAGAGCGCTCAGGACCCTCTTCCCTAATAACCTCGTTTGTTGGTGAAGTTAACAAATGGAAAGTTTGCGATCTTGAATGACAGGAATTTGGGGCCATAATCCTGTTAAAAGAAAGGATTCATCATGGTTATGCCCCAATAAGTCTTAACCTAAGATTGCAAGACAATTTTATGAATTCAGCAATCATAATTCACAAAGGAACTTAGGTTTTTGTTTCTAAGTTCAAATGGTTAACCCTAAACATTTCAAGGGAGCCTAAAATTTAGGATTTCTAGGTTCATGAATTACCCTAACACTAAGGGAAATTAAACCTAGTGTCAAGTCTCTAATTTCTTCAATGCAACTATAGATTATTTGAGGTCATATAAGTCCCATTTTTCCCAAGGCCTAGTTTATCTAGACTCGCTCTGATACCACTTTGTAATGCCCCAGTTTTTAGAACCTGAGTATATGACCCATTCTCCAAAGACCCGAGTGTTAGCCTCTAAAATTCAGTGTAAATTTGAACTGCTAATCATTAATCAGAGTTAATAGCAACGAAGTTAGAGTAAACCATTCATTGAATGAAAACATCCTGATTTATATAAAATTTCAAATGTAGCGTCCATACAGGACTTATACAATCCCAAGTAACAAAGTTCATATAAGCAAAAACATGAATCTATCAACTAGTGGTGGAGCTCAATATGGGTCACAGGGCCCCCGTCTAACTCCTCCGCTACCCGATCTGCTCTAGCAACCCAGTGCACCTGCATCAACTATTATGGTTTGATAACGTCAATGGCTATCACAGTGAGGAGCACCCTCTAAGATTGCGCACTCATCATTCATAGTCCAATATAGATTACAAGTCATGAAATTTGATACATTAAATAGGGCATTGCATAATTATACTCATATACTCAAAAATTAAGCCAATCAATAGAATTTCATCCTAAGCGAAATATAATAGCAATCGCAATATAAGGGGATGTGTTCAGATAGTTAAATAACTAATCATACGATTTTCTATTACACCCGAAATCACATTGTACGTGAACTCCGCAAGATGGCTAGAAAATCAATGAACGAACTTCAGCTCCACCCAGAAATCATGGTACAAGCAAATTCCATAAGGTGAATAGAAAGTCAACCTTTAAACCTCTACTTCACCCAAAAATCATATTGTATGTGAACAAGGCAAGATGGCTAGAAAATCGCTAAGTGAATTTTAGCTCCACCCGGAAATCATCATATGACTGAACACAACAAGATGAAGAGAATATCAATATAAGAACTTCGACGTCATTCAAAAATCGTACGAACTCCGCAAGATGGCTAGAAAATCGACAAGTGAACTTCACCTCCACCTGGAAATCATAACGAACTTCGCATAATGACCCAAAAATCAACAAGATATACAAATATAACCAACAAGTCACAGAATTGCGTCAAGGTTCCATCAAAGCCAAGAAGGGCAAATAAATGATCCAAGCCACGTAGGGCAAATATGTGATTCAAGCCATGTAAGGCAATGTACGGTCCAAGCTGCGTAAGTCAAATATGGACCACAAGGTAGTAAGATCATGACAAGTTCCATTCAATCCATCAAATGATCACAAATGACACTCATACAATTAACTAACATGTGTACAACTAAAGAAAGCATACTATTATCAATCATTTAGGATTACCAAAATTAGAGTGACATGTTCATTAACTATTGCGAGAATCAAGTGTGCAACAAATTAGCATATTCATATAATAAGATGAATATTTCATTGAGAGGAATCATGGCATCATATATGTCTAGATTAATGAACTTAAGTGTGAAGCTTAAAGGGTGAGTCATCACCATAGAGTGTGGGTTCACTGCACTAGATGCTAGCAACGCCCAAAACAAATCTCAAGATCAATTCTTGTCAACTAGCATTAGCTCAAACTTAATCCGAATCAATTTAACCCACCCAAGTACGACTCAATGATGAAAATTGGGGAGCTTCAATTTCCTAATTTAAAATCAGACAATAATGTTATTTAACTAAGATCATGCTCTAAACAACATTCCAGTAAGGTAATTAAGAGATCAACTCACCTTGTATGGTCAATTTGACTCACTTTGACTCCAACCTGAACTCACCTCGATTTTAAATCAATTTGAATAAGGAAGATCTAACTTAGAGGCTTCAGATTCCAAATTTTGTAGTGTGACTCACTTGACTCAACTCAGTCCCGATTCAGCCTCAACTTAAACACAACTCGATCCAAACCTTGTGTCCAAGATGAGATCGCTATCATTCTCTTGGTAGCTAAATTCTACAGCTAGTAACAATCTTAAACGGGTTAAGATGAGACACATATAACCTGGAACTTAGTTGCTGGGTCAGCCCAACTCGGTGCACCAGCAGCAGCGGCAAAAAAAAAATAAAAAAAAATAGAGAAAGAAAAGAGGACATCGTCCTTTCTCTCCCTTCCTTTCTCGTTTCCTCTTCTTCATAGACCAGACAGTTTCTGGGCTCATCCAGACCGCACCCAACTTGGTCTGGACTCAATTCAAGCTGAACTCAGACACTGAGTCAGCAACTGTGCAGTAGCAACAACCTCTCACAGTCCCTCTCTCTCTCTCTCTCATTTTCTTCTCTCTCACACCCTTTCTTCCTCTTCTGGTTTCTTTCTCTTTGCTTTCTTCCTTACTCAAGCTAGATGCAACCAGCAGCTATCTGGGCCCAACTGACCTTAAGAATCAGTGGGTCTGGATCTACCCGACTTGGTGCAGACTCGACTTGCAACCCATCTCTCTCTCTCTCTCTCTCACTTCTTCTCACACTACTAGTCCAGCAACATCTAGACTTGGATAAGAATCACCCGACTCGCCCTAATGGCTAAATCAACGAGTCAGACCGTGACTTAATGCGCCTTGAAGCCGAAAAACAACCCCTGTTCTCGTTGCTCTCCCTCTCTTTATTCTCCTTTTTTTTCTTTCATTTCTCTCCAAACTGACCTGAATCGAGCCTGGACCTTCCCAGATGCAAGTAGTACTCGGTCTAGTAGCACCGTTGAATGAAGAAAACCGGCGAGGAAGACGAGCTCCTCTAATGGTGGATCTTAACTTAGTGGGTATTCCGAGGCTTCTAGGCGATTCCTGTGCATCTATTGAAGCTTAAGGAAGCTTGAAATCAAAGCTCCGAGATGATTTTTCTGGTGATTTCATGACAGGAAAGTTTCTGGCTATTTCCTCTTGTAGCCGCAATAAAACGAGGGATCCCCACTGCTATTCGATCCTCTCTTCTTTATGACTCACCCTAGCTCCTATTTGACCCGTTGGATGAGGAATGTAGAGCCAGGATTTGATCTGGACTTTTAGCTTCAAAACAGGTAGTGGTATAAAGGTTTTGTTGTCGGTTTTCCATAGAAAACCAAATCCATGTGACCAGAAACGAATGGTTGAGATTGGCCTAAATGAAGGGCTGAGATGGACAGACGCACAGGCACACGAATTGCCAGCGTGGAAGAAAACCAGACTTTCCGTTTATGGAAAGAAAAGAAGCACAAATTGCCCCCTTGTGCTGGTGTTTGTGGTCACATGAGCACGATCCATGGGGTGAACCAAACATGGTTTTGGTAGGTTTCGCGTTCCCTGCAAGATGGATAGATCAGATCATGGGACCGATCCATGATGGTGGGCCACAATTTGTCGAGAATGGCTCTGTCCGTCTGTCTGACAAAATTTCAGAAAAAGAAAAAGAGGGAATTCTTTCCTCTTTCGATTTTTCTCAGTCAAACGTGGTTTGACCGAGTCTCCTGGGTCTGGTGCATCGTAAGTGTAAACCCATTGTGTACACACCACTCAAGTTGGGGTCCACTGTGATGGTTTTGATAGATCCACACCGTTCATCAGTTTTGTCAGCTCGACTTAAGGCCCAGTCCAATGAATGAGACCTATCCATAACTTAGGTGAGTCATCTCAACTCAAATATGGCCTGTGAGTGCCAAGCACCATCGATTTACGATGTCTGTAAGAGATCTAACCCATCCATTAGTTTCAACATTAGTATAAAAAAAATGTATATTAAGTAATAATAACTACCTTAGTATATAATATAATATATATTATAAATATATACAAAACTTATATTACATTTATTGTATTATTTTATATTTTATATTAATAATTATTTATCAATCAATAGAGTGTTTAACTTGTAATATTATATATATATATATATATATATATATTAAATGTTATTAATAATATTCAAAGTGTACTATAATTAATTAATACAGTATTATTATATATTCATTATAATAAATATTAGTAAATAATATTCCAGATTATATAATAAAAATATATTTACATATTTGTTTAGTTTAATACATTAATAGTTATAGATAAGTATTTATGTATAATCATTAATATTTATAATGTATTTTTATGATTATATATGCATATATAGTATAGTAAAATTAATATTGAGTGATATATATTTTATATATATAGTATAATACAATAATATATAGTTAAAATTATAAATGTAAATATTAATTTATATACGTCAATTATATAATAATGTGTTGGTATACAATTTATTTTATATGTAGTTTAAATAATATACATGGTTTAGATAATTCAAGTAACATATGTATTATTACAAACAATTGTAAAATTATTTTGTATTAATATATATATATATATATATATACACACACACACACACACACACATACGATTATATCACATTAAAATGAATTATTATGGTATCAACTTAAGATAGGCCACTCAACTAACTTTGAGGTAGATCTACAGCCTAAGTGGGCCTCATCTGGTGGTTTAATGTTCCATCTAGTGATACCCGACAATCCAACAGTCGGATCATGCCCATTCTTGGTTTTTCGACGTCCTTAAACCTTCCCTACCTAATTTAGAGGAGACGTGATGGTTTACTCACGTGTTTAGGTTATAGTTAACACATATTATAAATCCTTGGCCCTATGACCAATGGACTGCGAATTTGATGATCTGGAGTTTGATATTGACAATGGACCACTAGATCTGTGTATTAAGGTGATTGAAACACTAAAATAGACTTCTCTTATGATGTGATGCTCCATCTTGGGAATTTAAAGGATGGGTTATGAATGGAGGTCACTATTAACAGATGGAACTAGGCTAGAGTGTGTGAATAATGACATAAGCCGCGATTGTGTTTATACTAAATCATGTTCTCATGGTAACACCTGAGTACTGAAAAGTATTGGGTGTTATAATTGACTACAGGAAGTTAAATTCCGTCACAAGGACCACTTTCCTTTGCCCTTCATCAATTAAATTTTGGAAAGGCTAGCTAATCATTCCTATTACTATTTCCTTGATGGATATTCGGGCTATTATCAAATCGAGATAACCCTTAAAGACCAAGAAAAGACCACATTCACATGTCCTTTTGACACATTTGCTTACCAAATGATATTGTCACTCCCCAAACCCGAAAATCGGATTAACATGAATCTCGATCACCGAATCTGGTGCCGACAACCTCCGTAGTACCCATTCTCGGCTCCCGGCACCCATATGCCAGGTTTCGATCCTGGGATCCTACAATGAGGATTTTCCAACGTACATTTATCTCGTAAGAAGCATAACCACAAGTTTACCCAAATCACAAAGGCAACATCATCATCACATATCCACTAATATAAACATTTGAATACAATGCTAAAAGAGAAATACATATCTTAAAATCAAAGCTCCAAAAGTCAGCTACATGCTTCAAGCTCCATGCTACTGCAACCTAACATCGCCTGCATGCATTTATCGTACATAACCATATAGAAAGCTTAGAGGGTGGTGTAAGTGTGTGCAAAGGTAAGTGCCAAGTATACAATACAATGTCATAATCAAATAATATCGAAAATACTAGTAAAATCATGAATCATACGATATCAGATTAAGCAGAAATACTGATAAGTCCACAAATACAATCAGTCGTACTAAGGCTATACGATGTAAGAACGTAAGAAAAATATCAAATGCTAAGGGTACAATGCAATATGTAAATCCTGCAAATGTAATGCAATATGTGATGCGAATGAAATGACCAAGCTAGAGTGTGAAGTCGGGATGATAGTACGTAGTATCCTAGGCTACGGGGTCCACCACAAGGGACTTCTATCCAAACCAGTCCCATACCTAAATTTGGATAGTCAGACTCAATGTGGTAAACTCCTAATCTCAGGATAATCGCGTGTCCCAATCGAAATCCTGGCCAATGAGAAGATACACATAACAAATAGTTGCGCACCACCAGCCTGAGTGAATAGTGAATGAATGAATGAGTATGCAAATCCTGCTCAATAAGTCCACGTATCAGTACAGTTCCTCTCTGGGATCATCACCGGGGTTTAGTACACTCTACATGCATATCGCCGCCCATTGATGCGGGACCATGCAAGTGGAAAGACACCACCATCGCCTGGCCTATAGTCAGCCAATATCTACCCGGCACATCGATAGCGGACCCATTCACGAGCTGGTCAAACTCAGCCTAGCAATGCCCCCTACCCTCGGGCGGGTAAGGCCACACCCCTCCCAACTGACCACATCACAATGGGAGACGCGGCCTCCTGGTATTTGGCCCTAATGCGCTCATATATATCCACTCGGTCTTAATGTTGGGGTGTCTCCTGGCCATGGAGGTTTAGGGATTTTCACCCAGGGACATCTATGACGCCTGTATGCTAGAACCAAATATTTTCGGTGTCCCATCTGGTCATCCACGTTATGCCTGTGGAGGCTACGACCCTGATGTCATTAGGATGTACAGTAGTTACAACACACAATATAAGATGTATGAGTCATACAATCCAGTCATGCATCAATCCTGCACATACCGTGCGCTCATGTGAGATAACCTCCGCCTATTTGGGAGTCTCATAACAACCTGTCCAATGACATATGCAATGGTTAACCACATCTCATAACAAACATGTAGATGATGCGTATGGGCATATATCGTGATGCTATACTATCACATACTCATAATTGGTATCAATAACCGTCATCAACAATAGGCCTCGACAATGTGGACATTTAACCAACATTACCTCCAAGGAATGGACCGCATATAGCCTGAGATATAGTGGACCCATGGCCTCACACAAGAGCCTAATATACAGCACCATGGACCTCACTCAAGAGCTTAATACACATCATGATGGGCCTAATATACATCATAATGTGTTCCATCGCCAGGCCCTCAAATGCATCACAATGGGCCTTATCACATAGACCTCGTATTTATCACATTAGGCCCTAAACACGGGCTGAATGCACATCACAATGGGCCTTGGATACGTGCCACATATACATCACATGGGTCTCGACAATCGGCCTTGGCAATCGAAATCGACTTTGGCGGTTGGCCTCAACAATCGGAATCAACCTCGATAATCAGAATCGGCCTTGACAATCAGAATTGACCTTAACAACCGGAATCGGCCACAACAATCGGAATCGACCTCAACAATCGGAATCAACCTCGATAATCAGAATCGGCCTTGACAATCAGAATTGACCTTAACAACCGGAATCGGCCACAACAATCGGAATCGACCTCAACAATCGGAATCGGCCACAACAATCGGAATCGGCCTCGACAATCAGAATCAATAATCGGCCTCAACAATCGGAATCTGCCCCGACAAATCGGAATCAGCTACAACAATCGAAATCGGCCTCGACAATCGAAATCGATAATTGGCCTTGACAATCGAAATTGATAATCGGCCTCGATAATCGGAATCGGCCTCGACAAATTAGAATCGGCCGCAACAATCGGAATCGGCCTCGACAATTGGAATCGATAATCGGCCTCGACAAATCAGAATCTGCCGCAACAATTGGAATCGACCTTGACAATCGGCCGAACAAGGCCTACCGGAAGGTCACAATGTGGACATTAAACCATCATTGCCCAACAATGTGGCCATTTAACCAACATCGCTCCCAAGCAGTGGCCCTCATAAGTATCATTACATACATTATAAAGAAATTACACATTACATCGGTCACACATTCATCGCGGTGGGCCTCACTCAAGGGCCACATATACATCACAATGGGCTGCACTACATGGGCCGAAAATACATCACAATGGGCCTCATCCCATGGGCCTAATAAACATCAAGTGGGCCGCATCACAAGGGCCTAATACAATCAAGTGGGCCTCATACCTAGGCCTCATGTACATCAAAGTGGGCCACATCCCATGGGTCATACATGCATCACATTGGGCCTTACTCATGGGCCGAAAATATATCACAATGGGTCACGACATATGGCTAGAAATACGTCTTAATGGGCGTTGCCAAATGGGCCCCAATTGCATCAAGGTGGGCTTTAACGGATGGGCCACAAATACATCAAGGTGGGCCTCATCATGTGGGCCGGAATTATATCATAATGGACCACTTATATACATCTCCATACACATTGCAATGAGCCAAAAATGCATAACAATTTTCCTTATTAGTGGGCATAATACATATCACAATGGGCCTTGCCCATAGGACTTAGATTCAATCAAGTGGGCCCCATCATATGGGCCTTAAATACAAGGCAGGTGGGCCCCATGAACGGGCCGCACCAATGGGTCTCAAGTGGGCTCGGACCACACCAAAAATCATTTCAATAGTTGTAGGTGTAACATGTGTATCACTGTATAGTATCATTCCATGGGGCACATGGCCCACTAACGATGATCAGCACTGTCCAAATATTGTCCAGGTAAATCAACACTATCCAAACATTGGACAGCACCATCCAAACATTGTTCAGCACTGTCCAGCACAAACTAGCACTGTCCAGCACAAACTAGACAATGTGGATGAATAAATACATTGCGGTAGTCCCATCTGGCAAAACAGGTGGACGACATTGATAAACACATGCATCATGTGGAGTCCACATGTTCGTGGGTCCCACAGCTGCTATGCACCATGAATAAAACACAGACATCACAGTTGCCCCACCGTCCCTGCCTTTGGACGGTGGGATACAACCCATACATCACTAAGGGGCGTCCACGTCCCAACTGGACAGATGGACAGAGTGGATATACAATACATCCTCCAAGGTGGGTCCCTTTCAAAACGGACGGACAGTGTGGATAGAAACAGATACATCATGGTCCACCATCCAAGCAATGGACGGTGGATATCACACGTGTCAAGTGCGGCCACGTGCTGCCAGCACCTGCATCTGGTGCATCTCCACCGTCCAGAATCCCTGGACGGTAGAGATAAAACATATACATCATGCGGGAGTCCATGTGGGGGCCCATCTGAGATTTGAATCTGCCTCAGTTTAGGTGTGTGAGTCCCACCGTCCCAGGTAGTGGACAGTGTGGATTAAGGCATATATCACAGTGGGTCCCACGTGGGGCCCACATATAATAATATTATATTATTAGATAATATATAATACAAGGGAGGGTACGTCCAGCATCTGGTGGGTCCACACGTGTGGCCCACCAGTCCGTCAAGATGGATGGACGGTATGGATTTAACAATCCAGCAGCATTTGCTGCAAGGGACCCACCGTCCCAGCTTTCTATGGACAGTATGGATAAGCACCTCAACAAGGTGGGCCACACGTGTGGCCCACAGATCCGGATAAGGCTGATATCTATGTGTTTCCTTCGTCCAAGCCCCACCGTCCGCAGACGGATGGTCTGGATGATCACACCCGTAACCTGGCAGAATGGACAGACGTTGCATGTATCATGGTGGGTCCCAGCTGGACGAACGACGTGGGTTAAAACCCATACATCAAGGTGAAATCTCACCAGATGGACGGTAGGATATAACGCATACCTCATGGTCATGCCCAAGGAGCTTGCTAATATTGATACAACAGCACTGTTGTGTGGGACCCACACCAGATAGATGGTTAGGATACAATACATACCTCGGGTGAGGTCCACATCCACGGACAGTGGGTGAAACATATACTTCACGTGGGTCCCACATGTACGTGGCCCATTGAAGTTTATATCAAGCTAATATTTGCAATCTCCCTTCGTCCAGGCCTATCCAAAACAGACAACCAGGTGGGCCTGCCCGCTGGACAGACAGCATGGATAAATGCATCACCAAGTTGGGTCGCTGGTCTTGGAAGGTGTGGATGCAAGTACATCAGGTGGGCCACACATCATCATCATGAAAGAGAGAGAGAGAGAGAGAGAGAGAGAGAGAGAGAAAACGAGTGGTGGAGGGAGATTGGTGTAGTGGAGGGACCCTGCCACCATGGGCCCCTCTTGATCACAACTCATACATCAAAATGGGTCCCATCATAAGTGGGCCCTTAAATCACAAATCAAATAACAAAATCACTCACCTTTGGATCTCCTCTTCCTTCTTCCTCCAATTCATGCTAGAGCTCCTGTAACACCCCAGATTTTTGCCAACCTGGAGTTAGATGTCCTTAGGCAAGGGGTCGATCCTAACCCCTTATGAACCTCTCAAACCTCGAATCCTTTAGAAATTAGACACATTTAACTAAGTGTTAAACTAGATTAGCTGTGAAATCCGCTTAAATCACTTTAAATACGATCTGCAAGACCCAAAACTTGTAGAATCATCGACGCTAGGTTACCCTAAAATCTAGGATCAATCTCATTACCCAGTTGCTCTCGGGAGCATATTAAAACTCCATATCAGATCTGGACCGGACGTCGAAAGTCTGAATAATACGAAGTTATATAATTAGTACTGCCTTACTGGGCTTGACAACCATCTCAGAAATCAAATCCAGATAGTGTCCCGAGGCTATTCGCTTGAGCCCGCAGTGAAGTGTGTGAGAAAACGTGGTTTTCTTTAGAAATTAAATCTAATTTAAGTAATCTGAGACTTGTCGCTTGCGGGCCTGATCTAAGCAATCAGACCGTCAGAATCTGACCCAAATACACTCTCGGATCAGGAGAAATTTCATACACATGGCAGTGTACTTGTAATCTTGATCGAGTTCCAGTGACCGTTAAACTGAAACTGGTCCGCCACGTGTGATCTGGGAACCCGACTGGAATGAAAACTTAACTCGACCTAGATCCATAGTCAGGGAGCTTAAGTCCAACCTTTGGCTCAAGAGGGAGCTCCGGAAGAGCTCTGTTGAGTTGGAACAGATGCTCTTTGGTTATAACCTAAGTATACCTTGGCCCTAGGCCTATTTCCGACAATTCTGGGCCTATATAAGGGCTTGAAACCCTCACTCTCACTCTCTCATCCCATACGAATTTTAGAAAAATCCTAGGAGAGAGAAGATAGTAAAGAGAGAGAAAGTGGAGTGAAGTTGGAATCACTCTTGGGGATCGATCCTTGCTATTCTACGTGTCTATCCATCACTACCGTATCGCTTTTCCGGCAATTCTGATTCCGTTTTCGGGTAAGAAATCCTAACCCTAATCAGTTTTAGAGATTTGACTAGTGAAAGTGATGAAATAGCTAACCTATTTCATATCATAGGTTGCCGTTCCACCGTTGATAAAGACTTGGTGTTTAACTGAGTCCGTTGCTCGCTTCTACGGCATAAGGTGCAGACTTTAAACGTATAGGTTATGGTTTTCAAGGCTTTCAATGTCAGTTAATGATATATTACTGACATGGATGTTATTGTACATGTACAAAGTGCTATCCGTTTCGTTTTTCAGATATACGTTAACTATGTTGAATATACTGTATTCCTCGTATTTGTAGAAAATACCGTATATGTATGAAATATGAATTTGTGTTTGCCATGATTAATTACTGTCTATGTATATTGGATGCATGTGTATCAACTTCTGGGTGAACGGATTAGCTTAATACCTGTTATATTAACATACGTCATGTATATACAAGTTGTAGCCTAAGTGTTTATGATAATATCTAAGTGAGTATAAACTATGCATTAGTGTACGCTACGACTAACCGTCGTGGATATGTGATTGTTGTATAGGCGGAAATCCTTTGACGAAAGGACTTGCCCTAATACGTATTCTAACTACTACATATCATGTATGATGTTATGTGCAGACTAAGTGTATGTAAACATGTCCGTATGAGTAAGTGCTTATAAATTCTTTTCTAATTGGGTGTTGAGATATGATTCTCAACTCCTTTAACTATGTGTATGTTGTCCTCCATGTACCGTATATTATAGTGTTTGTTTATCTATGTGATGCATATGTATAACTCTATGTTTATGTTGTATTCCATAAAATATAAGAAATAAAGCTGTGAAGGGTGATGGGGGAGTGGTGTAACGATTTCGTGCAATAGCCCTGGCAGCCCTAAAGTGGACAATATCGGACCTTTGATTGTATGATTTGAAATCTTGATCCATTACTGCTTTAACTATCTTCAAGGATATTTTGTTGTAATTGAATGTGTTTGGGGCTATTGTATAGTCCAGGCAATCGGTAATAGATCCTAGACTAGTGAATGATGCTGTTTCACCACATAGGATGTGTTCGATAAATCCGAGCCATACTTCGGTTGTCGACAGTGGTTAGGCCACACGGAGTGCTTACGCACTTCATGTCAATTCACTTGATGTGCGCTCGTGCTAGTCGAGCTCGTCAAGTAACCTGATTGATCCGATATATGTTCACCATATTTGGTCGCTACTGCTTGAACCTAAGATACCAAACTCACCAATGAAAACTCCGTTAACCTTGGTACCTCGATCCGCTAAGACTCATTCACCGGACATGGTGGTATGGGACACCGTGGTCGAGCTTTCGGCCTACGCCGGGGCGACGAGCCCACCCGTAGTGACCAGTGAGCAACCCAGACTCGTGAGTCGAATATGGTGGTATGGGACACTGTATTCGAGCTGTCAACCTACAATGTTTTGATGATGAAGCTGTGATGGGTGATGGGGGAGTGGTGTAATATTCCATACAATAGCCCTAACAGCCCTAGACGTGCCCTTTGTAGTAACCTCGAGCATACACTGAACCTGTGTTGAGGCGTCGAGCATTTCCGTAGTAATCAGAGTATCCACTAGGCCTGTACTAATTTGGCGACAAGCCCTATGCAGCGACCTAGAAACGCAATATCGTATGAGATTGACTAAGACTGATGACCCTAGAATGGATCATTGTTTAGCTACTGATATAAGGGAGGTAGCTTAGTTTTTCAAATCCTACTGTATGAAAAGGACTAATAAGAACTTGGTAATCATATGCATACACCACATTACGCGTGCGTTTAGGCGTAGCAGGTCAAGCACTGAGGCAGTGTTGTTCATGCGCGAACGTGAGATGAAGTCGCTGAGGGAGCGTAGGCGAGGGCATGCATCATACATTCATACCATTCTTGTATTAACAAGAGTACTTAGGGATGTGTGATTTACTGCTTGATTGAATTGATAACTTACTAACCTTTGCTTTATTGTTCCACTGAGTTGATCACTCACTCCCACGTTACGGGACGATGTTGTACACACCAACCAGACCTTATCTTAGTTTCAGATGATGGGGATGCTTGCGAGGCAGAGCCGGACTTCAAAGATGACGAGGAGACATTCTCCTACATGCAGTCTTCGGGCGGCTTCATGTGAGTCGTGTCCTGATCGACGGAGATTTCTAGGATGTTGACTAGATGACATTACACCTTTTGTATGTTTTAGAATTATACCTGTAATTATTTAACCTGGTAATATTATCACACTCTGGAGACTCACCACAGTTTATATATTTTATATATCTATCATAGTCTTCTGTTTGCGTAATTTAACTGTCTTTGGAGTATGATATGATGTTTTGGTCTGATCCCATTCATGTTTCAATGCACTTATCATAATCATCATTATCTATGTTGCATAAGTGATGCCTTGGAACTCGGGAGTTGAGCTTTGCTCGACCCCCGATTTTCAAGGCGTTACAAGATGGTATCAAAGCATGATTTGGATTAAACCGGACCTGGGTTATGGTCGCACAACGTATGCTGTTGTAAATTTAACTTAGGTAGGTGTCACCGTTTCACCAATTGGCGAAGTTCACCGAATCTACTATTTTGTTTGAGTCCGTATGCATCCATAATCACATGAGACGATCCCAGATCACCCCTAGACCGTCAAGTGACGGGTTTAGAGCATGATTGGCCCCCTCCCAGCCTTCAACAGTCAATAAACACAAGTATATATCGGAAACTACCTGAAATGACCCGAAACGGCTCAAATCGGAGTCGGGGGCCTAACCAGGCAAATACAGAGGGACCCAGGGTGGGCCTCATACATTTTTGGACTAAAGGGGCATGAGGACCTCGCCTAGGGGGCGAGCCCTCGCTAGAACCTCCAGCGACCGGCGAGAGGCTCGCCGGTTCGGTGAGGCCACGCCGACTAGCGGGCTCGGTCGGGCTGGCTGGTCAGGCCGATCAAGTTTGTGGGGTAGGGTGGCCCACTAATCCAGGGTTTGTTGATTAAAACCCTTCCAAACACGCCCCTCCTTCACAAAGTGCCCTCCCAAGCTCTCCTTTCTCTTCCAAACTTCAGATTTTTCATAAAAATCGCACCTCCAACCTCTTCCTCTTTCTTTTTCGTGCACCACACCCACCACCCTGTTGTAAAATCATCTCCATTGCTGCCTACCCTCTCCCTTCTCTCTGATTTGAGCTCTTGAATCCCCCATTTGAGGCTCAAATTCATGTACACCACTACCCACCCTCTTTCTTCATCTTTCCTCTTTATCCCCTTCCATTAGAGCCTTTACACGCCCCTTGGAGGCTCAAATCTGTGGAGACCCAAAGATCTCATCCCTTTCCTCCCTTTTCTTCACTTTTTCATGGCTCTATTTGAGCTCATTACGGTCATTTTCTCAATTTTCACCATTCTTTCTCTCATGGGAAAGAGAAAGGGTGTCGTGGATGAAGCCGGGCCTAGTCGCCCTATGTGTTCAAGGAGACCGAGAGGTGCCGCCGCTAGTACAAGCGCCAAGCGGGAGTTTCAGTTGAAGCAGGATCTCGATCCCCAGGCTCCTGTTGGAAGGGCTCTGTTAGTGGAGCTGTCACATGGAGTTTATAAGGGCCGAAGGGTTCTTTTTGAAGCTCATGTAGATGGGCGGCTCTTTAGGGAGTACCTATTGTTCGAGTACCTGGAAGAAGCCAAGTGGGGTCAGCTATTTAAGAGCGAGTACCGTGCCAATGCAAGCACTGTTCGCGCTTTCTATGCCCACATTCAAGAACCTACGCTGGAGCCCTTGCAATTTTCGATCCCATGTGGAAGGGATCGGTTGGCCACAATTGACATCGGATTAATATCTTGGCTCATGAAGGTGCCCCTTGACGAGGTACATGCAAGTGAGACGAATTTGAAGAGTGCACGTGAAAGGGATCACCGCACACAGTTTCCTTTGTGGTCGGCTAGTTCAGTGGCAACCAAACAATAGCCTTCCAGCGACTAATATGACTGACAACTTCCGTCTACTCCATTACATTTTCACGTTCAATATCTACCCCAGGTGGAGCAATCGCAGCGAGTGTACGGGACTGATGGTAGATTTTCTGTACTAAGTGGGGGTAGAGAGTGAAGTTGTGCGTGCCTACGTTCGTGTTGCGACAGATAGTTCTTACCACATGCTCCAATAGAAGGACTGATTCGCTCCCCTTCGGCCAACTCATATGCAAGATTGTAAGTGAGTTTGGCTACCGACTTGGGGAGGAAAGGTCGGTGCTGATTCATCACCTCAACGAGACTACTCTCAACCAGATGGATATCGGGCCATGACAACGCCAAGCTCGACTTGAGGAGAGTGAGGATGAGACGGAGAGCGAAGAGGAAGAGAGTGAGAGAGAAAGTGGAGCTAAAATAGAGGAAGAAGAGGAACAGGAAGAGGAAGAGGAGGCTCAGGATACAGAGGAAAGCTCACCTCAGGACACTGATCGGCCTGCTAGGGATGCTCATTTAGCTCGACTTGAGGAGGGTCAGGCCATCTTACGACAGGACCTATGGATCTTCGGGGCCTCGTGAAACATAAATTTAAGAAAGTGACTCGCACTTTGAAGTCTATCCTGTGCTGCTTGCAGGATAAGGGTGCCCCTCCTCCATCGCCAGACTCGGATGCTTAGTCATCGGTGCCGTTGTCTCATAGTTTATTTGTTGTTGTGTTAGGACCTTTGTGGTTTCATGTTGAGAGGCTTCGTAGTATGGTAATTTGGTGGTATGTTTTAGTGTTTGAAGCTTTAATTATATTAGCTCATATGCATCTTCTGTCACAGACCATGTAAGCCTAGATCCCATGTATGTGACGATTTTGGGTTAAATGAAATGCATGAAGCTCCATTTGTTATCGAATGTGTAGAATGCTTGACAAGTTGGAGTTGTACTTGACAATTGTGAACTCCTTCCACCCCTCCACCATTACTCCTCTAAACCCATCTTGGCCTCACCTTTTCACACCCATATGAGCACAAAACCCAACTTCTGTGTCTCATAACTTTCCAAACCCACAAATCTCATCTCATGCTTCCCAACACAAGGCTCATTTTCCAAAGCCATTAATTTTAATCCCATCCCACCCTCCTTCCAAACATGACATTTCCAAATTCCGAGGTGGGATTAGTAATGCAGTCCCATCTAATACAACTTAAGAGTACTAGCTAAATAGGCCTTAGAATTTTGGACCTAGAGTTGGTACTCCTCGATTTTGTAAGCAAATCTGACAGTATAGGAAATCCAACAAAGTAATAATGTGAACCCTAGGACCTTCTTAGCTAGTATGAGCATGTGTGTAGTGCTCAAGTGTAGTTAAATTCAAGTTCGGGTAAATCGATTTCAATCAGACAATTTCTTCTATTAAAACTGGTATAAGATCATCTAGCGTATGAGCATAGACTTTGGATTGCAACTCTTGGATTACCGTTGCTCCTAAATTATGACTAGGTTACTGGTTATAATAAGGAATGTAAAAGACTAATTATGCTAAGATATTTGAAAGATAGATTTAGTAGTTGACTTGATTAGGTTGGAGTGAGACCTCATTCCTCCGTTGAATCCCCTTAATACTTATAGGCTTCTTTAATAACTCTTAGGGAGGTTATTTTGATTAGAAACTATTCACGCGTAGGGAAAAACTTATATATATCCCTTAGATTGAACGTTAGATCAAATCAACACACCCCTTAGAATTGCCTTCTCAAGGACTTATTACAATCGGGAAAACGGAGTAGAGAAACTATATATAAGTGAAATGTTCACGGTTTGAATCGAATTCTCAATCCTGATAGCTACCAATGAACTCAATGCTCTGATCAAGCAAAAGATCGGGATCAACTAGGATTAAGAACTGATACAACAAATTTTTTATCCTAGCTAGGCAAAAGGTCTATGTATCCAGCTCAGACCCACTACATAACTTTCCTTCCATTTTAGCTAGATCACTTACAACCAAAAGTTTATTATTTCGTCTTTGAGAAGTGTTAAGAACATATAGCCAATAGAGGTTTTCTCTTTAGGCCCAAGGAATTTCTCAAATGGGCAACAGGCAGTTAGAAATTAGGTCCCAAATCACATGTCATGTTGGCATACATATTGTGCATATGAACTTAGAAAGATAACCTGCCTGTTAAGCTAAGCTAGACATGATTAAATAAGGTAAGTCGGGACCATGATAAAAGTCTTTCTTTGGTAAAATTAGGTATCTTGCCGCAAACTCACACCCGTCCCTGGGAATCAACCTCAACACCCATTATTTTTAACTCCTTTATATAACTATAGGTATCAATGCCATAGTACACATCATCGATGAAAGGCAGACCAATGTATTTTCTATTTCGTGTCAAGGATAGGTTCTAAATTACACCTTGTTCTGACATACAGATCAGGACACAGATTCTTGAGCCTTGAGACTAGAAATAATTTTTAAGGGGGGTAGAATATTATGAGCCCAATCTAGTTAGGTCAACTCATACATCCGTTAGATCAAAGTGGTGTAGTAGAAGCGTGGTGGACCCCCGCCTCATTGGCCCAGGATTGGAAGAAATTGATCCAGGTCTTTGTGGTGCTAACTTAAGACCACTATCTAATACAGTGTTTTTGTAGTGCCAAAGACACTGTATGTATCTTATTATGAAGCTTGCATATGTGAAGAACAAAGCTCTACATATGATATGTCAAGTCAAGACAAAAGTCTCACAAGATTAGCTTCGATAGTCAAGCAATGATTCACAAGTCAAGAAGACTCGAGAATGTAAGAATGTTCGATTTAGTTCAAGGCTCAAGATTTCAAGAAGCTTTCAAGTTCAAGCTACACCAAGATCTCAAGCTTCATTATACTCAAGGTCACTCATCTTTAAGTTTCAATGTCCTTCACTATTGAGGTATGACTGACCTTAGGTTGACCTTTAGAGTAGGCCATTTTGGATACATAATCCATATGTTTTATATAAGTGAGTTTGGTCTGTTCTAAGACTAGTCCTAGACTTTGTTTGACTATTCCTAGCACAACTTCGACCTGTCTAAGAATTTCTTGAATCAGTCGTAAGTTTGTTGCAAAATTCAAAAATTTTCTATTTGGCTTCGACTAGTCCTGGGGACTGTTCGACTAGTTGTATGAACAGTGTCGATTGCTTCTTCGACCAGTCGTAAACCTTTAACTCAAAGTACATTGTTGAAATTCGGCTACCTTCGTCTACTCGAAGAGAACCTACGACTAGTCGAAGGAGACCTACGACCAGTCATAGACTACCTACGACCGGTCGTGAAACCGTCAGATCTTATCGCGCTTGAATTTTCAAATATCTGTTGGTTCTATGACCAGTCGTAGAGATCCTTAGACCAGTCGAAGACGTGATTTGCTCACCTATAAATAGAGCACGAATCTCAGAATAAAACATGAAATTCAAGCTAATTTAATCCGACCTTCTGAGAGATAAGTCTGAGCTCTATTTAAGCTAAGTGTGCATATTTAATATTTTCTTTCTTTAGCTTTTTAAATTGATTTTGCTTCTTATATTCCAATCCGATTTGAAAAGAGGAAGTGTAGTTTTCCTTTTTCTGGAATCAAAATCAATTAAAGTTAGCCCATCTATTTTAATTTAAAATCTATTAGAACTTAGAACCATTATATAGTGAGTATTAGACATTGAACTTTGACATTCAAATCTCTACTCCGACTTGGTTCTTCCGGGCTGCTACAACAAAGAAGAAAATCAGGTATTTTACATTTTGTGTAATTTACTGAATTTGGTTTTATTTGAGGTTAAGCTAGAAAAATCTCAAAGTTGTTGGTTATCTGAGGAGAGCCAGAAAACTCAGAAGTGAGGGTTTTTGAATTGTGTAAGCCCTTTAAAAAAGACACAATTGTGAAGGTTTTGGGTGAACCTGTGAAAAACCTATTTGATAGTGAATACTAATATCCCCTGTGTGAGGATATTAGGAGTGGAGTAGCATTCTGTGTGGTTGTTGTTGAACAGTTGGTGTACACATAGGTGAACCACTATAACTCTGTGTTGTGTGGATGTGTGCTTCATTTTCTTATCCTTGATTATTCATTTGTAGGATGTATGTTGATGTGAATGTTGTAATTATTTTATTTCAAGCTCAGTGAGGAATGTTGTAATAGTTTAAATTTATATTTCCACAATTTATCTCTTGCTATTATTAGTTTGAGCTTCAGTTTCTCTATTTGTTCTAGTAAGGTTGCCTTGCCATTTTTATGGTGCATGGTTGTCCTTAAAACAATCAATATTTGAGATTGTATTTTTATTCCTCAGTATAGTTTGAATTTGTTTATTCCTCTTCGGTTTGAGTTCTTGATATAAAGACCTTTCTAGAAATAAGGTTGTCCTACCATAAACTTTGGTTTTTGGTGTAAGGTTGTACTTAGAACAACTTTTGTATCAACCTCTCAATACTTGTGTATTGAGGTTGCTTTTTATTTTGGCATTGTGAATTAATTTACTTTATTTGGCTATCTCTTTATTAAATTCCACTGTAATTATTTTAAATTTGGTGTTGTCCTATTCACCCCCCCCCCCCCCAGGACATGTAGTTTGGCCATTTCAGACATCGAAGGCATTATGTAGTGTTTACGCGGACTATGTAAATTTGATTCGATTTTACGATTTTGTGGAACTTGGCTTATAAATAGGGGTTTCCTAAGTCTTTCTATGGTATCTAAGGTTTGAAGGAGCGGAGCAAAAGGGTGGAGCTGCTTCCCAAGAGTTTTTCTTCCCTTTTCCTTGGTTTTTAATGCTTTCTTCTATGGTTTTTAATTTAATCATGTCTATGGTTGGCTAGATCCCTTAGCTAGGGCTAAGGGGTGAAGCTTGTAGCATGGTTGGGATTTTTTTCTTGTTTAATTCTTATTATTGTTGAAACCCTTTAATTCTAGTTTTATATTTAAGAAATACTTTAGTGTTTAATGGTTTATTGTGATTGAAATTACAATGGATCTGCAATATCCTGAAGTATTTTCTTTTCTTGTTTGGAGTTTGTGAAAATAGGAAATCCTGTTGTTCTCCATCGTCCCTTGGGCATGGATGGGTGAAGGAATCCCTTCTATTCTTCACAATTCTCCCATGTTAGTTGTTGGATCGGTATACCTTATTGTCTATCGTGGTCTCCTAGGCATGGTTAGGTGATAGAATCACTTCCAATCTTCACAACTCTCATCCATTAAGAATTAGGTCAATGGAGGTCCAGATCTGATCTTATTGAATATCTTCCAATTGGATAGGATAGGACTCCAATTCCAATTGAGTACTTTGAATCAAATAAGGAAACATCCTAATAGCTGCAAGTGGATCCTTGGAATTCCTAGTTTCCCACCTTCGAATTTCTTAAGTTTCCTCATTAAATCTCTCACAATTATTCTTTACACTCGTAGATTTAGATTAGATCTTCTCCTAGTTTTAATTCTAATTACTCTCAGAATAGACACACATGGTTATTCCCTGTGGATTCGACCTCGGTCTTACCGAGATTATTACTACATTGGAACCCTACACTTGGGGTTGTGAACAATGGCGATCATGCCTCTTCTTTTAGATTTATCATTCTTAGGACATTTTGTAGCTAGATGCCCATATTCAAAACAGTTGAAGCATTAAGAGTCTTGAGATTTAGATTTCCAAGTATTTGCTTTTCTCTTATCAATCAGTTTTTTAAAATTAGAACTATTTTTATTTTAAAAAAATTCTACAAAACTTTTTAGCCAACATAGTCAAGTCATCCTCATTCTCTTCATTATCTGACTATTTGGTTTTTGATTTTGATGATTTAAGGGCTATGGATTTACTTTTGGGAGCTTTGAAATTCAGTTCATAAGTCTATAGAGATCCAATTGATTCCTCTAGCTTCATTGTGTCAGTATCCCTCAACTATTGTATCATAGTGACTTTAGAATGGAACAGAAGCAATCGTAGGATTTTTGCACACACTTTGCTTTCAGGGACCCTTTCTGTAACGCCCTGAAAATCGGGGGTTGAGTAGCAACTCAACTCTCGAGTTCCAAAACATCACTTATACAACATATATGCTTATGATTCAATGTTGTCTGTGTTAGTGCATTAATCATGAGTCGGATTATACCAAAATAGTAATTCATAGTCCAGATCAAGTTGTAAAACGCAATCGGAAGACTGAAAGACATAAATACACGTATATTAGTCAAAAGATCACGATCGGTCTCCAGAGTATGAATGTAACACTAAGTCACTGTGTATATGAAATATTATATGTAGTATTACAAGAGTCAAAAGTCGTAAAAAATATAGTTCAACTATAATACAACCCTGTAGCCCCACCGAACAGGAGAGCCTATGCGTATACATCAGAGAACTGCATGTAAGAGTGCTCATCCTGGTCGTCTTAATAATCAGGCTCCGCCTCAGGAGTCATGCCATCATCTGAAATTAAGACAGAGTCTAGTTGGTGTTTAAAACACCGTCCCGTAATGTGGGAGTAAGTGATCAACTCAGTGGAACAATAAAGCATAGGTTAGCATGTTATCAATTCAGTCAAGAATTAATGATAAAGCAGTAAATACACATTCCTAAGTACTGTTGTTAATGCAAGAATGGTATGGATGTATGATGCATGCCCTCACCTACGCTCCCTCAGCGACTTCATCTCACGGTCGCGCATGACAACACTACCTCAGTGCTTGACCTGCAACTCCTGAACGCACGCGTAATGCAGTGCATGCGTATGATTACTAAGTTCTTATTAGTCCTTTTCATACAGTAGGATTGGAAAATTAAGGTACCTCCCTTATTTCATTTCCCAAACAATGATCCATTATAGGGTAGTCAGTCCTAGTAAATCTCATACGATGTTGCAGTTCTAGGTCACTGCAAAGGGCTTGTCACTAAATCAGTGCAGACCTAGTTTATACTCTAGATGTTACGGAAAGGCTCGTCGCCTCTATGCAGAATCAAAGTATACTCGAGGTCACTACAAAGGGCTCGTCACCAATCAGTATAGGCCGACAGCTCGAATACAGTGTCCCATACCACCGTATTCAACTCACGAGTCTGGGTTGCTCACTGGTCACTACGGGCAGGCTCGACGCCCCAGCGTAGGTCGACAGCTCGACCACGGTGTCCCATACCACCATGCCCAGCTCATGAGTCTTAGCGGATCGAGGTACCAAGGTTAACGGGGTTTCCACTGGTGAGTTTGGTACCATAAGTTCAAGCAGTAGCGTCCGAACATGGTGAACATACATAGGGCCAATCGGGTTACTTGATGAGCTCGACTAGCATGAGCACACATCAAGTGAATCTAAAGTGCGTACGCACTCCGTGTGGCCTAACCACTGCCGACGACTTTAGTACGGCTCGGGTTCGTCAAACACGTCCTACGTGGCGAAGGAATCTTTGCCATGACTTCGAGCCTGTTACCAATTGCCTGGACTATAACATAGCCCCAATCACATTTAATCCTTAACTAGAAAACATGTGGAGTAGTCAAAGCAGAATTTACAAGGTAATTCAAACATGTTAACAAGCATGTTATAAAGCACAATGTAAGCAGGAAATACAAACACATACATTTCATAAGTAAGCAGTTAAACTAAACAACTTGCATGGAGGAAATTATATACATCGCTAAGGTATTTGAGAATCCTATCTCAACACCTACCTAAAGCACTATCTCCTAAGGACTTACTCATACAAACATTGTTATCAAACACTTATACTACACCTATCAACCTACATGACATATGTCGATCTTTAACATGTACTTGGACAAATCCTTTCGACAAGGAGTTGTCACATACACAATCATCATGTACTAGCATCCCATAGCCACGGTAGGCACAAATCATGATTTCATATTCATGTAGTCATTTCAATAAACACTTAGACTACACCCTCCATCATACATATTATATATTAGTTATCATACATATTAGGTCAAATCCTTTCGTCAAAGGGTTGTCGCCTATACGATAATCATATATCCATGACCGTTACTCATGGCGAGCATGAATGCAAATTCTATACTCATTTAGTCATTTTCACAAACACTTAAGCTACACATAATAACATACACAACGTATGTTGATATAACATGTATTAGAGTTAATCCTTATGCCCAGAAGTTGATACACATGCAACTAGCATACAAAAATGCAATTAATTATGGCAAGCACAAATCCGTATTTCATGCGTATACGGTATTTTCTACAAATACGAGGAATACAGTATATTCAACCTAGTTAACGTATAACTAAAAAATGAAACGGACAGCACTTTGTACATGTATAATATCATCCATGTCAGTAATATATCATTAACTGACATTAAAAGCCTTGAAAATCATAACTTATACATTTAAAGTCCACACCTTATGCCGTAGAAGCGAGTAACGAACTCAGTTTAAACACCAAGTCTTTATCAACAGTAGAACGGCAACCTATGGCATGAAATAGGTTAGCTATTTCATCACTTACACTAGTTGAATCTCTAAAACTGATTCGGGTTAGGATTTCTTACCCAAAAACAGAATCAGAATCGCTAGAAGAGCGATACAGATGCGGTGGCTAAGCACGTGAAACGATGGGATTGAATCCTAGGAACTCTCTCCCACTTTCTCTCTCACTTTCCCTCTCTTTTCTCTCTTCTCTCTCCTAGGGTTTCCCAAATTCGTATGAGATGAGAGAGTGAGGGCTTAAGGTCCTTATATAGGCCTAAAATTGATGGAAATGGCCCCAGGGCCAAGGTATACTTAAGTTATGTCCAAAGGACATCTGTTTCAGCTCAACGAAGCATTTTCGAAACCCCCTTGAGCCAAAGGTCGGACTTAAGCTCACTGACTATGAATCTAGGTCAAGTCAAGTTTTCAGTCCGATCGGATTTACAAATCACACTGGCAGACCAGTTTCAGTTTAATGGTCACCGCAATTTGATCAGAGTTACAAGTACACTGGCCTATGTATGAAATTTTCCCTGATCCGAGGGTGTATTTAGGTCAGATTCTAACAGTCTAAATCCTTATATTTGGCCCGCAAGCGACAAGTCTTAGATTACTTAAATTTAGATATTTATTTCTAAAATATCTACGTTTCTTACACACTTCACTCCGGGCTCAAGCGAATAGCCCCGTGACACTATCTGTATTTGATTTTCGAGATAGTTGTCAATCCCAGCAAGGCGGTCCTAAGCGTTTAGTCTCGTAATCATCGGACTTTCGACGTGCGTTCCAGCTCCGATACGGAGTTTTAATGTGCTCCTGAGAGCAACTGGGTAATGAGATTGATCCTAGATTATAGGGTAATGTATCGTCAATGATTCTACAAGTTTTAGGTCTTGTAGATCATATTTAAAGTGGTTTAAACTAATTCTACTGAGTACTCAGTTTAGTACTTAACTAAATTATGCCCTAATTATGACAGAATATGGTCCTAGGGCAGTTCTATGTCCCTTTTTGGTATTTTTAGTTAGCATATTAATTTAATTGTTTTTATAGTAGTTCATCATTAAGTTTACTTCATCTCCACTAAATTTCATTAGATTTTGTATTGCAGAAAAATTTCTAGAAGTAACCGTTGTCCAAACTAATAACTTTTAAATAGTTGTCACATCAACCTAATTAAAATATATTATCATTTTTATTATATTTTTCACTTATTTTTTTTATGAAACTAGACTTATCAAGCTTCAATCTGGCTTTTGAATCACCTAAATCAAAGTTATAACGAGAGAGATATGACTTTTCAAAGTTGGATAAAAAATTACAAAAAACAGGGTTTCAAACGGGCCGCCCGGCTCGCTATGGCCCGCTAGACCGAGGTGCACCGCGGTTAGCGCGGTGATGCCGTGGTTCACTGGACTGTCCGCTAGTGGTTTCCACCATGTGATTTTTGAAGTGGGTTTATCTTACAAATCGGGATGAGTTATTCGATGTGCAATATATGAGTTTGGGGTAGGAGAAGTTGATCTATCCAACTAACATATTTATTTCTAGAGAGTCTAAAAGGTTAATGGTTAAAAACCCATTTTATTTATTTATTTACTATTTATGGTAATTTTTAGTTTAAGTATTATTCTTCATCACCTAAACTTTAGGATTATGTCTAATGTGCAATTACTTAGAAAAATTTTAAGGACAAGGTGGTGAAAAGTGAGATTTTGAAGGAAATAGGTTAAAAAGGGATTTTAAACTTTGGGATTGAGTTTTGAGAAGTTAATAAGGTGTTAGGATCGACCCATTGCCTAAGGACATCTAACTCCAAGTTGGCAAAAATCCGGGGCGTTACCCCTTAAAAAATAATTTCATCCCCGAAATTGGCTAAGGATAATGAGTAAAGATTTTATTATTTTGTTTGCCTAGGTTTTATTGATTTCAAGTTTATATGCATAGTAGGGTGTATACTATCTATACTAATCTGGTACATTTTAGTCTACCCCCCTTAAAAAAATTATTTCTCTACCTCTTGCTTATACCCTAATGGTTTGCTACAATTATTTCTTTATCTATTTGGGGTTTATTTGTCTTCAGTGGTCTACTAACACGGAGAGATAGCTGTAATGAGCTTGATCCCGATACATCGATCATCTACCTGACCAAGGTAGAAGGCTCATTATATCCCTTCCTAGTCCTGGTGGATCCTGGTCTTCTGCTCGGTCCAAGCAGTGAGTCCATTGGTAGTCGCTCAGGATTGAGAATTGGGTCAAGTTGCGAATGCTTCGCAATTTTATATTTAAGTAACTCCATAGTCCGATTACTCTAAAAGCTTAGGGAATGTCCATCACTGAAAGATTTAAATTTCTTATTTGTAAGGTTGCCCTTTGGGTCTTGGTCTAAGAGAGTCCTCGTCTTAATCTATGTCCAAAGTATGGGTTAATAAATATCTTACTAGATCATCCTAAAAAGGTTTCTAATAGTATAGAATTGGATAAGGCTTCTATTAAGTTCGTATTTAACGAGTGTGGATACACTGACCTCAGCTATTGTAATTCAGCTCATACCTATTGTTAGGCCTATTCTTTAATACGGATTGGTTTAATACTTAAACCCTACTTGCTTTCCTTCTAGCAACTCATTATGGACATTTTAAGGAAGGTTCAACTCATATTTAGTGACCTAACCTCTCGTATAACCTGGGTCAATTTGCTTCGATCCTGGGGCAGTAGGGAAGGGGCCCACCATGCTTCTGGTGCTCCACTTTGATCAAAGAAGTGTATAAAAACTAACTTAACTAGATTAGTTTCATAATGTTCTACCCCCCTTAAAATTTGTTTCTACTTTCAGGGTTCAAGAATTTGTGTATCGATCTGTATGTTAGAACAAGGTATAATTTAGGACCTATCCTTGGCATAAAATAGGAAATGATTTCTCCCTACATTAGTCTTCCTTTCATCGATGATGTATACATGGCATTGATACCTATGGTAATAGAAAGGAACTAAAAAGGATGGGTGTTATGGTTGATTTCAAGGACGAGTGTGAGTCGGTGGCAAGATACCTAATTCTACCAAAGGACTTTTACTACGGTCCCAACTTACCCTCATTAATCATGTCCAATTTAATACCATAATATAATCTATACATTATTAATACATAAGGAATTTGGACAAAATAGGTTAATGGGCAGACTATCTTTCTAAGTTCACATGCTCAATATGTATGCCAGAATGGTCTGTGATTTGGGACATAATTTCTAACTGTATGTTGCCCGTTTGAGAAATTTCTGGGGCCAAAATAAAATATCCTCATTGGCTATATGTTCTTAACACTTCTCAAAGATGAAATAATAAACTTTTAGTTGCAAGTGGTCGGGCAAACACGGAAGGAAAGTTGTGTAGTGTGTTTGAGTCGGATACATGGACCTTCTGCCTAGCTACGATAGAAAGTTTAACGTATTAGGTCTTAATCCTCGTTGATCCCGATCTTCTACTTGATCAGAGCATTGAGTTCATTGGTAACTACCAGGATTGAGAATTCGATTTAAACCGCGAACATTTTGCTTATATAATTTTTTCTACTCCGTGTTCCCAATTGTAATAAGTCTTTGAGAAGGCAATTCTAAGGGGTGTATTGATTTGATCTAACATTAAATCCAAGGGATATATAAGTTTTCTTTGTGCGTGAATAGTTTCTACGTCAAACAAGCTTCCTAAGAGTTACTAAAGAAGCTTATAAGTATTAAGGGGATTCAACGAAAGAATGAGCTTTCACTCCAACCTAATCAAGCCGACTAACCAAGTCTATCATTCACTTATCTTAGCATAATCGGTCTCTTACATTCCTTAGTGTAACCAGTAGCCTAGTCTTAATAGGAGTAGTGATAATCTAATAGCTTATGGGCTAGATGATTTCATACTATTTTAAAGTCTACGCTCATACGTTAGATGATTTTATACCATTTCTAATATAAAAAATTATTTTTATTGCTTAAGGTCAAAAGTTGTCTGATTGGAATTGAGTTGCCCGTACTGAAATTAACTACGCTCGAGTACTTCACATATGCTCCTACCAGCTAAGGAGGTCCTAGAGTTAACGTTATTAGTTTATTGGATTTACCATACTATCAAAATTTTCAAAATCGAGGACTAAGGTCCAAAACTCTAAGGGCCTATTTAGCCAGTGGTATCAAGTTGTATTAAATGGGATTGCATTGCTAATCCTATCTCGGGATTGGGAGTGGCATGTTTGGTAGGAGGGTGGGATGGGATTAAAATTAATTTTATAGGCTTTGGAAAATGAGCCTTGTGTTAGAAAGTGTGAGATGATATTTCCAAATCCCATGATGATGAATTTCCAAGTGTACTTTGAAAGGAAAACCCGAGATTTACTTTTAATTGCATACATTCCAAACATGGTATTGGAAACCATGGGATACACCCAATCTAGGGACAATACCTTACACATACATTTATTGTTACTTTTATGATTCCATCCACCTTAAACTCACCTAACGCAGTTGGCCGAACGGGCCCTAAATGTCCCAACATTTGGAGGTTGTGAAGGTTATGGGACACAAAAACGTAGGTTTTGTGCCCCAAATGATGGGGTATAAGGAAGGTGGAGAATTGTAATGAGTAGTTTTTTTTTTTTTTTTGGGTAACGGTGGTGTATGAGTATAAGATGTAGAAGAAGACGGAAACATGAGTGAATAGAAGTGCAGATGTGAGATCATTTTACATGGTCTTGGCTACGTACGTGCTATACTACTGTAGTTAATCTCGCCCGTTGGTGAAACTTGGGATACTAATGTGGTTTCTAGATTCCATCGCCCCCTTCCTAAATTATAGTGCATCATAGTGCGCCGTGTTACCATAACTCAGGTCCAGTTTAATTCAAATCATGCTCTGATACCAACTTGTAACGCCCTGAAAATCGGGGGTCGAGTAGCAACTCAACTCCCGAGTTCCAAAACATCACTTATGCAACATATATGCTTATGATCAATGTTGTCAGTGTTACTGCATTAATCATGAGTCAGATTATACCAAAACAGTAATTCATAATCCAGATCAAGTTGTAAAACACAATCGGAAGACTGAAAGACATAAATACACGTATATAAGTCAAAAGATCACGATCGGTCTCCAGAATATGAATGTAACACTAAGTTACTGTGTATATGAAATATTATATGTAGTATTACAAAAGTCGAAAGTTGCAAAAAATATAGTTCAACTGTAATACAACCCTATAGCCCCGCCGAACAGGAGAGCCTATGCGTATATATCAGAGAACTGCATGTAAGAGTGCTCATCCTGGTCGTCGTAATAATCAGGCTCCGCCTCAGGAGTCATGCCATCATCTGAAATTAAGACAGAGTCTAGTTGGTGTTTAAAACACCGTCCCGTAATATGGGAGTAAGTGATCAACTCAGTGGAACAATAAAGCATAGGTTAGCATGTTATCAATTCAGTCAAGAATTAATGATAAAGCAGTAAATCACACATTCCTAAGTACTGTTGTTAATGCAAGAATGGTATGGATGTATGATGCATGCCCTCACCTACGCTCCCTCGGCGACTTCATCTCACGGTCGCGCATGACAATACTACCTTAGTGCTTGACCTGCAACTCCTGAACGCATGCGTAATGCAGTGCATGCGTATAATTACCAAGTTCTTATTAGTCTTTTCATATAGTAGGATTGGAAAACTAAGGTACCTCCCTTATTTCATTTTCCAAATAATGATCCATTATAGGGTAGTCAGTCCTAGTAAATCTCATACGATGTTGCGGTTCTAGGTCGCTGCAAAGGGCTCATCACCAAATCAGTGCAGTCCTAGTTTATACTCTAGATGCTATGGAAAGGCTCGTCGCCTCTACGCAGACTCAAAGTATACTCGAGGTCACTACAAAGGGCTTGTCACCAATCAGTGTAGGCCGACAGCTCGAATACAGTGTCCCATACCACCGTATTCGGCTCACGAGTCTGGGTTGCTCACTGGTCACTACGGGGAGGCTCGACGCCCCAGCGTAGGCCGACAGCTCGACCACGGTGTCCCATACCACCATGCCCAGCTCATGAGTCTTAATGGATCGAGGTACCAAGGTTAACGGGGTTTTCACTGGTGAGTTTGGTACCTTAGGTTCAAGCAGTAACGTCCAAACATGGTGAACATACATAGGGCCAATCGGGAAACATGGTGAACATACATAGGGCCAATCGGGTTACTTGACGAGCTCGACTAGTACGAGCGCACATCAAGTGAATCGATATGAAGTGCATACGCACTCCTTGTGGCCTAACCACTGCCGACGACTTTAGTACAGCTCGGGTTCGTCAAACACGTCCTACGTGGCGAAGGAATCTTTGCCATGACTTCGAGCATGTTATCGATTCCCTGGACTATAACATAGCCCCAATCACATTCAATCCTTAACTAGAAAACATGTGGAGTAGTCAAAGCAGAATTTACAAGTAATTCAAACATGTTAACAAGCATGTTATAAAGCACGATGTAAGAAGGAAATACAAACACATACATTTCATAAGTAAGCGATTAAACTAAACAACTTGCATGGAGGAAATCATATATATCGCTAAGGTATTTGAGAATCCCATCTCAACACCTACCTAAAGCACTATCTCCTAAGGACTTACTCATACAAACATTGTTATCAAACACTTATACTACACCTATCAACCTACATGACATATGTCGATCTTTAACATGCACTTCGACAAATCCTTTCGACAAGGAGTTGTCACATACACAATCATCATGTACTAGCATCCCATAGCCACGGTAGGCACAAATCATGATTTCATATTCATGTAGTCATTTCAATAAACACTTAGACTACACCCTCCATCATACATATTATATATTAGTTATCATACATATTAGGTCAAATCCTTTCGTCAAAGGGTTGTCGCCTATACGATAATCATATATCCATGACCGTTACTCATGGCGAGCACGAATGCAAATTCTATACTCATTTAGTCATTTTCACAAACACTTAAGCTACACATAATAACACACATAACGTATGTTGATATAACATGTATTAGGGCTAATCCTTTCGACCAAAAGTTGATACACATGCAACTAGCATACATAGACAACAATTAATTATGGCAAGCACAAATCCGTATTTCATACATATATGGTATTTTCTACAAATACGAGGTATACATTATATTCAACCTAGTTAACATATAACTGAAAAACGAAATGGACAGCACTTTGTACATGTGTAATATCATCCACGTCAGTAATATATCATTAACTGACATTGAAAGCCTTGAAAACCATGACCTATATATTTAAAGTCTGCACCTTATGCCGTAGAAGCGAGTAACGAACTCAGTTTAAACACCAAGCCTTTATCAATAGTAGAACGGCAACCTATGACATGAAATAGGTTAGCTATTTCATCACTTACACTAGTTGAATTTCTAAAACTGATTGGGTTAGGATTTCTTACCCAAAAACGGAATCAGAATCGCCGGAAGAGTGATACAGATGCGATGGCTAAGCACGTGGAACGATGAGATTGAATCCTAGGAACTCTCTCACTTTCTCTCTCGCTTTCCCTCTTTTCTCTCTTCTCTCTCCTAGGGTTTTCCAAATTCGTATGGGATGAGAGAGTGAGGGCTTAGGGTCCTTATATAGGCCTAAAATTGGTTGAAATGCCCCCGGGGCCAAGGTATACTTAAGTTATGTCCAAAGGGCATCTGTTTCAGCTCAACGGAGCATTTGTGGAACCCCTCCTTAAGCCAAAGGTCGAACTTAAGCTCATTGACTATGGATCTAGGTCAAGTCAAGTTTTCAGTCTGATCGAATTTACAGATCACACGAGGCAGACTAGTATCAGTTCAACAGTCACCGCAATTCAATCAGGGTTACAAGTACACTGGCCTGTGTATGAAATTTCTCCTGATCTGAGGCTGTATTTGGGTCAGATTCTGACTGTCTGAATCCTTATATTCGGCCCGTAAGCCGCAAGTCTCAAATTACTTAAATTTAGATATTTATTTCTAAAATATCCACGTTTCTCACACACTTCCTTTAGGGCTCAAGCGAATAGCCCCGGGACACTATCTGAATTTGATTTCCGAGATGGTTGTCAAGCCCAGTAAGGCGGTCCTAAGCGTTTAGTCTCGTGGTCATCGGACTTTTGACGTGCGGTCCAACTCCGATACGGAGTTTCAATGTGCTCCCGAGAGCAACTGGGTAATGAGATTGATCCTAGATTATAGGGTAATGTAGCGTCGATGATTCTACAAGTTTTGGGTCTTGCAGATCGTATTTAAAGTGGTTCAAACTAATTCTACTGAGTATTCAGTTTTGTAATTAACTAAATTATACCCTAATTATGACAGAATATGGTCCTAGGGCAGTTCTACATCCCTTTTTGGCATTTTTAATTATCATATTAATTTAATTATTTTTATTGTGGTTCGTCATTAAATTTACTTCATCTCCACCAAATTTCATTAGATTTCATATTGTAAAAAATTCTAAAAATTCTAGAAGTAACCGTTGTCCAAACTAATAACTTTTGAACAGTTGTCACATCAACCTGGATTAAACTATATTAACATTTTTATTATATTTTTCAATTATTTTTATATGAAACTAGACTTTTCAAAACCTGAATTAATAATGTCATTTAGTTTAGTAAAGAAATTCATGAATGACTCGTTTTCTTCCATATGGATTTCTTCAAACCTTGTTGTAAGAATTTGGATCTTAGATTTTTTAACAATGTTAGTTCCTTTATGTGTCATTTTGAGAATATCCCAAGCTTGTTTTATTGTATCACACAAGTTGATTCTTTTAAATTCGTCTGGTGATAGATAAGTAATAGCATTAAGTGCTTTTGCATTATCACTACTTTTGTTTTTCTAACATGGAGTCCAAAGATTATAAACTTGTACTTTCATAGACTTGGTTCCATTTTTAGCCACTACTTCCAACATTGGAGGGACCCATTAGATCATTGTGGCTTGCCACACTTTCATCAATGGATTTGAGGAAAATCCTCATTCCAATTTTCTAATAGGAATTGTTCGAGCCATTAAAGGGAAGTGGCTTGGAAATTGATAAACTATTGACATTTGACATTCCAATAGCTCTGGATCTAGATCTAGAAAGTTAACCCCCATAAGAGCAACCTCGGTCTGATACCACTTGAAATGAAGAGCTATAAAAGTCCTAAGGGGGGGGGGGGTGAATAGGACTATGTCAAATATTTCGATACAATGCAGAATAATAAATCAAATAAATACAATTGTTCAAAGTATTAAATTTTTTATATCAAATAGCTCATAGGACAACCTTTAACATAAAAGATTTAGGTAAGACAACCTTATTTCATGATGTCTTTGAAATCAAAATACTAAACTATCTCAAGAATAAATAAACCACAATGTATACACGAATAATAATAATCAATCACTACAATGCACGAGAGAATTATAGTGGTTCGGTGCCTCAATGCAACCTACTCTACTCCTAAAATTACTACAATTGTAATTTTGGCTTTCACTATTTTAAGGTTTTACAGGGTCACCTTAAAAACCTGATACAGTTATTATGATTTTTACGGGCTATCACAATCAAACCCACTTTGTGAATCTTAAGGGATCATCACAAATAAATCCGCTGAGATTTCCAGGCTATCTCAAAAAAACCCAAACTGAAATAAATGAATAGACATTACTTATCTTCGATTGACAAGTCGAAGTCGTAGCTGTAGCTTGAATGCAGCGATCTCCTTCTTTGGGATGTAGATGAAGTCTTTGTATAAGTTTAACCCAAAAAGAAATGAAGGGATCTAATGTATTTTTAATAAAATGAATGATGCCCTATTGCCACAAATTTGATTCTCCCTTTTCTCAAAGTAGAGTATGGATTACTCTATTAAAATAGTTTAATCTAACTTGAGAAGGAGAATAGAATTAGCTAAAATAAAAATGAGAATTACAACTCAAATAGCTTAAGGAGACTTGAACTTTCTTTCTTTGCAATACAATATAAATCTATGAATTTTCGTGGTTTAAAGAGTAAGAAAGTGCCTCTATTTATAGCCAAGGATCTATGTAGTTTGGCTGGCCCGAGGTTTGGTTCGGCTAGTCGAATTCCAAAGTTCACATTCCAATGGAACTCAAATTTCACGGGATAATATATTTCAAAAATTCCACAGGCCTAAGCCTAAGTTCGGCTAGTCAAGCAAGTGTTTCGGCTGGCTTAATTTGCCAAAAATCCTTTTTTGTTCAATTGCTGGAAACCTGACCGAACCCACCTTGGGTTGGTTGAAGGTATATTTAGCTGGCCGAACCTCAGTTTGGGCTGGCCAAACCTACCAGAAAAAGATCTTTTCAGATCTGTCTTTTTGACCGAATATTGTAGGGCTGGCCGAAGTTAGGCTGGCCGAACCAGTCATCGGGCTGGCCTAACTTGAGTGTATTTAACATGAAATATGATTATAGTTATGCATGTGTGAAATACACCTAACCTATGGTCAAACTAGGTTTATATCACCTAAAGGTTGACTCATACGAAGTGTTTTTTTAACTTCGAACTATGAATGATATTGCCTTGAGATGTTGAGACTTCTTTCCAGATGCTTGATTAAGTTGATAACTTGTCTTCAGTCGAGTTTGCAATCTTAATGGGACTATGAAATTTGACAAACTATAATGTGCTTTAAGTACAAGCACTTACAAGATCTTATGTGATGTTTAATTTGATGATGGATAGGTAATCCTTCGACCAATCCTCCTTCACTTAAGAGACGTATATTGTTGTCACGGTCCCACTTAGGCACGAAACACTCTTAGCCCTCAAGTTTAAAACAACCTAAACTACAAGATAATAAAAAGGAAAACTACAGAAAATAAAAAATTTGAAAAGGGAGAAGGTTGGAAAGAAGTTACCATATTGGAGTTGTTACAAAATAGAAAAAATAGTTAATATCTAAAAACAAATTTAGAGAAATCTAATCTAAGAATAAAAAAACAGTAAAAGTTAGTCCTAATCCTAAACTAATTCTAATGCTAATAAATTACAGAAAATGCAAGTGAAGTCTCCGGTAATGGCGCCAAAAACTTGTTCATGAACTCCAAGTGCAGTGTTACAAAGTAGTAATAACTCGGTGAGACTGAGGTTGAATCTACAGGGAATGGGGAACACTGCCTAGAACTAATCTAAGTTTAATGTGTTGGTTTGGATTTTTAATCTAGCAATTTAAGAAAGGGTTTTACAACAAATAAATAAAAGACTAAGGATCCAGAAATCCACGTATAGCAATCTCAATATTCAATTTACTGATTCAATGTATATCTCAATTGGAATTGAAGTCCTATCCTATCCAATCAGAAAATAATTTAATTAAACCATCATTCATGTATCAAAATAGATTTGAACTTTAATTGAATTGGTTCCCTCATAAATCACCAACGTATTGATTGTAGGGAATTCAAAGCATCTATCATGCTAAGAGTCAATGATAGATCATTGGATTTTATAGATCAATCCATTGCAAAATAAGTACGAACATATCAAAAGCTTCCTAAGAATTTACTATGCCCGGAGTCGACAATAGATTAAAGTTAACTAAAAATATTCTTTCATTCAAAAAAAAAAACTAGGAATTGTCAACATAAAGATTTAAAAAAATTGAATAAAAGTAAGATAAATATCAAAATAAACTACAAGCTTCACCTCTTAGCTTTATCCAAGAGATTAGCCAACCAAACATATGGTTGAACTAAAACTCTTAAAGAAAAACATGAAAAACTAACTAGAAGAAGATGGAGAAGAATGAGAACTCCTTGAAGCACCACAACTCCTTGTAGTACTCTTCCTACCCTAATTCATGCTTAGAAAAACTCAGAAAACCCCCTTACATTGGCTTGTTCAGACCGACTTCAATATATGCAGCTATCGCAGCTTCGATGGCATCGAAGTTCGATTGAAGGGTTTTATTCGAATTTGGAAACTGTCAGCAACGTCTATGTAAGTCCTTTGATGAGGTCACCCAACCTTTAATGACATCGAACATGTCTTCAATGGGATGGAAGAATGTTCAAAACTGTCAAGTCAGTAAATAGATTTTTCTTTGATTTGTTCGATGTCATCGAATCAGCTTCAATGGCATTGAATTGGTCATCGATGGGATCAAAGAGCTCCTCCATGGCATCAAGAATTGTACCCATATGTCCAGCAACCAAACTTGATTTTTCTAATTTTTTTCGATGGGATTGACATTCCTTCGATGGCATCAAACACTTACTTTTATGACATCGAAGTTGTGTTCGATGGCATCAAACTATTAAGTTCAGCAGTTCTATATGTTTGCAGTTTGTAATCTCAAATTTTTTCATTCTTAACTTGGTTTTCTTGAATGTTGGACTCTTGAATTCTTCAATCTTAACCTCTAAATATCCAATCATCACTTTGTTAATTCTTGAGCATCAAATTCATACTTCTATCATCCATTTCACCTTAAGCTCTAAAAATCACCTCGCAAGACAAAACATGTTAAATAGATCGATTAAGCATTATCATGTTCATAAAACTAAGATATACCTAGGGGAAATATGCAATATTTCACACTTAATAGTGACTATTTACAACTGGTGAGAACAAGTACACGTTTCTACATGATTTTTCCAACTAATGCAGGAAACATGGACTTTAAACTAAAGGTGATCTAATTACTCCCTAAATTTCATGGACTTGATTTAGAAAGTCCATATATTCACATAAAAGAGTTTGAAGATATTGTCGCAACTATACACTTTAAGAATTTCCCTCTAGATATGATTAGACTGAAGTTATTTCCATTCTCTCTTAATGAGAAGGCTAAAGCATGGCTTCATACTTTAAGGACGAGATCTATTGGAACATGGGCCGAGATGACATGAGAGTTCCTTAAAAAGTTCTTCCCGGCTCATAAAACCAACACTTTCAAGCGTGATGTTATGAACTTCTCTAAAAAAGGATATGAAACTTTTTTCTAGTGTTATCAGTGGTTCAAGGACTTACTTCTCGCTTACCCACATCATGACTAAGAGATTTAGTAGGTGATTAATTTTTTCTATAAGGGACTAAGCTCAAACATGTACCAATTCATAGAGATGATGTGTAATGGCGAATTTATGAGCAAGGATCCGGAAGATGTCTGGGATTAACTTGACATGCTAGTTGAAAATGCCCAATCATGAGATACATCCAACTAAGCTAGCAATCCTAAGGTGGTGCCAAAAGAGAGAGGAGTACATGTGATCAAAGAGGAGGATGGTGTTAGTGTAAGGTTGGCGAATCTTATAAGGATGATTGAGGCCTTGAAACTCAGAAAGGAAGCCATCCAACCCATTGAGGTAGTTAAAATCGTATGTGGTAATTGTGAGAGCGATGTTCACCTAATTAACCATTGTCCTATAATCCCTGCTTTTTAGGGGGTGTTGCACACTCAAGTGAATGTTATGAATGCGTATTAATGCCCTTTAGTGCACCAAATTCTAAGACATACACTCCCAATTGGTGGAATCATCCAAATTTCTGTTGGAGGAATTGACTAACTATGAATGCACCCAATAATCTCCAAGGGCCATCTTCTAGACCCCCAATAAAGAGAACTCTTATAGATACATTGAATGCATTTATGCAAGGAAAAATGCATGCCATCAACGAAATCAAAACTTCGGTTGCAAGAATTGAGATACAACTAAGTATTAGGGAGAAAGGGACCTTTCCGGCCCAACCTTAAACTAACCCCAAGGGACAATTCAAGATAAGTAATCTCAATTCTTCAACCTAACATATTGAACACATTAAATACATCACCACTGTGAGAAGTGGTAAAGAGATTAATAAGGAGATTCCTAAGAATGTGGAAAAACCTGTGGAATTCGGAGACACAAAGGATGATGGTGAATCTAACAATGCTCTACATGACAAAGAGCCAATGCATGAATACAATCCCTTGGCCCTATTTCCCCAACATCATATGTAATCAAAATGGCCAAGTAAAAATTAGAACATTTTAAAGGTTTTCTATCAAGTCAAGATTAACATCCTCTTATTAGATGCAATTAGACAATTCCCATCTTATGCCGAATTCCTAAAAGATTTATGTGGGGTAAAGCATAAGTTGCACGTACATAAGAAAACTTTCTTGACAGAACATGTGAGTGCAATAATTAATAAAAACACTCTCCCAAAATACAAGGATTTCGAATGTCCTACAATCTCATGTATAATAGAAAACTTCTAGGTTGATAAAGCACTTGTAAATCTTGGGGGCAAGTCTTTATCTAATACCATACTTGGTATAAAAGCAATTGGGCCTTGGTGGGTTGAAACACACCAAGACAACATTGCAATTGGTTAATCACTTGACTAGAATACCGAGAGGAGTGATGGAAGATGTGTTGGTCCAAGTTGATAGGTTTTACTACCCAGTAGATTTCATTGTCTTGGATACACACATAGTTATAAATGTGAGCACTCAAATCATTGTCATTCTAGGCCAACCATTCCTAGCTACCGCTAATGCTATAATAAATTGTTGAAATGGGATCATGAAAATATCCTTTGGGAATATTACTTTAAAGCTTAATGTGTTTAATTTTCATAAATTGTAAGAGGATAAGGATGTGATTCATAAAGTGAATTTGATTGATATATTTGAAGATGATGAGCCTCTCCAGACTGAAATTCCTGAACATCTAGTATGCTTGGCACACTTTGTAGATTTAGACGATCCTATTAGAAACATAGTGAATGCCTTGTGCGATTGTATCTTGGCGCCTAAGATTGACCAGGAAGAAATTGTTCTGAAAAACCTCCTTCCACCAATTTTGAATGTTTACCGCTAAGGGTGTAGGAGTTGGATTCTAAACTAAAGTCTGAGAATTTAGATGTTATGGAGACTATGCTAGCTAAGAAGTTTACTGAAATTCAACTTTTTGTAGTCTCTTATTCACCATGGCATACTAATATTGAAAATATTTCTACCACAATCGAACCATATATTCTTTGGACACCTCACAACAACAAAAAGAGAATTTTTAATGAGGTGTGTATATTTCTCTGGACGATCATGTTCCAGAACATCCAAACATACTATAAAGTAGGTTTATGGATGATCTTGTTGAAAAGCATACTGAGAAATTTATCGAGATACTTGCTAGAGGAAGAACTATTGCCTTTAAATGATTGATAATTTAAAATTTGGAGTTTATTACTTTCTTAAGATTAGTTTGTGTAAGTACTTGTATTTGAAGCACACTTGGAGTTGTCATATTTTGTAGACAAAATAATGGTTAGATCTCAAGTACACTTCAGTCTTCTACGACATCTCATGAAGATTAGCTCAACATCTCAAGACTTAAAGACTCGGCTTGGTTTCAAGATAAAGATCTCTGTATATGCCAACCACTAAGTTGTATGACCCTAGAAAGGCCTTAGGTTAGGTCCTTTTAAAAAATGGTTTAAATGTTTAAATTATGGTCAAAGTTCACTGAAGTTCGGCTAGCCCAATCAGCCAACCCAACTTCTGGTTCAGCTAACCCAACTTCAGTTTCATCCGAGATTTTATATTCAAAAGTTTGAAAATTTTATTGCAAATTTGGTTAGCACAAATTTGGGTTTGACTAGCCGAACTGGAAGTTTGGCTAGCCCAAAACTGTTTTGGGTCAGTTACCAGCAACGAATTCTCCAATTTTCAAAGGAATTCAACCAACCGAGCCTTGTATTTAGCCAACTGAATTGGAGATTTGGCTAGCTGAATTTTGGTTCGGACCTACCGAATTTTTTTTTATAAATCTTATCCTACACAATCCAATAGCCATTGGAATCTAGCCATCTGAACCTATTTTTAGGCAGATCAAATTTCCAAATCGTTTGACTATAAATAGGGACCTCCTCTCATTCATTTGTACAACGAAATTCACTAATAAATCTTTTGCAATTTAGAGAGAAGCTTAGGTCCTCCTAAAGCTATCTGTGTGGTAATTATTATTTTTATTTAGTTTATTTAATTCCCTTTCTCAAGTTAGTGTTAAATAAAATTATAGAGTAATACTCTAATTGAGAAATAGAGAATTAAATTTGCAGCAGTTAGGGTTTTTATTCCTTGAAATACATTATATCACTAAATTCTTTCTGATTGAGCATATAGTGCTTCATCGACTCTCAAGAAAGAAGATCATTGCTTGAAGCCTTGACTACATCTTCAAATCGACATATGAAGATAAGTGTTGTTATTATTATTTCTTTATTTGTGTTTTTCTGAGATAGCCCGGAAACATCATTTAGGTTGATTTGTGGTAAGCCCATGAAAATCATAAAGAGGGTTGTTTTGTGGGAAGCCCGTGAAAATCACAAAAGGGGGGTTTTGAAATTGTGGTTTAGACTACTGCTATTGAAGTATGAATGTATAACTAAGGTCCTAGGGGGGGGTGAATAGGACTTTTGAATAATTATGCCAATTTTAAATAATCCTTATTACTAAGCTTAAACTAATCTCTGATTAAACTAAGCAAAGCAATCTAACTTTAAAGGCTTCCAAGCAAAAAGATGATTTATATCAATCAATTAACTAGTTTATAGCATGATGAACATGTGTGAATGGAATATGTTACTTATCAATCCTAAACATTCATCTTATCATACATACATATCTAAGCATCCAAACATATAAGCATGAATTAAACAAATGCACAAATGTCAATCCCAAACACGAGCTCGTATAATGGTTCATCTATGTGCCTACTCCACTCCCGGTTGACTCACTATCTCCTAGAGTATGTTAGATTTCACCTTGATATATATATATATAAGCCCATGTGATGAGGCCCATATTAATGTATTTGTGGCCCGTCCATTGAGGCCCACCTTGACAAATATGAGGCTCATATGATGCGGCCCATTTGATGTATCTAAGGCCCATAGGTTGAGGCCCAATGGGATGTACGCAAGTCCATTGCAATGTGTGATTCTACCATGGTTTATGTAATGATGTTTATGGCGGGCTATGCCCTGGGAGTAATGATGGTTTTTCGCCACCATTGTAAGTACAATGTTGGTTAAATGTCTGCATTGTAACTCTCCTTAGGGCCCATTGATAGGCCCATACTTGTTATGTGTAGGCCGTCTAGGCCCATCTTCGTTGTGATGATAGTTCATCACCATATAACATGCTTAGTATAATTCCACGATTCATACCCATTACATCATATGTAAGTTTGATATGAGGAGTGACTGATCATAGTATATGCCATTGAGCAGATTATTTATGGGACTCACTGATAGGAGTTACCCACATGAGCGCATGGTACGCGCAGGATTGTTGCATAACTGAATAGTGTGATTCATGCATCTCGTAATTGTGTGTCATAATCATTATACGCCTTAGCGACATCAAGGCCGTGGCCTCCACAAGCACATCGTGGATGGTCGTATCGGATACCGAAAATACTTGGTTCTAGCACTGTGCACACTTACGATGTCCCTGGGTGAAAGTCCCAGAACCTTTTTGGTACCAAGAGATGCTCCAATATTTAGACAGAGGGGATACACAAGCGCAGGAGTGTTGAATACAAGTAGGCCCCGTCTCCCATTGTGTCGTGGTCAGTTGAAGGGGGTGTGGCCTTATCCACCTGAGTGAGGGGGTTGTAAGCTAGGCTGAGTTTGACCAGTTCACAAATGAGTCTGCTATCGATGAGCTGAGTAGGTATTAGCAGACTACTGGGCAGGCGGATAGTTTGATCTATTCCACTCACTAGGCTGTGCGGCTAGGGAGGCGGCAGTCAGTGTGAAGTGTATTAGACCCTAGTGATATCCCAGAACGAACCTATACTGATATGTGTACTTGATGAAGACTAGCATGCTTACTTTGTATCTCGCATATGACATTTGGCTACATAGGCCTCGCATCGCATGGTCTTGGTATGGATGATAGCATTCATGCCTTGCATCACATAGCCTTGGTATGGCTGATTGAATTTATGGACTTACCCACATATTTTTACATTACTCTGATATTATATACTTGATACTTCCCTTACGCACACACTTACATCACCCTCTAAGCTTTTGTAAGCTTATGCACGACTTTTGCGTGCAGGTGTCGTTGGATCGCAGCAGTGCTGAGGTAGGAGTGCGTATCAGATTATTTTGTAGCTTTTTGATCACCTTATATTTCCCTTTCCGCATTGTTCTTAAAGTTTTTGATATAGTGGATATGTGGTGATGTTGTTTTTTGACTTGGTTATGCTTGTGGTTATGCTTCATTATAAGAAAATTTATACTAAAAATCCTCCTTGTAGGATCCTAGGATCGAAATTTAGCATATGAATGTCGGAAGCTGAGAATGGGACACTACGGAAGCTGTCGATGCCAGATTCGGCAATCGGGAATTTTGTGAGCCCATTTTTCGAGTTTGGGGGGTGACAGAAGTTGGTATCAGAGCATAACTTGGGAATACCTACGGATCACATCACATATCTACTATGAACTAAGAATGAATAAGTTATGAGTCCGAATAACTTAGCAATGCCTAAGGATCACATCATATCACTCTTAACATTTATGCCTTCGAGAATTCTCAAGGCTATAGGCCATTGTTCCTTCCTTTAGGACATGCCGCTTAGAAGAGAGACCCGAGTGAATCCCACTCCACCACCTATGACATTCGCTCTACCACCTGCGACTCCCTCTCCACCACCAGATATTTCTGCTTTTCAGCCTGAGGATGCCACTCATCTACCTGAGACTGATGCAGATCTAACTGTACCTGTGAGTGCCGCCCAATTGCAACAGATGCTACAGGCGATGACCACTAGTAATCGGGGGCAGAGCAGGCATCCCACTATTACACCAGTCGAGGCAGAACAGGAACGTGTGAGTGCCCTTCTCAGAGACTTCCGACAGCATGATCCCCCATGTTTTCGGGGCGAGCTAAACCCTACTGCTGCAGAGATATGGTGCTTCGAGGTGGAGAAGATATTCGACACCATGAGATGTACGACCCAACAGCGAGTCCCGTTAGCCATATTTCTTCTCCAATGTGAGGCCAACATTGGTGGGCATCTGTCGCTCGAGCGGTAGTGGTCAATTTCGAGTGGACCTGGGAGACCTTTATAAACCGGTTTGACTGGAAGTTCTTTCCCAAGCATGTGTGGTAGCAGCGCGCATTAGAGTTTGAGACTCTGATCCAGGGGGACATGATTGTGTCCCAGTATGAGGCACGTTTCGTCGCACTATCGAGATTCACGATGTACCTTGTTAATGATGAGGAGCGAAAGGCCCGCCGTTTTGAGAACGGCTTGCATCCTATCCTTATAAGTCGTGTGGTCAGACACATGCTTCCGACTTTTGAGCAGATCATGCACAGGGCCCACATCTATGAGGCAGATTGGGCCGATTTGCAGAGGGCCTATGACCAAAGAGGAGATCAGAAGAGGAAGGCGCCCTCTAGCAGCTCCCAACAGCAGCAACATCGTCCACAGCAGCGACGCACGACCAGTCCAGCATTCCGAGCACCAGTGACACCCCCAGCACCACCTCTCGGACCATTTTCAGGTACCTGCTTTGGATGCTGTAGGACAGGACATCGTAGGCATAAGTGTCCCCATTTGCAGCAGCAGCAGCAGCCGAAGGCACCGTATAAGCCTCTGCGACAGCCCCCACAACAGCAGCAACGACCACAGCACCAGCCCCCAGGACCTCCCCCGCAGTAGCAGATTAGGCCGCCACAGTGGCAGCAGTAGTAGCAGAGACCTCAGAGGGGGCTTACACCTCCCCAACAGGCCCAGGGTAGATTTTATGCCACCCAGTAAGACCCTCAATCATCAGGAGGGGTTGTCAAGGGTACACTTCCTGTTTCTGCATGCATTGCATGTATATTGTTTGATTCTGGTGCATCACATTCCTTTTTGGCCGATGATTTCTGTTGATTGACCAGTTTGCCGATAGAGTCTGCCCGTGAGGGTTTATCAGTATCGATGCTCTTTGGGAAGGCTACAGTGTTAGACCGACTTTTCTCGTCTTGCCCCATTCTAATTGGGGATATCTTTTTGCTTGCTGATCTGTTTGTATTGTCGATGTCCAAGTTTGATTTCATCCTGGGCATGAATTGGCTCGCCGAGTACCACACCATATTGAACTACTCCGCGAGGACAGTCTAATTCTGTATACCCGGCGTGCCAAAGTTTCAGTTTATTGCTGAGCCCAGAGGAGAGTAGCTTTCTTGCCTGTTATCATGTGCCGTGGAGGAGTCAGTTACTTTGAGTATCGACCAGCTGTCGGTCATTTGTGGTTTTCCTGATGTGTTATAGGAGATTCTGGGGTTACCACCTCATTGGCAAACTGAGTTCCAAATTGATTTCGTGCTCAGTACCGTGCCTATTTTGAAGGCTCTATATCGTATGGTATCGTTAGAGTTGCGGGAACTGCAGAAGCAGTTGGACGAGTTGCACGAGCTAGGTTTTATCTATCCAAGCAGTTCCCCGTAGGGAGCGCCGGTACTCTTCGTGAAGAAGAAGGATGGCTCATTGAGGCTTTGCGTAGATTACCGCGAGCTCAACAAGGTCACGATCAAGAACAAGTACCCACTCTCGAGGATCGATGATTTGTTTTATCAGCTGCAGGAGATGTAATTCTTTTCGAAGATAGACTTGCAGTTCGGTTATCATCAGGTTTGGGTCCGAGATGAGGATATCCCGAAAACAGCCTTCAGGACTTGCTATGGTCATTTTGAGTTCCAGGTCATGTCCTTCGGACTGACCAATGTGCCTGCAGTATTCATGCAGTTGATGAATGAGGTCTTCCGTTTGTATCTCGACTAGTTTGTTGTGGTGTTCATCGATAACATTCTGATATATTCGAGGACCCGTAAGGAGCATGAGCGGCATCTATGGATTTCCTTACAGACCGTCCATACACACCAGCTTTACCCGAAGCTGGAGAAGTGTGAGTTATGGCAGGAGGAGGTGAAGTTCCTCGGTCATGTGATGACGAGGTAGGGTGTCGCAGTGGACCCCTCGAAGATTGATGTAGTGCGTCAGTAGGGCCAGCCCATGAACGCGTCTGAAATCAGCAGTTTCCTTGGTTTGACGAGCTACTACCGACGTTTCATTGAGGGATTCTCTCCTATTACAGCCCCGTTGATCAGGTTAACCTGGAAAGGTGCCGAGTTCATTTGGAGCAACACTTGTGAGTAGGCATTTATGGAGCTGAAGGACCACCTCACGTCCACTCTTATCCTCACTCTTCCCTCTAGGAGTGATGGATTTGTTGTATTTACTGATGCATCGCGAGTTGTCTTAGGTGCTGTCCTAATGCAGCACGGGAAGCCAGTGGCTTATGCATCTCACCTGCTTAAGGTCCATGAGCTGAACTACCCCATGCATGTTTTGGAGGTGGAAGTAGTTTTCTTCGCCCTGAAGGTGTGGAGGCACTATCTTTATGGGGTGAGGTTTGAGCACTTCTCCAATTACAAGAACTTGAAATATCTGTTCTCTCAGTCCGAGCTGAACATGAGGCAGATGCATTGGATGGAGCTCTTGAAGGACTATGATTTTGATCTCTAGTATCACCCGGGCAAGGCGAACGTGGTGACAGATGCCCTCAGCCATAGCCTCAAGGCCTGGTGGCGCACATGATGATTCAGGAGTGGAGGATGCTTGAGGATGTGTCAGCTTTTGACTTTGAGATCGGCTTGCAGTCTTCTATTATGCAGTTATCGAGCCTATCAATTCAACCATCTCTTGTCGCAAGGGTGATCGAGGCTCAGCAGGCAGATGAGTTAGTGTAGAGTTATCGGGCAGAGGCAACATCTGAGAGTCAGTCAGACTGGCAGATTAGTTCTGATGGTGGACTTCGCTTCAAAGGCCGATTATGTGTCCTAAATATTCCTGAGTTATGTCGAGATCTTATGACTGAGATACATCGATCGCAGTTCTCTATCCACCCTGGCTCGACAAAGATGTATCGCAATATGAGGCATCAATATTTTTGGGCGGGGATGAAGTGCCAGATAGCCAGTTTTGTAGCCGAGTGTGATGCGTGCCAGCATGTCAAGGCTGATCATCAGAGACCCCCTGGTCTATTGCAACCGTTAAGCATCCCGATGTGGAAGTGGGAGCACATATCTACTGATTTTTTCATGGGTTTGCCGAGGACACAGCGTGGTCATGATGCCATCGGGATTGTAGTGGACCGTCTGACGAAGTCGGCACATTTTCTTATGATTCGTAAGACCTGGCATTGGACCGGCTCACCAAGCTATTTGTTGATGAGATCGTGAGACTACATGGTGTTCCTATCTCAATCGTTTCAGACCAAAACCCGAAGTTCATATCTTAGTTTTGGGGGAGCTTCCAGAAAGCGATGAGGATCGATTTGCAGCTCAGTACCACGTACCATCTGTAGACCAATGGCTAGACTAAGAGAGTCAACCAGATCCTTGAGAATATACTTCAGGCCTGTGCAATTGATTTCTCAGGTAATTGGGACAAGCACCCGAGATTGGTTGAGTTTGTGTACAATAATAACTATCAGGTGACCATTGGCATGACTCCTTTTAAGGCATTATTGGCAGACCGTGAAGATCTCCGAGTTGTTGGACCGAGGTTAGAGAGCGGCGTCCCCTAGGTCCCAAGCTTGTGCAGTAGACATCAAAGGTCATCAACATCATCAGGTAGAGGATGCACACAACTCAAAGCCAGTAGAAGAGTTTTGTTGATCGTTGGCGTTGTCCCTTGGAGTTTGCTGTTGAGGACCATGTATATCTCAAAGTCTCACCCATGAAGGGTGTGCTTCATTTTGGAGCGAAGGGCAAGTTTGCCCCAAGATTCATAGGACCTATCAAGATCACCAGGCACGTTGGTGCTGTGGCCTATCGGCTTGCCTTACCATCTCAATTGTCTGACGTCCACAATGTTTTTCATGTCTTTATGTTGAAGAAGTGTGGGTCAGACATCGTTCCTTTTATTGATTAGCAGCCGTTGGAGGTTCGTGAGGATGCTTCTTACATTGAGCAACCAGTTCTTATCCTCGATTGGAAGGAGCAGGTCATCCAGACCAAGGTCATTCCCTTGGTGAAGGTGCAGTGGGGCCATCATAGTGTGGATGAGGCGTCTTGAGAGCGCGAGGCGGAGATTCAAGAGCGCTATCCCCATCTTTTCGATGTTTGAGTGTATGTTGTATTGTATTTTGATTATATATGATGTTATGATTTATATTCCCCTATGAGTTATGTTTAGTTGCGATGGTAGTGTAAATTTTGAGGATGAAATTTTTATTAGGTGGGGAGAGCTGTAAGACCCATATCCTAGTCCGTACTATTCCGTCGACTCCCGCGATCCTTGCCGACGAATTCTGGCAATGCGCGACCTATAATCGAAGTTTGTGCACGACCTTAAGTCCTATCGGGTAGATTTGAGTCGGCTTAATCCGAGACTTGTACCATTAGAACAGCATCGTCGCCACGATTCCAACACCGTGTCTTGCACACTGATTCGATACCCTGGCCAGGAGATGTGGGCCCATGTTTATTTCGAAGAAATGTCGTGCTTTTGCGAACCCAAGAGAATCTCTACAACCCATCCCATCAATCAATCAATCAATCAAAGTACACAACCCATGCTTTCTTTCTCTCCAAGTCAAGCAACCACATTAAGTCAACTCTCATGTCAAGTACATCTATCACTCACATCCATCACTCACACCCATCACCTCTCTCTTACAACCACCATCTCTCTCTCTCTCTCTCTCTCTCTCTCTCTCTCTCTCTCTCTCTCTCTCTTTCTCAACACATTTTCTAAGCAAAAAAAAAAAAGACGTCCAAGCGATTCCAAGAGAGAAAGTGTGTTGTGTGTGGCCCACTTCCCACCCCAAGATCCATCATCCTATCCCTTCATTTCTCATCACCCTCCATCAAAGTGAGACACAAGGAGTTTGGCATTCCATCGGACCAAGAAGATCAAACGGTGGGTATTTCTATAGGCCTAGATTTCATTTTTTTTATAATGGGCCAAGTGAGTCCTACCGATTGATGGTATGGATCTCACTTTGGACCCTAGATGTGGCCGATGGTCCACCTTGATTCTCATGATCATTTCATAATGGGGCCATTCTCTATGGACCCCATCATGATGTTATTTCCCTTGCATAAATAGGGTCATCTAGACCTTCCATTTTGGTGTAGAATGAATCCCACCATTGATTTTGAATTAGTAGGCCCACATGTAATGGGACCCACTTGATGTATGTTGTGATGTACGGAAAGGAGGGCCCATAGTGACGGGGTCTCTCCATCACTCGATCTCTCTCTCTCTCTCTCTCTCTCTCTCTCTCTCTCTCTCCCTTGTTAATGGCCCATGATGTGTGCATTTTATCTAAGTCGTCCACCTTTATGGGACCCACTTGATGGACGTGTTAGATCTAAACCATCCAAGCCATGTGGGCCCTACCTTGGGGTGATGGGAAAACACAAGTATCAGATTGATCCAAATCAAGTGGGCCACGTTTATGTGGGACCCACCTTGATTAATATATGCAGTTGTGAAGTGTGAATAGACAGTGGATGTACTAAAAAAATAGCTTGGTTTATGTTTTTAGGGTGGGCTACTCATGCAGGCCCCACCTTGATGTATGGGGCTGATCCACGCCATCCATCCCATTCCCCTGTTCATTTTAGGCGTTGAGCCAAAAAATGAAGTTAATCCGATTATCGAGCAGGCCATTTCATAGAAAACAGTGGTTTTTACTGTTAAAATCCATTCTAATCTTTCTACACACCGAAATGTGCCAAATATTAGGCTTGTTTGGTTCGTCTTAAGTCCTAGAATCCATTCTTCTGATGCGGGCCCCTCCTAGGAAAAACCTAAAGAAAATAAAAAATAATAATAATAAAAATTAAGAGAGGGAGAGGGGGAGAGAGCAGCAGCAGGCATTGTTGCTGCTAACCATCCAGAGGATGCGCAATAGCGTCCTGCGCTACTGCTGTGGCGTGAATGGGTAGGGACCATGGGTCCCAACTGTTGGCCCCACCATGAAGTATGTGTTCATTTGCGCCTGCCCCGCTGTACGTGAGCTGCGTCCGTGCAGTGTGGGACCCACTTGATGTATTTGTTTTATCTACACCGTATACTATTTGGACGGTGGGGCTCATCATGATGCACTGTCCAACCATTTTGAGATATCATTTTATGGTATGGGGTCAAGAATGAGTCAGATTTAAAGCTTAAGTGGACCCCACCATTTAAAGTAGTGGACAGTGACATCCACCATTAAAACTACTAAGGGCCACAGTAGTTTTCAATAAAGTTGATATTTGTTTTCACTTCATCTATCACTTTGTTAACTTATGAATTGGTCGGATCTCAAATACATTATGGTGGGCCACACCGTGAGGTGATCATCCATTGATTAGGTGGACCACACCATAGAAATAGTGGAGGATTGAATGTCTATCATTGAAAACTATTTGGGTCACTGAAGTTCTGGATCAATAGGGCATTTGTTTTTCCCCTCTTAATCCAGGTCTTTAAAACCTTAGGATTAGATTGGGTGGAAATAAACTTTATGGTGGGCCCTGTGATTTGTTTAACAGTGAGAATTATTATCTCCACTACTATTTGTGATATTGTCTAAATGATCCTTCAATATGATTCCTTTTTTTTTAGGAATTTATGAGGCCCGTTGAGGCCCACCTCGATGTGTATAGGGCCCGTAGTCGAGGCCCACCTTAATATATATATATATATATATATATATATATATATATATATATATATATATATATATATAAGGCCCATGTTATGAGGCCCACCTTGATATATATATAAGGCCCATGTGATGAGGCCCATATTAATGTATTTATGGCCCGTCCATTGAGGCCCACCTTGACAAATATGAGGCCCATATGATACAGCCCATATGATGTATCTAAGGCCCATGGGTTGAGGCTTAATGGGATGTACACAAGTCCATTGCAATGTGTGATTCTACCATGGTTTATGTAATGATGTTTATGGTGGGCTATGCCTTGGGACCAATGATGGTTTGACGCCCACATTGTAAGTACAATGTTGGTTAAATGTCCGCATTGTAACTCTCCTTAGGGCCCATTGATAGGCCCATACTTGTTTTGTGTAGGCCGTCTAGGCCTATCTTCGTTGTGAGGATAGTTCATCACTATATAACATGCTTAGTATAATTTCACGATTCATACCCATTCGCATCATATGTATGCTTGATATGAGGAGTGACTGATCATAGCATATGTCATTGAGCGGATTATTTATGGGACTCACTAATAGGAGGTACCCACATGAGAGCATGGTACGCGTAGGATTGTTGCATGACTGGATAGTGTGATTCATGCATCTTATAATTGTGTGTCATGATCAGTGTACGCCCTAGTGACATCAGGGCCATGACCTCCATAGGCACATCATGGATGGCCATATCGGATACCGGAAATAATTGGTTCTAACACTATGGGTACTTAAGATGTCCTTGGGTGAAAGTTCCACAATATTTTTGGTACCAGGAGATGCTCAAACATCTACACTGAGTTGATACATGAGCACAGGAGTGCCGAATACCAGTAAGTCGCATCTCCCACTGTGTCATGGTCGGTTGGAAGTGGGTGTGGCCTTTTCTGCCCGAGTGAGGGGGTTGTAAGCTAGGTTGAGTTTAACTAGCTAGCAAATGAGTCTGCTATCGATGAACCGGGTAGGTATTAGCAGACTACTGGTCTAGCAGATAGTGTGGTCTATTCCACTTATTGGGCTATAAGGTTATGGAGGCGGCAGTCAGTGTGAAGTGTATTAGACCCCGGTGATTTTCCAGAGAGAAACTGTACTGATATGTGTACTTGATGAGAACTGACATGCTTGCTTTACATCTCGTATATAACATTTGGCTATATAGGCCTCGCATCGCATAGTCTTGGTATGGCCAATAACATTCATGCCTTACATCACATGACCTGGTACGGCTGATTGTATTTATGGACTTACCCGCATATTTCTGTATTACTCTGATATTGTATACTTGGCACTTGCCTTGTGCACATACTTACACCACCCTCTAAGCTTTTATAAGCTTATGCACGACCGTTGCATACAGGTGTCATTGGATCGCAGCAGCACTGAGGCAGGAGTGCGTATCGAATTATTTTGGAGCTTTTTTATCACCTTGTATTTCCCTTTCCACATTGTACTTAAAGTTTTTGATATAGTGGATATGTGGTGATGTTATTTTGTGACGTGGTTATGCTTGTGGTTATGCTTCATTACAAAAAAAAAAAAAAAAAAATTATACTGAAAATCCTCCTTGTAGGATCCCAGGATCAGAATCTGGCATATGAATGCCGGGAGCCGAGAATGGTGCCCTACAGAAGTTGTCGACACCAAATTTAGCGATCAAAAATTTTGTGAGCCCATTTTCCGAGTTTGGGGCATGACAATGGCTCTCAACTTTGGTGGGACCCACTAAATTCATGTGAAATAAGTCAAGTGGTTTGGACATTGTTATGGTGGTTTTCTTTTTTATGTCTCACTTTAATTTGTTTTCCTTTGAGACAGTCACCACATACAATTTTTTCTGCCTTCCCTATCTTAGGGAGTCCTTTCACAAATTTTAAGAGCTTAGCTTAGCTAAGTTCTGGTAGTGTACATGCCTAAGTCTTTGGTGTCATAACTTGGACTCACTATTTAGAGCCTTGTGGCATCTTATAGATAGAACATTCTCCCACTACTTTCAATTACGTAACAATTATCACTTGTACAAAGGCCTTTCATAAAGAATTTACCTGTAAGGTCCTAGATCTTGTACACATCTTTGGAGAATGTGACCAATTGTTCTTTGTTGGGCAATCCAGGGCCAACTATTGTTCCTTGCCCAATTATCTTAGCAGAGTTCCCATCTCCAAATGTAATCGACCCACCATCAAATTCTGAATAATTACAAAAATGGGTCAGGTTACCTATGTAACGCCTCGAACCTTTCAATACCCGAGTATTAAAAGTTCTTGAACGTTACTCCGAAATTTAACTTATTATGTACATGTGTACGATGCCAATCTAACTATCCTAAACTTACATCTATTCCTTGACACAAATTTGACCGTTGGAAATGATCTTCACCAATAGATCAAACCATCTGACAGTTAGTTTTGAGAGATGATCACTATATACCCAAGTATTCTTGCCTACCCATTAAAACCAACCCTCGCCTATATAATGGTTTCCCGACCATCAAAGGATGCAATCAACCGTCAAGATTTCCTTAAAGCAAAGTACAAGCCATCTAAACATACTAATGGTCAGATTCAGAAGAATCTGACCGACAGATTTATAATGAAGTCCATAATGAAAGTCCGAATGTAATAAAGCATGGCCCACTTAAGCCTTAGAACTACCTCATCCTTTGGGTCAAGACTTAATGTGGGCTGCCAAAATAAATAAATGGAGTGGATTTGCCCCAAACCACGTGTGGACCCCACATCCTAACAACGTGTGCATAGGACATGCGCACTCGAATTGCACTGAACCACACAACTTGGTCAAACACACTTTGACCAAGAAAATCTCCAAAGAAGCGTATCATACCCTGTTTTCCCACCGTTCGTGGTTTAAATGAACAGCATCCTTCTACGGCCATTGCAGCCCACCATCATCACCGGCTTGGATGATCTGAACCATTCAGCACGTCGGGGAGCTCAGTCCGAACGAGACCGTGCCGCCCATATGCATACATGTACACAAGCATACTTGTAACAACAACGAATGCATCAACACACCGACTGATGGTGCGGCCCACCTAAAGCTCTGACTTGCCTCATGTTTTAACTCTTGAACCAACACCTCATAAAAAATTCGATTAAGGGACATGATCCCATAGAAATCCACAATAGTTGACCCCACTGAGTCACACAAACTGACTCGAAACCGCAAATTCCAACCGTTGTAACAGTAGACGAAGAAAACGGAGTTGCGGGGATGAGCGAGACTTCCACCTCACACCGCCCTCCAATCCGAACTGTCCGATCTTTGCTAGGGGGAGATCCAACCACGACCAAGGAGCCAGAAATGTCCGGAAAGCCTCCACACTCCAGGGAATCCTTCCGCGAGACGGTTTCCCAGTGGGAAACCAGTCGCTGTTCAAGACCTCTGCACGACTGAACCTGGGGACCAAACTTCGATCTAAACCATCCAAGATAGGGAGGAAGAAATTCTTACTCTCCCAGAGATGTCGGAAAGTTCGGAGACGAGACCTCCCTCGCCGAAAGCTTCCAGATCAGTCAGACGATTCACGAAAACAGAATCTGTGAAAATAGATTTTACGGTTTTCTTGGCTACATAACTGCGATTATGCAAGAAGGTTCTAGCCTCTTAAAAGGATATATAAATAGAAACCTCCATCGGGAATAACTAGCCACAAAGAAACAGAGAGAGAGAAAGGATTACGTAGAAAGAACAACGGCCAGCCACCTGCTGAACGTACCAGCAGGGAAAGAAGAGAAAAGGAAAAGAGAGAGGGTGGTTTGGACAAGAATCTGGTCTGTCCAGACCAGTTGCCAACCACCAAGAAGAAGAAGAGAAAGAAAAGAGAAAGAAAAGAAAGAGAAAGAGAGAGAAAGAGCAGGAGAAACAAAAGAAAAGAAAGAGAAAGAGAGAGAAAGAAAAGAAAAGAAAAGAAAAGAAAGAGAGAGAGAGAGAGAGAGAGAGAGAGAGAGAGAGAGGAAGAAGAATAGTAAAGGCCATTACAGCAACACACCGAGCCATTAACTAAGTTCGTTTCAATTTCTAGCTTTCTTTCTTCCAATCCTTCCTATCTCTTTTTCAATTCTATCCCTCAACAATGGCATTCCATTACATCTAAATACAACGGTTGGATGGGCTTGAACATGATAATGTAGAACTTATCAACCCGTCTAAAGTATAAACTAAGTCGAATTCCTCAACCCTAATCTAACACCTAATATTAACCAATTTAAATCAGGTTAGAGTAAAACCTGATCATAAAATATGCCTCCGAGCATTCAACTTAAATGACACCATGGCCTAATGTCACGTCCCAAACTCGAAAATCGGGCTTACAAAATTTCTGATCGCTGAATTCGGCACCGACAGCCTCCATAGTACCCCATTCTCAACTCCCGGCACCCATATGCCAGGTTCTGATACTGGGATCCTACGAGGAGGATTTTCAACATCAAATTGATTCTTAATAAGCATAACTATAAGCATAACCCACAAACAATAACCAAGACACCATCACAAAATTCACTATGATCAAAAGCTTTAAGGTACAATGCGCATAAAGGGAAATACAATATCGGTAATCAAAAACTCCAGAAGCTCTACGATACGCTCCTACTCCTGCTCAGCTACGGTCTAGCATCATATGCATGCATCAATCATGCATAAGCTTATAGAAAGCTTAGAGGATGGTGAAAGTGTGTGCACAATATAAGGGTGCTCAGAATACAATATCAGAGTAATGTGAAATATACTGGTAAGTCCATGAATGCAATCTGCCGTACCAAAGCTATGCGTGTAAGACATGAATGTTATCGGCCATATCATGACCATGTGATGCAAGGCATGATGATGTCGGCCATACCAAGGCCATGCGATGAGAGATGCAACTCAAGCATACCAATCCTCATCTGAATCCACATATCAATGCGGCTTATCACTTGAGCATCAAATATCAGTTCAGTTCTCACTCTGGATAATCACCGGGGTTTAGTACACTCCAAATGACACTGCCCCTTTCTCAGGCGTGCAGTCCAAGTGAGCGTAAGAAACCTCACTATCCGCCTAGCCAATAGCTTGCCAATACCTATCTGACACGTCGATAGCAGACCCATTTATGAGCTGGTTATACTCAGCCTAGCAATGCACCTACCCTCAGGTGGGTAAGGCCATACCCCCTTCCAACCGATCATGACATAGTGGGAGACGCGGCCTCATGGTAGTTGGTCCTCGTGCGCTCATGTATCCACTCGGTCTCAATGTTGGAGCGTCTTCCGGTACCGTCAGGTTTAGGAATTTTCACCTAGGGACATCTATGGTACCTCGATGCTAATAATAATATTTTTGGTATCGAATCTTGCCATCTACGATATGCCTGTGGAGGCTACGGCCCTGATGTCGCTAGGGCGTACAGTAATCACAACACACAATGCAAGATGCATGAGTTATACAATCTAGTCATGCATCAATCTTGTGCATACATTGCGCTCATGTGAGACAATTTTTGCCTATCAGGGAGTCCCATAACAACCTGCCCAATGGCATATGCAATAGTCAACCACATCTCATATCAAGCATACAGATGATGCGTATGGGCATGTATCATGATGATATGTTAAGCAAACTCGTAATCAGTGTCGATAGCGGCATCGATAATCAGCATCGACAATCGGCCTTGATAATCGGCCTACATGTAAGGTGGGGTCCATAGATGAACAGTCAATCTAAACCATAATATGAAGATCGACCCTCGGCTGTGGATATATCAATTTCAATAGCACAGAGTCTATGGTGAGGATGAACCATGCAACATCAATGGGGCCCAATAATTTAGGTTAACCCACTAAGAGAATGATGAGAATGGGCCTATCAAGGCCTAAAGGAAGGTCACAATGTGGACATTTAACCATTATTGCTCATCAATGTGGACATTTAACCAACATTGCTCCCAAGGAGTGGCCCACATAGAGCCACACATATAGCGGGCCCATGGCCTCATACACATCGCATTCGGCCTCACACAAAGGCCTCATACACATTATATCACATTGGGCCTCTCACACATCACATCGGGCCTCATCAAAGGTCATTAACATATCACAATGGGCCTCATCACATGAGCCATAGAAACATCACATTGGGCCTCATCAAAGGTCATAAACACATCATAATGGGCACATGGGCCATAGAAACATCACATTGGGCCTTACTCATGGGCCTCAAATATAACATATTGGGCGTCATCAATGGGCCACAAATACCTCATTTTTGGGCGTCATCAATGGGCCATAATTACAACACATCGGACCTCAAATACAGGGCCCACCATAATTTTATTTTCTGTCCAATCTGATCATAAGGTCACAAAGACCTGAATTAGAGGGAAAACGAATTTCATATTGATCCCGAACTTCTGAGAACCCAAACGGGTTTCAATAGTAAACATTCAACCTTCCACTGTTTATGCAATGTGGTCCACTTGATAGATGGACGATGTAGATCACAAATACATCACGGTGCACCCCACATAGCACTTCAAATGGATGACTAATATAACATGCATTAGGGTGGTCCCCACCTGGACGATTTGGATGCAACACATACCTGTGATCGGGCCCACAGAACTTGCTGACGTTAATACCCCAGCTATTAGTTGGGTCGGTCCAGCAATTGAATGACTTGGATATAACACATACCCGATGGTGGGACCCACAAAACTTGCTGACCTCAATGCAGCAACTATGTGGCTGGGTCAATACATATAGCATGGTGGTCCACGACCACGTCCAGACTGCTGGATGGTTTGGATCACATCGTGTGGGGTCCATGCAGATGGACGGTGCGGATGTAACCCACAAAACTTGCTGATGTCAATACTGGAGTTATATAGTTGTTGTGGATACACCGGCCAATCTGCTTTCTACAAAGGTGGGTCCCACGTGGGGTCCACCATAATATATTATATATATTATAATATATTATTATTATTATTATTTTATTTATTTATTTTTCTTGAATCATGCCAGCATCCAAATGGTTGGATGTCTGTCCAACAGACAGTCTGGATTTACATACATCAAGGTAGAGCCCCACATGGCAGATGGACGGCATGGCTACATACTTCTGGTGGAGTCCCACCTTAGATGGATGGTGTAGATATAAATGCATACATCACGTTGGGTAGGCCCCACCGTCCAGCAAGCTGGACGGTGAATGGCATGGATGAAATACATGCGTCAGGTGGGTCCACACATGTGGGACCCACCAGCTTTAAATAAAGCTGCTATCTGTGATTTCCCTCCGTCTAGGTCTGTCCAAGAACGGACAGCATGGATAGGTGGGGTCCACGTGGGTGGGCCCCCGGTTTGATCTGCTTGGTTGAACAGCATGGATCAAATACATTCATCATGGTGGGATCCATCCAGGTGGGCCACATTAGTACCAAGGAAATGAAAGAGAAGGAGAGAGAGAGAGAGAGAGAGAGAGAGAGAGAGGAAGATCGACATATTAGAGGGACCCCGCCACTATGGGCCCCTTTTGATACAACACAAACATCAACATGGGTCCCACCACAAGTGTACCCTACATGCAAAACAATTTCCTACGCTACGATCACCCACCAAGATGGGATAACTTAGACGTTGGCTCTCTTGGGTTGCTTAAGAGATGGATTTGAGAGAGAGAGAGAGAGAGGTGATGGGATGATAATGGATGGGTGAGTGATGAGTGATGGGTGTAAGGAAGGGATGGGTGGAGAGAGAGAGTTGACTTTGGGAGTGGGAAAGGTATTGGTGTTGTAAGAGGAGGGATAGGATGTATACTTGACTTGAGGTGATTGATTGATGTGATAGGTTGTAGAGATTCTCTCAAAATTCACAACGCGTGGCATTTTTCCTGAAATAAACGCGGGCCCATAGTTCTTGGCCTGGGTATCGCATCAGCGCGCAAGACGCGGCGCTGAAACTGCGGCGACGGTGCGGTCACTAAGATATAAGTCTCGAGTCAAGCCGACATAGATATACAGGATCTGACTTAGGGTCAAGCGCAAACGCCAATTACAGGTCGTGGGTTGCCAGAATTTGACCCGAAGGACTACGGGAGTCTACGGAATGGTACGTTCTAGGATATAGGCCTTACACCTAAGGTGAGAGTTTTTATCCTTTAAGCTTACCTTAATTTAAGTTTTATGATTCTATTACCTTTATACATGTTTCTATGCTATTGTGATTCTTTCCCTGCTATCGTATAATTTTACCACCATCAATTATTTATCCTTTGGAAATTTTAGTATGGCTTTGATTATATATGATCTTTATGAATTTATGTGGGATGATGGATACAAGCCTTACCCTTGCCCATACCAATTTTGTTGAGTTAGCCCTTGTTACTCTTCTCCTTATTGAGTTGGTCATTACCACTCTTCTCTTTATTGAGTTAGCCAATGCCACTCTCCTTTTGTTGAGTTAGCCATCGTTACTCTCCTTATTATTGAGTTGGCCATTGCCACTCTCGTCTTTATTGAGCTAGCTATTGCTACCCTCCTCTATATTTTATTAGCCATGTGCTATTTACCTTTAAGGCTTGGGCATGTGTCTTGATATTCCAAAGTTTCCATGATTTAATGGATTTCCCTTTTTTATGCAAGTACTATGTTGGGTATCCCACATCTAGCGGTTGAATAATATCGTGGACGTAATACATTTTTAGTAGCGGCCCCTAAGGCGACACGTAATTCCATGTTTCATGGGTAGTGGTGCACAAATCAATGTAAGTAATTTGCAATGCGTGTTACATCACTTCCGAGATTGGATGTCGCAAATAATCACTTCATGAACAAATCGTGTTACGTAATTCATCCAGACATGTGTTGTGTTCGTCTTGGGATAATTACATAAATCCATGTTAAACGTGGGACACGCCGGCAAATCTCCGTAGAATGGGATGTGGGGCGAGTCAGATAATTCTAATCATATTCCACATTGTGGTGATCGCTAAGTGTGATGAACCACATATACTTTGCTAAGCATACATATCATGTAGGTTGCTTGCGCATATTGATACCTCTTGTAGTTGTGGAGTACGGGACGTATCAGAACCTTCATATTGCTTTTATGAATCTCTTGCATTATGTTAATCTTGAAGGATGACCACCACTATTAGTAGGGCGTTGACCCTCTCCAACTGTACAAATGATGCATGTGATGTACAAATTAAAGATCTAGAGGACTACCTCCCTATGGAAGATTATACTAAAAGAATAAGAAGATAGTTTTATGATTTAGTTTTATACTTCCTCTGCGAACTCGATAAATGTAATAAGCTCCCATTGAGAGGGCATTTGATTATTTACTGAATTCTTTTACTCTGATGAAATAATCAGCACAGTCGATTTTATTCTCATGAATGTTACCTTCATGAATGTATCTGGATGTGATCTAAATGAAACAAAAAATAAGGTGCGACTTTTAAAAACATCCAATTTATATATTATTAACACCCGATTTTCTCGGGCACGAGTACAAACTCTAGCTGTGAAATTTGATTATTTACTGAATTCTTTTACTCTAACGAAATAATCATCACAGTCGACTTTATTCTCGTGAATGTTACCTTCATGAATGTATCTGGATGTGATCTAAATGAAATAAAAAATAAGGTGCAACTTTTAAAAGTATCCGATTTATACATTATTAACACCCGGTTTTCTTGGGCACGAGTACAAACTCTGGTACATCATCTGTGTTGCTGATCAAGGAAGCAGAAGATTTTTCATCAACAAAGAAGGAGATCTTCGACAACGTGCTGAATGAGACTCATCCACTTATCTGTAAGTAACTAGAGTCCAGAGGACCCTTGTGATCATTCCTTTGTAGGATTGGGTCTAAGGTATTTCTCACCCCTTGCAAGTCCTCTAGGAGGCCTTCGGTAGGAGTGTACGTGGTGGGTGCTTTGTGTTGACCGTTGATATGTGGAGAGCATAAACAGTTAGGGTCTTGTGCAAGATCTTTGGCTAGTGTGCCTAAAAGTGGGTGCGTCGTGTTGACCCTTGCTCATGAGAGCATAAACAGTGAGGTTCCTTGTGTAGATCCTTGGCCAGTGTGCCTAAAACCGGGTGTTATGTGTTGACCCTTGCTCAAGGAGCATAAACAGTCAGCATAAGTGTAGGTTGTAAAGGTTGAAGGTGAACCTGATTTAAAACCTTAGGTTTGAGGTAAACCGCTGTGAAACCTCCTTAGTGAAATCCGGCATACTCAAAGGTTGAGTGTGTCTGCCGGGAGTGGAGTAGACAGATCATCGAACCACTATAAAATGACTATGTTTGTGATTGATATTTGTTCTTGATTGTTTGTGTGATTTCATTAACTGCCCTCATCTCTGCTCACACTTCACACATAGTCACATCCATCATAAACTATAAACTGTTTCATGTTTATCATTCAATAGTTTTGTATTTGGATCCTCAATTTGGCTTGGAAGCCATTTGAGTTACTCTGATGATATCCTAATGCTTTTCATGCCTATTCACTCGGGATTAGATTACTAAGATTTTTAATAAGCATAAAATATTTAAAAAGTCCTATTCACCCCCCTCTAGGACTATTGGCATACTCATTCTTCAACTAAAGCGGTCTTCACCACTATTTCAATTGGTATAAGAGAGGGTCTCTCTTAAGGGCTTCACCGCCTAGAGAGTGATCTTGACTGAAGTTGGGAATATGGCCAAAGGCGAGGGCTCATCAGTCACTAAGCCTCCAGTATTTGATGGCTCAAATTACGCATACTGGAAGGCTAGAATGCACTACTTTCTGAGATCTTTGGATCATGATGTTTGAGATATAGTTAAAAGTGGATATGTGCCACCACCTGAACAAATTATACCTGATATTAGCACAACCATCACAAAACCCAAACCCAGAGAAAAGTGGATGACGTTCGATAAAGAAAAACAGACTGCTGAAGCAAAAGTTATGAATGCCATCTATTGTGTCGTATCCCAAGACATCTTCAATCAAATAAGTATGTGTGGGACATCCAAAGAAGCATGGGATCTATTAGAATCAACCCATGAAGGCACAAGCACTATGAAGAGGTCCAAACTACAACTGCTAACCTCACAATTCAAAAATCTCAGAATGGAAGAGCATGAGACTTTCATCGAGTTCTTCACAAAGTTGAATATCATTTGTAACTCTATGGGGGGATTGGGAGAAAAAGTTCCGGTTCTTAAAATCTGTAGGAAGATACTGAGATACTACAGGAACGGTTTAATCCCAAAGTTACAACTATTGAAGAGTGTAGGAACATAGACGAAATGAAAGTAGAAGAACTGGTAGGTTCCCTACAAACTTTTAAACTACACTTCAAACAAACCCAAAAATCCAAAACTACTATTCTAAAAACTTCAAAGAAAACAACAAATGAGGATAATGGAAGTGAAAAAGATGATGAAGATGAGGAAGTGGCCTTGCTAGCACAAAAATTCAAGAAGTTCTTTCAGAAGAATCATGGCTGTCCCTCCAAAGGTAGAAAGGTGGACAACAAACCTTCTGCAGACAAATTTAGTAAAAAGACCAAAGAACCACAATGCTATGCATGTCAGAAGTATGGACACCTATCTACTGAATGCCCAAACAGAAAAACAAAGGGTAAAGCAATGGCCGCCACATGGGATGATACAGAGGAGTCAAACTCAGAATATAGTGACTTAGAAAGCGATGGAGACCAAAAATCTTTGAAATTCCTTATGGTCTCCACTACTCCAATCATCCCCATTGCAACTGAGAATGTGTCAAAACTGCAAGTCATTGAATCGTTTCCGTCTGATAATGAGGAAACTGGAGAAGAAAAAGAAGTAGAAAAGGATAAACTGCAAGATGCTTATAATCAACTCTACATTCATAGCATAAATATCCTTAAAAGACTTAGAATAATGGAAAGTAAAAGTAAGTTGCTGCAGAAAGATTTAAAGAAAACACTGGAAATCAACACACAACTAATAAATGATCTACAACAATATCATTTAGATAATGATAGGTTAGAAAACATGAATACTTTCTTAAAATCTGAATCTGAAAAAATTGAACACAGGTGGAGCTACTAAAAGATAAGAATATGCTTCTTTAGAACAAAAATCACACACTCCTATTTGATCTAGATGAATCTAGAAAAATAGCCAAGATAAACTATAAGTTTTCCCGAAGTAGTGAAAAAGCTAGAAAAAAAAAAAAAGCTAGAAAAACTATTGGGTATGAGAAGACCTGGAAAAGACAAGAGTAGCTTAGGATATGAAAATTTTAAGTCAAAATCTGGAAATGTAGCACCAATAACTGAAAGATCTGTTGTTTCAGGAAGTAAAACTAAAACTAATTCAGTGTGTCATTTATGTGGTGATTTGGGTCATTATAAGTTCGAATGCATGACACCTAAGAGGACTCAACAAAACTCTGGTCAGAATCATATTGATAAAGTCAAACCAACTAGAGAAATGCAGAATTTTAAGAGTCCACTTAGGAATATGGATAGAAGAAATGCACTTCCATCACCACCCAAAATGACTAACAAAATGAAAGAGTCATTTAATCAAATGGATAAACTGAACACTAAAATTAAATCCATCGCAGTTAAAAACTCTGCCATAAAATGGGTAAGAAAGAACTAGTTCAGATCATGCATCAAGATCTGGATGTGCACTGAAATGATGAAATTTTTGCTGAGCTTCAAAACGTTATGTAACGACGTGAAAATCGGGGGTCGAGCATAAACTCAACTCCCGAGTTTCAACGCATCACTTATGCAACATATATACTTATGATTCATTGTTGTCTAGGTTAGTGTATTAAAGATGAATGGGATTAAGCCAAAACGGCATATCATACTCTAGAGACAGTTAAATTACGCAAGCGGAAGACTGTGATAGATATATAAAATATATAAACTATTGTAAGTCTTAAGAGTGTGAACATGTTACCAGGTTAAATATATCAATGCATACTCCAAAAATGGATAAAATGAATATACAAGGGTGTTCCAAAAGAGTGAACTAAAGTGTAATGACATCTAATCAACAACCCTGTAACCCCATCGATCAAAAGATGGCCTACATAGACCCGCCTAATAGCTGTATAAAGAAGTAACCCTCCTCATCAACATGAAAGTCCGGCTCCGCTTCGCAAGCATCGCCATCATCTGAAACTCAAACAGGGTCTAGTTGGAGTGTACAACACCGTCCCGTAACGTGGGAGTGAGTGATCAACTCAGTGGAACAATAGAGCATAGATTAATATGTTATCAATTCAGTCAAGCAGTAATGATAAAGCAGTAAATCACACATTTCTAGTACTGTTGTTAATGTAAGAATGCATGGATGTATGATGCATGCCCTCGCCTACGCTCCCTCAGCGACTTCATCTTACGTTCGTAATGACAACACTACCTCAGTGCTTGACCTGCAACACTTGATTGCACACGTAATGCGGTGCATGCATTGATTACCAAGTTCTTATTAGTCCTTTTCATACAATAGAATTGGGAAACTAAGGTACCTTCCTTGTATCATTCCCAAACAAAGATCCATTATAGGGTCATCAATCCTAGATAATCTCATACGATGTATAGTTTTAGGTCGCTACAAGGGCTGTCAGGGCTGTTACATGGAATCGTTGCACCACTCCCCCATCACCTTATCGATACAGGCCTAGTTTATACTCCGTTTACTATGAGAAGGCTCGTCGCCTCTCCGCAGATTCAGAGTATGCTCGAAGTCACTACATTGGGTACGGTCAGGGCTGCCATGGCTGTTACACGGAATTGTTGCACCACTCCCCCATCACCCATCAAAGCAGTGTAGGCCGATAGCTCGAATATAGCGTCCCATACAACCATAATCAGCTCACGAGTCTGGTTGCTCAATGGTCACTACGGGGAGGCTTCTGGCCCCAGCATAGGCTGACAGCTCGACCACGGTGTCCCATACCACCATGCCCGGCTCATGAGTCCTAGCGGATCGAGGTATCACGGTTAACGGGATTCCACTAGTAAGGTCAGTACCTTAGGTTCAAACAAAGGCGTCCAAACATGGTGAACATACATAAGACAGATCGGGTTACTTGACAAGCTCAGCTAGCTCGAGTGCACAACAAGTTGAATGATATGAAGCGAATAAGCACTTCATGTGGCTAGCCACTATCGTCAACCAAAGTACGACTTGGGTTCGTTGAATACATCTCGCATGGTGAATGAATCTCAACCACGAACTCAAGTCTATTACCGATTGTCTGGACTATAATCATAGTCTCAATCACAATCAATCCTTAACTAGAAGCACGTAGAGTAAAGAAGAATAAACAAGGTAATGCAAGCATGGCATGTCATAAAGCATGTTATAAAGCACAATATAAACAGAAAATACACACATATATTTCATAAGTAAGCGGTTAAATTAAACAACCAACATGGAGGAAATCATATACATCTCTAAATTAGTTGAGAATCCTATCTCAACACCTACCTAAAGCACAATCCTCTCAGTACTTACTCTTACAAGCATTTTCACAAATACTTAGGATACACTCTTTCAACATACATAGCGTCTACTAGCAAAAACATGTATTAGGGCGAACCCTTTCGCCAAGTAAGTATTATACACATATATAACATGTTCATATAGTAATTAATCATGGCAAATACACTTTTAAAATTTATACGTATATGGTACTTTCTACAAATACGGGGAATACAGTATATTTAACATAGTTATCGTATAACCGAAAAATAAAACGGACAGCACTTTGTACATGTGCAACAACACACAGATCATGAATCTATCATTATCTGACATTGAAAGTGTTGAAAACCATAACCTATACATCTAAAGTCTACACCTTACGCCGTAGAAGCGTAACGGAGTCGATAGAATCTCTAAGTCTTCGTCTACGGCAGTATATCAACCTATAGCATGGGATACGTTAACTATTTCGCTACTTGAATCAATTCAAACCCCAAAAATAGATTAGAGTTAGGGTTTTCTTACCTAGAAACAAAGACAGAATCACCGGGAAAGCGATTAGAAAACGACGGTTAAGCTTGTATAGCAGCAGGGTAGAGTGGCAAGGAGATGCTCCCACTTCTCTCACACTTTCTCTCTCTATTTTCTCTCTTCTCTCTCCTAGGTTTTTCTCAAATTCGTATAGGATGAGAGAGTGAGGGTTTTAAGTCCTTATATAGGCTAAAACATAACCAAAATAGACCTGGGGTCAAGGTATACTTAGGTTATGTCCAAAACGGGTATGTTCTAGCTCAATGGAGCACTTTTGGCGGCCCCCCTTGAGCCAAAGGTTGGACTTAAGCTTACAGACATTGGATCTAGGTCGAGCTAAGTTTTCGTTCCAGTCGGGTTCCCAGATCACACGTGGCGGACCAGTTTCAGTTCAACGGTTACCGCAACTCGATCAGGGTTACAAGTACATGGACATGTATATGAAATTTTTCCTAATCCAAGGGTTTATTTGGGTCAGATTCTAATGGTCTGATTTCTCATATCAGGCCCGCAAGTGACAAGTCTCAGATTACTTCAATTTAGATATTTATTTCTAAAATATCTACGTTTCTCACACACTTCACTCCGGGCTCAAGCGAATAGCCGCAAGACACTATCTGGATTTGATTTCCGAGATGGTTGTCAAGCCCAACAAGGCGGTCCTAATTCTATAACTTCGTATTATTCGGACTTTCGACGTGCGGTCCAGATCTGATACGGAATTTCAATGTGCTCCCGAGAGCAGCTGGGTAATGAGATTGATCCTAGGTTTTAGGGTAACCTAGCGTTAATGATTCTACAAGTTTTGGGTCTTGCAGATCGTATTTAAAGTGATTAGTGCGGATTTCGTAGCTAATCCAATTTAGCACTTAGTTGACTTTGTCTAATTCCTAAAGGATTTGAGGTTTGAGAGGTTCATAAGGGGTTGGGATCTACCCCTTGCCTTAGTGCATCTGATCCCAAGTTGGCAAAAATTCGGGATGTTACAATCTACCCCCCTTAAAAAAATTCGTCCCCAAAATTAGCTAAAGGCAATAAGTAAGGATGCTATTATTCATTTGCCTAAGACTTATTGATTTCAAGTCTCTATACGTGGTAGGGTGTATCTTGTACATACTAGTCTAGTACATTTTAAGCTACCCCCCTTAAAAATTTATTTCTTTATCCCTTGCTTTTATCTTGATGGTTTGCTACAATGGATTTTTTTCCCTATTTGGAGTCTTGACTTCGATTCCCAACTAGTTAGAGTAAGATAGTTGTTTTTAATGTTTGATGAGTACGGAGAGACGGTTATAGTGGGCTTGATCCTGATACATCGATCATCTACCTGGCCAGGGTAGAAAGCTCATCGTATCCCTTTCTAGTCCTGGTGGCTCCTGGTCTTCTGCTCGGCCAAGCAGTGAGTCCATTGGTAGTCGCACAGGATTGAGAATTGGGTCAAGACGTGAATGCTTCGCAGTTTATATTTCAATAACTCCGTAGACCGATCACTCTAAAAACTTAGGGAATGCCCATCACTGAAAGGTTCAAATTTTCTATTTCTAAGGTTGCCCTTTAGGTCTTGGTCTAAGAGAGTCCTCGATATTATCTATGTCTAAGGAAATGGTGAGTCAAATCTTACTAGATCATCCTAAAACGGTTTCTCATAATAGAACTTGTTAGGGCTTCTATTATGTCGTATTCAACAAGCACAGTTATAGATGCGTTGACCTTGGCTATTGTAATTCGGTTCGTACCTATTGTTAGGCCTATTCTGTAATATGAAATTGTTTAACACTTGAACCCTAATTGCTTTACATTCTAAGGAAGATTTAGATCCTATTTAATGACCTAACCTTGCGTATAAATAGGAGTAATTTCTTTTGATCCTGGGCCAGTGGGGCAAGGGCCAACCATGATACCGCTACGCCTATGAGCGGGTAGACGTGTATACCTACTTAACTCAACTGGGTTCATAACTTGTCTACCTCCCTTAAAATTGTTTCTATTCTCAGGGTTCAAGAATTTGTACATCGATCTATATGCCAGAACAAGTTAAAATTTGAAACCTATCTTTGGTATGACATGGGAAGCAATTTAGCAATACATTGGTCCTCTTTTCACTGATGATACATATTATGGCATTGGTACCTATAATTATAGAGAGGAGTTAAAGATGATGGGTATTGTGGTTGATTCCAGGGGCAGGTGTGAGTTGATGACTAGACGCCTAAATCTACCAGAGGAGGACTTTTATCACAGTCTAGCTTAAAAAGCAGGCTATTTTTCTACGCACATATGCACAATATGTATGCCAACATGGCATGCGATTTGGGACCAAATTTCTAACTGTCTGTTGCCCATTTGGAAAATTCCTTGGGCCTAAAAAGAAAATCTCTATTGGTTATATGTCCTTAACACTCCTCAAAGACGAATTAAGAAACTTTTAGTTGTAAGTGGTAGGGCTAACACGGAAGGAAAGTTGTGTAGTAGGTCTGAGTCAGTTAAGCCGAATAACTAAGTCTATTATTCAATTGGCTTAGCATAATTAATTAGTCCTTTACCTTCCTTAGCCTAACCAGTAGTCTAATCTTAATGTACACTCCTAAAAATGATCCAATCGTCGTAATCTGAAGTCTATACTCATACGCTAGATAATTTCATACCATTTTTAATACGAGAAGATGTTTTATCGCTTAGGGTCAAAAACCGTCTAATTGGAATTAAGTGGCCCGAACTTGAATTTAACTACGCTCGAGCACGACACACATGCTCCTACTATCTAAGAAGGTCTTAGGGTTCACATTACTACATCAGTAGATTTCCTATACTGTTAGGTCGTTTGAATCTAGGAACACCACTCTAGGTCCAAAACTCTATGGGCCTATTTGGCCAGAGGTATGAAGTTGTATTAAATAGAACTGCATTGCTAATCCCACTTCGGGATTAGGAATGACAGGTTTGGTAGGAGGGTGGGTGGGGATTAAAATTAATGTTATGGGTTGTGGAAAATAAGCCTTGTGTTAGAAGGTGTGAGATGGGATTTCCAAATCCCATGATGAGGAATTTCCAAGTGTAATTTGAAAGAAAATCCCGAGATATACTTTTCATTGCATACATTCCAAACATGGTGTTGAAAACCATGGGATACACCCAATCTAGGGACCATACCTTACACCTACGTTTATTATTACTTTTACAATTCCATCCACCTAATCTCACTTAATGTAGTTGGTCGAATGGACCCTAAACGTCCTCAAACATCTAAAACGTTCTACCAACTACTACACCCATCAATAGGAAAACATAAACATCTAAAGACGGTAACCCATACAAAATACAAGACAACAGTATGGATGACTAGACATCCGAAAAAATGACCATACTAAGCTCGGATAGAGCCATGGAAAAGTGAAGAAAATGGAGGAAAGGGATGAGATCCTCGGGTCTCCACAGATTTGAGCCTCAACAGAGGTTGTAAAGGCCCAAATGACAGAGAATGAAGAAGAAAAATGAAGAAATGGGATGAGTTAGGAAGCTTACACGATTTTGAACCACCAATGGGAGATGTATGGGCTCAAATGAGAGAGAATGAAGAGGTTGGAAGTTGGCTATTGCAAAAAACGGTGATGGTGTGTGTGTTTGGCCAGGGAATGACGAAATGGGTGGATGGAAGGGAGATTTGAGAGAGGAAATAGCAACTTAGAAGAGAAAAGAGACCTTGGGGGTAGAGTTTGTGAAGGAGAGAGGTGTTTGGGAGGGTTGCAGTGGACGGGACCTACCTCAGGAGGTCCCACTAGACCCTAAATACGATCGGCCCGGGCGGCCCACCCGGCCGGGCCTGTTGACCGGCGAGGCCTCGCCGACCTGGCGAGGGCCTCGCCACCCCCTGGAGTGATTGGCCATGCCTCACCATTTGGACGAGGTCCTCATGACCCCTAGGTCCCAAAAATGTGTGGGACCTACCTTGGGTCCCCCTGCAAGTGCTCCGTTTGTCCCCCGACTCCATTTGAGGCATTTTCGGGGCCAATTTGCAAACCAGAATGAGTTTATATGACATGTAGCATATGATTTTGGGGTAGGAGGTTCTAATCTATCCAACTAACCCATTTATTTAGTTAGATTCAAAAAGGTTAAGGGTCAAAACCCATTTTATCCATTTATTTTCTATTTCTGGTAAGTTTTAGTTTCGGTATTGTTCTTCGTCATTTATACCCTAGGATTGGTGTGTATTATGAATATGCTTAAAAGAAATGAAGAATACAGTGGTGGAGTGTGAGATTTTGAAAGAATTAGATAAAAAGAGGTTTTAGGCTTTGAGATTAAGTGTAGGGTGTTGTGGTTGACCCACAACCTAAGGACATTCGTTTTTAGGGAACGACTCAAACACGTCGACAGGCGGCCTAGAAGTGATTTGGGATTATTTCGCGTGATCATGGGTGTGTACGGGCTCAATCTCAACGATCGATTTCGGTCGGTTTCGCCGTTCGGCGAAATTGGAAAATCCTAAGTCTATTTCTACGTTCCGTCACTCCCTCCTAAGTCAGAGTGCGTCAGAATGCATCATGTGACCATAACCCAGGTCCGGTTTAATCCAAATCATGCTCTGATACCATCTTGCAACGCCCTGAAAATCGGGGGTCGAGCATAAACTCAACTCCCGAGTTCCAACGTATCACTTATGCAACATATATGCTTATGATTCATTGTTGTCTGGGTTAGTGTATTAAAGATGAATGGGATTAAGCCAAAATAGCATATCATACTCTAGAGACAATTAAATTACGTAAGCGGAAGACTGTGATAGATATATAAAATATATAAACTGTTGTAAGTCTCCAGAGTGTGAACATGTTACCGGGTTAAATATATCAATGTATACTCTAAAAATGGACAAAATGAATATACAAGGGTGTTCCAAAAGAGAAAACTAAAGTGTAATGGCATTTAATCAACAACCCTGTAACCCCGTCGATCAGAAGATGGCCTACATAGACCCGCCTGATAGCTGTATAAAGAAGTAACCCTCCTCATCAACATGAAAGTTCGGCTCCACTTCGCAAGCATCACCATCATCTGAAACTCAAACAGGGTCTGGTTGGAGTGTACAACACCGTCTCATAACGTGGGAGTGAGTGATCAACTCAGTGGAACAATAGAGCATAGATTAACATGTTATCAATTCAGTCAAGCAGTAAATCACACATTTCTAGTACTGTTGTTAATGCAAGAATGCATGGATGTATGATGCATGCCCTCGCCTACGCTCCCTCAGCGACTTCATCTTACGTTCGCAATGACAACACTGCCTCAGTGCTTGACCTGCAACGCCTGATTGCACGCGTAATGCGGTGCATGCATATGATTACCAAGTTCTTATTAGTCCTTTTCATACAGCAGGATTGGGAAACTAAGGTACCTTCCTTGTATCATTCCCAAACAAAGATCCATTCTAGGGTCGTCAATCCTAGATAATCTCATACGATGTATAGTTTTAGGTCGCTGCAAGGGCTGCCAGGGCTGTTATACGGAACCATTGCACCACTCCCCCATCACCTTATTAATACAGGCCTAGTTTATACCCTGTTTACTATGGGAAGGCTCGTCGCCTCTCCGCAGATCCAGAGTATGCTCGAGGTCACTACACCGGGTACGGTCAGGGCTGTCAGGGCTGTTACACGGAATCGTTGCACCACTCCCCCATCACCCATCAAAGCAGTGTAGGCCGACAGCTCGAATATAGTGTCCCATACCACCATAATCGGCTCACGAGTCTGGTTGCTCAATGGTCACTACGAGGAGGCTCGTGGCCCCAGCGTAGGCCGACAGCTCGACCACGGTGTCCCATACCACCATGCCCGGCTCATGAGTCTTAGCGGATCGAGGTACCACGGTTAACGGGATTCCACTGGTAAGGTTAGTACCTTAGGTTCAAACAGAGGCGTCCAAACATGGTGAACATACATAAGACAGATCGGGTTACTTGACGAGCTCGGCTAGCTCGAGTGCACAACAAGTTGAACGATATGAAGCGCATAAGCACTTCATGTGGCCAGCCACTATCGTCAACCAGAGTATGACTCGAGTTCGTCGACCACATCTCACATGGCGAATGAATCTCAACCACAAACTCAAGTCTGTTACCGATTGTCTGGACTATAATCATAGTCCCAATCACAATCAATCCTTAACTAGAAGTATGTAGAGTAAAGAAGAATAAACAAGGTAATTCAAGCATGTCATAAAACATGTTATAAAGCACAATATAAACAGAAAATACACACATATATTTCATAAGTAAGCGGTTAAATTAAACAACCAACATGGAGGAAATCATATACATCTCTAAATTAGTTGAGAATCCTATCTCAACACCTACCTAAAGCACAATCCTCTAAGTACTTACTCTTACAAGCATTTTCACAAACACTTAGGATACACTCTTTCAACATATATAGCGTATACTAGCAAAAACATGTATGAGGGCAAACCCTTTCGCCAAGTAAGTATTATACACATATATAGTATGTTCATATAGTAATTAATCATGGTAAACATACTTTCAAAATTTATACGTATACGGTACTTTCTTCAAATACGGGGAATACAGTATATTCAACATAGTTAACAAATAACCGAAAAATAAAACGGACAGCACTTTGTACATGTGCAACAACATATAGATCATGAATCTATCATTATCTGACGTTGAAAGTGTTGAAAACCATAACCTATACGTCTAAAGTTTGCACCTTACGCCATAGAAGCGTAACAGAGTTGATAGAATCTCTCTAAGTCTTCGTCTATGGTAGTATATCAACCTATAGCACGGGATACGTTAGCTATTTCGCTACTTGAATCAATTCAAACCCTAAAACAGATTAGAGTTAGGGTTTTCTTACCTATAAACAAAGCCGGAATCGCCGGAAAAGCGATTAGAAAACGACGGTTAAGCTTGTATAGCGGCAGGGTAGAGTGGCAGGGAGATGCTCCCACTTCTCTCACACTTTCTCTCTCTTTTATCTCTTCTCTCTCCTAGGTTTTTCTCAAATTTGTATCGGATGAGAGAGTGAGGGTTTTAGGTCCTTATATAGGCTAAAACATAACCAAAATAGACCTAGGGTCAAGGTATATTTAGGTTATGTCCAAAACGGGTCTGTTCCAGCTCAACGGAGCACTTCTGGTGGCCCCCCTTGAGCCAAAGGTCGGACTTAAGCTCACAGACATTGGATCTAAGTCGAGCTAAGTTTTCGTTCCAGTCGGGTTCCCAGTTCACATGTGGCGAACCAGTTTCAATTCAACGGTTACCGCAACTCGATCAGGGTTACAAGTACATGGACATGTATATAAAATTTCTCCTGATCCGAGAGTGTATTTGGGTCAGATTCTGACAGTCTAATTTCTCGTATCAGGCCCGCTAGTGACAAGTCTCAGATTACTTAAATTTAGATATTTATTTCTAAAATATCTATGTTTCTCACACACTTCACTCCGGGCTCAAGCGAATAGCCGCAGGACACTATCTGGATTTAATTTACGAGATGGTTGTCAAGCCCAGTAAGGCGGTCCTAATTCTAGAACTTCATATTATTCGGACTTTCGACGTGCGGTCCAAATCTGATACAGAGTTTCAATGTGCTCCCGAGAGCAGCTGGGTAATGAGATTGATCCTAGGTTTTAGCGTAACCTAGCGTCAATAATTCTACAAGTTTTGGGTCTTGCAGATCGTATTTAATGTGATTAGTGCGAATTTCGTAGCTAATCCAATTTAGCACTTAGTTGACTTTGTCTAATTCCTAAAGGATTTGAGGTTTGAGAGGTTCATAAGGGGTTGGGATCTACCCCTTGCCTAAGGGCATCTGATCCCAGGTTGGCAAAAATCCGGGATGTTACACGTTACATCTGAATTTTTTTTACATAAACATTGTGATGTTTATAATTTTGGGAAGTACAAAACTTTTACAAAATTTTGTTGTGTACACTATTGATTCAAGGAAATATTCTACTACACATGGATGTCGGTCAAACTACGGAAAAACAAAAAATATCTATCTTCGATATGTCTCCTGAAAAGGCATTCTCGATTAACTGATCGAGGGTCGATACCATCGACACCTCTTGGAAATAGGAAAAGTCATGTGATCGATAATGATATCGAAGACAGGCTCGATAATATCGATCAGGGTCTCTCAATATCATCGAAGCAAGGATCGATGATATCGACAGTTGCCACCCGATATAAGGCGGTGGAGCGTGAAAAAGGGAAATTTTACAGATTTTTTTTCATCTTCCCTGCTCGTTCCTCTCAACCGGACAGCTCGGTGCCTCAACGGACTGCCCCAAACGCTCCACAAATCTGGTAATACCCTTCTATACATCAAGATTACATCTTCCTTTGTGGGTATCTCCTTTTCAGTTGGGCTTTGTCCTCTTTCCCAAAACTTTCAAATCCTCTTTTTGTCCGAATGGGAAAAGACAAAGGAAAAGTATTCGGAACGGGTGAATCATCGAGATAAAAAGTGCTTGCTCCAAAAGAAAGAGCAAGGGTCCAGGAACGTGGGACCCCTACAAGGCAACGCACTAGATAGGGATCGCATAGACGGTCCCAGTCCGAGGTCTCGGCACTGCTACCGATTAAAATAAATCCGGTCTTGGAGAAGTTCACTGGGAGAAAAGTTATTCAGGAGAGAAAAGTAAATAGGAGTTGTCTAATTCCATATAACCTAGAACCTGTACTTGTTGCCATAGATTAGTTGCCCATTCTTGATTTTGGTGGGCCTTGTCTTCTTGAACAAACATATAATTTCTTTGCCGCTTGTCATTCTCCAATATCCGAGCCCCCGTCTATCACTGTGACCGTCGATGGTGATGATTTGCAGATCACTCCGGAGTCCATCATAGGAATTTTTAATCTTACTCTATCATCTGTTGGACTATCAGATTTGGATTTAAAAAATTTTGAGACTCAGTCCATGGTCCCCAAGTTCCTTTGTCATGGTCGTGACGTCCAGTGGCACCAAGGCAATGCTCTAAAAGCCAGATTCATGGAACCTTGATTTTGGATCCTGCATGGAATCTTTGCTTCGAACATCTATTTTAGAGGTTCCAACAGGGCCGATCTTATCGGTTTCATGACTATAATAATTTATTCGGTAGCCTCTGGAGTCAAGGTCTGCTTGCCTACTCTCATCGTGCACTAATTAGTCTATGCATTTCATATGGCTAGGGATGTTCACCTGCCTTACCCCTGGATCATACACATAGTATGCGACGCCATTGGTTTTCCGACTACGAGTGATTCGGAGCTCCCACTTCAAGTCTTTAACAAAAGCAACATTAGAAGAATGGACTTGAATTTTCATAAGTATCCCGAGGATCCTCCAGAGGAAGGCATTCGAGAAAAGGAGCAGGAGGTGAAGGTGATGTTCCTGGTGAAGGAACTGAGACGGCTAGAGATGAAGCTCCTGGACCCCATCAAGTACCGTCGACATCAACTCTCGGGCATGCTAAACAATTTAAGCTCCATCAGGATCAGATTGGAGCAATTCAGCAGGATGTCTCCCAATTTAGGGAATCGATGAATGAGCGGCTTACCGTCTTGGAACGGCTGGTCCACGGAGTGTAACAGACTGTATAACAATTGGTTGATCTGATGACTTGCCGTCAAGACGAGACGACACCATCCTCCTCTGCTCCATAGTACTAGTTTTTGGACGTTGTCGCATACACCTCTCTCATATTTTTGCGTATGAACATTAGTATCTTTTTGGATGTCCTACGCTCTCATGGGTGTATGTGATAACTAATCTGCACAGTCTGACTTTTTTTTGGTGATTATATATGCCCATGGTTAGGCTAAATACTGATGGTTATTTTTGGGTGTCCATGAATGGGCTTGTTAAGTTGGTTGGGATAACTGTTTATCTACTGCCAATCTTGGGCAGTTTATTTTTGGATATTTTTGCATATGGCAGGAGGTAATTCACATTTTTTTGCCATAAGAAAGTTTTAAGATCCCCTGGTTTATCTAGTGTCTGATATGGAACGCATGTGATGTTTTTTAATAATTATGCTATCTGCTTATATCACTGCTCTATTTGGTCTGATATGCATACATAGTTTTTGAATATGATGTCAGATTACACTCTGCTGATCATTATACATCTTTACTTTATATATGTATGCTCTTGAAGTTGTGGTTCTCCCAAGTACTTCAAAACTTCTGTCAATATCAACTGTTATATTTATCATTGTCAATGACTGACAAAAAGGGAGAGAACGACTCAAGCACCCCGACAGGAAATGTGTATTTGCCTATGTATGGTGTTGCAAGTGTTAGGGGGAGCAGCTACACCACGATAAGGGGAGTTTGCAGATAGGAGGAGCAGCTTCTGAATCCATCTGAATGATTTTGTATATGCTCACTAGAGTAAAATTGTAAAATTGTGTAAAGTGTATGTACACACAATTTAGGATGTCAATATAGAAGCTGGTCTAGGGTGTTTTGGTATTTTGTCACGTATTTGACAAAGGGGGAGATTGAAAGTGCCCTAGTTTGTCAATTGGCGTGAGTGTTGAGCCAGCTAGACTGCAGAACTTTATAGGAAAATCGATCAAAGTGTCTGCCTCAACCGGATGTGTGCACGAACTCGCCACAGGTAAATCTAAGCCTCACATCCCACGTCCCAAAACACCAGGTATATAAAACCCTTAAAATTGGTTAGAACATCATAGGGTTTTTGGGTTAGAAAACTTTTTTACAAAATCAGAAAATCTCTAAGTTTTCTAGCTCTATCGATTTATCGATATCAGGTTTGATAAAATCTAGGTATGCTATCGATGTCCTCGACGATCAATCAATATCATCGAAATGAGGACCAAAGATGTTCAGCAACCACATATTCAACTGGACAGAATTATCGATGTATCGATACCCCTATCAATATCATCGATATTTGAATTCGAGTTTATCGAAGTAGACTCGATATAATCGATAGCAGAGTATTTGTGTCCCTGTTTTTTATAAGAAAATCATATAGACCTTCGATATATCGATGTACCCCTTGATATCCTCGGAATTTAAAAACAGATGATATTGGAAGGCCATCGATGATATCTGTCTTGGACACAGTCTTTCCAGCAAAATATTTCAGGATAGTTTATGTATGATCGAGGGTCACTCGTTAGAATGGATATTCAAATATCGATGATATCGGTACAGTTTCGATGGCATCGAACAGGGACAGAAATAGTCTAACAAGCTTAAACGAAATTCCCTTGGATTTATCGATGCCTCGACACAGTTATCGATATCATCGACATTCAAATTTCGATGATATCAAAAGTCCCTCGATCATTCTTATAAACCTGAAATATTTCAGAGCAAGTCTCTCTCATTTTCAAATATCAAGGAATCGAACATCACATCGATGAAATCAGAGTTCAAAATCCGATGACATCGACACATGTTTCGATTCCCTCGACCATCTGGCAATAGGTTTCAAAAGCGTATGTCATTTGAATTTGTGTCATCGAGCGGACCGTCGATGCTATCGAGAGTATATGCTCGATAATATTGATCCCGCTCGATGATTTCGAACTCTGTCATAAATGTGACCATTTTTATATCCGTAGGAACCTTTTACCTATAGAAAGATGACTTGTCTATTGTTGCTGGTAGAGAAAGAAGAGAGTGCTTTTGAGTGTTTTACCTCAGATCATATACCCAAAGCCCTTTCTCTCAAGAGAGTTCATCCTCCAATCCACCCTCATCATTGATATTCAATAGAGTGGATTGGGGAATGAACTTTCGCATTTAAGGATCCTTCAGCTACTACCTTAATGGTAAATCATTAAGCTGGGATGCCTTGAATGCATAAATGATTGGAATCATTCTATCTTCCTCATAGGAAAATATTTAAGAGAGTGGGATTCCGTCTTCACCTTGAACCAACCCGACGTCGTATATTGGTACATCATCTGTGTTACCGATCAAGGAAGCAGAAGATTCTTCATCAACAAAGAAGGAGATCTTCAACAATGTGCTGAATGGGACTCATCCACTTATCTGTAAGTAACTAGAGTCCAGAGGACCCTTGTGATCATTCCTTTGTAGGATTGGGTTTAAAGTGTTTCTCACCCCTTGCAAGTCCTCTAAGAGACCTCCGGCGGGAGTGTACGTGGTAGGTGCATTGTATTAACCCTTGCTCTATGGAGAGTATAAATAGTTAAGGTCTTTTGCAAGATCCTTAGCCAGTGTGCTTAAAAGTGGGTGCATTGCGTTGACCCTTGCTCGTTAGAGCATAAACAGTGAGGTTCCTTGTGTGGATCCTTGGCTAGAGTGCCTAAAACCGGGTGCTATGTGTTGACCCTTGCTTAGGGAGCATAAAAAGTCAGCCTAGGTGTAGGTTGTAAAGGTTAAAGGTGAACCTGATTTAAAACCTTAAAATCTGACACACTTAAAGGTTGAGTGCATCTGCCGGGAGTGGAGTAGACAATCGTCGAACCACTATAAAATGATTGTGTTTGTGATTGATATTTGTTCTTGATTGTTTGTGTGATTTCATTAACTGCCCTCATATCTGCTCACACTTCACACACATTCACATCCATCATAAACTATAAACTGTTTCATGTTTATCATTCAATAGTTTTGTGATTTGATCTTCAATTTGGCGTGGAAGCCATTTGAGTTACTCAGATGATATCCTGATGTTTTTCATGCCTATTCACTCAGGATTAGATTAATAGGATTTTTAATAAGCATAAAATATTTAAAAAGTCCTATTCATGCCCCTCTAAGACTATTGACATACTTCTTCTTCAACTAAAGCGGTCTTCACCGCTATTTCACTAGGGACTCCAAGATACCTTAATCCATAATTTCTGCAAAGATCTGGTTACTCTTTTTGTAAGAAAAAGGATGAAATGGATCTATAATGACTATATTTTGGTCCTATCGAGGGGTCCTTTGGTCAGACCGAACTATCATCAGTCAGACCAAATTAATGCTCGGTCGGACTGAATAAAGTCCTCAGGTTGCTGGACACTTTTGGTCACATTCGGTCAAACCAAGGCTTATCTTCCGTTAAAATCGGTCGAAGCGAATTAGCTCCAAATGTTGCTGGATTGTTTTGGGCTATTTCGGTCAGACTGAAGGTGCCATTCGGTCGGACCTACTCCAACCGAAGTAGAGACAGATTTTCCTGTTTAAGTTTTTGCCCTGTAATAGCCATGTTTGGTCGGACCGAAGGTTGCTATTTTTTAATTTCTGTTTTAGGAACTTCAAACTTCTAAGGCCAAATCTAAGGAGATAGGAATTATGAACTTTTATGGCTGAAGGGATGATCTAACTGAGGTTTTCTATTTGGGTCATGATCATGTAAAGGGCATAGGTTTGTTTTTTTTTCTTAGGAATGGACTCATAGGAGCATCTTTTTACCTTGTGAGTATTAATTGATGCTTCTGCTCCAGTTGCATCTTCGATCTTCATTTTTCAAGGGCTTACCAGACAACTTAACACAACAGTTCATGTGATTGACAAACAAGTGTGCAGGAATAAGTGCACTAATAGGTTTTATTGTGTTAAGCATGGGGAAATCACAAGAACTGTAAAGGTGGTTAAGGTGAACCTGTTAAAACCTTGATATGGTAGAAAGCCAAAATTACGAGGGTAGTAATTTTAGGAGTGGAGTAGGTGTAGGTTTAAGCACCGAACCACTATAACTCCTTGTGCATTTGTGGTGATTATTTTATTCGATTCTCTGCCTCTTTTTGTTTTGAAAGTTTGATTTCAAGGATGTTGTGAAATAAGGTTATCTTACTGAATATAATAGGTGAAGGTTGTCCTACAAATTAATTGTAATCAAAGTTTCAATACATTATGTGATTGAGATTATTATTTCTACATTTTATATTCAAATTTGGTTTAGTACTATTCCCCTCCCCCCCCCCCCCCCCCCCTCGCAAGACATCGATATATAGCTCATCTTTCAGTTTGTTTTATTAGTTTAGTTTAGTTGTTGAAGCACCAATTGATAGGAAGTTCGCACTAATACAATCAACATCGGGTATTTTATTAATTATGAAGCTCATTTACATCTCATATATCCTTTGATTTCAACACAAAGTGTATGTAATGAATACAATAACATCAACAGTTCAAATGGTAGTTCCGACACATTCCGGCTTATGGCGCGTTCATCTTAAAGACAAAAGATTTGTGCAAAAATCCTTCATTCCTTCCCAATATACTTGGGATAAGACACTAAATGATAATCCTTAAGGAGAATTTCAGATTTCATAGAGTATGGCTATCCTTGCAAAGAATACCTAGGCATAGATATAGTCTTTATTGTGCGCGTAACATAAATGTTGCGTGCTTACACAATGGGTGCTTGTTGCGCGGCCGCGCAATTGGTAGTCTTCCTTAGTTTCTTCTTCTTCTTCTTCTTCCTCCTCTCCCACGGAATACCTAGAGAGGGTCTTGAGGAAATCCTGAATTCTTTTGAATCCTCTGGAGCTCTAAACCTGTGAATGAATGAAATGAAGGGGGAAAGGGGTATTTATAGGCCATCACACGTGTGAACCCCTTTCTCCACATAACCACTCCTCTTTGCATTGATGTGTAATGTATCCATTACGCGCCCACACAAAGGATTGCTTTTTAGTCCGCGTTACACATGTATATTGTGTGCTGCCCAATGTACTCCCATGGCACGGATGAGCATTCCTTTCATATCTTTATTAATTTTCATGTTTCCACTACTTTCTTTCTAAATTTTATGCCCCAACAAATGCCCCCTTGATCCTCTATTGATTTTGTTACAAAGTGAATAAAGGATCAAACATTTTATCAAAATCTCTTTTTCAGATCTATTATGCGCTTGTTTTAATCATTGCACTATTGGGTCCGCGCAATGGGAATAAGGTCTGACTGGCTATATAAGCTATGGTTAGCTTATTCTCAAATCACTTGTTTATTTTTATGGAAGAGTTCTTACATGCGATTGACTCTCCGAGCAACAGACGCCTTCCGCGCTATTATCTACCACACAATATACCCTTGCCGCACTATTAATTCCCGTGCAACAAACCCCTGCGAGCAAACTATTTACCACACAACAACCTTGTCACGCCCCAAACTCGGATACCGGGCTCACAAAATTCCTGATCACTGAATTTGGCGCCGACAGCCTCCGTAGTACCCAATTCTCGGCTCCCGGCACTCCAGGTTCTGATCCTAAGATCCTACGAGGAGGATTTTTCTTTTAGCATGAATTTATTTCATAATAAGCATAACCATAAGCGTAACTTACGAACAATAACCAAGATACCATCACAAAATCTATTATGATAAAAAACTTTAAGGTACAATGCAAATAAAGGGAAATACAATAACATAATCGGAAGCTCCAGAAATCCGCTGCACACTCCAATCTCAATGCTGCTGCAGTGTCTTAGAGTCACCTCCACGCAACGGTCATGCATAAGCTTATAGAAAGCTTAGAGGGTGGTGAAAATGTGTGCACAAGGTAAAAATGTTAGTATGCCATATTAGAGTAATGCAGAAATGCTAATAAGTCCATGAATGCCATCAGCCGTACCAAGGCCATGCGATGTGAGATGTAACTCAAGCATACCAATCATCATCTGAATCTATATATCAATGCAGATCATCACTAGAACATCAAATATCAATACAGTTCTCACTCTGAATAATCACCAAGGTTTAGTACACTCCAAATGACACTGTCTCTTTCCCAAGTGCGTAGTCCAAGTGAGCGTAAGAAACTTCATTATCCGTCTAACCAATAGCTTGTTAATACCTATCCGGCACATCGATAATGGACCCATTTATGAATTGATCATACTCAGCCTAGCAATGCCTCCTACCTTCGGGTGGGTAAGGCCACACCCCCTTCCAACCGACCACGACACAATGTGAGACATGGCCTCCTGGTATTCGACCCTCATGCGCTCATGTATCCACTCGATCTCGACGTTGAAACATCTTCCGGTACCGTCAAGTTTAGGAATTTTCACCTAGGGACATCTATGGTGCCCCGATGCTAATAACAGTATTTTTGGTGTCCAATCCTACCATCCACGATATGCCTTAGGAGGTTATGACCCTGATGTGGCTAGGGCGTACAGTAATCACAACACATAATGCAAGATGCATGAGTCATACAATCTAATCATGTATCATCCTGCGCATATCGTGCGCTCATGTGAGACAATCTCCGCTTATCTGGGAGTCCCATAACAACCTGTCCAATGGCATATACAATGGTCAACCACATCTCATATCAAGCATACAAATGATGCATATGGGCATGTATCATGATGATATGCTAAGCATACTCATAATCGGTGCCATAACCAGCATCGATAATCGGCATGGATAATCGACCTACATGCAAGGCGGGGTTCGTAGATTAACAGCCGATCTAAACCATAATATGAAGATCAACCCTTGCCTGGGGATATATCAATTCCAGTAGCACAGAGCCTACGGCGAGGATGAACCATGCAACATCAATGGGGCCCAATAATTTGGGCTAGCCCACTAAGGGGAGGTGAGAATGGACCTATCAATGGGACCTAGGAAGAGTTACAATGTGGACATTTAACCATCATTGCTCTTATAATGTGGACATCAAACCATCATTGCTCCTAAAAGCATGGCCCATCATAATCATCATTACATACATCATGATGGAATCACACATCATAATGGGACTCATATATATCACATCGGGCCTCACACAAAGGCCTCACACACATCACATTGGGCCACATACAAGGGCCTCATGTGCATCACATTGGGCTTCACTCATTGGGCCTCAAATATATCACAATAGGCCACGTCCCATTGGCTTGAATACATCATAATGGGCTGGAATATATGGGCCTCATATACATCGAGTGGGCCGTAATAATGGGCCTCATATACATTGAGTTGGGCCCACTGCTCTAGGTGAACTATCTACACCATACATCTATTTTTAGAGATCATTTAGAGCATTTTCCAAAAATATGAATCATATCGAAAGATCATCTGGACCAAACCACAAATAGTAATAGAGATGATGATATAAAGATCATCTTGACCATACCATAACGTTGATTTTCCATCCAAACTGTTCATAAGGTCACAAAGACTTGAATTAAGAGGAGTCAAATTTCATATTGATCCAAAAACTTCCGTTATCCCAAAAGGGTTTCAATGGTAGACGTTCAATCCCCACGATTTTTGCAGTGTGGTCCACTTGATAAATTGATCTGTCTTATTTGTTTTTGTCTCAAGCCTTAAGACGAGTTCACCATCCAGATGGACGGTTTGGATGTAACACATACATCAAGGTGGGCCCGGTAGATAGATGGTGTGGACATAAAATACATACATCAACGGTGGGTCCCACCGTCCAGCCATCTGGATGGTGTGGATAAGATCCATACATCGGCGGTGGGTCCCACGCATACAATGAGATTGATCCAAATTCAGGTGGGACCCATAGAACTTACTGACGTCAATACCTCAACTAAATAGCTGGTGTGAGGTACTCCAGCCAATCCACACCCACCATCCATGGATTGGATGGTGTGGATGCAACACATCAGTACAAGGTGGGCCCCACATGCTGCCATGGTGGGGTCCATGTCTAATGAATGGACGGTAGGTATAAAACATATACCTCATGATCTTAAACCCCCTTCTGATGTCAATACAATCAGCTGTATAGATGGTGTGGAATACACTAACCAATCTGTTTCAACGATAGGTGTGTCCCACGTGGGGCCCACCATAATATTTTATATTTTATACATATAATATTATAATATACATTTAAAAGTTCCAGCATCCAGGGCAGATGGACGGACTGGATATAAAATAGATATATCAAGGTGGGTTACACATGCACGGTGTGGATTAAAACATGTTTCATGGCAGGCCGTTAGCGGGCTCCACCGTCCAGAAAATGCTGGACAGTGTGGATATACGGATACATCAATGGTGACCCCCACCGTCTAAGGTATGGATGGTGTGGATAGGCCCATACATCACAGCTGGCCCCACAGCATAGATGAGACGCATGCATCATTCGTGGGTCCACACGTGTGGGACCCACCAGTGAGGATAAAGCTGACATCTGTTTTCCCTTCAAACGGTCCACCAACGGTTGCTGCTGGACATCCAATACCTGGACGGTTAGGATCAGGTGGACCTACGATCTGGCTAAAATGGACAGACGGTGTAGGTGTATCACATGCCTCATTATCAGGCCCACTTGCTGAAGTCATAGCGGTAGCTATACAGCTGGTGGGACCCACACAACTTGCTAACGTACAGTGCTATATAGCTGGTGTGAGGTACCCCAGCCAATCCACTTCCATTTCAGGTGGTTCCCACGTGTGGCCTACCAGAGTTTTAAATCAAACTGATCTTTGTGTTTACCTTCATCAGGGTCTGTCCAAAACGGACAGCCAAGGTGGGCTGGTCCACTAGACGTTGGCAAGGCAGGTCACACGGGCAGCCGACATGGATATAGAACACACACATCACATGAGGTCCACAACACATGGGAAAGAGAGAGAGATGGAGAGAAAGAGAGAGAGATCGGTGGAGATGGGAGGAGCTTCGCCACTATGAGCTCCTCCATATACATGCATACATCGAGATGGGTCCCACCAAATGTGAGCCCTCAAATAAAGATTAATGATAGAAATTTCAAGATCACCCACCGATTGGTCTTCTTCTTTAGCTCCTTGGACTCCTTAGCTCCTAAGCAAACTCTTTAAGGGTGGATGATGAAGTTTGAAAGGTTGGATGGTGAGATGAGGGGGTAGGAAGTGGGTCTTGATCTTTCTCTCCTTAGAGGTTTTCTCTCATGGAAGCTTGGAAAATGGTGGAGAGAATGAGAGAGGGTGTTGTAAGAGATGGGATGGGAGGGATGGACTGTCATGCTCCAAACCCGGAAATCAGATTCACGGGAATCCTGATCACTAAATCCAATGCCGACAGCCTCCGTAGTACCCCATTATCGGCTCTTAACGTCCATACGTCAGATTCCAATCCTGAGATCCTATTATGAGGATTTTTTTTTTAAATGTACATTTAACTCGTAATAAGTATAACCACAAGTATACCCAAATGACAAAGGAAACATCAACATCACATATCCACTAATATAATCACTTAAGTATAATGCCGAAAGGAAAATACATTAATCGAAAATCAAGCTCCAGAAGACTGTTGCACGCTCCAAGCTCAACACTGCTGTAACCTAACATCACCTACACGCATCTATCGTGCATAAGCTTACAAAAAGCTTAGATGGTGGTGAAAGTGTGTGCACAAGGTAAGTGCCAAGTAAGCAATATCAGAGCAATCAGAGTAAGTAGAAGTACTGACAAGTCAATGAGTTATACGATATCAGGGTACACAATGCAAATCAACTATGCAAATGAGGAGTTAAAGCGAACCAAATATTAGATGCTGAGGATACAATGTCATAAATCATACAATACTAAAATAAGCGGAAATATACTGATAAGTCTATGAGTGTCATCAGTCGTACCAAGGCTATGCGATGCAAGACATGAGTATTAATGGCCATATCAATGCAGAAACATGGTAACCCAAAATGCTAAGTACTACGGATGTAATGTAATATGCGATGCGAATGAAATGACCAAGCGGGAGTGAAGTCGGGATGATAGTATGTAGTATCGTAGGCTATGGGGTCCATCACAAAGGACTTCTATCCAAACTAGTCCCATACATAAATTTGGATAGCCAGACTCAATGTGGTAAACTCCTGATCTCAGGTTAGTCACGCGTCCAACCGAAATCCTGGCCATGCGAAGGTACACAATAATTAGTTGCGCACCACTAGCTCGAGTGGATAGTGAATGAAATGAATGCATGAGTATACAACTCCTACTCAATAAATTCACATATCAGTACGGCTCCTCTCTAGGAAATCACCGGGGTCTATTACATTCCAAACCAGATTGCCAACCCATCGCGCGCAACAAGGTGAGTGGAAGAGACCTCACCCGACTCGTCGATAGCAGACACATTCCTCGAGCTGGTCAGACTCAGCCTAGCATTGCCACCTCCTCTTGGGCAGGTAAGGCCGTACCCCCTTCCAACCGACCACGACACAGTGGGAGACGCGGCCTAACGGTATATAGCCCTCATGTGCTCATGCATCCACTCGGTCTAGACGTTGGAGCAACTTCTAGAACCAAGAGAGTTTAGGGACTTTCACTCAGGGATGTCCATAACACCCCATGTAGAACAGATTTCCGGTGTCCCGTCTGGCCATCCACGATACGCCTGTGGAGGCCACGGCCCTGATGTCGCTAGAGCACACAATGCAAGTGCATGAGCCATACAATCTAGTCATGCATCAATCATGCGCATACCGTGCGCTCATGTGAGTAATCTCTACCTATCGAAAAATCTCATAACAATCTGCCTAATGACATATGCAATGGTGAACCACATCCTATAATAAATATGCAGATGATGCCTATGGGCATGTATCATGATGCTATACAGTCACATACTCATAATCGGTATCAATAAACGGTATCAACAATCGACCTCGACAATGTGGACATTTAACTAACATTGCCCCCCAAGGAATGGTTCACACAAAGCCAAACATATAATGGGCCCACAGCCTCACATAAAGGCCTAATATATAACACAATGGGCCTTACTTAAGGGCCATATATACACAATGGGTGGGCCCTGCTCATGGACTTTAAATACATGACATGTAGACCCTACACATGGGTCTCGAATACATCAAATGGGCCATGCATCATGGGCCTAATACATATCACAATGGGCCTTGCCCATAAGCCATGAATACATCACAATGGGCCCCAACTACAGGTCGCATATACATTATATAGGTCTTGACAATCGGCCTCGGCCTCAACAATCGAATTGACACTCGGAATCGACCTCGATACGCGGCCTCGACAATTGGAATCAGCCTCGATACTTGGCTTCGACAATCGAAATCGGCCTCGACAAATCAGAATTGGCCTCGATAATCAGAATCGGAATCAGCCTCAATCGGCCTTGACAATCGGAGTCAGAATCGACAATCGGCATTAACATCGATAATCGGCCTCAATACTTAGCCTCAACAATCAGAATCAGCATATACAATCGGCCTCGACAAATCAAAATCATCAGAATTGGCCTTGATACTCGAAATTGATCGATAATCAAAATCGGCAAATTGGTCAAGTTAATCGGAATTGGCAATCGGTCATGACAATCGCACCGATCAATAGTCAGAATCGGCAAATCGGTCACGTCAATCGGAATCAGCAAGCGGTCAAGATAATCAGAATCAGCAAATCGGTCACGGCAATCGCACCTATCGATAGTCAGAATTGGTAAATCGGTCACGTTAATCAAAATCGGCAATCGGCCAAGGTAATCAGAATTAGTAAATCGGTCACGACAATCGCACCGATCGTAGTCGGAATCGGCAAATCGGTCACGTTAATCAAAATCGGTAATCGATCAAAGTAATAAGAATCAGCAAATTGGTCACGACAATCGGAATCGGCAATCGGTCAAGATAATCAGAATTAGCAAATCGGTCACGACAATCGCACAGATCGATAGTCGAAATCGGCAAATCGGTCACATTAATCAAAATCGGTAATCGATCAAAGTAATCAGAATCAGCAAATCGGTCACGATAATCGCACCGATCGATAGTCGGAATCGGCAAATCGGTTACGTTAATCAAAATCAGTAATTGATCAAGGTAATCAGAATCAGCAAATCGGTCACGACAATCGGAATCGGCAATCGGTTAAGATAATCAGAATTAGCAAATCGGTCAGAATCGGTAAATCAGTCACGTTAATCGAAATGGTAATCGGTCAACGTAATCAGAATCAGCAAATCGGTCACAGCAATCGCACCGATTGATAGTCAAAATCGGTAAATCGGTCACATTAATCAAAATCGGTAATCGATCAAGGTAATTAGAATTAGCAAATCGGTCACGACAATCGCACCGATCGATAGTCGGAATCGGTAAATCGGTCACGTTAATCGAAATCGATAATCGGTCAAGGTAATCAGAATCAGCAAATCGGTCACGACAATCGCACCATCGATAGTCGGAATCGGCAAATCGTCACGTTAATCGAAATCAATAATCAGTCAAGGTAATCAGAATCAGCAAATCGGTCACGACAATCGCACTGATCGATAGTCGAAATCGACAAATCGGTCATGTTAATCAAAATCGGTAATCGGTCAAGGTAATCAGAATCAGCAAATCGGTCACGACAATTGGGATCTGTAATCGGTCAAGATAATCAGAATTAGCAAATCGGTCACGACAATCGCACCAATCGATAGTCGAAATCGGTAAATCGGTCACGTTAATCGGAATTAGCAAGCGGTCAAGATAATCAGAATTAGCAAATCGGTCACGGCAATCGCATCGATCGATAGTCAGAATCGGTAAATCGGTCACGTTAATCGGAATCGACAATCGGTCAAGGTAATCAAAATCGATCGATAATCGACCTAACCAAAACCCTAAGGGAAGGTCACATGAGGACTTTCAATCGTCATTGCCCATCAATGTGGACATGTAACCAACATTGTTCCCAAGAAGTGACCCATACAATGGATTCATACTCAACGTAACGGGCCATACATACATCGCATTGGGCTTCAAATAAAGCAAGTGCGCCGCATCAATGGGCCGCACCAATGGGCCTCATATACACAGCAGGTGGGCCCTGCTCACGGGCCTTAAATATAAGCAGATGGGCCCCGTCATATGGGCCATGAATACATCACATTAGGCCTCATTCAAGGATCAGAATATATGGTCTTCAAATACACAACAGGTGGGCCCTGCACATGGGCCATAAATACAGTACATTGGGCCTTGCCCATGGGCTGAAAATACATCACAATGGGCCACAACCCATGGGCCTTAGTGCACAACGGGTGGGCCCTACACATGGGCCTAATACACAACACAGGTGGGTCGCATCAATGGGTCGCACCAATGGGCAATGGGTGGGCCCCGCACATGCAGCAAGTGTGGGCCTACTCATCATACCTAGGCCTACCAACGGTCCGGCCAAAGGACAGCCTGGATAACATACTCATCATGGTGGGTCCCACTAGGATGTGGGTGAGAGCTTGGATTACATCAAAAATCATTTCAATAGTGGTAGGTGCAACATGTGTATCACTATGCACTATCATTCTATTGGTCACATGACACACCAGTGATGATCAGCATCGCCCAAACATTATCCATGGAATCAGCGCTGTCCGAACATTGTCCATCACCGTCCAAACACCCTGGACGGTGTGGAGTGAAACATACATGGAGGTGGAGTCTGCAGCACTGTCAAAAGGTGGTCCAGCACCGTCCAGACATTCTGAACGGTGTGGATCAAAATATACATCATGTAGGTACCCACAGATTTTGCAAACGCCAATACAGTACCGAAATAGCAGGTGGATTCCCACCGCCCAATGGACGGTGAGATGAAACGCATATACGGTAGGTCCCACAAATCCGGTGACGTGTCACCAGTAGCCAGATAGCTGGTTTGAAACTATTCTAACAGGCGGGTCCCACATGGGGCCCACCATAATTTAATGATATTATTATATATTTAATAATAATTATTATTATTATTATTTTATCTGCCAACGTCCAGGCGCTGGACGGACTGCCTGTACATTACACATTACAGTGAGGTGGGGTCCACACGTCCTCCACGTCGACGGACGGTGTGGCTACTCAAACATCAAGGTGGGTCCTCACGCTATGTCTGGACGGTGGAGACCCCACACGTGCAGATGGGTCCCACCGTCCAGCAACGGATGAAATCATACAACATGGTGGTCCGTACAGCACATGCAACGAGGTGGGTCCCACAGAACTGTAGCATCCAAAACACAGCTATATAAAGGCAGGTGGGTCCCACGTGGGACCCACCATAAATACTATTTTATTATAATATATAATATATATACATATGTGTATACCTATATCAACGTCCAGCGTTTTGGACGCTGGACGGACGTCTGGATGTAAAGCACATCCATAAGTGGGTCCACACGTGTGAGACCCACAAGAAATGAATGGACAGCGTTGATATACATGCATCACGTTAGGTGGGCCCCACCGTTGGACGGTCTGGATAAAACACTTTCATCCAGGTGGGGTCCCACGTGATGGACAGCCCATATACATCATGTTGGTGGACCCACCCGACTTGCTGACGTCTAGCACAACAGCAGCCAAGTGCTGCTCGTCAGATGGGTGGTGCAGGTAAAACACTAACATCAGGGTGGTTTCCACTGAGATTTGAATTCACTTCGTTGGGTGGACGGTGTGGATACAGACGCCCATCAGGTGGGTCCACGTGTGTGGGCCACACACCTCATCCTTACCATAAAGAGAGAGAGAGAGAGAAATGGATGGAGGGGCCCCGCCACTATGGACCCCTCAAGACAAGACAATGCATACATCATGATGGGTCCCACTATGTATAGGCCATTAAATCATAAATCAAATGAATAAAATCACCCACCTTATGATCTTCTTGGTCCTCCACTTTCATCAACGCATCCTAAAGCTCTGAGGGACGCATTTCAACGGTGGAGATGATCATTGGAGGGTGGAGATGGGAGGTAGGAAAGTGAGCCACACTTGCTCTCCATGGAAGCCATAGACGATTGCTCCATGGGAGTTGCTAGAGAAAAAAATAAGAGAGAAATGAGAGAGAGAGAGAGAGAGAGAGAGAGAGAGAGAGAGAGAGAAGTGATGGTGAGTGATGTAAGTATGTACTTTGTTGTAAGAAAATGTTGACTTTAATGGAAAGGTGGTTGTACTTGGGGATGGGTGTGAGTGATGGGTACTTAATTGATGTGATTGATAGGATTGATGTGATGTTTTCTAGGGATTGCAACGCGTGACATTTATCCTCGAACTGGACGCGGGCCCACATCTCCTGGCCCAGGTATCGCCTCACCGCGCGAGTCGCGACATCGGAACCGCGACAACGGCGCGGTTGTTAAGGTACTAGTCTTAGGTTGAGTCGACTCGGGTTGACGGCGTGTGAATCAGGGTCGCGTGCAAATGCTAATTAAGGGTCGAAGGTTGCTGAAATTCGACTGGGAAGACCGCGGAAGCCTATGGAATGGTACGGTGTAGGATACGGGTCTTACATGGACGTTGTAAGAAAATGACATGGAGGGTATGGGCTTAGTTGAATTTTGGATGAGAGAGTGATGGGTGGAGAGAGAGAGAGAGAGAGAGAGAGAGAGAGAGAGAGAGAGAGTTGACTTTGGGTAAGGCTTATGTAAGAGAGGGATGAGTTGTGTACTTGACTTGTGATTGATTGATTGATGTGATGGATTGTAGAGATTTTCTCGAAATTCGTAACGTGGGGCATTTTCCTTAAAATAAACACGGGCCCATAACTCTTGGCCTGGGTATCTCATCGGCGCACGAGACGTATCTTTGGAATCGCGGCGACGGCGCGGTCGATAAGATACAAGTTTTGAGTCAAGGCAACTCAGATCTTCAGGTTGCAACTTAAGGTCATGCACAAACACTGATTACAGGTCATGGTTACCGGAATTCGACCAGGAGGACCGCGGAAGGCTACGGAATGGTATGGACTAGGATACGGGCCTTACAGCTCTCCCCTCCTAATAAAAATTTCATCCTCGAAATTTACACAACCATCACAACTTTACAGCTCTCCCCTCCTAATAAAAATTTCGTCATCAAAATTTACACAACCATCACAACTAGACATAACTCATAAGGAAGAAGAAACATAACATCATCATATAAGATCGGAGATAGCATGCAAGATACAATATATAATCATTCATTAAAGAGATGGGGATAACGCTCTCGAATCTCGGCCTTGTGCTCCCAAGACGCCTCATCAACAGAATGGTGACCTGACTGTACCTTCACAAGGGAATGACCTTGGTCTGGAGGACCTGCTCCTTCCAATCAAGGATACGAACTGACTACTCAATATAAGAAGCGTCCTCGCAAACCTCCAACGGCTGCCAATCAATCACTGGAATGGTGTTTGACCCACACTTTCTCCGCATAGAGACATGAAAAATATTGTAGACGCCAGACAACTGAGATAGCAAGGCAAACAGATAGGCCACGGCACCAACACGCCCAGTGATCTCAAAAGGTCGTATAAATCTTAGGGCAAACTCCAAAACGAACCACACCATTCATGGGCGAGACCTTGAGATACACTCTATCCCCAACAGCGAACTCCAAGGGACGATGTTGACGATCAGCAAAACTCTTCTGCCAGATCTAAGCTATACGCATCCTTTACCTGATGATATCGATGGCCTCTAATGTCTGCTGCACAAGCTTGGGACTTAGGAGACGCTGCTCTCCAACCTCGGTCCAACAACTTAGAGATCTACATGGTCTGCCATATAGTGCTTCAAAAGGAGTCATGCCAATAGTCTCCTGATAGCTATTATTGTATGCGAACTCAGCTAATTGCAGATGCTCATCCCAGCTATCCCAAAAGTCAATCACGCAGGCCAGAAGCAAATCCTCAAGGATCTGGTTAACTCTCTCGGTTTGGTCATCGGTCTGCCGATGATACGCGGTGCTGAGCTATAAAACAGACCCGATCGCTCTCTGAAAGCTCCCCTAAAACTAAGACGTGAACCTCGGGTTTCGGTCAGAAACGATCGAGACTGGAACGTCGTGCAATCTCTTAATCTCCTTGATGAATAACCTCACAAGCCGGTCTAAAACCAAGTTGCACGAATCATGAGAAAATGTGCCAACTTTATTAGGCAATCCATGACAACCCAAATGACGTCATGACTGCGATGAGTCTTCGAAAAGCCCATAATGAAATCTGTCGACACGTGCTCCCACTTCCACGTCGGGACGCTCAACGGGTGCAATGGACCAGGGGCTCTCTAATGATCGGCCTTGACATGCTGTCATGTATCATACTCAATACATCTCAATACATCTTCATCGAGTCATGGATGGATAGAAAACAACAATTGATGTGCCTCGGTCATAAGATCTCTGCGTAACTCAGGAATATCAGAGACACATAATCGGCCTCTGAAGCGAAGTCCACCATCAGAACCAATCTGCTAATCTGACTTGCTCTCAGATGCTGCCTCTGCTCGGTAACCATGTAACGACTCATCTGTCTGCTGAGCCTTGATCACCCTTGTAACAAGAGAGTTGAATCGACAGGCTTGATAGCTAAACGATAGAAGACTGCAGACCAAACTCAAAGTCATACGCTACTATATCCTCGAGTATCCTCCACTCCTGAATCATCATGTGTGCCACTAGGCCTCATGGCTGACGACTGGGGGCGTCCACCACCACGTTTACCTTGCATGGGTGGTACTGGAGTTCAAAATCATAATCCTTCAGGAGCTCCATCCAATGTCTCTGTCTCATGTTCAACTCGGATTGTGAGAATAGGTACTTCAAGTTCTTGTGGTCAAAGAATAGCTCAAACCTAACCCCATAGAGATAGTGCCTCCACACCTTTAGTGTGAAGACGACTGCTGCCAGCTCCAAATCATGTGTGGGGTAGTTCAACTCATGGACCTTGAGCTGGCGAGACGGGAAGGCCACTGGCCTCCCGTGGTGCATCAAGACAGCACCCAAAGTAATATGCAAGGCATCGGTAAATACAACAAATCCATCTCTCCCAGAGGGAAGAGTGAAGACAAGAGCGGACATGAGGTGGTCCTTCAGCTCCGTGAATTCCTGCTAACATACATCGCTCTAAACAAACTTTGCACCCTTTCGAGTGAACCTGGTCAACAGGGCTGCAATACGGGAGAAGCCCTTAATGAAATGCCTGTAGTAACCCGCGAAACCAAGGAAATTGTGGATCTCGGACGCATTCGTGGGCTGCCCCCACTGACGCACTACCTCAACTTTCGAGGGGTCTACTGTGACAACCTCCCTCGTCACCACATGACCAAGGAACTTCACCTCCTGCCAAAACTCACACTTCTCCAGCTTCGCATACAACTAGTGGGAACGGAGGGTCTGGAACGTAATCTCCAAATGTTGCACATGCTCCTTACAGGTCCTCAAATATATCAGAATGTCGTCGATGAATACTACAACAAACTGATCAAGATACGGATGGAAGACCTCGTTCATCAACTGCATGAATACTGCGGGTGCATTAGTCAGTCCGAAGGACATGACCTGAAACTCAAAGTGACCATAGCATGTCCTGAAAGCTATCTTCAGAATGTCCTCCTCTCGGACCCGAATCTGATGATAACTGGACTGTAAGTCAATCTTCGAAAATAACTGTGCACCTTATAACTGATTAAATAAATCGTTGATCCTCGGGAGGGGATACTTATTCTTGATTGTGATCTAATTGAACTCGCGGTAATCCACGAAGAGCCTCAACGAGATATCCTTTTTCCTGACGAAGAGTACCAGCGCTCCCAAGGTGAACTAGTCAGACGAATGAATCCCAACTCACGCAACTCGTCCAACTCTCACTACAGCTCTCGCAACTTCATCGGTGTCTTGCGATACGGGGCCTTCGAGATAGGTGCGGTACCAGGCACAAGATCAATCTGAAACTCAATATGTCAGCACGACGGTAGTCCCGGAATCTCCTGGAATACATCAAGAAAATCACGAACTACTAGCAACTGATCAATACTTGCTACTATGGGTTCCTCTACTGCGCACGACAAGAGATAAGACAACGACTCTCCTCAGGGCTCGACAACGAACCGGAACTATGACAAGTTGGGTATACAGAACGTGACTGTCCTCACAGAGCAGTCCAAGATAGCATGGTATTGAGCAAGCCAATCCATGCCCAAGATGACACCAAACTTGGACATCGGCAGCACGAACAGATCAGTAGGTAAAAAGATATCACTAACTAAAACCGGGCAAGACTATAAGAAGCGGCCTAACACTGTAGTTTTCCTCAAGGGCGTCAATACGGTCAACCCCTCATGAGCAGACTCTGTCGGCATTTTAGTCGAATATAAAAATCCTCAGATATGAATGAGTGCAAAGCATCGGAATCAAACAAAACTTGGGCGATGCATGCAAAGACAGGGAGAATACCCTCAATGACTCCTTCGAAGGATTGTGGGTCCTACTGAGCCACATAGAACCATCATGAGCTGGCTAGGGAGGTGCATGTCCCCTCTGAGGTCCCTACTGCTAGTGCTGCCTCTGAGGTAGCCTGTACTGCTGCTGGGGTCTCGGCGGCTGAAGTAGCTGCGGTCGCTGCTGCTGGAGTCGCTGCTGTTGCGGTCGCTACTGTGGTGGAGGCTGATGTGGCCCTCTCGACTGATGTTGAGGGCGCGGCTACTGCAGTCGCTTCTGCACTCATATATGTGGTGTCCTATCCCACCACATCCAAAATAAGTCCCAGTAAATGGCCGCTGGGGTGGCGCTGGAGGTGCCGCTAGTGTTGCTAGTGCTCTGGCTAATGGGTGGCTCCTATACCTCTGCGGCCGTCAGTGTTAATGGGAGCTACTAGAGGGGACCTGCCTTCTCTGGTCTCTCCTCTGATCTCGATCGCTCTGCGTGCCGGCCCACTCAGTCTCATAAATATGAGCCCTCCGTACTACTGCCTGAAAAGTCAGGAGCTCATGCCCAACAACATAGCCTCGAAGACCGTAACGCAAGTCGTTCTCAAAACGGCTGACCTTTCGCTCCTCATCATCAACCAAATACAGTGTGAACCTCGATAGCGCTACGAAATGAGAAGCATACTGTGTCACAAACATGTCTCCCTGAACCAAGGTCTCGAACTCTAATGTTCATTACCGATGAATGTGGTCGGGAAAGTACTGTCGGTCGAATCAGTCTACGAAATCCTCCCATGTCCAGACGAAATCAGGCCTTATAACATGGGTAACCGAAGTCCACCAATGCTTGGCCTCACCTTGGAGAAGAAATATGGCTAACCAGACCCGCTACTGGGTCGTACATGCCATCGTATAAAAAATTTTCTCTACCTCAAAACGCCATCTCTCGGCTACTGTCGGATCTGGCTTGCCCTGGAAACGAAGGGGATCGAGTTATCAGAACTCTCAAAGAAGGGCGCTCGCGCATTACTGCTCTACATGGGCTAGCAAAATAATGGGGTGCCTGCCCTGTCCCTGAAGGACGGTCGTCACGGCCTACAACATCTACTGTAACTGGGAGACACTCACAAGTATAGTCGGATCCACACTATTCTCAGGTGGAGGAACGGCATCCTCAGGCTGGGGAGCATGGATCTCTGGTGGTAGAGTGGGAGTCGTAGGTGGTAGGGTGGGAGCCTCAGGTGGTGGAGCAGGAGTCGCTCGGGTCGCTGTCCTGGGCAGTATGTCCTATAGGAAAGAATAAAGGCACCTATCAACCTTGGGAATTCTCGAAGACATGTACGTTAGGAAATTAAATCGGAAGGTTACACACTTGAAACTTAATTGTCCTAAACTCATAGCAAACATATGATGTTGCTCTTGGTTATTCCCAAGTTATGCTCTGATACCAACTTCTGTCACGCCCCAAACTTAGAAACCAGGCTCACAAAATTCTCGATCGTAGAATCCGGCGCCGACAGCCTCCTTAGTACCCAATTCTCGGCTCCCGGCACCCATATACCAAGTTCCGATCTTGGGATCCTACAAAGAGAAAATTTTTTTAGCATGAATTTATGTCGTAATAAGCATAAACATAAGCATAACCCACGAATAATAACTAAGACACCATCACAAAATCCACTATGATAAAAAAACTTTAAGGTACAATGTGTATAAAGGGAAATACAATTACAGAATCAGAAGCTCCAGAACTCCGCTGCACATCCAATCTCAATGCTGCTACGGCGTCCTAACATTTCCTACACGCAACGGTATGCAATATCAGAGTAATATAAAAATGCTGGTAAGTCCATGAATGCCACCGGCCATACCAAGGCAATGCGATGGGAGATGTAACTCAAATACACCAATACTCATCCGAATCCACATATCAATGCAACTCATCACTATAGCATCAAATATCAGTACAGTTCTCACTCTAGATAATCACCAGGATTTACTACACTCTAAATGACACTGCCCCTTTCCCAGGATTTACTACACTCTAAATGACGCTGCCCCTTTCCCAGGTGTGTAGTCCAAGTGGGCGTAAGAAACCTCACTATCTGCCTAACCAATAGCCTGCCAATACTTATCCAGCACGTCGATAGCGGACCCATTTACGAGCTGGTCATACTCAGCCTAGTAATGCCCCTTACCCTTGGGAGGGTAAGGCCACACCCCCTTCCAACCGACCACGATATAGTGGGAGACGTGGCCTCCTGGTATTCGGCACTCGTGCACTCATGTATCCACTCGGTATCAACGTTGGAGTATCTTCTGGTACCGTTAGGTTTAGGAATTTTCACCGAGGGACATCTATAATGTCCCGATGCTAATAACAGTATTTTCGGTGTCTAATCTACCATCCACAATATGCCTGTGGAGGCTACGACCCTGATATCACTAGGGCGTACAATAATCACAACACATAATGCAAGATTCATGAGTCATACAATCCAGTCATGCATCAATCATGCGCATATCGTGCGCACATGTGAGACAATCTCTGCCTATCAGGGAATCCCATAACAACCTGCCCAGTGGCATATGCAATGGTCAACCACATCTCATATCAAGCATACAAATGATGCGTATGACATTTATCATGATGATATGCTAAGCATACTCGTAATCGGTGTCGATAATCAGCATTGATAATCGCCATCGACAATCGACCTCAATAATCGGCCTACATGCAAGGCGGGGTCCATAGATGAACAATTGATCCAAACCATAATATGAAAATCGACCCACGACCGTGGAAATATCAATTCCAATAGCACGGAACCTATGACGAAGATGAAACACGCAACATCAACGTGGCCCAATAATTTGGGTTACCCACTAAAGGGAGGTGAGAATAGGCCTATCAATGGGCCCTAAGAAGAGTTACAATGTGGACAGTTAACCATCATTGCTCTTACAATATGGACATCAAACCTGAAAAAGCCGAGCTAAACGTCCTAGAGGGGGGGGGGGTTTGAATAGTACAATGTCAAATTAAAAAATAAATGCGGAATTGAAAGATAGATAACACAATAAAAAAGGAAAGAAGCACAAGTAAATAGCAACCTTAAAAGTACTAGTCTTGAGAGGTTGATACAAACTTAGTTCTAAGGACAACCTAACACCAAAAACCAAAGGCTTAAAGCAGGACAACCTTACTAGAACATTTGTAAGTATAAAAAACCCAAACCAATAAAGAGGGAAAGAAAATAAACTAAGTTATTACAACATTCCCACAAGAGCATAAAATAAATTACACCACTCACCATGAATGCTCAAAATAAATTACAACATTCACATACATAAGCACATTCAATCATCCACCACAACTCCAAGAATTATAATGGTTTATTTGTGTGTACACCAACTGTTAGAAAATAGCCACACAACTACTTCACTCCTAATATCCACTCCCTCGGAATATTAGCGTTCACTAAGAAAAAGGTTTTCCAAGGTTCACCTTAAAATCTTCACAATTGTGCCTTTAATTGGGCTTACACAATTACAAAAATCCCACACTCTGAGATTTTCTGGATTACCTTAGATAAAACTAAAATGAGATTTTTCCTGGCACAACTCACAAACCAAACCATAAAAGATATACAAAATGTAAATGTACTTATCTGGAAATTCTCCTTCTGAAGAAGCCCGGTAGAACCAATTCAATGTAGACGAAGATGTTCAATGTCCAGTCTCACAGATGAATAGGTTCTAGTTCTAAATAATTTTTAATTAAATCAACCTGAGCTAGCTCGATTTGATTTTGATCTCAAGAAAGGGTAAAACACAAATCCCTTCTTAATATAAGATTGGAATAAATATCACAAAATTAAATTACAAAAGCTAATTAACGAGAATCTAAAATGAGTACAATATAGCTTAATAAAATCACAAACTTATCTCTTAGAGTGGTGACCTGATTTTGCTTAGGATGAGTGAAAAAACTAAAATTCGTGCTCTATCTATAGGTTAAAATATTGTTCACTCGACTAGTCTAAGGGTCGGTTCGACTGGTCGAATGACCAACAAAATTTCAAATTTTTTGGTGCGATAAGATAAGGTCGTCGAGTGGATTGCTCGACTGGTCAAGTGGATTGCTCGACTGGTTGAGTGGCCTGCTCGACTGGTGGAGCAATACACTTGACTAGTCGAGTGGGACTAGAAAAGCTTGCTGGACTTTGAGTCAAGCCTACACAACCGGTCGAGCATTGTTCATTCGACTGGTCGAGCAGTCTCCAAGACTGGTCGAGAGTCTAACAGAAAATTCTGAAAAATTGCAACAAACCTTAAACTGGTCGAGCCAGTACTTGGACTAGTCGAACAATGACTAAGACTAGTCGAGAAAATGACCTATAAACATATGAAATGACTCACATAAAACATGCAATGAATATGATTCAACCTATGGTCAATCTAGGGTCATCCATACCTTGTTTGTGAGTTGGAACATTTGAAACATCATTTGCTTCAGAACATTGAATTCTTGTGATACAAGAAGCTTGAGTTCGATCTCTTGAACTTGAGCTTGAGTTACGTTTGAGTTCTTGAACCTTTAGCGTACAATATTTGAACTTCAAACTTGAACTTGAGTTCTTGAGCCTTAGTTCTTGAATTTGAGCTTGAAACCATAAACTTCAATAATCTTCTCTTCATCTTGAAATTGTAGACAAGTTCGACGAAGATGCAGACAACTTTAAAATGCACGAACCTAATCAATTCAACTCAAAGCATGATATATATTCTAAATGGTTTGGCACAATAAAATTTGACAACTCTACGGGTGCTAGATTTACACTATAGCATTTATAATCTCCCCCTTTATCAAATTTGTGACAAAACCAAATAAAGAATCATACACCAGATACACGCATAATAACAAATCATGCACAATAAAGAATCATGCACCAGTTACACGCACAATAATGAACCATGCACAATAAAGAATCATGCTCCAGTTATACACAACAAATGATCAATAGACTCAACTCCCCCTCAATCTAGGAGAGGTGATTTGCAGAACCTGTAAAAAAAAAATCATACTACATTCCATATTCCACAATCACACAAAACATCTCCACAATTTCTCCCCCTTTTTGTCACAATATGACAAAGGAAAGACATATAAAGATAAGGGAAGTAATTGAAATAAGAGAAGAAAGAGCATTAACATGACAATCATAATATCAACTTAAGGCATAATATCATATCTACATAGTAAGAAGTATAAACCCAAGAATTATCCAAACATACAAAGAGTAGAAAGAGTTAATACATGTCCAGAATGAAATAAAAAACTAGTCAGATCCAGATGATGGAGCAGGAATAGATGGATCTATCTGATGTAGTCCCTTGTTAATTCGTCTAAGGTATTATCACATGTATTTGAATTGATTTTCCTGGGACACATGCAGACCTTCCACCTTTTCCTCGAGGGATCGCAATCGCTCATCAAAATCAGAAGGTTGAAAATTTGGATCAGCCGCGGAATCTGAATCTATCTCATCAAACAAGTCATCCATATTAACATCATCAGGAGGCAAAGCATCTTCCTCATCAGTTTCTTCAGCAGCTCCTCCAACACCACCATCAACTTGGCCAGGAGCCAACCTCAGATTCATCTTATTAATGTTTAAATTGTTGAAGGGTAAATGGTTAATAGGAGCTTCTCCAACAGGCATAACCACAAGACTATGAGTAGCAAGTGTGGTCATTAGAAATGCAAAGGGAATATCACTATGACCAGGATGGAGATGAAACTGAATGATAATGTAACAAATAAGATATGGAAGACATACAGGAACACCAGTAACAACTGAATGAAGGATGTGAGCCATAAAAGAAGTTAGCTCAGTTTTGTTATCAGACCTAGGATACACATTAGAGATGAAAATACGATGAAGAATCCTGTATCTAGGTAACATATATTTGGAACTGAGCGCAATACCCGAGTTGCAATTAGCATCCATGTTGCATAACACTCTAGTGAGCATCCGTTTTTCAGATTCAGAAGGTCTTGCCACTAAAGTAGAAATGGGAATACTTTCATCATTTACTGGAATATCCATCAATCTAAATATCAAGTGACGGTCTACATCAATAGGACCTTCTCTAGTTGAAATAGTAAAAGTTAAATTCTCAGTAAAAAAAGTCACTAATACAAGCAAACATGGCTTGTGCAATGGAACGGTATGCAGGACTGCCCCAATTTAATATGTTAGCCCATCCTACAGTTTGAAGGAGGGGAACAATATCGAACAGTGCCAAATGATTTGAATTAACTATCCGCTCAACAATCACGTTGCGGAGATGAATATCCCGCACATATTCAGGATCTTCTTCGGGTGAACGAAGATGACGCATCATGATTGAAGTGGAACGAGAAGAAGATGGACCATGATAGGCTATCTTCTTATTTCTACCTTCCATAGCACAAAGAATACAAGAAATACAAGTAATGCAAGAAAGGAAAGATGAGTTTCAAGGAAATTAGATTTTTTACTAGAAACCCCAATAAACCACCAAGAATCTTAAAATAAACTACAAAATCAAGGAAATGGAAGTGCAAAGCACCTAAATCCAAAAAAAAAAAATGAAAAAGATGCACTACCATGAAGGAATCGAAGGTGGGTTCGACTGGTCATGATAGGGCTGGTGGGGAAGATGAAGAAATGAATGAAAAAGTGCTTTTTGCACAATAAAAAGTCCCCAAACCTGAGCAGCTCGACTGGTCGAGTACATACTCGACCGGTCGTGCCACGACTGGTCGAGTGTGTACTCGACTGGTCATGCACCTCATAAATTTTACATTTTTCCATATTTTTCAAATTAAAAATTGGCAAAACAATAAAAAAAACATGCAATATAGTACAAATAAACATAAGCAATTCAGTTCATATTGCAAATACTCATATCCAATTTTAATTTAGCAAACCTATTTCTATCAAGCGATTTTGTAAAGATATCTGTAAGTTGATTTTTAGTCTGAATATAATCCAAAGAAATAATTTTATCTTCTACTAATTCACGAATATAATGATATCTAATGTCAATATGCTTAGTTCGTGAATGCTGAATTGGATTTTTAGAAATGTTAATTGTGTTAGAATTATCGCAATACAATACCATAATTGTGCGCAAATCCGTAATTACTTAACATCATCTTCATCCAAACAAGCTGGGTGCATGCATTATCGGCTGCAATATATCAGCCTCAGCTGTGGAAAGTGATACGGAACTCTGTTTCTTACTACGTGATGAAATTAGACAGTTCTCGACATAAAAACATCCACCGCTGGTAGACTTGCGTTCATCAATATTACCAGCCCAATCAGTATCCGAATAATCGGCTAATTGAACATTAGTATCATGAGGATACCAAAGGCCGAGTTTGGCCAAACTTGCGATATATCTCAAAATGCACTTTACAGCAATCAAAATGCGCTTTGCAGCAATCAGGTGGGACTCTTTAGGGTCTAATTAATATCTAGCACAGATTCTTACGCTGAATGCAATATCAGGTCGGCTCGCAGTTAAATATAATAAACTACCTATCATGCTGCGATACAACTTAGGATCTATACTTTTACCTGTCAAATCCTTAGAGAGTTTAAGTATCGTACTCATAGGAGTATCAAAATTTTTACCGCTCTCAAAACTAAACCTTTTCACCAAGTTTAGAGCATATTTGGTTTGAGAGATAAAGAACCCATTAGCAAGTTGTTTTACTTGCAAACCTAAGAAATAGTTCAGCTCTCTAACATTGCTCATTTCAAATTTAGATTTCATTAAATCTACAAACGCAACAGTCATGTTAGAACAGGTAGATCCAAAGATAATGTCATCAACATATATTTGTACTATCAGTATGTGATCATTGTGTTTCTTTACAAAAAGTGTCTTATCAACACTCCCTATTATAAAGTTATGACTTAATAAAATCTTAGTCAATTTTCATACCCTGCCTTGGGAGCTTGTTTTAATCCATAGAGTGCCTTTTTCAAGCGATAAACATGACCAGTATGTTTAGGGTCTTCAAAACCAGTAGGTTGTTCTACATATACTTCCTCATGCAGATCACCGTTCAAGAAAGCACTCTTAACATTCATTTGATAAATTTTAAAATTTTTGTAACAAGCAATGGATATAAACAGTCTAATAGATTCAAGACGAGCTACTGGAGCAAAGGTTTCATCATAATTGACGCCTTCTATCTGAGTGTACCCTTGTACAACTAGTCTAGCCTTGTTTCTTATAATATTACTAAGTTCATCATACTTATTTTTAAAAATCCATTTAGTTATAATAATATGTTTATCATTAGGTCTATGAAATAAGTACCATGTATCATTCTTTACGAATTGATTAAGTTCTTCTTGCATTGCTACTATCCAGTTTTCATCAGCAAGCGCTTCTTTTACATTGGCCAGCTTAATTTGGGATGTGAAGCACACATAATTATAAACATTTTTTAATTGTCTATGAGTGCACACACCAGTGAGAGGATTTCCAAGAATTTGATCAGTTGAATGGTCTTTAACTGACCGTAGTTCAGAGTCATTTTGACTAGATGAAGAGTCTGATTTATCAATAAAAGAGACGTCATCATCTTCTGAACCTAAGACAGGTGTATTTAGGTGATCGTCTATAACCACATTAATGGACTCCTGAATTACGCCGGTCCTCTTGTTTAGAACACGATACACTCGACTATTTAGTGCATATCCTAGGAAAATACCCTCATCACTTTTAGTGTCGAATTTCCCCAGATTTTCCCGATCACTAGAATATAGCATTTATTGCCAAAAACTAGAAAGTATTTGACTGTAGGTTTCTTATCGAACCACAATTCATAAGCAGTCTTGACTTTCTAGCATAAACACGGTTAATGATATAACAAGCTATGTTCACTGCTTCAGCTTAAAGATTTTTAGGAAGTTTCATGCTTTTTAACATCACATTAGCCATTTCTTGAAGTACTCAATTTTTTCTTTCACTACCCCATTCTGTTGAGGTGTCTTGGTTGCAGAATACTCATGCAATATTCTGTGATTGTTACAGAACTTCTCAAAACTGCTATTATCAAAGTTGATCACTATAGAGACATGTGATTCCTTCTCAGTTTGGATACGCTTGAGTATCCTTTTCACTTCATCGAGAGTTTTAGACTTCTCTCTCATAAAAACTACTCATGTATACCTGGTAAAATCATCTACTATAACTAGAATATATTTCTTACCTCCTCGACTCTTCGTTTTAGTCGGTCCAATGAGATCCATGTGGAGCAGTTCAAGGGGTTTGGATGTGGCATTGGAGTTTACTTTCTTGTGAGCACTCCTACTTTATTTTCCAATCTGACATTCGCGACAAATTTTATCCAATTTCTTAATCTTGGGTAGACCTCTTATTACTTCACCTTTGCTCAGTCTATAAAGACTATGATAGTGTACATGTCCTAGGCGATTATGCCATAGTTCGATCTCATCAGTTTGGACCATGTAACACGTGTTTTTAGATGTTTTGCGACCAATTAATATCACAGAACCGTTCTCATTAGAAATTTCACACCCTTGGTTGGTGAATTTTACCCTATGCTTATTATCACAAATTTGAGAAATGCTTAAAAGATTATACTTAAGGGCCTCTACAAATAAAACATTCTCAAATGGAGGAAGATTAAAAGAGTTAAACCATACCTTGGCCAACAATTCTACAATTGCTACCATCACCAAATGTGCTGAACCATCAGCCATATCTTTGAGATTGGTGAACGAATCTTTCTCACCTGTCATGTGTTTAGAGCAACCACTATCTAGGTACCACTTTGATTGACTCATAGCCTTAAAAACGGTGTGGGCAACCAAACAAGTAACCTTAAGGATCCATTTCATTACTATTTTGTGTTTTAGAGCATAGTTGGTTTTTCTATGCTTGTAGTTGTTGTATATTCTACCATTCGAGTTAGATTTTAGAAGCTCCTTGAGTAAATCAACAATTTTATCATCTAAGGGGTTATGATTCTGATTTCTATAATTGATATGATTGCTTTTAGGTTTCATAGCCTGAAAAGTTTTAGGATTTTTGAAAGTATTTTGATTCAGACTTTTCCCTTTTGAGTTAAAGGACTCTCCTTTAACAAACTTAGGTAGAGTGGACTTACTTTTAGGAGGTGTATACTTATCATAGCCCAGACCAGATCTATCGCTACATTTTCTTAATCCGGTTAATAGTCTTTCTAGTTTAGGATCACCCTGGGCATACCTCCAAGTATCCTTCATACTTAAGAGAGCAGAGGCTTCTAGTTTTAGTTTTTCATTTTCTGATTTAAGGTTTTCAACTTGGAATGTTTTGAAATCAAAATCACACTTAGCTTTTTCAAAATAATAAAAAAATGCGATTTTTCTAAAACTAAGTTATCAAAATTTTCTTTTAACTTTAAAAACTTTTCTTTTTGAAGTTTTAGTTTTACAGCTATATTGCAACTTTCCCTGTATAGGGCATCATAGGCATCTTGTAAATCCTCATCATTTTCAAGATCACTTCTCAGATTTTCATCTAGTTGAATCACAACTGTCTGTGTAAGTGACTTTGGCTAGAGTCATTAAGGCTTTAACCTATTAGCAAACTCGGGTTTAGAATCTTCTGACTAAGAAGAGGCTTCAGAGTAAGACGATTCATCCCATGTAGCTAACATGCCTTTCTTTTTAGATCTATCCCTCTTTGGACATTTGTTTGTCAGATACTTGTATTCATGGTAGTTGAAACATTGGCTGTCTTTAATAGATTTCCAAGTTTTAGATCTAGTCATTTTCTTTTCAGAAGGTTTTTGAAAATCTACCCTCCTTTTTGCTTTTGAAAATTTTATAAAACTTCTTGCCTAATAATGTCATATCATCTTTAGAATTTTCATAATCAGAATTACTAGCTTTATCATGAGAAATATTTTTAGAAGACTTAAGGGCTATGGACTTACCTTTATGAACCTTAAAGTTTAACTCGTAGGTTTGTAAAGAACCAACCAGCTCTTCAACCCTCATATTATCCGTATCACGAAGTTCCTGGATCGTAGTCACCTTAGAATTGAACCTATCAAGCAATGAGCGCAGTATCTTTGCACAGTCTTTTCTTTCTAGAATGCTATCACCAAGACCCCAGATAGAGCTGACTATGTCATTTAACTTAGTATAGGAGTCCATGAAAGTTTCACTTTCTTCCATACGTACCTCCTCAAACCGAGTGATGAGGATTTGAAGTATAGATTTCTTGACAATAGTCGTACCCTCGTGTGTCATTTCTAGAATGTCCCAGGCTTACTTTGTAGTATCACAAGATATAATTCTTTTGAATTCATCTGGTGATAGTGCGCAAGTAATTGCATTTAAAGCCTTTACATTGCACTACTCTCATTTTTCTAAAGTGTAGTCCAAGAAAAATATGGTGTAACCTTTATAGTTTTGGATCCATCAGTGTCAGTCACTTCAGTGGTAAGAGGGGTCCATCTAGTCACTGTGGCTTACCACACGCTCTCATCTATGGACCTTAAAAAGATCTTCATTTTGTCTTTCCAATAGGCATAATTTGAGCCATCAAAAGGTAGAGGCCTAGTGATTGAGAGGCTATCAAAATATGACATCTTATAAGCTCAGATCAGTTAGCTCAGGAAGTAAATCCAAATAAAAAAAGCTATTAGGCTCTAATACCACTTGAAAAGGCCGAGCTAAACGTCATAGAGAGGGGATGAGTAGGACAATGCCAAATTAAAAAATAAATGCAGAATTGAAAGATAGATAGCACAATAAAAAAGGAAAGAAGCACAAGTAAATAGCAACCTCAAAAGTACTAGTCGTGAGAGGTTGATACAAACTTAGTTCTAAGGACAATCTAACATAAAAAACCAAGGGCTTATGACAAGACAACCTTACTAGAACATTTGTAAGTATCAAAAACCCAAACTAATAAAGAGGGAAAGAAAATAAACTAAGTTATTACAATATTCCCACAAGAGCATAAAATAAATTACACCATTCACCACAAATGCTCAAAATAAATTACAACATTCATACACATAAGCACATTTAATCATCCACCACAACTCCAGGAATTATAATGGTTCATTTGTATGTACACCAACTGTTAGAAAATAGCCACACAACTACTCCACTCCTAATATCCACTCCCTCGGAATATTAGCATTCACTATAAAAAAGGTTTTCCAAGGTTCACCTCAAAACCTTCACAATTGTGTTTTTAATTAGGCTTACACAATTACAAAAACCCCACACTCTGAGATTTTCTGGATTACCTCAGACAAAACCAAAATGAGATTTTTCCTGGCATAACCTCCCAAACCAAACCACGAAAGATATACAAAATATAAATGTACTTATATGGAAATTCTCCTTCTGAAGAAGCCCGGTAGAACTAATCCGATGTAGACAAAGATGTTCAATGTCCAGTCTCACAGATGAAAAGGTTCTATTTCTAAATGATTTTTAATTAAATCAACTTGGGTTAGCTTGATTTGATTTTGATCTCAAGAAAGGGTAAAACACAAATCCCTTCTTAATATAAGATTGGAATAAAGATCACAAAATCAAATTACAAAAGTTAATTAAAGAGAATCTAAAATGAGCACAATATAGCTTAATAAAATCACAAACTTATCTCTCAAAGTGGTGTCTTGATTTTGCTTAGATGAGTGAAAAGACTTTGAAATTTGTGCTCTATTTATAGGTTAAAATGTTGTTCACTCGACTAGTCTATGGGTCGATTCGACTGGTCGAAGAACCAACAAAATTTTAAATTTTCTAGCACGATAAGATTAGGTCATTACTTGACTGGTCGAGTGGCCTGCTCGACTGGTGGAGTAATGCACTTGACTTGTCGAGTGGGACTAGAAAAGCTTGTTAGACTTTGAATCGATCCTGCACAACCGATCAAGCACTGTTCACTCAACTGGTTGAGCAGTCTCCACGACTGGTCGAGAATCCAATAGAAAATTCTAAAAAATTGCAACAAACCTTAGACTAGTGGAGGAAACGCTTAGATTGGTCGAGTCAGTACATGGACTAGTCGAACAATGACTAAGACTAGTTGAGAAAATGACCTATAAACATATAAAATGACCCACATAAAATATGCAATGAATATGACTCAACCTAGGGCCAATCTAGGGTCATCCATACCTTGTTTGTGAGTTAGAACATTAGAAACATCATTTGCTTCAGAACATTGAATTCTTATGATACGAGAAGCTTAAGTTCGATCTCTTGAACTTGAGCTTGAGTTATGCTTGAGTTCTTGAACCTTTAGCGTACAGTATTTGAACTTCAAACTTGAACTTGAGTTCTTGAGCCTTAGTTCTTGAATTTGAGCTTAAAACCATAAACTTCAATAATCTTCTCTTCATCTTGAAAATGTAGACAAGTTCGACGAAGATACAGACAACTTTAAAATGCATGAACCTAATCAATTCAACTCAAAGCATGATATATATTTTAAATGGTTTCGCACAACAAAATTTGATAACTCTATGGGTGCTAGATTTACATTTACAAAACCATCATTGCTCCCAAAGCATGGCCCATCATAACCATCATTACATACATCATGGTGGAATCACACATTACAATGTGCCTTGTATATATCACATCGGACCTCACATAAAGGCCTCACATACATCACATTGGGCCACATACAAGGGCCTCACGTGCATCACATTGGGCCTCACTCATGGGCCCCAAATATATCACAATGGGCCACGTCCCATGGGCCTTGAATACATCATAATGGGCCGCAATATATGGGCCTCATATACATTGAGTGGGCCGTAATAATGTGCCTCATATACATCGAGTTGGGCCCACCGTTCTAGGTGAACTATCTACACCATACATCTATTTTAGAGATCATTTAGTGCATTACCGAAAAATATGAATCATATCAAAAGATCATCTGGACCATACCACAAATAGCAACAAAGATGATGATTTAAAGATCATCTAGACCACACCATAACGTTGATTTTCCATCCAAACTGTTCATAAGGTCATAAAGACCTGAATCAAGAGAAAACAAATTTCATATTGATCCAAAAACTTCCATGATCCCAAAAGGGTTTCAATGGTAGACGTTCAATCCCCACAGTTTTTACAGTGTGGCCCACTTGATAAATAGATTTGTCTTATTTTTTTAGTCTCAAGCCTTAAGACAAGTTCACCATCCAGATGGACGGTTTGGATGTAACATATACATCAAGGTGGGCTCGGTAGATGGATGGTGCGGACATAAAATACATACATCAACGGTGAGTCCCACCGTCCATGTAATGCCCCGTGTTTTCAGGACCCGAGTATACGACCTGTTTTCCAAAAATCCGGGTGTTAACCTATAAAGAGCCAAAATCCACCTTTTTTAATTTATCTTTCAGAGTTAGCAGTTTAGCGTAGAATGGACAAATCAACATAAGGAAAAATTTCAATTATAATTGAAATATATAAGAGGTTTTCCATAATGACTTATACAAACCAATGCCTCTACATTAACAATTACAAATTTACATACATGAGAGATATAAAAAATATATATATAAATAAAAGCCGCAAGATCGCACAGCTTCCCTGACAGGTACAATCACGCATCCTTGACCATCATAATGGCTCCTCATCAGTCTGAACCTGCATATCACTTAAGCCACCTATACTACCTATACGGTTGTATATTTGATGGATGAGTGACCAACTCAGTGTGAATTCCCCTGAAGATTACACACCGCCGCATTAGGTAAGCATAATTATGAAAACATCAAGGCATACAAAATAATACATGATGCAGCCTTATTAAATGCATGGATGTATGAGTGTACATTAACTGGGGATGCTCATCCAGTTGGCTTTTGGGCAAAACCCATGTAATGTGGCTGGTCACCAGTGAAAGTACATAGTACATGCGTAGTGCCAAACTCACCAATGTGGCCGGTCACCAGTGAAAGTATAGAGTACATGCATATTGTCAAACTCACTAAAAGTGAGTCGATAGTCGGTGGTCTGGGAGCTAGCGAAATGATACCCCAACTAAATCTTATTAGGCACATGCTGCAGCATCTAAAATTAGCCACCCATCATCGCCCAAATGCTATAAATTGTAAGTGTTATCGTTACTTGCTCCTTTGATTGTCAAATTTTGTGGTGCCAAAACCTCATTCTGTGTCGTGTGTAACACGTTGATACACATATGTTCAAGGCACTATATCACAATGCTTCAAGTCAAGAATAATGATCTACTTCAAGAAATGTAAGATCAATTACATTGTTCTCTTCTCTAAAGCATTAAAGTATTAAAGCTGCATCGAAGACGAAATCTTGTTCAAAGACTCTAGGTGAAGTACAATTCAAGGACTATGAGCTGAAGCTTCTGAAGATTTCAAGCTTCATTAAGTGTCGATGTCTCAAGCTTCTTGAATTTCAAAATCATCTGAAGAAAAGAAGGTTCAATGTTCATACTTCATGGTGAAGGTATGATTGAGGTCATTTTGTATACATAATTCAAATTTAATCACTTTACATATATTTGGACTATTCAAAGACAAATCCTGAACCTTGTTCGACTAGTCCTAGCACTAGCTCGACCAGTCCAAGAAATTCTAGGACCAGTCCTATGTTGGTTGCAATTTTTCATAATTTTTTGTTTGTCTACGACCAGTCCTGGAGACTGCTCGATCGATGGTGTGAACAGTGCACGACTCGTTCATGACCAGTCCAGCAGCCATGACTCAAACTACAGCAACGAATTCTGATTCCTCACGACCAGTCGTGGGAAGATCATGACCAGTCATGGAGGGCTCACGACCAGTCGTGAAGAGCTTTCAACCAGTTGTGGAACGGTTTTATCCGACCGTGCTCAAAATTCAAAAATCTGTTCGACCTTCAGCCAGTCATAATGTCCACAGGACCAATCGAAGATGCGATTTTTGCAACTATAAATAGAACATGAATTTTAGAGTTTTATATCCAATTCAAGTAAAATCAAGGCATCACTCTGAGAGATAAGTTTATGTTATTGTTAAGTTACATTGTACTTATTTAATATTCTCTTTTGTTAGCTTTTCATATTTGATTTTGTTTCTGCATTCCAATCTAACTTGAAAGAGGAATTGTGATATTCCACTTTTTGGAATCAAAATCAAATAGAGCTACCCCAACTGGTTTAATTTAAAATCAAGTAGAACCTAGAACCATTTCAAAGTGAGTGTGGACATTGAACTTCTATATTCAAACTTTTACTCTGATTTGGTTCTTCCGGGCTGCTACAAAAGGAGAAATCCAGGTATTTTACATTTATGTAAATCTTTTATTGTATTGGTTTCTTTTGAGATTAACCCAGAAAAATCTCATTGTTTTGGTTATCTGAGGTGAGCTAGAAAACTCAGAGTGGGGTTTTTGAATTGTGTAAGCCCATTTAAAAGACACAATTGTGAGGGTTTTAGGTGAACCTGAAAAAACCTATTTTAATAGTGAACATTAATATCCCCTGTGTGAGGATATTAGGAGTGGAGAAGCAAGCTGTGTGACTGTTGTTTAATAGTTGGTGAACACACAGGCGAACCACTATAACTCTTTGTGTTTTGTGGATGTGTGATTTATTTTCTATATTTTTTATCATTCAAGTTTGTGGGATGTATGTGTGGATGTGAATGTTGTAATATTTACATTTCAAACATTGTGGGGAATGTTGTAATAGTATAGATTTCAATTCTTGCTATTTCCTTTTTATTTCTCTACAATTTGAGTTTTTAATTCTCTATTTGTTCTAGTAAGGTTGTCCTTGCCATAAACCCTTAGTTTTTATGGTGAAAGGTTGTCCTTAGAACAATTAGAATTTGAGGTTGCTTTACATTCTGTATTGTGGATTGCTATCTTTCCTTTACTTAGTTATCTTATTGTTTAATTTCGCTCGTATTATTTTTAAATTTGGCATAGTCCTATTCACCCCCCTTAGGACATATAGCTTGGCCTTTTCAAGTGGTATCAGAGCCTAATAGCTCGCTTTTAATTCTTTATATTTGGATTCAGTTCCTGAGCTAATCGATCTAAGCTATATATAAAATGTCAAATTTTGATAGCCTTTCAGTCACTAGACCTCCACCATTTGATGGTTCCAATTATGCCTATTGGAAAGTCAGAATGAGGATTTTCCTAAAATCCATGGATGAGAGTGTGTGGCTAGCCACAATGACTGAATGGACCCCTCCTACCACTAAAGTAACTAGTATCGATGGATCAAAATCAATGAGAATAACACTTTATTTTTCATGGACCAATCTTTAGAAAATTGAGAGTAGTGTAAATGCAAAAGCACTAAATGTAATCACTTGCGCACTATCATTGGATGAATTCAAAAGAATTATATCCTATGATTCTGTAAAGCAAGCCTGGGATATAATAGAAATGACACACGCGGGAACATCAATTGTCAAGAAATCTAAAGTCCAAATCCTCACAACTAAATTTGAGGAAATACATATGGAAGAAAATGAAATGTTTATGGACTTCTACACTAGATTAAATGACATTGTGAACTTTATGTTAGGTCTTGCTGATAAAATTCTTAAAAGTAAAGTATGTGCAAAAATACTACGCTCACTTCTTGAATGGTTCAATTCTAAGGTAACTGCGATCCAGGAACTTCGTGATATGGACAATATGAGGGTAGAGGACTTAGTTATCTCTTTACGGACTTATGAGTTAACTTTTAATGCTCCAAAAGGTAAATCTATTGCCCATAAATTTTCTAAAAATAGTTTTCAAGAAAATAATAACAATTCTGATTTAGAAAACTCTGAAGATGATATGGCCCTTTTAGCGAAAAATTTTTATAAAATTTTCAACCGTAAAAAGAGGGTTGATTTTAAAAAATCGAATGATAAGAAGAAATCTAAACCTAAAACTCGAAAATCATTAAAAGACAGTCAGTGTTACAACTGCCATGAATATGGGCGTTTAGCAAACAAGTGTCCTAAAAAGGACAAACCCAAAAACAAGGGTATGTTAGCTACTTTGGATGAATCCTCTGATTATGAAGCCTCTTCTAAATCAGAAGATTCTGAAACCGAGTCAGGCAGTGAAGTTAAAGCCCTTATGACTCTAGCCAAGTTCACTTTTTCAGATAATGATGATTAAACTAGTGAAGAAAATCTGGATAGTTATCATGAAAATAAAGAAGATCTTCAAGATGCTTATAATGCCCTATACAAGAAAAGTTGTAAAATTGTTGTCAAACTTAAACTTCAAAAAGAAATTTTTTTAAAGGTTAAAGAAAATTTTGAGTCTCTTATTTTAGAAAAATCTCATATTTCAAATTATTTTGAAAAGATTAAATGTGATTTATAATTCAAAACCTCCCTTATTGAAAATCTTAAATCTGAAAATGAAAAACTTAAACATGAAGTCTCTTCACTTTTGAGTTTAAAGGATACATGGAGGTATGCCCAAGGAGATTCAAAGTTAGAAAAACTTTTATTTAGATCAAGAAAATGTGGTAACCGATCTGGTTTGTGCTACGATAGAAATATTCCTCCTAAACAAAAGAATACTCCTCCCAAGTTTGTGAAAGGAGAAACCTCAAACTCGAAAGGGAAAAGTACAAATCAAAATTTGTCTAAAAATACTAAAACTTTTCAAAAACCTAAAAGCAACTATATAAACTATAAAAATCAGAACCAAAATCCTTTAGCTGAAAAAAAATAGTTGATTTACTTAAGGAGCTCTTAAAATCTAACTCAGTGGGTCATTCTTACAACAACTACAAACATAAGAAGACCAACTCTACTCCTAAACCCAAAACGGTTATGAAATGGGTTCCTAAGGTTACTTGTTTGGTTGCCCACAAGACTTTCAAAGCTACAAGTCATTAAAGTGGTACTTAGTGGATACTCGAGGCGTATGACTGGTGATAAAGGTCTATTCACCGATCTCAAAGATATGCCTGATGGTTCAGTCACATTTGGTGATGGTAGCAACTGCAGAATTATTGGCCAAGGTATGGTTCAACTCTTTAACCTTCCCTTATTTAAGAATGTTTTATATGTTGAAGGATTAAAAAACAACCTGTTAAGCATATCTCAAATATGAGATAACAATCATAGCGTAAAATTTACTAATCAAGGTTGTGAAATTTTAAATAAAAAGGGTTCTGTATTATTAATTGGTCATAGAACTTCTGAAAACTGTTATATTGTTAGTGATTCTAGCTCACCTAGTCAAACGTGTTACATGGTCCATACCAATGAGTCTGAGTTATGGCATAAACGACTTGGACATGTACACTACCGAAATCTGTACAGATTAAGCAAAAGAGAACTAATAAGAGGTCTACCTAAATTATAGAAAGTAGATAAAATATGTGGCGAATGCCAAATTGGCAAACAAACCAGGAGTGTTCACAAAAAGGTGGACTCCACTGCCACATCCAAACCTCTCGAACTTCTCCACATGGATCTTATAGGTCCAACCAGGACGGAGAGTCGAGGTGGCAAAAAATATATACTGGTAATCGTGGATAATTATACTAGATTCACCTGGGTAGCCTTCTTAAGGGATAAATTAGAAACCCTTGATGAAGTAAAAAGGGTTCTCAAACGGATTCAAATGGAAAAAGGTTCTCAAGTCTATAAGATTCGTAGTGATTATGGATCTAAATTTGATAATAGCAATTTTGAGAAATTCTATAGTGATTAGGGAATATCACATGAATTCACTGCGCCCAAAACACTACAACAAAATGAAATTTTTTAAAGAAAAAATAGAGTGCTTCAAGAAATGGCTAATGTAATGTTGAATAGTATGAAGCTATCTAAAAATCTTTGGGCTGAAGTTGTAAATACTGCAGCTATATAATCAATCGGGTTTATACAAGTAAATCTAATAATAAAACAGCTTATGAAATGTGGTTTAATAAGAAGCCTACTGTCAAATACTTTCGAGTTTTTGGCAGCAAGTGCTATATTTTACGTGACCGTGAAAATCTGGGGAAGTTTGACACTAAAAGTGATTAAGGGATCTTTTGGGATATTCTTTAAATAGTCGAGCATATCGTGTACTGAATCAGAGGACTGGTGTTATTCAAGAATCCATCAATGAGGTCATTAACGATCACTTGAATATGCCTGACTCAAGTTCAGATAATGATGAAGTTCTTTTAATTGACAAATCAGATACTTCATCAAATCAAACTAACTCTGAACTGAGGACTGTTAAAGATCATCCAACCACTCAAATTCTTGGAAACCCTCTCACTGCTGTGCGCACTTGTAGATAACTAGAAGATATATGTAATTACGTGTACTTCACATCCTAGATAGAACCGGCAAACGTAAAAGAAGCTCTTACTGACAAAAACTGGATTGTTGTGATGCAAGAAGAGCTTAACCAATTTGTGAGAAATGATGTTTGGTATCTTGTTCCTAGACCTAAAGATAAACATATTATTGGAACTAAGTGAATTTTTAAAAATAAGTCTGATGAAGTTGGTAATATAATTCAAAACAAGGCTAGACTGGTTGTACAAGGGTACACTCAACTTAAAAGAATCGATTATGATGAAACCTTTCCCTAGTAGCTCGTCTTGAATCAATCAGACTATTTATATCAAACTCTTGTTTTAGAAAGATCATAATATATCAAATGGATGTAAAGAGTGCCTTCTTAAATGGTGATCTACATGAAGAAGTGTATGTTAAACAACCAATGGGTTTTGAAGACCCTAAGAACTCTGATCATGTCTATCGTCTTAAAAAGGCTCTCTATGGTTTGAAATAAGCTCCCAGGGCATGGTGCGAAAAATTGACTAAGTTTCTTCTAAGTCATAATTTTCAAATGGGAAGTGTTGATAAAACTCTTTTTGTTAAGAAACATAACAATCATATTTTAATGGTGCAGATCTATGTTGATGATATTATTTATGGATCTACCTGTACTAACATGACTGTTAAATTTGCAGATTTAATGAAATCTAAGTTTGAAATGAGCATAATTGGGGAATTGAATTATTTCCTAAAGTTGCAAGTAAAACAACAACCTGATGGTATTTTTATTTCTCAAACCAAATATGCTTTGAACTTGATTAAAAAATTCGGATTTGAGAATGGTAAAAATTTTGATACTCCTATGAGTACAACTTTAAAACTCTATAGGTAAAAGTATAGATCCTAAATTATATCGTAGTATGATTTGCAGTTTACTATATTCAATTGCAAGTAGACCTGATATTGCTTTTAATGTTAGTATTTATGCTAGATATCAATCTGATCCTAAAGAGTCTCATCTAATTGCTGTTAAGCGGATTATGCAATATGCTGCAAGTTCAGCTAATTTGGGTCTCTGGTATCCCCATGATACTAGTGTTTAGTTGACTAGGTACACAGATGCTGATTGGGCTGGTAATATCGATTATAGGAAATCAACTAGTTGTGGTTGTTTCTATATTGGAAATTGCATAGTTTCTTGGTTTAGCAAGAAGTAAAGTTCCGCATCGCTCTCAATTGCTGAGGTCGAATACATCGCAGCTGGAAATGCATGTATTCAGGTTGTATGGATGAATAAAATGTTAAGCGATTACGGAATTGCACAGGATTCTATGGCCTTATATTATGATAATTTTAGTGTAATAAATATTTCTAAAAATCCAATCCAGCATTCACGTACCAAGCACATTGACATTAGGTATCATTACATTCGTGAATTAGTGGAAGAAAAAATAATTTCATTGGAATACATTCTTACCGAGGCTCAACTTGCTAACATTTTCACTAAACCACTCGACAAAAGCAAGTATAATAAATAAAAATTTGATCTTGGTATGTGCATTTTAAATTGATTATTCATGCATGTTTGTGTCATAGTGTATATATATTTGATAATTTATTGGTTTAAATATCAAATTTTTATGAAAAATGCATGTTTTTATTGGTACACGACCAATCGAGGATGTGCTCGACCAGTCATGGCACGACTGGTTGAGGACGTCCCATGACCAGTCCTGTAGTGCACTAGACCTTTTTAATTTGAGAAAAATCATTTTCTTCCTCATTTCCTATTTCTTCTCCAACGGGCTGAAGCACGACTAGTCGTACCCAACTGTTTGATTCATCAAGGTTAGTGCATTATTTCTATTATTCTTGTAAATTCAAGTTCTATTCACTTCATTTTCTTCCTTATAGTACTTGATTTTAAGTTTCCTTGAAGTTTTTGAGGTTTTTTTCTCCAAAATCTGATTTTGAAGAAACCCACTCTACATCTTTTTACACCCACTTGATTCCTTCATTTCTTAGTTGTAAATGGATGTTAGAGGTAAAAAGAAAACTTTCCGTGCTGTAACAAGGCACCACCTTCGGTCACCCGAAGATGATCCCTCCCATGTGCGGAATTTATGATCGCGCAATGTTATCGTTGAACGACCTGTCGATCTTGAACACATTGCTCCTTTTGACCTCCTTCCACTTCTTCAAGCTATAAGATGGGCTAACATTCTACATTGGGGTGGGCCAGCATACCAGTCTATTGCGCAAGCTATGTTTGCATGTATTACTGAATTTTTGACTGAGAATTTAACGTTTAAAATCGCAACTAGAGAAGGTCCATTTGACATAGACCATCATTTAATTTTTGCTTTGAAAGACATACCTCTTATGGACGATGGTATTCCTATTCACACTCTAGCTAAAAAAAACCATCTGAATCAGAAAAATGAGTGCTCACTAGAGCATTATACAACATAGATGCCCAATGGACTCAGAAAGGGAATGCGCTATTTCCAAGTGCTTGTTACCTAGATATAGGGTTTTGCATTGAATATTTATTTCCAATTTATATCCACGTTCATGTAACAAAACTGAACTGACTTTGTTTATGATTCGTATTTTGCATTTCATCATCTCTAGTGCAAATGTATGTCTGCCTTCTTTAATATGTCATTCCATCATTCAGTTTCGTATCCATCCAAGACACAGTGATATTCCATTCGCTTATCTTATGACCGTGTTAGCTACTCACATGCTAGTTGTTATGCCGGTTGGAGAGGCTCCTATTCATCACCGTATTTTCAACAATTCAAATATAAATAAGATGAAATTGGCACTGGCTCCTGGCCAAGTGGATGTGGGTGGTGGTGGTGCTGAAGCAGGGAATGTAGAAGAAGGTGGCGATCTTCCTCCTGATGATATCAATATGGATGACATTTTTGATGAAATTGAATCAGACTCTGAAAATGATCCTGACTATGAGCCATCTGATTTTGATGCATGTCTACGTGCACTTGAGGAGAAGGTCGAGAACATGAATGTTGCCCATGATTTGCAATTTAAATATATGCGCAAGTATCTTAGGCGCTTAAATAAAGGCCTCCATCAAATGGATCCTACCATACCTGTTCCTTCTTCAGGATCCGATTAAGTGTTTTATCCTTTGGTCTGTAATAACTTTTATACTACTTTTTTTTGTTGGTATGTGAACTTTGATTTTACTTCAGGTTGCTGGTTAATGATATGTGAACTTTAAATTTGCTTATACTTCTTTCATATCTTGACTACTTCTCTCATTTATTACTCTTTTGTTCATTTTCCTCTTCCATATCTTAATTGCTTCCTTTGTCATATTATGACAAAAAGGGAGAGAATATTTATGTTTGTTTGCTTATGGATTTGGATTTGGATGTAGCAAGATGTAGCAAGTGGAATTTTTTTTAATATATTGTGTGCAACTCAGAGGGAGTATATAAGAAGGTGTAACTGGTACATGATTTTTTAACTAGGTAATAACGGGCTTTCTTTTATAACTGGTGCATGATTCTTTATGTGTATATTGGTTATATTATTGTTGAGTGTGTTTTGTCACAAATTTGACAAAGGGGGAGATTGTAAGTGCTATGGTTTCTTGCTCCTTTGATTGTCAAATTTTGTGGTGCCAAAACCTCAATCTGTGTCTTGTGTAGCACGTTTATATACATATGTTCAAGGCACTGCATCACAATGCTTCAAGTCAAGAATAATGATCTATTTCAAGAAATGCAAGATCAATTACATTGTTCTCTTCTCTAAAGCATTAGAGTTTTAAAGCTGCATCAAAGACGAAATTTGTTCAAAGACTCTAGGTGAAGTACAATTTAAGGACTATGAACTGAAGCTTCTGAAGATTTCAAGCTTCATTAAGTGTCGAGGTCTCAAGCTTCTTGAATTTCAAAATCATCTGAAGAAGAGAAGGTTCAATGTTCATACTTCATGGTGAAGGTATGATTGACCTTAGGGTAGGTCATTTTCTATACATAATTCAAATTGAATAACTTTACATGTATTCGGACTGTTCTAAGGTTGTCCTTGCCATAAACCCTTGGTTTTTATGGTGAAAGGTTGTCCTTAGAACAATTAGAATTTGAGGTTGCGTTACATTTTGTATTGTGGATTGTTATCTTTCCTTTACTTTGTTATCGTATTATTTAATTCTGCTGGTATTATTTTTAAATTTGGCATAGTCCTATTCATCCCCCCCCCCCCCTCCTCTAGGATATTTAGCTTGGTCTTTTCATGAATGCATGATGCATGATTAGCCCAACCATTTTTAATCTGTTTATAACCAGCAGGTTTAATTAGCTCAAAAGTCATTACGGGGAGCTCAGAGCCCAGCGTAGGCCGACAGCTCGGGCATAGGTCCCATACCACCATCCTCGGCTCGTGAGACTACCATCTTAGGCTGTCGAATAGTGGCTAATTATATCACAGTATATGGGGCTTACTACCATAGGGTTGTATAAAATAAAATGTCGAACCCATCTAGGGCAAGTACCAAAATAAATCCAAGTAGGGCGAATATCAAAACTAAGCCACATAGGGCAATTAGTAAAACTAAGCTACTATTATCGAAACCATGCAATAAGAAACCATCCTTAAAACCATTAGACACAACATCCCTGGATGGTAGGCCCACATCATTGATCAATTTAAACCACCACTCAATAACCACTAAGTCGAAGGTCCATTACAATCACAACCATTTGGGTTACATCTCAAGTATGGGTGTACATTTATAGGTGGGGGTTTCCCATTGATGTACCAGTTTAAGTTCCATAAGCAATCCACATGCATGAGATAATATGCAGGATAAATATTAAGCATGAAACCTAGCAATTTGATTCCAACAATTACACATGTGATTATAATATGGAAATATCCATTATCAATTTAAATTAAAATAAAACTATACTTAAGCTAATGGGGAAACTGGAAAGCTCAAGGGTAAGAATCATCACCTTGTTTGTCGGCTCGCCTTCTAAAGTTATTACGAAGTGCATACGCCCTTAAACTTGAATCCTACCACAGATTATGAATTTGTATGGTTAAATCAAGGCTCTATAAGACTATCTATGGCTTTGATTATCACCTAGGGTTTAGATTACTTAAGGTTTTGATGTAGAATTAGGGTTTTCATCTTAGGGTTTGATTGAATGCTTAAATTCTAGGATTTGATGCCTAAGTCATTTTTTTTATCATTATTATACCATGGGACAAATAATATCCATGATAGGAGTATTAATCCATCCATATTAATAATGATGGTTCACAATTTCATATTTAATCATACTGACATTATCTATTATTCTTATAATGGCTAATAATCTCTTAAATAATGCAAGTGATAGTAATGAAACCTTTACTAACGATAATATAATAAGGATTAACACTAATAATCGTATTAACAAGAATTATACTAATCCCATAGGGAAAAGGATAATGTTTTCTAATTATAATAGCCTTAGCTATCTATGATGAACCTAGTCACGATAACAGATACTATGGTCTACCATGAATTATGAGTTCCTACAATTAGATCCAAATTTCACCCACTATTTAGGTTTATATTTTTAAATTCAATTACGAATGGATATAATAATATTATTAATGGCGTTACTAATTTAAGATAGAAATCCAGTAATAATAATTATAACTGAATGAAAAGGCTTACCTAACTTGAGCCAGATCTGAGTGAGTTGACTTGATTAGACTTGGCGAGTTTCAGCCAAGTCAACTTGACTCACCACCACTCGGCTCCCTCTTTTTATTTCTTTTCTCTCTTTCCTTTCCTTCTATGGCTGACATGTCCATCAGCCCAACAACAATCGTGATCACGAGTCATCAGTTGAGTCAACTCAGCTAGGCTATTACGTTACCACACTGAGATGACCCCACTCCCTCTCCCTCTTCTTTCTTTTTTCTTACCAACTCGACCAGGACTCACCACAACTCAGACAGCAAATAGCGTGGATCAGCACCTTAGCAAGTTTTAGATGAGTTAACTTGGCCCAACTCGATGCAAGACTCGTCAATGAGTCGGGTTGCAAACCATCCGCCCTAGCCCGACTTGGTGCAACTCGACAACTTGCTGGGTTGGGTTAGCAACAACAAATCTCTCTCTCTCTCTCTAACTGTCAGAGGTGTTGGAATCACCTGGACATGGCCCAACATCTGTGGACTCAGTAGTAAGCCTAGGTGCGACGTAAGCGCACACCCTCTCTCTATTCTTCCTCTTCCTTTCTTTCTCTTTCCTTTTCTTCTCCTTCTTCTTTTCTTTTCTCTTTTCTTCCTAGCCTTTCGTGAGATTTAGAGTGGACCGAACCCATGCAAAAATAGGGTTGCTGGCCTAGACTGGACCGAACCTTCCTTCTCCATTTCAATTCTTCTGGATCTTTGTATATGTCTAAGAAAGCTTCAGGAATGCAAGAACTAGAGGTCTGTGATGATTTGGGAGATGGGTGCGAGCTTGGAAGACGACAGTTCATTCTCGTGCAAACTTGCAAGAACCGGTGCCAATCCCTACTGCGCTCGATTTCCTAGCTCCTTTATCGCATCCCAGACTCTCTTAGCATCGTTAGATTTGGATCCAATGGCCTAGATGCTAGGGTTTTTCGCGAACCTCCCAATACAGCTGGTAAGAGGGAAAACCGGCCGCTGTTTTCCCCATACCGTGTATGGAATTTCCAGTCCACGTGGAGAATGATTTGTGGTTGAGATCACACCTAATGAACAGCTGAGGTTCATAGATAGGTGTTCACACGGATTGCCAAGCAGGCAAATAAATGGGAGAAACGGAAACTTTCCATTTTTGGGAGATGCCGCATGCACGCGTCCTATTGTGCTGGAATTCATGCTCTCGTGTGTGGGTTTCCACGTGCAGGATTTTCATGTGTCTGATCAGACCAACCTCACCATCACGATGGACGGTTTGGATCAAACAACTGGAATGAGATGGTGGCCCACTCGTTGCTCAAACGTACAAAGAGAAAACACAAACGTGTTTCCTCCTTCAAACATCCACAGGCGGGAGTCTTCCCAATTTTGGAAATTTCAGGTCAGCGAGCTTTGACCGTTCTTCTTGGAATGGTGCACCATGAGTGCACATCCTTGTCATGCACTCACACTCTGAGGTGGGTGTCCACCATGATGATCGTGATAAATCCACTCTGCTCATCCCCCCTTGAGGCTCTAATTAGACCTTCTAACAAAAGATCAGGCAGATTTAAGGTTTAGGTAGGGCCCTCAAATCGATCTATAGTTCCTAATGGTGGTTTCCCATCGACCTAATGACTAGATCATCTCGGGCTTGAACATCAACAGTCGAAATGGTCCTAATGGTTGTTTGTACATTTTTCGTAATGAGTAACTGACCAGATACTAATTTCAATGGAAATTTTGTGATTATTACTTTGTTATAAATCATTTTATTTTATTTTAACCATGTTATGGGACACTTAAGCAGGGATGGGGCATATCTAACCACAGGTGGGCCTCACTACATGTCCCCTGGGTCCTATTAGGGGGTTTCCATCAACTCGACAGTTTGATCATCTTTAAATCTGGTCTCCAAGGTTCGTATAGGATCCTAGTCCATTTTAAAGGGAGTTTAACGATCAGATTTACTTTAAACCTAATTGTTTGTGACTCTTTGAGCTTTCTGCCTAATCTAGAGGGGACGTGATGATTTCCTTCATGATTAAGTGTTTAATTTATTTGATCAAGGGAGGTTCCATCATTACATCATCCAATGATTATCAACTATACCTAAGTTTTACAATTCAATGTAAGTTATATTTTACAAGCGATTAGTAATGGGATTAAGGCCCGAATCTTGAGTTCTTACAATCTTAATTGTGTGTTACTTGGAGTTTATCTTGAAGTAAGTGGAAAGTGGCTTTGGCGATTCAAACCCCAAAAGATGATGTATGTTCTTATTTGTCTAGCAAGGTGATCGAAATAGACGTCTCTCGCCCAGTCAACGGATGGATGACTCGATTCATAGATGCAGTTTCCTTCAAATGGTCTGATTTATTCCAAACCTGACCCAAATCGAAACAAAAGGTTTCCCAACTTGTTTAAAAGGACAATGAGTGATACTCCAGCCAATACACACCCACCGTCCATGGATTGGACAGTGTGGATGCAACACAATAGTACAAGGTGGGCCCCACACACTGTCATGGTGGGGTCCACATCCAATGAATGGACGGTAGGGATAAAACATATACCTCATGATCTCTGCCCCCCTTCTGACATCAATACAATCAGTTGTATAGTTTATGTGGAATGAAAGTGCCCTGGTTTGTTAAGTTACGTAAGTGTTGAGTCAGATTGTCTACAGAGCCTGATAGGAAGATCAATTCAAGCACCTACCTCAACCGGATTTGTACAAGCTCGTCATAGGTAAAACTAAAGCCTCACATCTCATGACCCAAAACACCAGGTGAAGAAAACCCTTAAAAATAAGTTAGAAATCATAGGGTTTTAAGGTGAGAAAACTCTTTTTAAAAATAGGAAAATTTCTAAGTTTTTCTCGCCTTGTCGATCTTATCAGAACACCCTCGATATGATCGACCTGCTCTGTTGATGTCCTCGATACCTTGACGATATTATCAATGTGAGGACTAAAAGTGTCCAGCAACTAAATATTCATCTAGACGAATTTACTGAAGTATCGATACATCTATCGATATCATCGATATAAGCACTAAATATGTCCAGCAACTTCACAACGTATCTGGATGAATTATCGATGTATCGATACAGATATCGATATCATCGATATTCTAATCTGGTGTCCATCGAGAGTGGCTCGATAAGATTGACAGGCAGATTTTTTATGCCCCTGTTTTTTAATGAAAATCTCAAATTCCTTCGATATATCGATGCTCTTCCGATATGATCTTAAATCATATATCGATAACATCGGAAGTCCATCGATGATATCGATCGAGGGCGTGCATTTCTTACAGCAGATATTTCAGGTCATTTTTAACTATGATTGGGGGCCCTTCGATAGAATCGATATTCAAATATCGATGATATCGGCACCAGGTCAATTGCATCGAACAAGGTCATAGACTGTCCAGCAACCTTAAAGACAAATCAGCTGGATTTATCGATGCCTCGACTCTGATCTCGATATCATCGACATTCAAATTCTGATGATCTCGATGGTTCCCCGATTATTCATGAAAACCTGAAATATTTCAAAGTCAAGTCTCTCTCATTTTTTGTCATCGATGGAATCGGAGTTCGAAATCTGATGACAACGACAATAGTTTCAATTCATCGACTAATTAACAAAGAGTTTTAAAAGCGTATGACATTGAGTCCGAGTCATCGAGCAGACCATCGATGTTATCGAGAGTATACGCACGATGATATCGAACCTGCTCGATGATATCGAACTCTGTCATAAATATGACGGTTTTATATCTGTTAAAACTTTTTGCCTATATATAGAGAACATGTATTTTGTTGCTGTGAAAGAAAGTAGAGAGGGATTTTGAGTGTTTCAACTTATATCTTATATCTAAAGCCCTTTCTCTTAAGGGAGTTCATCCTCCAATCCACCCTCACCATTGACATTCAATAGAGTGGATTGGGGAATGAACTTCCGTATTTAAGGATCCTCCAGCTACTACCTTAATGGCAAATCATTAAGCTGGGATGCCTTAAATGCATAAGATTGGAATCGCTCTACATTCCTAATAGGAAAATATTTTGAGAGTAGGATTCCATCTTCACCTTGACCTAACTCGAAGCCGAGAATTTGTACATCATTTTGTGTTGTGGATCAAGGGAGTAGTAGACTCTTCGTCAACAAGAAGGAGAAGATCTTTAGCATTGAGATAAAATGGGATTCATCAGCTTATTTGTAAGTATCCAGAGTCCAAGAGGACACTTATGATCATTCCTTTCTAGGATTGGGTCTGAAGTGGTTCTCACCCTTTGAAGTCCTCAAGGAGGCCTTCGGTGGTAGTGTACATGGTGGGTGCATTGTGTGGACCCTTACTCTGTGGAGAGCATAAACATCTGGTTAGGAGTGAACCAGTAAAACTCTGGGTTTTAGGTGAACCTAGTAAAACCTTAGGGTTTGAGGTCAACCGTGTAGAAACCTCCAGTAAGGTCTTATAGAAGATCCTTGGCCAGTGTGCCTAAAAGTGAGTGCGTTGTGTTGACCCTTGCTCATGAGAGCATAAACAGTCAGCCTCAATGTGGGTTGTAAAGGTTGAAGGTGAACTTGATTTAAAACCTTAGGTTAGAGGTGAACCATGTGAAACCTCCTTAGTGAAATCCGGTACACTCAAGGGTTGAGTGCGGTTACCAGGAGTGGTGTAGACTTATCGTCGAACCACTATAAAATGATTGTGTTTGAGATTGTTATTTTGATTGAGTGATTTGCTTTAATACTTCCATATCTGATTATCTGATCACTCCTCACACACCTGCACAGTCATATCCATTATGAACTAGATTGCATATTGTTTACTCCTTAAGCAGTTTGTGATTGGATCCTCTACCAGGCTTGGAAGCCAGTAGAGTTACATTTGAGTAATCCTGAGAATTGTGTGATCTTAGGATTAGTGAAGTAGGATTTTTAAATAACTCATAAAAACTTTAAAAAATCCTATTCACCCCCCTCTAGGACATATTGGCATATTCCTTCTTCAACTAGTGTGGTCTTTACCGCCATTTCAATTGGTATCAGAGCGGGTCTCTCTTTAAGGGCTTCACCGCCTTGAGAGTGATCTTGACTAAAGTTGGGAATATGGCCAAAGGATAGGGCTCATCAGTCACTAGACCTCCAGTATTTGACGACTCAAACTATGCATACTGGAAGACTAGGATGCACTACTTTCTGAGATCTTTGGATTATGACGTTTGGGATATAGTTGAAAGTGGATACGTGCCACCAACTGAACAAATCATACTGGATAGTGGCACAACCATCACAAAGCCCAAACCCAAAGAAAAGTGGACAATAGTCGACAAAGAAAGGCAAACATCTGAAGCCAAGCTATGAATGTTATCTACTGTGCCGTGTCCTAAGATATATTCAATCAGATAAGTATGTGTGGGACGTCCAAGGAAGCATGGGATTTATTGAAAACAACCCACGAAGGCACAAGCATTGTGAATTGATCTAAACTTCAACTCCTGACTTCACAGTTCGAAAGTCGTAGAATGGAAGAGCATGAGACATTTATGGAGTTTTTCACAAAGTTAAATATAATTTGCAACTCCATGGGTGGATTGGGAGAGAAAGTTCCGGTACCGAAAATTTATAGGAAAATTCTAAGATCCCCACCGGAACGGTTTAATCCCAAGGTTACAACAATTGAGGAGTGTAGGAACATAGATGAAATGAAAGTAGAAGAACTGGTAGGTTCCCTACAAACTTTTGAACTGCACTTCAAACAATGTTAAAAATCCAAAAACATCATCCTAAAAACTTCAAAGAAAATAATTCATAAGGATAGTGAAAGTGAAAAGGAAGATGAAGATGAGGAAGTGGCTCTACTGGCACAAAAATTCAGAAGATTCTTTCAAAAGAATCGTGGTCGGCCTTCCAAAGGAAGAAAGGTCAACAACAAACTGCAAGAAAATTTGATAAAAGAACCAAAGAACCACAATGTTATGCCTGTCACAAGTATGGACACCTGTCTACTGATTGCCCAAATAGAAAAACTAAGGGCAAGGCTATGGCTACCATGTAGGATGATACTGAGGAGTCAAATTCACAATCTAGTGACTCGGAAAGCAATGAAGATCAGAAATCATTGAAAATACTCATGGTCTCCACTACATCAATCATTCCCACTGAATAAAAGAACGAGAAAGAACAGCTAGCCACGGAATCATCTTCATCTGACAATGGAAAAGAAGAAAAAGAAATCGAAGAGGATAAACTGCAAGATGCTTATAATCAACTCTATATTCATAGCATCAATATCCTTAAGAGACTCGGAATAACAGAAAACAAAAGGTAAGTTGCTGCAGAAAGATTTTGATAAAGCATTGAAAATCAACACGCAATTGATAAATGATCTGCAGCAATATCATATGGTTAATGATAGACTTGAACAAGTTAATACCCTTCTTAAAAACGAGTCTGAAACACTAAAAAAACAAGTTGAGCAATTAAAAGACAAAAATATGCTTCTTCAAAATGAAAATCATACACTCCTGTTTGATCTAGAAGAATCCAAGAAGATAGCCAAGATAAATTACAAGTTTTCCTAGAGTGGCGAAAAACTAGAAAAACTGTTAGGAATGGGAAGACCTGGAAAGGATAAAAGCAGTCTTGGCTATGAAAAACATAAATCAAAGTTTGGAAATTCAGCTCCCAGAACTGAAAAATCTGCTGCCTTTGGAAGTAAAACCAGAACAACTTCCACATGTTATTTGTGTGGTGATTTAGGACATTATAATTTTAAATGCATAACTCCTAGGAGGACTCAACCTAACTCTGGTAAGAATCATGTTAACAAATTGTCAGCCAGAGAAATACAGAACTTTAAGAGTCCCTCTTAAGGATATGGATAGAGGCAATGCCCTTGCTTCACCACCCAAATCAATTAACAAAGTAAAATGGGTAAGGAAGAATTAGTTCAGATCATGTATCAGAATCTGAACCAGTGCTAAAATGAGGAAATATTTTTGTTGAGGTTCAAATGATATAACTGAGGTACTTCACCTCCATTATCTTTGAATAAACATTCAAATGTTTATAATTTTGTTGTGTACAGTGTGTGTAAATAATTTTTGCTGAGTATACTGTTGATAAGAAATATGAAAAGTATACTTGAAGATCTGTCTGAATGTTAAAAACTAAAAATCTTCATCTTCGATATGACTATCGATATGACATTCTCGATTTATTGATAGAAGGTCGATATTATAGACGGTTCCTTAGGATATGGATCGTCAGGTGGCCAAGAATGATATTGAAAATAGACTCGATAGAATTGATAAGCAGCCTCTCGATATTATCAAAACAATGGTTGATCTTATCGACAGATGCCGCCCGATAAAAGCCAGTGAAATGAAAAAGGGGGTTATTTTCTCAAGGGTTTCACTATCACCTTCTCTACTCGATTCTCTCGACCAAATCAGTTGGAGCCACGTTAAACTACTCAAATCATTCCACAAATTCGGTAATACCCTTCTAAGACGTCAAGAGTCCTTTCTCTTTTGGGTATTTGTCGTTTTTGTCAGTTTTTTTTGTCGTCTTTCCCAAATCATTCAACATTCTATCTGTCATATGGGAAAGGACAAAGGAGTAGAATCCAGCCGTGGGGAATCTTCAATAGTCACCTGACAAAAGGTACTCACCTCGAGAGGCAGGGCGAGGGCCCCGGAAAGTGGGATCCCCACACGGCAAAGAACAAGACAGACACCACATGGTGGGTCCCAGACCGAATCTCCGGCACCACCTCCTCCAACTGGAGCAAGTTCACAACCACCCAAATACATGGGCAGAAAGCTTATACAAGAGAGGAGGGTAGACAGGGAGTGCCTCAAACCATACAAATTGGAACCCCAATTTGCCGCAATAGATTGGCTGCCCGTTCTGAACTTTGGTGGGCCGTGCCAACTTGAGAGAATACGCAACTTCCTTGCTGCGTGCCATTCATCGGTGGCCGACCCTCCTTCGTTCATGGTATCTTTGGGTGTTGATGATGTGTTTATCACGCCGGCTACAATAGCTGAAACTATCGGACTCAACATGATCCCGGAAGGTATTGTAGAGATGGATCTTGATAACATGGACATTCAATCCAGGGTTACTAAGTATCTTTGCAATGGTAGGGACATCCCCTAGCATCAAGGGAATGCATTAAAAGCCAGGTATATGGATCCCAGATTTTGGATCTTGTATGGTATCTTCGCTACTAACATCTATCCCAGAAGGGCCAACAGGTCCGATCTCACCGACCTCATGACCATGATCGTATACTCAGTTGCCAGAGGGTCAAAGATCTACCTTCCATCTCTAATTGTTTCTCAGTTGGTAAATGTCATCCACACATCTAGGGACCACCATCTGCTGTACCCCTGGATTATCAACATGATATGCAACAAAATCGGGTTCCCATCGACTACTAATTTAGTATTCCCACTCCAAGTTTTCAATAAAAGAAATGTCCGGAAAATGGATTTGGAGTTTCATGAGTATAAGGAGAACCCTAAGGAAGAAATCCAGGCGAAAGAAGTTGAAGGAGAAGGTGGCGATCCCATGGAAGGGGCTGCAATGGCTGAAGCGCACCTCCTAGACCCGATCCAGATCTGACGACATCAACAACTAGGTATGGCAAAAGGTTCAAGAAGACAGGATTGGAGCGATTTAAAAGGACATGCATTCAGTTAAAGAAAGGCTTATAGTCCTAGAAAGAATGGTTCAAGGAGTACAGAACACGGTTCAACATTTGGTGGATTTGATGACGTGTCGACAGGATGACACGATGCCATCTCATTTTGCCCCGTGAGGCTGGTTCATGCATGCTATCATACACACCCTACTTTTGTCTTGCGTTTGAACATCAGTATCTTTTTGGATGTTCTTTGGTATCATTGGTGTGTATGATAGCCTTCTAGATGTGCACAGTTTTTTTTTTAGGTTGTATATGCCCACAGCTGGGCTAATGTTGATGGATGTTATTGGGTGCCCATATATGGGCTTGATATTTTTTTGTTACTGCTGTGTGGAGCAGTATTTTTTTTTTGTTAGACTGAACAGTTTTTTTTTTTTTTTGGCTTGGGATTTACTGCTGTCTGGGGCAGTTTTAATTCTTTTATGGCTAAATATAATGCTCAACCTTTTTCCTTCCATATTTGTGTTACGTTCCCCTAGTTTATCAAGTTATGGATTGCCTAAAAAACTACTATATAACTGCTCCAAAATGCATCCATAGGTTCTGAAATTGATGTTTGTTTAAATTGTATTACCTATTAAACATCACTTGATCTACTTCTACCTGATTGGTTCTCCCAAGTATTTCAAGCTTCAGTCAATATCACCTGAGATATCTTTGTCAATGATTGACAAAAAGGGCGAGAACATTTTCAAACACCCCGAATGGAAAATTGTGTATCTATCTATATTGTTGCAGGTGTTAGGGGGAGCACTACATCAAGCAAGGGGGAGTTTACAAGAAAAGGGGAGCAGCTACTAGTTGTGTACATGGGGTAGAAATTGTAAAATTGTGTAAAAGCATGTACACACAATTTAGGGTGTGTTTGTCTAGAACATTCTAAGGTGTTTTGGGGATTTCGTCACGTAATTGACAAAGGAGGAGATTGAAAGTGCCCTGGTTTGTCAAGTTACATGAGTGTTGAGTCAAATTGTCTACAGAGCCTGATAAGAAGATCAATTCAAGTGTCTGCCTCAACTGGATGTGTGCAAGCTCGTCACAGGTAAAACTAAAGCCTCACATCCCATGACCTAAAACACCAGGTGAAGAAAACCCTTAAAAATAAGTTAGAAATCATAGGGTTTTAAGGTGAGAAAAATCTTTTTAAAAATAGGAAAATTTCTAAGTTTTTCTCGCCTTGCCGATCTTATCGGAACACCCTTGATATGATCGACCTGATCTGTTGATGTCCTCGATACCTTAACGATATTATCGATGTGAGGATCAAAAGTATCCAGCAACTAAATATTCATCTGGATGGATTTATCGATGTATCGATACATCTATCGATATCATCGATATAAGCACTAAATATGTCCAGCAACTTCACAACATATCTGGATGAATTATAGATGTATCGATACACATATCGATATCATCGATATTAAAATCTGGAGTCCATCGAGAGGCTCGATAAGATAGACAGGCAGATTTTTGGCGCCCCTGTTTTTTAATGAAAATCTCAAATTCCTTCGATATATCAATGCTCTTCCGATATGATCTGAAATCAAATATCGATAACATCGGAAGTCCATCGATGATATTGATCGAGGGGCGCATTTCTTACAGCAGATATTTCAGGTCATTTTTAACTATGATTAGGGGCCCTTCGATAGAATCGATATTCAAATATCGATGATATCGGCACCAGGTCGATTGCTTCGAACAAGGTCATAGACTGTCCAGCAACCTTAAAGACAAATTAACTGGATTTATCGATGCCTTGACTCTGATCTTGATATCATCGACATTCAAATTCTGATGATCTCGATGGTTTCCCAATCATTCATGAAAACTTGAAATATTTCAAAGTTAAGTCTCTCATTTTTCAAGTGGCGATGGATCGAACCTGTCATCGATGGAATCGGAGTTCGAAATCCGATGACAACGACAATAGTTTCGATTCATTGACCAATTGGCAAAGAGTTTCAAAAGCGTATGACGTTGAGTCCGAGTCATCGAGCAGACCATCGATGTTATCAAGAGTATACGGTCGATGATATCGAACCTGCTCGATGATATCGAACTCTGTCATAAATATGACCGTTTTATATTTGTTGGAACTGAAAGTGCACCTACTAGTGCCCATGTTTGTCAAGTTACATGTGTGGTGAGTCAGACTGGCTGTAGAACTCGATAAGAAGATCATTTCAAGCGTCTACCTCAACCGGATGTGTGGAAGCTCACAATAGGTAAATCATAGCCTCACATCCCATGTCCCAAAACACCAGGTGATTAAAACCCTTAAAACAAGATAGACATCTTAGGGTTTTTGGTGGTGAGAAAACTTTTTCAAAATAGAAAAATCTCTAATTCAAAATAGGAAAATCTCTAAGCTTTTCGCGCCCTGTCGATTCTATCGGAGCACCCTCGATATGATTGACCTACACTGTCGATGTCCTCGATATCTTAACGATATTATCGATAAAAGGACCAAAAGTGTCCAGCAACTAAAAACTCATCTGGACGGATTTATCGATGTATCGATACACCTATCGATATCATCGATATAAGCAGAAATATGTCCAGCAACTTCACAATATATCTGAATGAATTATCGATATATCGATACTCATATCGATATCATCGATATTCAAATCTCGAGACCATTGGGAGTGGCTCGATACGATCGACAGGCAGATTTCCAGCGCCCCTATTTTTTTAATGAAAATCTCAAAATTCATCGATATATCGATGACCGTCCGATATGATCTGAAATTAAATATTGATAAGATTGGAGGTCCATCGATGATATCGATGGTGGGCGCACATTTCTTACAGCAGTTATTTCAGGATGTTTTTAACTATGATCGGGGGCCCTTCGATTTAATCGATATTCAAATATCGATGATATTGACACCTGATCAATTGCATCGAACTAAGCCATAATCTGTCCAGCAAGTTCAAAGATAAATCTGCTGGAATTATCGATGCCTCGACTCAGATCTCGATATCATCGACATTCAAATTCCGATGACCTCGACGGTTCCCACGATCATTCATGAAAACCTGAAATATCTCAAAGTCAAGTCTCTCTCAATTTTCTTATGTCGATGGATCAAATCTATCTTCGATGGAATCAGAGTTCAAAATTCAATGATATCGACTATAGCTTCGATTCATTGACTAATTAGCAAAGAGTTTCAAAAGCGTATGACATCGAGTCTGAGTCATCGAGCAGACCATCGATGCCATCGAGAGTATACGCTCGATGATATCGAACCTACTCGATGATATCAAACTCTATCATAAATGTGACCGTTTTATATCCGTTAGAACTTTTTGCCTATTTATAGAGGACTTGTCTTTTATTGCCGTGAGAGAGAAGAGAGAGCTTTTGAGTGTTTCAACTTATATCTTATACCCAAAGCACTTTCTCTCAAGGGAGTTCATCCTCTAATCCACCCTTACCATTGATATTAAATAGAGTGGATTGGGGAATGAACTTCCGCATTCAAGGATCCTCCAGCTACTACCTAAATGGCAAATCTTTGTGCTGGGATGCCTTGAATGCATAAGAGAGGATCTACTATATCTTCCTTATAGGAAAATATTTAGAGAGTAGGATTCCATCTCACCCTTGACCCAACCTGAAGCCAAGCATTGGTATATCATCTTGCGTTGCGGATCAAGGGAGCAGAAGACTCTTCGTCGACAAGAAGGTTGTGCTTAACGGGACTCATCAACTTATCTGTAAGTATCCAGAGTCCAGAGGACACTTGTGATTATTCCTTCTTAGGTCTTGGTCTTAAGTGGTTCTCACCCTTTGAAGTCCTCAAAGAGGCCTCCAGCGGGAGTGTACGTAGTAGGTGCACAGGGTGGACCCTTGCTCTTGTGTAGGGCATAAACGGTTAGGTCCTTGTGTAGGTCCTTGACCTGTGTGGTCTAAAATTCGGGTGCGTTGTGTGGACCCTTGCTCTATGGAGAACATAAACATCTGGTTAGGAGTGAACCAGCAAAACTCTGGGTTTGAGGTGAACCGCGTAAAACCTCTGTAAAGGTTAAAGGTGAACCTGATTTAAAACCTTAGGTTTTAGGTGAACCCTGGGAAACCTCCTTAGTGAAATGTGGTACACTCAAGGGTTGAGTGCGACAGCCGGGAGTGGGGTAGACAAGTAGTCGAACCACTATGAAAATGACTGTGTTTGAGATGATTATTGTCTTTCAGTTATGTGATTTCCTAGTATGTCTTTATATCTGATTATCTGAGATCACAACTTATACACACACACAGTCATATCCTTCACAATCTTGTCTGCAACTTGTTTATCTTACAAGTAGGTTGTGATTAGATCCTCTACAAGGCTTGGAAGCCAGTAGAGTTAATTTGAGTAATCCTGAGAATTGCATACATAATAGGATTAGAGTGATAGGATTTTTAAATAACTCATAAATCTTTAAAAAGTCCTATACACCCACCCTCTAGGACATATTGACATATTCCAACTTCTACTCAAGCGGTCTTCACCGCTATTTCAATTGGTATCAGAGCGGGTCTCTCTTTAAGGGCTTCACCACCTAAAGAGTGATCTTGACTGAAGTTGGGAATATGGCCAAAGGAGAGGGCTCATCGGTCACTAGACCTCCAGTATTTGATGGATCAAATTATGCATACTGCAAGGCTAGGATGCACTACTTTCTGAGATCTTTGGATCATGACGTTTGAGATTTTGTTGAAAGTGGATACATGCCACCAACTGAACAAATTATACTTGATAATGGCACAACAATCACAAAACCCAAACCCAAAGAAAAGTGGACAGCATTCGACAAAGAAAGGCAAACATCTGAAGCCAAGGCTATGAATGCTATCTAATGTGCCGTGTCCCGGGATATATTCAATCAGATAAGTATGTGTGGGACATCAAAAGAAGCATAAGATCTACTGGAAACAACCCATGAAGGCACAAGTACTGTGACGCCCCGGTCACTGCTTCATGTAGGCGGGCACACGTGGGCGGGCCCCTAGGTGTGGCTGGCAGGCTACTGTGTTGCTGGCAGGCTACTGTGCTGGGCGAGCTATTGTTGCAGTTGATTGTAGTGTAACTTGTCCCATATTGGAAGAGTTGTCTGGAGTTGTGGTGGTTATATGTTGGGTTCCTCCCTTAACAGACATGACGCGTTTTAAATCCGTGAGCTTCGGTAAAGCGGACAATATCATGTGCTGTGGGGGTGGGCCTTACAAATGGTATCAGAGCCAAGGACGGCTCTGCCCTCGGTGGGGGATAATGTGACGCCCCGGTCACTGCTTCATGTGGGCGGGCACATACGTGGGCGGGCCCCCAGGTGTGGCTGGCAGGCTACTGTGTTGCTGGCAGGCTACTGTTGCAGTTGATTGTAGCGTAACTTGTCCCACATTAGAAGAGTTGTTTGGAATTGTGGTAGTTATATGTTGGGTTCCTCCCTTAACAGACATGACGCGTTTTAAATCCGTGAGCTTCGGTAAAGTGGACAATATCATGTGCTGTGGGGGTGGGCCTTACAAGTACTGTGAAGAGGTCTAAACTACAACTCTTGACTTCATAGTTCGAAAGTCTCAGAATGGAGGAGCATGAGACATATGGAGTTCTTTACAAAACTGAATATCATTTGTAACTCCATGGGTGGATTGGGAGAGAAGGTTCCAGTTCCTAAAATTTACAGGAAAATTCTAAGATCATTGCCGGAACGCTTCAATCCTAAAGTAACAACAATTGAGGAGTGTAGGAATATTGATGAAATGAAAGTAGAAGAACTTGTAGGTTCCCTACAAACTTTTGAACTACACTTCACACAACCCCAAAAATCTAAAAACATTGTCCTAAAAACTTCTAAGAAAACCATTCATGCGGACAGTGGGAGTAAAAAGGAAGATGAAGATAAGGAAGTGGCTTTATTAGCACAAAGATTCAGAAGATTCTTTCAAAAGAATTGCGGTCGTCCCTCTAGAGGTAGAAAGGTGGATAACAAACCCTCTATAGGTAAGTTTGGTAAAAAGACCAAAGAACCACAATGCTACGCCTGTCAAGGGTATGGACACTTATCTACCGAATGTCCAAACAGAAAAACCAAAGGGAAAGCAATGGCCGCCACATGGGATGATACAGAAGAGTCAAACTCAGAATCTGGTGACTCAGAAAGCAATGAAGATCAGAAATCACTGAAGATTCTCATGGTCTCCACTGCTTCGATCATTCCCACTGTATCTGAAAATGAAAGAGAACAGCAAGTCACGGAATCATTTCCATCTGATAATGAGGAATCTGACGAAAAGGAAGAAGAAGAAGAAAAGGATAAACTACAAGATGCTTATAATCAACTCTACATCCATAGCATAAATATCCTTAAAAGACTTGGTATATCTGAGAACAAAAGGGAATTGCCACAAAAAGATTTGGATAAAACTCTAGAAATCAATACACATCTAATCAATGACTTACAACAATATCACTCAAATAATGATAAACTGAACAAACAGGTTGAACTGCTAAAAGATAAAAATAGATTCCTTTCAAATGAAAATCATACACTCCTGTTTGATCTGGAAGAATCCAAGAAAATAGCCAAGATAAACTACAAGTTTTCCCAAAGTGGCGAAAAGTTAGAAAAACTGTTAGGAATGGGAAGACCTGGAAGGGATAAAAGCGGCTTAGGATTTGAAAAAGTTAAGCCAAAGACTGGAAATGCAGCACCTAGAACTGAGAAATCTACTGCATCTGGAAGCAAAATCAGAATAACCCCAGTATGTCATTTGTGTGGTGATTCAGGTCATTATAAGTTTGAATGCATAACACCAAGGAGGACTCAATCGAGCTCTGGTCAGAATTATGGTAACAAATTCTTAACCAGAGAAATACAGAACTTCAATAGTCCTCTCAAGGATATGGATAGAAGCAATGCCCTTGCATCACCACCCAAATTGATTAACAAGATGGAATGGATAAGGAAAAATTAGTTCAGAATGAGCATCTAAAATCTGAACATGTGCTAAAATGAGGAAATAGTTTTGAGCTTCAAATGATATATCTGAGGTGCTTCACCTCCATTGCTTTTGTATAAACATTCAAATGTTTATAGTTTTGATGTACAAAGATTGTACATAATTTTGTTAAGTGTACTACTGATTCATAAAAATGCTGAAGATATGCTTGAAGTGTCATCTGTTGCTAAAATCTGAAAAACATTCACTTCCGATACTTTAGCTAATCTGTCATGGGTATTCTCGATCAAATTGATAGAATGTTGATACTATCAACGTCTCATTAGAATCTGACTATTGGTGGGTCCCAGAAGCCTCGACAAAAACAGGTATTATCCTTCCATTCCCTCAATTTCAGAGTTTATCTAACTTTTGGTCGGGTATTTTTCGTTTCATTAAAAGAAGAATTTTGTCCTCTTTCCCAAAAATTTCAAACCCTCTTTTTTGTCCATATGGGAAAAGACAAAGGGAAAGCATCCGGACAAGGGGAACCTTCAAAAACCTCTCGACAAAAAGTGATTGCCTCTAAGACTAAAGCAAGTGTTCCCGAACGTGGGATCCCCACAAGGCAACGCTCAAGACATGGTGGGTCCCAGTCGGAAGAGCAGGCACCTCCACCAGTGCAAGTCAATCTGGTCTTGGCAAGATTTGCAGGGAGGAAAGTCATTCTCGAAAGGAAAGTCAATAGAAGTTATTTGATTCCATATAATCTGGAATCTCTATTTGAGGCCATAGATTGGTCACCAGTTCTCAACTTTGGTGGATCATATCAACTTGAACGAACTTACCAATTCTTCACTGCCTGTCACTCTCTGACATTTGATCCTCCATCCATCTCCGTAACTATAGATGGTGATGATGTGCTGATTACTCCAGGGTCTGTTGCAGGAATATTCAATCTTATCTTATCTCCTATAGGAATCTATGAGATGAACATGGAAGATACTGAAGTTCAGTCCAAAGTCACTAAATTTCTATGCCATAATCGTGATGTTGAGTGGTACCATGGGAATGCCCTGAAAGTGAAGTTCATGGAACCACGTTATCGTGTCCTGCATGGCATTCTCGCTTCAAATATTTACTCTAGAGGCTCGAACAGGGCCGACCTCACTGGTTTCATGACTATGATAATCTATTCAATCGCTGCTGGTGTCAAGATCTGTCGGCCTACCCTGATTGTGTATCAGTTGGTGTATGCTTTTTATAGGGCTAGAGACATTCTCCTACCATATCCCTGGATCATCAATGCAATCTGTAATGCCATAGGATTCCCTACTACTAATGATCATGTTCTTCCTCTTCAAACCTTCAATAAAAGCAACATTCGAAGGATGGATCTGGTTTTACAAATACCCTGAGGAACCTCTGGAGGAAGGCACTCATGTGGAGGAAGAAGGTAGGGCTGGCGACGCTCCCATGGAAGGGACTGGGGAGTTTGGGCAAGAACCATCTGCATTGCATCAAGCACCATCCACATCAGGGGCTGGGCATACGAAGAGATTCAAGCTTCATTAAGACAAGCTTGGCGCTATTCACCGTGATGTCTCTCAACTCAGGGAGTCAATGAACGAGAGGCTTACTGTTTTAGAAAGAATGGTGCTAAGTGTGCAGCAAACTGTCCAACAGTTGGTGGATGTGATAACTTGCTGCCAGGACGACATAGCACCATCCCACTCCACTCCATGATGATGATCACTACTGGCTATCACATACACCTCACTCTTATCTTCGTGTATGAATACTTGTATCTTTTTGAATATTTTACGCCTGTCTGTGTGTATGTGGAAACTAACTAATCTTTTTTTTTAAATTTGTATATGTCCATGGTTGGATTGAACAATTTTTTTTGGACTTGGGATTCACTGTTGTCTGGGGCAGTTTTAGTTCTTTTATGGCTGAAATGCAATTCACATCTTTACTGTCATACTTATGTTTTGAATATTTTGATTATGGCTACATAAAACTCTTATCTTTAATGCCATAATTTTGTTTTCGATTCCCCTAGTTTATCAAGTTATGGACTGCATATGGTGTCATTGCATGAACATTTTATCCGCTATGCATTCATAAAATCTGAATTTGATGCCTTGCTTAAAAAATTGGATGAAATTATTATGCATCAATTGTTCTGCTTCTACCTGTTGGTTCGCCCATGACATTCATTCTTCAGTCAATATCACTTACTGTACCTTTGCCAATGACTGACAAAAAGGGAGAGAAGATTCAAAACACCCCGAGTAGAAAATTGTGTATCTATCTATGTTTATGCAGGTGTTAGGGGAAGCAGCTGCATCAAGAAAGGGGGAGTTTTTGAAGAAAGGGAGAGCGGATACTTCTAAAATGTGTACATGGGTTAGAAAACATTGTAAAATTGCGTAAATGCATGTACACACAATTTAGGGTGTGTTTAAAAGTGTTCTAGGGTGTTTTGGGTATTTTGTCACATAATTGACAAAGGGGGAGATTGAAAGTGCACCTACTAGTGCCATTGTTTGTCAAGTTACGTGTGTGGTGAGTCAGACTCGTTGGAGAACTCGATAGGAGCATCATTTCAAGCGTCTACCTCAACCGGATGTGTGGAAGCTCGCAATAGGTAAATCATAGCCTCACATCCCATGTCCCAAAACACCAGGTGATTAAAACCCTTAAAACAAGATAGACATCTTAGGGTTTTTGGTGGTGAGAAAACTTTTTCAAAATAGGAAAATCTCTAAGTTTTTCTCACCCTGTCGATTCTATTGGAGCACCCTCGATATGATCGACCTGCACTGTCGATGTCCTCGATACCTTAACGAAATTATCAATAAGAGGACCAAAAGTGTCTAGCAACTAAAAACTCATCTGGACGGATTTATCGATGTATCGGTACACCTATCGATATCATCGATATAAGTAGAAATATGTCCAGCAACTTCACAATATATCTGGACAGATTATCGATATATCGATACTCATATCGATATCATCGATATTCAAATCTCGAGACCATCGGGAGTGGCTCGATAAGATCAACAGGAAGATTTCCGGCGCCCCTATTTTTTAATGAAAATCTCAAAATTCATCGATATATCGATGACCGTCTGATATGATCTGAAATCAAATATCGATAAGATCGGAGGTCTATCGATGATATCCATGGTGGGCGCGCATTTCTTACAGCAGTTATTTTAGGATGTTTTTAACTATGATCGGGGGCCCTTCGATTTAATCGATATTCAAATATCGATGATATTGACACCTGATCGATTGCATCAAACTAAGCCATAATCTATCCAGCAAGTTCAAAGATAAATCTACTGGAATTATCGATACATCGACTCAGATCTCGATATCATCGACATTCAAATTGCGATGGCCTCGACGGTTCCCCCGATCATTCATGAAAACTTGAAATATCTCAAAGTCAAGTCTCTCTTAATTTTCATGTGTCGATGGATCGAATTTGTCTTCGATGGAATCGGAGTTCGAAATCCGATGACATCAACTATAGCTTCGATTCATCGACCAATTGGAAAAGAGTTTCAAAAGCGTATGACATCGAATCCGAGTCATCGAGCGGACCATCGATGCCATCGAGAGTATACGCTCAATGATATCGAACCTGCTCGATGATATCGAACTCTATCATAAATGTGACCATTTTATATCCGTTGGAACTTTTTGCCTATTTATAAAGGACTTGTCTTTTGTTGCTGTGAGAGAAAGAAGAGAGAGCTTTTGACTGTTTCAACTTATATCCTATACCCAAAGCCCTTTCTCTCAAGGGAGTTCATCCTCCAATCCACCCTTACCATTGATATTAAATAGAGTGGATTGGGGAATGAACTTCCGCATTCAAGGATCCTCCAGCTACTACCTTAATGGCAAATCTTTGTGCTGGGATGCCTTGAATGCATAAGAGAGGATCTACTCTATCTTCCTTATAGGAAAATCTTTAGAGAGTAGGATTCTATCTCACCCTTGACCCAACCCGAAGCCAAGCATTGGTATATCATCTTGCGTTGCGGATCAAGGGAGCAGAAGACTCTTCGTCAACAAGAAGGAGGAGATCTTCGGCGTTGTGCTTAACGGGACTCATCAACTTATCTGTAAGTATCCAGAGTCCAGAGGACACTTGTGATCATTCCTTCTTAGGTCTTGGTCCTAAGTGGTTCTCACCATTTGAAGTCCTCAAGGAGGCCTCCGGCGGGAGTGTACGTAGTGGGTGCACAGGGTGGACCCTTGCTCTTGTGTAGGGCATAAACGGTTAGGTCCTTGTGTAGGTCCTTGACCTGTGTGGTCTAAAATCCGGGTGCATTGTGTGGACCCTTGCTCTATGGAGAGCATAAACATCTAGTTAGGAGTGAACCAGCAAAACTCTGGGTTTGAGGTGAACTGCGTAGAACCTCTGTAAAGGTTGAAGGTGAACCTGATTTAAAACCTTAGGTTTGAGGTGAACCCTGAGAAACCTCCTTAGTGAAATCCGGTACACTCAAGGGTTGAGTGCGACAACCGGGAGTGGAGTAGACAAGTAGTCGAACCACTATAAAAATGACTATGTTTGAGATGATTATTGTCTTTCAGTTATGTGATTTCCTAGCATGCCTTTATATCTGATTATCTGAGATCACACCTTATACACACACACAGTCATATCCTTTACAATCTTGTCTGCAACTTGTTCATCTTACAAGTAGGTTTTGATTGGATCCTCTACAAGGCTTGGAAGCCAGTAGAGTTAATTTGAGTAATCCTGAGAATTGCATACATAATAGGATTAGAGTGATAGGATTTTTAAATAACTCATAAATCTTTAAAAAGTCCTATTCACCCTCCCCCCTCTAGGACATATTGACATATTCCAACTTCTACTAAAGCGGTCCTCACTGCTATTTCAGGAAATTTTTGCCTATATATAGAGGACATGTCATTTGTTGCTGTGAGAGAAAGTAGAGAGAGCTTTTGAGTGTTTCAACTTATATCTTATATCTAAAGCCCTTTCTCTCAAGGGAGTTCATCGTCCAATCCACCCTCACCATTGACATTCAATAGAGTGGATTGGGGAATGAACTTTCGCATTTAAGGATCCTCCAGCTACTACCTTAATGGCAAATCATTAAGCTGGGATGCCTTGAATGTATAAGATTGGAATCGCTCTACATTCCTGATAGGAAAATATTTTGAGAGTAGGATTTCATCTTCACCTTGACCCAACCCGATGCCAAGTATTTGTTCATCATTTTGTGTTACGGATCAAGGGAGCAGAAGACTCTTCGTCAACAAGGAGGAGGAGATCTTCGACATTGAGATAAAATGGGACTCATTAGCTTATTTGTAAGTATCCAAAGTCCAAGAGGACACTTGTGGTCATTCCTTTCTAGGATTGGGTCTTAAGTGGTTCTCACCCTTTAAAGTCCTAAAGGAGGCCTCCGGCGGGAGTGTACGTGGTGGGTGCATTATGTGGACCCTTGCTTTGTGGAGAGCATAAACATTTGGTTAGGAGTGAACTAGTAAAACTCTGGGTTTTGGGTGAACCTGGTAAAACCTTAGGGTTTGAGGTCAACTGCGTAGAAACCTTCAGTAAGGTCTTGTGGAAGATCCTTGGCCAGTATGCCTAAAAGTGGGTGCGTTGTGTTGACCCTTGCTCGTAAGAGCATAAACAGTCAGCCTCAGTGTAGGTTGTAAAGGTTGAAGGTGAACCTGATTTAAAACCTTAGGTTAGAGGTGAACCATGTGAAACCTCCTTAGTGAAATCCGGTACACTCAAGGGTTGAGTGCGGTTACCAGGAGTGGAATAGACTTATCGTCAAACCACTATAAAATGACTGTGTTTGAGATTGTTATTTTGATTGAGTGATTTGCTTTAATACTTCCATATTTGATTATCTGATCACTCCTCACACACCTACACAGTCATATCTATCATGAACTAGATTGCATATTGTTTACTCCTTAAGTAGTTTGTGATTGGATCCTCTACCAAGCTTGGAAGCCAATAGAGTTACATTTGAGTAATCCTGAGAATTGCGTGATCTTAGGATTAGTGAAGTAGGATTTTTAAATAACTCATAAAAACTTTAAAAAGTCCTATTCACCCCCTCTAGGACATACTGGCATATTCCTTCTTCAACTAGTGTGGTCTTTACCACCATTTCAATGGAATACACCAGCCAATCTGTTACAATAATAGGTGGGTGCCATGTGGGGCCCACCATAATAATTTATTATATTATTATATATTATATACATATAATATTATAATATACATTTAAAAGTTCCAGCGTCCAGGGCAGATGGACGAACTGGATATAAAATAGATATATCAAGGTGGGTTACACATGCATGGTATGGATTAAAACACGTTTCATGGCAGGCCCCACCATCCAGGGTCTAGACGGTGGGCAGATCACACGTGTCAGTGGGCTCCACTGTCCAAAAAATGCTGGAGGTGTGGATATACAGATACATCAATGGTGACCCCCACCGTCCAAGGTCTAGACGGTGTGGATAGGCCCATACATCACAGCTGACCCCACAGCATAGATGAGACACATGCATCATTGGTGGGTCCACACGTGTGGGACCCACCAGTGAGGATAAAGCTAACATCTGTTTTCCCTTCAAACGGTTCAGCAGCAGCTGCTACTGGACGTCCAATACCTGGATGGTCAGGATTAGGTGGACCCGTGATCTGGCCAAAATGGATGGATGGTGTAGGTTTATAACATGCCTCATTATTAGGCCCACTTGCTGAAGTCATAGCAGTAGCTATACAGCTAGTGGGACCCACACAACTTGCTGACGTACAACATCTATATAGCTGGTGTGAGGAACCCAAGCCAATCCACTTCTGTTTCAGGTGGTTCCCACATGTGGCCCACCAAAGTTTTGAATCAAACTGATCTTTGTGTTTCCCTTCATCAGGGTCTGTCCAAAACGGACGGCCAAGGTGGGCCGATCCGCTAGACGTCGGCAAGGCGGATCACACGGGCAGTCGGCATGGATATAGAACACACATCACATGGGGTCCACAACACAAGGGAAAGATAGAGAGATAGAGAGAGAGAGAGAGATCAGTGGAGATGGGAGGAGCTCCGCCACTATGAGCTCCTCCATATACATGCATACATCGAGATGGGTCCCACCGTATGTGGGCCCTCAAATAGAGATTAATGATAGAAATTTCAACATCACCCATCGATTGGTCTTCTTCTTTAGCTCCTTGGACTCCTTAGCTCCTAAGCTAACTCTTTAAGGGTGGATGATGAAGTTTGAAGGGTTGGATGGTGAGATGAGGGGGTAGGAAGTAGGCCTTGATCTTTCTATCCTTAGAGCTTTTCTCTCATGGAAGCTTGGGAAATGGTGGAGAGAATGAGAGAGGAGAGGGTGCTGTAAGAGGATGGGATGAGAGGGATGGATGTTGTAAGAAAATGACATGGAGGGTATGGGCTTGGTTGAATTTTTTATGAGAGGGGGATGGGTGAAGAGAGAGAGAGAGAGAGAGAGAGAGAGAGAGAGAGAGAGAGTTGACTTTGGGTAAGGCTTATGTAAGAGAGGGATCGGTTATGTACTTGACTTGTAATTGATTGATTGATGTGATGGGTTGTAGAGATTTTCTCAGAATTCCCAATGCACGAAGTTTTCCTTGAAATAAACACGGGCCCAGAATTCATGGCCTGGGTATCTCATCGGTGCGTGAGGTAAGGCGTTGGAACGGTGGTGACGGCGCGGTCGCTAGGATACAAGTTTCGAGTCAAGCCAACTCAGATCTTCGGGATGCGACTCAGGGTCGCATGTAAATGCTGATTACAAGTCGCGGGTTGCTGGAATTTAACCGAGAGGATTGCGAAAGCCTACAGAATAGTACGGACTAGGATACGGGCCTTACAAGCCTCTACTCCTGCAAGATTCTTCTAAACATCCAGACTTTGCTAAAATATTTACAGAATTCCTCGATGGCTCAAACTATGAGACACCACATTCCTTCTCAAGAGTAAGCCACTCTCTCTCTCAGCATTTGGAACCTTCGAATCATCCGTCACACTAGACCAAAAACCGTCCTAAGAAAAGAGTGAGGGTTATTGCTGAGCATCCTTCTTTCCTCAAGGAACCAGTTCTCCCCATCATTGACTTCTCAGATGGCATAACTCTTCCAGCCAAACCCATTCGCAACGTAGTTATAATGGGCGACATTGAGAGGCCTTTGAAGGAGGGTAGTGAAGTCAACTGGAAAATCGTGCTGAAGTCCATTCTTAATATCCAGACTGACAATTCTCATCCTGCTGCTAGAGAATCCACTCCTCCTTTCACGAAGAAGAAGCGATTGAAAATCAAAGGGCAACTGTTACAGAATTCCTCGATGGCTTAAACTATGAGACACCACATTCCTTCTCAAGAGTAAGCCACTCTCTCTCTCAGCATTCGAAACCTTCGAATCATCCGTCACACTCGACCAAAAACCGTCCTAAGAAAAGAGTGAGGGTTATTGCTGAGCATCCTTCTTTCCTCAAGGAACCAGTTTTCCCCATCATTGACTTCTTGGATGGCATAACTCTTCCAGCCAAACCCATTCGCAACTAGTTATAATGGGCGACATTGAGAGGCCTTTGAAGGAGGGTAGTGAAGTCAACTGGAAAATCATGCTAAAGTCCATTCCTAATATCCAGACTGACAATTCTCATCCTGCTGCTAGAGAATCCACTCTTCCTTTCACGAAGAAGAAGCGATTGAAAAGCAAAGGGCAACTGTTGTAAGAGAAGATTAAGGAACATAACAAGAAGCGTCTTTAAAACACATGCGACAACGTAAAGGTTCATCAAGACATGATCAAATTCAAAAGCCCTTTTAGAGATGAGATGGTCATTATTCCAATGAATTTACACTGACATCTGTTGATCCTTCATAGTGTAACACCCTAAACTTTTCAATACCCGAGTATTAAAAGTTCTCAAGTGTTACTATGAAATTTAACTTATTATTTACATGTGTACGATACCAATCTAGCTATCTTAACCTTACATCCATTCTTTAACACGAATCTGACCATTAGGAATAATCTCCATTCATAGATCAAGCTATCTGACCGTTGATTTTAAAATAGGATCATCATATACACAAGTACTCTCACTTGTCCATCATAACCAACCGTTCAGTCAACTATTCACCGCTAGGTAAAGATATCTAACTATCCACTCTGAGTTTGGACCACCTGATCATAGTAAACTAGCTACTTGATCTCAGCATCTACTCGTACACACATCAAATTGAGATTCTGATCCATTCGTCTTGTTTACCACCTATGAATATGCTAACTCACCATCAAAACTACGATCTGAGAAACTTACACATGTGAACAAGTCACTTGAATCTAACGATATATATGTTCTATCTCTTGATCACTCCAAAAACTCACTTGTGATTATCTGTTTACAAAACTAACCATACACCCACTTACATACATGATCAGAGTACTAACCATCAAGTTTTTCTATTTTTAACATGTCATTTAAAAATCCATTATGTTGATTAATATATGTATATTCCATTAATTAGTTTAGTGAATGATTCCTTATTCATAATGATTTAGATATAAGTTCTTTTGTAAGAATTACTTAAAAACATGCCTGTAACAATGTAGAACCATTATATTTCCCAAACCTCTCATATCAACAATAATTAGAAAAATGTCATTAACCTATACCCCTGAATTCTAGATCGAATGGTTCCCACGATCCGTTTGATGTGGAATTTTATACCATGCCTATCTATCATAAATTAACCATACATGTCAATTTTCAGCCCTTAGATCATTGTAAAAGGGACTCAATTGACAAATCAGCGCCTTAATCATTGATTTTTGTGTCCATCGAGTGAAGAAACCTTGTGGGTAGTCGTAGTAAGATATTTTCCATTATATGAACGGCTTGTATTGCTCATAATATGGACCAATTGTAAAATATGAACATCCTACTTTAGTAGGCTTTTCATTAGGCGCGAAGCTATCCTTTCGAGGACTATCAACTCCTTATAAATATAGATCTTCCGATTTAATCACTTCCTGTTGTCCATCACAACTCAAATTTGGAACACACTTTGGTCTCATATAACTATGAGGTTATACAAAATTTAGGCCCCGACGTATGATCCTACACCATTGAAGGTTGAAGCCAATACCTTCCTTTGGTACAAAAGGTGAGATTTTAGATTTAGGCTTTTTCCACCATCGATCAACCTCCAAATTTTGTTCAACCATTTGCCTATCCTGACTACACATTTCCTTCAAAGTCGGGCCATGATCATTAAGTGTGGACCGTTATTTGAGATAAAGGTTATTTTGGCACCTGTTAGGAGAATTTTCATGAAGGGCAATTTAAATTTTGGATCACCAAGAAAATCATATACCCCAGCCCTATTCGACTACCCTAACATAATGGAAGAATTACATTTAAAAAAATATCGTCAGAAAATTAAAAATTAGAGAAACCCAATCTAAGTGGGATGAGAAATACACCCCTCTCACATGCTCGTCCTTTTAAAAGGGGTGTGCGTGCCCTTCTCCACTCACACGTCCACCAATGTCTAAGGAGGAGAGAAAGAAAGAGAAAGGAAAAGAAAATGAGAAGCCTAGATGTCTTCTTCCTTCTCCGTATGTGTAGTGTCTCCCTCTTACTCAAGCGATGTCGTTATTCATGTGGAAGCTTTTCATGTAGAAGCTTTTCTTTATAGATATCTACCTAGGATTTAGATCTAAGGCTAAGGTGAGGGATTCCTTTAAGCTTATATTAATTTGAGTTGATATAATCTATCTTACCTTTTACATGCTTTTATGTTACTATGATTCTCTCCTTGCAATTGTTTAATTGACCACCATAATTATTTATCCTTTGAGAATTATGGTATGATATTAATTATGTGTGATCTTATTAATTTATATGGGGCGATGGATACAAGCATTGCCCTTGCCTTTACCAATTTTGTTAAGTTAGCCCTTTCTACTCTCCTCTTTTGTTAAGTTAACCATTACTACTCTCCTCTTTTGTCGAGTTAGCCATTGCTATTCTCCTCTTTTATTGAGTTAGCTTATTACTACTCTTCTCCTTTATTATGTTAGCCTTGTGCTACATCCATTTATGGCTTGGGCATGTCTTGGAATTCCAAGACTCCCATGATTCAACTTATTTCCTTTTTTGGTGCCAATGATGTGTTAAAGGTATCACAACTAGTGGTTGAAATATTTATCATATACATAATGCGGTACGAGTAGCGGCCCTCTTGGTCGTCACATAATTCCGTGGGTTGGTTGGTGTGGTGCACAATTGATGTAAGTAAATTACCATGTGTGTTACATTACTTTTTAGGATTGGATGTCATAAATAGTCACTCTATAAACATATCGTGTTACGTAAATCTTCCAACTCGATAATGTAATAACCTCCCATTGAGAGGGCATTTGATAATTTGTTGAATTCTTTTACTCAAATGAAATAATAAATATAGTCAATTTTATTCTCATGAATGGTTACCTTCATGAATGTAACTAGATGTGATCTAAATGAAAAAAAAATATATAGTGCGATTTTTAAAACATCCAATTTATACATTATGAACACCCGGAATTCTCGGGCATAAGTATGTACTCGGGCTGTGAAAATATATTCTAGAAGGTTTCCTGTTGGAAGAGGGTCGAAACAGAAGATGGGTTAAATTTCCTCCATGCACTTTCTAATTCCTTATTATAACTGACATTCTTTGCATCCAACGCACTTCTTCAAAACATTGTAATATCATATTCATAGCAGAGATTCTCTGTAACACCCTGAACTTTTCAATACTCAAGTATTGAAAGTTCTCGAGTGTTACCATGAAATTTAACTTATTATGTACAAGTGTATGATCTCAATCTAATTATCCTAACCTTACATTCATTCTCTAACACGAATCTAACCATTGATTTTGAGATAGGATGTCATGCCCCAAACTCAGGAACCAGGCTCACAAAATTTTCGATCGCCAAATCCAGTGCTGACAGCCTTCGTAATACCCCATTCTCAGCTTCCAACACCCATATATTGGATTCTGATCCTAGGATCCCACAAGGAGGATTTTCAGTATGATTTTTTTTTACGGTTAATCTATTTAGGCGGTTACACATTTTGTACAGGGTATCAACGCATATCGATGAGACAAACCTGTTTGACATGTCACACATAATATGGTGCACCGGCTCAATAGTAATGAAGGAAACAATAGCAAACTCCTACAGCTCTTATATGCATCCTGAAAAAGTGCAAGTCATACGTATGAGCAAACCACAGCTCGTGAGTTTACTGCGTGCCAGGAGTAAAACACGTCTTATTAGGGTGATCTTATAAAGACATCCAAAACAACCATAGGCATGTTATCAACCAGTCATATTATCATAGGTGAGTAGGTTATCAATAAATCATGTCATATAACTACACAGGTTATCATGAACATGACATCAATAATAGGCATGTCACTAAATAAGCGACCATGAATCATTAAAATAGCCAATCATCATGAACACGGTAATCAAATTCCATTTTCTACTATATGACATACGATAGAAGGGCAATGACAGAGCTAACGTGTGGAGTCGGGATGATAGTACGTGATATCGCAAGCTGTGGTGTCCATCACAAAGGACTTCTATCTAAACCAGACCTATACCTAAATTTGGATAGCTAGACTCAATGTGGTAAACTCCTGATCTTAGGTTGGTCGCATACCTAACCGAAATTACAGCCATAGCGAAGGTTCACATAATGATTTAGTTGCGCACCACCAGCCCGAGTGAATAGTGAATGAATGAGTCAGATGTTGAGTACACAACTCCTACTCAGTAAGTCCATATATAACCACCACAATGCTTCTGATGTGGGAAAAGGTTCCACCCCACTATATGCATAATAGCTTACCAACATAGTAACCTGTCAATCACTGGTAGCTTGCCCAGGCCCTTAGGCCCCGCCCACATCAGCGTTCACCCATGTGTGCCCACCCACGTGTGTAATAGAGACGGGGCATTACAATATCAATACCGTACATCTCTGGGATATCACCAGGGTCTAGTACAATATTGTCAGCCATACCAAGGCTATACAGTGCAAGGCCTATGTGGCTAATTTCATATGCAAGATGCAATCACAAGTTATACAAGTCCTCATCTGAATCCATGTATCAATATAATTCCTCTCTGGATATCACCGGGGTCTAGTACACTATACACCATATCGTCGACCCCATCTGGATGCACAACCATGCAAGTGGAAGAGACCTCACTACCCGCCTGGCTAGTAGTCTGTCAATATCTACCCAGCATGTCGGTAGCGGACCCATTTACGAGCTAGTCAAACTCAGCCTATCTTAAAGCCCCCTCACTCGGGCAGATAAGGCCACACCCCCTTCTAACCGACCACGACACAGTAGGAAACGCGGCTTACTGGTATACGGCCCTCATATGCTCATGCATCTATTCGGTCTCGACGTTGGAGCATCCTCTTGGTATCATAAGGGTTTATAGACTTTCACCTAGGGACATCTATGACGCCCCATGTCTCGAACCAACACATTTCTGGTGTCCAATCCTGCCATCCATGATATGTCTATGGAGGATACGGCCCTGATGTTGCTAGGGCGTAAAATGATCATATCACACAAAATGTGAGATGCATGAGTCACATTATCCAGTCATGCAGCAATCCTGCGCACACGGCGCTCATATGGGACAACTCCATCTCATAAGGAGTCTTATAAATATTTCAACCTAATGGCATATGTTATGATCAATCACTCCTCATAACAAACATGCAAATGATGCGTATGAGCATGTATCATTATGTTATATTAAGCATATTCTCAGTGTCCTACTACACTAGGTACACTAGCATGACTATCAGCTATAAACAATAATCAGCCTAGACACAAGAATAACCAATCTGACGTGAGAGTCCATATATTTAAGTGTCTTCAATAGCACACTGAGGTCCTATACCTCTTGTGAATACTTAACAATGGCCACCAGGGCTCCTATAACATGCACGTACATAAGGTGCATAGGTTATTATGGTACACAAGTTCTAACATGTATCATCATTATCATAGACATCATTCACCAAATTTATGCTCATAACATGTATTATGTAATCATGTGCATAGAGTACATAGCATATAGGGATTCACATGCATCATTAATATCATGACCATTGTTCAATACTGTCATTATACATGCCTTATGCATTAGTTGTCTATCATGAATAAGGTTATCCTTACGTCCACAAACATCATTTATTTATCATTATCCACACATTAAGTAAAATATGGTTTTCTTATCCATATTATCATCACGATAATCAATACGTGCATTATTGTCGCTTAGATATCAAGCATGGTGGTCAACTAGCATGTTTTGTCATCATGTATATATATATATATATATAGGGTTTAGGTAGTATGCGCTCGAGCTCATGATAAGCTCCTGTGAGGTTGAGCTGTGTGGGCCCCACTGTGATGCGTGTCGACCATCAACACCGTGTATTTGATGGGTCCCCTTTAAATTATGGGACATCCCAAAAATCAGCCGTATACGGAACTCAGGTGAGCCATACCATCTAAAATCATGTGAAGACATGCCAAAAACATATAAAAGCACTTGGTGGGGCCCACTTGAGTTTTGAATGCTGCTGAAACTTAGTCTGAACCCTCATCCAAGTGGGACACACATAATGGAGGGGCTGAATTTGCAAACCACATCTCGGTGGGCCCAAAAAACGTCCCATGAATGTTTTAATGGTGCACGGCCCCTCTCCACTTCTGTATGTGGTGTGGCCTACATAAGTCACGGATTGTCTTGATTTTTCAGACCTAGGCCGATGTTCGAAACACATCACGGTGGGGCCCACACAACTCGACATCATGGGACGTTCCCATCAGCTCGAGCGCATAGTTTCCATATATACACACATACATACACACACACACACACACACACACACACACATATATATATATATCATATTATCATCATTCCCATGAGGATCATTTTCACTTCATGATTAACATAAACAATGTCATAAGTACTATAAATAATTACTCATCCATCATCAATGCATATGTTATAATTCACCATTCATTAAATCATATCTATCATTTCAACCAACAACTCACAATCATCATTATCATATTACCGTACATGTATCATCATCTCACCCATCACTAGATGCGTCCTACCTAGTGTGACTTCCACACTGGACTTGAACTACATGCAAGGCATGGGGTCGTACAAGTCAAGTGTGAGTCTCACTTGGTGAACTAATAGGCCAACCCAAGGGCATAAATGTCCAACCACAACGCTTTCAATGGTGTGGATCTAGTTCCACAACTAAGTGGGTGCCACACATTCTACCAACTAGAAATAATGCACAATCTCAACCACAAAGGATAACATGCTAACATATTTCATGTCATATATCATATTGGGCCTACTAGCCACATACACAACAAGCCAAGAAAAAGCCCAATTATCCAGTTTATGCATTGTAAAATAAGTCTCACTAAGCATGGTCCACTTGACTAGAGTTAGTATGAAGGGCACGCTGCCCCAGTAGGCAATGGGCCTGCCTAACAGGCTCAAGGAAGGTTACCATTGTGGGTTTCTCATTCCCCAATGATTTCTCTTAGTGTTGGGCCCGCTTGTGCCTTAGGGTTGCATAATTTTTATGGGCCCAAGGCCACCTATGTCCTAAGAGAACATTTGGAGAGTAAGATTTGTCCACTAAATATTTTACAAGTTATACAACACCCATTTATAAAACATGCCAGGTGGACCTCATTACATGAAAGGTAAGGCCCATACAAGATAGCCCATACTAGATGGCCGACTTAAGGTTTTTAAGCCCAACAATATCGAAGAGTTATTTTTTAGAGTTTAGATGCTACATTGAATGCTTTGGGAAGGTGGTGGACCCCACTAACGTGGCCCCACATAAATTTTACATCAAGCAGATTTTTGTGCAAGTGTTGGTTTCTGGCTTCTTTCTTTTGGCATGTATTAACTTTTAACTTTTATTTGTGCTTGGATAATGCTTGGACTTATGTATTTCTATTTGATTTTTTGTACATGTTTATACTATTTACTCTCTTATCGCTTATACTTCTCATATCTATTTGATTCTATCATCAGTTTCTATTCCTTTCCTTTGTCATATTGTGACAAAAAGGGAGAGAAAATGTGGAATGTTTTTAATACTTATGATGATTGGGAATGTGTGATTGTAGAATATGGTTTTTTTTTTTTTTTGGATTGGACATGTATTTGATTTATACAGGTTCTACATATCACCTCGCCTGGATTGAGGGGGAGTAATGGATTGAGGGGGAGAGTAATTGTTGCACATTTGGTGTATGATTCTTTATTTGGTAACTGGTGCATGATTCTTTATTGGTTTTATCACAAATTTGACAAAGGGGGAGATTGTAAATGCTATATTGTAAATCTAGCACCCATAGCTGTCAAATTTTGTTGTGCTAAATCATTTAGAATGTGTATCATGTGTTGATGAGATGAATAGATCAACTTTGTGCACTTTAAAGTTGTCCAAGTCTTCGTCGAACTTCTCTATGTATTCAAGTTGAAGAAGATCAAGTACAAGTACAAGTTCAAGGCTCAAGTTCGAGTTTAATCTTCAAGATCAGTACCTTCAACAATCTCAAGAACTCAAGTCTTTACTTAAGCTCAAGTTCAAGACTTGAAGACAAGCTTCAAGTATTTCAAGTGTATGAGTTAGCAGAGCGAACGATGTTTCAATTGCTCAAACTCACAAACAAGGTATGGATGACCCTAGATTGACTATAGGTTAGGTCAGATTCATTGCATATGTTATGTGGGTCATTTCATAAGTTTATAGGTCATTTCCTCGACTAGTCCTAGTCGTTGTTCGAGTAATCCAAGCTCTGGATCGACTAGTTCAAGAGTTTTTTGACCGGTAGATTTGTTATGAAGTTTTAGAATTTTCTGTTGGACCCTCGACCAGTCATGGAGACTGCTCGACCAGTCGAGTGAACAATGCTCCACCAATCGTGCAGGCTCGACTCAAAGTACAGCAAGGTTTTTTGGTCCCACTCGACCAATCGAGTAACGACCTTATCTTATCACGCCAGAAATTTTAAAATTTGGTTGGTCCTTCGACCAGTCGAACTGACCCTTAGACCAGTCGAGTGAACAGTATTTTCGCCTATATATAGAGGACGAATTTAAGAGTTTTTCAATTCATTCCAAGTTATATCAAACCATCGCTTTGAGAGATATGTTTCTGCATTTCTTAGGCTATATTGTGTTCATTTTAAATTCTCTTAAATAACTTTTTGCATTTAATTTTGTGATCTCCATTCAACTCAATTTCATTAAAGAAGGGAACTGTGATTTTTGCCCTCTTTGAGATCAAAATTAAATCAAGCTAGCCCAGGCTAAATTAATCAAGCTAGGACCTTACATTTGTGAGACTAGACATTGAACATCTTCGTCTACATCGGATTAGTTCTACCGGGCTTCATTAGAAGGAGAGTTTTCAGATAAGTACCATTTAATCTTTGTGTATCTTTTGTGGGGTTTCTGTAATTGTGTACGCCCATCTAAAGACACAATTGTGAAGGTTTTAAGGTGAACCTTGGAAAACCTTTTTCATAGTGAAAGCCAACATCCCGTGGGTGTGGATATTGGGAATGGAGTAATTGTGTGGCTGTTTGTTAACAGTTGGTGTACACACAAATGAACCACTATAATTCTTAGAGTTGTGGTAGATAATTGGATTTGTTTGTGTGTGAATGTTATAATTTACTTTATGCACTGTGGTGAATGGTGCAAATTACTTTATGCAATTGTGAATGTTGTAATAACCTAGTTTATTTCCTTTACCTCTTTATTGATTTGGGTTTTTGATACTTACAAATGTTCTAGTAAGGTTGTCCTACCATAAGCCTTTGGTTTTTGGTGTTAGGTTGTCCTTTGAACTCAGTTTATATCAACCTCTCAAGACTAGTGCATTTGAGGTTGCTATTTACTTATGCTACTTTATTATTTGATTGTGCTATCTATCTTTGTATTCCGCATTTATTTTTTAATTTGGCATAGTCCTATTCACCATCCCTCTGGGGCTTTTAGGTCAGCGTTTTCAATCTATGAAGTACATGAAAAAGTACTTTCATCGTATTGCGAGGAGTTTGCATCAGATGGATCCCTCCATCCTGCTCCTTCTTCGTCTGGATCCAACTAAGTTCATTTCATTTTACTTTTATTTCTATGGGGCTGTGTAACTTTAATTTTAATTGGTTTACTTGATGACTACTTTAAACTCTGCTTACATGATTATTTCCTTCCTTTGACAATCTAATATGCTTCTTGACTTATTCATATGTTTTATTTCTTCTACATATGTCTGTGATTATTCATATGTTTTACTTGTTGGTTACCATCCTTCTTCCTTTGTCAACTTGTGACAAAAAGGGAGAGAGAGTTTAAACAAATGGCATGAATATATGATGGAATACTAATGAGTTGAAATAAATGGTATGAATATATGATACATGTGTGAATGATTGAAATGTTTTAAATATATGTTATGATACATGTGAATTGGGAATGGGAATGTTATATTGCTTGGAGAATGCTTGGAATGGAATGTTATATGTCATAATACAAGGAAAGTACAACTCGAGGGAGAGTACTAATTTTTGAAATCTTCAACATATATTCTACATCATGAGTACAAGAATACAGGGCTTCATTCGAATTCTTGCAACACTAAGTGTTTTTCCATGAAATTGACAAAGGGGGAGATTGTAAGTGATATTACATTTAAAGCACATTTTACAAATTATTTGTTGAATTTCATCTTGTCAAAACAACTTAGCAAGTGATCTTCAAGTCAAGCTCATGTTGAAAGACAAGTTCAAGCTCAAGCTTAAGTTGAAGATCAAGCTCAATCTACTAAAAGTTCTAGTAGAAGATCAAGTTCCTTTGAGAAGTTCAAGTTTTTAATCCTATGAAATTCAGTCCATACAGGTATTATAAACTTAGAAAGACCTTAGGTTTAGGTGCTTTCAAAATATATTTAAAATCAGGTTTTTATACTTATTATAGGTTGAGTTTCAACCAGCCTAAGTTTTAGCTCGACCGGTCTAAGAATTTCTCGACTAATCCAAGCACCAGCCGAAGTGTAACAGAAATTTTGTTGTACCTTTGATCAGTCAAAGGGTCTCTTCGACCAGTCGAAGGACTTCCTTCGACCAGACAAAGGTTCCTTAACTTGAAGTCTAGCAACATAAATCAATTCAGATTTAGCTTCCTTGACTAGTCAAAGACCACATTCGACTAGTCGAATAGGTCCTTCAACCAGTCGAAGATTTGTTAGATCTTATCCTGCTCGAATTCAAAAATTTGTTGGAACTGAATCCGGTGCTTAAGCTAGTCGAAGGAACAAACTTTTTACCTATAAATTGAGGTTTTTTCTCAATCCGAAGATAGAATTCAATCCTATCAAAGCCCAAGAGGGAAAGAAGCCTCATTTATTGCCAAGCTATCAAGAGATATTTATAATTTATTTTTTAGCTTTTTATTTAATTCATTAATCACGAAACTCTACCATTCTAATTCTAAAAAGAGTAATTACTCTTCTTATTGAGATTTAAAGGAAGTAATACAAGTATCCTTTGGTTTAAACTTAATTAAAATCAATAGAACCTTGGACCTTTTCTATCGGACTAAACTTGAACATTCGTCATTCAAGAAAAGCGTTCTATGGCTATGACTTCTTTTACAATGAAGATAAGTATACATTTATATTTTATATTTGGTTTTTTCTTAGATAGCCAGAAAATCTCAGTGAGGGGTTCATTTGTTCGTGATAGCCTAGTAAAATCACAACTGTATTAGGTTTTAAGGTGACCCTATGAAAACCTTATTTATAGTGAAAGCCGAGATTATGTGGTTAGTAATCTTGGGAGTGGAGTAGGTGTGGCTGTTTGAGAACTATTGTTGACACACTGAACCACTATAATTCTTATTGTGGTGAATGCTTTTATTACTTTTGTAGTGAATAGTTATAATTTCTTCTATGTAAAAGTGGTGAATGTTTGTAATAGATAGTTTTCTTTACTCTTGCTTAGTTTGGAATTTTGATTCTTATCACATTCGTGAAATAAGGTTGTCCTGTCTAAACTTGTTTAGGTGAAAGTTGTCTTACGAATTAGTTTTGAATCAACATTTCAAAACTAGTGCGATTGAGATTTCTAATTTATTTACTTATTCAGCACTTTATTCGATTATTTAGCATAATCCTATTCACCCCCCCCCCCCTCTCTAGGACTTCTTAAGTTCGCCTTTTTAGCTATGGATAATATGTGGATATGATCATGAGCACAACTCTCTCACATTGAATACACATATGAGCACCTACACTTGCATGCATAAATTCTATGGAATTATATATATATATATATATATATATATATATATATATATATATTTGCATGTGATATATGTGACTAAGTGCTCAGGGGGAGTTTTCATATGCATGCTATAAGGGGGAGAATCAAGATCCAAGATATCTCTGGTGGTGCATAAATGTTCCTTTAAATCATTGTTCATATGTATATGATAAGTTATTGAGATTTGTAATAGGTTGTGATGAGTTGTATGATCGTATGAGTATGCTTTGTCACGAATTTGACAAAGGGGGAGATTGTAATTAAGTACTTATTCTAAACCACAATCAAGATTGCCAAATTTTGTAGTCCTGAAAGGATCACAAGTTCTCATGAAGATACTCTTCGACAACTCATGAAAATACGTTATTGACTCGATCAAGTGTCTCAGGGAAGATTCAACATCTCAAGGCATGAAAGTACATGGTTCAAAGATCAGAACACTCCGGATGAGTCAACCATCTGGTGGTATAACCTTAGTTGACCTTAGGTTAGGTGTATTTTTCATAACGTCTTAATGATCATCTTTATATTAAAATATACTCTAGTTAGGTCAGCCCAACATCTGGTTTGGCCAGCCTAACTGCCTTCGGCTAACCCTACATGATTCGGGCAAATTTACAAATTGAACAAGATTTTCTGCGGCGTGTTCAACTAGCCTGACCTTGGGTTCGACCATCCGAACATGACTGATCAGCCAGCTCGAATATATTTGGTCAAGTTTCCAGCAATGTAATATTTCAAATTTCAAGCAAATTGGGCCAGCTGAATTTTTGAAAGATCTTATCCCGCAAAATTCGAAGATCCGTTAGAATGCAATCATTGGAATTCGGCCAGCAAAACCTAAAATCGGGCCTGCCAAATTTTCAATTCATTTTGCTATAAATAGGGGCCTTCTCTCATTCATTCCTATAACAAAATTCATTGAGAAACCTCCTATAAGAGAGAGAGAGAGAGAGAGAGAGAGAGAGAGAGAGAGCCAGACCCTTCTTAAACTTTTGAGCGGTAATTCTAATCTTCTGTGTTAGCTTATTTTATTCTCTTTCTCAAGTCACTTTAATTGTTTGTAATAGAGTGATCCAAACTCTACTTGAGATCTAGATAATAGAATTTGTAGCACCTAAGGTTTTTATTTATATTGAATACACAATAGATCCCTATATTCTTTTGGGTTGAACTCACACATGGTTTCATTAATATCCCTAGAAGAAGATCGATGCAATCAAGCAACAGTAACGTCTTCGTTCACCATTGGAAGATAAGTACTATAAATTTATTTATTTCATTTTAGGTTTTTCTAAGATAGCCTGAAAATCTTAGCGGGTTTGTTTGTGGTGATCTCGTGAAAATTAAAAAGTGGGTTTTGTTGTGATAGCCCGTGGAAATCACAAGAACTGTATCGGGTTGTTAAGGTGACCCTGGGAAAACCATGAATGGTGAAAGCTAAAATTGCAAGAATAGTAATTTTGGGAGTGGATTAGGTGTAGGTTTAAGCACTGAACCACTATAATTCCTTTACGCATTATGGTGAATGTTTTTGTTATTTACATTCTTGTCTTGTGATTAATTTTCTCTTGCTTAGTTTGATATTTTGATTTCAAAGACGTCATGAAATAAGGTTGTCCTACCTAAATCTTTTAGGTGAAGGTTGTCCTACGAACTATTTAATATCAAGAAATCAATACGTTAAGCAATTAAGTATTATTGTTTTATTATTCTGCATTATATCTAAATATTTGACATGGTCCTATTCACACACACCCCCCCCCCTCCTCTAGGACATATATAGCTCATCCTTTCAGTTGCAGGTTGGGTTGGGTGTTGGGTGATAGTTGGGTCGGGTTAGGTGTTGAATCGAACTGGGTTGGCTGTAACTTGGGTGCTGGGTTGAGTCAGGAGTAGGCTTGACTCAACTTGAGGTAAGCTTAACTCGACTCAATCCACTAGCTCACCTCGAACTCACCTCGAAAGCTTTAACAAACAAGCCAAGCTCCAATGTTAAGCTCGAGGGCGAGCTCGAGCTTAAGGGAGCATGGACAAGTTAAGCTGAGCTTGGCCCACCTTGACTCGACTTGGCTCGATTTACAACCCTATCAACGGTATTAACAAAAAAACAGGTAGATAATAGCCTTGTCGATGACATCGAGTATGCCTTCGATGGTATTGAGAAATTCAGATTTCTAGTTGAATTGTTGTTGGACAGTTTTTATACTATTATTCGATGCAATTGAGTGGACTTCGATGACATCAAATGGACCCTTTAATGGTTCTCGATGTTATCGAGTAGCTCAGATAAAAGATCACTCTGCTAAACATATCTGACTTACCTACTCGATTTCATCGAGGGGATCTTCGATGCCATCGAAGACCTCCTGAGGTCTGCTCAATGAGATCGAGTACGACTTGAAAGACTGTTGTTTTAGGCAAACGATTTCACAACAGCTTTACACATATTATAGCCTTACTTATTATGTTCCAATTAGGCTCATAAGGCTAAGGAATAATTAATAAAAGGTTTACCTATTTGGTTAAAATCTTATAAATGTTTAGGTTGTTTTGGGTCAAGGGTTAGGGTCACTAAGGCAAGCATTTACCCATTCCTTCCTCCTTGATGCTCCACCTTCACTTGTGTCTTTGATCTTCAACTTCTAAGGGCTCAACCGACTACATGACACATGGTTTCATGTGATTGATAAAAAAATGCACAAATAAGTGCATTAATAATGTCTTCCTTTATCAATTATGTAATGAAAATGTAACCTAGATAATGTTATGGTCTATATCAATGACATACTAAAACAACTCAAAATTTTACGTCCAAGATTACTAAGATTTACAAATTTAAATATAGGACTTGAGACATGTAACACTAGCAATGCTCCCTCATAATTTTTCTTCCCCCCCCCCCCCCAATAATTCCTGCAATAACAATAAAAATCTAACAAATCAAATTTTATTATTTTTGTGGGACTTTATCTCTCTCCCTTTTTTTTAGTATTTGACAAAGAGTAAGCTCCAATAAATATATCAATGAAAACATAGCATGAAACAACTTTATAAGTCAAGATTTACCAAATATAGGACACATACTAATAGGGGATTAAAGGGTTCATATAAGCATAAAACTTAGAGCATGCTTATTATGATCATTCAAAAGATATATCACTTAACATTAAAATAACCAATGATAGTCTCAGCTAAAAGCATGTAATACTAAAGTTTAACAACTTTAAACATTAAACTATCAGAATGAATGAGGCTTAATTCATATATTTAACTATTAATTACAATACGAGGATATAATTCTCAGATTTTCTTATAAGCTCACTAGAGAGGTTGAAATCCTCAAATTTTCAATTAGGCTCATAATTGAGGCTGAAATCCTCGAATTTAACTACTGAGCTCAAAGATGATGGTTGATCCTCCGATTTAACAATTCAACCTAAATAGACCACCCAAGGTCACCTATTCCTCTTCACAACCTACTTGGGTGTGAATTTAATAGGACTCAAACTACGTTCGAAAGGGAAAATGACTTTTCTAAGATTTTCTCCCTTGGGTGATTTCCTAGTTGGAGATATATGTTTGGCAGGTGATTTAACTATGTTAGTCCTATCGTAATTAGCATTGCTCTTGATTAACATTAACTTTGCCTTTTCATTAAGTCGAGCAATTAGAGTTAGCAATACCTTCATCTAATTGGTCTTTTTAGGAAGGGTTGAAAACTCTCTCATTTTTCTGACGATCCTTTAGGGATGCTTCTCCATTGGTGTTCTATTTTCTCGGTCATGAAGAATTCTCTGATTTGGTTTGGGACCGAGGTGGATTGAGCCCTTTTAAAGCTTGCACACTCAAATTAAAAGTGCTCAATATCTCTATAAGTATGGCGTACAAGAGAGCCTCTTGAGCTACTTCTTGAAATAGATGAGACCTTCTTGATTACCGAAGGGTTAGACGTAAAGATATGACTATCAAGTTTAAATCCTCTATTATCCCCAAAAAGGCTTACCCGCTCTAGATTTACAAATAAGTTCATATTCTTGGGTAACCTTACCTTTTTCCATTATAGGAAGACATCATTACAAGGCTACTTCAGATCTCACTTTGGGCAATTAAGCCTTTCGAGAGGAACTAGCTTTGATGCCAATTGAAATAGCACGTGATGGGCCTACAGGCTATGCACAGAAGCTTGATAGATCTATGAAATGATGGTTGTCCTATAGGGGTGATTAGGACAAAATAAAATTATGCCTTTTAAATACAATTACCTACTTAAACCAATATACAAATTAAACTAAGGCAAATAACTCTAAGGCTTCTAAGCCATTAGAGGATCAAATTACATAGACTACATAGGATGTTGTAATTAAGCAGCTAATTTATAAACATAATAATATAACTGAGAGTGTGGGATGTGCTATCTATCAACTCCTACCATTCATCTAATCATGCATGCATATAATTAATCATTTATCATATAAGTATAATTAAAAAAGTGCACAAATACAATCTCAAACACAAGCATGTATAGTGGTTCGATTTCCCTACTCCACTTTGAGCAGATGCACTCAACCCATGAGTATACCAGATTTCACTCTCGGATGTTTTAAATCAGGTTAACCTCTAACCTTTACAATCATACACAAGGACCAACTCTCACAAGAGACTTTACATGGTTTTTTATAGGCTCACCACGAACTTTATTCCCATACAAGAACTTACTAACATACACTCCCATTGAAGGCTCCCACAAGAGACTTGAGTTGGTTTTTTAGAAGCTAACCAACAATCTCAGTCATAATCAAATGACCTATGTTTACTCTTGTCGGATGATCCAACGGAGACTAACACGTAAGAACCCATGTTTGGTAGCCTACACAACGACTTTCATTTAGATCCTATACAATGTCATGCCTGTGTCCTAGTGGCCATTTCATTTCTTAGGATCCCGCAATCCACCCCATCAAATTCCGTCAACCCCCGACCCATAGATAACATTTGCGCGCGACCCTAAATCACATCCTATAAACTCGAGTCCACTCAACCTGAGACCCATGTCATTGTGACCGCATCGTCGCCATGGTTTTGATGCTGTGTCTCGTGCACCAATCCGACGCTTAGATCATCAAATGTGGACCACGCATTATAATGGTCGTGGAACGTACATTATGGGACCCACCTATTCCAGATTACACATTTTCCTAAAAACTATCATTAAGATGATGTCACCTAGGGTGACATCACCCTACCCTACCCTCCATAGCCTCATGCTTGCTAGGCAATCATTACAAGCATGCCTCCCTAGCTATGCTTCTCTTACACCTAATCATACCTACCTATGAGAAAGAGCCTACCACCCTACCCTCTCTCTCTCTCTCCTTCATCTCTCTCTTGCCCTCTTTCATTCTCATTTTCCTCTATTGTTAGCGAGAGAGAGACCTATCTCTAAAAAACATCCAGCCCTCTTCCAAGCTTATCCCCCTCAATCCAACCATCCAAAATCAATCTCAACCCTTGAAACATCATCCATGGCCCACTAAGACTCTATTGGTGGAAGGAGCTTGAGATCTTAGGTGGGTGCAACCTTAGGTAGATTTTTTTCTATTTTCTAAGCTTAGGGCAACTGGGACCCACAAATCAATGGTGGAGATACCATCTTGGTCCTTAGGTGTGGCCAATGGCCCACCTTGATGGCATGCATGTATTGTGATGCAAGAGGGGCCCATAATGGCGGGGCCCCCCACATAACCATCTTCTTCTTCTCTCTCTCTCTCTCTCTCTCTCTCTTTTTAAGGTGATGACGTATGATGGCCCACCTGATGATGCATGCATTATATCCATGCCGTCCATGTGTTGGGCCCACATTGCTGGACCGTCCAGTAGCAGGCCCATTGGCTTGTCAGTCTGGATAGGCCCAGATGAAGAGAAAACATAAATATCAGCTGATCTAAGCTGGTGGGTCCCACACGTGTGGACCCACCTCAATGCATGTGTTATATCTAAACCATCCATCTGTTGGATGCTAGGCCAGCAATCCACCAGCCTTTAGCTGATGTATTTGACATCAGCAAGTTCTGGGGTCTGATCATGAGGTATGTGTTACATCCCAATCGTCCCTCTATTTTTTTTTTTTTGATGTGGGACCCACCACACACGTGCCGCACGTGTGGGGGTGGGGCCCACCTTGATGTATGTATTCTATATCACACCATCCATCTTTGGACGGTGCTAGTCGGGCCAACCATGATGCATGGGTCTTATCCACACCGTTTAGCCCTCAGGACAGTGGGACCCACCACATGTATGTGTTACATATCTTACTGTCCGTCCATTCCTGGACGGTGAGGCCCACTTGATGGATGTGTTGCCTGCACTGTCCACTGCCTGGACAAGGGACCCACCATGATATATGCATTGTATCCTAGTTGTCCCTTTGGTGGGGCCCATATGGATTGTGCAGGCCCACCTACTACATGTGCAGGCCCACCATGATGTGTATAGTGTATCCAGGACATCTAGTTAAGGCCCATTGTGTAGGGCCACTCTAATATATTTACATTGCTGCCCATCTATTTTGGTCGAACCATAGGCTGCCTCATAAGGCCCATTTTTGTGATGCATAGGGCCCACCTTTATGTGTGTATTGTACGCACACTGTCCAGCTATTTTTCTGGACCTTTGGGTTGACCTATGAGGCTCACCTGGTTGTGTACATTGAGCATGTTGTCCATTTATTTTTTAGACTATATGGGCTACCCCATCAAGCCCACTATGATGTATGTGATGCACTTACTATCCATCCTTTGTGCCTAGCTCATGGGCCCTTGTGTGAGGCCCAATATAATGTATATGTGGCCTTTGTGTGAGGCCCAATATGATGTATTTGGGGCCCTTGAGTGAGGCCCAATGGGGTGTATATGAGGCCCTTGAGTGTGGCCCATTGTGAAGTATGTTAGGCCCTTGTGTGAGGCCCATTGTGTTGTATATGAGGCCCTTGTGTGAGGCCATGGGCCCCACTATATGTTTGGCTCTATGTGGGCCACTCCTTGGGAGCAATGTTGGTTAAATGTCCACATTGAATTGGAAATGATGGTTAAATGTCCACATTGTGACCTTCCCATAGGCCCTTTGTTAGGCCCATTCTCATTCTTCTCTAAGTGGGTTGACCCTAATCATTAGACCCCATCGATATTTGCATGATCCATCTATTCTTATTGGGCTAACCCAAGATGTTGGGCCCCCATTGATTAGTAGTAGGATTATTTTAATCTTGGAGTCTATCTAGGACTTATTTGGGCCCCCTAGGGCATCTAGTGGGACTATATGATAGTATGGTGAAGGAAGCCCGTTCCAGATCCTTAGGATTATAGGTAGGCTACCTAGGCCCAACCTTGATATGAGGGGAGTTCATCATCACCGTAGACGGAGGGATCCGTGCTATTAGATTTAGTATATCCACGGTTGAGCACTAACCCTTATGTTACAGTCTGGTGTCCATCTATGGACCCCACCTTGTTTATAGGCTAATTATCAATATCGATTATGAGTATGTGATAGTATAGCTTTATGATACATTCTCATACGCATCATTTGCATGCTTATTATGAGATGTGACTAATCATTGCATATGCCATTGTACAGGTTGTTTATGGGACTCCCGGATAGGTAAAGTTGTCCCATATGAGCGCACAGTATGCGCAGGATTGATGCATGAATGGATTATGTGACTCATGCATCTTGCATTGTGTGTTATGATTACTGTATGCCCTAGTAACATCAGGGTTGTAGCCTCCACAGGCATATCGTGATTGGCATGATTGGATATCAGAAATACTTGTTAAAGCACGGGGTGTAACGTCTCGAAAAATTCTGTACAAAGACCCGAGTACTACCTCAGGCAAAAATCACTCAGGATCAAATCCTTTAGGAATTAGACAAAGTTAACTAAGTGTTAAACTAGATTAGCAACGAAATCCGCTTGATCCACTTTAAATACGATCTGTAAGACCCAAAACTTGTAGAATCATTGACGCTAGGTTACCCTGAAATCTAGGATCAATCTCATTACCCAGTTTCTCTCGAGAGCACATTGAAACTCCGTATCGGATCTGAACCGCATGTCGGAAGTTCGAATAATATGAAGTTATATAATTAGGACCACCTTATTGGGCTTGACAACCATCTCGAAAATCAAATCCAGATAGTGTCCCGGGGCTATTCGCTTGAGCGTGGAGTGAAGTGTGTGAGAAAACGTGGTTTTCTTTAGAAATTAAATCTAATTTAAGTAATCTGAGACCTGTCGCTTGCGGGCCTAATATAAGCAATTAGACCATCAGAATCTGACCTAAATACACCCTCGGATCAGGAGAAATTTCATACACATGGCAGTGTACTTGTAATCCTGATCGAGTTCCGGTGACCGTTGAACTAAAACTGGTCCGCCACATGCGATCTGGAAACCCGATTGGAACGAAAACTTAACTCGACCTAGATCCAAGGTTAATGAGCTTAAGTCCGACCTTTGGCTCAAGGGGGCTCTGGAAGTGCTTCGTTGAGCTAAAATAGATGTCATTTGGCTATAACCTAAGTATACCTTAGTCCTGGGGTCATTTTCATCAGTTTTAAGCCTATATAAGGACCTTAAACCCTTTCTCATTCACCCCATACGAATTTGAGAAAACCCTAGGAGAGAGAAGAGAGTAAAGAGAGAAAGTGAGAGTGAAGTTGGAATTACTCTTGGAAATCGATCCCTACTATCCTACGTGCCTATCCGTCACTACCGTATCGCTTTTCCGGCGATTCTGATTTCGTTTTCAGGTAAGAAATCCTAACCCTAATCAGTTCTAGAGATTCAACTAGTGTAAGTGATGAAATAGCTAACCTATTTCATGCCATAGGTTGTCGTTCTACCGTTGATAAAACTTGGTGTCTAATCTGAGTCCGTTACTTGCTTCTACGGCATAAGGTGCGGACTATAGACGCTTAGGTTATGGTTTTCGATGCTTTCAATGTCGGATAATGATAGATTCATGATCTGGGTGTTATTTTACATGCAAAATGCGATGTTCGTTTTGCGATTCAGTTATGTATGCAAATTGTGGTGTTTAGCGTATTCGGTATAGTTGTAGAAAATATCGTATACGTACAAAATATGAAAGTATGTTTGTCATGCTTAATTACTGTGTGTATATGCTATATATGTGTAATACTTACTTGGGGAAAGAATTCTCCCTAATACATGTTTTGGCCAATATGCGTTATGTATGTTAATAAGTGCATTCTAAGTGTTTATGAAAATGCTTGTAAAAGTAAGTACTTAGATGATAGTGCTTAGGATAGGTGTTGAGATAGGATTGTTAACTACCTTAGAGATGTGTATGATTTCCTCCATGCAAGTCATTTAATTTAATCGCTTACTTATGAAATGTATGTGTTTATATTTCCTGCTTACATTGTGCTTTATAACATGCTTGTTAACATCTTTGAATTACTTTGTCAATTCTGCTTTGACTACTCCACATGTTTTCCAGTTAAGGATTGAATGTGATTGAGGCTATGTTATAGTCCAGGCAATCGGTAACAGGCTTGAAGTCGTGGTTGAGATTCATTCACCACGTAGGATGTGTTTGACGAACCCGAGTCGTACTAAAGTTGTCGGCAGTGGTTAGGCCACACGGAGAGCTTATGCACTTCATGTCGATCAACTTTGGGTTCGCTCGTGCTAGTCGAGCCCATCAAGTAACCCGATGTGCCGATGTATGTTCACATGTATGGACGTTACTACTTGAACCTAAGGTACCAAACTCACTAGTGGAATCCCGTTAACCTTGGTACCTCGATCTGCTAAGACTCATGAGCCGGACATGGTGGTATGGGACACCGTAGTCGAGCTGTTGGCCTACGCCGGGGCGACGAGTCCACCCGTAGTGACCAGTGAGCAACATCGACTCGTGAGCCGAATACGGTGGTATGTGACATTATATTCGAGCTGTCGGCCTACACTGATTGGTGACGAGTCCTTTGTAGTGACCTCGAGCATACTCTGAGTCTACGTGGAGGTGACAACCCTTCCATAACATATAGAGTATAAACTACGCCTGTAATGATTTGGCGACGAGCCCATTGCAGAGACCTAGAATCACAACATCGTATGAGATTTACTAGGACTAACGACCCTAGAATGGATCATTGTTTGGAAAATGAGATAAGGGAGGAACCTTAGTTTCCCAACCCTGCTGTATGAAAAGGACTAATAAGAACTTGGTAATCATATGCATGCATTGCATTACGCGTGCGTTCAGGCGTAACAGGTCAAGCATTGAGGCAGTGTTGTTCATGCACGAACGTGAGATGAAGTCGCTGAGGGAGTGTAGGCGAGGGCATGCATCATACATTCATACCATTTTTGCATTAATAAGAGTACTTAGGGATGTGTGATTTACTGCTTTATCATTACTGCTTGATTGAATTGATAATAAGCTAACCTTTGCTTTATTGTTCCACTGAGTTGATCACTTACTCCCACGTTACGGGGCGGTGTTTTAAACACCAACCAGCCGCTGTCTTGATTTCAGATGATGGCGTGACTCCTGAGGCGGAGCCTGACTACTACGATGATCAGGACGAGTTCTCTTATATGCAGTTCTCCGGTGGCTTCGCTTAGGCTATTCGGATCGACGGGGCGATAAGAATTATGTTTGTAGTTATACTGTTTGACATTTTGATTTTTGGACTATTACATGTATATGGTGAATCAGTGATGTATTCAAACTCTGGAGACCGATCGTGATCTTTGACTTATATACGTGTATTTATGTCTTTCAGTCTTCCGCTTGTGTTTTACAACTTGATCTAGAGTATGAATTACTGTTTTGGTATAATCCCACTCATGATTAATGCACTAACACAAACAACATTGAATTATAAGCATATATGTTGCATAAGTGATGTTTAGGAACTCAGGAGTTGAGTTGTTACTCGACCCCCAATTTTTAGGGCGTTACACGGGGGCGCGATAGATGTCCCAGGGTGAAAGTCCTCAAACCCTTATGGTACCATGAAGGATGCTCCAATGGCTAGACCGAGTGGATGTATGAGCGCATGAGGGCTGAATACCAGGAGGTCGCGTCTCCCACTGTGTCGTGGTCGGTTGGAATGGGGTGTGGCCTTACCCGCCAGAGGGTAGATATTAGCAGACTACTGGTTAGGCGAGTAGTGAGGTCTCTTTCGCTTACATGGTTGTATGTCTAGTGTGGAGAGACAATCTGGTTTATAGTGTACTAGACCCCGGTGATTGTCCAGAGAGAACTGTATTGATATATGATGCTCCAGAGATGAGCTGGATTGATATATGGATTGGTATGCTTGAGTTGCATCTTGCACATGACATTGACTATCTAGGCCTTACATCACAAGACCTTGGTGTGGCCGATAGCATTCATGTTTTGCATCGCATAGCCTTGGTACGGCTGATAACATTTATGGACTTACCAGCATTTTCGTATTACTTTGATATTACATACTTGCATTGTTACCTTGCGCACACAATTTCACCGCCCTCTAAGCTTTCTATAAGTTTATACACGATAGACGCGTGCAGGTGACGCCAAAGCACAGTCGTAATTGAGCAGGAGCAAAAGTGTGCAGCTGAGCTTCCAGAGCCTTTTTGCTATCATTTTATTTTCCCTTTATGTGCATTATATCTAAAGTTTTTTTATCATATTGGATTTTGTGATGATGTTCTTGTTATTGTTCGTAGGTTATGCTTTTTATGAAACGAATTTATATTGGAAATCCTCTTTGTAGGATCTTAGGATCGGAATCTAGTATATGGGTGCCGGGGGCCGAGAATTGGGTACTACAAAGGCTGTCGGTGCCGGATTGAGAATTTTGTGAGCCTAGTTTCCGAGTTTGGAGCGTGACTCATAAGAACTTAGACAAGTTTGTAATTTAAACTCTTACACTCAATCTTACACAAGGAGTGAGTGTACACAGAGTGTACACGGGCTCTCAAAAATAAAACTTACTTGTTGGATTAAGCCCATTTTGAAGCGTCTTCTTGGTTTACTTGATCGATGCTATCACGTGCTTAAATCAGCTCCCATTTGCTCACCCTATCATGATGTTGACTGGTTGTCAATGCTTCAACTTAAATATCAAACACCTTGCATATAGTGCTCCTTTAAGATAACTAAGGTGATAAGAGATTCGGTAGAATCTAATACGACTAATGGAAAGTTGTAAAGCCCGGGGGATTCTACAAGATAAGTCTTCTAGATGATTTAGACAAATGTATGCCTATATAGGTTAGGTCTAGTATCTAGGTAATGGTAGAATTTAAGCATATCTTTAAGGTGGAAATTAAAATCCTCACTAAAGTGTTAATCTCAAGGAAAATGACTTAGAACTCATTGGTTTAAAGGCATAATTATAGAATCACCTAAGTTTCTATTACACAAAAAATCCATCCAAATGCCCAAGAACCGAACGTCATATATAAGGAATTCGAGCTTCAATGGTAAAAAAAAAAAAACAGGCAGATAATGGTTCCATTGATGGCACCGAGAAAATCAAATTTCTAGCTCAAATATTGCTAGACAATTTTCACACTGTTATCTGATGCCATTGAAGTCCTCGGATGCATCGAATGGGCCCTTCATTGGGTCTCCGATACCATTGAGTGGTTTAGATAAAATATCAATCTTATGTATAAATCTGAATTATCTACTCGACTCAATCGAGTGGATCTTTGATGGCGTTGAATATCCCTCGAGGTCTGCTCGATGAGATCGAGCACCGCTTGAAAGATTGCTATTTTAGACAAGCGATTTCATAGCAGCGTTGCATATTTTATAGCCTTACTTATCATGTTCCAATTAGGATCCTAAGCTAAGTGATGATCAATAAAATGTTTACCTTTTAGATTTAAGATCATGTAGAGGTTTAATTTGTTTTGGGTCAATGGTTAGGGTCACTAAAGCACTGCATTTACTTGTTCTTTTGTCTTTGATGCTCAACATTCGTTTGTGTCTTCGGTCTTCAGCTTCCAAGTACTCAACCAACTACGTGACACATGTACTCACATGATCGACAAACAAGATGCACATATTAGTACAAAGACCGGCAACTTTTCAAAGGTAAAAGGATAAACTTATCTCCTTCTCTCTTTTAGTTTTTAAAAACAACAATCAAAACCAACACACAATGATGCTTATGTGTCTTCCAACCCTTTCATAAGGTACTTAGATGAAAGGAAAACACAAATATTAACTTGATCAAAAATTCCAATGGGCCTCGAGAAGTTTTCAACAGCAAGGCAAACTTCAATTCACACTGTTCTAGAACGCGGCCCACTTGAGCTTTAGATTTGCTTCAATTTTGGGCTTATGACCTAAAATATGGATAGCATGAATAAGACATATACATAACTGTGGCCCACAGAGTTCACATAGTAGGCTATATTACACTGTACGAAATCCGCTTCCACGTAAAACGCAAATATAATCCTAATCTAAAGTTCGGTGGCCCAAGTTTTGGACGGTGGGCGTTGAATCCCCACTATTTCCTGTGATGTGGGCTACTTGGGCTTTTTTTGGATATGTATTAATTTTGGGCGTGGTTTAGGTGGATCACCCTATCCACATAGGTTGGTGGATCTCTAACTGTGGGGGCCATTGATGTATTTGATTTATATCACGCCGTCCATCCCTTTGAAAACTCATTTTAGGCAAGATCCAAAAATCGAAGCAGATCCAGAACTCATTTTAAGCATGATCGAAAAAATGAAGCAGAACCAAAACTCAACAGGACAATAATACAGGAAACCGTAGTGATTGAATCCCCACCATTAAAACCTCATGGCCACCCGAATGTTTATTTTGCCATCCATCCTGTTGATAAGGTCACAGAGACCTGGATGAAGAAACCACACAAATATCAGCTTGATCCATAACTTTTGTGGCCGTGATAAGTTTTTAATGGTCGATTACCACTGTTCTTGTATAATTGTCCTCCTGAGTCTTGGATCTGCTTCAGTTTCGGGATCATGCCCTGAAAGAGATTTCAAAATGGATAGACAGCTTGGATATAAGGCACATATATCACGGTGGGCCCCACAGTTAGGGTTTCACCTAACCTCTGTGCATCCGGGGATTCACCAAAGCCAAGCCCATCAATTTTTAGCTCTTGCCCCATAATGACCTAGCAAAACGGTTGGACTGCCCCGTATATCACATTGATCACGGTTGGCCCTACAGACCCACGGCCCGGTCGTGCCACAGGGATATCCATGTGGGGAGCAGATTAGGTAACACCTTAGTGGGTGTTACCCTCGCGTGAGGCCCACCTTGATGAAATGCTGTATATCCATGCCGTCCATCCGTTTCTCCAGCCCATTCTAGGATATGGTCTTAAAAATTAAGCATATTCAAATCTCAGGTAGACGACACCACAGAAAACAGTCCTGATCAAGTGCCTCACTCTTAAAAACTTCAAAAGGCCCAAAGTAAGGTTTTCGTAATGTTTATTTCCCATCCCACCTTTCGATAATACCAAGAAGATATGAAGGTAAAATACGAAGATCAGCTTCTTCCCAAACTTTCGTGGCACACAAAAAGTTTTTTAATGGCCTTTTATTACTGCTTTTAGTGGTACGGTCCAACTAATTTGAATCTTCTCAAGTTTTGGGTTCGCACTCTTAACTGAGATGGAAAAAGAAATATAGCGAGTGTATATACAACAAATACATCCATGTGAGCCCTACACGGTTGGGGTAACAGCCACTAAGGGCCTGTTTGGCCGGGTGGATTGGAAGGGATTGAATAGTATTAGGGTGGATGGCATGGATTTCTAGGTAATGATGGTGTTGTCAGTGGATTGTCTTGAGATCCATGGGATTGCTATATCCAATCTGTTTGGCACACCAGCCAATCCTGAGTTAAACCTTTCCATCTCTCGGACAAAACACGTCCCAGGCAAATTTGAACGGATTAGAGTGGATTTGATGGGATTTAAAGGTAATGATGGTGTTGTCAGTGGATTGTCTGAAGATCCACGCGATTGGGATCAGATCACCAAATCTGTATGGCACGCCCGGCCAATCCAGGATTTAACTTCCAATCCCTTCTAATACCATCCAATCCGCCCGGCCAAACGGCCCTAAAGGTGTTAGCTGGTAAACCGCTCCCATCCCCGTCGGAGTTCTGCGTGCGGGCAATCCGCTTCCACATTAAAGGATGCGGATTAGCTGCGGACAGGTTGAGTAGCGAGACTTGCTACTAACCAAGTTCTGTAGGCGACACCATGATGTATGTTTTGTATTTATACCGTTCATCCGTTTGGAGAGATCATATCAGGGCATGATAAAAAAATAAATCAGATCCAAAGCTTAAGAAGATCCCACCACAAACAATAGCAGGAGAGTGACGCAGACATTAAAAAGTTCCAAGGGCGATGAAAGTTTTACAGCAAGCTAATATTTATGTTTTCCCTTCTTTCATGTCTGCTTTAGCACATGAGCAGGTAGGATCTCAAATAAACATCACGGTGGACCTTTGGAAAATTTCAACCGTGGGTGTCACTCTCATTACTGTTTTCTGTCGTGGGGTCCACCCCAGCCTTACATCTGCCTCGTTCTTTAGACCATGCTTTAAAATTATCTCTCCAAATGTATGGACGATGTTGATACAACACATACATCATGGTAGGGCTCACAGAAGTTGGTGACATCACTTCTGTGGGTGTCTGCTTTAGCACATGAACAGGTGGGATCTCAAATAAACACTATGGTGGACCTTTGGAAAGTTTCAACCGTGAGTGTCACTCTCATTAATGTTTTCTGTGGTGGGGTCCACCCCAGCCTTACATCTGCCTCGTTCTTTTGACCATGCTTTAAAATGATCTCTCCAAATGTATGGACGGTGTTGATACAACACATACATCATGGTAGGGCTCACAGAAGTTGGTGACATCACTTCAGCAGCCATCTCGCTACTCAACCTTTCATTATCCAATCCGCGTCCCATAAACACCTGCCTCATCGGTTCATCTGACACGAATCACGAGGATAAAGCGACGTTCCAAATTCACAGTGTTCTGAAACTGAGGTGAGGATCACCTGGGAGATCTCGTTCCGTGTTATGTTGGGGTTCACTCCAAAAGGTTTTTTTAAAAAAAGTAAGATTTTGAAAGTGCCTGCCCTTTTTCTTCCTCTTGCTTTTCTAATTTGTCTTGGTACAAATAGTATATAGATTCGTTGTAAATACTGCGTCCAAAGGACTGGTTCTCGCACTGCTCGATGCATGTAAATTTTCATGATTGCGAGGCCTGGGTCTTTGGGAGAAAAGATTTGATACGCTGGCAAGTAATGCCATTGGTACTCGGGCAGCCATTCCAGTACATTTAGCATAATTTTAGTCGAATCTGAACGGTTGAAAGACTAGGACCTACTTACGTTGGTCATAATCCTAATATTATATCATACTTCAAGATCAATGGAATCGTCCTGCCGGTAGCCTCCAAGTCAATGATAAAAATGAAAATAGCTAACATGGGTTCACTTCAAGAGCTAAGGACATACTCCATCTATTTTGAGGGACACGATATGAACGGTTTGCAATGTGGTAAATATATTCTACATATCCATACACGTGTGGATGCTTAATGAATGTCTGTGAATGAATAGCATGCTAACGTATCGTGTAACTCGTCGTAATAGAATTCAATCTTGGAAACTTAAAAGAGGCCTTGACCGACCTACGATCGAAAGCAGAGGTCGTGCTGGTGGAATAAAAGCGACATTAATCAGAGGAGATGATGGAGGCAGCAGCGACGGCACGCGTATGCTGGCTGGCGTTGACAAAAATCCTCATATTTACAGCATGGGTAATGATTGGAACGCTCCAGACCACATTTCCTTCATTCCACCACCTGTGCCAACGGGGGAGCGGATTGCCTGTGACCCCGGGCACGGAGATAAACCTGTACCAGGGCTGTGTGGGGCCAAAGAGATGTCCGTGATAAATCTACTCCTTCCACGTGTTTCGAAAGACTATAATAGGACAGAATGTTAAAAATTAGAACGATTCAAAACTCGGGTGGACCACACTAACGAAATACTTGGAATAGAAACGTCCGCCGTTGAAATCTTCCTACAGCTAGAGCTGATTACGATGTATTTATGCCATCCAAACCGTTCGCAGGGTTATTAAAACTCACATAAACTGTACGAATAAATATCGTCCTGATACAAAATTTCTGTCATCGCCGAGTCTTCAATCCCCACTGCTTTGTGTGATATGGCTAACATGGGTTTTTGGATAGCCTGATTTTTAAAATTCTATCCTATTATACTATCATCGTATTTCAAAACAGATTGTGGAGTGAATTTGATGTACAATGGATCATGCATAATTTCGTGGCATGGATGGACTATAAATGTCCCGATTGGATACGGAGATGATCCGGACCGTATTGATATTAAAATGAATATATCTCGCAAATCAGAATGAGTTATTGGACGTAAAATATATGATTTTCAGGTAGGACGAGCTATTTTAGCCACCCAATACTGCCAAGCCGGGCTGCGCAAGCTGGATTTGCAAAATACCATCAGGTCGTTCCCTGTTTTAATTCTGTTTTTACTATAAATAGTAAGTTTTAGTTTGATTATAACTCTTCATCGGTTGGGCTTTAGGAGTTGCGCCCAACATGCAAAGTGCTTAGAATAATTAGGAGAACACTGTGGTGAAGCCAAATAGGACACTTACTATTTTTGGCCGAAAACATTGCGTACTAGTAGACATCACAACCGTCTATAAATAGTAAGTTTACTATTTATAGTAATTCGTGATTTCTAAGAGTTTTAGTTATAGTTTAATTCCAAATTTTCTTTGATGGCTTAGTATCCCTAATTAAAGGGTTATAGACTCATTTATTTTATTCATCAATTAATTTCAAATTTTATAGAATTTATTTTCTATTTTTCTTGTTCTTTTCCTCATGGATTCGAGAAGTCGCTGTGAGGAGTCTGGAGAAGTTTCGTGGATTTGGAATATTTAACCCCTTAAGGAAGACGATGCTTGACCTCACGTCCTTCCCTGTGTCAGTTTTCTATCAAAGCGAGGTTTCTCCTCGGATTGATGGCTTCTAACAACGGGTTGGGCAACAATTACATGGACGGTGTTCTGGGGAATTTACCTTTAATGCTGACGGCTTTCGAAGCGACATAGTGAGAGAATCGGAAAGTCATGCAATGGTTGCAGACTGCCATCAATCGCATGACAGATCACATAACAGAGGCCTTAAGGTAGCTTCGCCTACTTAGCGATGATTCGCCACTAGCAATTGTTAGAACTCATAACCACCCCGATCGTAGGATAGTGCCAGTAGTGCACTAAAGATCGTTCTTGAGGAAGGAGGATCCAACGATGAGGAGGTCGATGACATGGTCCTCCAATATCCCAGACAAGACAGCAATTGAGTAGATCGAACAGATCAAGAGTTCAAGATGTAAGGCCCGTATCCTAGTCCGTACGGTTCCTTAGGTTTCCGCGATTATCCCTGTCGAATTCCGGTGACCCACGACATGTAATCGACATTTGCACGTGACCCTAAGTCTCATTCTATATATCTGAGTCGATTCAACTCAAGACTTGTACCCTAGCGACCGCGTTGTCACCATGGTTCCAACGCCACGACTTGCGTACCGATGCGATACCCAAGTCAGGAGTTGTTGGCCCACGTTTATTTCAAAAAAAACGTCGCGCATTATGAATCCCGAGAGAATCTCTACCTAATCTATTACATCAATCAATCAATCACAAGTCAAGTACAACCCATCACACCTATCCCTCTCTTACACAAGCCATCTCCAAAGTCAACTCTTCCTTACACCACCCATCCCTTCCCTACACACACACATTCCTCTCATCCCATCCCTCTTACAACACCCTCTCCTTTCTCATTATCTCTACCTTTTTCCCAAGCTTCCATGAGAGAAAAATTCTAAGGGGAAAAAACCTAGGTGTGGCCCACTTCCCACCCCCCTAATCTCTCATCTCAACCCTTCAATTCTCATCTTCCATCATCAAAGTAGAACCCAATGAGCTTAGCTTTCCAAGGAGCCACGAAGAAGAGAAAACGGTGGGTGATCTATGATTTCTACCATGAATTTGATGATTTGAGGGCCCACATTCGACGGGACCGAATTAATGTATGAATTGTATCTTACAAAGAGAGCTCATAGTGGCATAGCTCCCTTCACCACTCTCTCTCTCTCTCTCTCTCTCTCTCTCTCTCTCTCTCTCTCTCCCCTGTTTGCGGCCCACCGTGATTTATGAATTCCACGTGCACCGCCTGGTGGCTAGATGTGGGACCCACGTGATGCAAGTTTTTATCCACGCTGCCCATCCAGTCATCTAGCCAGGCATCGAAGAAGGAAAACACAAATATTAATTGATCTATAACAGGTGGGTCCAACACATGTTGTAACGTCTCAGAAAAATCTGTACAAAGACCTGAGTACTACCTCATGCAGAAGTCGCTAAGGACCGTACTCTGTAGAAATTTAGGCAAAAATTAATTAAGTACTAAACTAAATTAATCGGTGGATTTAGTTAAACCACTATTTATACAAATGGCAAGACCCAAAACCATCAAAATCGCTGACTTAACACTACTTAAAAACCTAGGAGAAATCTCAAAAGCCGGTTGCTCTCGGGAGCTCATTGAAACTTCATATCGGACCTGGACTGCACGTCGAAAGTCTGATCATCGCGAAACTATAGGAATATGTCCGTCTTATTCGGCTTGACAACCATCGTGGGAATCGAGCCCAAATAGTATTCAGAAATGCACAACTTGAGCCCTGAGCAAAGTGTGGAAGAAACGCGAATATCTTTAGAAAATGTAATGAAACTTAAGTGAATTGGGTTGTTTACTCACAGGCAAAATTGAAGATTTCGGACTGTCAGTTTCTGACCGAATTTCACCCATGGATCAGAGAAATTTCCCTGCACATATCTGTATACTTGTGGCCCTGATCGAGCGTCGATGACCGTTGATCTGACACGGTTCCTCCACGGTCGATCCGCTAATCCCATCGTACCGAAATCATAACCTAGCCTAGATCCATGCTCAGGGAACTTCTCCATGCTGTAGGCGAGTAATGGACCTCCAGATGAGCCCCGTCTGCCTGAAACAGGCACCCTTTGGTTATAACCTAAGTATACCATGGCCCTGGGGCCATTGACATCGGTTCTGGGCCTATTTAAAGCCTTTAAACCACCCCACCCCTCTCTCATACGAATTTGATTCAAAACCCTAGGAGAGAGAAGAGAGAAAAGAAGAGAAAAGAGTGAGGAGAGAAGAGAAAGCTTGGGAGATCATGGCAGTGTTTCTCTCCCACGACTACACGCACTGGATCGCCTTTCCACTTTGCTACACGACTCGTTTCAACCGCGATTTGGGTAAGAAATCCTAATCCTAATGTTGTAGTTAAGACCTAGAATGGTTGTTTATCAACCTAGCTAATAAATTTCATTATTCAGGTACTCGTTGTTCTGTATTCGGGAATGTAGGATTCAAACCAAGTTCGAAATGAGTATTCCGACAGAAGGTACGGACTATAAACATTTAGGTTATGGTTTTCAAGGCTTTCAATGACAGCTAATGATTTATGTCTGACTTGATTGCTGTCATATTGTCTTAGTTACGACATTTTCGATATAATATACATGTGTGAACTATGTTGAGTATATGGTGCATTCCAAGTGTTTGTTGAAATGATTGAATGAACATGAAATTTTGATTGATGCTTTTCATGACTCTAAACTTAGGATTTATGTTTATCATTGGTATCATGATCACTTTGTGTAAGGATTTGCCATAATATATGTCATAACTAATCTAGTCTATATATTTTGTATTATGTGGGCGAAGTGTTTGATTAAATGTCTAAAAGAGAAATTGTTGATGATTTGTATTTAATAAAGGTATTAAGATAAGATTCTCAATTACCTTATCTATATGTATAGCTCCCTTCATGTAATCATAATCCCGATTACGCAATTTATGGATGAAATGCAAATACTTGGTAACATGTTCAATGTGTTTGACAAAATGCTCAAATGAGAATTGTATTTGAATTATTTATTAAATGTTGTTATGATCATCATATGTGTCTGCCTATTTCACTTAAGTAAGTTTGGGGCCATAACCTGGCCCAAGCAATCGGTAACGATTCCCGTTTGAGTGGCGGAATTAGTCTCGCCACATTTGATATGTTCGATGAATCTAGGTTGTACGACGATTGTCGATAGTGGTTAGGCCACGTGAAATGCTTACGCGCTCCATGTCGATTAATTCAGCATGCGCTCATATCAATTGAACTTATATAATAAATCCGATTAGCCTATTGTGTGTTTACCATGTATGGACATCCCTGCTTGAATCTAAGGTACCACTCACCAATGTAAAGATCCGTTTTCAACCATGGTACCTCGACCCGCTAAGACTCATGAGTAGGGCATGGTGGTATGAGGCTCCGTGTTCGAGTTGTCGGCCTACGTCGAGGTGATCAGCCACCCCGTAGTGACCAGTGAGCAACACAGACTCGTGAGCCGAGCATGGTGTATGGGACACCTTGTTCGAGCAGTCGGTCTACGCCGAGGTGATTAGCCACCTTGTAGTGACCGTGAGTATTACCTTAAATTTGCCTATCCTCTGATTTTCATGGGGAGTGTAACCCTACAACTTGCCTATCGTATGCATTTAACTAGGATTGACGACCTTAGATGGATCTTTCCTTAAGGTCAGTGATATAAAGGGAGGTACCCTGGCTTCCCAAACCTGTTGTCTGAATAAACTTAATCAAATACTTGGCTAACATAGTCATGCATCGCATTGCATTAGTTAGGATTGTGCTTTTAGCATGGAAGGTACACTTGAGGGTGATTATCATATGCGATATGGTGTCGGCTTTGCTTGTTGAGGGAGCTTTGGATGTGAGGGCATGCATCATTACTTGCTTCCATTCTTGCATTAACAAGAGTAGTTAGGAAGTGATTGTCATGTTACTTTATCATTACTGCTTGATTGAATTGATAACATGTTAACCTTTGCCTTATAGTACCACTGAGTTGATCACTCACTCCCACTCTAGGACGCTGTTTTAAAACATCAACCAGACACTGGTTTAAATGCGGATGATGATGAGGCCTATGTGGCAGAGCCAGATTTCATAGACGCGAAGGAGGAATTCTCCTACGTACAGCTCTCAGGCAGGTTTATGTAGACCTAGAGCTGCGCTGTTGGGATTATAGGGTCATGGAATAGATGAACAATATATATTTTGATATTTTGTAAATTTTAGAATAAAACATGTATATATTCAGCTCGGTAATACACTCATACTCTAGAGGTTGTGAAACACGTATATACTTTATACATATATCTCAATCTTCTGCTTGCTTAATTACATTAGCTCTAGAGTATGATATGCTAATTTAGTATAATCGCTCTCACGTTTAATGCACTAATATGGATAACATTTAAACATGATTATCTATGTTGCATAAGTGATGCGTTGGATCTCAAGAATTGAGCTTTGTTGGCCCGCTGCCCTCCACACATACATGTGGGGCCCTCCCACGTGTGACCCCTTTTTTGCTACCCTCTATCCCCCCTAAAACCCATTTTACCCTATTTCTAACCCTCTAAACCCCTCCAAAATCCCATTTCTCTCTCAAATCTCCCGTCCATATGCACTAAGCATCATCTTCATCCACATCTTGCACCCATCTCTACCATTTTCTCAAAACCCTCTCTTACAACTCTCTTTTTTCTTTATTTCCCCTCATTTGATCACCCAAACCCATACTTTGTATCTCATAACTCTCAAACTTTCCAAATACTACAAGTGCCAAGCGAGAGCGAAGAACAATCCTCAAATTTCGCTGGAGAGATCGCTACCGGCGGGTGCCGAACTAGGTAGGTTCCGTAATTGCTAAGTTGTATTTGAAGCACATGTTGATGAGAAATTATTTGGACTGTATTCAGTGATGGACCTCCTGTTAGAGGCCAGGTGGGGTCCCATATTTGAAGGCAAGTCTCATGCAAGTGAAGGCATGTCCGAGCCTTCTATGGCCACATAAGGAACCCACTACTGGAGCCTCTTCAGTTTACTATTCCCTTGGGGAGGTAAGAAGCCATAGTTAATGTGGACGTCATGGCTTGAATTATAGGAATTGAGCATGGTGAGGTACATGCTAGTGCATCTTGTCTCACTAGTGTACGAGAGAGAGATCGCCGCACGTGATTTCTTTATGGCCGACTGGCTCATTGGAGGTGAGGCAATAGCATCCCATCGACAAAAATGACGGCATACTTCTGCCTACTTCACCATGTATGCGCGTACAACGTGTATCCTAGGTGGAGTAACCATACAGAATGCACTCGTTTGATGGTGGACTTCCTATATAGAGATGGACAGGGAGACAAGCTGTGTCTGCCTACTTTTATCCTATCACAGATAATCAGGACTGCACGCTCTACTAGGGGAGATGCTTCACTCCCATTTGGCTGACTTATCTGCAAGATTGCTCATAATTTCGGTTTCAGGCTTAACATGGATAATCTTGCACCCATCCACTTTATTAGCAAAACTACGCTCAACAATATGGGGATTGGCCCTAGACAATGCCAAGCCCGTCTCGATGAATATGGGGATGAAATAGAAGAGGAAAGTGAAGAGGAAGAAAGTAGTGAAGAGGAGGAAGGAAATGAAATAGAGGAAGGAAGTGAGGAAGAAGGCAGTGATGAAGAGGGAAGTGAGGAGGAAGAGCAGGAAGAGGAAGAGGAGGCCCAAGATTCTGATGGGGGCCCTCCTACTGCTACACATGATAACCGCCATGATCGGGCTACCTTAGAAGCACGCATGGCTCAGATTGGAGAGAACTAGGCCGCCCTGAGACAGGAAGTCAAGGAGAATCAGGCTTATCTGAAACAGAAATTCAAGAGAATGTCTCGCACTTTGAAGACCTTCCCGTGCTGTATGCAGGATAAGGGTGCACCCCCACCTTCGCCTGAGTCAGCGGACTAGTCATATGTAGCAATCATCTGTTATTTTGCTTTGTTTCCTGTTTTTCTATATAATAGCCCTTGTTGGCTTAGTTAGATGTTAAAATAGTTTGTCTTAAAACTTTTACTAAATTAGCTCACATGTATTTTCTATCATGATTTCTGCAATACTACATCATAGTATCGTGACAATTTTGGTTAAATGAAATACATGAAACTTCTTTTGTTATGAAATGTATAGAATGCTTGGAAAAGCGTGTATTATTATCCTAAATCTGACACATGTTGCACCTTATGTTGTATATAGAGAATGCCTCCTAAAATCGCTCAAAATATTACATGTTTCGCACTTAGCGGATCGATTGACGGGGCACTTCCCCTGAGCAATAGCCATACGAACCCCGGTTTAGCCCGGATAGTGACACGATGCTGGATTCACAGCCGGCCATGAACCCTACAGATGGGCCAACATAGAATGCACCACCGGTTCTGGGACAGAACCGTGTGTCTACATCAACGCCACACATACCTTAGTCGGCTCCTCCTCCTGATAGGTTGGAGTAGATGATGTTTCTAATGCAGCAACAGCAACAAGTCTTGGCCACTATAGCAGGGGTGATTGCCCAGAACATGAATATGGCTCTGCCTATGCCACTAGTGTAGCCTGCTGTGGCTATGAACACTGGTGGCCTTTTCGAGCGCTTTCAGCGTTTTCGACCTCCCACCTTTGCGGGCACTCATAGGCCTAAGGAAGCTGAATACTGGCTAGATCACATCTCTAAGATGTTGAAGCCACTGCACTACACTGAGGCAGAGCAGGTTGAGTTGGTTACATATATGTTCGAGAAGGAGGCTAGTCTTTAGTGGGACAGCATCCTACAAACTGTTCCCACAGGATATGGGTGGACATTTAACACGTTCGAAACTCGATTCCATGAAAAGTACTTCCTTCTCACTTACCTTAATGAAAAGGAAGGTGAGTTTCTTCACATCTGACAGGGAGGAATGATTGTGTCAAAATATGAGAACAAATTTACGGAGCTAGCTAGATATGCTCCTTTGATCCTAGCAGACGAGCCGATGAAAATGTGGCATTTTTCAGATGGGCTGCGGCCTGATTCCGCACTAAGATGTGCTGCGCTAGCATTCCCAATTACGCCGAGCTAGTCAACATGTCTTTACGAGCTGAACAGGATGGCGACAGAGTTTCTCGGACACATATAAAAATGGCACGAGGCCTCGGCCCAAATTACAACACCAGCCAGTCCTAGGTAAGAGGCCACATGTAGACTCGCCTCCTGGGCTTATGGCTCCGCCGACCCAGTAGAAGCAAATGGACCGTTGTTGTACGTATTGCAACAAAGGGGGACACACTGATCCCTTCTATTTTACTAAGATGAAAGACAACGGTTTGACGTCACCTCAGAAGATCGACTGTCAGCTACCACATGTTATAACGGCTCCACCTCTATGGTCTGCACCACCAACACAACCATTCTACCGACTGCCCATACCTTGAAATAGGCCGCCTTAATGACCTATGGTAGCGCAACCAAATCGTCCTCAACAAGCACGTGTACATGCACTAGTAGCTAGAGCATCTGAGATAGCAACTGCAGTGCCCTTAGCTTTTGAAGCCACTGCCCACATTCAAGGTACACCGGTATTCCTATTATTGGACACTGGGTCCACTATTTTGATAGTATCATGCTCTACAATCAAGCGTTTGGGGTTGAACACTACCCATATGGGTGTGGTGAGAGTCCTTACCGCGACAGGGACCTTCTCCGACACAACCAAGCTTTGTAAGGATTGCCTGAGACTTAGGAAGCATAACGGTGCACATTGACCTGATAGTCAACCCACTGTGTCATTACGACGTCATCCTCGGCATGGACTGGCTCACCGAAATGAAAGTCGAGATTGACTGCGATACCAGATTGGTGACAGCACATGGGCCCGAGGGCACGACCTTCACTTTTTCAGTTTAGGTCAGTTGGTCCTACCGGATTAGTTGTTACGGTTCCTTGTTGGAAAATGTTGATGGTCCAACACTTGGGGACACGCCTGTAGTCTGAGATTTCACAGACATGTTCAGGACGATACCTAGGCTACCGCCTCAGCGCGAGATCGACTTTACTATCAACCTTGTGCCTGGTGTGACGCCCATTTCCTTACCAACATACCGCATGCCTCCGTGTGAAATGGAAGAATTGAGGAGACAGATAGATGATCTGCTGGATTTAGGTTTTATACGTCCTAGCGTATCTCCTTAGGAAGCACCTGTATTGTTTGTAAAGAAGAAAGACGGATTGTTGCAGTTGTGTATTGATTATCGCAGATTGAATCACGTCACGATAAAGAACAAGTATCCTCTGCCCAGGATAGATGACCTGTTTGACTAGTTGAAAGGGGCACAGTATTTCTCAAAAATTGACTTGTAGTCCGGATACCATCAGTTGCGCGATAGAGATGAAGACGTGCAGAAAACAGCATTCAAAACCAGTTTTGAGCACTACAAATTCCTCGTGATGTCGTTTGGGCTCACGAACGCATCGGCTGTATTCAAGGACTTCATGAATAGGGTATTTCAGCCGTATCTGTACCGATTCATTATCATGTTTATAGATGACATTTTGATATACTCTAAGAGTCGAAAAGATCACGAGGAGCACCTGCGAGCAGTCTTCGATACTCTCAGGGAGAATCAGTTATTTGTTCAGTACTGGAAATGCGATTTATAGAAGGAAGAAGTCAAGTTTCTGGGACACGTGGTGTCCAAGGAGGGAATTGTCATGGACCTTGTTAAGGTGGTCGCGGTACAGGACAGGGAGCATCCTGGTTCAGTTATAGAAGTGAGGAGCTTCCTCGAACTTGCCGATTACTATCGCCGATTCATCAAGAACTTTTCCAAGATAGCCAGACTATTGTCTCAACTTACTTGAAAGGATCTTAAGTTTGCTCAAAATGAGAAGGCAGAAGTAGCCTTTCTGGAATTAAAGGACAAGCTGACGTCTGCACCCGTGCTAGTATTGCCAGAGCAAGGGGTCAAATATACTATATACACCAATGCCTCTTGTGTTGGTTTGGGTTGTGTTCTTATGCAAAAGGATAGAGTGATTGCCTATACATCGCGACAGTTAAGGAAACATGAAGAAAACTATCCTACACATGACCTGGAATTTACAGCAGTCATCTTCGCATAAAGCTCTAGAGATATTACCTCTACGAAGAGGAGTTCGAGCTCTTTTACCATCACAAAAGCCTCCAGTACATTTTCACGCAGTGAGACCTGAACATGAGGCAACGATGTTGGATGGAGACCTTGAAAGACTTCAAGTTTGAGGTCTCCTATCATCTTGGCAAGGCCAATCTTGTGGTCGATGCATTGAGCCGCAAGAAGACAATAGAGTTTGCAGCTCCGCTGATGGTAGAAGAATGGAATATGGTAGAGTTCGTGCGAGACTTCGAACAGAAGCTTACAGTAGAGGAGCCGTTCGCATTGCACACCTCTGCATGCAGCCACTTGTTGATGATCGAATTATTGCGGCATAGAAAGAAGATGAACTGCTGTTGAATATGAGAGAGCGAGCAATTGACAATGAAGAATCCGACTAGAGAGTTGGCTTGGATGGAGGTTTGAGGTATCGTGGCTGCCTATGCGTCCTGAACCTCCATGACTTGAGGAGGGAGATTCTGGAAGCTGCGCACAATTCAAAACTGGTAATGCATCCTAGTAGTACAAAGATGTATCATGATTTGAAGCGTTCATTCTGGTGGGATAACATGAAGGCCCAGATAGCAGATTATGTATCCTGTTGTCTCACGTGCCAGCAGGTCAAGGCCGAGCATCGTCGACCTCCTGGTTTACTTCAGCCCATGCCCATAGCTGATTAGAAATGAGATTTTATATCTATGGATTTCATTTTACGGGTTACCGAAGACGAGGAAGGGACATGACTTCATTTGGGTGATTATGGACCGATTGACGAAATCAGCTCATTTCCTCCCAATTAGAGTTTCAAACTCAGCAGACAATTTAGCCAAGCTGTACATCAAGGAGATAGTACGTCTGCATGGAGTTCCTATGGAAATTGTGTCGAATCGAGACATGCGATTCACATTCATTTTCTGTACTTGAATCCAGGAAGCAATGAGAGTGAAATTGAAGTTCAGTATTGCGTTCCACCCACAGACCGATGGGTAGACGGAATGGGTGAATCAAATACTTGAAGATATGTAGCGAGCGTGCATGCTTGACTTTAAGGACAATTGGGATAACTGTCTCCCCTATGCTGAGTTTGCTTATAATAATAGCTTCCAAGCAAGCATTGGCATGACTCCTTATGAAGCCTTATATGGGTGCCCATGTCGAGCACCATATTGTTTGGCAGAAGTTGGCGAGAAGAGGTTAGCCCAGATTTGGTTCAGGCGACCTCAGAGAAGATCGACATTATCAGGCGTCGACTCCTTATAGCCCAGAGTAGACAGAAGAGTTATGCCGATACGAGATGAAGATCGCTGGAATTTAAGGTTGGGGACCATGTATTCCTTAAAGTTTTCCCAATGAAGGGAGTCCTTCGATTTGACAAGAAAGAGAAACTTACGCGAAGATTCATTGGCCCATTCCATATTCTCGACCGAGTGGGTGTAGTAGCATACCGTCTCGCCTTGCCTACACCACTCGTTGGTGTACATAATGTATTTCATGTATCGATGCTGAAGAAATACGTTCCTGATCTTACTCATATTATTAAATGGGAGCAAGTACAGTTAAGTGGAGATGCTACCTATGTATTGCAACTAATACATATTCTCGATAGGAAGGAATAGGTGCTATGCAGCAAAGTGATCCTGCTTGTGAAGGTATTGTGGACGCACCACACTGAGGAAGAGGCTACTTGGGAAACAAAAGCTGAAGTACGTAAGAACTACCGTAAGATTCTTGAGGAGTACGAAAGGGTACTAATTTCAGGGATGAAATTTTTCTTTAAAGGGGTAGATTGTAAAGTCTCAGAAAAATTCGTACAAAGACCTGAGTACCACCTCAGGCAGAAGTCCCTAAGGACCGTACTTTGTAGAAATTTAGGCAAAAATTAATTAAGTACTAAACTAAATTAATCAGTTAATTTAGTTGAACCACTATTTATACAAACGACAAGACTCAAAATCATCAAAATCACTGACTTAACACTACTTAAAAACTTAGGAGAAATCTCAAAAGCCGGTTGCTCTCGGGAGCACATTGAAACTCCGTATCGGACCTGGACCGCACGTTGAAAGTCTGATGACCGCAAAATTATAGGAATATGTTCGTCTTATTGGGCTTGACAACTATCGTGGGAATCGAGCCCAAATAGTATCCAGAAATTAACAACTTGAGCCCTGAGCAAAGTGTGTGAGAAACACGAATATCTTTAGAAAATGTAATGAAACTTAAGTGAATTGGGCCGTTCACTCATAGGCGAAATTGAAGATTTCGAATTATCAGTTTCTGATCGAACTTCACGTATGGATCAGGAAAATTTCCCTGCACATATCTGTATACTTGTGGCCATGATTGAGTGCCGACGACGGTGGATTTGACACAGGTCCTCCATGGTCGATCCACTAATCCCATCGTACTGAAATCATAACCTGGCTTAAATCCATGGTCAGGGAACTTGCTCCATGCCATAGGCGAGTAATGGACCTCCAGATGAGCCTCGTCTGCCCGAAATAGGCACCCTTTGGTTATAACCTAAGTATACCATGGGCCTGGGGCCATTAACATCAGTTCTGGGCCTATTTAAAGCCTTTAAACCACCCCACCCCTCTCTCATACGAATTCACTCGAAACCCTAGGAGAGAGAAGAGACAAAAGAGTGAGGAGAGAAGAGAAAACGTGGGAGATCGTGGCAGTGTTTCTCTCCCACGACTACATGCACTAAATCGTCTTTCCACTTCGCTACATGACTCGTTTCAACTGTGATTTGGGTAAGAAATCCTAGCCCTAATGTTGTAGTTAAGACCTAGAATGGTTGTTTGTCAATCTAACTAACAGATTTCATGATTTAGGTACCTGTTGTTCTGTATTCGGGAATGTAGGATTCGAACCAAGTTTGAAATGAGTATTCCGACGAAAGGTGCGGACTATAAATGTTTAGGTTATGGTTTTTAAAGCTTTCAATTTCAGCTAATGATTTATGTCTAACTTAATTTCTTCCATATTGTCTTAGTTACGACATTTTCGATATATTATACATGTATGAACTATGTTGAGTATATGGTGCATTCCAAGTGTTTGTTGAAATGATCGAATGAACATGAAATTTTGATTGGTGCTTGTCATGACTCTAAACTTAGGATTCATGTTTATCATTGGTATCACGATCACTTTGTGTAAGGATTTGCCATAATATACGTCATAACTAATCTAGTCTATGTATTTGGTATTGTGTAGGCTAAGTGTTTGATTAAATGTTTGAATGAGAAATTGTTGATGATTTGTATTTAATAAGGGTATTGAGATAAGATTCTCAATTACCTTATCTATATGTATAGCTCCCTTCATGTAATCATAATTCCGATTACACAATTTATGGATGAAATGCAAATACTTAGTAACATGTTCAATGTGTTTGACAAAATGCTCAAATGAGAATTGTATTTGAATTATTTAATAAATGTTGTTATGATCATCACGTGTCTGCTTATTGCACTTGAGTAAGTTTGGGGCCATAACCTGGCCTTAGTAATCAGTAACAATTCCCGTTTGAGTGGCGGAATTAGTCTCACCATATTTAATACGTTCGGTGAATATGGGTCGTATGATGATTGTCGACAGTGGTTAGGCCACGTGGAGTGCTTATGCCCTCCATGTCGATTAATTCAACATGCGCTCGTACCAATCGAACTTATCTAACAAATCCGATTGACCTATTGTGTGTTTGCCATGTATGGACATCCTTGCTTGAATCTAAGGTACCACTCACCAATGTAAAAACCCATTTTCAACCATGGTACCTCGATCGGCTAAGACTCATGAGCCGGGCATGGTGGTATGGGACACCGTGTTTGAGCTGTCTGCCTACGTCGAGGTGATCAGCCACCCCATAGTGACCTGAGCAATACAGACTCGTGAGTCGTGCATGGTGGTATGGGACACCGTGTTCGAGCTGTCGGCCTATGCCGAGGTGATTAGCCACCCCATAGTGACCCGAGTATAAACTTGAATTTGCCTATCCTCTGATTTTCATAGGGAGTGATGACCCTACAACTTACCTATCATATGCGTTTAACTAGGATTGACGACCCTAGATGGATCTTTCGTTAGGGTCAGTGATATAAAGGGAGGTACCCTGGCTTCCCCAACCTGTTGTATGAATAAGCTTAATTAAATACTTGGCTAACATAGTTATGCATCGCATTGCATTAGTTAGGATTGTGCTTTTGGCATGAAAGGTGCACTTGAAGGTGATTGTCATATGCAATATGGTATCAACTTTACTTGCAATACGGTGGCTAACATAGTCTTCCACTTGCTTAATTACATTAACTCTGGAGTATGATATGCTGATTTAGTATAATCCCTCTCATGTTTAATGCATTAATATGTACAATATTTAAACATCATTATCTATGTTGCATAAGTGATGCGTTGGATCTCGGGAGTTGAGCTTTGCTCGACCCTTAAAATTCGGGGCGTTACACGTGTGGGCCCACCTCACTACATGTGTATATCTAAGCCGTCCATTTGCTAGATGTTGGGCCAGCAGCCCAACAGTCCAGTAGCTAGAAGCTGCTGTATTAACGTCTGCAAGTTCTATGGGCCCCACCATGAGGCATGTGTTATATCCAAACCGTCCATTTGTATGGACGTCAGCAAGTTCTGTGGGCCCCACCGTGAGGCGTGTTATATCCCAACCGTCCATCTGGATGGTGGGACCACCCTCCTACATAGTTGTTGTTTTAACGTCAGCAAGCCTGTGCATCTGATCATGAGGTATGTATTTTATCCTACCGTCTATCTACAGGGCCCACATCCCACCCTGCATGTGTGTCCACACCGTCCAGCCTGGGGGGGGGGGATTATGTATGTGTTTTGTCCACACTGGGCAATAGTAGTGAGGCCTACCTTGGTGGCACATTTTGTCCCCGTTGGACTTGTATAATGTATGTGTTCCATACACGCCGTCCACATCTCGCGTGGACCCCACCTTAATGATGTATGTATTCACGCCATCCACCTTGCTGAGCGCCCGAGTAGGCCCACCTACTGTACATGCAGGGCCCATATGTTAGGTGCAGAGCCCACCTGTTGTTTTTATAGGGCCCACCTTGATGGAAATATTCGTTGCCCACCCATTTTTGCTGGATCATGGGCTGCCCCATGAGGCCCATGTGGTGAGGCCCATTTCGATGTGTAAGGCCTTTATGTGAGGCCCATTGCAATTGTTCGAGGCCCATTGTGATTGTTCGGGGCCCACTTTTATGTATGTGTTACATACACTATCCATCCATTGTGCCTAGCTCATGGGCCCCTATTTGAGACCCAAAGTGATGTATATGAGGCCTTTGAATAAGGCCCAATATAATGTATGTGTGTGGCCCATATGTGCGGCCCAATATGATATATATGTGGCCCATTTGGTGAGGCTCATTATAATGTATGAGAGGCCCATGGATGTGGCCCATTGTGATGTATATTTGGCCCATGTGATGAGGCCCATTATGATGCATATTTGGCCTATGTGGTGAGGCCCATTATGATGCATATTTGGCCCATGTGGTGAGGCCCATTTGATGCATATTTGGCCCATGTGATGAGGCCCATTATGATTTATTGGCCCATGTGATGAGGCTCGATGTGATGTATATGGGGCCCGTATGATAAGGCCCATTGAGAAGTATATTAGACCCTTGTGTGAGGCCAATTGTGATGTATATTGGGCTCTTGTGTGAGGCCCATTATGTTGTACGTGAGGCCCTTATGTGAGGCCATGGGCCCCACTATATGTTGGGCTCTATGTGGGCCACTCCTTGGGAGTAATGTTGGTTAAATGTCCACATTGGTGGATAATGATGGTTAAATGTCCACATTGTGACCTTCCTTTAGGCCTTTGTTAGGCCCATTCTCATCCTTCTCTAAGTGGGTTGACCGTAAACATTGGGCCCCATTGATAATTACATGATCTATCTATTCTTATTGGGCTAACCCAAAATGTTGGGCCCCCATTGGTTGCTAGTATGGTTGTTTTTAATCTTAAAGTCTATCCAGGACTTATTTGGTCCCACTAAGGCATCTAGCGGGCTATATGATAGTATGGAGAAGGAACCTGTGAGACCTGTATCCTAGCCCATAAAATTCCATATGCTTCCCCAGTCCTCCCAGTTGAATGTCGGTGACCCATGATCTGTTATCGGCGTTTACGCGCGATCCTGAGTCGTGTCCCGTATATTAGAGTCGGCTCGATTGGAGACTTATATCCCTGTGACCGCGCCGTCGCCACGGTTTCGATGCCACGTCTCATGCGCTGAGGCGATACCTAGGTCAGGAGATATGGGACCGCATTCAGTTCGAGGAAAAATATTGCATGTTGCTAATCTTAAGAGAATCCATCACATCAATCCTATTTATTATTCAATCAAGTATGCATCACTCCCATCACTCACACCCATCCCTAAGTACAACTACCCATCCCCATAGTCAACTCTCTCTCTCTCTCTCTCCACTCATCACTCCCTATCACTCACCCATCACTCTCTCTCTTATAACCCTCTCTCTCTCATCTCTCTCCCTCATTCTCCAAGTAACCCACGTCCAACATTTCCATGGGAGAGAGGAGAAGCTAGTGTGGCCCACCTCCTTACCACTCAATCCCATCATGCCAAGACCATCTCCACCGTTGAAATACATCCCTGGAGCTCTAGGATGCGTTGATGGAAGGAGTCATCTAAGAAGATTAAAGGTGAGTGATTTTGTTTGGATTTGATGATTTGAGGGCCCACTTGTGGTGGGACCCATCTTAACGTATGCTTTGTATTGAGGGGCCCATAGTGGTGGGGCCTGTCCTCCACTCGTTTTCTCTCTCTCTCTCTCTCTCTCTCTCTCTTTCTCTCTCTTTTTTATGTTTGATCGTGGCCCACCTAGTATGTGTTGGTTAATGGTGGGGACCACAGCTATATAGCTATGGTATTGACATCAGCAAATTTTGTGGGGCCCACTCGTGATATATGTATTTTATCCATGCTGCCCATCAGCATGGCCCCACACATGTGTGGACTCCACCATAAGGCATGGGCATGTAGGATCCACAGCCAGCAGTAGATTAGCTGGCTTACGAGTACAACAACAATAGAGCTACTGTATTAATGTCTGTAAGTTCCGTGGGCCCACATACGATGCATGTATTTAATCCTCACTGTCCACCCCTATTTCCCAGCTCATTCTAGGAGTTGAGCCGAAAAATGAAGCTAATCCGAAACTCTAGTAAGCCACACCATCTAAAATAAAAATTTTATGGTTAAAAATCTGTTAAGGCCCACTGTAATGTTTCTTCACATCAAATCATGTTGAATATTGGGCTCGTTAGGTCTGTTACGAGCCATAAAATCCAACCGACGGGGTAGATTCTCCTGATGTGGGTCCCACCTATAAAAATCCACTATAAAAAAATTATCTTGGGACACTGTTGTTGCTAGCGTCCTCTAGATGCTACAGCAAGCAGCGTCCTTCCTGCCTTTGACAGGTGGAGTCGTGCGTCCCACCACATGCCCCACCATGATATATGTTGTACATATACACCGTGTATTTGATGGGTCCCCTTTGGGAATTGAGATGCCCCAAAAATCAGCCGTTCACAGCACTCAGGTGGTCCACACCATCAAAATAGTAGGGGATTGAACGTCTACCATTGAAGCCCTTTTTGGGTCCCAGAAGTTTTAGATAAATATGAAATTTGTTTTTCCTCTTTATTCAGGTCTTTATGACCTTATGTACAGATGGGATGGAAAATAAACGTTATGGTGGGCCCCACTTGGGACCCACCTAGATTGGAAACAGATTGGCTGGTGCGTCCACACCAGCTGATCAGCTGCTGAAGTGACGTCATCCAGACCTGTGGGTCCCACACATGATATATGTGTTATCCACAGCGTCCATGTGCTAGACGGGTGGGCCCACCTTGATGTGTATATTATATCCACATTGTTCAGTCGTTTGAACGGTGGATGCCACCGATGTATGTGTTTCATCTATACCGTCCAACCATTTGATGTGGACCCCACCGTGATATTTGTGTTTCATTAACACCGTCCATCTAATTAGTGAGCTTGTTTTAAGGCTTGAGACTAAAATGAGACAAATCTATAATTCAAGTGGACCTCACCATTGAAAATAGTGTGGACAGTGACATCCATTGTCCAAAACTTCTTACGGGCCACGGTAGTTCCAATCAAGCTGATGTTTGTGTTTTCACTTCATCTATCTCCATGCTAACTTATGAATAGGTTGGATCCTAAAAATACATAACGGTGGGTCCTATAAATGTTTCAATGGTGGGTGTGGCTGCTCCCACGGTTATCTGTGGTGGCCCCTGTAGGATTTTAACAGTGGAAATCATTATCTCCACTGCTAGTTGTGTATGGTCCAGATGATCCTTCAATATGATTCATTTTTGGGGAATGTATGAGGCCCATTGTTGGGGCCCACCTTGATATATATATATATATACGAGGTGCATTGTTGAGGCTCACCTTGATATATATATATATATATATATATATATATATATGAGGCTCGTTGTTGAGGCCCATTGGTGTGGCCCATCCATGGGGCCCATCATGATGTATATTTAAGGCCCATATGATGGGGCCCGCTTACCTTGTATTTACGGCCCATATGATGGGGCCCACCTGCTTGAATCTGAGGCCTATGTGTAAGGCCCATTGTAATGTATCCGTGGCCTATGGGTAAGGCCCATTGTGATATGTATTAGGCCAATGATGCGTGGCCCTTTTAATGTATTCGAGGCCTAGATACGTAGCCCATTTGATGCGTATGAGACCCATGTGTAGGGCCCACATGTTATATATTGAAGGCCTATGCGCAGGGCTCACCTATAGTGTGTATGAGGCCCATTGGTGCGGTCCATCGATGAGGCCCATTGGTGCGGCCCACTTGATGTATTTGAGGACCATGGGTCGTGGCCCGTAGAGATGTATTTTAGGCCTATGTGTTGTGGTCCATTTTAATGTATTTTCGGCCCATTTGGTAAGGCCTATGGAGACGTATTTTAGGCCTACATGTCATAGCCCGTTTTAATGTATTTCCGGCCCATTTGGTAAGGCCCATGGAGATGTATATTAGGCCTATCTGTCATGGCCCGTTTTGATGTATTTTCTAGCCCATTTGGTAAGGCCCATGGAAATGTATTTTAGGCATATATGTCGTGGCCCATTTTGATGTATTTTTAGCCCATTTAGTAAGGCCCATGAAGTCATATTTTAGGCCTATATGTTATGGTCCATTTTGATGTATTTTCGGCCCATTTGGTAAGGCCCATGGAGATGAATTTTAGGCCTGTATGAGTGGCCCGCTGTGATATATTTTCAGCCCATACAATGAGGCCCATTGTGATGTATTTTCAGCCCATTTAGTAAGGCCCAATGAGATGTATTTTTCGGACCATTATGATGTACATGAGGTCCATGAGTGAGGCCCAAGGCGATGAATGTGCAGATCGATGTAATATGTGATTTCACTATAATCTATGTAATGATGTTTATGTGGGTCACTCCTTATGAGCAATGCTGGTTCAATGTCCATATTAATGGACAATGATGGTTTAATGTCCTCATTGTGACCTTCCCTTAGGCCCTTTGTTAGACCGATTCCAATTGTCGAGGTCGATTGTCGAGGCCGATTCCGATTGTTGATGTCAATCCTGACTATCAAGGCCGATTATTGATGCCGATTATCAGTGCCGGTACAGATTATAAGTATGTGATAACATAGAATCATGTACATGCCCTACACATCATCTGCATGTTTATTATGAGATGTGGTTGAGCATTGCATATGTCATTGGACAGGTTGTTATGAGACTCCCTGTTGGGCGGAGATTGTCTCACATGAGCGCACGTATGCGCAGGATTAATGCATGACTGAATTGTATGACTCATACATCTTGTATTGTGTGTTGTGATTACTATACACCCTAGCGACATCAGGACCGTAGCCTCCATAGGCAAGTCATGTATGGCTAGATGGGACACTGAAAATATTTGGTTCGAGCATCTGGGCACTTTGGATGTCCGTGGGTGAAAGTCCCTAAACCTTCGTGGCCAGAAGACGCCCCGACGTGTAGACCGAGTGGAGACATGAGCTCCTGAGTGCCGAATACTAGTAGGCTGCGTCTCCCACTGTGTCGTGGTCGGTTGGGAGGGGGTGTGACTCACTCCCAATGGGTCTGCTATCAATGAGCCGGGTAGGCATTGGTATACTACTGACAGGTAGGTAGTGAGGTCTTTTCCACTCGCTGGGCTGTGTGCCCGGCCGGACTGTAGCCAGCTTGGAGTGTACTAGACCCCGGTGATGATCCCAAAGATGTACAGTACTGAGACGTGGACTTATTGAGTAGGAGTTGTATACTCATTCATTCACTATCCACTCAGGTTGGTGAGCAACTAATTGTTGTGTACCTTCGCAATGATAAGGATTTTGATTGGGAGCGCGGGACTAACCTAAGGTCAGGGGTTTACTATATTGAGTTTGGCTATCCAAATTTAGGTATGGGACCGGTTTTGATAGAAGCCCCTTGTGATGGACCCCATAGCCTGCGATACTACGTACTATCATCTCGACTTTACTCCAGCTTAGTCATTTCATTCGCACTGCATATTGCATTACATTAGCAATATTTAATATTTTTGGATACTATGTTTCTGCATTTATATGGCTTAGATGAGGTTAAGGATATTCGTGGCTCGTCAGGATTTGCATATTGTATTACATACTCGACATATGATATTTGGCTCATTTTGATCTGCATTCCGTACTCTGATATTGTATGACTCATGGACTTACCAGTATGTTTTCACTTACTCTGATATCATATGATTCGTGATCTTGCCAGTATTTTTGACATTGTATGATTGTGGTGTTGTATTTGTATGCTTGGCACTTATCTCGTACTCCACCCTCTAAGCTTTCTATAAGCTTATGCACGATAGATGCGTGCAGGTGGCATTAGGTCGCAACAGCGTTGAGATCGGAGCTTACAACTGTCTTCTGGAGCTTTGATTTCGAAATATGTATTTCCTTTTCAACATTGTATTTAAACGTTTATATTAGTGGATATGTGATGATGATGTTGCCTTTGTGAATTAGGTAAACTTGTGGTTATGCTCAATACGAGTTAAATGTATATTGGAAAATCCTCCTTGTAGGATCCCAAGATCGGAAGATAGCGTATACGCACTGGGAGCCTAGAATGGGGTACTACGGAGGCTGTCAGTACCGGATTCGGCGATCGAAAATTTTGTGAGTCCGATTTTCGGTTTTGGGGCATGACAGAAGTTGGTATCAGAGCATAACTTGGGAATACCTGATGATAACATCACATATCTGCTGATAGCTACCCTACACTCTATGATTGTTGAGAACTTAGAATGATTCGGTCTCGAGTTCAATTAACTTAGCGATCTTTTGTTATAGACTCTTAACATGCGTGCCTTCAAGAGTTCTCAAGGTTGATAGGCGCCTTTGTTCTTTCCAAAGGACATGCTGCCCAGGAGAACGATTCAAGAAACTTCCACTTCACCACCAGAGACCCCTGCTCCCCAGCCTGAGGATGCCGCTCCTCTACCCAAGGCCGGTGTGGATCAGTCCGTACCCGTGAGTGCCTCCCAGTTACAACAGATGTTGCAGGATGTGGCGACCGCTCTTTAGGGGCAGAGCAGGTGCCCTGTTGTTTCGCCAACCCAGGCAGAGTAGGAGCGCGCGAGTGCCCTTCTTCGAGAGTTCAGACAGCTTAATCTTCTACGTTTCCAGGGTGAGCCAGATCCGACAGTAGCCGAGAGATGGCGCTCCGATGTGGAGAAGATTTTTGATACTATGGCATGTACGACCTAGCAGCCAGTCCGGTTGACATTATTTCTTCTCCAGGGTGAGGCCGAGCACTAGTGGACCTCTGTTACCCGTGTTGTAGAGCCTGATTTCGTCTGGACATAGGAGGATTTCATAGAATGATTCAACCAGCAGTACTTCCCCAACCATATTCGTTGGCAGCGAGCATTAGAGTTCGAGACCTTGGTGTAGGAAGACATGTCTGTGGCGCAGTATGCGCCTTGTTTCATGGAGTTATCAAGGTTTGTGCCGTATTTGGTTGATGATGAGGCATGAAAGGCCCCACCATTTTGAGAACGGCTTACGTTTTGACCTTAGGAGCCGTGTCGTCGGACACATGCTCCCGACCTTTGAGTAGGTAGTTCAGAGGGCCTAGATTTACAAGGAAGAATGGAACGATTCACAGAGGGTTCATGACCACAGAAGAGACCAGAAGAGAAAGACCCCTCTGGTAGTTTCCAGCAACAGCAGTGTCGACGGTCGCAACGGCATGGGAACCGTCCATCCTTTCGAGCGCCAGCAGCACCTTCAGCACCACCAAGAGACCATTTATAGGCATTTGCTTTAGATGTGGTGAGATGGGGCATCATAAGCATGAGTGACCCCATTTTAGCAGCAACGACCGCTTTTGGAGGGGGGGACTTAAAACTCCCTAGCAGGCCTAGGGCAGGTTTTATACAGCTCTGTAAGACCCTCAGTCGTTAGGAGTCACTGACGATTCGCGCAACCAGGCATTAAGACCATCTTATTAGATTAGTCATTGGTGAGGTTGCAAGGTATCCTAGTTTCGATCATTTTTTATCCAGGATCTGAGGTTTAGTAGGGGTCACTACAGTGTTGATAAGGCGTCTTAGGAGCGCAAGGTTGAGATTAGAGAGCGCTACCCCCATTCTTATATAAACTAATTATGTCTTAACTTATATATGATGTTTCATCTTCCCTTATTTGTTCTGTAAATTTTGAGGATGAAATTTTTATTAGGAGGGGAGAGTTGTGAGACTAGTATCCTAACCCGTACTATCCCGTATACTTCTGCAGTCCTCCCGGTCGAATGTCTTCGACCCACGATCTGTTATCAGTGTTTGCCCATGATCTTGAGTCATGTCCCATATATCAGAGTCAGCTCGACACGAGACTTGTATCCCTGCAACCGCATCGTCGCCGCAGTTCTGATGTCCCTTCTCACGCGATGAGGCAATACCCAGGCCAGGAGATGTGAGCCTACGTATAGTTTGAGAAAAACATCGCATGTTGCTAATCCCAAGAGAATCCATCACATCAATCCTATCAATCATTCAATCAAGTACACATCACTCCCATCACTCACACCCATCCTTAAGTACAACTACCCATCCCCAAAGTCAACTCTCTCTCTCCACCCATCACTCCCCATCACTCTCTCTCTTACAACCCTCTCTTTATCTCTCATCTCTCTCCCTCATTCTCCAAGCGACCCATGTCCAACATTTCCATGGGAGAGAGGAGAAGCTAGTGTGGCCCACCTCCCTACCACTCAATCCCACAATGCAAAGACCATCTCCACCGTTGAAATGCATCCCTTGGAGCTCTTGGATGCGTTGATGGAAGGAGTCTGAGAAGATCAAAGGTGGGTGATTTTGTTGGGATTTCATTATTTGAGGGCCCACTTGTGGTGGGACCCATCTTGACGTATGCTCTGTATTAAGGGGCCCATAGTGGCAGGGCCTCTCCTCCACTCATTCTCTCTCTCTCTCTCTCTTTTTGTGTTTGATCGTGGCCCACCTAGTATGTGTTGGTTGACGTGGGGACCACAGCTATATAGTTGTGGTATTGACATCAACAAATTTTGTGGGGCCCACCCATGATATATGTATTTGATCTGTGCTACCCATCAGCATGGCCCCACACATGTGTGGACTCCACCATGAGGCATGGGCACGTAGGACCCACAGCTAGCAGCAGATTAGCTGGCGTATGAGTACAACAACAATAAAGCTACTGTATTAATGTCTGTAAGGTCTGTGGGCCCCACATATGATGTATGCATTTAATCCTCACTGTCCACCCTATTTCCCAACTCATTTTAGGTGTTGAGCCAAAAAAAACAAAGCTAATCAGAAACTTTAGTAGGACACACCATCTAAAACAGAAAATTTATGGTTAAAAATCTGTTAAGGCCCACTGTAACGTTTCTTCACGTCAAAACATGTTGAATATTGGGCTCGTTGGGTCTTTTACGAGCCATAAAATCCAACCGACGGGGTAAATTCTCCTGACGTGGGCCCCACCTATAAAAATCCACTATAAATCAAAATAAAAAATTTGTGTTGGGACGTTGTTGCTGCCGGTGTCCTTTGAACACTGCAGCAAGCAACGTCCTTGCTGCCTTTGACGGGTGGAACTGTGGGTCCCACCATGATATATGTTGTACATTTACACCGTGTATTTGATGGGTCCCCTTTAGGAATTGAGATCCCCTGAAAATCAACCGTTCACGGCACTCAGGTGGTCCACACCATCAAAACAGTAGGGGATTGAACGTCTACCATTGAAGCCCTTTTTGGGTCCCAGAAGTTTTGGATAAATATGAAATTTGTTTTTCCTCTTTATTCAAGTCTTTATGACCTTATGTACATATGGGATGAAAATAATGTTATGGTGGGCCCCAATTGGGACCCACCTAGATTGGAAACGGATTGGCTGGTGCGTCCACACCAGTTGTTCAGCTGCTAAAGTGATGTCACCCAGACCTGTGGGTCGCACACATGATATATGTGTTATCCACAGCATCCATGTACTGGACGGGTGGGCCCACCTTGATGTGTATATTATATCCACATTGTCCAACCGTCTGGACAGTGGAATGCCACCGATGTATGAGTTTCATCTATACCGTCCAACTATTTGATGTGGACCCCACCGTGATATATGTGTTTCATCAACACCGTTCATCCAATTGGTGGGCTTGTTTTGAGTCTTGAGACTAACATGAGACAAATCATAATTCAAGTGGACCCCACCGTTGAAAATACCAGGGACAGTGACATCCATCGTCCAAAATTTCTTAAGGGCCACGTAGTTCCAATCAAGCTGATGTTTGTGTTTTCACTTCATTTATCTCCATGCTAACTTATGAATAGGTCGGATCCCAAAAATACATAACGGCGGGTCCTATAAATGTTTCAACGGTGGGTGTGGCTGCTCCCACGGTTATCTGCGGTGGCCCCTGTAGGATTTTAACGTTGGAAATCATTATCTCCACTGATAGTTGTGTATGATCCAGATGATCCTTCAATATGATTCATTTTTGAGAAATGTATGAGGCCCGTTGTTGAGGCTCACCTTGATATATATATGAGGCCCATTGTTAGGGCCCACCTTAATATATATATATATATTGTCGAGGCTCACCTTGATATATATATGAGGCTCGTTGTTGAGGCCCATTGGTGCGACCCATCCATGAGGCCCATCATGATGCATATTTAAGGCCCATATGATGGGGCCCACCTGCTTGAATCTGAGGCCTATGGGCAAGGCCCATTATGATGTATCCATGGCGTATGGGCAAGGCCCATTGTGATATGTATTAGGCTCATGACACGTAGCCCTTTTAATATATTCGAGGCTCACATACATAGCCCATTTGATGCATATGAGACCCATGTATAGGGTTCACATGTTATATATTTAAGGCCCATGTGCAGGGCCCACCTGTTGTGTATATGAGGCCCATTGGTGCGAGACCCACCTTATATATAGGCCGATTATCGATGCCGACTATGAGCACGTGCTAGTATAACATCATGATATAAGCCATTGAGATGGTATGAGGCATATTGTAATTGTATTAGGCTCATTCTCATTTCCCCTTAGTGGGCTAACCAGAGTTGATGGGCCCCTATTATTATTAGTATGATCCATCTCACCTTATTGGGCTTTCCCAATTCTTTGGGTCCCCATTGATGCTAGTAGAAGTACTTAAACCTGGAAGCCTACTCTTAGGCCCATGAATAGGCCATCTAGACCCATCCTTGCTATGAGGAGGATGCATCATCACCTCTTGCTATATGTAGAAGAATCTGTGGTATTAGATTTGGTATATCCATTATTGAGGACCGATCCTCATGTTATGGATTAGATTCGCTGTACTTCTATAGACCCCTCCATATGTAGGCCAATTATTGATTACGACTATGTTAGTATACGCACTGAGTATGTGTTAGCATAACATTATGATTGTATAAGGTCATTGTGAGGTTTATTATAATTATAGGAGGTCCATTGTGATTGTATGAGGCCCATTGTGTGATTGCATGCGGCCCATTGTGATTGTATGAGGCCCATTGTGACCATGCGAGGCCTGTTGTGATTGCATAAGACCCATTGTGATTGTATAAGGCTCATTATAATTGTACGAGACCCAATTGTAATGTAAGAGGCCCATTATATGTGTGAGCTCATTGTATGTGTGAGGCAAACCATGTGTAGGTGATTATTGCACACCACACATTCACCCATACGGGCCATGGGCCATCTTATACCGGCTCACTATGATGTATGTGATTATAATCATGCTTAGTATACTTCATGATACATGCCCATACGCATCATCAGCATGCTTGTTATGAGGAGTGATTGAGCATAGCATATGCAACTAGGGCTGATTGTTTATGGGACTCCCTTAGAGACGGAGTTACCCCACATGAGAGCGAGGTATGCGCAGGTTTGATATATGACTGGATGCTATGACTCATGCATCTCACATTTTGTGATATGACCACCATATGCCCTAGAGACATCGGGGCCGTGGCCTCCACAGGCATGTCCTGGATGCCAGTTGGGACACCGAAAATGTTTGGTTCTAGTATACGAGCGCAATGGATGTCCTTGGGTGAAAATCCCTAAACTCCCAAGGCTAGGGGATGCTCTAACGTCTAGACCGAGTGGATATATATGAGCGCATGAGGGCCGAATACCAGTAGGCCGCGTCTCTCATTTTGTCGTGGTTGGTTGGGAGGGGGTATGGCCTTACCCGATGAGGGAGTAAGCAATGTTAGGTTGAGTCTGACCGGCTTGAGAAATGGGTCCGCTATTGATGAGCCGGGCCGATATTGGCAAGCGGATAGTGAGGTCTCTTCCACTTACCCAGCTGTGTGCTTGATGGGGTAGCAAGTTGACGTAAAGTGTATTAGATCTCGGTGATGATCCTAGAGACGTATTGTATTGAGATGTGGAGTTGTATATTCATCATTTGATTGATTCATTCATTCATGCACTATCCACTCGGGCTAGTAGTGTGCATCTAAATTATTGTGTACCTTCACAATGGCCAGGATTTCGGTTGGGTGCACGACCAACCTGAGATCAAGAATTTACCACATTGAGTCTAGCTATCTAAATTTAGGTATATGACTGGTTTAGATAGAAGTCCCTTGTGATGGACCCCACAACTCGCGATACTCCGTACTATTATCCCAACTTTACACTCCAGTTTGGTAATTTCTTTCGCACCGCATATTGCATTGCATCCTCAGCATATAACATTTGGTTTACTATACTTCTGTATTGCATAGCCTGAATGAGGTTGATGGTATTATGGACTTGTCAGGATCTGCATATTGCATTATATCCATGGCATATGGCATTTGGGTTGCTATGTTTCTACATTTATATGGCATAGATGAGGTTGAAGGTATTCGTGGCTCTTTATAATTGCATATTGTATTACATCGTCAGTATCTGATAATTGGCTCATTATGACTCCTCATTGCATAACCGATCTATATTACATACTCTGATATTGAATGACTTATAACCTTGCTAGTATTCCGCTTTTTTGCCTTGGTGATTCTTGTTGATCCCATAGGGAGATAATTTATGAGAATGAAAAAAAATCAAATGTGAAACTAAGTAATGGAAACTAAACAGATGATTTAATTTTTAAGGTTTTGAATGTATGGAATTCAATTAATTTGAAAACAACACCCAAGCTTCAAAGTTCATCATAGGTTAATGATCCATAAGTCATGGTGCCTTTAATAATACAATTAGGATCTGAACACTATGGTCAGCCTAACCGAAAAATAAAACAGTTTAAATATTTTTAATAAATGATATAAAAGATTAGAGAATCATGGATTAGCATCATTGATATATATTCTCAAGTGCCAGTGATTTTAAGCATTCAATATCTATGAGATAATGAATCAAAGAAATGTAGCAGGTTGAGAGCATCTCCCATCTAGGAAATCTAACTAATTCAGGTTAAGCCTATCCATCAATATGGATCTCTTATGATGGAAACATATGGATCTTACATGAGGATAAAAAACCTAAACTTAGATAATTGATAACATGCATACACCATTCATCTCATCATTAAAAATAATTAGTCATCATAATTTATAAAATCATTAAACTAATGTGCTTCCCTTCTAGATTGGGCTGGAGGGAACTAGAAAAACATAACTAAATTGAAAAAATAAAAAGAAATAGGAAAGCAAAATAATAATAATAATAATAATAATAATAATAGTAATAATAATAATAATAATAATAGTAATAATAATAATAATAATAATAATAATAATAATAATAACTTGTAAAGAAAAACAAGAATTATGAAACTTGAAAGCTCTCTAAAAACCCTAGAAAAAACCCTAGATTTTGCCCTTGAATGCTATTAAAGATGCTTAGGAATGCCTTGGGAAGCCCTATTTATAAGTGGGGAACTCCCTCCTTTAAACTGGTTTGAAAAATCCAGAAACCGCCTCAAATTTTCTCACTCTACATAGGCTCCGCGTAAACCCTTCGATGACATTGAGTATCCTTTGATGTCATCTAAGACTAGCTTTGATGACAGCTTCGATGTCATCGAAGACTGCATCTAATTTGTCCAGCAGCCAAACTTGATTTTCCTGTAATTCTTTGATGTCATCTAAACTCCTTCGATGTCATCGAAGACTGGCTTCGATGCAAGCTTCGATGAGATCTAAGCTTAGATCCTGCGAATTTCTGCACTTCCTTTTTCACTTGATTTTCTTGACTCTTGGGGTCTTGAAATCTTCAATCTTAGTCTTCAAAGGTCTATTCTTTGCCTTAGTGATTCTTGAGCATTAAATACAGACTTTTAGCATTATTTTTTAATCTAAGCTCTCAAGTTCACCTTGCAACACAAACATGAGTAAAACATAGTAGTAAGCAGTATAATGTTCATAAAACCAAGATATAAATGGGGGAAAATATGCAATATTTAAGTCTCAACACACCCCCAACTAGCATTTTGCTAGTCCTGAGCAAAATAAGTGAAGAAAAATAAAAATAAGAATAAAAACTAATTCTAGAAAAATTAAAAAAAAAAAATTCTAACTACACCACTTTCGCAGGTAATCTCGATTGCATTTAGCATATGTAACAATTTCCTCTAGTGGATGAGTTATAGTCTCGTGAGGGTTTCCAAAAATGTTACCCACAAACATTGAAAACATGAAAAATAGTTCAACACTCAGAAATTTATACAATTATGCCTCCATTTATCATATGAATTCCAAAACAAAATAATACTTACCCTAAGTCTGAAGTTAGTTAAAATCTCAATTCCTAATCCATTACATCTTTGAGTTCAGAGATTTAATCAAATTTTAAAATAGTTATGATCTAATATACTTAGGTGCTCTGTGACACTAGTTTAACTTTGAAAAATATGCATGTTCTCTATCCTAACTCCTTTCAATCATCCCAAGAATATGAAATCTCTAGTTATCTCATTTTCTTCATGCCATTTCTTCTTATATCCTTATTATTATAGACCACCCTTAAATGAAGATTCTCACTGGGTTTGCTTCATAACCTAGGTAATGGCTCAGCTATAGCTCGATAATAGCTCGGCTATAAATCGGTGAAGTAGTTGCCCATTACAGTCTATCCACGGATCGAGCAGTCCGGTAAAATCTCCAACAGACTGAAGATCTCTCCCAAGATATTCAGAAGATAAGATCAAATCCCAAGAGCTATGGGATTGAGATAAAATCTCTGTATACATCTCGAATCTAAATGGATTCCCTTACAAATTATCATGAAAGATTCCTCACGACGCCTGCATTCTATTCCTATAAATAAAGGTATCCTTAACCCCTGAAAGGTACGTACATTCATCTCAATCCTTGACTGGTGACTCTTTTCCAAGAGATCATCCCCATCTAAAGACCCAGAGTCTTGACTTAAGCATCGGAGGGTCCACTGCATTAGTCAGGGTCTCATTGGTTCTTTCTTCCTTTTCTCGTGTGCAGGTCTAGGAGGGTCGATCGAGGGGGCTCATTCGAAAAATTGCATCAACAACATGGCAGTGGATGAAGCCGTTACATGCACACGATTCCTCCCTAGTGACTACGATCAGGTACTATTCCAACAATACCCAAATTGTCAGTAGGGTAGTCGAATGGTGAGAGATTATGAAGAAGAATTCTATCACTTGGTGGCACGTAACGATTTGGTTGAAATTGAATAACACAAGTCGCCTGATTCAATGGTGGATTACGTATGACAATATAGGATTGGGTCCAGATGTAGTCCATTTGGACGATGAATGATGTAATCAAGTTGGCTACTCAAGAGTAAGTACAACTTGAACGTCCCAATACACGGACCTATCCCACTGCTAGGGTTGCCATGACAGATCTGCCCTAAGGAGCTCCACAGCCCAAAAGAAGGAGCCTGTAGGAGCACACACTCAACCTCCTACACTCATGAACAGAGATCAGGGAAGCAGGCAAGCTAGGCTCCAAAGGGGCGTATCGACTACTGTTGGGCCAAACAGGATCCCGAACCCCTATGCTCAAATAAGGCTCGACAATTGCTTTCGTTATGGCCAACCGGGTCACCTATCAAATACTTGTCCCCAGCGACAAGTGGCGAACCTCGCCATCAATGATTGTAGTTATTCACAACCCCAAGTGTAGGGTCACGATGTAGTAATAATCTCAGTAAGATTGAGGTTGAATCCATAGAGACTAAACTTGTACGTTTCTGAAAGTAACTAGAACTAAAACTAGAAGAAGATTTACAACTAAATATGAAATTATTTGAAAGAGTAATTATGAATTTATAATTGAAACTTATGAATTTAAAGGTGGGAACTAGGGTGCCAAGGATCCACTTGTAGCAATTGGGAGGCCACCTTGCATGATTCAAGAGATCTAACTGGAATCAGAGTCCTATCTTATCCTGTTAGAGAAAGAAGGGACAGTCATATCTCTGAACTTCTCATGAACCTAGTCTTAACAGATGAGAGTTGCGAGGATTGAAATTGATTCCATCACCCACCATGCCCAAGAGACAATGACAAACAATAGGATATACCAATCTCACAACCAATCATAGGAGAATTGTGAAGATTAGGAAGGATTCCATCACCCTACCATGCCCAAGGGATGATGGTGAACAATAGGACTTACTAATTTCACAATATCAAATCAGAAATAGAAGATATTCAAAGAAATTGCAATCTATTGTAATTTCTGACAACAAACCATTAAAAACTAAAAATATTCCTTAATAAAGAACTAGAATCCAAGGTTCAATAAAAACATGAATCAAAGCAAAGAGAACATCCCAATCACGCTACAAGCTTCACCTCTTAGCCTTAGCTAAAAGGTTTAGCTAACCATAGACATGATCAAACTAAAATCTCTTAAGAAAAGCATAAAAACAACTAAGGAAGAAGAAGAAAAACTCCCTGACAGCGGCTCCACCCTTTTGCTCCACTCCTTAAACCCTCGAAGATGCTTTGGGGCATCCTAGGAACTCCTATTTATAGTTAGAGAACTCTAACTTTTGCACCGAGTTGGAAAAGTCCGGAAACCGCCTCAAATTTACGCAGTCTGCGCAAAATTTGCATAACCTTCGACTAATCGAGAGACAGCCTCGACTGGTCAAGCGTCACCTTCAACTAGTCAAGGGAAGTCTTCGACTGGTTGAGGTTCAAACAAATTTAAAAGATAATGTTGCTGGAGTTTAAGCCGAAATTTCTTCGACTAGTCGAGCCAGAGCCAGGTGTTCACCACCCCAAGTATTATGATGTAGTAATAATCTCGGTAAGACTGAGGTCGAATCCATAGGGACTGAACCTTGTACGCACTCTGAAAGTAGCTCAAACTAGAATTAGAATAAGATTTAATCTAAATTAGGAGAAAGTAAGAGAATAAGGATGAATTATGAAACTAAAACTTGTAAAATTCAAAGGTGGAAAACTAGGGTGCCAATGATCCACTTGTAGAGATCAGGGAGATCTATGCTTGATTCATGAACACAACTGGATTTAGAGTCCCATCTTCATCCAGTTGGAAGATATAACCTTAAAAATCAAATCTGAACTTCCTTTGATCCAGTTGTCAAGAGATGAGAAGGATATGAATTAGACTTGATTCCATCACAAAACCATGCCCATGAGAGAAAGTAAACAATAGAACTTAACCAATCCATATCCAATATGAGAGAGCTATGAACATAGGGGAGGGTTCCATCATCCAGCCATGTCCATGAGACGATGGTGAATAACAGGGGTCCTATGCTCACAACCTCTATACATGCATAGAAAATACTCAAAGCTATCGCAAATCCATTTTAATTTAAGTCACAACAAACCATTAAAAACTATGAATATTCCATATAATCAAACTTTAATCAAAGAGAGTTTAATAAACATGAATCAAAGCCATAGAGAATACCCCATCATGCTACAAGCTTCACCTCTTAGCCCTAGCTAAGAGGTTTAGCCGATCACGGTCATAAGTGACTAAAATCTCTTAGACAAAACAAAACATAAACAGAAATTCGGCAAAGGGAAAGAAAAAAACTCTTATTAATGGCAAACTGACTAACACTATCTCTCTCTCTCTCTCTCTCTCTCTCTCTCTCTCTTTCTTGCTCTTCTTCCCACGTTCTAGTATGATATCCTACATGTTCTCTCTCTTTCTCTCTCTCTCTCTCTCTCTCTCTTTATAACTACTATAGTCAGTTGGTTGGGAGAATGCCCAAGGTAGTGGAGTGCGTAAGCTCTTTACGCAACAAAATCCTTTCGCAGCGAAAACACAAAGCGTCTTGCATTTTGACTTGTGTTTGGCATAAAGGGGATCTGATCGAGTGATCTGTCCCATTCAGGCTCCTTCGTGATGGTCAGTGCTCCATGGGGAAGTTTTAAATGACTAGGGTTATTGGACCGATCCTGGCCATGGACACAGAACGACCCAGATTCGGACGTGCGTTGTGCACGTACCTGCATTGGAATTGAACTGAGGCGCTCGGTGGGCCCCACGGTGATGTTTTTGTGAAAATCCACCCCGTCCATTAGATTCTTAGCGAAAAATCAGTCGGGAATGGGTACTTTTGCTTGAGTTTGGTGCGGCCCAAAGGATCAAATCTTCCCGCTGTTTATCCTATGTTTGGTGATGATCGGCGTGTGTACATGTGCATAGGACCAAAAGGACTCTATGGCTAGGGTTGTGCCCCCCCTCTAGATCAAATGGACGGTCCCGGTCGTCAAGATGGATGATGAGACGGCTCACTACATGTTCCAGCGTTCGGACATGCGGACGCTGGCGATTTCCATTTTATTTTAAAGAAAGAGACGTGTCAACTGCCTTTAACTAAGACCGACGATCCGGTGCGGCATCGGTGTGCGTTGTCTGTGCACATGCACCCCTTCATATGGGGTCCATTGTGATGTTTATGAGAAATTGGCTTCGTCCATCCGTTTTCTCATCTAATTTAAGGGGTTGAGACCAAAATTAAAGCATATCCAGATATCAAGTGGGCCCCAAATAAGTAATTTAGTGGTTGATCTGCTCGTTGGGACACTTCCACAAAGATCCAAGGGATGAAATTCGACATGTACGGTTAATTTAGGATCCTCAGGCTAGATATAAAGTTTCGACCCAAACGGATAGTGGGAACCCTGTGATCTTGCATTCAGGATGACTTTCAGGCCCCTTTAACTCCAATCACTTGATTTTCTCAGATCTTTAGCGTGTGAATTCTTCAATTTCGGTCCCCTAAGATCTGTCCCATGCCTTGGTGATTCTTGAGCATCAAATCCATGCTTTTAACACCTTTTTTTAGTCCAAGCTCTTAAATTCACCTTGCAACAAAAACATGATTAAAATATAACGTTAAACATTATCATGTTCATAAAACAAAGTAATAACTGAGGTCTAATATGCAATATTTGACCTTCAACACTAGGGTTGGTCGAAGGAGAGCCAAGGCTGGTTGAAGCACGCGAATTTTTAGGATTCTTTTTCTATATTTCAAGTCTTCGATTCTCTTCCTTCCTCACTTGGTTTTCTTAGATCTTTGGTATGTGAATTCTTCATTCTTGGTCTTTTACGATCCAATCATTGGCTTGGTGATTCTTGAGCATTAAATCCATGCATTCTTTTCAATCCAATCTCTCAGATTCACCTTGCAACACAAACATGTATAAAATATAACATTAAGCAGTATCATGTTCATAAAACCAAGATATAAATAGGAGAAAATATGCAATATTTGACACTCAACACACTCCCCAACAACATTTTTCTAGTCCCGAGCAAAACATGCGTAAAGTAATCTTCAATTCTCAACGTTCAAACCTTTTTCAGAAATCAATCCTTTGTGTAGTCAAGTATGAATGGGTAGAATTAAGACGAGAAAGCGGGATTTTGAAAACCTAGAACCGAATCACATAAGCAATCAATTAAATAAATTGTTTTTCAATTCTTTCAGAGTTCATATATCAAGTTTTCAATGTGCTCAGTGCAAATCAACTTACTTCTATAAAAAATACTATTTTTTCATAACGTTAGCCATGCTCATCACTTCAAAATTGGTTGAAAACTCAAGTATTGATTATGAACTTATCCCATTTTCCTTCTTTTTCCAGTTTTTAATTTTATATTGATGGTCATTTGTATTCATTCAATCTTTTTAGTCTTTTAATCTTTTCTCTTTTCTTTCAGATTTTTCATTTTTCAAACTTTTTCAGTCTTTTCACCATATATGACCTTTTTTGTCGATCTCCTATTTTTTATCTGGTTCTTTTCTTCTTTTAAGGTGGATAAAATTCTCCTGACTCGATTCTCAATATCTTTCAATGATCATTATACTAACAATCAGAAAATCTAGTACCATTCATAGAAGGCAAATTGAATGTGTCTTGTGATTTAGATTAACATGATATTCAAACTTCCTCTTAATCAATTGAGTGTAAGAACTGTAAGTGATAGGCTATTTAGTTGATCAAACTCCAATAATTCACAACTTAATTTCTATCTTATCATACTCAAAGCATCCCTAAATACACAAATTATCAATTTCCAAAAAGGTTTTATCTAGAAAAATTGAAAAAAATTTCACAATTTTTTCTCAAAACTAAGAGAACACTGATTAGTTTACCTAATCCACACCCCCAACCTAAAATCTACATTATCCTCAATGTAAAAGATGTAAGCATGCAATACAAAAGAGGCAACAAAAAGAAAGGAGTAGTAATGAAAAGATAGTACCTGAAGAAGAAATTTTTTAGGCTTTTTCTAAGGATCTCAATGTAAAGATGGGTTAGATAAAATACGAAACAAACGGAAAGAAAACTATCCTAATCCTAAATTCTATGAAAGCAATAAACCTAACTACACCTTCATCAGACTAGGAGGTCAATCCTGGTAAACAGGATTAATCAGAGGTATGGACATGTATTCTGAATCAAATTTCTCAGCAAATGGCTTTAAACGATGTCCATTCACTTTAAAAGCATTACAACTATTCGGATTCTTCATCTCAATGGCCCCATGAGGATAGACATTTGTAACAGTGAAAGGGCTGGTCCAACGAGATCAGAGTTTTCCTAAAAAAAGATGTAACTGGGAATTGTACAAAAGGACCTTTGACTAGTCAAGAATGATTTTCGAAGGATGTTCTTGTCATACAACACCTTCATCATATCCTTGTAAATTCTCAAGTTCTCGTATGCGCCATTCCGGATTTCCTCAAGTTCATTTAACTGAAGTTTGCACAACGATCCAACGTCATCCAGGTTAAAATTCATGTTTTTAATAGCCCAGTAGGCTCTATATTCCAACTCCACCGGTAAGTGGCAAGCTTTCCCATAGATAAGTCTAAAGGGAGACATTCCAATTGGGGTCTTGAAGGCTGTTTCGACCAGAAACGAAAGCATTTGATTCAGGGGAATTATCTTAGTTAATAATGACAAAAGGAATAGAGAGAACAATCATTAAATTTATTCATTCTAAATTCATTACATCCTTTTAATACTTTGATTCTAAGATAGAGTTTCTATGACAAAAAAACAAGTGAAATAAAATCACATATGAATTTCGGCAGCATTCTGACTCATATTAGTCATGTCTCCATCAGAGATAAGTTGTGTGGATTTCCTCTACGCATGTATTTCCCTCCCTTAATATGATAAAGGAAATGCCAGAACCCCTTAGAGTACATGAAATGGCTTAGGAGACTTCTAAAAATCAACATGTTTATTTCCCTATAAAGTACCCACGCAACTCCTCCATGAGTTGCGCGAGCCCGCGTTACTCATGAAGAATAGTGCGGCCCAGCTTCCTTCACTCTCTCTCTCTCTCTCTTTCTCTCTCTCCTCTCTCTTCAGTACCTGTCAGAGGCACTAGTCTTCTAGACATATAATCCTCCAAATGAGCTGGGTAGGGGGTATTTATAGGCTTCGGCATGTGTGGGTCCTTGAATTTCAAGCTGTGGACCCCACTTTGTATTCCTGATCCAAGAACCCTAAAGAGAGTAGCGTGGACTGGCACACCCATGATGAGTTGCACGGACCCACACAACTCATGTGCCAATGCAACTTACCATTCATCAATTTTCCTTGACCATTTTTTATTCTCCAACAGATGCCCCCTTGATCCGAGATTTTGACTACTTATCGAGTCAATTAGAGGGATCAAAATTTGTTCCCCATGATCTTGAGTTGCATAAACCTATGCAACTCTCCCTGCGCTACTCATGAGCAGCTCTTGCCAGCTATAAATATCAAACTCCCCAATCATTACTTCATTTTGAAACCCTTCCCAACCTGGACCCCATTTTTGCGCTACTCAAAATCCTACGCAACTTACTTACCACGCTACTCTGCTTCAAGCGCTACTTTGCCTTTCCACGCAACTGAGAGTTTGTGTAACTCCCACTCCGCGTAACTCTCCAACACTTAGTGTGAAAACTTTTATTCCAAAACTCTGCCAGATTTTCTATTGCCCAGACTTAATCATTTTTTTAACCTTTCAGACTTAGTCATTTCTTCATTCTTTCCATAATGGCCCATACCAAAAGAACATACCGCCTCATAGAACCCCCCACTGATCAACCTTCTCATGTCAGTCTTCTAAGCTCCTCTTAAAACCCTGAATCCTCACCTCCAGTCTCCACACCTTCTCCTCCTGTCCCCATTCCTTCTTCGATTCCTGTATCTACTTCTCCCCCGGCTCATGAGGAACGTCTAAGAAAAGAATGAAGGTAATAAAGAAACAACCTGCTTATATAAAAGAACTTGTCCTTCCAATCCTCAATTTTTTTGATAGAATGAAAATGCTCTCTTAGCCTATGTGTGAGGCAATCATCGCTGGAGACATACCCGGACCTCTGAAACAAGGTCGAGAGATTGATTGGAAAATGTGGTTAAAATCAACAGCTAATCTTTGCACCAACATCACCCGATCTCCGGTCAGGGAAGACACACCACGGCCGTCCTTTTCCAAGAAGCAACGGAGGAACAAGAACTCCAAGAGAAGATTAAGGAACATAAGAAAAGGAAGCTCCCAAATACCTGAGACACTATAAAAGTTCAAGATGGTTTCATCAAGTTCGATAGCCCCTTCAGAAATGAGTTGGTAGCAATTCCCCTGAATATACGTCGCCATTAGTCCATCCTTCAGAGTAAGCCTATGGATCGGACAACCCAAAGCAGAATGATGTATGCCCCTAACTGGTGCATGAAGGAACCGAGGATGATAGAGGGTATCTTATCGGAAAGATGATCAAAGAAATAGGTTGGCGATGTCCATCCCATGCAGTTCTTTATCCCTTGTTACAATCCTCATGAATTGTTCCCGACAGCCTTTTATGAAACATTGCGCCAGCGTTTTAGGGACAGGAGATCACTATGGGGAAATGAAGAATTTCAGACGTGTGGCTTCCTATCTACATGCAAGTATTATACTAACTAGGTAAATGCCATTCTCAACAAACATCATGCTATATTGATGGAGGTCGGCCTTTACGATGCCATCGAGGCCACTTCAGAGTACTTTCACAAAGACCACATGGTCTATAAAGGATTCCTCAACTATTGGTGCCCCATCACCAATTCCTTTCACTTGCCTTCCCTTGGTGAAGTTAGTATTACTCTCTGGGATTTGTACAAAATGGCGGGACTCCCCACAACTGGCCGCTTTTATGACGAGTACATACCCATAAATGAAGAATTCTCCCATTTCTCGCCTTTGAAATGTTGGGCACTGGTATCTGATGACTCAGTTGAGTTGTTTAGGGAAATGTCCAAGTTTCCCAACATTAAGAAGATCCCTTAATTTCTCTAGCTAGCTCACTTTTCTCGAGAGCTACATTATAATTCTTTGCTTCGTATCATAACTTTGTACACTTCATCGATATTCATCCCATGTACATTTCTTTTTTCCTTCTCTCCCTTTTTACAGATTCAAAAATAGTCTTTCTGATGACCTGGAGAATGCTCACCACAGAATAAGAAATCCACCAGAAGACTCACCTAAGGGTGAACTTGCAACATTTCTTGCATATTGGCTCTCAGTATTGTTGTACTTCCCAGTTCTAAATGGGCCGATGCCATCAGGCTTTCTGTATTTACCATTGAGGGGAGATTAGTGGAGGGTCGAAAATATTCACTTGCACCTCCTATCCTTTATTCATTATACAGAGCTTTCGGCGATGCTTCCACTCATGGTTAGAACCCGGCCGTTGGAGTCAGTTTGGCATTCACGCCATGGCACTACTTCTATGGGTGGCTAGGCATATACTTCCCTTGGACATGTGATGATCCAGAAAAAGCTTATATCCATCCTTCGCGAATACCGCTATGTCATTATAAAAAAAGGGTCATGCCAAAAAGAACATATGAGTGGGTGATCGATATGATTGAGTCGACTGATACCATTGATTTTTATCAATTCTCTTTCTCTCAATACATTGTGGATCACAAAAATTATGATGACGATAAACTCCCTCCATCCGAGTACGCTTTCTTCATCTCCATACGGTCTAACAGTTTGCCATTACGGGAAGGTAGTGAATTCTGGAGGGAACCCTACTACCCAAGTAGGTTTGCGCGACAATTCGAGTACGATCAAACCGTTCCAGAACATCCTGAAGTGGTGACTCGTACCATGACAAGATATGGTGAAGGTCCCTATAACTAGGGATTGGTTTGGAGATAATTGCTCATAACACGGATTAATTCAAAATTCATCATTCCTGTCTTTGGTTGCTTCGTTCGCACAAGATATCCATGGATGAGATGGTGGGCACACCAATCTTTCCTAATCCATCGTTGTATGCCGGTGGATTCTCCTATCTGGATCCCTGGCCCCAGAATCAGGAAACATAATCTTATAGAAGGAATTTGACATACTGTTGAACAGGATTGTGCCCCCGCTCCCGGTGAAGCTTGCGTGAAGATTTCTATAGAAGAACCTATCCGTGAAGTTAAACCTGCCAACACTCTCGAGGGTTGGATTACCCACGGATTCCCTTTGACATACTTAAAGGCTTAAAGAAGGCATACTTATAGAGAAGATGTTATCACAGATGCTGTAGACACTCCTTAGATTCCTACATCAATCGATCCTATTCCGATTCCAGCGACTGTTGGACCTTCTGAACCCCAAACAGCTCCGGGGGCTGCTGAATCTTCTGAACCCCAAACAATATTTCCATCTGCTTCCCAATTACTGTTCACTCACAGAAATTCGTCATCCCCTATCACTAGATCACAGACTCGGGCCAAATCCTCTACATCTCCTGTGACTACTGCTGTGGAAGATCCTGCCCCCATTGAGAATAGATAATCTCCATGAAAAGGGAAACGAGTGATCGTCGAAGAACTAGCTTTGGATTCGTCATTGTCTGAGAAAGAAAGCGAAAAATCCTCCTCTAGTGGCTCTTCTTCCAACGAGAGTGAGTCATCTTCTGGCGACTCGGGAGAAGAGGATGAATTGGATACAAACGAAGGAGAAATAGAAGAAGGAGAGGTAGAAGAAGGAGAGTAGGGGGAAGTAGAAGAAGGAGAGGTAGATGCGAATGATAATGAATAGATCACTACAATCTCCAAAGTCAATAGGGGAGTCCCTCAAGGAGACACTATTCCTCATACCACATCTACGGGAGTCGACAAAGAAGAAAAGCCCCTTGACTACAGAGAGTATGAAGATATACTTGGTGCTAATATGATTATATCATTCAGTAGCAACTATTCTCCTCTCACACGCACAACACTTCCTGATCCTCCAACTGATGCCATAACAGTTCTAGAGACTCTCCCAATTTCGCAAACATGATCAAACCATCGACCGCTCCTTCCTAGTAAGTAAATGCTCGCAAAAACGCTAGGGCACCCTTCAAGTTCCCAATTAAAACTAGTAAAGTGGCTCGCGACATAGACTTCCTGACAGAGCCAATTGACACTGCCACTCTATCTACGGTTGCGTCTAGTACTAAAGCCAGGGCACCATCTTTTGCCGACATGGCTTTGGATGTGCATGGCCCATCTTCTCTTCTCGAAGGAGTGCAACCTGTAGAAATAACAATCCTTGTTCCAATAGTTTTGCCGGCTCCAAGTATATTTTATTCTATTTCTCTATTTTATAATAGTGTCTTGCAATTCATTTTCTGACTTGTGTTTTCTTTTTTTCTTCTTCTAATACACTTTGTAGCTTGTCCTATTTCTAGTGGCTTTACAAGTTCTAGATTTGTTGCCACCGTCTCACATATAATATCTTTAGAGAAGATTCCCCTGCCTGCGTTGATCTTGTTGAAGAGTTCTTTATCGGTGGCTATATATATTTAAAGATCCAATGCAATGGTCTGATTTGGAAATTGTGCTGGCATCCTTAAAAAATGTTATGAGGATAGCAAGAATCAACATCTCTCCCCTATGTGAATCTCTTTCTCACTTTTGCGAGATATCTCACAAGCTAGAGTGCTCAAGACATGACCATCTGAGATTCTCCCTAACATTCTCGTAGAGATCGTTTCTTGCCAAAAAAGAGTTACAAAATTTCAACTCACTCGAGGAACAAGTGAGATCAAAATTTTCCATAAGTGAGAAGATTTAGTGCCTTAGACAACAAATCTCTGATTTAGAGGCCCAACATCGTGAAGTTGATCTAAGGACCAATAAGCTTGAAGCCGATATTGAAGCTAATAGGCGAATAGCTAACTTGGAACGATCAGAGATCTCAAAGAGGGAAGCTGCAATAGTTTCTTTAGAGCAAGAACTAGTTGACATTCCAGATCAAGTAAAGCTTATTGTTGACGCTGAGTTAGACAATGCGGTTGCAAAAATGCAACTAAAGGAGGATTTTTGGCTATACATGCTTGCTTTAGGAATGTCATAGGATATATAAATTTTCTTTTATGCTTGTGAGCACTTTCATATTTTGTTCTTCAAACATCATAAATAAATTTTGATAATTCAGTAAGAATTTTGTGGATGTATTGCAAGCATGCTTCTGTATGGTGATTGTTAGCATAATGTTGCCTACATGGTGTTATTTTCATGGGCGGTGCTAAATTTTGGTTCTAGTTAGTTTCACACACAGTTTAAGCTCTTGAGTAGTTAGAGAAATCACTATTTTTTAGACTCATAAGTAGTTGGAGTCGGGTCTTATGCGAATGACCTCTGTAACTCTTTAGAGTTGACGGGGCTTATCACAGCCAGGGAGTTCACAAACCGCGATCCATCAGAGGGGCCCAGTGAAGCTACTGGGGTAGTGAACTCGGTGAGTTTTATGCACATGGTTGGCCACAGTAACTCTCTACAGTTCGCGGGGAGCACAAGGCTACCTTCGGATACCAAATCCAGGGCCGTCAGTCCATTAATAAGGGGTCATCTTGCTTCAGAGACCTGTCCTCATGCGTTATTACTGAAATCAAGCCAAGGATCTAGGGAGTCGTCTTGCTTCAGAGACTCACATTTTCTTTGCCTGCCAGATCGGACCCATTCACAAGAGGGCATTTCCTCGCCATTCCTCGCCAGCCCGCATGACATTGTCGAAAACTGTACAGACGACATAGGCTTATGTGACTACTTCGTCAATTGACTGCATGGGTGCACATGATGCTCTTTATGGGCTTTTTAAGGCCATAGGCTTCTCACTGCTACTCAAATAATCTCATCGTATCGCTGTCACCAATGATGATAAGTCTTATACGTCGTAGACTTTATAGGCTTGGCTCTGCTGCTGTAAAAGATAGATCACCATCATTATCAGCCATAAGATTGTCAGCCATAAGATTTAGCTATAAATGATAAGTCACCATTGTTGCCGATATTTATATGTAGCAGATTTCATAGGCCCTGGTAAAGGTAATAAATTGAAATTGATATATCGCCCTTTACAGATGATATAAAACAAAATTTTATAGTTCGAATAGTGTATCACCTTGGCGATACTATTAATTTTGATAAATTCGGATAATAAAATGGCTTCGCGTCGTGTTGGCAATATGGCAATGGCGATGGCGACTTTTGATGATTTGATGGTAGTCATTGGCGTCTTTCATCTGGCGACAACCATTGGCTTTTTCTTTTGGCAATAACCATTAGCGCTTTTCATTTGGCGATAATATGAAAATCTACATTTTTATTCATATACAAGAAGAAATACAGAGTTCTATAACCTTTTGACTGTTCACTTGTCTTGCCCTTTTTTGGTTCTGATGTATTGGATGATACTCTTCAGAACCAAAATTGCCCCTTTCTAGATTAATGTGTCATTGATAAACCCAATATTCATTGATCATGGTTTCGTATCTTTCCCTTACTCGTTTCTTTCCATTCGTGTATTTGGACGATTGTAACTTGATTTTATCCATTATTGATAATCGGTTCAATATCCGAAGCACGTCATCTTCTTTGAATGCGGATGCCTCCAAAATTCTCTCCTGCCTAATGGATTCTTTTACCAGTTCATCCTTTTGACGATGAATAGAAGTTAGGTCCTCCAGGCTAACTTTCTAACAGAAGATTTTGACAATTCAATCACATACGTAGTGTTTATAGTTGCCTTTCTACGTCGTTCATCATCTTTTCTTAGGACTATTTCTCCTTGTTTTATCATCCTCTGTAATATATTCTTTAGTGTGAAACAATCTTCTGTATGATGTCTCAAACAACGGTGATAATGACAATAATTTTTCTCTTTAGTCATTTTGACCTCTTTCGGATATCTTGGTGAAGGTAACTTGATAGTTCCAGCGGCTAGTAATTGTTTCATCATTGGTAACACATCTTCTTTATCAAAAGCATATTCCCTAAGTGAATCGTATGATCGCAGTCGTTTATCATTTTTATAATCTCTTCGTAGATCCGAATCCTCCCTTCTCCTCGTTTCTCGCTTGTCACAAAAAATGTTTTTCTTTTTTCTCTTGATCGACAACATTTACCAATGCCCTATGTGGTCCTCTTTTTTTTTGTGGAGATTTGGAATGCTGGCATCTTCTTAGTCATCAGTTCCAGTGCATGTGCTTTGGTTGCTAGGTCTCGAAAAGTCCTTATGTTAGCATTAGTGAGTCCAAATGCAATTCCCGTCTCCATGGAGCTCAAACACATTTTTACCTGTTCTCTTTCTTCCGGTAATTATCAGCACGATGCCCCTAGAGTCTTCCATTTGCTGATAAATTTCTCTACAGGCTCATTCTCTCTTTGCCTTATGGAGGCTAGCTCTTTAATATTGACATCACGATCTGATGAACAGAAATTCGACAAAAATGCTTCCGACATCTGTTCCTAAGTTTGTATCGATTCAAGCGCCAAACCAGAATACCACTGGAATGCCTTGCCTATCAGAGAAGACCTGAACAATCTCAGAGAATATTGAGGAATAGTGGAGAAGTTACCCATGGACGTGATGAAATGCATCAGATGTTCATTCGGAGACCCATCCCCACTGAATTTTTGAAACTCAGGATCCTTAAAGTTAACAGGAAAAGGTATATCTTCCACTTCTCTCGGATATGGCATTCGGTAGCGAAACCTTCTTGCGTTATCATGTTCCCTTTCCAATCTAACGGCTTCTGCGACTACTTGTCGCACTTCCTCTTAGGTTATTTCTCTGGTCACCGAGGCTAATCCATGAGATCCTGCTCTTGGTGGTTGAGAACCTTCGGGTTGTTGTTCTCGTTCATTCATAGTAGCCATCATCGGAGGTGTTATCATCTAGGCCACATTATGTGTGTGAGTAGCTAAGGCTTCTCGGAGGTTTCTGCATTCCTCCATCAACATTTTCTGTGCTTAGGCCATTTCGACCATACAATCTTCAGTGGTAGGTGGTGGATCTTTACTTGTGCTACCCATACATACAACGACTTCCCCATTCCCTAATGAAGCAATCATTGGAGTGGAGTGAGAATATGCCAATGTGACGAGGCTTGTTGAAAAGGGAGTTTCATTTATTTCTTCAGTACTTCCACAGAGTTTGGCCGACCATGATTCAACTTGAGGCGATATGTTCTGAGGTGATTCATACACTGGTGGGCTTTCCATGGGTGATTTACCCTTCTGTTTCTTCATCCATCGGGCCTTTGCAACAGATAGAAATCTTATAACATCGGCGAGGATGAAGATTTTGCCGGGTATATTATTGGAGGGGCAAGTTCAGGCTTTTTTCATACCGCGTCTCATGTTACTGGTCCTCTAGTTTTTAAGGTTGATGAACTTGCCCTGGTAGTTGTAATATTTCGGTCCCTTGATCTCTGACGTGACACGACGATCCAATCATTTTCATTTTCTTGTGCTATTGGGGAGACCGTTACGACCCCATCATTGTCTTGAAACTTGTCTTTCTGCATCTGATGGACCAAGAGTTGGTTGTAGGCATATTCCACTACGAATCATGTGGTTGCGAAATAGAAGATCGTTTCATTCACAGAGGTTGCCATTGACTATAACTTGGATATGTATATTGTATCGTAATCCTATCAGAGGACACAAACGATATTAATTAGCATTTATTTACTAACATACTTTATCCTGGATATGAAAGGAATGATGTTCCCGTCGAGAGTCGTCATTTTGGCGTCTTTAAAGAAAAAAGCATTTGATTCAGGAGAATTATCTTACTTAATAATGACAAAAGAAAGAATAGAGAGTACAATCATCAAATTTATTCATTTTAAATTCATTACATCCTTTTGATCCTTTGATTCTAGGATAGAGTTTCTATAACAAAAATACAAGTAAAATAGAATCAAATATGAATTTTGGCAGCATTCTGGCTCATATTAGTCATGTCTCCATCAGAGATGAGTTGTGCGGATTTCCTCTATGCATGTATTTCCTCCCTTAATATGATAAAGGAAATGCCACAACCCCTTAGAGTACTTAAAATGGCTTAGGAGACTTCTGAAAATCAACATGTTTATTTCCCCATAAAGTACCTGCGCAACTCCTCCATGAGTTGCAAGGGCTGAGGAGTTGCGCGAGCTCGCACAACTCTTGGAGAGTAGCATGGCCCAGCTTCCTTCACTCACTCACTCTCTCTCTCTCTCTCTCTCTCTCTCTCCTCTCTTTAATACCTGTTAGAGGCGCTAGTCTTCTGGAAATTCGATCCTCCAAATGAGGGGGTAGGGGGTATTTATAGGCTTTGGCACGTGTGGGTCCTTGAATTTCAAGCTGTAGACCCCACTTCGCATTCCTGATCAAACCAACCCTAAAGGGAGTATCGCGAACCCGCACACCCATGACGAGTTGTGTAGACCCGCGCAACTTGCCACCCAGGCAACTCATGTGCCAGTGCAACTTGCCATTCTTCAATCTTCCTTGACCATTTTTTATGCTCCAACAAAGGCAGTACGGTAGACCCATAAAGCATTGGTTAAGTGGTTTGACCAATCCTTCTAATTAGGGTTAATCGTTTTCTCCATAATGTGTTTAATTTCCCTATTGGAAATCTCAGCTTGCCCACTTATTTGAGGGTGGTTGTTCACAACCCCAAGTGTAGGGTTGCGATGTAGTAATAATCTCGGTGAGGCCAAGGTCGAATCCATAGGGACTAATCTTGTGTGTCTATTATGAAAGTAATTAGAATCAAAACTAGGAGAAGATCTAACCTAAATCAGGAAAGTAGGGAGTAATTGTAAGATGATGAATTTATAAACTTAAGAATTTAAAGGTGGGAAGTAGGGTTTCCAGGGATCCACTTTCAGCTCTTAAGATATTTTCTTATTTGATTCAAGGCACTCAATTGGAATTAAAGTCTTATCTTATCCAATTAGAAGATATTCAATAAGATCAGATTTGAACTTCCATTGACCTAATTCTCAACGGATAAAAGTTGTGAAGATTGGAAGTGATTCCATCACCTAGCCATGCCCAGGAGACTATGGTAGATAATAGGATTTAGCAATCCAACAACCAACATAGGAGAATTGTGAAGAATAGAAGAGATTCCATCACTCAGCCATGCCTAAGGGATGATAGAGAACAACAGGATTTACTATCTATGCAATCTCATAGCAGGACAAGTAGATACTTTAAGTTTTTGTAGATATATCGTAATTTGAGTCACAACAAATTATTAAAAACCTAAAAGTATTCCTTTAAATAAGAACTAGAATCCATAAGGTTCAAATAGATATGAATCAAAACAAAGTAAACATCCTAATCACGCTACAAGCTTCACCCCTTAGCCCTAGCTACGGGATCTAGCCAACCATAGACATGATTGGATCTACAACCCTAAAAGAAAGAATGAAAAATGAAGAAGAAGGGAAGACGAACTCTTGGGAAGCGGCTCTGCCCTTTTTGCAATACTTCTCCAAACCCTAAATATCTTAGAAAGACTTAGGAAACCTCTATTTATAGGTAAAGTTCTTCAAAATCATAAAATCGGATCAAATTTACACAGTTTGCATAAACACTGCATAACCGGTTCGATGTCATCGAGCACCCTTCGATGACATCGAAGGGGTTTGAATTCGAAAGTCGCGCCTTTTCATTCTTTTAGACTGCGTAAGTTTCTGTGTCATCGAACCGTCCTTCGATGTCATCAAGTGAAGCTTCAATCCATCGAACAGGCCTTTGAGTCATCAAGAATGTGTCCAAAACATTCCAGTGAGTTGCTTCAATTTCTTTAATACATTCGATGCCATCGAGCAGTCTTTGATGTCATCGAGTACCTTCCTTCCAGTCATCGAATATGTCTTCGATCGATCGAGAAAAGCACCCAATATGTCCAGCAACCAACTCAATTTTCCCTCATAAATTCGATGTCATCGACTAATGTTCGATGTCATCGAACAGATCTTCAATGTCATCGAACGGTTCTTGATGGCACAATCGTTGTGATTTTTGCGCTTGTTCTTTCGAATTTCCTCCCTCTCCACTTGGTTTTCTTGGATCTTGGGACCTTAAAACCTTCAATCTTGGTCTCCACGGGTTCATTCTTTGCCTTGGTGATTTTTGAGCACTAAGTCCATGCTTTTAACATTCTTTTCAATCCAAGCTCTTAAATTCACCTTACAACACAAACACATATAAAATATACCATTAAGCTATATTATGTTTGTAAAACTAAGAAATAAATGGGGGATAATATGTAATATTTGACCCTCAACACAACTCCCAACCAACATTTTGCTAGTCTCGAGCAAAATATGTGAAAAATAATCTTCAATCTCGAGTTCAAAATCCTTTTACAGAAAACAATCTTTTGTGCACTCAAGGATGAATGGGTGGAATTAAGATATGGAAGTGGGATTTTGAAAACCTAGAATCCAATCACATAAGCAACCCATCAAATAAGTCCTTTGTCCATTAAATCGAGGCATAATTTGTATATTAAGTTTTTCAATGTGCTCAATGAAAGTCAATTTACTTCTCTTATGAATACTATCAATTCATCATGTTAGCTATGCTTATCACTTCAAGATTAGTTTGAAACTCAAGTACTGATTCCAAACTTATCGCCTTTTCCTTATTTCTCCAGTTTGATTTTATATAAACGGTCAATTTTTATTCATTCGTTTTTATTTTTGAATTCTTTTCCAGTCTTTTCATTCTTTATCATGACCTCTTTGTCAATCTCCTGTTTTTTTAGCTGGTTCTTTTTAAAAATAAAAAATAAAAAATTTAAGGTGGAAAAAAAAATCTCCAAACTTGCTTCTCATCATCTATCAATGATTACCATATTAACAATCAGAAATTCTAGTGCATCTTACAGAAGGTAGAATAAGTGTAATGTGTCTTGTAATTTAAATTAACATGATATTTAAACGACCTCTTAATCAATTGAGCGCAAGCACTTAGGTGATAAGTTACTTAGATGATTAGACTCCAGCAATTCAAAATTCAATCTCTATCTTATCATACTCAAAGCATTCTTAAGTACACAATTCATCACTTCCCAAATAGATTTTAACTTGAAACATTAAAAACTTTCAAAAAATTTGCTCAAAACTGAGAAAACACCGATTAGGTTACCTAATCCCCCATCCCCAAACGAAAAATCTACATTATCCTCAATGTAAAAGAATAAGCATGCAATGCAAAAGAGACAATGAAAAGAAAAGGGAAGTGATGGAAAAGTAATACCTGAATAAGGAGTTCTGAGGCATTTCCAATAATCTTAATGTGAAGATAGGTTAACACTAAACAAAACTCAACAAAGTATAAGAAAGCTATCCTAAAACAGTGAAAGCAGACTACCCTAGTCCTATACCTCTATCAAATTAGGAGACCAGTCCTGGTACATAGGATCAGTCAGAGGTATGGACATGTCCTCTGAATTAAATTTCTCAACAAATGGCTTTAATCGATGTCCATTTACTTTGAATTCATTGACATTGTTTGGATTCTTTATCTCAATGGTCCCATGAGGATAAACATTAGTAATAGCGAAAGGGCCAGTCCAATGAGATCGGAGTTTTCCCAGAAAGAGATGTAACCGAGAATTATACAAGACGACTTTCTGACTCGGTGTGAATGATTTTCGAAGAATGTGTTGGCCATGAAACACCTTCATCTTATCCTTGTAAATTCTCGACTTCTCATACGCATCATTCTAAATTTCTTTAAGTTCATTTAACTAAAGTTTGCATAGCGAGCTAACATTGTCCAGATTGAAATTCAGTTTTTTAATAGCCCACTAGGCTCTATGTTACAACTCCATGGGCAAGTGGCATGCCTTCCCATAGACAAGTCTAAAGGGAGACATTCTAATAGGGGTCTTAAATGCGGTACGGTAAGCCCATAAGGCATCGGTCAATCGGATTGACCAATCCTTATGGTTAGGGTTAACTGTCTTTTCCAAGATGTATTTAATTTTCCTATTAAAAATCTCAGCTTGCCCACTTGTTTGTGGGTGGTATGGAGTGCTCACTTTGTGGGAGATCCCATATTTCTTCATTAAGTTCGCAAACGGCCTATTATAAAAATGTGAACCTCCATCACTAATGATGACTCAAGGCATTCCGAATCGGGAAAGGATGTTCTCTTTTAAGAATTTAATGATCGTTTGATCATCATTATTCCGGCACTGAATCGCTTCAACCCATTTAATGACATAGTCTATGGCAGCAAAATATATAAATTCCCGAAAGATTGAGGGAATGGTCCCGTGAAATCGATACCCTAGCAATCAAATGCTTCAATGATCAGAATGGGGTTCAAGGGCATCATATTTCGATGAGACAACACTCCCAATTTCTAATAATGCTCATAAGCTTTACAAAACTCATGAGTATCCTTGGACATAGTGGGCTAGTAAAAGCCGCATTATAGAATTTTGGTCGTGGTCTTTTTGGCAGAAGAGTGACCACCACAAGCCTTAAAATGATAGAAGGAGATGTCACTTTGGTGTTCATTATCTAGCACACATCTCCTTAAGATTTGGTCAGGACAATATTTAAATAAATATGGATCCTAAAAGAATTTGCGTACCTCGGTGAAGAATTTTTTCTTATCTTGCGCAGTCCAATGTGTCTGCGTGAAACTTGTAGCAACATAATTAGCAATATCCGCAAAATAAGGTGAATGGGAGACTTTGGACAATTGTTCATCAGGGAACATGCCATTTATATGTGTCATATCAAGGGAATCAAAGAGATCAAGGTGGGAAAGATAGTTAGTCACTACGTTCTCTACTCTCTTTTTATCTTTTATTTCCAAATCAAATTTTTGGAGGAGGAGGATTCATCTTATCAGGCGGGGCTTAGCATCATTCTTATAAAGAAGATGCTTGAGTGTCGTATGATCTGTGTAAATGACGATCTTGGACTGATCAAGTAGGACGTAAATTTATCTAAAGCGAACACCATGGCTAAGAGTTCCTTTTTCATAGTAGAGTTCACTTAGGTAGGATTTAGAGTTCTACTTGCGTAATGAATAACATAGGGCTTCTTTTCTTTTCTCTGGCCTAAAACTGCCCCAAGGGCATAATTAGACGCGTTGCACATAAGTTCAAAAGGAAGGCTTCATTCAGGTGGCTGCATGATAAGTGCAGTGGTTAACATGCCCTAGATCTTAGTAAAAGCTTCCTGACATTACTCAGTCCACTCGTATAGTGCATCCTTTTGAAGTAGATTACATAAAGGATGAGAGAGGTGATTAAAGTCCTTTTTGAATCTTCTGTAAAATCCAGCGCGTCCTAAAAAGGATTGCACGTCTCGTATGTTCTTGGGTGGAGGTAAGTTAGACATAAGATCAATCTTGGACTTATCTACCTCAATTCCCTTGGTCGAGATGATATGTCTAAAGACAATTCCCTTACTGTAACGCGCTGAAAAACGGGGGTCGAGCATAAACTCAACTCCCGAGTTCTAACGCATCACTTATGCAACAAAATGAATGATGATTGAATGTTGTCTGTATTAGTGCATTGAACCTAAGTGAGATTAAGCCAAAACAGCATATCATACTCCAGAGACAGTTAAATTGCAAGCGAAAGACTGTGATAGATATATAAAATATAAAAACAGTGGTGAGTCTCCAGAGTGTGATAATGTTACCAGGTTAAAGAAATACAAGTATAATTTCAATTTATACTAAAGTGTAGTGTTATCTAGTAAACATCCCTGTAATCTCGTTGATCAAGACACGGCTTGCTTGAAGCCATCAGCATACAGCATAACGAACAAGCAAAGTTATCATCATAAAAGTCCGTCTCCGCCTCAGGAGTAGCGTCGCCATCTGTAATCAGACAAAGTCTGGTGGGTGTTCGAAACACCGTCCCGTAATGTGGGAGTGAGTGATTAACTCAGTGGAACAATAAAGCATAGGTTAACATGTTATCGACTCAGTCAAGCAGTAATGATAAAGCAGTATAATCAAACACTCCTAAATACTCTTATTAATGCAAGTATGAATGCAGTCATGATGGATGCCCTCACCGACATACTCTCTCATGCGACACCATCTTCGTTCGCGGCATGCTTGCTTTCCTCAGTGCTCCACATCTTCCAGGCACATGCAATGCATGATGAGCATGATTACTGAGCTGTTATTAGTCCATTTCAAACAGCAGGATTGGGAAACTAAGGTACCTCCCTTATATCATTCCCAAACATGATCCATTCTAGCGTCATTAGTCTAGACAATCTCATATAATGGTGTGTTTCTAGGTTACTGCAAGGGCTGTCAGGGCTGTTACATGGAATCGTTGCACCACTCCCCCATCACCTTATCAATACAGGCCTAGGTTATACTCTGTTACTACGGGAAGGCTCATCGCCTCACCGCAGATTTAGAGTATGCTCGAGGTCACTACACCAGGTACGGTCAAGGCTGCCAGGGCTGTTATACGGAATCGTTGCACCACTCCCCCATCACCCATTAAGTAGTGTAGGCCGACAGCACGAATATAGTGTCTCATACCACCATAATCGGCTCACAAGTCTGGTTGCCCACTGGTCACTACGGGGAGGCACGTGGCCCCAGTGTAGGCTGACAGCTCGACCACGGTGTCCCATAGCACCATGCCCAACTTATGAGTCTCAGCGGATCGAGGTACCATAGTTAACTGGATTCCACTGGTAAGTTTGGTACCCTAGGTTCAAGCAGTAGTGACCAAACATGGTGAACATACACTAGACATATCGGGTTACTTGACGAGCCTAACTAGCTCAAGCGTACAATCAACTGAACGACATGAAGTGCATAAGCACTTCGTGTGGCCTAACCACTGTCGCTAACTGAAGTAAGACTCGGGTTCGTCCAACACATCCTACGTGGTGAAATGAATCTCAACCACGATCTCAAGTCTGGTACCGATTGTCTGGACTATAAACATAGTCTCAATCATAATTAATCCATATTCAAAGCATGTGGAGTAAAGCATAATAAACAAAGTAATTCAAGCATGCTAACAAACATGTCATAAGCATGTATAAAGCATGTTATAAAGCATATCATAAAGCACCATATAAACAAGAATACAAATGATGAGGGTCAAATATTGCATATCGGACCCTGATTATTGCCCTATTTTACGTACACGATAATGCTTAACATCGGATTTTAATCGTGTTTTTGTTGCAGTATGTAATAAGGAGCGTTGATTGAAAAAGAGTATTAAAAGCGTAGATTTGACGCTCCGAAGTTATCAAAGCAAGGGACGGACTCCAGAGAACCAAGATCAACAGATTTACATGGCAGGAATCTGAGAAAATCAAGTCGTTCACGTTAAAGAGTCCCAAAAATGGTTTAGAATGCAAGATCACATGGTTCCCTCCATCCAATTGGTTCGAAACTTTATACATGGGATTAGGGACATAAATTAACCGTACATTTCAAATTTCAAATTTGACCCTCGGATCACTAGGGAAGTAGCCCAACAAATGAGATCAGCCCCTTAATTCATTAAGTGGGACCCACCGCTATCTGGATATGCCTAAAATTTGGATTCAATGCCTTAAATGGGGAGAACAATTAAATGGATGGATCAGATTTATCACGAATATCATATGTGGACCCCACATGAGACGGGTGTGTATAGTGCATAAATGCACTAGCCGTGCACTAGAAGCGCTGACCGCGTCAGCGCTTTCCAAAAAACCAGCGCCGATTTCAAATCCAAAACGGCAGTTGCCGTTTTGCGTTGTTGCGAACGGACGGAAAATCCATTTTTACGGTCGCTAGTGGGCCCCACTCATCACCTGTACGGATGATCCGAACCGTCCATCTTGAAGATGGGCTCGAGGACTTCAAAACCATGGTAATACTTTATACCCATGCGTGCACACGTATGCGGTACAGAGGCCACAAAGGGCTGCCCTGCAACGTCAAACCGATCTTTTTGTGTTTTCTTTCTCGGGACGCATCAATGGATGTTCAAAACTACCTATTCTTGACTGAAATTTTGTCCTGAATCCAATGGACGGGGTGGATTTCCCAGTAAAACACTTCCATGGGGCCCACCGATCACGACAGTGAAAGGGTGCGAAAGGTTTCGCACAATTTGAAAATCCAGTTTTTCAGGTGGTTGTGGGCCACCATCTTTGATCATATGGTAGATCTGAACCGTCCATCATGTAGAGGACCCAAGAAAGTCCTAAGGGACAGTGTTTGTTGGAATTTGAACGAGGAAAGTATGGTGTTTTGAGGTCCTGAACTTGGCTGCGAAAAGGTTTTTTACTGCGCGTGCGACAGCTTCCCAAATCCGAATTTCACCACTCCAGCCACTCCATCAGCTATAAAAAGAGTTGCAAAACATGAGGAAGGGCATTGAAAAAGTGGAGAATTCCAGATCTAGAGCAAAGGAGAGAAGAAAGAGAAGAAAGAAGAAAGAGAGAAATTGGTTTGATGTTTTGTTTATGAATTTTATTTATCCATCTGTTTAATGGATTTTATGGGTAACTAATCTCTCAGCTAGGGCTGAGATGAAACCCCTAATTTGAACACCCATTGTTCTATGTTGATTTTACTTTAATTAGATTGATTTGTTTCTTTCTCTAGTGTGCTTGATTGTTTTAAATTCTATACTTCTCCATCTATGAACTTTGATCAGAGTCTATGGATGGATGTTGTTTGGATGCTTATTCTAGGTGCTTGTGTTTGCTAATGAACAGGTTCCTATAGGGGAAGAGACAGGGTGCTTTAATGAACGGTATATTCCATGTGCCCAACCAAGGACATGGGATATGTTATTCATAGCATTGTTTGAAGGAATTAGACAATCAGATGCCCGATTAAGGACACAGATTGTGCTTTCTCTAGATAAGTTAGATCAATCTAAATTAAAGTGAATTAACAGACAAAACAAGGGTTAGGATAATTAGGGGTGGATTCGAAAGTCCTAGTGCTCTCTCTGGTTGAATTTTCTTCCTTATTCTCAATAGTTATTTTCCACAAATTTGTGTTAGTAATTCGCTACATTAATTGTTGGATTAGTTAAGGAGAATCACAGTTTTGAATTGTGACGACCAGTCCTCGTGGGATTTGACCTCGATCTTACCGAGTTATTACTACATCACAACCCTATACTTGGGGAGTGAACAAGTTTTTGGCGCGTGTTAGTTCTTGGGATCTGTTTGTTCCAAATTGAATTTAGATTCTCTCTTATCATAATTCATAGCTTAGGATTTTACTAACTTAGAGTTATTTTCTTTATTTTAGAAACTAACCTATTTCCTCTTTTTGTGGTCCCTGAAATAAACTTCTAATTTGGTAATCCCTTCTAAGTTTCTTACTTTTTCTAATTTCTATTTTTAGAATTAGGATTTTATTTTTTTAGAAATTTTTAGTTTCTAATTTTAGATTTAGATTCTTCTTTTAAGTAACTTTCTATTTTCTAGTTTTAGAAATTTTTAGCTTTTTATTCTTAGTAACTTTCCAATTCTAGGATTTCCTTCCTTTTTAGAAATTGACTTTTTGTTCTTTAGAAAATTTCTAATTTTAGATTTTCTGTTTTAGAAACTAACTTGTTTTGTTTTCTTTTGCAGGATTTTAACATAGATCTCCAATTGGTAACATCTTTCTAAATTCTCCAGTCCTCTCTACTTTCTATTTTGAGATTTAGGTTTTCAATTTTTAGGAATTTTCTACTTTCTAACTTTGGATTTGGTAACTTTCTATTTTCTAGATTTAGAAACTTTCTTTTTTAGAAATTAACCGTTGCTTAGGATTTTTCTATCATTATTTTAGGAAACTTGATTTGTTTTTGTTTTTATTTACGGGAATTGAGGAAGGAAGCTACTAAGTGAAGGAGGAGCTTCTTAAATCTTCGCCATCAATCATCTCCTTTTCTGGTTCTTTCTTCCCATTCTTATTCACATAGTTTTAACTTTTTTTTTTTTTTTTTTAATAGCATAATTTCTAGTTCTAGTTTTCTTTCTCTTAGGTTGTTACTTAGTTTATGCTAGGACGTAGATCTCTAGATAAAGAACTAGCACCTTTTGATCCCGAAATAGAAAGAACATTCCATAGAAGATTGAAAGACATCCCAGTTGAAATGGCAGAAGAGAATGGAACTAAAACTCTTAGAGATTATTCACTCTGTCCAATTCAATGCACCTTCATGCATAGTGTTGCCCACCACCACGGCAAAGACACTTTGAACTCAAGACTGGGTCATACGATTCTTTGCCTTCCTTTTATGGGTTGGACAAGGAGGACCCATATCATCATGTGAAAGAATTCTAGACATTTGCTCCACCTTTAAATTCCAAAACTTCTCGAGACGATTCGATCCGCCTACGCCTTTGTTTCCTTTTTCTTTGAAGGATAAGGCGAAAGCATGGTTGAATTCTCTAGAAGTTGGGTCTATCACTACATGGGACCAATTGTCTAGAAAGTTCTTAAACAAGTTCTTCCCTGTTCACAAAACTAATGCTCTCCGTAGAGAAATCACTAATTTCACACAAAAAGAGGGAGAGCACTTTCATGAATGTTGGGAAAGATGGAAGGACTTGCTTCTTAAATGTCCACACCACGGTTTTGAGAAGTGGCAACAAGTGCAATACTTTTATGACGGTCTGACACCCCAGAACCGTCGCATGGTTGATGCCACCAATGGAGGGTCCTTCATGACCAAAAGTGATACCGAAGCATGGAAATTCTTTGAAACCTTGTGTGAAAACTCCCAGCAATGGGACTATTCAGATAGAGGTGAAAGAAGTTCCCAACCACAAAAGAGAGGTGGCATATATGAGATAGGAGTCACACCAGATCTCCATGCCAAGATTGATGGCCTGACAAAGAAGGTTGATGCTCTGATGTTACATAATGGACCTCCACAAACAACTCAAGCCGAGGCTTGTGCCATATGTTCTAGTTCTACCCATCCTACGCAATCTTGCCCATCGGTACAAAGATTTCCAGAATTCCTCTCTGAACAAGTTCATGCTTTGAATACCTTTCAGAAACCTGGGAATGATCCTTACTCAAACACTTACAACCGAGGTTGGGCTAGGCATCCAAATTTTTCTTGGGCAAAAGGACCACAACAAGGAGGACCATCTGGAAATCCTCCCATGCAACCTTACCCTCAAGCTGGCAATCAACAACTCCAACAGTTTCCGCAATATCAACAAGTCCCTTCACAATCACGGAAACCATCTCTTGAGGATACACTCCATCTTTTTATGCAGAGTTCTCTCCAATTCCAAAAAGACACCCAACAAACCTTACTAGCCAACCAGCAAAGCTTACACGCAAATGCGCAATCCATTGCCAAGCTGGAAGTACAAATGGGTCAACTAGCTACCGCATTGAATGAGAGAGAAAAGGGTAAGTTCCCTAGTCAACCTGTGGCTAATCCAAAGGGACAGTATGAGATTGGCTCTAATTCCAACCAAGGGCAATACCACGAGCAAGCCAAATCAATCACTACCCTTAGGTTAAGCAAACAGATTGACAACAAAATAGAGATACCTAGGGATGAATCAAATCAAGGTGAAGCAGAGAGACACACCAATGCATCCAAAGTCTAAAAACTCTCTGACTCTCCAAGAGCCGCTGACGTGCCACCTTACGTGCCCAAAGCACCTTTTCCTCAACGTCTGACACCAATGAAGAAAAGAAACAATTTTGATGAAATCCTGGACGCGTTTAAAAAAGTGCAAGTCAACATTCCGTTGCTTGACGCTATCAAGCAAGTCCCTCCTTACGCTAAGTTTCTTAAAGATTTATGCACTCAGAAGCGTAAGCAGAATGTTCATAAGAAGGTCTTCCTTGCAGAGCAGCTCAGCTCCATGATTCAACATAACACCCCTCCTAAATTTAGGGATCCAGGAGCCCCCACCATTTCTTGCGGCATAGGAGATCATAAGATCGGGAAAGCATTGCTTGATTTAGGGGTGAGTGTTAATTTGTTACCTTATTTGGTTTATGAGCAGCTAGGACTTGGTGAGTTGAAACCGACTAAGGTAACATTACAACTGGCTGATAGATCTGTCAAGGTTCCCCGGGGTGTTATTGAAGATGTGCTAATCCAGGTTGATAAATTCTATTTTCCAGTGGATTTCATAGTTATAGATACTCAGCCTGTCCAGAATCCTCATAGTCAGATCCCAGTCATCTTGGGTCGTCCATTTTTGGCCACATCTAATGCTATTATAAATTGCCGAAATGGAGTTATGAAGTTGTCCTTTGGTAACATGAATATTAAACTTAATGTTTTTAATGCAGGACAACAATCCGCAGATTTGGATGACATATTTGAAGTGGACATGATCGAGAGTCTAGTGCAGGACTCCTTCCGTAAATCTTTTGAAGATCCACTTGAGACCTGCTTAGCACAACATGGCATGGATTTCGACATAGATAGTCCCATCCACGAAGTCAATGCAATGCTCGACTCTACTCCTATATTGGAGACTGAAAAATGGAGAGCGATAGTGGAACCTCTTCATCCCTCTGAGACTCTTCCTGACAGCACAGTTTCTAACTCTGAGAAGGCAAAAGAGAACAGGTTGCTTAATGTTCTTCGAACATATAAGGCAGCAATTGAACGGAAGATAGCAGAAATACAAGGAGTGTGCCCCACTGTATGTAAGGATCATGCTGTGGAAATGTCACGTAAAATACAAAGGAAGCATGATCTTAACATGGAAGAAGTTGTTCGAGCGGAAGTCCTTAAATTGTTTGATGATAGTGTCAATTACCTCATTTCAGATAGCACAGTTTATGGGAACTCACATCACTTGTCTGGGATTGGTTAACCACGTGTTGAGGTAAGTTCTTTGGCGGACCCTGGTCTTAAAGATTAATGAATTCATGGTCCGTTCTTGTCTGGCTGAAGACGTTTAACTTAGCGCTCCTGAGAGGCAACCCAGTCTTTTGTTTTATGTTTTTTTTTCTAGTTAGTTACTTCAATGTTTGTGGGTAACATTACTGCAAACCCTCACGAGACTACAACTCGTCCACTAGGGGTAACCTAGGGGTTTAAAGGCTTGTTGCATACGCTAAATGCAATCGAGAGCACCTGCGAAAGTGGTATAGGTAGGATTTTCTTTTTAGGATTTTATTTATTTTTATTTTTTGTTTTTGTTTTTGTTGATATCTCTCTTGTGCTAACCTGCTTTTATGTTGCTATTTTTGAGAAAGCTTCTTGATTCTCCATCCAGGTACTATCTTTTCCTCACTCCTCTTTTCTTTTCGTTGTCTCATGTGCATTGCATGTTTATTTCTTTTATATTGAGGACAATGTAGATTTTAGGTTGGGGGTGGGAAATTAGGTTACCTAATCAGTATTTTCTTGGTCTTGAGCAAAAATTATGAAAATTTTTAAAATTTTTCTGGAATTTCTGTTGACTTTAAAGTGATTTTGAAGGATAGTTGTGATTTTGAAATTACAAGATACAGAATGTGAGTAATTTATGACTCTGGGATTCAGTTGTCTGGTAGATTTCCCAGTTAAGTTTGAATTGTTAATCCATGATTAGAAGTTGTAAACATTGATTGAGCCAGGATTGCACATATCAGATCTCACTTACACATTAAGTTTTCAGTTCGATATTAAATGGTAACATGGTGATCATTAAAGCATGAAAGGAACTAGCCTGAAAATTTTTTTGTTAGCATCAGTTTATAAAGAAGAAGAGAAAAGGCTAGGACGCATAATCTTCACCATAGGTTTGCTCCCTATAGATGAAGATTCGATTCCCCATAGTTGACATGAGAAAAGAGTTAGGCGACAAGTTTTCACCATAGGTTTGCTCCCTATAGGTGCAGATTTGATTCCCCTCCTTGGCACCACTGTTTATAAAGGAAATCAAAGGTTGATAGAACGAAAAGATGATCTAAAATGCTAGTGTTGGTTTCAGGTTGGTTGTCACGAATTACTAATGATCTCATGAAATTGACAATTGGATCTTTTAATGATTGTAAGCCGAGATTATACTATACACTCATGGAACTCAATGTTTAGAATATTCTAATTAATGGATTAATATTTTGAACTTGATTATGAAGCTTACTGTAAGCTTGATTTCAGGAGAAAAATCTTCTCACCATTCATGAATCGTGGAATTTTCACATCTCAATTATCTGTTCAACCGTCACTTGAGTTTACAAGAATTGTCTTTTATTTCTGAAATTATTTTTCGCATGTTTTGCTCGGGACTAGCAAAATGCTGGTTGGGGGTTATGATGAGGGTCAAATATTGCATATCGGACCCTGATTATTGCCCTATTTTACGTACACGATAATGCTTAACATCGAATTTTAATCGTGTTTTTGTTGCAGGATGTAATAAGGAGCGTTGATTGAAAAAGAGTATTAAAAGCGTAGATTTGACGCTCCGAAGTTATCAAAGCAAGGGACGGACTCCAGAGAACCAAGATCAACAGATTTACATGGCAGGAATCTGAGAAAATCAAGTCGTTCACGTTAAAGAGTCCCAAAAATGGTTTAGAATGCAAGATCACATGGTTCCCTCCATCCAATTGGTTCGAAACTTTATACATGGGATTAGGGACATAAATTAACAGTACATTTCAAATTTCAGCCCTCGGATCACTAGGAAGTAGCCCAATGACCAGATCAGCCCCTTAATTCATTAAGTGGGACCCACCGCTATCTGGATATGCCTAAAATTTGGATTCAATGCCTTAAATGGGGAGAACAATTAAATGGATGGATCGATTTATCACGAATATCATATGTGGACCCCACATGAGAGGGTGTGTATAGTGCATAAATGCACTAGCCAGTGCACTAGAAGCGGCCGGACCGCGTCAGCGCTTTCCAAAAAAACCAGCGCCCGATTTCAAATCCAAAACGGCGATTCTTGCCGTTTTGCGTTGTTATGAACGGACGGAAAATCCATTTTTACGGTCGCTAGTGGGCCACACTCATCACCTGTACGGATGATCCGAACCGTCCATCTTGAAGATGGGCTCGAGGACTTAAAAACCATGGTAATACTTTATACCCATGCGTGCACACGTATGCGTACTGCAGGCCACAAAAGGGCTGCCCGCAACGTCCAAACGATCTTTTTGTGTTTTCTCTCTGGGACGCATCAATGGATGTTCAAAACTACCTATTCTTGGTCGAAATTTCGTCACGAATCTAATGGATGGGGTGGATTTCCTAGAAAACACTTCTGTGGGGCCCACTGATCACGACAGCAAAAGGGTGCGAAAGGTTTCGCACAATTTGAAAATCCAGTTTTCCAGGCGGTTGTGGGCCACCATCTTTGATCATATGGCAGATCTGAACCGTCCATCATGTAGAGGACCCAAGAAAGTCCTAAGGGACGGTGTTTGTTGGAATTTGAACGAGGAAAGTATGGTGTTTTGAGGTCCTGAACTTGGCTGCGAAAAGGTTTTTTCTTAAGGCGTGCGACAGCTTCCCAAATCCGAATTTCACCACTCCAGCCACTCCATCAGCTATAAAAAGAGTTGCAAAACATGAGGAAGGGCATTGAAAAAGTGGAGAATTCCAGATCTAGAGCAAAGGAGAGAAGAAAGAGAAGAAAGAAGAAAGAGAGAAATTGGTTTGATGTTTTGTTTATGAATTTTATTTATCCATCTGTTTAATGGATTTTATGGGTAACTAATCTCTCAGCTAGGGCTGAGATGAAACCCCTAATTTGAACACCCATTGTTCTATGTTGATTTTACTTTAATTAGATTGATTTGTTTCTTTCTCTAGTGTGCTTGATTGTTTTAAATTCTATACTTCTCCATCTATGAACTTTGATCAGAGTCTATGGATGGATGTTGTTTGGATGCTTATTCTAGGTGCTTGTGTTTGCTAATGAACAGGTTCCTATAGGGGAAGAGACAGGGTGCTTTAATGAACGGTATATTCCATGTGCCCGACCAAGGACATGGGATATGTTATTCATAGCATTGTTTGAAGGAATTAGACAATCTGTATGCCCGATTAAGGACACAGATTGTGCTTTCTCTAAATAAGTTAGATCAATCTAAATTAAAGTGAATTAACAGACAAAACAAGGGTTAGGATAATTAGGGGTGGATTCGAAAGTCCTAGTGCTCTCTCTGGTTGAATTTTCTTCCTTATTCTCAATAGTTATTTTCCACAAATTTGTGTTAGTAATTCTCTACATTAATTGTTGGATTAGTTAAGGAGAATCACAGATTTGAATTGTGACGACCAGTCCTCGTGGGATTCGACCTCGATCTTACCGAGTTATTACTACATCACAACCCTATACTTGGGGAGTGAACAACAAACACATATATTTCACAAGTAAGCGGTTTAAGTAAACAACCTCATGGAGAAAATCATACATGTCTCTAAGGTAGTTGAGAATCCCATCTCAACACCCACCTAAGGCATCATCATCCAAACACTTACTCTCACAAGCATTTGCACAAACACTTAGAATACACTATTTCAACATACATAGCGTGTGTTAGCAAAACATGCATTAGGGTGAGTCCTTTTGCCAAATAAGTATTTTACGCACATATAATAATTTATACAGCAAATAATCATGGCAAACACATCTCCAAAATTTATACGTATACGATACTTTCTATAATATACTATTTCTACATACATAGTGTATATTAGCAAAACATGTATTAGGGCAAATCCTTTCGCCAAATAAGTATTTTATCCATATATCATATATTCATACAACAATTAATCGTGTCAAACATATTTCCAAAATATATACGTATACAGTATTTTCTACGAATACCTAGAATATGTAAAATTCCATATCCTACATCTTTAATCGAAACAGAAAATAGAAAGCACTTTGTACATGTGCAATTACATGTAGATCATGAATCTATCATTATCTGACACCTAAAGTCCTCGCCTTTTGTCGTAGAATCATAACAGAGTCGATAAGTTTGCTAAGCTTCCATATTCGGCAGTTTAGTAACCTATAGAATGAAATAGGTTAGCTATTTCATAACCTACAACTATCAACACCCCAAATCAGATTAGGATTAGGGTTTCTTACCTAGAAATGACACCAGAATCGCCGGAAAAGCGATTAGAGCGGAGCGGTTAGGCATGGATAACAGCAGGGAAGCACGGCAGGAAGACTCTCCCACATCTCCCACACTTTCTCTCTCTTTTCTCTCTTCTCAATCTCAAATTCGTATGGCTGTGAGAGAGAGGGTTCTAAGGTCCTTATATAGCCTAAAAAGTCACTGAAATGACTTCAGGTTAGGGTATAATTGGGTTATAGCCAAAGTGGCCCAGTTTCAGCTCAACGGAGGACTTCTGGTGTCCCCTTTTCTGTGTGCAGTCGGACTTAAGATCACAGACATTGGATCTATGTGGAGTTAAGTTTTTGGTTCAGTCAGATTCTCAGATCATGTGTGGTGGACCAGTTTCAGTTCAACGGTCAATGGATCTCGATCGGAGATTCCGAGTACATGGATATGTTCATGAAATTTTTCCTGATTCGAGGGTGTAATTTGGCCTGATTCTAATGGTTAGGTTGCTTAATACTGACCCGCAAGTGACGAGTCTCAGATTACTATTTAAGATATTTATTTTGGAAAGAAAACAAGTGTTCTCACACTCTCTCGCTCCGGACTCAAGCGAACAACCGTGGGACACTATCTGGATTTGATTTTCAAGATGGTTGTTAAACCCAGCGAGGCGGTCCTAATTCCTTAACTTCGTGTTATTCGGACTTCCGACGTGCGGTCCAGATCTGATACGAAGTTTCAGGATGCTCCCGAGAGCAACCGGGTAATGAGATTGATCCTAGATTTTAGGGTAACCTAGCGTCAATGATTCTACAAGTTTTGGGTCTTACAGATCGTATTTAAAGCGATTCTAGCAGATTTCGTAGCTAATCTAGTTCAGTACTTAGTTACCTTGTCTCATTTCTAAAGGATTTAGTCCTATAAGATTTCTGTCTGAGGTGGTACTTAGTCCTTTATAGTTTGTATATAAGGTGATCCAAGTTATACTACTTAGTTAGTTTAAGATAGTTTCTAGGGTGAAAGTACTTAGGAAAATTGAAAGAAGAAGGTGGTGAAGGGTGAGATTTGTGAAGGAAAAGGGTTAACCAGCGATTTTAGATTATGAGATTAGGTTCTGACAAGTTAATAAGGTGTTAGGATCGACCCATTGCCTAAGAATGTCTAATCACAGGTTGGGAAAAATCTGGGCTATTACACTTACGAATTCTCCCAATTTAGTACCAAATTCTTTTCCTCACATCGCTTTAACACACATTTAAGATTCTCCAAACAATCGCTGAAGGATGGACCAAAGATAGAGAAGTTGTCCACGAAGACCTCTAAATATTGTCCCACCATGTTAAAAAAATACTCATCACGCATCGTTGAAAAGTGGTGGGAGTATTACACAGTCTGAATGACATCCTTCGGTAAGCAAAGGTGCCAAAGGGGCAAGTGAATGTGGTCTTTTCCTGATCTTCAGGGGCTATCTCTATCTGGTTGTAACCCGAATACCCATCAAGGGAACAATAATAGGAATGACCAGCTAGCCTTTCCAAGATTTGATCAACGAATGATAGAGGAAAGTGGTCATTCCCAGTGAAGGTATTCAACTTTCTGTAGTCAATGCACATTCTCCAACCAGTAGTAACTATGGCTAGTACGAGTTCATTGTTGGCATTGGCTACTGTGGTGATTCTGAACTGCTTAGGAATCACCTGAGTTGGACTCACCCATTGGCTTTTCGATATAGGGTATATGATACCCACATCTAATAGCTTAAGAACCTCGGCTTTAACCACTTCCTTCATGTTTGGATTTAATCTACGTTGTGGTTGCTAGGAGGTCTTCGCATTATCTTCTAGATAAATGTGGTGAGTACTCCGCAATCGCCCATCCAATGGCTCCTTTATGCTCAATGAGAGTAGAGATAAGCATACTCTCTTATTCTTGCTTAAGGTGGGAAGAAATCACCACCAAGTATGTCTCATCTTGACCTAAATAGACATTTTAAATCAAGGGGCAAGGGTTTTAGGTCAAGCTTCGATGCCTTGAGGTTAAATGGTAGAGGCACTACATTAGTTTGGGGCAATTCTTCAAATTATGGCCTCCACCAGTTAACTCCAAGTACCAACATAGTATCAAGCATGACCCCCGTCTCCCTAATCATATCAACATCCAAATCATGGGAGTGGGCCAAGCACGTCTCTAAAGGGTTAGAGGACAAGGTCATCAGAGTTCTATCCTCCACGAAAGAATCAATCATGTTAATGTCATGGGAATCGTCATCATCATCTAATTGTTTGTCTGTATTGAAAAAGATATTCAACTCCAATGTCATATTTCTAAAAGACAAACTCATGACTACATTCCTTTAATTAATGATTGCATTTGATGTGGCAAGGAATGGGCGACCAAGAATGATTGGAATTTGAGTGCTCATGTCCACGATGGGTCGAGTATCTAGGATGATAAAATCTACCGGCTAGTAGAATTTGTCACCTCGGACCAACACATCCTCAATTATCCCTCTGGGTACACGAACTGAGCAATAGACAAGTTGTAATGTGGTCCTGGTGGGTTTTAATTCACTTAGACCCAGTTGTTTGTGGACCGCGTATGGGATCATATTTACGCTCGCTCCTAAGTCAAGAAGTGTGTGATCGATGCAGTAATTCCCAATTACGCAAGTAATGGTTGGATTACCGGGATCTTTGTATTTCTGTGGCACATCTTACTTTAGGATGACACTCACTTTTTCAATTAAAAAGATTTTCTTTTGAATATTTTGCCGTCTTTGTAACGCCCCGTGTTTTCGGGACCCGAGTATACGACCCGTTTCCTAAAAACCTGAGTGTTAACATTAAAGGATGGTCAAATTCGAGTGTACATATATTTTTTTCAACTTATCAGAGTAAGCAAATGAGCGTAGTGTGGACAAATCGACGAAAAGGAAAATTTCATTATCATTTAGAATATATAAGTGGTTGCCCATAATGACTTATACAAACTAATGTCTCTACACTATCAATTACAAGATTACATACATGAGAAATTTAAAAGCATATGAAACACATCGAAAGCCGCAAGATCGCGCAGCTTCCTTGACAGGTACAACCACGAGTCCTCGACCTCCATAATGGCCCTGCATATTGCTTAAGCCACCTGTGCTACCTGTACGGTTATATTTTTGATGGATGAGTGGCCAACTCAATGTGAATTCCCCTCAAGATTACACACCGCCACATTAGGTAAGCATAGTTATAAAACAACAAGGCAATCAAAATAATACATGATGCAGTCTTTTTAAATGCATGGATGCATGAATGCACATCGACCTGGGGATGCACATCCAGTCGGACTAGGGCTCGTCGCCCATGCAAATCATCGACCTGGGGAAATCATCCAGTCGGAACAGGAGTCGATAGTCAGTGGTCTGGGAGCTAGCGAAATGATACCCCAACAACTCTAGGGCACGTGCTCAGCTCCAAACTTCCCTTCCCTGCCTTATCTTCTTCTTCTACGTTTTCTCCTTTCCTTTCTTCCTTTAATCTGACAGCACGGGATGGTTCGGATGAACCCCAGGGAGCTTACGGATAAGCTCTTTCGAAGCTCTACAAAAGTTTGTGTGGTGGGTTCGCCAGAGGAAGGAAAACGGCCGTTTTCATGGTCGGCAAAGAAGAAACAGAGGCGAGATCCTTCGCCGCTTGGTCTTTATGCGTCTTAAGCTCGCCTAATCCTCCTTAAGCCGTTAGATCCATGTTACACGGCCTGGATTTGACCCGAGAAAAACTACCTCCGAATTCGGTGGGCAAAACCGAACCCGCCCATGGTTTTCTTTGCTGAGGTGGAACCCAGGTTTGGACGGCTGGGATTTTTCCGTTTTGAATGGTGGAGATGCAAAGGGAAGCAAGCACGCCTAGCTGGCAGTTTCCATTTTTTGGAACATTGGTTTTGTAGGGTCTGTTTGGGTCGAAGATGGTGCTCGTGCACACGTTCTTCAACACGTGAAAAATGGTAGGTTTTAGTTGGACCCATGCCGTGCACACGATGGACGGATCAGATCGTCCATATGATCTAAGATGGTGGCCCATAGCAGGCCTCAAACGGACGTCGTCCGTCGGCTGGCGTAAACTGGAAGGAGAGAGAAATCTCTCGATTTGAGAGAGCACGGGGTCGCATGCTCTGACGGGCTTGGGGCGCCTAGTGCACTTCAGGTGATATTGCATTGGTGTACATGCATGCCCTTGTGGGGCCCATGGTGATGTTTGTGATAAATCCAATCCGTCTACCCCACTTGGAGGGCCCAATCAAAGTCTTTTACCAAAGGTGGGGCAGCTTCAAGGTCTAGGTGGACCATACACCGAAATTTCACTTGTTTTTAGCTTTAATTGTATATTCTAGTTAGCCTTTGTTGGTCGATTATTCTGAAATTGAATGTCAACGGCTAAAATAGTCCCTGGAATTTACTAGACGATTGGGTCCACATGTTGTAGGGATATGGTGGTGAAAACCACAATCACCACCCTCGGTTTCTAAGGTTTCTTCACGTTGCTGTTCAAAATAGGTGGGGTCCACCTGTGATGATCTTTCAGAGAATCCATGCCATTCACCACTTTTGTATCGCTATGTTAGGACACGGGGTCAAATATGAGACGATTTGGTTAGTCGAGTAAGTCGTACGGTGTGTCCAATAACAACCAACACTCACCCTTAAACCCCATGCACGTAGTAAGATTTTGAATGAATTGAGTTATTTCGTGAAGTCCACTTTACTACTTGTAGTTGTACGATCTGCTCTGTTCATTGTGTTTAACATGCCCTACTAAAATTAAGGTCCAAAAATGGGACAGATCTGTTGATCGGGTGGGCCATACTATCCGATCAAGCATCAATGGTGGCATGTAGTGGCATTCACTATTTACAAACTTGCCATCCATTTCTCAACCGGCATCCGACGCTCGTTAAGTCGAAATGTGTCGTCCGAATGTCTTGAAATTTGGCGAACATGCATCATTTTTCGTGCTCTTTCCTGTGATCCAGTTTGGGTCCTGATCTCTCGAGGATGAATAAGATGTTCTTTTAATAGCTAATATACTTCAAAATTTTAAAATAATATTTGCACTCCTCTAATTGGCAAGTTACCGGGCAGTTTGGACTTAAACGCAAAGATTTTTGTAGTGACCGATTTATCTCGATATTCGGATGGCCCACTTGACGGATCTAATTAGGATAGGTGGTCAGATGACTTGTTAAAAATATGGAAACTTAATGGAATGCACTCCGGCCATGTATGTGGGTTGATGTACGGTTAGTTTCGTAAACGGATGGACATAAAATAGGTTTTTGGAGTGATTAGGAGTATGACTTATATAACGTTAGATTCGAGTGACTTTCTTACACGTGAAAGTTTCTCAGATTTTGATTCTAATGATGGGTTAAGCATATTCATGTAGTGTAAACAAGGTAGACAGATCGGAATCTTGATCCGATAATTGTACGAATGGATGTAGAGGTCAAGTAACTGATTTACCATGATCTAAGGGCTGAAATTTGATGTGTACGGTTAATTTATGATAATTAGGCCTGGTATAAAATTTCACATGAAACGGATGATGAGAACTGTGTGAATTGGAATTCAGGGGCCTAGGTCAATGGCATTTTCGTAATTATTACTGATGTGTGAGTTTTGGGAAATCCAATGGCTCTACATGGTTATAGGCACGGTTTTTAAGTAGTTCTTACAAAAGAATGTATATCTAAATTATTATGTATAGGGAATTATTCGTCATGTCATCTAAGGGACAGTACTTAAGTCAAATCACGTGATGGGTGAGCTTGTCTTGAAATTCAACGGTCAGATGGCTTGATTTATGAATGAAGATCATCCTCAACGGTTAAGTTAGTGTCAGGGAAAGGATGTAAAGCTAGAATAGTTGGATTGGTATCGTACACATGTATATATCACGTTGAATCTTATGGTAACGCTCGAGGACTTTCGATGCCCGAGCATCGAAAAGTTCGGGGCGTTACAGTCTTTTAGTCGTACACAAGTCTTTCAGAAATTTGGCATATAAAGGTATTTGTTTAACCACATCTAGTAGAGAGATGTTGACCTTCACTTGTTTCAACACCTTTAGAATGTCCTGAGAGTTAGAAAGAGGTTTTGGTGCAATTAACTATTGGGGGAATGGTGCAATCGGCTTGCCTTGAAGTTCCAATTCTAACTCATATGGAGTGTTGCTAGGTCTATCAGTTTCATCTACTTCTGGGTCTTTAGACTTCTCAGCCCTTACTGGAATAGATTTGTCAATTATCTTCCCACTCCTAAGAGTGGTGATAGACTTAGCTTGCTCAATTTGACTTGAAGAGCTTGGATGACTTATTTTGTATTGTGGTTTAGGATTGGGGAAAAGTTGAGTAGGAAGCATCCCCCTCTCTATAATTGTAACACGTGAATCCATCTTTTGCATAAATTTTGTAAGTTCTCGTATTGCTTGGGTAAGCTCCTGAGTTTATGTGAAAATTTGAACTGGTTTTTCTTGAGGTTTTCCTTGATTTGGAATTTGATTAGGGAATCCTTAAGGAGTAGCAGTCTGTCCATTCCTCCAACTAAAATTTGGATGATTTCTCCAACTAGGATTGTATGTATTGGAGATGGATCCATTGAAAGTCCTTTGGTAATTATTTATGACATTGGATTGCTTATTGAGTACCTCTTGAAAAATAAGTATTGTTGGGCAATTTTCAGTTGTGTGAATGTTGTAAGCACAAATACCGCAAACAGTTTCCTTAGCTTTATCCTTCTTTAGTTCCATGGCTTTAAATTTCCTTATGAGATTAGCCACTTTAGCATTAATATGATCATCCTCTTTCAGAAGGCATGTTCCACCCCTCTCCTTTGATTGAGTGGGCCTAGAGGTGGTGCCCAATTTTGGGGAGACATCCCATGATTGTGCGTTTTCAGCATGTCTGTCCAAATAATCCCACACTTCATCGACGTTTTTATTCATGAATTCCCCATTGCACATTGTCTCGACCAATTGGCATATGGAGGATGTAAATCCATCATAGAAAAAGTGTGTAATGCGCCACATTTCAAAACCGTGTTGTGGGCATGAACTGACAAGATCCTTGAACTGCTCCTAATATTGGAAGATTGTTTCATCTTCCTTTTGGGCGAAGTTCATGATTGACTTTCTGAGGGTACTCGTTTGATGGTATGGGAAATTTTTCTTTATGAACTCCCTTGTCATATCCTTCCATCTACCAATAGATCGAGGATATAGTGAATGCAACCACGTCTTAGCTTTCTCTTTCAAAGAAAAGGGAAAGAATTTCAGCCTGTCCTTGTCATCAAGCATATTAGAAAAATATAAAGTGGCTATGTTCTCATCAAACTCTTTCAAGTGTAAATATGAGTTTTCATATTCAAGCCCATGGAATTTTGGAAGTAGTTGGATCACCCCTGGCTTGATGTCCATATGTCTTGCATTTTTTGGAGAAACCATGCATGAGGGTGTGTTCACCCCCGCTGGTTGTAAATAATCTCGCAAAGTACGAGGCAGGGGTGCTTGATGCACCTCATTCTCATCCTGGACTTCCTCAACCCTAGGTTGAGGTGGATTTGGAGGTTGATTGGCCAGTTAATTGACAGTCACAACTTCAATTAATTCTGTGGATCTCGAGTGGTGTCTAATCCTATGATGTCTAGATAACCTATCAACCAATGCTCCTTCACTCAAGAGATGTTGAGTGTTATCACGGACCCACTTGGGCATGAAACACTCTCAACCCTTAATTTTATAATCTAATCTAAACCTAAAAAGGAAAGAAGGAAATAGAAAGAGAGAGAGAGAGAATTAGAAAGAAGTTACCAAATTAGAAGGTTCTATGTTAGGATCTTGAAAAAGAAAAAGGAAAGTGAATTAATTTCTAAAAAGGAAATAAGAAACCTAGTTTCTAAAAATGAAAAAGGAAAGTTTCTAAAAAGAGAAAAAGTTAGTTTCTAAAAACGAATTAGGAAAGTTTCTATCCTAATATTTGAAAGTAGTTTCTGAAAACAGAAAAGGAAAGTTTCTAAACTTAGAATTAAAAAGCAAAGTTAATTTCTTAAATTACTCAGAAAAAAAACTAACCTAAGAATAGAAAGTAGAAAAAATCCTAATCTTAACCTAATTCCAAAACTACTCAATCTTAGAAAAACACAACCATTAGTCCCTGGCAACTGCGCTAAAAACTTGATCACAACCCCAAGTGTAAGGTTACGATGTAGTAATAATCTCGGTGAGACCGAGGTCGAATCCACATGGACTAATCTTGTGTGTCTATTTTGAAAGTAATTAGAATCAAAACTAGGAGAAGATCTAACCTAAATCAGGAAAGTATAGAGTAATTGTGAGATGATGAATTTAGAAACTTAAGAATTTAAAGGTGGGAACCAATGTTTCCAAGGATCCACTTGCAGCTCTTAGGATGTTTCCTTATTTGATTTAAGGCACTCAATTGGAATTGAAGTCCTATCCTATCCAATTGGAAGATATTCAATAAGATCAGATTTGAACTTCCATTAACCTAATTCTCAACAGATGAAAGGTGTGAAGATTGGAAGTGATTCCATCACCTAACCACGCCAAAGAGACTATGGTAGACAATAGGATTTAGCAATCCAACAACCAACATAGGAGAACTATGAAGAATAGAAGAGATTCCATAACTCAGCCATGCCCAAGGAACGATGGAGACAACAGGACTTTCTATCTACACAATCTCATAGTAGGACAAGAAGATACTTCAAGTTATTGCAGATGTATTGTAATTTGAGTTACAACAAATCATTAAAAACTAAAAGTATTCCTTTAAATAAGAACTATAATACATAAGGTTCAAATAAATATGAATCAAAACAAAGTAAACATCCCAATCACGCTACAAGCTTCACCCCTTGGCCCTAGTTAAGGGATCTAGCTAACCATAGACATGATTGGATCTAAAACCTTAAAAGAAAGCATGAAAAATGAAGAAAAAGGGAAGAAGAACTCTTGGGAAGTTGATCCGCCCTTTTGCTTTACTTCTTCAAACCCTAAATATCCTAGAAAGACTTAGAAAACCCTTATTTATAGGAAAAGTTCCGCAAAATCACAAAATCGGATCAAATTTACTTAGTCAAATGGGTTAGAATCCGAAAGTCGTGCCTTTTTGCACTTTCGTACTGCGTAAGTTTCTGTGTCATCGAGCAAAGCTTCGATCTATCAAATAGGTCTTCGAGTCATCGAGAATGTGTTCAAAACATTCCAGAAAGTTGCTTCAATTTCTTCAATAAATTCGATACCATCGAGTAGTCTTCGACGTCATTGAGCATCTTCCTTCAAGTCATCGAACATGTCTTCGATTAATCGAGAAAAGCACCCAATATGTCCTGCAACCAACTTGATTTTCCCTCATAAATTCTATGTCATCGAACGATTCTTGATGCCACAATCATTGTGATTTTTGTACTTGTTCTTTTGACTTCTCGCCTTCTCCACTTGGTTTTGTTGGATCTTGGGACCTTGAAATCTTCAATCTTGGTCTCCACAGGTTCATTCTTTGCCTTGGTGACTTTTGAGCACTAAATCCATGCTTTTAGCATTCTTTCAATCCAAGCTCTTAAATTCACCTTAGAACACAAACACATGTAAAATATACCATCAAGCCATATTATATTTGTAAAACCAAGAAATAAATGGGGATCATATGTAATATTTACCCTCAACAGTGGTATGGAGTGCTCACCTTATGAGAGATACCATATTTCTTCATTAAGTTCTCAAATGGCCTATTACAGAAGTGTGAACCTCCATCACTAGTGAGGGCTCGAGGCGTTCTGAATCGGGAAAGGATGTTTTCTTTTAAGAATCTAATGACCTTTCGATGATCATTGTTCTGGCATGAGATCACTTCAACCCATTCAGTGACATAGTCTATTGCTAGTAAAATGTATAAATTTCCAAAGGGGGAATGGTCCCATGAAATCGATGCCCCAGTAGTCAAATGCTTCAATGATCAGTGTGGGATTCAGAGGCATCATATTTCGATGGGACAACACTCCCAATTTTAAACAACGCTCACAAGCTTTACAGAACTCATGAGTATCCTTGAACATAGTGGACCAATGAAAGCCGCACTGTAGAATTCTTGCCGTAGTTTTTTTTACCAGAAATGTGACCACCACAGGCCTGAGAGTGACAAAAGGAGATGACACTTTGGTGTTCATTGTCTGGCACATATCTCCTTAGAATTTGGTCTGGGCAATATTTAAACAAATACGGATCATCCCAGAAAAACTTACGTACCTCACCGAAGAATTTCTTCTTATCTTGCACAGTCTAATGTGTTGGCGTGAAACCTTTAGTAAGATAATTTGTAATATCAGCAAACTAAGGTGAGTGGGAGAGTTTAAACAGTTATTCACTAGGGAACATGTCTGTTAGGACATAAAAAATGGTAAGGAGGAAAGGATTGAAGCAAAAGAAGATTGAGAGATAGAAAGAAAATTGGAAGACAAGAAGAATGACATAACTTTCAGTGGGTTACACAGGTCCACGCAACCGATATCCGTTGCGGGGGACCGCGCAACGAAAAATCATTTGCGTGGGACTGCGCAATCAAAGATTAGTTGTGCGGGTCTGTGCAGTTGGTTTCAGGAGAATATTTTCTTGAACGGTTAAGATTGATGCAAAGTGGGTCCCATGGCACCGAAATCGAGGTGTCACACGTGCGAAGGTCTATAAATACCCCCTCCCCTCCTTCATTTGAACGGATTGAGGATTTTAGAGAGAAAGCAGAGCGAGGAGGAAGATTGAAGGTAGGAGAAGAAGTCCCTGTGGGTTGCGCGGGTCTGCGCAACCAATATCCATTGCGAGGGACCGCGCAACCGGACTGCCCTGTAGTATGTGAAGGCAAATGGCTGTTATGCTACCGGAATAGTTGAAGTCTTCAAGCTCCTTCTGTTCAAGCCTAAAGAAAAATGATCACCAGAAGAGCATATTCCTCTTAAGTCCTAGGAGATGACTGAAATCACTGTTGAAATGCTACCGAATTTGATATTTGACAATTGCACTTATAATATTTCCTTTATTTTAAATAATTTATCTTAGAATCAAGGGATGCTAAAAGGATGTAAATAAAATCAGTATTAATAAATTATGATGGTTGTTTCGGATACTCTTTCTCTGTTATGTTTGAATAAGATAATCTCCCAAATCAAACACATTTGTTTCTTGTTCGAAACAAAATGGCGACTCTACTGGGAAATCTTATTTAACATTAGCAGTGAAATCGTTATAAAACTCTCATCATAGTTTCGCATCTTTCAGATGCCAAAATGGCGACTCTCAGTGGGAACATCCTCCCCTTCATCTCTAAGATATATTATTTAATTCTTCAACCACTAGCTGTAAGCATGCTTTGTGATTGAAGGTTTCTGCATCCGATTGTAATCTACTACTCATGGTAACTTCCATAAGAAAAGTGAACTTCCGATTCACTCCAACCGGGTTCGTAATAAAATACAAGCCGAATTGAATCTTGAAGCACATGACTCAAATTCCTACAAGCAAAAATAGCATGACTCGGGCAACAATTGGGGTTGTATCTGCATCACCTCAACCATTAGGAGATGATGAAGGCTGGACTGTCGTAATGTCTTGGAAGACAATGGCACAGAATGCAAGAAACTCTAGAATGAAATAGCTTTCGCTAAGAATCAGAGGGCCGATAACACGTGACGTAGTCAGAAGGAATCCCGAACTCCCTCCTCCAGCGATATACCCCAAACGAATAACCCCACTATTGACAGCCCATGATTTTTCAATTCTGAGTGCTTCGAGAGTCAAATGGACGAAAGAGCAGAAAGGAAAAGTACTGGTAATCAAATCGCCAATGTCCACGCCTCCCCAAGCAAGTTCATCAGTAGCAGTGTTACCCCAATCGATTATGATGTCGAGAGCATAAAAAGCCCAATGAAACCTCATCTTTCCCCTTCTTCACAAGTCCCATTACGTCAACATGTTCTACCCCGACTACCGCCTCATCAAAGAGTGGAGAAGCTGCGGTATATATGGTCGGGACAAATCCAGAATGTAGAGCGACTACGGAGGATCGTATTAATGAAATGGCAGGGGCCCAAAATGCATTGATGAAAGAATGCAGAAACCTCAGAGAGGCCTTGACAACCCTTGCACATAATATGGCCCAGATGGCGGTACCCCAGAGTACAATGAATGAACAGAAAAACCAGTCTGATGGCCTCCAACCACAGGGGGCAGGGTCACTGGGGTTCATTCCAACAGTAAGAACTGTGACATAGGATGAGGTGAGACAAGTGGTTGAAGAAGCTGTCAGAGTAGAAAGAGAATGCGAAAATATTGGCCGTTTCAGGTATCGAACATCGTATTTAAGGGAGGTAGAAGATGTTCGCTTTCCAATAAATTTTAAGCTTTCGGATTTCCAAAAGTTTAACGAGGAAGGATCTCCAGAGGAACATTTAATGCACTTCACTACTAGCATGAAAAATTTTTCTACGATACCATAGTATTGTTTACGATTGTTTAGATCGTCACTAACATACAAAGCATTTTGATGGTATTCCAATTTGGCACTAGGGTCGATACGTACTTGGGAACAAATGTAAGAGATTTTCGTGTCAAATTTTTTCTCTTCAGAGTGCGATGTCAGTAATATGGAATTGGCTTCTGTACGGCAGAGAGATGGGGAACCGGTGGAAAAGTTTATAAATGGATGGAAGGTACTAGGAACTTCATGTAAGCAGCTACCAGGAGAAAGCGAACAAGTCAAGATGTGTTTAAACTCTATGAAGACAGAATTCATACTCGGACTTATCAACGCTAACATCAGAACTTTTCATGACTTGACCACCAAGGCTTACACTTTAGAATTGGTAAATTGGATAATGACAGCATTTCACTATGATACAGCTCAAGGGGCTTGCAGTAGGATGACAGTAAACACTACTGATCGTGACAAGTAGTATAATAATGTAGGAGATCTAAAGAAAGAAAGACCAAAGCTCAAGGAAGAGTCAAATCAGATAAGAAGTTATAAAAAACCTAAGACGCTCGATTTGCATGAAGGGTTTGCATTCGATAAAGAAGATGTCATTCCAATGATGGGTCAGCTATTGAAAGCCAGCGCAATAAAATTGCCAGAACCTAAACACCCTGAGGATGTGATAAAAATCAGGGAACGAAATTTTTGTCGATATCATCGATTGGTGGGACATCCAACAAAGAATTGTTATACATTAAAAAGTCTAATCCAACAAATGATAAATAAAGATGAGATAATAATTGAAAAGACAACAAGCAAGAGAGTCATGAAAAGTATGGGTTTTGGTTGTAAGGAATGTACCGGCTCAGATCACAGGAAAGGAACTCGAACTCATATTGGGGTCGACCAGGAGAGGTAACGAAAACTGGAAGAAATAGGGGTAAAATCATCAGTAAATATGGTTACGATTGATCAGTCTACAAAAGAAAATCCTAAGATAATTGAACATCCTGAGGTGGCTCCAACTCAGAAAGAAGACGGGGGGCAACTGACGACGGACAGTTTGAAAGAGGTAAACTTAGGTACAAAAGAGGAGCTACGGAACACGTTCATCGGTAGTGGCCTTTTGGAACAAGAATCAGCAGAATACGTTCAGCTTCTTAGAGAAAATAAAGATGTATTCGCATGGACATATGTAACGCCCCGAAAATCGGGGGTCGAGCATAAACTCAACTCCCGAGTTCCAGAACATCACTTATGCAACAAAATGAATGATGATTGAATGTTGACTGTATTCGTGCATTGAACATGAGTGAGATTAAGCCAAAACAGCATATCATACTCCAGAGACAGTTAAATTTGCAAGCGGAAGACTATAATAGATAGATAAAATATATAAACTATGATGAGTCTCCAGAGTGTGATAACATTACCAGGTTAAATAATTACAAGTACAGTTCTAAAATATACCAAATGTGTAAGTGTAATGTCTTCTATCCCAAGTACCATAGCCTCGTCAATACAGTACCAGGTCTTCAGAGACCCGTCAGAGAGTTACATGATAGGAGAACTCCTCCTCATCACCATAGAAGTAGTCCGACTCTGCTTCATAAGCATCGCCATCATTTGAAACTCAACAAATCTAGTTGGTGTGTACAACACCGTCCCGTAACGTGGGAGTAAGTAGCTAACTCAGTGGAACAATAAAGCATAGGTTAACATGTTATCGACTCAGTCAAGCAGTAATGATAAAGCAGTACAATCAAACACTCCTAACTACTCTTATTAATGCAAGTATGAATGTCATGATGTATGCCCTCACCGACATACTCCCTCATGCGACACCATCTCACTCTCGTGGCATACTTTCATCCCACAGTGCTCCACATCTTCCAGGCACATGCAATGCATGATGAGCATGATTACCGAGTTTTTAATTAGTCCATTTCAAACAGCAGGATTGAGAAACTAAGGTACCTCCCTTGTATCATTCCTAAACATGATCCATTCTAGGGTCGTCAGTCCTAGTTAATATCAGACGATGGTGTGTTTTCTAGGTCACTGCAGAGGCTGCCAGGGTTGTTACGCACAAAGGTTACACCACTCCCCCATCACCCCTTAAACGATTCATCACTATACAGAAACAGGCCTAGTTCATACTCTATATGTCGCGGCGAACCCTAAGGCGCATTGCGATTTCAGAGTATGCTTGAGGTCACTACAAAGGGCTGCAGGGCTGTTGCTCGCATACGTTGCACCACTCCCCCATCACCTTATCAATGTAGGCCGACAGCACGAATATAGTGTCTCATACCACCATAATCGGCTCACGAGTTTGGTTGCTCACTGGTCACTACGGGGAGGCACGTGGCCCCAGCGTAGGCCGACAGCTCGACCACGGTGTCCCATACCACCATGCCCGGCTCATGAGTCTTAGCGGATCGAGGTACCATGGTTAAAAGGGTTTTTACTGGTAAGTTTGGTACCCTAGGTTCAAGCATTAGCAACCAAACATGGTGAACATACATAAGACACACGAGTTACTTGACGTGCTCGGCTAGCTCGAGCGCACAACAAGTTGGGCGATATGAAGCGTAGAAGCATCTCGTGTGGCCAACCACTATCGCCAACCGAAGTACGACACGGGTTCACCAACACATCATGTGTGGCGAAACGAATCTCAACCACAATTCCAAGTCTGATACCGGATGCCTGGACTATGAACATAGTCCCAAGCTCAATCAATTCCTAACTATAACATGTGAAGTATAGTATGATAAACAAGGTAATTCAGGAACGCTAGCAATCATGTTATAAAGCATGTCATAAAGCATGTTAATAAATAAGTTACAAGCATGTTCAAAAGCATGTTGTAAAGCACTATACAAATAAGGATACAAATACATATATTTCATAGGTGAGTGGTTAGAGTAAATAACCACATGGAGGGTATCATATGTGGCTCTAAGGTAGTTGAGAATCCCATCTCAGCACCTACCTAAGGTTCTAACACTTAAGCACTTATATTCACAAGCAATTTTTACAAACACTTGGAATGCACTTTTTCAATATACATGACGTATGTTAGAGGAAAGTGCACTAGGGCTGTCCCTTTACTAAACTAGTATTTTATATGTATACATCATATTCATACAGCAAATAATCATGACAATTTCATCAGCAAATTTTATACGTATAGGGTATTTTCTAGGATACCCAATTTCAACATACATAGTGTTTACAAGGGAACTTGTAATACGGCGATTCTTCTCGCCAAGCAATTAATTTTTTACGCACATAATATATTTATACAACAATTAATCATGACAAACACATCACTAAAATATACACGTATACGGTACTTCTTACAATACCGTATTTCTACATATATGGTGTATATTAGTAAACATGTATTTAGGCGAACCCTTTCGCCAAATGAGTATTTTATCCATACATCATATATCCATACGACAATTAAACATGTCAAACACATTTTCATAAAAAATACGTATACGGTATTTTATACGAATACCTAGAGTATGTGAAATTCTAAATTCCACAATTCTAATCGAAACAGAAAACGGAAAGCACTTTGTACATGTGCAATTGCATGCAGATCATGAATCTACCATTATCTGACATTGAAAGCGTTGAAAACCGCAACCTATACACCTAAAGTCCTCACCTTGCCTCTTGGAATCTCAACAAATCAGCAAGGTTGGATGAGCTTCTGTATTCGGGAGTTTTCTAGCCTAAAGAGTGAAATCGGTTAGCTATTTCACAACCTATAGCCTATACACCTCAAATCAGATCTAGGGTTAGGGTTTCTCACCTTAACACGGAGTTGATATCGCCGGGAAAGCGATGAGAATCAGGCGGTGGAGCCGAATAGCGAGTGAGGGAATGAGCGACAGGGAGTTCCTCCCACATCTCCCACACTTTCTCTCTTTTTTCTCTCTCTCAATCTCAAATTCGTATGGCTGCCATGAGAGAGGGTTTAAGGTCCTTATATAGCCTAAAAATTTACCGAAATAGACTCCTGTTCAAAGTATACTTAGGTTATAACCAAAGCGGGACTTTTTCAGCTCAACGGAGGACTTCTGGCGGGCCTCCTTGAGCCAAAGGTCGGACTTAAGCTCACTAACGCTGGATCTACGTTCTATTAAGTTTTCGTTTCGGTCGGGATTCCAGATCACGCGTGGCGGACCAGTTTCAGTTCAACGGTCAGCGGATCTCGATCGGAGATTCCGAGTACATGTAAATGTGTATGAAATTTCTCCTGATCCGAGGGTGTAATTTGGTCTGATTCTGACGGTCTGGTTGCTTAAAACTGATCCGCAAGCGATGAGTCTCAGATTACTATTCAAGATATTTATTTTTAAAGAAAACAAGTGTTTTCACACTCCCTCGCTCCGGACTCTGTGGAACACTATTTGGATTTGATTTCCGAGATGGTTGTCAAGCCCAACGAGGCGGTCCTAATTCCTTAACTTCGTATTATTCGGACTCCCGACGTGCAGTCCAGATCAGATACGGAGTTTCAACGTGCTCCCGAGAGCAGTCGGGTAATGAGTTTGATCCTAGATTTTAGGGTAACCTAGCGTCAATGATTCTACAAGTTTTGGGTCTTGCGGATCATATTTAAAGCGATTCAAACGGATTTCGTAGCTAATCTGGTTTCGCACTTAGTTACTTTATCTCATTTCTAAAGGATTTAGTCCTAAGTGATTTCTGTCTGAGGTGGTACCTGGGCCTTTGTAGTTTGTATATAAAGTGATCCAAGTTTTACTACTTAGCTAGTTTAAGATAGTGTCTAGGGCGAAAGTGCTTTGAAAAATTGAAAGCACAAGGTAGTAAAGGGTGGGATTTGTGAAGAAAATGGTTTGAAAAGGGATTTGAGGCTTTAATTGAGCGTTTAAGAAGTTAAACCTGTGTTAGGATTGATCCATTGCCTAAGGACGTCTAATCCCAGGTTGGCAAAAATCCGGGATGTTACAACATATGCAGAGATGCCTGGCTTAGAGCCTTCCGTAGCATTACACCGACTAAATATTTCTAAAGAGAAAGGGTCAGTTAAATAGGCACAAAGGTGATTTCACCTGGACCTGGTTCCCCTAATTGAAGAGGAAGTCAATAAACTGATAAAAGTTGGATTTATTAGAGAGGTCAAATATCCCAAGTGGATATCGAATATTGTCCTAGTGAAGAAGAAAAATGGACAAGTCAGGGTGTGCGTCGACTTTAGAGACCTGAACGAAGCTTGTCCAAAAGATGATTTTTGCTCCCAATAACTGAATTATTGATTGATAGTACAACTCAGTATGATGTCATGTCTTTTATAGACGGTTATGCAGGGTATAATCAGATTCAAATGGCCCCTGAAGATGAGGAACCAACGGCATTCCAAACCTCACTAGGAATTTTCTGTTATAAAGTTATGCCGTTTGGACTCAAAAATGCCGGGGCGACATATCAAAGAGCGATGCAAAACATTTTTCAAGATATGATGCACAAATACATTGAATTTAATGTCAGCGACTTGGTAGTCAGATCGGCAGGCCATCAGGAACATCGTGATCACTTGGCATCGGTTTTTCGGCGACTCAGAAAGAGACAATTGAAGATGAATCCCGCTAAATGCGCATTTGGAGTGTCTTCCGGTAAGTTTCTGGCTTTCATTGTCCGGTATAGAGACAATGAGATTAATCCAGGGAAAGTCAAGGCTATTCAAGATATGTTGCCACCGAAGACATTGAAAGAATTAAAAAGTTGGCAATGAAAATTGGCATATATTCGCCGTTTCATTTCAAATTTGGCAGGGAGATGTCAGCCATTTTCTCATCTGATGAAAAAGGGTACAGAGTTTCTATGGGATCAAGCCTGTCAAAACACATTCGACTCGATAAAGGAATTAATGAAACAGCCACCAATATTGACAGCTCCAGTAAAAAGAAAACCGCTTATTTTGTATATATCTGCAGCTGAACATTCTTTAGGAGCTTTGCTGGCACAGGTGAATGAATTTGGAAAGGAAATCGTTGTTTACTATTTAAGTCAGACCTTAATGGGGGTCGAGTGCAATTACTCCCTGATCGAGAAAGAATGCTTGGCGTTAATATTTGCAGTACAAATGCTGAGACATTATTGTCTATCTCATCATATAACATTGATTTTGAGGGCCGATCCGATAAAGTTCTTAATGACAAGACCAATGTTGTTAGGAAGATTAGCAAAATGGATGCTGTTACTTTCAGAATATACTATTACGTATGAACCAGCAAAAGCAATAAAAGGGGATGCAGTGGCAGATTTCCTCGCCGTGCACCCTGTGGTAGAAACTGAGGCCATTAGTGACGATTTTCCAGATGAGCAAGTTATGTTAGCTGAATTGCAGAGACCAAGGCAGAAGTATTTTAATGGTGCTTCTCGAGCATCAGGAGTGGGGGCAGGAGTAATATTCATTACTCCCCAAGGTGACTTATTACCTTACTCCTTTACATTAGAGATTGTATGTATGAATAATGAGGCTGAATATAGAGCCCTGATTATTGGGATGGAGATGGCTAAAGAAATAAAGATAAGAACGCTACATGTCTTCGAGAATTCTAAATTGATTAGAAATCAATTGACAACTGAATTTGAGATAAGAAAGCAAGAACTTTTGCCATACTGTCCTAAGGCACAACAGTTGTTAGAATAGTTTTCCCATGTCGAAATTAAGCATATCCCTCGGTCAGAAAATGCAAAGGCCAATGCTCTGGCCGGCATAACAGCGGCTCTATCTTGTCCAAATCGAAGCCCTCTTCGAGTGACTATAGAAGAGCGAATATTTTTACCATCCTCAGAAGTTATTGAAGAGATTGTCCAAACTTTTCCTGTATCGTGTCTAGAAATCACCACAGAAAATTGGCATCAACCTTTCATAGATTATCTTAAATTTTACATCCTGCCAGAAGAACCCACGCAGAGACAGTAGATCAGACAACGGTCGAGTATATTTATCATATGTAGTGAAGTGTTTTGTAGAAAATCTTACAACAGAACACTGTTATGTTGCTTAGACGAACGAGAAGCAGGTCAGGTATTGCAAGAAGAACATTCTAGAGAATGTGGAGCATATTATGCAGGTCAAAATTTATTTCATCAAGTACGATGGGACATTATTGGCCTGTCATGTTCAAAGATGCGATAAATTATGTGAAATGGTGTCACGAATGTCAGATTCACGGCGATGTTATACATATCCTGCCAGAAGACCTACATCAGTCAGTTGCTTCTTGACCTTTCTCTGCTTGGGGGCTTGACGTTATTGGTCCTATCAATCCACCTTCCTCTAAAGGGAAACAATATATTTTGACAGCAACAGACTATTTCTACAAGTGGATCGAAGCAGTCGCATTACGCAGTGTCAAAGAGAAGGATGTGGTCAATTTCATCCGACATGCGATAATATACTGTCATGGTATTCCAAAGAAAATTATTATAGACAATGACACTCCCTTAAAAAATAAAGGCATGAAAAAATTGTGTCAGAAATTTAGCATTCATTATTCATTTTCAACACCTTATTATCTACCTGCCAATGGACTAGCAAAGGTGTTTAATAAAATAATAGTTAAAATACTAAAGAAGATAAACATGATTGGGACGAAAGGTTACAAGCAGCATTATAGGCATACAGAACTACTCACCGGACAACGACAGGAGCAACACCATATTCACTAATTTATGGTGTAGAAGTAGTGATCCCAATTGAAATACAAGTAGCATCACTAAGAGTGGCAGTACACCAATCTATAACCGATGACGAAAATGCAAAAATAAGGTTAAAAGAGCAAGATTTGCTCGATGAGGAACGTCAGGCTGCCCAATAGTGATTGCAAATGTATCAGGCAAGAATAGCAGCCGCCTTTGACAAACGAGTCAAATATCGCTCTTTCAAAAAGGGGGATATGGTGTTGATGTTAAAAAGACTTTTCGTGGTTACCCATTGAACAGGGGCAAGTTCGAACCTAAATGGGATGGACCGTATATAATAAAGGAAGTATACTCCAACGGAGCATATAGAGTTGTGGATCAAGATGGGTAAGGAATCAGTATACCAGTTAATGCTCGCTTCCTTAAGAGCTATCGTCCGTAAATTTACTACTGATTTTGATCCAGAATATCATCAGAATAATGTTTTTGAATCAAAAGGGGGTAAGAATAGATCATGGCCATGTATCATTTGATGAATGAATAAAGAAAAAGTTTACAAGCAAACCAAGATTATGTAATGGGAAATATTGCAAAAAGGAAAGTGAACATCTCCATCATAAAGCAAGCCTCTACAAAATTTTGTTTGAAATTGATGCCGTCACCAAGCTGGTATATTTGAACAACACAAACACAAACAGATGGGTATAATCAAAGACATCAGTAGAAATGGTGATGTGTCAATTTCAAACAGAGATGTCTATCATTTTCACAACAACTGATCATACCTATCATTGTCTTCTAAGACATTTTAAGGCAGCCTAATCAAGCCAATGGCCAATCGCGCATAAGATCTATCAAGATCGTCATTCGGGCAGCAGTGAGAAGCCAGTGGCCCTAAAAAGCCTGTGAAGGCTAACCTATGCATACCCATGCAGGCAGCTGATGGAGCTAGTGACCAAAAGCCTAAAAGGCCAAAAGTCCTCAACGGCCAGTCATGCATAACCCCTATGCCGTCTGTATAGTTTTTCGATAGCGTCACAGGGAATGGAGGAAAATGCCCTCCCGTGAATGGGCTTGACCTTGCAGACGAAGAAAATGAGGGCTGCAGTGTAAACTTTAGATAGGCTAACCGTGCATAAGACCCCCCAGGTTTACGGTTTGATTTCAGTACTAACTCATGAGGAAGGACTAAACTTACTCATTAATGGACTGGTCGCCCTAGACTTAGTACCCCAAAGGTCAACTTGTGAGCTCTGTGAACTCTAGAGAGTTACCGTGGCCAACCCTGTGCGTAATTTCAACTGAGTTCATGGCCCCAATAGCTTCACTGGGCCCCTCTAATGGATCATGGTTTGTGATCTCCCTAGGCAGTGAGAAGTCCAGTGAACTCTTAAGAGTTATAGAGGCCATCACCTGAGACCCGACTCCACTACTCAAGAGCTTAAACTGTGTGTGAAACTGACTATAATAAAACTTAGCACCACCAATTAAAAGAAGGTCATATAGGAAATCCCACACTAACAAGCATAAAATATCGATGTTTGATAATTAGTTCTTCATCAAATATCATGTTAAGATTGCATAAATGAATATGCTTAAAATGAATAAGAACATATGCAAGAATATGTAATGCTAGGAGTGATGTGAGAATGTACGAATATATATATATATATTATTCATCTAAAAAATGCCAAAATATGTTGATTGTTTGATGAAATGACATAAATCACAAGATTTCACATGATGAATGTGTTTCTTCTAAAGTAAATGAAATCACAATTGTATTAAGTTAAATCAAGATGTCTAATGTTTGAAATCTTTTTACTCTAAAGTTAAATGTTTCAAAATATGTTATTCTTCTGAAGAGGATAAGTCTTCAATGATAATATGTTTGTCCTTTCGATTTGGATGACAGTGTTCTGGAATCTCCTGCCTTTTTGAGGATAAAGGAGAATCATCGCGTAATATTTGCAAAGGCAGAGGAGGATGGAACGGTAATAAATTGTCATTCTAAGGAGTATTCGTCAGAGGAGTGTCGAAAGCTATCCATCCTTCAAGAGCATCAGCAAGCTTTGCTTCATAAACAACATTTTCTAAAGAGATCCTCATACCAAGTTGATCTGGAAAGGGGGGAGGGTTCATCTCTGCAAAATAGCCAATGCCCTGGTCTTTCTGATAATCTCTAAGGAAAGGAGGAGGAATCCACATGGCATGATCTACTGGAAGATAATTATCTACCAAGTAATGCTGGTGAACCTACCATCGCATCCAGCAGTAAGAGGCACTAACTAGATAATTATGGCCAGGAATTATGAAGTGTGATCCAGTCTAAACGATCAAGAGCTACATCCATATCAGGGCCCAATTATAAGGCCCGATGCCATAGCTCCTCATCGCTCTGGTGACGATATCATGAGTCTCAGGTACGACTTGATCAAAGCCAAATTGGCAAGCAAACCGACTAGTGTAATACGGTTCGCGCCAGAATATGATACTTTCTCTCCATGGAAGAGTACTGGATCTGATAGAAACAAGGAAGGAATGCTCACCAAATGAGATAGAATCGTCATCAATCGCATCTACATCTTCGGGATAGTTAAACAATGGAAAGTGGTGAAAGTCAATAGGATCATCGCTTTTTAGTCTCTTAGAAATCCATCCAGTTGATTCCTTGATCATGTCCCTTAATTGGAAATGCTGAAGAGGAAGTCGATAGGGGTTTGAGTATGCCCTTCCGGAGTCAGCAAATGTCCAAGGAAAGTATACTCCTAACCAACCTACGAAGAAATGCCAAGGAACACAGACCGGAAAGGCTTTAGAGACAGGACCCTTCGAATAAAAAATAACATCTCCAAAGGCGCGATAAAGAGAGCATAAAACTGGAGGAGCTAACGAATAATTCTGACCTTCCGCCATTGCTCTTGCAACCACGAAGAATGAGGGTCTGATAGTATCTTCTTGATCAGGATTAGGAAATATCACTGCACTTAACCAATAAGCAAGAAAGGCGGCTAATTCACAGGAAGGACTGTATTCTGCAGAATGTTCTATTTTCTTACAAATGTCCTTGAGTTCTGACTGGTTGTGGCCTGCAAAACTGTTAAGATGAAGATACAATACTTCAACAAAATTGTTTAAAGATGGGATTAATGAAAATAGAAGAAAAGAGGAAAGAAGTATACCGCAATTTTCAAGAAAAGTAAGCCAGCCATTCAAGAGAAGTGATGTGATCAGGATGAGGGAATGCGGCCAGTGCACTGAAAAGTTCAAGAGTCGTTCTAGAAATTTTAGATACATCTCCTCTCACGGATGCAGAAGCAAGCTCTTCATTGGAGGGTATATACACATCGAAGATATTACCCATAATGGGAAGGCCTGCTATACAAAATAAGTCCCATAAAGTGATACTCATTTCACCTAGGGGAAGATGAAACGAATTAGTGATTGGAGACCAATGATTAAGAAAGCATTTGAGGATAGTAGTATCCACATGGAAGTGTTCCGATGTGGCTATAATTGCATTAGAAAGCGAAATTTGCTCCAGTATAGCTGAATGTCTTCGAACGACAGCGCAAGCCCAAGCACTGTAAAAATCACGGATGAGCAGCAGGCCTGTAATTGTGAATCTCATTGTACTCCAAGGTAATTTCTCAAGAAAGAAGAGTTGCTGAGCCATTTCAAAATAGTGGAAAGGAAAAGGATGCTGAGGATCATAGTGCGGACGCAAGAATCTCATTCTGTGAATTCTACCCACTCTTTGACAAAGTCCGTTCTTTCCCAAATATCCTGTCAAGATTCTTGATTCTATTATAACCTAGTCATCTGTTGAGATAAAAGTATTCTTTTGGTCAAAAGGTTCGCTGTGTAAGATCGACCAGTGACATGGTAAATTGATAGGGATAGTGGTCTGCTTACTGGTGAAAGGGTTATGGAGATCCAAAATTTTTTCATTTATCTCTACATGTTTCCAAGAATAATGGAGAGGATGTTTCAGCCTAGAAGCAGACGAACGGTTCTTTCTTCTAGAAGAGGAAGCTTTAGAACGACACATAATGAAAAAGGGAGTTAAAGACTTGAAGATTTAAAGGTACTGGAAGAAATTTCAAAGAAAACAGAAAATTCGCTAAGTTTCGATTGCGCGGTACTACGCAATCGAAGTCAGTTACGCGGTACAACCCAAGGACTAGAAAGTGTCGTGCGAACAGAAGACTATTATGCGGGTCCGTGTAAACAGATGTCATTGTGCAGGGGAGAATCGTTGGGACAAGGGTTTACTACAGTAGGTGAAAAAGTGAAGAATGATTGAAGGTTTGGGGTATTTTTTAGGGTATATGGTCGAGTACGGTACGCAGGTCTCAGTTGCACGGACCCGTGCAAACCCTGTCAATATGATCATTTTTTATCCTTTTCTTTGATTTTTGGGAAATAAAGAAAGGATCAAGGGGGCATCTGTTGGGACATAAAAAATGGTAAGGAAGAAAGGATTGAAGCAAAAGAAGATTGAGAGATAGAAAGAAAATTGGAAGATGAGAAGAATGACATAACTTTCAGTGAGTTGCGTGGGTCCGCGCAACCGATATCCATTGCGCGGGACCATGCAAGAAAAGATCATTTGTGTGGGACTGCGCAATCAAAGATTAGTTACGCGGGTCTGCGCAGTTGGTTTCAGGAGAATATTTCCTTGAATGGTTAAGATTGATGCAAAGTGGGTCTTATGGCACCAGAATCGAGGTGTCACATGTGCAAAGGCTTATAAATATCCCCTCCCCTCCTTCATTTGAACGGATTGAAGATTTTGGAGAGAAAGCAGAGCGAGGAGGAAGATTGAAGGTAGGAGAAGAAGTTCTGATGGGTTGTGAGGGTCCGCGCAACCGATATCCGTTGCTCGGGACCGTGCAACCGGACTACCATGCAGTCTGTGAAGGCAAAGGACTGTCATGCTGCCAGAATAGTTGAAGTCTTCAAGAACCTTCTGTTCAAGCCTAAAGCAGAATGATCATCAGAAAAGTATATTCCTCCTAAGTCCTAGGAGATGACTGAAATCACTGTCAAAATGCTGCCGAATTTGATATTTGACAATTACACTTATAATATTTTCTTTATTCTAAATAATCTATCTTAGAATCAAGGGATGCTAAAAGGATGTAAATGAACTCAGTATTAATAAATTGTGATGATTGTTTCAGATACTCTTTCTCTTTTATGTTTGAATAAGATAATTTCCCAAATCAAACACATTTGTTTCTTGTTCGAAACAGTGTCGTTTATAGGTGTCGTCTCAAGGGAATCAGGGAGGTCAAGTCTTAAAAGATGGTTAACCACTACGTTCTCTACTCCCTTTTTGTCTCATATTTCTAAATTAAATTGTTAGATTAGGAGGATCCATCTTATCAAGTGGGGCTTAGCATCATTCTTAGAGAGAAGGTACTTGAGCAACGCATGATCAGTGTAAATGATGATCTTAGATCCAATCAAGTAGGACCTAAATTTGTCCAAAGCAAATAGTATGGCTAAATAGTTCCTTCTCCATAGTAGAGTAGTTCACTTGGGCAGGATTTACAGTTCTACTTGCATAATGAATGACGTATGTCTTCTTTTCTTTTCTCTTACCTAAAACCGTCCCAATAACATAGTCAGACGCATCACACATAATCTCAAAAGGAATGTTCCAATCTGGTGGCTGCATGATAGGTGCAGTGGTCAACATGCCTTTGAGCTTAGAAAAAGCTTCTTGACATTGCTCAGTCCACTCATATGTACATCCTTTTGAAGTAGATTATATAAAAGATGAGAGAGGTGACTAAAGTCCTTTATGAATCTTCTGTAAAATTCATTGTGTCCTAAGAAGGATCGCACATCTCGTATGATCTTAGGTGGAGGTTGGTTAGAGATAAGATTAATTTTGGCCTTATCTACTTCAATTCCCTTGGATGAGATGATACGTCCCAGAACAATTCCCTTATGAATCATGAATTGACACTTCTCCCAATTTAGTACCAAAATCTTTTTCTTACATCGCTTCAGCACATTGTTTATATTATCCAAACATTCGCTGAAGGATGGACTAAAGACTGAGAAGTCGTACATGAAGACCTTTAAATATTGACCCACCATGTCAGAAAAAAATACTCAACATGCATCGTTGAAAAGTGGTAGGGTCATTACACAACCCAAATGACATCCTTCGGTAAGCAAAGGTGCCATAAGGGCATATGAATGTTGTCTTCTCTTGATCTTCAAGGGCTATCTCCATCTAATTGTAGCCCAAATATTTGTCAAGGAAGCAATAGTAAGAGTGACCAACTAGCCTTTCCACAATTTGATCAATAAAGGGTAAAGAAAAGTGGTCCTTCCTCGTGACGGTATTCAACTTCCTGTAGTCAATGCACATTCTCCAACCAGTAGTAACTCTAGTTGGCATGAGTTCATTGTTGGCATTAGCTATGATGGTGATTCCGGACTTCTTAGGAACCACTTGAGTTGGACTCACCCATTGGCTATCAGATATGTGGTATATAATACTCACATCTAATAACTTAAGTACATTGGCCTTAACCACTTCCTTCGTGTTTGGATCTAATCTACGTTGTGATTACCGAGAGGTCTTCACATTATCTTCAAGATGAATGTGGTGAGTACAAATTAAAGGATCAATTCCCTCGAGGTTTGTAACTGACCATCTAAGGGCTCCTTTATGCTCAATGAGAGTAGAGATAAGCATACTCTCCTGTTCTTGCTCAAGGTGGGAAGAAATCACCACCAGATATGTCTCATCTTGACCTAAATAAACATATTTAAGATCAGAGGGCAAAGGTTTTAGGTCAAGCTTTAGAGCTTTGAGGCTAGACAGTTGAGGCACTATATCAGTTTGGGGTAATTTTTCAAATTATGGCTTCCACCGGTTAACTTCAAGTACTGACACAGTATCAAGCATGACACCCATCTCCTTAATTGTGTCATCATCTAAATCATGGGAGTGTGCCAAGCACATCTCTAGAGGGTCAGAGTATAGAGTCAAGATTGCTCTATCTTCCACGAAAGAATCGATCATATTAATATCGTGGGCATCGTCATCATCCTCTACTAGTTTACTACTATTGAAAAAGATATTGAGCTTCAATGTCATATTTCTAAAAGATAAGTTCATGACTCCATTCCTACAATTGATGATTGCATTTGATGTAGAAAGGAATGGGCGACCAAGAATAACAGGAATTTGAGTGTTCATATCATCGATGGGTAGAGTATCTAGGATGATAAAATCCACTGGATAGTAGAAATTGTCAACTTAGACCAACACATCCTCGATTATCCTTCTCGGTACACAAATTAAGCGACCGACAAGTTGTAATGTGGTCCGGGTGGGTTTTAATTCACCCATACCCAATTATTCGTAAACCAAGGAATCAGATTTACTCTCGCTCTTAAGTCAAGAAGTGCGTGCTCAATCTGGTAGTTCCTAATTACACAAGTGATGGTTGGGCTACCGAAATCTTTTTATTTTTGTGGCACATCTTGCTTTAGGATAGAACTCATTTTTTCTGTCAAAAATATTTTCTTTTGAATGTTTTGCCATCTTTTAGTCGTGCATAGATCTTTCAAAAATTTGACATATGAAGGTATTTGTTTAACTGCATCAAGTAGAGGAATGTTGACATTCGCTTGTTTAAGCACCTCTAGAATGTCCTGAGAGTTAGAGAGAGGTTTTGGTGCCATCAACCGTTGGGGGAATGGAGCAATCGGCATGTTTTGAGGTTCTAGTTCCAACCCATCTGGGGCAGTGCTAGGTCTATCATTCGTATCTTCTTCCGGGTCCTTAGACTTTTCAGTCCTTACTGGAATAGATTTATCAATTATTTTCTCACTCCTAAGAGTGGTGATAGACTTGGCTTGCTCCACTTGGTTTGAAGAGCTTGGTTCACTAACTTCGTATTGTGGTTTAGGATTAGGGATAGGTTGAGCTAGAAGGATCCCTTTCTCCATAAACGCAACGCGTGAGTCTATCTTTTGTATAACTTTAGTAAGTGCTTGTAAGGGTTAGAGAGTACTTTACTGGATAAGCTCTTGAGTTTGTGTGGGATTTTGAACCAATTCCTCTTGAGGTTTCCCTTGATTTAAAAATTGGGTAGGGACTCCTTGAGGAGTAGAAGTTTGTCCATTCCTCTAGTTGAAGTTTGGATGATTTCTCCAACTTGAATTGTATGTGTTTGAAGTGGGTCCTTTGAGTAAAATTTTAAGGCCCCTAAAGTTAAGTCAATTGCCCTCAAGTCTTCTAAAAGTATTTCTCATGAAAATACTGATTTAGAAACTTCTGAAGATGATATGGCTCTTTTAGCAAAAAAAGTTTTATAAGATTTTCAAAAGTAAAAAGAGGGTTGATTTGCAAAAACCTATTGAAAAGATAAGACCTAGATCTAAAACTTGAAAATGTTTAAAAGACAACCAATGCTACAACTGCCATGAATATGGGCATCTAGCAAACAAATGTTCTAAGAAGGACAAGTCTAAAAAGAAAGGTATGTTGGCTATATGGGATGAATCTTCCTTCTCTGAAGTCTCATCTAAGTCAAAAGATTCTGAAACTGAGTCGGCTAATGATGTTAAAGCCCTAATGACTCTAGCCAAGTTCACTTTCTCAGATAATGATGATTCAACGAGTGAAGAAAATTTGGGTAGTGACCATGAAAATGAAGAAGATCTTCAAGATGCTTATGATGCCCCATATAGGGAAAGTTGCAAAATTGCTGTAAAGTTAAAACTTCAAAAAGAGAAGTTTTCAAAACTAAAAGAGAATTTTGATAATCTAGTCTTAGAAAAATCACACTTTTCAGATTGCCTTAAAAAAACTAAGTGCGACTTAGATTTGAAAACGTCCCAACTTGAAAAATTAAAATCTAAAAATGAAAAGCTAAAACTAGAAGTCTCTTCGCTCTTGAGTTTGAAGGACACATGGGGGTATGCCCAAGGTGATCCTAAATTAAAAAAACTTTTATCCGGATCCAGAAAATGTGACGATCAATCTAGATTGGGCTATGATAAAAGTATTCCTCCAAAATATAAGAATACTCCACCTAAATTTGTTAAAGTGGAGACTTCCAACTCAAAAGGAAAAAGTCTGAATCAAAATAATTATAAAAATACTAAAACTTTTCAGACTTTAATACCTAAAAGCAACCATATCAACTATAAAAATTAGAATCGTTATCCTTTAGCTGAGAAAATTGTTGACTTTCTTAAGGAGTTCTTAAAATCTAACTCAGTAGGTAGGACTTATAACAACTATAAACATAAGAAACCAACTATACTCCTAAACCCAAAACTGTAATGAAATGGGTCCCTAAGGTTGCTTGTTTGGTTGCCCACACTGCTTTTAAGGCTTTGAGCCATTCAAAGTGGTACCTAGACCGTGGTTGCTCCAGATATATGACAAGTGATAAAGGTCTGTTCACTAGTCTTAAAGACATGACTGATGGTTCAGTCACATTCGGTGATCGTAGCAACTGCAGAATTGTTGGCCAAGGTACGGTTCAACTTTTTAACCTCCCTCTATTTGAGAATATTTTATATGTAAAAGGTTTAAAATATAATTTATTAAGCATCTCTCAAATATGCAATAATAATCATAGTGTAAAATTTACCAACCAAGGGTGTGAAATTTTAAATAAGAATGGTTCTATAATATTAACTGGTCGCAGAACATCTGAGAACTGCTACATTGTTAGTGATTCAAGCTCATCTAAGCTATCGTGTTACATAGTCCAAACCGATGAGACCGAATTATGGTATAAGCACCTAGGAATGTACACTACTGCAACTTATATAGATTGAGCAAAAGAGAATTAGTAAGAGGTCTACCCAAAGTAAAGAAAGTAGATAAAATATGTGGTGAGTGCCAGATTGGTAAACAAACCAGGAGTGCTCACAAAAAGGTGAACTCCAAAGCCACATCTAAACCACTCGAACTTCTCCACGTGATTCTCATTGGACCAACTAGAATGGAGAATCGAGGTAGCAAGAAGTATATTCTGGTGATTGTAGATTACTTTACCAGGTATACTTGGGTAGTTTTCTTAAAAGAGAAATCAGAAACTCTCGATGAAGTAAAAAGGGTACTTAAACGTATCTAAAATGAAAAAGAATCACAAGTCACTAAGATCCATAGTGATCATGGTTTTGAGTTTGAAAATAGCAGTCTTGAGAAATTTTACAGTGATCAGGGAATATCACATAAATATTCTCCGTCCAAAACACCACAACAAAATGGTGAAGTGGAAAGGAAAAATAAAATGGCAAATGTAACGCTAAATAGTATGAAGCTTCTTAAAAATCTTTGGGCTGAAGTCATAAATACTGCTTGTTATATAATTAACCGTGTTTATACTAGAAAATTAAATAATAAAATGGCTTATGAAATGTGGTTTGATAGGAAGCCTACTGTCAAATACTTTCGATTTTTCGGCAGCAAGTGCTACATCTTACATGACCAAGAAAATCTAGGTAAATTTAACACCAAAGTGATGAAGGGGTATTTTTAAGGTATGCTCTAAATAGTTGAGCATATCGGGTTCTTAACAAGAGGACTGGTGTAATTCAAGAGTCCATTAATGTGGTTATAGATGATCACTTTAATACACCTATCTCAAGTTTAGAAAATGATGAAGTCCTTTTATTTGATAAAACAGACTCTTCATTTAGTCAAAATAATACTAAATTGCGAACAGTTAAAGACCATCCATCTGATCAAATCCTTGAAAACCCTCTCACTGGTGTGCGCGCTCGTAAACAACTAGAAGATATGTACAATTTAGATAGAACCAACTAACATAAAAGAAGCCCTTACTGACGAAAACTGGATTGTAGCAATATAAGAAGAGCTCAATCAGTTTGTTAGAAATGATGTTTGGTACTTGGTTCCAAAACCAAAAGGTAAGCACATTATCGGAACAAAATGGATTTTTAAAAATAAGTCTGATAAACTTAGTAATATTATTAGAAACAAGGCTAGGTTGGTTGTACAGGGCTACACTCAAATTAAAGGCATTGATTATGATGAGACCTTTGCCCCAGTAGCTCATCTTAAATCAATCAGACTATTTATATCCATTGTATGCTTTTAAAAATTCAAAATATACCAAATGGATGTAAAGAGTGCATTCTTAAATGGCGATTTGCATGAAGAAGTGTTTGTTGAACAACCAAAGGATTTTGAAGACCCTAAGCATGCTAATCATGTCTATCGCCTGAAAAAGGCACTCTATGGTTTGAAATAAGCTCCCAGGGCATGGTACGAAAAGTTGACTAAGTTTCTACTAAGTCATAACTTTGTAATGGAGAGTGTTGATAAGACACTGTTTGTTAAGAAAAATAATGATCATATTCTAATAGTACAAATCTATGTTGATGACATTATCTATGGATCTACCTATGCTAACATGTCTGTTGAGTTTACAGATCTTATGAAATCTAAATTTGAAATGAGCATGGTTGGAGAACTAAACTATTTCCTAGGGTTGTAAGTCAAACAGCTCCCTGATGGTTTCTTTATCTCTCAAACCAAATATGCTATGAACTTAGTTAAAAAGTTTGGATTTGAGAGTGAAAAAAATTTTGATACTCTAATGAGTACTACTCTAAAACTCTCTAAGGATTCAACAGGTAAGAGTGTGGATCCTAAGTTGTATCATAGTATGATAGGTAGTTTACTTTATTTAACTACGAGCCGACCTGATATTACTTTTACCGTAGGAATTTGTGCTAGATATCAGCTGAACCCTAAAGAGACACCTGATTGCTGTTAAGCGTATTTTACGATATGTCGCAAGTTCAACTAATCTTGGTCTTTGGTATCCACATGATACTAGTGTGCAATTAATTGGTTATACTGATGCTAATTGGGTTGGTAACATTGATGATCATAAATTGACCAGTGGTGGTTGTTTTTATGTCGGGAACTGTTTAGTTTCTTGGGTAAGTAAGAAACAAAGTTCTGTATCACTCTCCACAGCTGAGGCTGAATATATTGCTACTGGTAATTCTCGCACTTAGCTTATGTGGATGAAGAGAATGCTAACCGATTATGGAATTGCATAAGAATCTATGGTTTTATATTGTGACAATTCAAGAACAATTAATATTTCTAAAAATCCAATTCAACATTCGCGAACCAAGCATATTAACATTAGGTATCATTATATTCGTGAATTGGTGGAAGACAAGATAATTTCATTGGAATATATTCAGACCAAGATTCAACTTGCTGACATATCATAAAACAGCTCGACAAAAATAGGTTTACAAAATTGAAATTTGATCTTGGTATGTGCAATACGAACTGATGATTTGTGCATATTTGTATCATAATGTATATATTTATTATTTTGAAAATTTTAAAATTCAAATAGATGTAAATTTGCATATTTTCAGTGGTGTACGACCAGTCGAGTACACACTTGACCAGTCGTGGCTCAACCAGTCGAATATGTACACGACCAGTAGTGGAACTCGGGTTTTGCCTTTTAATTGGAGAAAAATACCCTTTTCTTCACTTGGTTCTTCTTCTCCAATAAGCCCTACCACGACCAGTCGAACCCATCTTCAATTCCTCTTTGGTTAGTGCTTGCAGATTTGAGTTCTTCGATCTTCTATTTCCTTGATTTTGTTGTTTATTTCAAGGTTTATAGTAGTTAGTTAGGTTTTCTAGCAAAAAAAATTGATTTTCTTAAAACCCTTCTTTCCTCTCTTGCATTCCTTGTATTCCATATTTTTCTCATTACAATGAAGAGTAGATATAAGAAGAAAGGATCTCGTGGTTCCTCTTCTTCTCATTCTGCTCTTATCACGGTGTGCCATCTTTGGTCACCCGAAGAAGATCCTAAGTATGTGCGAGATATTCGCGTACGCAACGTGATAGTTGAATGGACAGTTAACACTGATCATTTGGCACCATTTGACATTGTTCCTCTCCTTCATTCTGTAGGATGGGATAACATTTTACATTGGGGAAGTCCGGCATACCGTTCCATTGCGTAGGCTATGTATGCTTGCATAACTGACTTCTCTTATGAGAATCTAACATTTACAATTACTACCAGAGAAGGTCCTATTGATGTGGACAGTCACCTAATTTCTGGATTTATGGACCTTCCACTCAATGATGACGATATTCCCATTAATACTCTTGTAGCAAAACCGTCTGAATCTGAGAAAAGATTGCTCATTAGAGATCTATGCAACATGAATGTGGAATGGAGTTCTGAGAATGCGCTCGCTTCCAAGTTTATGTTACCTAGATACATGGTTCTCCATCGTATATTCATTTCTAATATCTATCCTTGATTTGGTAATAAAACTGAGCTCACTACTTTCTTGTTCCGCATTCTACACTCTATTGTTATTGGTATCTCTGTGTGTCTTCCTTCACTTATCTGTTACATCATTATTCAGTTCCATCTCCATCCAGGTCATAGTGATATACCTTTTGCCTATCTTATGACTGTATTAGCCACCCATAGTCTTGTGGCTATGCCTATTGGAGAAGCTCCGATTAACCGTTTACCATTCAACAACTCAAACATAAATAAGATGAATTTAAGGTTGGCTCTAGGCCAAGTTGATGTAGGTGCTGGCAGAGCAGCTGAAGTAAATGAAGAGGAGGATGCTTTGCCTCCAGATGATGTCAATATGGATGACATATTTGATGAGATTGAATCAGACTCTGCAGCTGATCCTAATTTTCAGCCATCTGATTTTGATGAATGTTTGTGTTCCCTTGAGGAAAAGGTAGAGGGTATGCATGTGTCCCAAGAAACTCAATTTAAATACATGCGCAAGTATCTGAGGCGCATTAACAAGGGACTACATCAAATCGATCCTTCCATACCTGCTCCTTCCTCTGGTTCAAATTAGTGTTGAATTTCTAATCTGTAATAACTTATACTTGGATTTCTCTTGACTCTATATGCTTAGACATGTTTTCTTGTTATTATGGACATGCTTGAATGGTTTTCTTGACAATTTTTATGTTATCTTGAGCTTACTTCCTATTCTCATTATTTGTTGCTCTTTTTTTTTTTTTTTTCCATCATCATTTATAGGTTCTTTCCTTTGTCATATTGTGACAAAAGGGGGAGAATTTGTTTTAATATTGCTTATTTCATAATGATATTTGATTCCTATAAAGTGGATGTTAATAATGTGGAGAAGTGGTTAGGTAGCAAATTTTTAATTTCTTCTCCTCTTGAATTCTATGGAGTAATGTATTAAGGGGGAGTATTGGATTACTGCTTTTTGCTGACCAGTTTTTAATTGGTGCATGATTCTTTGTTTTGCATGTATGATACATGATTCTTTACTGTGCGTATTATGCATATTTTTATTTATTTGGTTTTGTCACAAATTTGACAAAGGGGGAGATTATAATGTTATCTTATCTAGCTCCTAGGTTTGTCAAATTTTGTAGTGTCAAAACCTCTTGGAATTTGTATATTTTGTAGTTGTTATTATAAGATCAACTTCATGTCATCCTTGCCTACATTCAAGTATAAGATCAAGAAGTTCAAATACAAGTGTAAGAAGTTCAAATTCAAGAAGTTCAAGTACAAGATCAAGAGACTCAAGAACAACATCAAGAAGTTCAAGTACTAGATCAAGTCTTCAAGCATCAACTACATTAAGAGAATGATATGTGATGACTCCATCTCACAAATAAGGTTTGTTTGACCTTAGATTGACCTTAGGATAGGTCATACAATTTGCATTTATATCATAAGTCATTTGATAATTTTATATGTTATATTTCGACTAGTCCTAGTCATGGTTCGACTAGTCCAAGTACTGGCTCGACCAGTCTAAGAATTTTCTCGACCAGTCCAAGGTTTGTTGTAAAATTTTCAGAATTTCTGATGGACTCTCGACCAGTCCTGGAGACTACTTGACCAGTCCAGTGAACAATGTATAACCAGTCGAGCAGGCTTGACTAAAAGTCCAGCAACATTTCTGGGTCCCACTCGACCAGTCGAGCAGGCCACTCGACTAGTCGAGCAAGCCACTCAACTAGTCGAGTAGCGATCTTATCTTATCATGCTAGAATTTTTGAATGCTGTTAGTCCTTCGACTAGTCGAGCTGACCACTGGGCCAGTCGAGTGAACAATATTTTTGCCTATAAATTGAGGACGATTTTTAGAGTTTTTCAATTCACTCCAAGATATTCAAGTCACAACTTGGAGAAAACTTGTCCCCACGTTCGAGAAGCTAATTGATCTAAGAACCCTTTCATGTGTGAGTTTGGACATTGAACATTTACATTGAACATCTACATCGAATTGGTTCTACCGAGCTTCATCAGAAGAAGAATCCTCAGATAAGTACATTTCAAATTTTTGTATTTGGCTTGTAAGATTGCCAAAAAATCTTTCATTTTTAGTTTTGACTGAGATAGTTAAAAAATCTCAGTGAGTGGGTTTTTAATTGTGGTAGCCCTTTGAAAACACAATTGTGAAGGTTTTGGGTGAACCTTGGAAAACCTATTTCATAGTGAAAGCTAATATCCTGTGGGTGAGGATATTGGGAGTGGAGTAGTTGTCTGGTTGCTTTTAACAGTTAGTGTACACATAAGAGAACCACTATAATTACTGGAGTTGTGGTGGATGGTTGAATGTGCCTAAGTGTGTGAATGATTGTAATTTATTTTCTGCACATGTAGTAAATGTTGTAATAGCAGTAAATATTTATTTCTGTTTTATTCTTTATTCCTCTGTATTGGTTTAAGACTTTGATACACAGACCATTCTAGAAATCAGGTTGTCCTAACATAAGCCATTAGTTTTTAGTGTAAGGTTGTCCTTAGAACAACATTTGTATCAACCTCTTAGTACTTGTGCATTTGAGGTTGCTATTCATTTCTGCTATTTGGAATTGATAAGTGTTATCTTTATTTATTTCTTTCGTATTCCACATTTAAAATTTTTAATTTGGCATAGTCTTATTCACCCCCCCCCCTTTTTGGGACTCTTAGATCGGCCTTTTTATGACATAACATCTTCTGAACTAGGTGCACGATGAATAAAAAAGTCTACGATGTGATCATCAATAGTGGGAGCAGGGAAAACATTATCTCCAAGGTAATGGTAGAAAAGTTGCAATTGAAAATGGAACGTCATCCCTCCCCATATAGAATCGGTTGGATCAAGAAGGTCAACGAAACAAAGAGTCTTATCCAAAAAAGCATGGCCCATGCATCGTACCTGCTCTATTAACTCCTAAGAAAGATGGGAGTTGGCGCATGTGTGTCGATAGTCGAGCCATCAACAAAATTACCATAAAATATAGGTTTCTCATACCATGGTTGGACGATATCTTGGACATGCTTGAGGGTGCAAAATTATTCTCTAAATTAGATCTAAGGAGCGGCTACCATCATATTCGAATACGGTCGGGTGATGAGTGGAAGATGACCATTAAGACCAAGGAAGGATTGTACAAATGGATGGCCATGCCTTTCAGTCTTTCGAATGCTCCTAGCACATTCATGATGTTGATGAACCAAGTTTTGAAACCATTTATTGGGTGGTTCATTATGATTTATTTCGATGATATTTTGATATATAGTTAAGATGAAACCACCCAAATGGAACATCCCAAGAAGATCCTTCAACTTCTCACTGAAAATAAACTGTATCTCAATTTTAAAAAATGCAGCTTCATGACCAATAACATGTTATTTTGGGGCTTTGTCATAACATCCATGGGCATTTGGGTGAATGAGGAAAAGATAAAGGCAATCAAGGAATGGACAGTTCTCACAAACATTGATGAGATACGTAGCATTCATGGACTCGCGACATTCTATCATCGGTTCGTGAAGAATTTTAGTACCATTTTGTCACCAATCACAGATTGCATGAAGAAGGGGCAGTTTCAAAGGACTAATGAAGTCAACAGGAGCTTTACTGAAATTAAGCACAAGTTGTCCATAACCCCGATTATTATACTTCCCAACTACGACAAACTGTTTGAACTCGAATGTAATGCTTCATATGTTGGAATTGGGGGAGTTTTGTCTTAAGAAGGTAGGTTGATAGACTTCTATAATGAGAAACTTTGTGATGCATGTAAGAAATGGTCTACATACAAAATCAAATTATATGCGGTGGTCCAGGCATTGCGACATTGGCGACATTAGTTGATTCAAAGGGAATTCATACTTTACACAGACTATCAAACTCTCAAATGCATTAATAGCTAAGCTAACGTTAATCGTGTGCATGCTAGGTGGATTTCATTTTTGCAAGAATTCACATTTGTGCTAAAACATAAGTTTGGGCAATAGAACAAAGTAGCTGATGTACTAAGTCGTCGTGTAACTTTGTTAGTCATTATGACAAGTGAGGTTGTTGGGTTCTAGCGCCTCAAGGACATATACGCCAATGATGACGACTTTAAGGATGCATGGGTTAGATGCCAAGAAGGTCACCCCGGTGACCTACATATGCAAGACGGTTTTCTTTCCAAAGGAAATCGATTGTGCATCCCCAAAATTTTGTCGAGGGAGCAGATCATCTAAGAGCTACATGAAGGTGGCCTTAATAGACACCTTGGATGGAACAAAACGCGGGCTCTTGTTGAAGAACGGTACTATTAGCCACACTTAGCACGTGATATGGGTAGAGTAGTGCAGCGCTGTCATGTTTGCCAGGTCTCTAAGGAACAGTCTTAGAATACGGGTCTCTACACCTCGTTACCTATATCTGATGACCCTTGGGAGGACCTATCAATGGACTTCATGTTGGGTCTCCCACGAACACAGTGTGTCATGGATTCAGTGTTCGTGGTGGTAGATCATTTTTCGAAGATGACACACTTCATCCCATGCAAGAAGACCCTTGACGTGACGCACATTGAAAATTTATTCTTTAGAGAGGTCATGCGGTTACATGGGGGCCCTAAGACCATCAATTCTGACTGCGATGCAAAGTTCATTAAGCACTTCGGGCGAACTTTGTAAAACTGATTCGGTACACGAATTCAGTTCATCAGTGCCTACAACCCACAGATCGACGGTTAAATTAAATTTATGAATTGCACGTTGGGGAACCTTCTTCGTTGTATTTTAGGAGAAAAGTCGAACCAGTGGGATTTAGCCTTGTCTCAAGTGGAGTTTGCATTCAACAATATGGTAAACCACTTGACAGGGAAGTCCCCATTCCATGTTATTTATGGTCAAGAGCCTCGCCACACACTTGAATTGGTCCCTTTGCCCAAGCTCCTAGGTATGAGCCTTATAGTAGAACATATGTCAGACAGGATCATGGGCATTCATGTTGAACTACAAGACAAGTTACATGCCTTGAATGACAAGTACAAGAAGCAAGCCGACAAGCATCGACAACAAAAGGTGTTTGAGGTAGGCAACCAAGTAATGGTCCATTTACCCAAGGAAAGACTTCCAACCAAGACATACAACAAGTCGAACAATAAGAAGATTGGACTGGTGACAGTCATCTGAAAGATCAATGACAATGCTTATGCTATTGATCTTCTAGACGACATGGAGATCTTGCGGACTTTCAATGTTGCTGAGCTAACCGAGTATCATGAACCGAAGCAGGACGAGAACTCGAGGACGAGTTCTTTTCAAGTGGAGGAGATTAATGTAGACTGGATCGCGGATAATTTCATGGCCAAGATGGACTAAAAATGGCTCGATCGAAGACGGAGATGATTCAGACCGTCAGAACTTAAAACAGACGTATCTCGCAAACAAGAATGAGTTATCGGACGTGAAATATATGATTTTGGGGTAGGACGAGCTAATTTAGCCACCCAACCCTGCTATGCCAGGTTGCGCAAGCCGGATTTGCAAAATACCATCAGATTGACGGTCGTTTCCCTATTTTAATTACATTTTACTATAAATATTAAGTTTTAGTTTGATTATAACTCTTTATCCATTGGGCTTTACGAATTGCGCTTATAAGTTGCGGCCAACATGAAAAGTGCTTAGAATAATTAGGAGAACAGTGTGGTGAAGCCGAATAGGACACTATTTTTGGCCAAAAACCTTGTGCACTAGTAGACATCACGACCATCTACTATTTATAATAAGTTACGATTTCTAAGAGTTTTAGTTGTAGTTTGATTCTGAAATTTCTTCGATGGCTTGGTATCCCTATTTAAATGGTGTAGACTCATTTATTTTATTCAACAATCAATTTTGAATTTTGTAGAATTTATTTTCTATTTTTCTTGTTCTTTTCCTTGTGGATTCGAGAAGCATCTGTGAGGAGTCTAGAGAAGTTTTGTGGTTTCGGAACAGTTATCCCCTTAAGGAAGATGGTGCTCGACCTCACATCCTTCCATGTGTGAGAATTTGTCATAGACATCTCTGTGGGCCCCACACAGCCTAGTTTGCTCCACTATAATGCGGTTATTTGATACTGTAGGAGAGTATGGTAGCTGATGCACATGCACTTAGAATGTTTACACGCAAGCTAAGCATGACGCTCGGTATGCATTAACTCATCAATTGTTCATGTAGCATATAGTAACTCATATAAACTTAACAGATAGGGAAAACTATAGTGTTGGTCGCCTGATTTATCTTCTATTGTGAGGGCGCACCAAAATCCATATAATGGTTGGATGCAAATTGATTAACTTTGACACCTGGTGTCAAAATAAGTAGATATGTTCAATATGAATATGTATATATGAACATACATGATTAGATTTTAAAAAGAACACTCACTTACTTAGCCAGTTGCATAATTTGATAATGATCAAGCTATTATTAGAGAGGAGGGTTCTTCCTCGAAATATGAGTTACTTTGTGCCTTCTATAAGAAAGAACTTTCATAATACCAATGCAAGTTAAATAAAAGGAAAAACTCACAATCAGTCACTAAGAGCTACTGCGAGAATGTGTCTCTTAGAAGAACTTACTTGATATTGGATAAAGAACAAATTTAACATATGAGCGTAGTCTTGAATTACAACTAAAGAATATATCTAACAATTACTACTACTTAATTACTGTTAATCCTAGGATAGGCCAAGATAAAGTAAATTGATAGCTTTTTTTTTTGTTTAATTGGTGTGATCTGACCTGCTCCGTTGAATTCCTCTAGTATTTATAGATTTTTGTTGTATCTTATTCTTCAATATCCTTTTTCCATTACTAAAATGGTTACGACAGTCGAAAAACCTTTATAGATTCTTCTTTTCTTTAAATTCTTCTTTTAGTATGTTTCTCTTTACGATTGTTCCTCTTCTATTGGCTAGGGCTCTACTTTGGTTTCCCTTGATCACCTTTTATATCTTAAATAGCTCCACCACGCTCCACTCGACTACTCTTCACATCTTTCCATGTCGATTGTACTTCTTGTATATCGACCACAATATTCCATCGACCAACCATTGATGTGTAGAACTAGCTTTACGCTAGTTGTGATGTGCAAAAAGCGCTCTAAATCTTTGAAGATATTTTTATTCACTTTCTATTCCTCATGTAATGCCACGCATCGCCCTCTTATAGGCTTTCTTAGAATAGACTGAAATAGGGTATAATATTGCCCCCCACGTCACTTCGCCTTTTAAGAAAAAGGTGACAGCGATATTATTTCATTGCCTAACATCATAAATGCAATCAGTCATTAATCCAAGTGTTGTTTTCCCATTGATTCTACTCGACCAATGTCATATCAAGATATATCCTTTGTCTCACACTTCTAGGTTATCAATGTGACACGTTGTGGAGACTTAAATATTGCATATTTAACCCTTCAATTACATTAGTTATCCTGACATTTAAGTGTTAATTTGATTTCATTATATACATTTTCCTCATGCCAGGTGTTTCAATAGCTTATGATGAATATGTGCTTAATAGGATAGATTTAGAGCTCGAAAGAAGATAATGAAGAATTAGATATTTTGGAAGTCATTAATGAAGAATTCACATGCCAAAGATCCACAGAAATGAAGTGAGGAATGAAGGGAATCGAAGATTGAAGTGAAGAAACCAAGGAAAGGAATATTGAAAATTTAAGGCCAGTGTTGAGTGTCAAATATTACATATTTCTCCCTATTTATATCTTGGTTTTATGAACATGATAATGCTTAATAGGTATATTTTATGCATGTTTGTCTTGCGAGATGAATCTGAGAGCTTAGAATGAGAAGAGTGTTAAAAGCAAGGAATTGATGCTTGAATATCACCAAAGCAAAGGATGGATCTTATGAGACCACATTGAAGATCTCAAGTCCCCAAGATTCAAGAAAACCAAGTGAAGAAGGAAGAAAGTCGACAGATCAAAGTGTAAAAATCCAGAAATCTGAAGCTTCACTGTCGATAATATCGAACACCCTTCGATGGCATCGAGACCTGATCAATTACATTAGAAGTTACTGTAACGCATTGAAAATCGGGGGTCGAGCATAAACTCAACTCCCAAGTTCCAACGCATCACTTATGCAACAAAATGAATGATGATTGAATGTTGTCTGTATTAGTGCATTGAACATGAGTGAGATTAAGCGAAAACAGCATATCATAATCCAGAGACAGTTAAATTGCAGGCGAAAGACTGTGATAGATATATATAATATAAAAACAGTGGTAAGTCTCCAGAGTGTGATAATGTTACCAGGTTAATGAATTACAAGTACAATTTTAAAATATACCAAAAGTGTAGTGTCATCTAGACATCTCTGTAATCCCGTTGATCAAGACACGGCTCACATGAAGCCGCCAGGAAATGGCATATAAGAGGAAGCGTCCTCGTCGTCATAAAAGTTCAGCTCCGCCTCAGAAGTAGCATCACCATCTACAATCAGACAAAGTCTGGTGGGTGTTCAGAACACCGTCCCATAACGTGGGAGTGAGTGATCAACTTAATGGAACAATAAAGCGTACGTTAACATGTTATCAAAACAGTCAAGCAGTAATGATAAAGCAATACAATCAAACACTCCTAACAACTCTTATTAATGCAAGTATGAATGCAATCATGATGGATGCCCTCACCACACCCTCCCTTGTGCGACACCATCTTACGTTCACTACATATTTTCATCTCTCAGTGCTCCACATCTTCCAGGCACATGCAATGCATGATGAGCATGATTACCTAGTTGTTATTAGTCCATTTCAAATAGCAGTATTGGGAAACTAAGGTACCTCCCTTGTATCATTCCCAAACATAATCCATTCTAGGGTCGTCAGTCCTAGTTAATCTCATTCGATATTGTGTTTCTAGGTCGCTGCAGAGGCTGCCAGGGCTGTTACATAGAAAAGTTACACCACTCCCCCATCACCTCTTTAACGATTCATCACTATACAGAAATAGGCCTAGTTCATACTCCATACATCGTGGCAAAACTCTAAGGCTCACTGTAAAATCAGAGTATGCTCAAGGTCACTACAAAGGGCTGTCAGGACTGTTACATACAAAGATTACACCACTCCCCCATCACCTTATCAATGTAGGCCGACAGCACGAATATAGTGTCCCATACCACCATAATCGGCTCACGAGTCTGGTTGCTCACTGGTCACTATGGGGAGGCACGTGGCCCCAGCGTAGGCCAACAGCTCGACCACGGTGTCCCATACCACCATTCCCGACTCATGAGTCTTAGCGGATCGAGGTAGCATGGTTAACGGGATTCCACTGGTAAGTTGGTACCCTAGGTTCAAACAGAGGCGTCCAAACATGGTGAACATACATAAGACAAATCAGGTTGCTTGATGAGCTCGACTAGCTCGAGCGCACAACAAGTTGAACGACATGAAGCGTATAAGCACTTCGCATGGCCTAACCACTGCCGCCAACCGAAGTACGACTCGGGTTCGTCAGACACATCCTACGTGGCGAAAGAATCTCAGCCAGGAATTCAATCCCATTACCGATTGCCTGGACTATAATCATAGCCCCAAACACAATCAATTACAGAATAGTTAAAGTAGTGATGAATCAAGATTTTAAATCATACAATCAAATATCCAATATTGTCCGCTTAGTGCTGCTAGGGTTGTTGCTCGGAAACGTTGCACCACTCCCCCATCACCCTTCACGGATTTCATGGAATACAACATAAACATGTGAAGTAAATAGAGCAGAATTAAATAAACAAGTAATTCAGGCATGTTAACAAGCATGTCATAAAGCATGTTATAAAGTATGTTATAAAGCATGTTATAAAGCACTATATAAACAGGAAACACAAACACATATATTTCATAAGTAAGCGGTTAAAGTAATTAACCACATGGAGGAAATCATACCGGTCTCTAAGGTAGTTGAGAATCCCATCTCAACACCTACCTAAGGCATCATCATCCAAACACTTACTCTCACAAGCATTTTCACAAACACTTAGCATACACTATTTCAACATACATAGTGTATGTTAGCAAAACATGTATTAGGGCGAATCCTTTCGCCAAGCAATTATTTTATGCATATATAATATATTCATATAACAAATAATCATGGCAAACACATCTCCAAAATATATACGTATACAGTACTTTCTACAATACACTATTTCTACATACATAGTGTATATTAGCAAAACATGTATTAGGGTGAATCCTTTCGCCAAATAAGTATTTTATCCATATATCATATATTCATACAACAAATAATCATGTTAAACACATTTCCAAAATATATACATATACTGTATTTTCTACGAATACTTAGAATATGTAAAATTCCATATTCTACGTCCTTAATCGAAATAGAAAACAGAAAGCACTTTCTACATATACAATTGCATGCAGATCATGAATCTATCATTATCTGACATTGAAAGCGTTGAAAACCATAACCTATACATCTAAAGTCCGCACCTTTTGTCGTAGAATCGTAACGGAGTCGATAGGTTTGCTAAGCTTCCGTATTCGGCAGTTTGGCAACCTATAGAATGAAATAGGTTAGCTATTTCATAACTTACAACTATCAACGCCCCAAATCAGATTAGGGTTAGGGTTTCTTACCTAGAAACGGAGCTGGAATCGCCGAAAAAGCGATTGGAATGAGGTGGTGGAGCATGGATAGCAGCAGGGAAGAAGGGCAGGGAGACTCTCCCACATCTCCCACACTTTCTCTCTCTTTTTTCTCTCTCTCAAATCTCAAATTTGTATGGCTGTGAGAGAGAGGGTTCTAAGGTCCTTATATAGCCTAAAAACTAACCAAATTAGACTTAAGGTCAAGGTATACTTGGGTTTTGTCTAAAGGGAATCTGTTTCAGCTCAACGGAGGACTTCTGGCGGCCCCTTTTCTGTGTGCGGTCGGACTTAAGCTCACTAACACTGGATCTTTGTTTTGTCAAGTTTTCATTTTAGTCGGGATTCCAGATCATGCGTGGCGGACCAGTTTTAGTTCAATGGTCAGTGGATCTCGATCGGAGATTTCGAGTACATGGATATGTTTATGAAATTTTTCCTGATCCGAGGGTGTATTTGGTTCAGATTCTGACGGTCAGGTTGCTTAATACTAACCCGCAAGCGACAAGTTTCAGATTACTATTTGAGATATTTATTTTTAAAGAAAATTAAGTATTTTCACCCTCCTCGCTCCGGACTCAAGCGAACACCCGTGGGACACTGTCTGGATTTGATTTCCGAGATGGTTGTCAAGCCCAGCGAGGCGGTCCTAATTCCTTAACTTCATGTTATTCAGACTTCCGACGTGCGGTCTAGATCTGATACGGAGTTTCGGGATGCTTTCGAGAGCAGTCGGGTAATGAGATTGATCCTAGATTTTACGGTGACCTAGCGTCAATGATTCTACAAGTTTTGGGTCTTGCAGATCGTATTTAAAGTGGATCAAATGAATTTCGTAGCTAATTTAGTTTAGCACTTAGTTACTTTGTCAAATTTCTAAAGGATTTGGTCCTGTAAGATTTCTGTCTGAGGTGGTACCTAGGCCTTTGTAGTTTGTATATAGAGTGATCCAAGTTATATTACTTAGCTAGTTTAAGATAGTGTCTAGGATGAAAGTACTTAGGAAAAATTGAAAGATCAAGGTGGAGAAGGGTGGGATTTGTGAAGGGAATGGTTTGAAAAGGGATTTGAGGCTTTAATTGAGTGTTTGAGAAGTTAAAACGGTGTTAGGATTGACCCATCACCTAAGGACGTATAATTCCAGGTTGAAAAAAATCCAGGATGTTACAATCTACCCCCCTTAAAATAAATTTTCATCCCCGAAATTGCCTAAGGGTAATAAGGAAAGATTTATATTATTTCATTTGCCTAAGACTTGTTGATTTCAAGTTTCTACGTGTGGTAGGGTATATACTAGCCTGGTTCATTTTAGTCTACCGCCCTTAAAACTTGTTTATTTATCCATTTCTCATACCCTGATGGTTTGCTACAATGGATTTCTTTCCCTGTTTAGAGTCTTGATTTCGATTCCCAACTAGTTAGGGTAAGAGAGCTGTTTTCATTATTTGACCAACACGGAGAGATGGTTATAGTGGGCTCGATGTCGATACATCGATCATCTACCGGGCCAGGGTAGAAAGCTCATCTTATCCCTTCCGAATCCTGGTGGATCCTGGTCTTCTACTCGTCAGCAGTGAGTCTATTGGTAGTCGCCCAGGATTGAGAATTGGGTTAAGCCGCGAATGCTTCGCAGTTGTATATTTCAGTGACTCCATAGTCCAATCACTCTAAAACGTAGGGAATGTCCATCATTGAAAGGTTCAAATGTCTTATTTCTTGGGTTGCCCATTGGTCTAAGAGAGTCCTTGTTATTATCTATGTCCAAGTAAATGGCGAATCAAAGCTTACTAGATCATCCTAAAATGGTTTCTCATAGTAGAACTTGCTAGGGCTTCTATAATGTTCGTATTTAACGAGCACAGTTTCGATCCTGGGCCAGTGGGGTAGGGTCCACCACGCTTTCGCTGCGCCACCCAGATCAAAGAGGTGTATTGATTTGACCTAGCTACATCTATCGGTCTCTGGCATTCGCTAATGTAATCGGTAGTCTAGTCTTAATTTAGGTGTAGTCCAAAGTCTATGCTCATACGCTAGATGATTTCACATCATTTCTAATACGAGGAGGATTTTATCACTTAGGGTCAAAGGTTGTCAATTGAATTGCCTGAACTTAAATTTAACTATGCCTGAGCATTTCACTTATGTTCATACTAGCTAAGAAGATCCTAAGGTTCACATTATAAATTTGTTAGATTTCCTATATGGTCATGTATGTCGAAATCTAGGAGCACCGCTCTAGGTCCAAAACTCCAAGGGTCTATTGTCCTAAATGGGACTGCATTGCTAATCTTACTTGGGGATTGGGAATGACATGTTTGGTAGGGGGTGGGTGGGATAAAAATTAATTTTATAGGCTTTGGAAAATGAGCCTGGTGTTGGAAAGTGTGGGATGGGATTTCCAAATCCCAGGATAATGAATTTCTAAGTGAAATTTGGAAGGACAACTCAGAGTTTACGTTTAATTGCATACATTCCAAACATAGTATCGGAAACCATGGGATACACTCAATCTAGGGACCATACCTTACACATATATTTACTATTACTTTTAGAATTCCATCCACCTAATCTCACTTAATGTAGTTGATCGAAAGGGCCCCAAATGTCCCATCATTTGGAGGTTGTGAAGGCTATGGAAAAGTGAAGAAAAGGGGAGAAAAAGGGCTGATTTCTCTGGTTCCCCACGAACTTAAGCCTCAACAGAGATTGCAAAGGCCCCAACTGACAGGGATTGAAGGAGGAAAATGAATAGATGGGATGGGTTGAGAGCTTACCCGAATTTGAGCTCCAAATGGGGCATGTAAGTGCTCAAATGAGAGAGAATAGAGAGGGTAGAGGGTAAGTTATGTTGTAAACGTTGGAGGAGGATGAGTTTGGCAAGAAATGATGAAATGAGTGATTAAAGGGAAGGTTTGAGAGGGAAAACAACAAGTTAAAAAGGGAAAGGGGGCTTAAAGGGTGACATGAGAAAAAAAAGGGGAGTAAACAGACCTAAAATAGGGGTTCCCCAGCAATTCTGCACGCACCACACTTGCCTAGGGAAGTTCTATGCCCTTTTTTGGCATTTCTAGTTGGTCTATTATTTTAATTATTTTTCTAGTAGTTCATCATCAAGTATACTTCATCTTTACTTAATTTCATTAGATTTCATGTTGTAGAAAAATTCTAAAAATTTTAGAAGTAGCAGCTGTCCAAACTAATAATTTTCAAACAGTTGACACAACGACCCATATTTAACTGTATTAAATATTTTATTATATTTTTTTACTTATTTTTATATGAAACTAGACTTATCAAGATTAAATTTGGCTTTTGAATCACCTAAATCAGAATTAAAACGAGGGAGATATGACTTTTTGAAGTCAGACCAAAATCGTAGAAAAATGTGGCCGAAAACGGGCAAGCCATTGAACTGCGGCTCGACCAGGCTCGCTAGACCGCGGTCCACCGCAGTCCGCCTTGTCTGGCACCATGCCACTATAGCTGGGTGGTGTTCTCCACCCTTCCAAGGTGCCAAATGCACCCTGGGTCTACCGTAGTTCCCTCCGGAATGACTCATGTAGCCCCCTAACTCCGTTTGAGGCATTTTCGGGGCCAATTTGAAACCGGAATGAGTTTATGTGATATGTGGCATATGATTTTGGGGTAGTAGGAGCTAATCTATCTAACTAACCCATTTATTTGTTAGATTCTAAAGTTTGAATGGTCAAAAGCCCAATTTATATATATATTTACTATTTATAGTAACTTTTTGTTTAAGTATTATTCTTCATCATTTATACGTTAGGATTTATATCTAATATGAAAGGACTTAGAAAAAAAATTGAAGAATGAAGTGGTGCAAGGAGAGATTTTGAAGGAATTGGATAGAAAGGGTTTTAGGCTTTGAGATTAAGTGTAAGGTGTTGTGGTTGACCCACAACCTAGGGACATTCGTTTCTAAGGAATGACTCAAACCCGTCGACTGACGGCCTAGAAGTGGTTCGGGATTGTTTCGCGTGATCATGGGCATGTACGGGCCCAATCTCAACGGTCGATTTCGGTCGGTTTCGCCATTCGGCGAATTTGGAAAATCCTAAGTCAGTTTCTACATTTCATCACCCCCTATCAGAGTACGTGAAAGTGCGTCATAAGACCATAACCCAGGTCCGGTTTAATCTAAATCATGCTCTGATACCATCTTGTAATGCCCTGAAAATCGGGGGTCGATCATAAACTCAACTTCCGAGTTCCAATGCATCACTTATGCAACAAAATGAATGATGATTGAATGTTGTCTATATTAGTGCATTGAGCATGAGTGAGATTAAGCGAAAACAACATATCATACTCCAGAGACAGTTAAATTGAAAGCGGAAGACTGTGATAGATATATATAATATAAAAACAGTGGTGAGTCTCCAGAGTGTGATAATGTTACCAGGTTAATGAATTACAAGTACAATTTCAA